>OY728138.1:2046837962-2048285462 GCA_963277665.1 Viscum album | reverse complement strand
TTATTCCTATACTAGGATCATATTTACTATTATCATATGAGAGTTACCTTTATATCTACATAAAGAGGTAACTATTCTCACCAGGGTGAGTGAGATATTTAGGTTTGTTGTGCAGAACCAATTCAGTGCATATTGGATTATATCATGGCTTAGATAGAAAGTCTTGTTTTGGATGGTGGTGGGTTGCAACATGATATTTACCTATAGTGTTAGAATGTTTTTAGTATATCTTTCTTGATGAGTTCTATGACTTACCACCCAAGCGAGAGATCAAGTTCATGATCAAGTTAGTGCCAGGAGTAGATCTATTTTTTATCCTGCCTTATATAATGGAACCATAAGATCTTAGGGAGTTGAAAGTTAAGTTGGAAGATCTAGAAGATAAAGGTTTTTTAAGGCCTAATACGTCTCTATGGGGTTATATAGTTCTTTTTACTAAGAAGGATGGTGGTACCTTGCACTTATGTGTGTATTATCAACGATCGAACCATATGAAGTTCAAGAATTGGTATCCTCTTCCATGCATGTAACGTACCTGACCCGGAATCCACTAAACCGATGCTCCGAGACGGGTGGTTACATAACCTTAAGCGCGCCTCCCCATATGCCAAAGGCTGCCAACCAGCAGCGGGGGTCTACGGAGTCAAGTGGGGAGACTATACCCCCTTTTTACCAGAGTAAGCCACAACATAAATAAACCAAATAACGGAAACAATAACCAATAAGCACAAAACATGTATAATATCCATTTCCAATAATAAGTATTCCATGTCATACTATAAGTGAAAAAGTGGACGAAACCCCAAAATAAAGACAATGGCAAAAATCCCCAAAATGGTCCTGACTCCAAGTCCGTATCCTCCACCAAGTGCTACCCAACTCCACTAAACTATCTAGCAAGTACCCTTGCCCTTATCCTGACCTAAAAACATGAAGTCTACTCAGGTACCCAACAACAGCCCGAGCAGGGTGTGAGTACAACTCAGTAGGCCACCACCAACGGTGTCTACAAAATATCCAGTATAAACAGATAGTGTATGCAAAAGAATATGAATGATAATTGCCAAGTAATTATATAAGGTACCATTAACCAGTTTAGAGCCAAGCCTTTTCCACTTCCATTACCATTCATTACACACCCATTATCACCATTTACCATTTCATCACATTTCCATAGGTTAATCACATACATTATGTTACATGGGTCTAAGGCCAACAATCACATGCAAGAGGGTAAACACATCGTTATCCTAACTCACTAGGACTAACGCCCTCATTGCAACCATAACTTCACCTCGAAGACTCAGTCCGGGTGGATATAACCGTTAGGAGAATAGATCCTCAGTCCCCATTCCTAACCCATGCATTTAGTGTGGAGTTCAGATCATTAGTCTTCACTCGACCCATGGGCGTAGATCCTCAAGTCATAGCCCACTCTACCAAGCCATGTGCACATGCTTATATATAAGTAACCATTAACCATCCAAACCATTTCCCTTCGGCAAACACTCTTCACAACAACCCACATGGGAATCCACCTCATGCCTTAACCAATTAACACATTACCATTTCACATCATTTAACCATTCACCCAATTCCCATGTTTTATGCCTATCTCACTAAGCATTCAACATTAAAACCATAATCTATCCCATTATGGTCTTTAATCAGTTTGCACATTAACCCATTTAATCCGTTCATCATTCCCATGAATCAACCATTTAACCTATTCCACTTTAACCCTTAGGTTATTTCCAAGTCTAGGTGCATCACCTAATTTCTATTCCAAGTTCAACCAATCATGACAACATATTTATCAAGGGCTCTAAAATTTGTTACAACAAGGTCACTTGTTTAATATCAGTCCCTAAATCCGGGAAAAGCCGAAACATCCCATGGATGGTCCCAATTAGGTCAAGTCTATCCCAACACATCCCACAGGGATCGTGAGGGTTCCCATTTTCCATTTTAAACACCATTATTACCAAACATGCCAAGTTTATCCAAAACATAACCAAAGGAAAGCAAGAACACAACTAAACATGCACAAATACCCAAATAACTATGGGATATCACTTGTAGACCACCTACCTCGAAACCACGGTTGAACGCACTCTCAATCGAGTCCTTAGACCTCGATCCAACCAACCTTTGGAGCTTCAACCTAAAACCCACCCAAAAGTTAGGGTTTTAGTGCTTCAGAATGAGAGGTTGAGAAGATACAAACCCTAAACCAAAAAGAGAAGCAATGATGGGATTAGCCTTACCCAGAGCTTCAATCCGCAACCAACGGCACCAAAAATGCCTTAGAATTTAAGGATATCGGTCTCTTGGAGCCTTTGGGAGATTTGCTTCATGCCTAGGGTGGAGAGGGAGGAAATGAGAGGAAATCCTGAGTGGGGTTTTAAAGCCCGGAGTGGAAAACTTGTAATTTTTCCCAACTTTAAGTGGCCGCACGGTTTGTCCAAACGGTTTGGTAAACCGTGCACATGCCACTGTCCGGAGAAGGAGGGGTTGCATGATTTAGCCTGGGTAGGCCACACGGTTTTCCTAGCCGTGCGCAGGTTGTGCGCCCTGTCCTATCTTGCATAGATTTCCTTTCTTCCATGCCCCGAGCCCCCGGAACACCCCAAGGCCTCTCACACTTTCAGGAAACATCCCTTGAAGCCCAAAACAAGGGATTCAACCAAAACGTAATGAAAACATACCTTTCCAAAAACCGAGATCTTACAATCTCCCCACCTTATAACGGCTCATCCTCCAGCCGAGTTCCCAAGCCTCATTGCTCTACTGAAGAGAAGAGTTCAGGCCACTGATCCCACATATCCGATTCCTACTCCCAAGTTTCTTCCGGAACTTTCCCATACTGCTATAATACTTGCACTAATGGCACAACCTTGCCTCACAAGACCTTTTCACTACAGTCCACCACATGAACCAGATGCTCCTCAAAGGACGCATCAGCCTCAAGCTCCACATCCTCAATATCAACCACGTAAGATGGGTCCGAGTGATACCATCGAAGCTGCGACACATGAAACACATCATGAATCCCACCATACCACTATGGAAGATCCAATCGGTAACCCACTGATTCGATCCTCTCCACAATCTCAAAAGGTCCCACATACCTAGGTGCCAACTTACCCTGCTTTCGAATCTGACGGTGAACCAACCTTAGAGACACCCGAAGGAACACTTTATCACCCACCGCAAACTCAAGAGGTCTAAGACTCCAATCTGCATACGATTTCTGCCTACTTTGAGCCGTATCCATCCGCTTCCTGATCAACTTAACTCTCTCTGAAGTCTCCTGCATGAGACTTGGCCCCAAAAACTCGGATTCACCGGCCTCTAGCCAACACAACAGAGATCTACATGGCCTTTCGTAGAGTACCTCAAACGGTGCCATCTGAATCATAGCATGAAAAATGTTGTTGTAGGCAAACTTAACTAACGATAGGTGCCTCTCCCAAGAACCACCAAAGTCCAAGACACAAGATCTTAACATGTCTTCCAACACTTGGATCGTATGCTCCGACTGCCCGTCCGTCTGCGGGTGGAAAGCCGTACTCAAAACCACCTGCGTACCAAGCGCCTTCTACAACCCTTGCTAGAAACGTGATGTGAAATGCAGATCTCGGTCCAAAACTATGGTTCGCGAAACACCATGAAACCGCACTATTTCCCGAACATACAACTCACCCAACTGGTCGACTGTATGGGTCTCCTGAATCGGTAAGAAATGATCCACTTTCGTTAAATGATCCAAAAACCACCCATATTGCATCATTCTTCCGCGACGTCCTCGGAAGAACCACGACAAAATCCATTGTCACATCATCCCACTTTCATTCCGGAATGGGAAATGGATGCAACAAACCACCTGGGTGTTGATGCTTGGTCTTCACCTGCTGACAGGTAAGACACCGCGCCGCAAAGCCCGCAACTTCCTTCTTTATCCCAGGCCACCAAAACTGCCTTCGGAGATCACGATACATCTTGATCAAACCAGGATGCACTACCCACTTTGATGCATGGAACTTACGCATCAAATCTTCCTGCACACACTTTGGCACAACCACACAATCATGAACATAAACAACACCGTCCACACCAATGACCCAGCTAGAAGGTAGCTCCCCACCTTTAAGATTTTCCTTCATGATCAAACACTCAGGATCATCAAGCTGACCTTCCTTAACCCGACTCAAAAGTGTCGACTCCATCGCTAAGGAAGCAAGAGTGAACTGACCACTCTCCTCCTGCACCTCCAGGTGCATTTTTGTAAACAAATCCATCACCTTCCACTCAGTGCTGGACTCATGAACCATATGATTCTGAACCTTCCTGCTCAGAGCATCAACAACATTGTTTCCCTTTCCTGGCGTGTACACCAACTCAAAGTCAAAAGACTGGAGATATTCAACCCATCTTCGTTGTCGAAGATTCAGATCCCGCTGTGAGAATATGTACTTTAAACTCTTATGGTTAGTAAACACGGTAAACCGTTCTCCCAATAGATAGTGCCTCCACCACTTCAAGGCGTACACTACGGAAGACAACTCAAGATCATGAGTGGGATAGTTCCGCTCATGGGGTCTCAGCTACATTGACCCATAAGCCACAACCTGCTCATCTTGGATCAACACAGCCCCAAGTCCGATTACAGACACATCACAAAACACGATGTAATTCTTACCCGGCTCAGGTAAGATCAAGATAGGTGCAGTCGTCAGCTGGTTCTTCAACTCTTGGAAGGAATTCTCACAAGCCTTAGACCACTTGAACCTAATTCCTTTCTTAGTCAAGCCCGAGAGTGGTGCTGCCAAGCAAGAGAAATCCTGAATGACCCTTAGGTAATACCCGACCAAACCCAAGAAACTCCGAACATCAAAAACACTCTTGGGCTGCTCCCAAGATACAACTGCCTGCACTTTATCTGGATCCACTGACACACCTACCTCCGAGATGATGTGACCCAGAAAATGTACCTCACCTATCCATAATTGACATTTGTATAGCTTGGTGTATAGCCGGTGCTCTCTTAGCGTACCCAAGATGATGTCAAGATGTTGGGAATGATCGTCGTGAGTTTTCAAGTACACTAATATATCATCAATAAAGACAACCACTAACCGATCTAGATAGGTATGAAAGATCTGGTTCATCAAAGCCATAAACACTGCTGGTGCATTGGTCAACCTGAAAGGCATTACCACAAACTCAAACAACCCGTACCGACTCCGAAAAGCTGTCCGCGGTATGTCGGAAGACCTCAAACTCAACTGATGATAACCCGAACTTAGATCAATCTTAGAAAACACTGATTCACCCCTCAACTAATCAAACAGGTCATTAATTCTAGGAAGAGGGTACCGGTTTTTCACTGTCACCTGATTCAACCTTTGATAGTCAACACACAGCCTCAAAAACCCATCGACCTTCTTTGAAAAAAGCATGGTAGATCCCCAAGGAAATGTACTAGGAAGGATAAACCCTTTACGCTCCAACTCCTCAAGCTAAAACTTCAGTTCTTAGAGTTCTGCCGATGCTATACGGTATGGCGGAATAAAAACTGGCTTCGCTCCCGGCAGAAACTCAATCGTGAACTCAACATCCCTCTCAGGGGGTAACCTCGAGAATTCCTCAGGAAACACATCCTGAAATCGATCCACCACAGGAGGGAAAATAGAATACTCCCCTATTTCATTGCCATCCAACATGAGACATGCCACTCGAGCCGTGAGTCCACTCATATGTTGACAAAACAGACCCGCACGCCCTTCTCAAACATCCCATTCGCCACGGTGGACATAAGCATCACCCTCAAGCAACCTGAACGATACTCTGTGATGGTAACAGTCTATGTGCACCCGATACAACGCCAACCAATCCATTCCCAGGATTAGGTCAAACCCTAACATCTCGAGAACGAACAAGTCCCACAGAAAATGATACCCACCAACTTCCAAGGCACATCCCTTTCACTGCTTGATATCCTCAACCCTCACCCCCAACGGAGTGTCAATTGACATAAATCCACACACCCCCTCCATAGGTAAACCCAGCGCTACCACAAGTTGAGCAGAGATAAAAGAGTGTGTGGCACCTATGTCAAACAATGCACTAGAAAAAGTAGAAGCTACAAGGATCGTACTTCGAACAGTTGATGGTCCAGCCTCGCCATCACCAGACGCAAACTAAACTACCTGAAGCTGACTTTCCCCTTTCCATGGGATCCAGCCTGAACGCCCTGCGCTGCACTGCCCTGCTGGTGTGAGTGATATTTCCCTGGAGTTCCATGTCCACTGCCCCTACCAGTACGGCCCGTGGAGCTCCAACTGTCTGCCTGATACGGGGAAACTGATCCCCTTCCCGTATATGGTACCTGCCTTCCACCATCATACTCACCCACCTGCTAAGGTTTCCTGTATAACTTCTGCACATGTCCCATCTGGCGGCACGAACGACACTCAACTGGAGGTCGAGGACAATGACCACGCATATGCCCCTACCTACCGCACTGATAGAAGAACACCTGATTCCCACTCTGAGAGGATGACCCTCTCTTCTGATCACCTTGTTGGAAACCTTCCAAATGGTGCTTCCAACCTTCTAAAGATGCACCACTTGTCTGCCCAGCTAGCATGACAAGCCCACCACCCAAAACTCCCTTCAGGTTCCCCTCATAGATGAGTACCTGATCCATCACCTCTACAAACCTCTTCAAGCGGAAGATATTCACTGGAGACCTAATCTCATGTCCCAGCCCATCCTAGAAACGCCTTGCTACTGCTGCCTCATCCCCTGCTAACACTAGGACAAAGCATCTCAAATCAGTGAGGCAACTAGCATAGTCCATCACCGATAGCGATCCTTGAGTCAGGCTCATAAAATCTACAGATTGCTCCCGTCTCAAGGTCACTAGGTAGAAATGCTCCAGAAAATTTTCCTGAAAAACCTTCCATGACATTCCCTCAGTCTGCTCAATTTGAGCCTGAATGTCTCACTAACGCCTCTCCTGGCCTCACAACATATAAGCAGCCAGCTTCACCCGATTTTCGACAGGGGTCTCTAGATGATCCAGTATCGTCTGGACAGACTCTAACCAGAACTCTGCTGCCTCTGTCCCACCCTCTCCGGTGAAGGTTGGAGGGTGATATAGCTGGAACTTCCTGGTCATCTCAAACATACTCGGTGCAACCCGCCCTGGGTCCCGATCCATTATCTACATAAGGTGAGCCAATTTCTCTCCGAACTGGTCTTCTCTACCTTCATTGATCACCACATTTTCTTCCTCTTCTACCGGAGGAGTGTTCTCAGCAACACCCTCCTATTTCCCAACTGGTAACCAACGTCATGGTGGCATTTCTCTACATTGCCAAGCACAAGATTTAGCACACATACCATAAAACTTTCACGACTTCATCAAAAGATCTTTATTAGATACAACGACCTACTTGTTTTATTTAATTATTCTCATTATTTATTGGTTTCATGAAATTCATGATGCACCCAACTTTCCTACCTCACACACCCATCCCGTGCGTGTGCATAACAAAATGCATGTCACCTATCTCCCTAGGTGTCTACAATGATGCATGAATGCGAATCCTCGTTCCGTTAAGGCCACGAGCCAAAAATCATAAAACAGTAACATAAAACTACATGTGAATCACCCAATGGTGAAATATCCTCAACTATAACATCACACAACCAAGAACAACATTTCTCACCCAGGGTGACTTGGGTTTTACCCCGTACATGGGTTAGCTACTCCCAAGCATGAGCTCATTACCAAGGCCCGACACATCTTAACCCTTGGCTACCAATCCCAAATAACAAGACCTCAGAGAAGGAGAATAAAGACCTCCTCTGATACCACTTTTTAACATCCTCGACCCGTAATCCACTAAACCGGTGCTCCGAGCTGGGTGGTTACATGACCTTAAGCATGACTCCCCATACGCCAAAGGCTTCCGACCAGCAGCGGGGGTCTACGGAGTCAAGTGGGGAGACTATACCCCCTTTTTATCAGAGTAATCCACAACAGAAATAAACCAAATAGCAGAAACAATAAACAATAAGCATGAAACATGTATAACATCCATTTTCAATAATAAGTATGCCATGTCATACTATAAGTGCAAAAGTGGACGAAACCCCAGAATAAAGACAATGGCAAAAATCCCCAAAATGGTCCCGAATCCAAGTCCGGATCCTCCACCAAGTGCTACCCAACTCCACTCAACTATCTAGCAAGGACACTTTCCATTATCCTGACCTACAAACATGAAGTCTTCTCAGGTACCCAACGGTGGCCCGAGTAGGGTGTGAGTACAACTCAGTAGGCCACCACCAACGGTGTCTACAAAATATCCAGTATAAATAGATAGTGCATGCAAAGGAATATGAATGATAATTTACAAGTAATTATTTAAGGTACCATTAACCAGTTTAGAGCCAAGCCATTGCCACTTCCATTACCATTCATTACACACCCATTATCACCATTTACCATTTAATCACATTTCCATGGGTTAATCACATACATTATGTTAAATGGGTCTAAGGCCAACAATCACATGCAAGAGGGTAAACACATCGTTATCCTAAATCAATAGGACTAACCCCCTCATTGCAACCATAACTTCACCTTGAAGCCTCAGTCCGGGTGGATGCAACCGTTAGGAGAATAGATCCTCAGTCCCCATTCCTAACCCGTGCATTTAGGGTGGAGTTCAGAGCATCAGTCTTCACTCGACCCGTGGGCATAGATCCTCAAGTCATACCCCACTCTACCAAGCCATGTGAACATGCTTATATATAAGTAACCATTAACCATCCAAACCATTTCCATTCATAAAACACTCTTCACAACAACCGACATGGGAATCCACCTCATGCCTTAACCCATTAACACATTACCATTTCACATCATTTAACCATTCACCCAATTCCCATGTGGTATGCATATCTCACTAATAATTCAACATTAAACCCATAATCTATCCCATTATGGTCTTTAATTAGTTTACACATTAACCCATTTAACCCATTTATCATTTCCATGAATCAACCATTTAACCCATTTCACTTTAACCCTTAGGTTGTTTCCAAGTCTAGGTGCATCACCTAACTTCTATTCCAAGTTCAACCAATCATTCCAACATATTTATCAAGGGCTCTACAATTTGTTACAACAAGGTCACTTGTTTAATATCAATCCCTAAATCCGGGAAAAGCTGACACATCCCATGGATGGCCCCAATTAGGTCAATTCTATCCCAACACATCCCACAGGGATCACGAGGGTTCCCATTTTCCATTTTAAACACCATTATTACCAAACATGCCAAGGTTATCCAAAACATAACCAAAGGAAAGCAAAAACACAACTAAACATGCAAAAATACCCAAATAACTATGGGATATCACTTGTAGACCACCTACCTCGAAACCGCGGTTGAACACACTCTCAATCGAGTCCTTAGACCTCGATCCAACCAAACTTTGGAGCTTCAACCTAAAACTCACCCAAAAGTTAGGGTTTTAGAGCTTCAAAACGAGAGGTAGAGAAGAAACAAACCCTAAACCAAAAAGAGAAGCAAGGATGGGATTAGCCTTACCCAGAGCTTCGATCCGCAACCAATGGCACCAAAAACGCCTTAGAATTGAAGGCGATCGGTCTCTTGGAGCCTTTGGGCAATTTGGTTCGTGCCTAGGGTGTAGAGGGAGGAAATGAGAGGAAATCCTGAGTGGGGTTTTAAATCTTGGAGTGGAAAACTTGTAATTTTTCCCAACTTTAAGTGGCCGCATGGTTTTTCCGCTTGGTTTTGGAAAACCGTGCACAAACCATGCGCATTCCACTGTCCAAAGGAGGAGGGGATGCACAATTTAGCCTGGGCAGGACGCACGGTTTACCTGGCCGTGCGCAGGCCGTGCACCCTGGCCTATCTTGCCTAGATTTCCTTTCTTCCGTGCCCCGAGCCCCCAAAACACCCCCATGGCCTCTCACACTTTCATGAAACATCCCTTGAAGCCCAAAACAAGGGATTCAACCAAAACATAACAAAAACATACCTTTCCAAAAACTAGGATCTTACAATGCATTAATGATTTTTTTTGATCAGTTGAGAGGTGCTAAGATCTTCTCCAAGATCGATTTGAGATCTGGATACTATAAGTTGAGGGTGATACTTTTAGACAACCTGAAAACTACTTTTAAGAGTAGATATGGATTATATGAATTCATAGAGATACCATTTGGTTTGACCAATGTAGAGACAAAATTCATGGATTTAATGAATCAAATATTTCATTCTTTTCTGGACCATTTTTTGGTGGTTTTTGTTGATGAAATATTAGTGAAATCCCAATCAGTGGGTGATCATTACAAACATCTTGACACCATCTTGATTATATTGAGAGAACATCAGATTTATTCCAAGCTAACCAAATGTAGTTTCTAGATTGATAAAGTGAACTTATTGGGCCATGTCATCTCATAGTTAGGGATTTGATTGGAGATAGAGAAAGTTGCATCCATGGTATCTTGGGAGAAACCCAATAGTTTCTATGATATTCATAGATTTTTGGGTTTATCTGGTTATTATTGGTGCTTTATCTAGGACTTCTCCTACCCAAACGCACCAATGTAAGGGTTGATCAAGAAAAGGGTGAATTTTTTTTGTTCATATTCTTGTGAGAGGGATTTTAAGTATATGAAAATCATGATGAACTTATCACCTATCCTCACTTTACCTATTCCAGGTAAAGTATATACCATGTACTGTGACACATCTGGAGTTGGACTCAGAGTAAATATGATGTAGGTGGATCAAGTGGTTTCTTATGGATCTAGATAGCTGAGACTACATGAGAGTAATTACCCCACTAAAGATATTGATTTAGTAGTTGTAGTATATTCCTTGAGATGTTTGAGATACTATCTTATGGGTGAGATATTTATAGTGTACACGGTCCACAAGAACCTTAGGTATATCTTTTCTTAGTGAGTCTTGAACCTTCAACAGAGGAGGTGAGTTAATTATCTACAGTATTTCAAATTTGATTTGGATTATACACTAGGAAAGGGATTTTTTTTCCTGATGATTTAATATGGAATATGTAGATAGAGGCAACGTGGGAGTCTTGTGATGATTGGAAAATGATGGTACTCCTTACAGACATGAATTTAGATGTTCAAGATTTCCAAGGATGGGTATCTATAACTTTAATATATGTTATACCCATGATTTTGGATCAGATCAATACAAATCATTTATCTAATCTAGAGGTATTATTTATGAGAGATAACTTATATGTTGGGGAGACACCATTTGGATAGTATCTTGGAAGTGACAATTATCTTCTTTTATATGGTCGAGTATAGTTTTCTATGGGATTTCATGGGGATATGATGAGAGAGTTTCATGATTCTATATGGTAGGTAAATCCTAGTTTAAAAAATATGTAGCATGATCTCTATAGATAATACTAGTTTCCCAAAATAAAGAAGGAGGTATCAGGATTTGTGGAAAGATGTTTCATCTGTCAGTAGGTAAAATCCAAGCATTAGAGGATAGCTAGGATTTTGTAGATTTTTCCCATTACTAAGTGGAAATGGGATGATTACACGATAGAATTTGTGATAGTATTACCCAATACAACCCATAATAATGATGTAGTGTGGGTGATTGTGGATCAACTGATGAAGTTAGCCCACTTCTTAACTATCGAGGAGACCTTTATAGTTGATGATTTGGATAATATCTATTTGTGAATGATATTTTGGTTGAACAGTTTTATGGGGATCATCATTTCAAATAGAGATCCTTGTTTTAAATCATGGTTCTAAAAGGGTATTCAGAAGGCTCTGAGATTGCATGTTCTTTTGAGTATGACCTATCATCCTTAGACTGATGGTAAATTTGAATAGACTATTCCGATTCTAGAGGATATGTTGCGATATTTTGTTTTGTATTTTGGTGGTTTTTTGGAGCAGTATATGGAACTCTTGGAGTTTTCATATAACAAAAACTTCCAAGAATCTATCCATATGGAACCTTTCAAAGATTTTTATGGCAGTCCGTGCCATTTTCCCCTTTATTGGTTAGAGTAATGTGAGTTAGTAATTGATGGGCCTAGTCTTGTGTAGCAGACATTTGAGAAAGTTCATTAGATCAAGAGGTGGTTTGTGACCACATAGAGCAAGAAAAAATATTACACTGATCATCAAATTTTACCTATAGAGTTTGAGGTTAGTCATCTCATTTTCATTTCGGTGTCGCCTAGGTTGGGGAAATTCCATATCAGGAAACAAGAAAATCTAGCACCCAAGTTTGTTGGGTCGTTTGAGATATTTGATAGGTTAGGTCATGTGGTGTACCAATTATCCCTTTTACAGTGATATATTTCCTGCATGACGTGTTTCACATGTTGTAGCTTCATAGATATTATCTTGATTCTTCTCATGTGGTGGATATAGAGGATGTCGATCTTTGTGTTGATGCATCCTTTAAGGATAATATGATATGGATTTTAGACCATAGTGATACATATATTTGGGGTAGGACTATACCTTTGGTTCGGGTGTAGTGGAATCATAGGCACATTCAAAAGGATACTTGGGAGAGGGAGTCTAATATGTGAGCATAGTGGCCAAACTTTTTCACCAAGACCCTAAAGTGATTCTTTAAGCAGATCAGGGATGAGTTATTGTATGGTTGGTAGGTTGTAAAATCCCATATTTTTCCAGGTATGTCCCTTTATGATTTTTTTTCATTAAACATATTTTGTTGGGTTTTCTTTTTCCCCAAGCCTTGGTGGCTGAGGCTTGTTCGGATACATAGATCCTTTTTTTGGAAAAAATGACATAAAATTTAGGGATGTATGTTTATTTAAATTAATGGAGTCTAAATAAAAACATTTTAAATGGTTTTACGAAGTTTTTCCATGGTATGGAAAGGTTTAGAGGTGTTTGGAACTCATATGCATAAACTAGTATGAGAACTGCCCACTGGATGTTTACACATTCTGAACATGTTACACAACATGTAAATGCACAAGAAGATGTCATGAACCAGTATAGAGCATGAATTAGTTACACATCTTGAAAATTATTATGTTGTTTAAAAGTTGAGTAAGGTTAAATATTAATCAAGGAAACACATTTTGCAGTGTATCTCATTAATTGAGAAATACATGATGTGAATGAATTACATGCCGTGTAAGTTCCGAACCCAGTGATTTTAAGCCTGCCGTGTGATTTATTATTCTTATTGATTCAGTGCATCCCTTCCTCCTCTTGAAACCTAAAGTGCTCTAGGTGATTTTGGGTCCCTTCCTTCTGTTCCATATGTTTTGTTTTCACATTTGATCGATAGTGATTTGTTCTACTTAGGTTTTCCCCTCCCTTCCATTGTCCTCTATTCTAGTGGTGTAATATTTGGACCATAATTGGATCTAGTTTATCATGTATGTTGTGCGATCAAGGTTTTCTTCATTAATCTCTATCACCTTCATTTCTTTTGGTGTTACCCATTTTTGGTGTTGTTAAATTGCTGGATAAAGTTAGGGAGTCTAAACCTAACCCTATGGTCTGCTTAATTTGCAAGAATGTGAAATATTGAAATTCTACCAACATAATGTGTGAATTTATTAATTAAATGAAAAATTATATTATTCCTTGGATTCCTTTGGATTCATTTTTTTATGTATGCTAGATTATGGATACCAATGGGGTGAGGAAAACTATGAATAATAAGAACTTGGCTAATGGTTTAAAGTGTGTATAGCATGACATGAGACCTTATGTGATTTATTGATGTAGAATCCATAGGTAATGGCTTATAGATTATTGATATGACTGTCGATCATTTGGGATATAGATGAAAGTGTAATTGAAAGAAAAATTTAAATTTTAATAATTAACCATTGAGTCTTATGATGTGATATTGTTACATTTTTACTGTTGTGACTTGTTTTGTTAAAATTCTATAATGCTTATATTGAGTGGGCTTATCCCACTCCAATAACATAATTCTTATATTGAATGGAATTTTCATAGTACCATGATATAATTCTTATATTGAGTGGGATCTACCTAATCCCATGTTTTAATGCTTATATTGATTGGGCTCAGCCTAGTCCCATGCTGAAATGATTATATTGAGCGGGTTCTACCCAATCCCATACTGAAATTATTATATAGTGAGTTTGCCCCAGATTTATATGTTTATTCCATGGATATATGGTTATGGATATCATGGTTTTTCCACATGCTTATAGATATCTCAGTATGGGGCTAATGCATGTTATGTTATTCTATTGATATATAGTTACTGGTTGGAATAGTTTTGTTACATTCTCAGAGATATTTCAAAATGATGTTGAAGTAGATTGATTTATGTATTATATTAATTGATTAATTAATACACCCGTTTATCGCTTTATTGCATGCACTTAATATCACACTAGTTTTATTTATAAACAGTTGTGTCAACCTATTGAGTTTTACTCATATCCTATCCGGGCCACCTTTTGGTACCCGAGCAGATTACTTGGATGCATGCTTGGATAAGTGAAAGGGACGTTGTTTCTAATTGTTTTTTATTTTATGGGTTGGATTTTGGAGACAAGACCAACTAGGGGTCCAATACTAGGGTTTTTTAGTTATTTATATCAGTTGATTCTTTTATTTATATTGCTTTCAGTTTGACATTTAGTAAAATCTATGCCTGTTATTACATGGTTTATTATTATTAGAGACTTGGTTCCTCATTTTATTTATCATTGGTATGTTTTATTGTTTCTTTTAATCTAATATTTATTTATATTTTTCATTTCCACTATATTATACTCTATAATAAGGGGTATAGTCTCCCCACCATACATAACACGCCCCCACTGCTAGTCGGTAGACTCTGTTGTACAAAGAGGTGAACTTGAGGTCTAGTATAATGATACCATTTTAGCCACATGATAGAGTTCCGGAATGTGGGACATTATAATTTGGTACCATCAAACTGAGGATGCATGGTCATATAGTTTAAACTACCCAAGGAGTACAATATATGAAGGAACAGAATAAGAACATATTGTATTTGGGAAAGTTTTATGACATCATATGCAAGACTATCATCCAGAAAGGAGCGATGAATATTTTTAATTGTGAACTTATGGTGATTAAGGAAGATAAAATATTGAAGAACATATACATGATTATTAATGAAAAGTACAAGGAGGATAAGATAACTGTCACATCAATTACCTCAATGAAATATTTGATGAAATTATGGAATAAGAATATTGTCCTTATGGTTTAATGAGACCTGATGATTCTTGTTGATAATAAGTTTCTTATTGGTCTTAAAAATAAATCCTATACATCTTTTAACATTGTTCTTTTAGCATGAAACACAGGTTAAAGTTTAGGATTTCAATGAAGAGGAGAAATGAGATCTTAGTGTTGATCTGTTCTGATGTTTAACAAGTATAATTTATATCCCTATAAGGAGAAAGATACTTTGTATCATTCATTGATGATTATTTCATGAGATTATAGGTGTACCCAATCAAGAAAAAGACAATTTTTTTAAAGTCCTCAAAAAATTCAAAGCAAGTAAGGTGCTTGAATTTGAAAAAAAGATCAAATTTTTTAGGACTGAAAATGGTAAAGAATATATAATTAAGGAGTCATATACATTTTTTCAATAAGTAGGTATCAACAAACAATTCAAAGTAGAGTAAACTCTTCAGTAGAATGGATTTCCATAGTGTATGAATAAAACCTTATTAGATAGAATAAGGGTGATGTTGAATATTGTAGAAGTTTCCAAGAAATTATAGACAAAAGAAGTGAAGAATGTCTGTTACATGATTAATCGATCTCCTTCAGTGTAAATTGTTTTGAAAACACCAATGGAGATGTGGACTAGTAAACCTTATTACTATTCTTGGTTACATACTTTTAGAATTCCTATATATGCATTGTTTAATGATCAAGAAAGATCGATGTTAGATTCTAGATCTAGGGAATGAATGTTCTTGGGATACACCAAAAGTATGAAGGGGTGTAGTTTGTGGGACCCTACTACCTATAAACTTATCATTGGCAGGGTTTTCATATTTTCAAAAGACATGGTAAACATGATGATTTATGGAGACATATAGAGAGAGAATAAAAAACTATAACAGTCAAGGAGGAGGATGAATAAAAATAATAACATGTTTCCTTTGAGGCATTACCATATCATGATGATCAAGTACCCGTTGAGTCTAGACCATAACGGTCAACTTAGGATAAAATAACACTAATATGGAACTTAGACTATGTCACTGAGAGTAATATTATATAAGTATTATTGATAGAGGATAAAGATATATCTTCATTTATGGAGGTGACTCAAATTTCATAGATACTTTTATGGATGGAGGCGATGCAAGTGGAACTTGATTCCATGAATAAGAAAAATGCTTGGGATTTTGTTCTATTATCTCATGTAAGGAAGGATATCAGTAAAAAATAGGTTTTTAAGATCAAGAATGATAGAAAGGACCACGTGTAATGATATCAATAAATATAGGTGGTCAAAGAATATCTCAAAAGGAAGGTATTGATTTCAATTAAATAATTTTATTTGTTGTTAGATTGGTGAGTATTCATGTATTTATAGTGATGTATTCTATATATATCTTAAATATAAAGCTATAATATATGAAGAAAAAATATTCTCTATGATTATCTTGAAGAATAAATCTATATGGGTCAACTAAAAGGTTTTATAGGAGAAGATAAATAGAACTTTATTTTCAAGTTGAAAAAATATTTGTACTATATCAAGAAAGCACCAAGGTGTTTATAAAAGAGATTTAATTCCTATATCATTGTACTTGGATGCATGAGACTTCATTCAGAACCCTGTGCATATTTCAATGGTCCATATGGTAATTATTTCATCATTTTTATATTGTACATGGATGATATATTGGTTACAAGCCCAAAAAATGATTTGATCTAAGAGAAGAACACATAAATGGATAGAGAGTTTGATACAAAGGACTTCAGACCATCAAAAAATATTCATGGGATATATATTTATTGATATATAAATAATGGGAGTATTTTGATATCATAAAACAATTACTCATGCAATCTATTGAAAATATTCAATATACAATATTTTAAGACAATCTCCACCCCTCTCCCTATTAATTTCACATTATACACTATGATGAGAATTAGTAGTAAAGTATATAAGATAGATATTTCTTGAGTACTGTATGCATAAACAATTGAGATTTTGATGTTTACTATGGTTTTTAATATATCATAAATTTTACATGTAGTAGGAGTAGTTAGTAGGTACATGGAGAATCCAAGAAGTGAGCATTGGAGCACAGTAAAAAGGATATTAAGATATATCAAAGAGACCTCAGATGATAAATTATGTTATGGATTATTAGATTTTACTATCATAGGTTATGTTGATTTAGATTTTTCATGTGATTCTGATTGGAGGAGATCAACTATTGGTAATGTGTTTACTCTTACATGAGGATCTATGAGCTAGATTTCAATGTCACAATCAGTTGTAGCTTTATCAATGACCAAGGTGGAGTGAATTCAATATAAATATTCTTATAAAGTGTTTATTTTAATAAGAAGGTTTTTGGAGGATATTGGGCACACACATGAGCATATTCCATTATTTTATAGAAGTAAGAGTGACATGCACATTATAAATAATCCATTTATTCATTCCAGGATGAAGAATATTGGGGTATATAATCACTTTGTTCGAGATGTAGTGGATGAAAAAAGTGTGGATATATTGAAAATCCATACTAAAAATTTGATATATTTACCAATGAATATTATTATCACTGATAAGTTCAGATAATGTAGATTCTTGAGCAGCCTCATAGAGACGCGCGTATCATGTTTTACTAATAGAAAGAATGTGTGGAGATTTGATTAGTTATTAATCAAATCTTTAAGTGGGAGATATTTTGAAAAACCCTTCATGTTTTATTGATAGGAACTACCCCTTTGATTTGGTCAAGGGGGAAAAGTGTGGCTGGTGAGGTTGGTGGCCAACCTTACCAACTACCCAACGGAGGAGGTAGGAGTGGTGGGGTTCTTGCCTATAGAATTTAGTTCACTTTGATGGATTTGGAATCATCACTAATAATCTTACAAATCTCTTGATTTCATTATTGTAATGTATTGTATTTTTTGAGGTGTATTATCCATTATTCAATAGAGAACAATCACAAGGGTATTTTCCCAGGAACAGTGAGAGAGTTTGTACCAACATTTTACCATAACATTCCTTCTATATTACCATTCTTTTTACCCATTTAATTTGGTGGTTTTTCCATATCACATCCAATGTTCATATTTTAATTATTTTTTCACTTTATTTTCATCTTGATATTATTAATGAACCAATGGCCCAATCATTTTTGGTCGCACTTGGGAATGGGTTATATTAGGCCATATCCTTAGGGTTTGTGTATCATTTATGAAATGATGGAACATGGGTATGATATTTTATGTTGATTCATGGTATAGGTTTTAGGTAACATATTTTCCCAGGAAATTACCCCTATCCAAAGTCTGAGCATCATATTCCTCACATGCACCTACCTATATTCCAAATTTTTCTAACTAGAAAAAAAGTTTGATAATATCCCATTAGGAGAATATACCCTCAATATCATCTCATAAAATAACTAATGAATTATTGAAATATCCACAAAAGATATAACATTAGATTAAAGTGAATGAAATTACAGTGATAAGAACACCATAACAAATATCAACACTATGCTATAGTAATATAGTTCCATGTCATAACACAAAATTCATATATCATAAACGGGATCATACAGTCATCCAATCCTAAGCATGATACAAATACATACATAAACATAAAAATATGGGAGGAAAAACCACTACATTTAATTAACATCTCCTCAAAACTATCTATTCATCACTGTTGAGCTCCCCTAGCTTTCTCACCTTTACTAGGGCACCAACACCGATTCACATGCCAAACATACAATCAACATAATTCACTAACTATACATACATGGTGGGATCATAAAAATCAATAAACGTACACAAAAATCATCCCTAATGTAAACCATTATATATGTTCATGCATGTACAGTATGAAATGGAAGTGGTTAACATCACATTCTTAACACTAGTCATATCATCAAGTTCTTGAAGAGACACCCTAATGGTTTACTATAATTACTTTGGACACTACTAGTGTAGAGTTTGGACATATCACATATATGGTTGGTTGAATACTTATCTACCCATAATAATCACCACCACCTTATAATACTATATTATCCTCTACTAACACATCCATACTTGTGATACTATATTGACCTCTAAAAAACCAACCATAGTGATCCAAAATTAGAATACTTGGTTTACCTTCATCAACTTGTACATACTCAGCCTCAATTGAGATACATGATTAATCTCCACCAACCTATCTATACTCATCCATAATTGAGATACTATGTTTTCATAAAATATAATAAACATTCTCAATAATAAATTAGTATACTAGGTTATCCTTTAATAAACCTTAAATACTCATAACCATATCTTCAATCAATTATTGAATATTAGGCCCAACATCGCCACCACCATTTTTTAAGAAATTTTTACACACATGGAATAATATCATCAAGATAATAACCACATTCACGAGCAATAATTTTTTGAACCCCAATCCCTTAACTAATAACCTATCATACCCAATATGAAACATATACTTGCAACTCGGTTTCCTATCCCTTGGATATAATTGATGACCACATAACATTCACCTCAAAAATTAATACACTTGGTGGATCAAACATTGCAATATTATCCCATCATTCTTAGTAATCACCCCTCTCTAGTGATATGAATTAGATATAGTGACTCAAACTTACCATTCCCAAGGTCGTAGAGTAGAACTTATTAAAAATATCACATGATACTCTACCCTTGGTAAGTCTTACTCATAAATGTACAAGACCACCTTGGGTCTATACCATTTAGTTTAAGTTTAATTTATAAGGAATAGTTTATAGGTTATATTATCCCATAAGTATTATCTCTATCCCATACTAAAGATGAACACCTAATCACATTGATCATTGAGAATTTATCTTATTAACCTAACTTTAGTAGACTTCCTTTCATGTAATTATAGTTATATATCAACTCTCTTCAATTCATACTAGATCAAACTCTAAGGTCACCCCTCTTGGATAACCCAATTTCTCATAAGGTTTCTCAAGAAACACCTTACATGACTCACCCTTATCCCAGATCTCTAGGTGGAGAACATACACCGATACATCAAACCTCCCTAGGTCCCTAGATTCATTACTTACAATGTCTCAGATCCAGATCCCACTAAATGGTGCACTGAGATTAGTTGTCCACATGGGCTCAAGTGCATCTCCCCAAACACCAGAGGTAGACGAATAGTAGCGAGGGACCATGGTGTGTCTGTGGGGAGACTATACCCTCTTTTCAGAGTATAACACAGTGGTAGAAAAAATACAATTCAATAGAAGAAGAAGTAAATCAATAAGACAATAGGTAAACATCCAAAATATATATATATATATATATAACAATGCTAATAGTAATCTCATATATAATAATGATCATGTCATGTATCTACAAGTATTAATAATAGGTATACATGGTAAGTGTATAATACATATCTCAAAATACAAAAAAAACCAGAAATTACTATCTCTAGATAGAATCATACGCCTTAGCTCGGCCCCATGAACCACTACTCCTAAGCATGGAACAAAGTCAAGAATTGAATTGTGGGTGCTTGCCCTAGTCCCTACCTATATCCCTAAAGTCTATCCAAGTACCCAACGGTAGCCCAAACAAGGTGTGAGATACAATCCTAGTAGGTCACCACACAAGGTGTCTATAACATATCTTGTATGTGAAATATAATCTAAATTAGAGTGCATAATATAACAAGTATGACAGTAATACAAGTAAAGTGACCAAGGAAAAAGTAACCAAGAAAGCGATCCTGTACATCCATACAAGGCTCCCTAAAAAAAGTGTCAAGATCCTATCATACGGTAGTAGTAAAAAAAGAAAGTAAACACCACAACCATGCCATATACACAACATATCATATCACCCACGACCTTTCTGTATAATCTGTAAATAAAATGAACCACAATCACACCGTATAACCAGAAGTGTCACTTTACCACAGACGATCCACACAACCAATCAAGTCACCTTTACCATGGATGTGTTGTATATTCAGAAATATCATACCCCACATGGACATATCCAAGGTATAGTGAATGAAGGAATCCTAGTCGATTCCTAGGAGCATCTCAATGGAAACTCGGTTAGACTTGAATTGGGGTCCAAGGAGCATATCAAAAGACCATGTACACTGTGTTCCAAAAAAAGGATCCAAGGGGTAGTAAGGCTCAAGGAATCTTACAAAATAAATATCCAAGGAGCATTGCAGGTCTAAGGAATCCACTACTATTTCCATGACCCATTGTATAGAACAATCATGGCATCCTATGTAATCATTAAACATTCAAATAATTTATCATTTCATACCATGAGTTTACCCACTCATATAATAATTCACAACCATTCACATTCAATGAGTTTACCCGCTCATTTACACAATTTCTAAATAAGCCATTCAAGCAATTAAAGTTTCATATAAACCATTCAATCAAAAGAATCAATGTGGAAAGGAAAAAATATCCATCTTATAACAATCAACTCAATTTAATTAATTAATTAATAGTCTTCCTCTAACTAGGAAATCACTAACTCATTCCATGGGAATTTTAAAAAAGGCACAAGCAAAGGAAATTCACATAGAACACCCCATGGGTGGCATTGTTTGGGAAAAAACCACCAACACATCTCAAAGGAACTAAAGGAAATTCCTAACATGTTCCATTTCATTTAATTCAATTATTCAATTAATTTTTGGGGAGTGATCAGAATGTTTGGTGTGCAGGACAACGGAAACTAGCACTATAAAGCACCAAACCACAAAGGAAAAGTATATATCACCTTCCATAGGTCTGTAGTATAGTTCTCATACAATATTAACTTATGATTTGGCTTAGATCGAGAGAAAAATGATGAATTGATGAAGAACCTGGAAATAGGGCATATTATCTTGCACCTAAATAAATTTTTTGATACCAAGAAGAACGAAAAATGGCACAAAGGGAATTGATTACTCACTAGTGTGGATATAACAAGATGATCGACACTTGAATACAACCTTGGATGATGAAACGGTATCAAAGCCTACAATTTGGCTTACAAAGGATCTCTCCATGGTCCAATGCTATCTAACAGAAGAAAGAATAAAAAGATTTTAGGGTTTATAACATTTTAAGGTAAAAATGGTCAATTTACTTGAAAATATTGGGCCCCACACATTAGTCACATGGTTAGTCAAACCATGCACCAACCGTGTGCCCTTCACTATAAAAGGGGCACCTCACATGGTTAGTGCAAATGGTTTTCTGAACCGTGCAAGAATCATGTCTCATTCCACTATTAAAAACTATAGAGGTTATCACATGGGCATGAACCTCCATCTGCATGGTTTCCTCAAACCATGCGGCCTGTATCACCCCACTATCCATCCCTACATGGTTAGTAATAACATTTTGACTTTACCCACATAGTTTCTACTAACCGTGTGACCTATTCTGATTGTCCAAAAAGCCGATCTCTAGGATCCAAACAAGCCCTAGACACCCCCAATACCACCATGACTTCAAAGGATATTCACATTATTCCATAAAAAACATTTAAACTAAAAAAAAATCCTTACCTCATGTAAAACCTGAGATCTTACAATCTTCCCCCTTAAAGTAATTCTTTCATGAATTTACCTCTCAAGGGTGGTAAATATTTTCCTAAGAATAACCCTAGCCACTGAGCATGTATGTGAGACTCCCACTCCCATGTCTCATCCTATAAATGTTCATGCTACCATAGCACATATACTAGAGGAACTAACCAGTCTCAGATAACCTTCATCCTATTGTCAACGATATAAATAATATGCTCCTCAAAGGATGCATCTACCTGTAACTCTAACTCCTCAGGCTACAGAACGTTAGATGGTTCTGAGTGATAACAAAATAATTGAGATACATGGAATACATCGTTCATGGACCAGTACCTCTGAGGTAACTGCAACTGATAGGATATCGGCCCAACTCTCTCCAGAATCTCATACATCCTGACATATCATGGTAAAATCTTACCCTATCTCCTAATCCATCTATGTCCCAACCTTACTGAGATACATGAAAGACCATATCCCCAAACTTGAACTCTAGAGGTTATTTGTGGCTATCGATATATGACTTATATCAATACTATGTAGTATCCATCCACTTTTTGATCAATTAGACCTTCTCAAAAGTATCTTACATGAAAAGTGGTCCCAATAAATATGACTCACCTACCTCTAGCCAATATAGGGGAAATCAACATGTAATACCATAAATATCCTCATAAGGTGCAATCTGTATAGTCCCTTGATAACTATTATTGTATGTGAAATCTACAAAGGGAATATGCCTCTCCCAAGAGCCCCCAAAATCCAGGACGCATTCTTACAACATTTCCTCAAGCACCCGTATCATATGCTATGACTGACCATTAGTTTGATGGTGGTGTGTTGTGCTTAGAAGAAACTATGTACCTAGTTCCCTCTACAAACTCTTCCAAAAACTATATGTAAACTAGGAATCCCTATTTGTAATGATAGTGAATGGGACCCTATGAAGTCATAATATCTCATGGATATAAAACATCCTAATATCATCTACACTTAAGGCCTCATTTATTGGTTGAAAACGTGAAACCTTCATGAGACTATCAACAAAAAACCAAACAACATCTCTACCTCTAGGAAAACTTGGTAAACTAATCACAAAATCCATCAAGACATCATCCCATTTCCACTCAGGAATAGGTAACTATTTTAAAAGTCTAGATGGTCATTGATATTCCACATTTACCTGCTAATAAGTGGAATAACTCATAACAAAACTAGCTAACTCACATTTCATCCCCATCCACCATTACTAACAGTGTTAGTCATGATACATCTTGGTAATGCCAGGATGCACTACCCAAACTAAGGCATGAAACTACTACATCATCTCCATTAATATATACACTAGAACCAAAAAATGACCATTTATATAAAATTTTTTATCCTCTCCCATAGTTAAACCAAGAGTCAGTTACTCACCTACCACAGTCTCCCGTAGAAATAGCCCCTCTGAATCCGATGGCTACCATATCCTCACTCTATCTAGTTGGGTATAGGTCACAACTAAGGATGAAATAAAATTATACCCCTATCCTACACCTCCATGTGTATCTCAGAGAACAAATCCATAAGGTGACACTCTCCACTGGCCTCCTAGACTGCCTGTATCTGAGTCCTTTTTCTCAGAGAATCAGCTACTGGACTTACCTTACCAGGCGTATAGTCTAGATATAATTTAAAAAACTATAGGTACTCAACCCACCTTCAATACCTTAGATTCAAATCACACTATGTAAATATATACTTGAGGTTTCTATGGTTTATGTACACCACAAAATGCTCTCCCAGTAAAAAGTGTCTCCAATAGTGCCAAGAATGAACAGCTTCAGCTAACTCAAGATTGTGCATTGGGTAGTTCCTCTCATGTGGCCTTAGCTGCCAAGATCCATACACCAAGATTATACCCCCCTACATCATAACCACTCCAATCTCGATACCTTATGTGTCACAATACATAGTGTAACTTCTTCCCTTCTCTGGTATAATCAGGACCAGTGTTGAAGTCAATCTTCCTTTTAGATCATAAAAGGCTATCTTATAGGTATCTATCCATAAAAACTTCACACCCTCTTAGTAAATCCCATTAATGGTTCTACTATGTGTGAGAAGTTCTTTATGAAATGTATGTAATATCTATATATCCCCAAGAAACATCGTATGTCAAATATGTTTTTGGGATTCTCCCAAAAAACTATAGTCTCACCTTCTCTAGGTCAACTAATACTTTTTTCTATGAGATAATATGACTGAGGAAGTGAATTTTATCTATCCACAAGTGGAAATTTGTGATATTAGTATATAACTGATTCTATCTCAGTGTATCCAAAATGATTTCAAGATGTTTGGAATGGTCGTGTCGATTGTGATAATACACCAATATATTTTCGATGAAAACCACCACAAATGAATTTAGATAAGGATGAAAAAATCGGTTCATCAGTTCCATGAAAACTACCACTGCCTTCATGAGACCAAATGACATTACTAGATACTCATATAGACCATTCCTACTAAAAGAAGTTGTATAAGGTATGTATTCTCATCAAACATACACCTATTGGTATCTGTATCTCAAATAAATTTTTGAGAACACTCGAGCTCCTCAAAGATGGTCAAAAATATCATCTATCTGTGGAAAAGGATACCAATTCTTAACCATTGTCTTATTAAATTTATGGTAATCCACACATATTTTAAGGGTACCATCTTCCTTTAAAAAAAAAACTAGCCAACCCTATGGAGAAGTACTGAGTCATATAAACCCCTTTTCCTCTAAATCCTCTAGATACATCTTGAGCTCCTACAACTTCTTCATAGCCATCCTATAAGGAGAAATGGATACCAGTGCCGCTCTTGTAACTAACTCGATGGATAACTCAATCTCTCTATTAAGAGGTAAACTAGAAAATTCAACTGGAAAGACATACCTAAAATGGACAAACATTGGAGGAAAGTCCACCTTGCACCCTCCCTAATCATCTAGATACAAACTAGCAATCTAGGACGTCATCCTACCTAGCCCGTGATGCTGTGGTCCAACTTGGATCACTTGGACATCCTATTCACCCTTGAAAATAAAAACTGTTCCCTATGGTGATGTGAAAGTCACCCTCTGATGATATTAGTAAATTTAGGCTCGATATACCACTAGCAAATCCATCCTAAGTATGACATCAAACCTGGTCATCTCAAGGACAAAAAGATTCCATATGAAGTGATATCCACCAATATCAAGGGGAAATCCCTACACTAATGTAAATCCTACATTATGATCCCCAACAGAGTGTCAAACATCATATCTCCCTTAGAAAATTGAATCATGATCCCAAGGATCTCCACAATAGGTACATATATAAAACTATGTGATACACCTATATCAAAAAGAGTATATACAAGAGTTGAGGATACTAAAATCATACCTCTCAAAATAGATGGTTCGAAAACCTATTCCTATGGGGTAGAATTTAAAAAATAGATCTATCCTAAACTGCGGCCCTGTGACACAACATCACTACTTGGTGAAGGACTACTCTACTACCTCAGTGAAAATGGTGCCTGGATTCCTCAGCCATGACCACAACCACCTTAGCTTGATCAACCAGTACTACTCCAACTCCCTACCTGATGCAGAGCTATGAAATCCATTCCGAAATCTAGTGTATGATCTGAACCCTCTACCATTCACTACTAGAGGGAAGGTCCTATAGAAACATTTCATGTGGCCCATCCTACTATAAGGTATTCTAATGAAAAATACTAAAGTTATGTAAAGCATGTTAAATACTCCATAAATGTCATAATACCCTACTCTAGATGCCTGAACTCACTGGCCTACTCTATCCTTAGAGTCTCAGGGTAAAAGTAGTAATAAAATATGGTTGGAAAATCATCCTAAACCATATCTCATATCCTATCAGCCTGATTTAGAACATCCCACCAGTGCTTTGATTATCCTCTAAGAATATAAGTCACGAGATTTACTCTCCTTTCAAGAGGTATCTCTAGATGCTTGAAGATCAATAGAATAATCTCAATCCAGAACTAAGTATCCTATAGACCACCATCCCTTGAAAACATGGGAGGATTAATCTACTAGAACACATGTATAAAATCAGCCATAGATGAGGTAGGATGTGGTTCCCCCTGAAAACTCTACATGAAATTCATAAAACTATCATGGAATTTCACCTCAACACCCATGTCTGGTAAAACTATTGGTGCATCAGATATAACTATAGAAGGATCTACCGGTATCCCATGTCCCACCACATCCGGATCATGTTCACCACCACCCTCCTAGAATATGACTGGAGGTCATCGTGGTGGAATGCCTCTATAATACTAAACACATGCCTCAAAAAAGAAAAATATCGAAGTTCATAGCTAAAAGAATAGGGCAGGTCAAAACCTTCCTATAAAGAGGTCATAACACATAGCCTTCTCCTAAATCTAGTATTGGTAAAAAGAAACAGCTGTAAAAGTCACCAGCGACACTTCATACTGCCAACTCAAAAGCCGGGTCAAGGTTAAGTTCTCTATTTAACCAAATTCAATTTTCATTTGATTTCATGTCCATTTAAAATTTAATTTAATGGTTGAAACAAATGGTTCACCAATTTCAATCCATAAGGGCCTATACTCCTCATGAACCAAAATATGGAATCCACCTAACCGACACCATTACACATTCTAGTCTATGCGACTCATGGTCTATGACTCAACATTCCACAATTGGCTTCTTAGGGAGTCTATTGAATCCTAATCAGGAAAACACTTCTTAGGTTACGACATGACCTCTAAGTACCAACCATGTTTCTAAATTTCCTACATATAATATCTATCACAATAGATAATATATCAATCATGACACACATCACAAATTCATGAAAATAAGAAATTCATCCTATATGTCATGGCATAATGCATGGAATTTGAATTCTTACAGGCTCCTAAATTGATGCATGAAATGGAATACCCTCATCTCATTAGGTTGCAACAAAATAGAACCCACAATCATATTAATGATAAAATCACAATTCAAGTGCATCACCCAATGGCGGAATCAAATCAACTGTAATATCGAAAATCCAAAAAACATCAATTTTCATTCGAGGTAATTTGGTTTTTTCCTATACAAGGGTTAGATAATCCCTAACACAGCTCATTACCAAATTACAATTCCTTCTTATCCATTTCTATTATCTCAAAATAGTAAAGAAAACTAGAAAAGAACCCTCTAATACCACTTTGTAACATCCCGGACCCGAATTCCACTAAACGGTGCCCCAAGCCTAGTTGGCCACATAGCCTCAAGTGCATCTCCCCAAATTCCAGAGGCTTTTGACTAGTAGAAAGGGACTAAGGTGTGTCTATGAGGATACTATTCCCTATTGTAAGAGTATAACACAGTGGTACAATTCAATAAAGAAATTAGTAAATCCATTAGACAATAGGTAAACATCCAAAAGACAAATATATATAACAATACCAGAAGTAATCTCATATACAATGATGATCATGTCATGTATCTACAAGTATCCAAAAATAAATGTACATGGAAAGTGTACAATACATATATAAAAATACCAAAAAGACCAAAAATTACTATCTCTAGATAGAATCATGCACCTCAGCTTAGTCCTGTGCTCCCATGATCCTAAGCATGGAACAAAGTCAAGCATCTAACTATGGGAACCTGCTTCAGTCCCTACCCACATCCATAAAGTCTATCTGGGTACCCAAAATTGGATTGAATAGGGTGTGAGATACAATCCCAATAGGTCACCACCCAAGGTGTCTAGAAAAAATCCTTCCTGTGAAATATAAGCTAAAGAAGATTGCATAATATAACAAGTATGGGTGTAATACAAGTAAAGTGCCCAAGGCATAAGTAACCAAGAAAGTGATACTGTATATCCATACAAGGATCCCTACAAAACAAGTTTCAATCTCATATAACAAGGAAAAAATAAAACAACAGGAAGTAAACACCACAACCATTCCATATACACAATATATCATATCACCTATTCTATATAATTTGTAAATAAAATCAACCACAACCACACCATATTACTAGAAGTGTCACATTAATCACGATCGAGCCATATAATCAATCATGTCATCTTTACCATGTTTGTTCTGTATATTTATAAATTTCAGACCTCACAAGGCTGGACCCAAGGTATAGTGAACCAATGCATCCTCATCGAGTCCCAGGAGAATCTCGATGGAAACTCAATTACACTTGAATTGGGGTCCAAGGAGCATGTCAACAAACCATGTCCACTACAAGCCCAAAAAAATATGATCTAAGGGGTAGAAAGCCCCATGGAATCCCACAGAATCAAGACCCAAGGAGAATTATAGGTCCAACACATCCACAACCATTTCCATAACCCATAGTGTAGCACACTCGTGGCGTCCTATGTAACTATTAAAAATTCAAGTCATTTATCATTTTATACCATGAGTTTACCCACTCATATAATAATTCACAACCATTCACATTCAATGAGTTTTCCCACTCATTTATACAATTTTAAACAATCCATTAAAGAAATTCAAGTTACATATACGCCATTAAATCGAAATTATAAACATGAAAAGGAGGAAATATATATCTTCTAACAATCAATTCAATTCAATTAATTTATTAAAAGGATTCCTCTAACTAGGAAAGAACTAACTCACCCCATGGGTGTTTTAAGAAAGTCATAAACAAAGGAAAGTCACATGTAACACCCCATGGGTGGCCTTGGTTGGGGAAAAAACCTCAAACACATCTCAAAGGAACAAAATAAAATCCCTAAAATGTTATATTTAATTTAATTATTCAATTAATTTTTAGGGTACTGTTGAAAATTCCGATGGGAGGTATAATGAAAACTAGATCTATAAATCACTAAACCTGAATGAAAAAGTATATACCACCTACCGTAGCTCCATAATAGATTTCTATTCCATTATCAACTTTTGATTTGATTCATATCAATAGAAAAATGATGAATGGATGAAGAACCTAGAAATATGGCATATTAGCTTGCACCTATATAACTTTTCACTACTAAGTAGAATTAATATTGACACAAAAGTAATTGATTACTCATTAACATGGATCCAGTGGGATTATTGATGCTAAAATCTAAGATCATATGATAAAACGGTAGAAAAGTTTACAATTTGGCTTCTGAAGGAGATCTCCATGGTCTAATACTTTCCAACTTAAGAAAGAATAAAAGAATTTTAGGTTTTATAATATTTGAAGGGTAAAATGGTCAATTTACCTGAAAATATTGGTCTACATGGTTTGGATGTATGGGTGGCCAAACTGTTAATCAACAGTGCACCCTTCACTGTAAGGAGGGGCACCTCACATGGTTAGTGAGCATAGTTTTCGAAATCTTGCACAAAGCACGTCTCAACCCATTTTTAAAAATTATAGGGGCTATTTCACAAGCATACACCTCCATATGTATACTTTCCTCAAACTGTGTGGCCTATAGAACCCCATTATCTAACCTCACAAGGTTAGTAGTAACCATGAGACCTTCCCCATACGATTTCTACTAATCATGTGGCCTATCCCAATTTTACAAAAATATGGACTCTAGGATCCGAAAAATCCCCCAACACCCTCAATACCCCTGTAACCTTAATGGGTATTCACATTAGGCCATAAACAAGCATTTAAACTAAAAAAATGATCTATAACTCATACAAAAACCCATGATCTTACATTACTCATGATTGAAAACCTTCAATGGGTTTCTTTATTATTCTACCCAATATTACCATCAAATCATAGTCATGAAGAGACTCAATTCCCAAGGGAACATGTGTGAGATCTTTCCATGGACCTATTTATCCATGCCTAATTTCTATAATTTCCCAGTCCTTTTCTGGTATCACATGGGTATATCAAACCAACTTAACACCACTTTCACCTTATATAAAAAATAAATATTATATATAAATGCGATAAAATTAGGGACCACCTACCTCAATAATGATTTATCATCTCTTAACTGATACCCAACTATCCATTCTTGACCACCATGGGAATCCCTAAGATTCAAACTCATCAAAAACAACAATTCAATTAATTATGAACAATTTATTATTAATTATCATAATTAATCAACAATTAGCATAATATTGTTAAACTCACTAAGTGGCGCACCCTTACAGAAATACTATGTGACAAAAGGTCAATATCTTAGAGATAACTATGAGTCCCTATATGATAAAAATTTCTAATTATCCATAAAAATTCATCAAAAAATTTCACACATAATAGATAAAAATATAAGAATAAATTACGAATTATCTCTACAGAAATGGGGAGAAACAATGTATTTCACCCTTCCTTAGTATCCTCAAGCCTATGCATTAGAAATAACCATTATTATTATTATTATTATATTCCACCACTCTCTAGTGGAATTGAAACTTAAATCCATAAATATATCTTCCAAAATTAGTATAAAATAAGAGAAGGAAGTAGAGAGGAAGAGTAAGGGAAGAACTCACCTAAATCAATGGACAACCTAGCCACAAACAACCCTAAACCATAGTGGGAGAAGGAGGGAGGAGTGGGTAAAAAGGGAGGCCCCTACTTATCAATTGACCATACAATAAGGAAGAACAATTAAGGGGTTCTTAATATAATCCCTGTAAAAGATAAAAATTCCCTTGCTTTATATAATGTTAGGGATAGACTACCAAATCTATAATAGACTCCGCCAATATTCTTGTTGGACACCAGACTAGACCCCTGGGGGAGGGGTCTATAGATATTGGAAGTCCACCAAAACTCATATGGCCAATAATGGGGTTTTAGTAGGTTTATGATGTAGCCCTTAAATTTTCATACTACCATGAAATAATTAATTCCTTCATCTGAAATTGTTCATGAGACCTACCATGTGTAAAAATATAATTTAAAATCTCAAGTGAAATTAAAAAAGTCTCTAAAATTATCTATTTCTATAATTGAAAATTCATAAATTTTTTCTCCACTAGAATCCATAATCTTCCGGTTACACCAATATCCAATAGTACATTTCATTATAAACTCCCCACCATAACATTTCTCATCCTTAATAATTATTCTCTTATATCTCCAGATGACCACACTAGTCAATAAGGTCTGATCTACACTCATACTCTTTGGGTATCCTACTAGTTATAACCACTAATACTATACCCAGAATAGTGAATCTCTCTAATATACGAAATCACCTTGATCTAGTTAATCATTTATAACATTCATTTGTCAAAATATGTTCTTGGATAAATTTTTATTCATTTTACTAGATCATGTGTGAAAAACTCAAGCCGGTACCCCACTACCCTAACTTCATCTAATAACTTGATAACCTATGCACTACAGTACTGACTAAATTCACTAACTCAATGAAGATACCCAAATATCAGTGATATTTATGTATTATTTAATTTATATTGTAAAATTACCTATATTTATGTCACTGGTCTATTTCAAACCACCACTCACTTTAAGAAACCCTCGATAATCTCTGAATCACTCATAATAGAATTTATAGCCATCCCTCGAGACTTAGTTCATCACATAAAGAATAAACCTTTTAGATAGGTTATAATACTCTCCCATGAGTTATTAAATTCTATAATACTTATAACCAAATAATTACATTATATAAATTCTAAATCCATAAATTAGAAAATGATCTAACTCTTATTTAGTATCACAAATTGATACCAAAATTTAGGCATTCTCTATTAACCAGACATTTCTTATTCACTTTTATCCAATCACTAATGTGAAAACTCAACCTTAAATATTTTTATTTTCTATACATGACTTATAGTGGGTATAATAATATCTATTTATAAGTGGAATTACCTAAAAAATTTATCTCATAATTTGTGACCATATTCACTTATATATGACCCTCATATTCTAATTTATTACAGTCACCTCTCTAACTATTCTGAAATTTTCCTAATTCGCAACTCATTATAGTCTAAGAGAACTATAGATTGAAAAATAATAGCATCAATCCAACTATATTGTTAATAATTTATAAAATTCCTTAGTCACTCCAACACACCTTTCATTTATCAAGAAACTGTACCTCATACTCATATGGTATAAATATCTTAGCTTAACTATGGTCCTTGTAACCAAATGGTCATGTTATAATAAAAATAAAAATATCTCATTTATGGAAGTACCAATATATTGGTTCTTACTGGATATTTTGTAACCAACCATTCATAGAGAATCTCATTCTCAACTGAACACACGATATAACATTACAAGGGTTAACCCTCTTATCAAATTACTAACCAAGATGAGTTTTATTGAACCTATCCACATATCATCTCACAAAAAATCAAAACCAAATTGTGATAAATCATTAATAACCATTTCAATACCATGATTTGACTCTAAGTTGTGAAGGAATATAATGTGTCCTTGACTCTAGAATGATCTCATGTCCTATGATATTTTTCATTATCCTCTAACAAACATGCTTCATATGGTATCCAAGTATGATCATTCCTCCTTGATCACTAATCTCACCATCAGTAGATAAAACTCATTCCATTTTATTTCACATGCTACATATGGAGTTTTAAAACCCACTCTCTTTTCCTCATGGAAAGAGATACTAAATTACTACTCTCCTAGTGGTGATTAATTTCAATCTTTGTCTATCGAATACAATCCATAATCAAGGATACACTCTTATAATACATTGTTACACATTTAAACTCATGTTATTATGAGTCATATCCCAACAATAATAGGAGAACATGCCTGATTGGATAACCATTTATCCATTTAATTAAAATATCCTCTCCCACACAAAGCATTATATATGCTTTTATACCCAATACATAACCAAGGTACCCTATATTCCTTTTTATCAATCAATTAATAAAATGTAACCCATGGTTCATTCCTATCATGATAAGCATCTACCCATGCTCCAATTTTATTAAGGAATTTTTTTCTTTAATAAAAATCTTTCTTAGTCTATCCACATACATCACAACTCATCTTGATTATAAATAAGAAAAATGATTTCCCACTCTGCAAATGTATTGAACTCACCCTACTCTATGAAATCTATGTTCCATACGCCTATTCTGGTTATAGATTACAATGAAACATCAATTATTCTATCTCACAAAAATCAAAGAAAATCATATGCCAAAATGAAAATTTTTATGGATCACATCCACATCAGGTATTCCCACACCCATTTTACCCAATCCTCCCACCGTTATGCATATTGATTATGTATCTAGGAATTCATCACAACTCAGATTCTGCTAAGTAAGGTTCTACCAATAAGTTATTTAAGAAAATACAAAATAACTTAATGTTGAAATTTAAGTAATCAAAACATATTTTTAAAAACCATTTCCCAAGAAAACATAATCATACACATTCTATGTGATCTGAAATACCAAGTGTGATTCAAGGTGTAACACCATTATAATTTAAATTATATATTTTCTTTTAATACCTAAAATGTTCAATAAATTGCTTCACATGAAACACCAAGCCAAAAAAAAAACATGGAATGTTATTTGACCATTAAAATGCATCCATATAATTGGATTAAAAAAATAAATGTAACCGAATTATGAAATATATGTATAAATAAAAATAAAGGTCATTATTAATACAAACACATTGATATAATTCAATTACTATAGCTAAACAAATAATAAGACTGATTTATACTTTAAAATGTAATAAAATTTTATATACTTAATTTTAAGATACTATATATAATATGGATAAATGATATTATTAATATTAATAATATTTTAACACCCAATTTAATTAGTAATTTATAATAAATAATAATAATAGTTAATATATTTTAAATAGTTATTTTCCCATGAAAACAATTTTCATTATATATTTTTTGTTTTTATTTAAAATTTAAAATCTAAAATTTTATAATTTTAATTTGAAAAAATAAAATACATTTTTATATTCACCATTTAAATATTATATTAATATGAATTTTTGGGTTTTTTTGAAAATATTGGGTTTTAAGTGAATTTTGAAAAAATATCAGTATTTTTAAAACCATCACTTTTAGGACACTATCATAATAAAAAAAATTACTTAAATGCTTTTTAAAACCTTTTTATACAATATATATATATATACATATATTTATAAGTAAAATAAATCATTTAAAATCACTATGTTTTATTTATAAAACCCACGTTTATCGTTTTGAAAACATAAGTAATATTTTACCCTAAAAATCAATTTATTCGCTTATAATAAAAAATTAATTTTAATCCCTTATAGAAATAAAATACAATAAAATATGTTTTATATTTTATATCATCATGATAATATAATATATTAAGGTTAATTTCATTTTTGGTTATAAAATTATTGTTACTAAGATTAAAGTTAATGACTATGATAATGGTAAAATTGTTATTTGTATAGAATTGTTTTATTAGTATAATGTAATATTTATCTAATAAAATAAATTAATATCTTCTCAAAAATTAATTTTATATAATTTTTATTCCTATATTTAAATAAATCATCACTTATTAAATTGGAAATCAACAATAAATAAGATTAAGAACAATTAATGTTGAAAACAAAATTTTTATAGAAAACAGTTTTTCTATATATAAAATGTTTTAATTTAAAAGTTAATATTATTTTAATTATAAATTTAATTTAATAAAATAAATATTAAATTTATTTTCATAAAACCTAAATTTTTTAATATGGGTTATTTTATATGTTTATTAAAACATAAGTTAGTTGGGTAAAAACTAGTTACCCTAGCAAAAACAAAAAAAAGTGGTAAAACTAAAAATATAAGAACAAATGAATTCCAACATGTTTAGAAAATGTGTGGAAATAATTTTTTTTGAGGATTTATCGACCTAATATAACCTTAAACTCCATTATTTCTCACTTTTGGAACCATTTAACCTTTATTATTTTCATTCCATTATTGAAAAATAATGAGTGTTCACAAAAGTGCCCTTTTCTTCACTTATAAAAGGGGACACTTTCACACATTAATTCCCTTCCCCTTACTTTGAATTTCTTACTAAATATATTCAATTTTTATACTCATATAAACCTATACCAATTTAATAATCCTTTTTACTCAATAATTTATCCCAATACCTTCATTTCCTAGGAGACTTTCATTGGAAGGTTCAAGGTACCAATGTGAGTATTACTTAATCCTTACCATTTTTTCTTAATCTTTATCTTATAAACATACCCTAAACATGGAAATATAATTACATAAATATTATTATTATAATAAAGTATTACGATGTTAATTAAAAAACCCTTATTTATTCATTTCCATCCACTTACAAGAATAAAATAACATTAACTGTGCGTTGTGCAGACTACCGCCTCCACGAAGTAATGATTTTTATTTTTCATATTGATTGTCATTATTTATCTAAAACAATTAAAATATGATTCAAAAACATAAAAAAACTAAATAATATCATTATTTTTATATTATAATACACTTCCTTATCCATACTCACCCATCGTGATATGATTTGTTCATGTTTGGGGAATGGGTTAACCTTATACTTGAACAATACTAAAAATATATCATGGATAACTATAGAAACTTAAATAATAAAGTTATTATAAGTTAATAATAATATAATTAATGGTTTATGGTTATGGAAAATTTATATTAAGTATTTAACTTATTATTAAAATATCATCTTTGATCACTAAAATTACTGAAACAAGCCAACACCGATTCAATTTTCATGAAAACATAAGAAAACACTATGTAGTAAATAAATATCATAAGATAATAAATGGTATATATTAAATAAAATATAGTTGAATAAGGTTTCTAATAAGTTATATAAAAAACATAAGTTTATTATTTAGGAAGTTAGTAAAATGTGCAGAATGAATCAGGAATAAGGTAATGGGTTCTTACCTCAAATTTTCACCTCTTGAGACATATTTCTTATTTAAAACCATGATTTTCTTAGAATGGTGTATATAATTCCAATTTAATATTTTTTTTATAATTATAATATCACCATTCATGGTATTTAATGTTTCATTTGAAATTATATCATTAAAGGAGGTTTGATTCAAAATCTTCTAATACTGTAAGGGTTCATTATCTCAAATTTCAATTCATCGAGATATGCTTATGTTATAAACCATGTTCTATATTATATGGTGTACTTACTACTATTTTAATATTTTTTTATCATTATTCTATTATTATTTATGGTATTTAATGTCTAATTTTAAATTATATCTATCAAGGGATTTTTATTTGAATGTTTCTATAGTCTTAAGTTCTATTTGTATCTATTTTCAATTCCATGATACTTGTTTGATATTTCAAACCGCATTTTATTTTATATTCTATATTAAATACTGATTACCTTTAATTATAATGAATATATTTCATTTCATCATATTTGGTATCCCTATCATGTTCTCTTGATTCCTACATTACCATTACCATAAGGGTTTTTGAATCTTAATTTTTCTTAATTCAGATATGATTTGTATTCACCACTTGTTTCCATTTTTAGTGTATATATTTTTCATGTATTATGTTACAAATAAACTCATACTATTTTATTTTTGGGTATTGAACTCATGGTATCTAATAATCAAATTATTTATCCCTTATTGTGTGGTGCCATTCGAAGAATTCTTCTTTCAAGGGTGGTTTCCTTCTATGTTATCATCCTTCTAAGTTTGTTTTATTACACTAGGGATATTATGTTTTGAAACTATCCACCTTATTACTCTGGATGGATTATTCATATTTATTGATTGTAAAAGTATTTACATTTTGTATGTTTGTATTTCAATACCTATTTTTAATGATTCCTAAGGAAATTTGATTATGCATTGCATTGATATTCATATCAACTATGTAGTGAATGTATTGGACCTGAAGAAGTGGAGGTTGGGGAATTATATTATATAGATCATCAATTCATTGGTTGGTCTTAGGAGACAAAAGGTTCAGGTATTTGGTAAATGCCTACCCAATGAAAGAATATTGACTCAGTTATGAACTTGACGGTAAGAATGATGTCTTGGATGTGACCTTGAGAAAAAGAATAATGTATTGGATAAGGCCTTGATTGAAAAGATCAAGATATATAACATTATACATTCCATCACCACGAATTCAATTATCATTGTCCATGTGTTTTTTTATATTGTTAACCATGGGTTTTTTTCAAGCTCATGTGATTAGTTAGATAGAATTATTGGATTATCATTTGTTTCCCTCCACATTATTCATGACCAGTTTATACATTGATAGATTATGCTATACATTTTCCTTTATTGAATATTTGAGCTCACCCTTCATACAGTTCTATTTACTTAGGTTATGAAGAAAAGTATAATACATGATATGTCTAGAAGAGTATTATGTGTGGATAATTTTTTGGGATATGTTAAAGACTTATTATTTATTAAATAGTCATTTATATAGTGGTAAAAATGTCCATTTAAGGAGAAATACATGATATTTGTTAGTTAAAAGTTTTTCCCAACTCTTTAAAAATATAAACTTAAAAGGTAATTTGAATGTATGTGAATCAATTTATTTAGTGATATTTTAAATATTAATGGTTAAAATCAGGTTTCTTTAGTTCATTTCAAAGTCATTATATAAAGAAGTTATTTATGAGCACTTTATTTCGAAAGTGTGAGTTCAAGGTGCCATAGTTGGTATCATTGGAGGGTTTAGATAAATTTAGAAGTTAGGATGTTAGTTGAAGATAATTTAAGGGATGATAAGTTAAAGTTGATCATAATTTCAAAGTTACAGACAACCCTTTAGTTTTGTTGAGGTAGTATTGAATATTTTAAGGATTTAGATAATATATATTTATTAAAAACACAAGGGATAAGTCTAAGTATAGGATAACACCTCAAAATTTTGGTAAAGTATATATTGTGTGTATCTTTGAGATATTATATCACTATCTTGATACTGAAAAGTGGATATGGCTATGACACATATGCACCTTGGGGTAACCACCCTAAAAAGGTTGGTTGAGAACTGAATCAATCTCCAATATGGTGCATAGTGAATGGGCCTAAGACTGCAAAATTGGATATAAACTACAATGGGATATGATTTGGTTAATAAAATTCTCTTTACACACTATTATGAAGGATTTATTATGTTAAGGAATTAAGTTAAGGAATACGAGGGAACCCAACCTCAAGAAACCTAGATTGAACCAAGAGTGATTTAGGTTGAACTGAAATCTAATGTAATAATTTCAAAGAGCAAGACATTTTGAGGTTAAATTTAATTATCTTAAAATAATTATATTATGGTGTTCATCACTAATTTTAACTATTTTAGGTTTTTTTAATGATTGGAGCATGAATGAACTAAGTTAACAATGGATTCCATAGACAATGCAAGGACTATACCAATGAGAGACCTAATGGGATAGGATATAGATTGATAAATATTGCGATTTTTTCAAACTATCTATAAAGAATTATTATTAACAATGTGAACATAGTTAAGTATTTAAACACACCAAATAATATAAGGATGAAGTCTCATGAAAGTTTAGGTGATGAAGATGCTAAAAGAAAGAAGATTTAACTTCCTTCATGTCAAAAATGTGGCAAGAATCACTATGAGAAATGTCTCAAAAGAACTGGAAGATGCTTCATGTGTGGAAAAAAAGGACATAAAGCAATAAGTTTCAAAGAAAAAAAATTAATTAATCAGTTAACATGATGAGGGTAAAATATTTGTCTCCTAGTTATACCTAAGATATTAAGGTATACACCTCAATTGAAAATATATCATGAGTTATGCCTATCTTTTAGAAACTATTAACTAATGTTATTATTGAGTGATAATTAAAATTTATAGGACATAATTTATTTAAGGTGGTGGTGGGATGTAACACCCCTATAATTTAAATTATGTATTTTTTTAAAACCTAATATGTATAATAACTTACTTGACACACAAAACCAAACCAAAAAAATCATGGAATGTTATATAACTATTAAAATGTAGCCATATAATTGGTGGATAAAAATATATGTAACCAAATTATGAAATATATGTATAAATAAAAATAAATATCATTATTAATACCAAGACATTGAAATAATTCAGTTAGTGTAGCTAAATAACTAATAAGTCTGATTTATAATTTCAAATGCAATTAAATTTTATGTGATTAATATTAAGATACGAAATTTATTATAGATAAAATATATTATTGATATGAATAATATTCTAGAACCAAATTTTATTGGTAATTGATAAGAAATAATAATAATAATAATAAGAATTGTTAATATTATTTGAAAATTTATTTTCCTTTGAAAACTATTTTCATTATATTTTTATGTTTTTATTTAAAAGTAAAAATTATCAAATTTTAGAATTATAAATTGATAAAATAAAATTATTTTTTATTTTTGGAATTTCAATATTATTTTATTATTAATTTTTGAGATTTTTCTGAAAACATTGGTTTTTAGGCCAATAGTGAAAATACTCATATTGCTAAAACCGTCACTTTTAAGACACTATCATAAAAAAATAATGAATTAGATGTTTTTGAAAAAAATTTCTATATATAATATATATATATATATTTAAAATTAAATTAAATAATTAAAAATTATTATATTGTATTTATAAAACCCATGTTTATCATTTTGGAAACCTAAGATATATTTTACTGTAAAAACTAATTTATTAGATTATATTAAAAAATAAGATTTCATCACTTATAGAAAATAAATTCAAAAAATGGATTTAATATTTTATATCAACATGATCATATTATTTAATATGTCTAATTTTATTTTTATCATAAAAGTATGATTACAAAGATTAAAGTTAATGACCATGATAATAGTAAAACTGTTATTTGCAAATAATTGTTTTATTAATGTTGTGTAAATTTTATCTAATAAAATAAATTGATATATTCTAAAAAGTTAATTTAATATAATCTATAATAAAAATATTTAAATAAATTATCACTCATTCAATTGTTAATGAATACTATATAAGATTAATAACACTTAATGGAGATATCAACATTTTTCTATAAAACAGATTTCCTACATATAAAATGTTTTAATTTAATAGTTAATTTCATATTAATTAGAAATTTATTTATATTAAAATGATATTAAATTGAAGTTTATCACACCTAAATTCATTAATATGGGTTATTTTATATGTTTAGTAAAAAATGAGTTACTTGGGTAAAAACTAGTTACCTTGGTAAAAAAAAGTTAAAAGTTAAAATATAAGAATAAATAAATTATAACATATTTAAAATATGTGTTGAAATAATTTTTTGAGTATTTAACAATCAATTATCACCCCTAAATAAATTAATTCTCACTTTTAAAACTATTGACTCTTGAATGGTGTCATTCCATTATTGAAAAATAATGGGTGTTCCCAAAATCTCCCTTTTCTTCACTTATAAAAGGTGACATTATCACCCATTTTTTCAAAACCCATTCACTCAAATTTATTCATAAAAATATCCCATTTTAATAATACTAGAAACCAATCTCAATTTCATAATCCTCTTGTCTCAATATGTTAGCGTAATCCCTTCATTTCTAAGTAGACTTTCAAGAGAAAGTTCAAGGTACTAAAGTGAGTATTACTTAATCCTTACCTTATCTTCTTAATATTTAAATTAAAAACCTACCATAACCATGATAATATAATGACCTTAGTATAATTATTATACTTAATTGTTCTTATATTAATGTAACAACCATTATTTATTTCTTTCCATCCACTTATAGAAAGAAAATAATGTTAACTGTATGTTGTGCAGACTACCACCTCCCCGAAGTAATGTTTTTCAATTTTCATTTTGATTTTAATTATTTATACAAGACACATAAAATATTATTCAATATATTAAAAAAATATTAATAATATCACTATTATTATTTCATAATACACTTCATTAACAATACTCACCCATCAAGATATAGTGTGTTCATGTTTAGGCTTGGTTTAACCACCTACTTGAACAATATTATAAAAAAATATCATGGATGAATATGGAAACTTAAATAATAATTTTATTATAGGTAAATAATAAAATAATTATTTTTTATGATTATATAAAGGTTTTATTATGAATTTAATTTATTATTAAAAAATTATCCTCGATCACTAAAATTATCAAAATAAGCTGAAACCGATTCAATTTTCATGAGAACATAAGAAAATAATATATAGTAAATAAATATTGAATGATAATGAATGATATATATTAAATTAAATATATATCAATAAGGTTACTAATAAGGTATTTAATAAACTTAATTTGAGTTTTTAGGAAGTTAAGTGGATTTATAAAATAAATTGGTAATAAGGTAATGGTTTCTTATTTCAAATTTTCACCTCTTGAGATATATTTATTATTATAAACCATGATTTTTTTGATTGGTATATCTAAAAACCCTTTAAATTTTTTTATCACAATCCTATAATCATTCATGGTATTTAATATTTTATTTTAAATCTTATTTTTAAGGGGTTTTGATTCAAAATATTCAATTATCGTGAGGGTTATTTGTCTCAAATTTCAATTCCTTGAGACATAAGTATATTATACACTATGTTTTCTATTGTATAGAGTAATTAATACCACTTTTATATTTTTTATCACGAATCTATCATTATTCATGGTATTTTATGTCCCATTTTAAATTATATCCTTCAAGCAGTTTCGTTTTGAAAGTTTCTAAATTCAGAAGTGTTATTTGTCTCTATTTTCAATTTCATAAGACACATTTGATATTCTAAAACATATTTTATTTTATATGGTGTATTTAATACCCTATTTACATCAAGTATAATTAATATATTTCATTTCATTATATTTGGTATTCCTATCATGCTCTTATTATTCTTAAGTTACCATTACCGTAATGGTTTTTTTCCATCTCAATTTGGTTTAATTATGATATAATTCATATTTGACACTTGTTTCACTTTTTATGGTGTATATATTGGTCACGTATTATCTTATAAATCATATAAAACTGTTTTTCAGAGGATTTAACTCATGGTGTCAAACAATATGATTCTTTATCCCTTCTTGTGTGGCACCATTCGTGGCATTCTTCTTTTTAGGGTGTTTTCCTTATATATTAACATCCTTCTATATTTTTTTATTACACTAGGAATATGATCTTTTGAAACCATAAAACTTCTTTCTTTGGATATAATATTATTATTTATTGATTGGAAAATAATTGAAATTTATTATGTTTGTATCTAAATGCATATGTTTATTGATTTTAAAGGGAATTTCATTCTGCATTGTATTTATATTCATATCATTCATATGGTGAATGTATTAGACTTAAAGAAGTGATGGGTGGGGACTAATATTATATATCCCATTGATGCATCAATTGGTCTCATGATACAAAAGGTTTGGGTATTTGTTGAATGGTTACCCAATACAAGAATAATGTCTTGGTTGCAACCTTGATGAAAAGAATGATGTATTTTTTGCATCCTTGATGAAAATAATAATGTCTTGGGTAATGCCTTGAAGGTAAAGATCAATATGTTTGGAATTATATATTAAATCACCATGAATTTAGTTATTGTTTTCCATGTGTTTATTTATATTATTAACCATGGATTTTCTTCAAGCCCATGTGACCAGTTATATGAAATTATTTGAATATCATTTGATTCCATTCATATTATTCATGTCAAGTTTATCCGTTGATAGATTCAGATATATTTTTTTCCCTTACTAAGAATTTTATCTCACCTTTATTATGTTTCCAATTCACTAGGTTATGGAAAAAAGTATTATACATGATATGTTTAGAATAGCAGAATTCATAGAGAATTTTATAGAACATGTTGAAGACTTATTATGGATTAAGTAGTTACTTATATAGTGTAAAAATGTACATTTGATTAGAAATAAATGGAATTTATTAGTTTAAAGTTTTTTACTAACTCTATAAAACTCTAAACTTAAATCTTCCTTTAAATATATGTGGATTAATATTTTTTAGTAATTTTTTAATTACTAATGGTTAAAATTGGGTCGATTTGGTTTATTTCAAAGACATTATGTAAAGAAGGTGTTTATGAGCACCAGATTCCAAGAGTACTGGTCCAAAGTGCCACAAATTTTCACATTCCTCTTTCCAACTTATTTTAAGAGTAAAACAAAACCCATGACCACAAACATCATACTTTATCAAAATAACTCAATTATAATAGTGAAAAGTAATAATCATGATTCCACTCCAAATTAACTTGGATTTATGTCCATACTTATGGTGTCTAAGCATAAACATGACTTTCATTCAAAGTATTGACTACTATTGACTCTATCTATTATGTTCCAAATCATAATAAAAATAATAACAATTTAATAATACCATTTTATAACATTCTAGACCATGAAATCACCTGCTAACCCAAGTAAGAGAATCACATATCTCAGGCATGCCTCCTTGTATTTTAGAGGATCCTAACTAGTGGTAAGCATATTATAATATATAATGGGGAGAAAATAAACTTAATATAATCACATAAAATAATAAATAAATAACCAAAAAATCTATAAATATATATAACATTAGATTGAAGTATATGTAATTACAACAGTAAGAAAAACATAAAAAATAATACACCATGCTATAGTAATATGATCCCATTTCAAAAAATAAAATTTATACATCACAAATGGGATCACCCATCAGGTTGATCCTAAACTCTCCACTTGATCATTACTCCAATACCAACATCATTTATCAAATCAATAATCATTTATTTCCAAGATCTCTCTTTTTAATAACATTATTTTACTTTTAACCTTGATCAAGTCCTATGAAAAAGATCTCTTATTTCTATTTAATTAATATTTTACTATTATGGATACTCAACCTTAAGGTTATGATACCAATCAACCTATTTATTTTAATTAAACTAATTATGTTCAATGTAAAATTTAAATGAAAATCTATTTAGAAAGTACGAGATTTGATATTCTAGGAACTATAGAGGATAAATATGAAAAACCCAAAACTGATAGAAAGGAATGGGATGATCCAACTAAATATACTTATGATTATAACCATAAAGATATAAATGAATTATTTTTTTCTTTAGTTTATGACAAGTTTAATTTAATATCTATTTGTTATATTGCTTATGAAATTTGGGATACTTTATCTATTTCTCATAAAGTAACTTCTAATGTTAAATAAATGAGATTGAATACATATATCATTAAGTATGATTCTTTCAAGATGATTCCTGATGATATTACCTCCTAGGAGATAAATAGTAAATGATATATTAAATCCAAGTAAACGAAGATAAAGTAAAAAATAAGTATAATGATAGAGAGAAGAATCCAAATAGAAATATGGGTGATGATTGAATGTATGGTTACCAATAAACCATAAAGTGGATTTTAGAAAAATAAAAAAAGATATATTTAGAAGAAAGGAATACAAATAAATCAATTAAGGTAACCATGAGTGCATTTGAGGATAGCTCTAGTGACTTGGACTCCAGCAGAGATGACACAAATGAAAAATCCAATCCATGATTTATGGCCACTGCATCTGAGGTACCAACTATTACTTTTACATTTTCTGATAATGATGTTTTAGATCTATATCAAATTTATAATGAGGGATAATTTAAATACTGATCAATGTTGTAATACACTATGAATTTGTTTAAATATAAATACAATAATCTAAATAAGTTACATTCTTTTTATTCTAATGATAAAAGTTATCTTACCATTTAAAAAGAAAGGAATGCCAACTTATTAATTGAGAATAATGAGATAAAATTGTAAAATGATAAACTTAATAAGTTTATAGAAAAATTTAAAAATATTATTAATACTATAAATATTATTTTGGGAAGTCAAAAACCTCCCAAATTAAATACGAGTATTGGATACCAATCTAGTCTGCAGAAGAAGTTTTATAATAATTACTTTGTTCTAAGATAAAATAATAACATTTTAATGTATAAGTCTAAAGTAACTCATATATTCAGAAAAAATCATCAATATTTTATACCTAATAATAATTTTATCTTTAAATATGTTAATTTTATATTTAACAAATTTGTGGTATAGATTTAGATTAAAAAATATCTATTTTCTAACTTCTCTAGACCCAAGAAAGTTTGGGTACCAAAATAATTTCTTGATTGATTTTGTAACTTTAAGTGCTTGAAGAGATCCTTCAAAAGTATAAGGTATTCATACATTTTATGTTCCATAAACATGAATTGATACTACTCAATATTTAAGATTCTAGAAAAAGTGGATAACAAACATGTCCCTTTTGGTTATAATGTAAAAGGAAAGATAATTGGAATTGGATAAATTAGTAACCCTAAAAATGTTCTTATTTATAAAGTATATATTTTTATTGGTTTAAAATATAAACTTATCAGTATATCCCAATCATATTATGATGGTTGTAATGTTAAATTTGAATTTTTTTTTGTAATTTTTTTGATTTCAATCATGCTTTAATGTTGTCTTCTTTAAGGAATGTTAGTGTTTTTGATATTAATTAAAATTTATTATTTTCTCAAAATATTTCCTTTTTAAGTACCTTTATTAAATAATATTGACTATTTTATAGGTGATTAAGACACTATAATATACCCTCTATTAAGAAGCTAACTATAAAAGGATTAGTTATGGATCAACCCAAAATATAATTCTTAAAAGACAAAGTGTGTAATCCCTATCAAAAGTTAAATAAACACAAAATTTATTTCAAACAAAAAAAGTGGTTTCAACCACTCAACCACTATAATTGGTAGAAATAGATTTGTTTAGACCTTATAGAGTTTCTATTATAAGTGGAAAGAATTATGATTATGTTATTGTTGATTATTATCAAAGATACACATGGGTATATTTCCTAGATCACAAAAGTAAAGCTTCATCTTATTTTGAAAAATAAAAAAAATCTAATAAAAAATGTTAGTGGAATTACCATAAAAACCATGAGAAGTGATAATGGCCATGAATTTAAAAATCAAGACTTTGAATCTTTATGTTCATAACATGGATATAGACACAATTTCTTTGTACATCAAACAACTCAACAAAATGAGGTTTTTGAAAGAAAAAAATAGAACTCTCAAAGAAGTTGTCCAAACTATGCTTAGTGAATGTGACATACTTGTATACTTTTGGGTTAATGTTTTGAAAACAAATTTTTATATAATTAAATGGTTTATGATAAAACCTATCATAAAAAAGGATCCATATGAATTTTGTAGTGGAATAAAAATAAAAGATAATTTCTTTCGAGTCTTTTGATGTAAATTCTTTATTCTAAATACAAAATAGAATCTGGAAAAATTTTCACCAAAGAGTTGTAAATGAATTTTACTAGGTTATTCAACTTCTAGTAAGGATTATAATTCCATTAAAAATGATATAATATTTTTAAATTAGTTTAATGGGAGAATTAAAATTATTCCTTGGTTTTCACATATTTCAAAACAAAGATGTAATTTTTTTATACCAAACTAAATAAATAGAATATTTATTAATTTTTTTTGTATAGATAACACAAAAGGAAGTGATACTCCATTGAGTAAAAGTTGAAAACTGGATTTGGATGAAATTGGGAAACCAGTTGACCAAACTTCTTATATAAGTATGATCATAAGTTTACTATACTTAATTTCCATTCGATATTATACAAAGTTTAGTGTGTGAATGTGTGCGCGTTTTCAAGAAAACCCTAAATAATCACATTTAAATGAAATTAATATAAATTTTAAACACCTCAAAAATAAAAAAATTGAACTATTTTAATCAAGAGGATATAAATTTGAGCTAGTTAGTTATTCTAATGCTAATTTTGGTGGTTTTAAGTTAGATAGGAAAAGAACCTCTAGTACATTTCACCTTTTAGGAATGTCTCTAATTTCATGGTATAGTAACAAGAAAAGTTTTGTTGCACTGTCCACTGAAAAAGTTGAGTACATAGCTCTAGAGAAATGTTGTGCACCAATTATATTGATGAAACACACTTTACTAGATTATTGGTATCAATTTCTATATTTCCATTTAAATTTTGATAATACAAGTGCTATAAATTTTCTAATAATCTTGTATCTCATTACAGGTCTAAACATATTGATATAAGATATCAATTTCTAGGAGATCATTTTTAAAAAGGTGATATAACTCTTGAATTAATCGGTACTAAACACCAACTAGCAGATATTTTTACAGACTTTGAATGTTGATAGAATGGATTATATCATACATAAATAAGGAATTATTAATTTCTCTTAGTTCTTTACTATTTAAATTATGTTTTATATTCTATGTTGATTTAATCTTTCAAATTATTATTTTATATTTTAAGTTACATTGATTATGCGTATCATTCTTACTTAATAATTTATTTTAATGATTTAAGCCTAATATTATAGATTTTAATTTACAAAGTTCATAAGAAACTATAAGCCTAAGAGCCATTGTAAGGCTTGAGTTTCTGTGAAAAATGTTCATGTGGTTAGTCGAACTAATATTAAAATATTATAAGAATTTGAATGAATGGTAGGTCATCCTAAAATTGAATCTTGAGTTACTATAGAATGAATATTGTGATTTTTTGTTTGTGTGGTAGGTCAAGATACTATGATGAACTATTACTCACATGGCAGGTTATACCACCGTACTATCTCAATGTATCACATGGATCACAACTAGTCAATAAACCATATCTATTTAAATTTTATGTTTTATTTTATATTTCCTCGATGTAACTGTTTAGTACCTAAATGAATTAAAATACCTTAAATCTATTTTGAAATCAAATCCCTCTTTTGAAACCCTAAAAATCTCTCTTTTTCAAACCTTCCTCCCTTGATCTTATCTCTAAACCAAACCCTAGAATTTAGATATTATAATCTTTATAAATATAGTAAGGATGAATTGTAATCTTGAATTATCTTATCCTGAAGAATAACTTACTTCAAAGAGAAATAATGCTTCATCTAGCATGATTTTTGAACTTGTAAAGATGAATTTTCAAATTGATTGGTCATGAACCAAAAGGAAGTAAATGATGAATGGTTATGAATGATTAAGTCTTTAGTTTGGAAATCTATTTAGAAGCAAGGTTGGGCTGCATGTTTTAGTGAGAAAAAACAAGTCATTTTATCCAAGGTTAGTAAAGGAACTTTATTTAAATATATAACTGAAAATGGGTGATGAGAAGTATGTCATTAATAATTCTATAAATGGAAAACAATTATCCTTTTCATATATAATTTTAGAAATGTGTTTGAAGATGCATCATAAAGGGGATTATGAGTATTTATAACATTATTATCCTATAATCCATGCTCATTTATATAAGTAAAAGGTCATATAGGAGATGGTTGGATGTGGAAACCCTTGAATACCTACTACTATAGAGATTAATGGTGAATTGTAGATGCCAGTAAAGTTTATCCAAAATTCAATCTGCCTAAAGAAAGAGGATTTTAGTGTCCTAAGGCAACATGATATATTCTAGATATATTTAATAAAAAACGGGATATGGTTTATCCTATCTAGATATTTAACAAAAAATATGAAAGAGATATATAAATCTAATTACAGGTTTAATCCATTTTTATATCCCAAGATTATCTCATCTATATTGGATTATAAAAGACTTGTTCCTCAGGGGGAGAATAAGTAAACAACTTATGGTGGAATCTATTTAGACTCTACTATTTGTAAAAGGATAAGGATAAATTAAAATCCATGGAGGAAAACTTGGGATACTGATAATGAAAAAATATATAAGAAGTTCAATATATTAAAAAACCCTATGAGACCTAAGGATAAATTAGATACAGGTTTAGACTAGATAAAGTAGTAATGTATTCTTATGAGGAAGAATTAGAAGATCAAAGTGAGTGAGTTTTAGATTATTTGGATGATGAATGTTGAATATATCATGAATAAGATAGTGAATCTCATGAGTCAGTGGATACTGGAGTCTCTACTTCTAAAGAAATATCTTTTGGGCCTCCTAAATATTATATATCTTTACCTTATATGGAACCATATTTATATGATGATGATGAAATTAAGTATTCTTAACAATATATGGATTCTATTATTGAGATGGATTCTATGTCTGAATAGAATTCATCTAATGAGAGTTCCATAACTTCAACTAATTAACTAGAAGAGAGTCTTGTTGTAGGAAATACTCCTAGGGAAGATTAAGGGGAAACATCTTCTAAGTGGGATAAGTCTAGTTCAAATGATGATAATGATCATGATAGGGGAAGTCCAGCTAGTCATGCTAGACTTTCCATCTCATCTTTATATAAATATTCTGAGGGATCACTTATTGATCATATAAATATTGAATAAATGATTGATCCCTGTTCCCCCAAAATACTTCTACCTTCAGGTGAGACCAATCTGACAGTTCAAGAAGTTTTTGATAGCTTTTTGGACCTACTCTAGAAAAGTAAACTGAAAAACCCATTCACAGTGGTGACTCATAACCAATAGAATTTATTTAAACATAATTTCTCAATTTTATTGATTGAAAATATATTCAAAGGGAAGTATATTTTGAAATATTATAAATTGAGAAAGCTGTCAGAGTGTCACCTTTTAGAGAGACAACTCCTCTATTAAAAGAAATGAATTAAGTGATTTCACCTCCTAAACCAACTAAACCCTCTACTCATACTCCTAATTATCCCTTCATTACTAAATAATATTTAAGTGACTTTAAAGTTTATTTTATAAATTTTCTCAAAGAATTAATTCTAGGATTTAGAGCTTTAGTTGAGCCTTTTAAGGAAGAAGAGATTTTCAAGATTGTTTATCTTGTTAATACTCATATACAACATGAGTTATTTCTGAAGGTTGACCTTATGAATCAATATATTTAGAGATTAAGAGTAAAATTGGGATATCTCTAAGATAAATTAATAGGAATAATGTTAAATATTTATCATATATACTTGAATTTCATGATTAAATCCCCTTATTATAGTTTTAGTCCTCTTCTTGATGCATATTATGCTCCCCCAATAAATGTTTCCATGGATGATAATCTAATTTTATAGATTATTAGAGATAAGATGAAGGTTATTTTGGATTATTTTTCTTAGAAAATGGAAATTATTCTTTCTGTTTCTTAGAATCACACATCTAATACCATCAAGATAGTAAGATATGATTCTTAGTAAGATGAGAGAGATAGAAAAGTGATCAAAAGAACAATTGATCATTATTTCTATTGAGGGGGTGTTTGATTTAAATCATGATTAGGTTATCTAATAGGTAAACTCTATTTTGTTTTAAAATTCTTCAAAATATATTATCTTTATTACTATCTTGATTATATTTGTTCTTTTATTTATTATGTTTTTTCTTATATTTCTTATCTTTTTAATTTTAACAAAAGGGGGAGAACTTTGACATGAAAATACTATTTTATTTGTAAAAAAACTAGAAAATATTCATGTTTTGAGAAATTTGTGCTTTACCATGAAATTTTTTCCCACCATGATTTGTGATCATCAAAAGGGGGATATTTTTGGTTGAGTTGATAAATTCGATATTTTAAAGATCTCAAATCATGTTTCTTATATTTCTAATGAATTATGTGTTTTGTGATTGTAAACTATTTTTATAGTAAAACTATAAAAATATACTAAGTATGGAAGTGACCATGCATTATATGAATCGACTACATGTACTAATGGATCGACCACATAACAAATGATGTAAACATAAATAAATTTCTCTAAGTGTCAGATTAATCAACTACAAGAAGAATTTAAATTGACCATTCTAGCAGCAAAAATATTTAAAATTGTTGAAGTGATTGAAAATTGAACCTTCAAGTGGACACAAATTAAATTTTCAAGAGACCACATTAAGTAAGTAAAGTGACTTCACATTGAAAAATTAAGTTAAAAAAAGAAAAAATTCAATCGACTTCATAAAGAGACTTGCATCGACCACATGGTTCAAGTGATCGTGTCTATCCAATCAACCATATGAACAATTAGAGCTACAAAAAAATTAACTAAGGGAGAATCTACCACAATATGATTCTACATAAACCACTAGTGAAAAATATACTTCATAAAACATTCAAAATCCTAATGTCTAGTTTTTACATTTAATGAGAACTGTCAATGCAGTTCAGTCCTGTCTGCTCGAAAATGATAATTTATCAATGAATACTTATAAAAATCCAAGTAGAGTTAATATAAATCATTTTAATGTATTATTAATATAAATAAATTATTTTTTATTTATTTATAATTATTATAAGAATATTAGGTAATTTTTTAGTCAAAAATGAAAAAACATTACTTCTAACCAAATTGGTTTTTCATGTATTATATAATTTTATTTAAAATATTTATTTAATAATTATAGAGTTTTAATTTGAAAAAATAAAATTCATTTTTGAAATCAATATATAAAAATTATCTCAGGTTAAAATTTTTGTGTGTTTCTAAGAAGATTTTTTTTGATGAATAGTGAAAAATATTGTTTTTTATTGAAAACTGTATTATCTATTCAAATATTTAAAAAGTAAAATTATTTTTTGGATTATTTTTAAAGTTTAATTAGTTCATTTTTATTAAAATTAATCTAATTATATTACTTGGAATTAATTTTATACTTGAATTTGGTATAAAACATTTTTATACTTAAAATGATTTTTTCTGAAAAACCATTTTCTATCACATATTATGGTTTAATTTTAAAATAAATTATGAAATTTTTATGAATTTAATATTAGAAAATGGGTTCCATATTTTAAACCAGGAGGTACAAAATTAGTGAATAGGACCCAATTATTTTTTGTCATTATGAATAGTAACCATAGTAAGTAATTTTCACCACGGTAATGGTAAAATGGGTAATTAGTGTTAAAAGTATTATGATAAGGACTTAAAAAATGATCATAGAACTTGAATTTATCCTATTGAATGATTTTAGTTCATACATTTCTATATAATTTTTTAAAATATGGAAGCATGGTTCTATATTTCTTTTATTTTGACCTTTATAATATTTAAGTAAAAGATAGACAAAAATGCCACTTTCTTTCTTTTAATATTTATAATATTTAGTGCAACAGATTAAAAAAATGTTTGGTTATAAATAGTTATTTTAATTATAAATTATCATTTTATTATGGTAATTTATTTATAATTTTTAGTGATGAAATATTACCCTAAATTCTTATGCAATGCCAACACAGTGCTTGTACAAGGAGTAGAAAAATCAGGTAAATGATTTTAAAAACTATAAAAGTATTATTATTTTGGTAAGTTAATATGTAACATTAATTTTATAGGTAAATATAACATATTATAGAGGTTTTAATGGATTATATTTTAATTTCATTATTTTAATATAGTTTTCAAAGTAAAATTAAATGAATAGTTCAAAAAATGCCATTAATGATATTTTATAATAAATATTATTTTATTAAATGATTTAAAATTTTAAAAAATATTGTATTAATAAAATTTATTTTTATATGGTTTAAAATATCAAACATTATCCATTTATGAACCAATTTTTCTTTAATATTAATTATATTGACCCTTAAAGATTAAAAAATATTGTTATCACAGTAATCGTTAAAAGGATCTGTAGAGGGTTAAAAAAATAAGGGTGAAAAAATCACCTAAACTTGTAAATTTTTTATTTTATTGGAGTATTTAAAATCATCCTATTATTATATTATAATTATATCAATTTGGATCCATTTTAACATGATAATTAATTTATATTAATTTAAGACTTTAATAAATTCCAGGAATGACCTCCCCTCTCTTATAAAAGGGAACTTAATCTCCTATTTTATTCACACATAGAAATAATTTTGTTTCTTCTAAGACCTACCAACATAGATTTCTTAAATACCTCCCCATTTCCTCGGGTCATTTTTTTGATCATAAAACTATCTTATGCAAGATTTTGGTTTAAACCTTAAGAGGTACTATGAAGAAGAGGTATAATTATTAACCAAGCATTTTAATTTTATTTAATCTTATACCTCCTTCAAAACTCCTTAAAACATGATGAAAAAATATCTTATATATACTAAGATGTTATTATTTTAATAGAACAACCTATACCTATACCTTATTCCATCAAATGGTAAATTAAACCATCATTCATGTGTATGGTGGACCACCGCCTCTTGAAATGATGTAATTCATTTTCCATTATCATCTCTCATGACTGGTTATAATGATGGAATTAATGTATATATATATATGATATTAACGAAATATTTATCATTATGTAAAATTAATATACCATGTATTTTCTTACCCTTATATTAACTAAAAATTGATAATGTCATTTGTATGTACGTTTGGATTTCCACCTCCATGAAGAAATGTGATTCGTTTTTCATTACCATAATACATGAATGGTATATGTAATTGTATTTAAATAAATAATATGGCATTTATAATATAATAGTTATTTTTTAAATATAAAATAACACTTACCTTTTTTCCATAATGATCATTTAGAAATGGAAAAGTTACTCATGCGTACGTACGACCTACCGTCTACATGATTGTAACATAGTTCATTTTTCATAACCATATTTCATGGTTCATCTTAAAAGTTTAATTGATTTATAAAAATTGTAATTATTTCATGATTATTATTTTTAATATGATGTAATAATGATCTTATTGACCATATTCAACCCACTAAAGTCATTGTGGACATATGATCCGAACATCTTCAAAATGTATGATGTAAAATTAATTGATTAAGTAATTTAATATGACATGGTATTTAATAAAATAAAAGGAATAATGAACATGAAAAAGGTTACTAATAAATTAAATAATTAACATATTTTTATTATTCAGGAATTTAAATAACGTACGTGAAGATTCAGACTTGAGGAACTGACACGGTCGAGTGGTTCACCAGTTGGGCCATTTCGCTGTCTGGGGGAACTGGCACAGGCTCGAGTCCTGCCAGGCTTGGACACTATTCATATTATGAACAAGTTTATTCAACACCATTTCCTAGCTGAAGAAAATGTATCTCCCTGGGTTGGCGGACCCACCATACAAGAAGAGGGGGACTTAATTGACAACCACGTCTTTTCCCCCAGGGCGTTAGTCGAGTGGTTCACCGGTTGGGACATTTCGTTGTCTGGGGGAACTGGCATAGGCTTGAGTCCCGCCAGGCTCAGACACTATTCATATTATAAACAGGGCTATTCAACGCCATTTCCTAGCTGGGGAATATGTATCTCCCTGGGTTGGAGGGCCCACCATATGGGTAAAGAGGGGGACTTAATTGACAACCATGTTTTTCCAACAAGCCCGTACCCAAGTGGTAAGGGTCCTGCTTGGCATCCAAGAGACCCAGGTTCAAAACCGAGTGGAGGCGAATTTCTGGGGTACTGTAGCAGTACTGTTCGGTACTATAGCAGCCAAAACTATTCACCAATTTAGGCCTTCGGGCCACCGGTTTGGGCCTACGGGTCTCAAGGGCCTTCGGACTATCAATGACCTTCATGCCACAGGACCTTCGGGCCATTGAAGACCATGAAGTAGCCCAGTTCATGCAGAGGAGGCCCCAGAAGAGGATCAGAGCAAAAATAACAGTCACCAGAAGTAGAGCTAACCAGATTGGAAGAATGAGAGGGTATGGAAACCGTCATCAGGACCAGGCACCGTGCAACTTTGTACGAGGAAATTCTAGACGATCAGCGATGCAGGTGGGATCTAAAGGTGATCAATGATGCAAAAATGTTGGGGAGGGGCAGTTCTAGTTGGCTGGGCCTACGGGTCATGTAATGGGCATGGTATGCCTCTGGGCCTTTGAGTCATGTATTACAGGTCATGTTGGGCCTTGTGACTTGGGCCTACGGGTCATGTTGGGTCCCCCTTCAACCCTTAAAAAGGGGGATTATCTATAATAAAATAAAAATGAAGGCCTTCGATCCATTCGGGAGGGAGTTGAGGTAAGAGACACTTTACTTTAAATACCCCATTTTAAACATTTTAAAGAATTATTTTCTAAAACGTTTTCTTACATGTCCATATTCTTAAAAATAATTTTATATGTATTTATATGGAAATAAATGAATTATAAAGTAAATTTTATGTCATTTTTTAATTTATCTCAAATTATTTCAAAATGAATCTTTTTACTTATTTTATACAGAACGTTTTGACTTTCTTTACAAAAATTAAAAGGAATGTTCTATTATATCATATACAGGATTAATAGATTTTACCACCACCACAACCATTATTTGATTTTTTTATTCCTTTATAACATTCCAAGATTTATTCAAATAAAAATAAAAATACCATTTTATTTTAGGTGTTTTATTTTTGAAAATGGGTTCTTAAATAAAAGGGACACATCAATATCCAAAAATATTTTTGTAACGTCCCGTGTTTTGAGTCAAGGTAAAATTCTATGGGAATTTATTTTTTTTGGAATTTATTAGATGGGATGTTATTTTAACTGAATTTCATAACATAATTTCTAGAGTTTTAACACTTCAAAGTGTTTTTTAGACTTGGGTAAATGCTTGAGGGGTCCATTGGGTGTCTCATTGAGTTTTGGAAGCACCAGGCCTCGAAAATCCCAAGTTTGGATGGTTTTCATAGGGTGCACGGTTTGTCTAAAGCCATGTGTCCCCCAAAATAAAACTACGTGGCTACAGAAGTGGATTATATGTGAAGTGCATGGGATGTGCATGGTTAACCCAAACCATGCACCTATCTCACACGGTTATTCCCACTTAGGTAGTACCCTCACACTCTACATCACACGATTGGTGCACGGTTAAGGTAAACCATGTGGCACAACCTTGTGATATAGGTATCCTATGTAGTGTGAGCCACATGGTTGGAACACAATTTGGAAAAACCATTCGGCGAAACCGTGGAACCCGATTTTTAAGGTGAAATGACCAAAATGCCCTTAATGAGGTTTAATTTTCTTTTTCCCTCTCTTTTCTCCTCCTCCAACCATGTGATCCCTCTCTTTTGTGGATTTATCCTCCTCAAGCCTATTCTAGGAATGATGATATATCCTTAAACCATCATTAAAATCAAACACCATTGGTCTTTATGGATATGCGTTGGTAAGATCTCAATTCCTTTTGAATCTTTCTTCGTTTAATTTCCTCTCAATCGAGTTATCATGGTACAAGCTCATTTGCCCTATTTTCAGGGTAGATGACTGTTTCTTAGATTTCTTCAAAACCATACTGAATCAATCCTTGATATTATAAGAGTATAATTTCCTAATCACAAGGTAGGTGGTCTATGTCTTTTCCTTAATTTTTTGTCAATTTATGAAAATCATCGTGGTGCCACACACCGGCCTTTGCTGCATGTTGCCTTAAATTTGATTTATTCATTTTAAATTGATATACACAACTAGTATTATGATCATTTAGCATTATTAAGTAAGTTGAGGATGTCAACCCCGATCACAGACACCTTGTGGGTGTGTCGACTTTAATTGAACCTTTGTAATTAAATGAATTAAATACCCGAAATTCATTCTAAGCATTCAACATGGTTTATTAATGAAATTGACCCTTTTTGGCAATTTAACATTTAAGGATGGCATCTTTTAAGTTTCATGTTAAACCATATAGTTGTTTTTCCATGTTTGATGAAATTTTAGAATACTTCCTTTGGTAAATTGAATTATGATTCTTGAATGAAATTAATAATTGTAAAAAATGAATTGTTAATAAACAATGTCATGTTTTATAATAAAACCCCTAGGATGAGGTGAAATATCTTCTAAACTAAAAGTGTTGATTAGTTATTTTATATCATTCTTGGATTATGGAATTGTGTTTTCCTATGCCTTCTGTTATTTTTGATGTATTTCATATTTAGGACATGACCTCTAATGGTATTATTAAATGGAGTCTACCCTTTGTAAATGTTTATAGAACCATCACACCTTATAAGTGAATGTCTTGGATTACTCCTTTCTAAGTTAATAATGAACCAAAATCCTTCTAAGGGTTTTTCCCGACTTATGAACGACATTAATCATATAGGAAATTAGTCATGTGTTGAAGGAATCTTCTAAGTTCCCCCTTGAACCTTATAAAATGAATTTCCACGCTTGATTAGTTTAAATGGAATGACTTAAATGAAATGACTAGTCATAATGGAATTCCTTCCTTGAATGTTTTAAATGATTTAAATGGTATTACTTTCCTCTTGAATGGTTTTCCTTCCTTGGATGAATTTAATGTTTTAAACTAATAGTAAATAGTGGATAAGCCACACCGTTCATTTCATTCTTAGTACATGATAAAATTAAAATGTGATGCCCTTATTATTAATTAGGCTTGATATATGAAAAGAATGAGAGGTAATTCCTCATGGATTTTATTATTATTATTATTATTATTATTATTATATATTTACACCTTGATATAGGTTATAGAATGATGGTAAGGGAACATTTGAGCATGGAGGAATCACGCTCCCTTACACCGGGTTCTGATTCATGATGTCTCACACCAGTGATACTATATGGATGGTGGGTATGATGCACCACATCCCTTGTGAGTGTTGACATGACAACAAACTCACTACTATTTGAGTGTTGACATGAAGACACACTCACCATCTCGAGTAACGAGCATGGAATCTCCCACTCATTATGAGATGTAGGGGTTTTATCCTTTGTCATGAGCTTATATGCTAGTTTATACTGGTCATTTATGTCTGAGTTACTCCCTAGTCCAGTCATCACCTAATATTCCAGGTATATGACCACTTACATCAGTACGTACTTGGTTCATATAGGTGGATGCAATATATAAATATGCTATGTATATATTATTATTATATATATGGTTACTATTCAGATAATCATTTTGGACATGAGCCAAAGTAGGTAGAGTCCGCCAGGTGTCCCATTAGAACTTGATCCAATCAGTATTTATTTATTTATTTAGCTTTGTGTATTATTCTATTTACAAGCACACCACTTTAATTTATATTCATGAACTAGATTCAGCTGTAGACACCGTGGGTAGGAACCTACTAGAATTTATATCTCACACCCTACCCGGGCTACCACTTCACTGGGGGTACCCAAGTAAACCTTATGTTCATAGGACCTTGGACTATTTCTTGTGCTGATTTGCTTGTACCTGGGAGTTTAGAGCACATGAATGAGCTGGAGCTTAGGATGCTCATGGATATTGCCTTAGAGGATTTTATTTCCTTTCTATATTCTTGTACTATACTGTATAATATTTCTTACTTTATGTCTATTGTTTATTTATGTATCATTTTTATGAAGTTCATGCATATTTTGTATATTGGCATTGACCATCTTTTGTATATAGTTTATATTATTCTTCCACTGCTCTATATTTATTTTATTACTAATTCCACTATTGTATGTTATTTATTATTTATTATACTATTGTGCTACTCTGATATGAGGGTATAGTCTCCCCACTATCATCTCCTAGGACCCTTGCTACTATTAGACAACCTATAGTGTATGGGGAGGCGTGCTTGAGGCCATGTGACCCACCAGACCAGCTACCATTTTAGTGGTCAGTTGGTTTGGGATGTTACAAAGTGGTATGGGAGCTTTCTTTTCATTTGTCTTACTATTTTGGGCTGGTATATAAGAGAATAGAAATGTGTTGGAGCTTAGTAAATAATCATGTCTCAGACTGATCACCCCAGCCATGGGAAAAAAATCAAAGTGGTCTGGGATGGGACTGTTGTTCATACCGTTCATTGTTACAATTGATTTTGATTTCACCTTGAGTGATAGGTGGAATTTACAATGCTTATTGATTTATGAGATTTATAGTATTTTACCCCTGTCTTGGTATAAAATGGATAAAACATTACATGTATCATATTAGGAACATATAAATTTACACACCATGCATATTCCATGCCATATAGTTGCATTTGTATCTTTCCTACTGACTTTATTATGTTCCTTGAGTATTATTCCATGATTAATTTTATACCTATATAAGTAATTATTAGCATTCCTACTTATATAACTTCTTGTGTGTTTATTTATCATGCTAATCTACTACCATGATAGGCGATTATATTCTATTCTTCCTGTTTAATTAGTATGTTCTGCCATTGTATCATGATTTTGTGTTTATTGCTATTGATAACATGCCTTGTTTTGATATATATAATTTTTTTCTTGTGTTGAATTTATTAATTGTGATTAAATGGGAACCATTTTTCATATTTATGGTGTATGGGAGCCTTATAAATGGTAAAACATGAGAGGACCAGTTTGGGATATACCTAACATTGGGAGGGGGGTGAATCAGTGTTGGGGACTTTTTAAACCAATTCCAACTTTTTTATCCCTGTACATCTTGACCTGTTAAGATCTTTATTCTCTTATTCAATTTTACCTATTTCATGTAATAATAGAAAGTAGTAAAAATATGCACATAATATTTTAACAAGGTTCACTACTCAATAAGAGAAACTATATCCTTTCCATGCATAGAAATGACCAGTGCATGGATTCTCCACTATAATACAGTAACAGTTATAGTGGTTTGTCTAGGGAAACAATCCTCTGGATAGTGTGGGTCCCTATACTTTGTAGGGGGGAACAAAACAATCTTTCCCAGTGGGAGTCCCTACACTTTGGAGGGGGAAGGGAGACAATCCTCTTCCTGAACTGGTGATGACCTAGTTCAACTTGTAGCTTCCTTGATGGTTCTTTATACTACCTGTAGAGATTATATTCTTACTTATTCAAAAGGTAGGTTCTTCCCTTGATATTATTTAGTGATATTCACTTGGTTACTTGAAAATTAGAGGCAAGAAACCATCCTTTCTTCTTATCTCTTCTTCTTGGTGAAAAACCAACTGCACTACTTCTTCTTCTCTAGTGGAACAACCAACTACACTAGAACATATTCTTCCTTCTTCTTTTCAAGAATCACAAAAACCTTTGTGATTGTTCAATCATTGAGGATCATATCATCGAGAATAATCAAAATCAAATTCTTTTCTTTTCTTCTTTTCAAATATGCATGAGATCATGCATGTGAAATTTTGATGAACTCATATCTCTCACTTATTCTTGGTGTAATTGATGTTTATTTAACAGAATTTCACCCTTTTTACATATGCATGAAAGCATGCATATACTATTATCTAATTATTCCCTCTTTACAAGTGAACACACATATGGAATTTTATATATTCAAATAATAAGTGCATGCATGTATGTACTTTTCTTTGTCTTCTTCTCTCTCTCTATCTCTTTGTATGCACATACACTCGGTTATCTTAACTCTTGAACATGAATGCATGCGCGTCATACATGAAACCTCCATTATTCTTCATTGTGAAAACATGAGGCCTCAGGTTTCTTCAAATAAAGCACATGAGTTCATATGATCAATGCATGCACACACAAGATCCTGTCTTCATGTAATCTCCTTAAAAAACAAACCCCTGTAAATAGTGTATATTAACAGTAAAAACCTAAGGGTATTCTTCTTCATGTGAGTAGAGAGATCCATAGGTCTCCCCATGCGTTTCTTTTTCCCAAAATTAGGGAGGGTCAGTGGGTCTGTCTTCACAAAGCATAGTGGGAGTGAAAGAATCAAGCATTGTCTTGTAGATCTTTGAAGATATTAACGAACCAGAATGTTTTAGTGGATCTCAGTTCATTGCAAAGGAAAGGGAGATGCGGTGTAATGTACCTTTTCTTTGTAGAGAATAGTTCTTAATTAAGAACAATCAAGAGTTTAAAGAATTTATCAAAGTCCTATAGAATTATTTCTTCACGAAACCTTGAAGGCTTTCAGTTCTCCTTGCTTTCCCTTTGTGAATTGGAAACATAGAGAGGATCTATTTTGAGAAAAAGAGCTCTCTGATACTGAATGGTAGTGGTTCTCTTTGGCTCGGTGTGTCTCCTTTTATAGGCAGGTAATGGATCTTATTCACATTCTAAATATCTACTTTGAATCGGTCGAGATCTTCCCTTTGAATAACTGAGATATTCAGTTCTTTAAAACTTTCCAACCATGTGTGAAGATATGCCGAATATCATGACTATTTTCCTTTTCAAATGAGTTCCCTTATAATCTTGTGCATTCATGTGAGATTGTATGAATCTCATTTTATGTTCATTCATGAATCCACGTGGCCTCGATAACTTTGTTTTCCTCATCCTAGTCCTCCTTCAAGATTCCCTCATGCATGCAAGACGTAGATTCCAAGCAAGGTCTCAGTTCGACCCTATAGCCCTCACAGTGTCACCATGATTCTCTTTTGATAGTCAGTGATCATCCATGGTGGTCCGATCTTTATCTCTGGTGAGTAGAAGCAACAGAGTCAGGTGCTAGAGGTTGAAGACGATGACGTGCCTTCTTCAAATGTCACGGGAGCATCGAAAAGTCCTAGTTTAAATGTGCAAGGTGTTGATGCGATGAGTGGACAAGATTAGATGGGGAAGTGCTAGATTAAGTGAGTGGCCATGATATCACGCCGAATAAGATGAACATCTGAGATCACTCGGTTCATTAAAAATTTCATCCCACATCGAAATGGAAACATGGGGAAGACATAGTTTAAGTATCAAAGCACTATTCCAGTCACTCAAAATTCTCCTCCCATCTCCATGGTACCACCTCGTACCGTGTTCTGTGAGTGTGCTCTGTGCCCTTCTTCTCTGTGCGGTCTTTGGCCCAACTATGCACGACTCACACTCCATGTGATTATATGGGCCTATACATAGCCCTGCATGTGGGGGGTGCCTATGCCCAACCCATTCCACCTTTGGAATGGCCAGGGATGGTTCCCTCAGTGTGGTTGAACCTTGGGTCCCACATGTTCTGGGGTTGAGATGGCCTTGGCTGGCTTGAGGGTTGGCCCAAATTTTTAAGTAAGGCACATAAAAATACTTGGTTAAGTTCATGGACACCTTCAATCTTAGTACTCCAACCCGATGCATGGACACCTTAAAATGACACACCCATGCACACTATTTTTCCTTTTTTTTTCATGATAACATTTAAATATTCAAATCTCTTACACAATTTCTTTTTTGAACTTGAATTCCATATAACTTTAATCATCCTTAAATTGATGATACTTTATTTTTGTAAACACTATTTCACCTTTGACACAAGTTCTTTGAACTTAGGATCAGTGCATCAATCATCTGATTTGAACAACATGGAGAATTTACCAAGCATGGAATCCATTGATATTAATCCATAACAATTATGCAAGAATCATTACTTCAACCAATATCTATTCAATTTATATTTCCTTATTCATTTTTAACATTATTGAAAACTATTGAAAAAATACAACTTATACAAAAAGTGGTCCTAATAATCTCCCCCTTTTTATTTGTTGGAAATAATTCAAAGTTATTTCTCAAATTAATGTGTCAATATCAAAATGAGAATCTTCTCTCTCCCCTTCACTTTTATTTCTGTCACTTTTTGAACTTTCATTTCACTTTCTCTCCCCCTTATTGACAAGAAATACAAATTTCATGGGAAAAGGGTATCAATCAATACTAAAACAATGTTCCATCCATAATTTCACTCAAATTATACTTGATTCATGCTTAGTGTAGAAAACAAGAGGATTTGATTTAGAAAATAAGGTTGTCCATTATCAACTGATCATGATAACTTATGAGACAAGAACTCATGTACTTGTCTTCAATGGTTTTCCACTTTAATTTTTAGGATGAAGATATTTAATGTGATGTGAAACTCCTGAAATCACTTCAACAAATGGATAAAAAACATTGAAGTGTAATGAGTAGGATGAGTGACCTTGGGAAACTTCCATTCTTCTGATGTCACTGATTAATTCAGTTACGCCCCCTTTATAGAGTGATATTTATTTTGAGTAATCAAGGATGAGAGATTGAGATATAACATACCTTTTCCAATGACATGATCATAAACAAATCTTTAGAGTAATTGAATTTGATACCAACTGATGTTGATACTAATTTAAATAATAACTCTGGTAGCTTCTTCATGTGTATCCCCCCTAAGGAGAACACTTCTCATCACTGTTTCTCAGGTTTTCCCCCTGAGAAATTTCTTCACCTTCAATTCCCTGTATTATCAGATAAAATACAATAAAAAAAATTTAAGGGAATAAGGTGGATCCTCATTTCTTCATTAGTGTGAATAGCTAGGTTGAGATAATTTTCCCAACCAAGATGCCCCACTCTTCTCACTTTCACATTTGATCTTTAATTATGATTGTTATTGTGTGGATTTTAATAATTCTTCCATATCTTTGTGTGTGAGCCTTCTTTCTTCAAGTGATTTTAGAGAACTAGAATCTCCTGGTGTAACTTTCATCTTCTTGAGGAATTATTCTTGGGCTGTAATAAATGTAATACAATTTTTAACAGTGTTTCCAAGATTATTGTACCTCATGTACAAGACTTCTTTATCTTCATGTAAACTCTTCTTTTTTCTTTTTGCACTAGATTTATCTTTTAAATCTTCCATTTCCCTCATTATTTCCAAATCTTCTAGCTAGATAACCAATAGGTCATTAGAATTTGAGGCATCAAGATTGGATCTTCCACATGGATTCTTTTGAGTGACATCCTTATTAGGAGTTCTTTTGGATGCACCACCCTTCAACTTCTTGGATTTAGAATCCAATATATTCTCACCTTTACTTCTTGAAGTATTCTTGGGAGAATTAGTTTTTAAAACATTCTTCTGATTACTTCCCAAGGATGCTTCTTCTGTATTATCCAGATTCTATGATATTGTTTTCTTATCATCTTTGGGTACCTGTTGAGATGAACATGTACCAACCTTATGACCACTCCCATTCCATATATCACAAATGTTACCAAGAATTCTAAATCTGTTTGTAGTATACAGATGCTTCTAGATCTGTGGATGTTTCTTCTTCCTCTCTGGATTTATCCCCCTTGATATGGGATTCCTTTGTGCTTTTATATTTAAGGGATTGTACCAACAATCCAATGCATAATACCCAAATCTATAGAAACACCAACACTGACTCAAAAATCTTGAATTCTTGATATCTTATATATTATGTTACTAGGACTTCTTCTTGATGTGTTGTAATCTCTGTGGGGAACCACTTTCCACATTCTTCTTTTTATCCACCCTAGACATGGTGGTAGGTATCTCATCACCTTTCCTCACCATACTTGTTTAGAATTTTTCTTACACCCTGTACTTTTTGTAGAAACAAATTTAGAAACATTAGTACAAGATGGTATGGATGATAAATTTTCTTTCTTATTTTATTGTGATAGATCATTGAAAGAATTCATGATATTCTTATTACATGTTATAGTTATTTCACCATTATAATCCTCTAATGAACATTGAATACTAGTAGAAACTGTCACCTTATTTTTTGAGGGATCAATATGTGTCTTCTCAAGATTGGCACACTGAGCTTCCAATTTTAGACATTCCATATTTAGGATGATCTTCTAGTATTCAATCATGATCATATTCTCTTCACAAGTCTTCTTTAATCATTTAACATCCAATTCATGCATCAAAACTTTATTTTGTAATAGAGTCAAGTTCCTTGATCTTCTTGGAATTTTCTTCCAAATATAAACCCTTGACATTGGTGCTCTTATTTATCTCATATTAAAGTGCATGGATCTTCCCTTTAAGATTCTAATTGAATCTATATTTCTCTTCAACTCCTTGGATATATTTTAATTAATTTATTCCAAATTCCCTCTTTTTTTATTGAAAGGCTCCAACCTATCTAGAGAACTTTAGACATTCAATAATTTTTTCTTGTAATCCCTTCTCCAAAACATCATTTTCTTCTTCCAGCTGGGTGATTTCTTCCTACATATATTGAAATAATTCACAAACAAGGGATGAAAGTTCTCCAGGAATACTGTGAAGAATCATTCTTAATCTATCAATAGATAATTCTTAAGAGGTTGTAGATTGATCATCACCACTTGTGATAACATTTTCATCATGTGCATAATTTTAAAATGTACTAACACATACCTCTTAATCATTTTAGGTAGGAAGGTTTTCCATCTTCTTGGTGGAAACTTGAGCCACCTTCTCATTAATTTCCAAGCCAGATATTTCTTCATTGCCAGAAAGGTAAGAAGAAACATATACTTTCTATTCTTTGGATTAGAGGGACTTCTTCTTCAACTTTCTCTTCACCTTATTTTTCCTGTTCATAATGGTCTTGGTAGATATGATCTTCTACTCAGAGAAAATAAAATATTCACTGAAACTACACTTCATTGATTAATAAAGAAAGAAACTCAACTCTCTAAAAGAGAATAACTTCACTGTAGAGAATACAACAGAGGTGAACCTGCCTGTGATACAAATTGAGAGGAACAATTTGGGATATACCTAACACTGAGAGGGGGAGGGGGTGAATTAGTGTTGGGGAATTTTTAATCCAATTACAATTTTTTTATCCCTGTACCTCTTGAACTGTTAGGATCTTGATTCTCTTATTCTTTTTTCCCCGTCGTATGAAATGATAGAAAGTAGTAAAAATATGCACAAAATATTTTTATAAGGTTCGCTACTCAATAAGAGTATCTACACCCTTTCCATTCATAGAAATGACCGGTGCATTGATTTTATACTATAATGTAGTAACGGTTATAATGGTTTGGCTAGGGAAACAATCCTCTAGCCAGTGTGGGTCCGTACACTTTGGATGGGGGAACAAAACAATCCTTCCTAGTGGGAGTCCCTATACTTTGAAGGGGGAAGGGATCCTCTTCCTAAAATGGTGATGAACTAGTTCATATTGTAGCTTCCTTGCTGGTTATTTATACTACCTGTAGAGATTTTCTTATTCCTTCTTCAAAAGGTAGGTTCTTCCCTTGATATTATTTAGAGATCTTCACTTGGTTACTTGAAAATCAGTAGGAAAGAAAATATCCTTTCTTCTTATCACTTCTTCTTGGTGAAAAACCAACTGCACTAATTCTTCTTCTTTATTCTTCTCTAGTGGAACAACCAACTACACTAGAGCATATTCTTCCTTCTTCTTGTCTTGAATCACAAAAACCTTTGTGATTGTTCAATCACTAAGGGTCAACTCACTGAGCATCATTAGAATCAAAATTTTCTCTTTTATTCTTTTCATATATTCATGAGATCATGCATGTGACATTTTTATGAACTCATCTCTCTCACTTCTTGTTGGTGTAATTGATGTTCATTTAACTGAATTTTACCACTTTTATATATGCATGCAAGAATGCATATACTATTCTCTAATTCTTCCTTCTTCATAAGTGAACACACATATGGCATTGGATATATTCAAATAAAAAGTTCATGCATGCATGTAATTTTCTTTGTCTTCTTCTTCTCTCTCTCTCTTTGCAGGCACATACACTTGGTTATCTTAACTCATGCACATGAATGCATGTGAATCATGCATGAAAACCCCACTATTCTTCTTTGTGAAAACACGAGGCCTCAAGTTTCTTGAAATAAAGAACATGAGTGCATATGCTGAATGCAGGTGTATGCAAGATCTTTCCTTCATCCAATATCCTTCAAAAATTAACCCCTATAAACATTGTATATTAACGATGCAAACTTGAGGATATTATTCTTTGTGTGATTAGAGAGCTCCATGTGTCTCCTTGTGTGTGTTTTTGTCACAGAACTAGGGAGGGTTTGTGGGTCTATCTTCACAAAGCATAGTAGGAGTGCAAGAATCAAGCACTACCTTGTAGATATCTAAAGATCTTCACAAACTAGAATGGTTTCGTGGATCTTAATTCATCGTAAATGAAAGGGGGATACGGTGTGCTGTCCCTTTGCTTTACGAAGAGTGGTTCTTTGATAAGCACAATCGAGAGTGAAAAACACTTATTGAAGGACTACATAATCCTTTCTTCACTAAGCCTTGAAGTATTGTGGTTATCCTAGCTTTACCTTTGTGAAATGAAAACACAGATAGGCTCTATTTTGAGAATAAGATCTCTCAAACAATGAATGGTAGTGCTTCTCTTTGGCTTGGTGCAGCTCCTTTTATAGGCAGGGAATGGATCTTATTCACATTCTAAATCTATCCTTTGAATCGGAAGAGATCTTCCCTTTGAATAACTGATATATTTGGTTCTTTAAAACCTTCAAAAAACATGTAAAGATATACAGGATATTGCAGCTATTTTCTTTTTCAAACAAGTGCCCTTCTGATCTCGAGCATGCATGTGAGATTGCATGAATATCGTTTTAAGTTCATGCTTGAATCCATGTGGCCTCAGAAACTTTGTTTTCCTCATCCGAGTCCTCATTCGAGATTCCCACATTCATGCAAGACATAGATTGCATGAAAGGTCTTGAGTCGATCCTATATCCCTCACAATGCCACCATGATTCTCTTTTGATAGCTAGTGATCATCCATGGTGGTCTGATATTCATATTTGGTGAGTAGTAGCGACGAAGTCAGACACTAGTGGTTGAAGACGAAAGTGTGGCTGCTTCAAATGTCACAGGAGCATCGAATAGTCCTAGTTTAATCACGCAAGGTGTGGATGTGATGAGCTGCCATAATTAGATGGGGAAGTGATGGATTAACTGAGAGGCCAAAATATCACACAAGATCATATGAACGGCTGAGATCACTCACTTCATTAAAAACTCCATCCCACATCGAAAAATAAATGCATGTAAGCCATGGTTTAAGTATCAAAGAACTTCACCATTTTCTTAGTATTCTCCTCCCCTCTCTACAGTACTGCCCTGTACCATGTTCTGTGAGCGCGATCTGCACCCACCTTCTCTACACGGGCTTTAGACCAGCTATGCATGGCTCATCCCCCATGCGCTCCCGTGGGCCTATACATAGTCCTACATATGGGGGGCACCTATGCCCAACCCATGCCGCCTTCAGGCTGGCCAGGTACAGTTCCCTCAACATAGTTGACCCTCGGGTCACACATGTGCTGGGGTTGAGCTGGCCTCACCTATCTTGAGGGTTAGCCCAAATTTTTAATTAAGTCACATAAAAATACTTGGTTAAGTGCATGGACACCTTAAATCTTAGTACTCCTATCCCATGCATGGACACCTTAAAATGCCAATCCTATGCAGACTCTCTTTTCCTTTTCTCATGATAACATTTAAATATTCAAATATCTCCACCATTTATTTTTGGAACTTGAATTATAAAGAACTTAAATAATACTTAAATGGATGATACTTCAATATTGTAAACATTGTGTCACCTTTGACAAAAGTTCTTTGAACTTATGATCAGTGCATCAATCGTCTAATTTAAACAACATGGAGAATTTCCCATGTAATGTCCCAGATTTGGAATCCACTCAACTAGTACCCCGTACCCAGTTGGCCATATGGCCTCAAGAACATTTCCCCAAACGATAGAGGCTACTGACTAGCAATGAGGGCTTAGGGTGTGATAATGGGAAAACTATGCCATCATTGACAGAGTGTAACACTGCAGAATAAATAATAACAATAGAGGAAGCCGTAAACAACATGAAACTGAAGTAAACAACTAAAGACTGAAAGATAAATATAACTAGAAGGCATGTAATATCAAAATGATGTAGCATGTCACATGTTCTAAGAAAAAAATAAAATAGGATACACTAAAGTCAAGTACAATACAATATCAAGGTACAATAACACAAAATGAAACTCTATAGCATCGCAAGACTTGGCTTGGTCCCATTCTCTCATTCTCCTAAGAAACAATCAAGTACCTTAAAAAGGGGCCTTTCCCTTATCGACACCTATAACAATATAGTCAATTTGGGCACAAAAACCTGACCCAAACAGGGTGTGAGAAATAAATCCCAATAGGCTACCACGTAAGGACAGTGCTAATATATCAGTGAGTATATGAAACAATAGTGTAAAAATGAAATGCGATAAACTAGGATGTACTCAAAAGTAAACAATCCTACAAGTGATGGAGTTCATTTGTAGAGTTCATTAGAAATACAAAAACCTGAAGAATTTAAGACCCAGAATTCAGCCTAAGCCCGACATTCCCTACAACAAGGTAAGCACAATAGAAGTCTCAAAAGACCTCCTAAACACATAAGTAAAGACTGAATCCAAGCTTGTGATTTGGCTTGGAAGACATGTCACTATCCATTACATTCAATTTTTTAAATATAACCTGAGTCCATTCTTGATATTCCTAAGATGTAATTTGAGTATAAATCCAGGTGAAATTCTACTGAAATCCTACGAGTCTATTTTTAGTGGTCCTACATGGGAGCCCCAAGTATCACTCTAGACATTGGTATAAGTTCATGTCAGTTTGGTCTGTACTTGGAGGTCCTACCAGGGAGACAAAGTTTCACTAGTGACATATAAAAAAAAGTCTCTCGAGTATGTCCATGTAATTCCAAGCTGAACCCATATGTCACCCAAGGTTTAGTATAAGGTCATGTCAATATAGTCCATTCTTTCCGGTCGTACTAGGAAGCCAAAGTATCACTAATGACACATAAATCAAAATACTCTCAAGTCCATCCATGACATTCTAAGTTGGAACAATGTGTCACCCAAGGTGCAAGGTACAATAGTCATGTGAGTTTGTTCATGGTGTTATAAACTGAACCCATGTATCACCCAATTCTATTTAAAATTTTATCATTAAAATTTAATAAAAACATACCAACCTGCTTAAACAAGAAAAACCACAACATAGGAAAAGTGGGAAACACAATTCCTAATCCATAATCAAAACACTTACAATTCTATCGCAAATGCAACTACATTTAATAACCAAGTACATTTTTAACAACCCCAAAAAAGGTAACTAAGTCATTCCCATCAACATCCTCGAGAAAAAGGATATACAAAATTTATCCAAGGGAAATACACCCACATGGTGGACCTTAATCAAACAACAAATCTAAACATGCTTTAATTCATTGAATTAATTACCAGAACAACATTAGGTAGTAACAAGGATCAATTTCCTTTCAGGGCGACACCCCAAACATGGGTGCATGGCACAAATACACATATAAACATATCAATAATTAACGGGAGGCACAAGAACACCTACCTCATCATAGTATGACTCTCCTCATCCAGCCTCGACTTCTAATTCAAACTGGAACAGTAGAGATCTACGAAATAATAATATTAACTCAACCTTAAATAAATTAGTCGAGAACAAAAATAACCAAGAATGGATCAAGAGTAATTGATAGCTTAACGACTAGGTTCAAACAAGACTGATAGTGATTGATTCGGAGTTCTAATGATCAACCAGGAAGGGATTGAATTTTTGGTGCTCCTCTTGAGTTCCCATGGCGAGCCTACTGTCCAATCTGCAGAATGGAGAGGCTACTGCCCGTTTTAAGTGAAAAACACAAAATACGTGGTGTTTAATTCTATATACATGGCGTGTATATCATTTAAATATTCATGTGGTAGTTTAAATCTACCGACTTACTTTCCAGGGCCTACCGACATGACTACACGACGTGTACTTGGAAGTACATGACATGTAGTTAATTTTTCCTCTTTTCCTTACCAACATGACTACACACCATGTATCCACTTCATACACGTCCAACCTACATGGTGTGTACTTAGGATTACATGATGTGTAACCTTTAATCATCTTGTGTGATAGTATAATTATAGTACTTTTCTACTATTCCCTTATTTTCTCAAAACAACCCAAAGGAAAAATAATAACAAAAAACTTTACCTCATAGTAAGAACTGGGTTATTAAAAACTTCCCCCCTTAAATAAATTCATCCCTGAATTTCCCTTACAAGGGTGGTGAAGAAATATCAGAGAATAACTCAGGCCACTAAGAACATACGTCAGACTCCCTCTCCCAAGTCTCATCCTGTACTCGGCCGTGCTGCCATAGAACACATACAAGAGGAACTGACCGGCCTCAGAGAACCTTTGTGCTCCTATCAAATATATGAATCAGATTCTCCTTAGGATGAATCAACCTGAAGCTCAACATCCTCAGGATGAAAAATGTGAGATGGGTCTGAGTGATAGCGGTGTAGCTGAGATACATGGAAGATGTCATGCATAGCTTGGTAACTTTGAGGTAACTATAACTGATAGGAAACCAGCTTGACTCTATCTAGAATCTTGAATAGAATGATATATCTCAGTGAAATATTACCCTATTTTCTGATCCTCTCATGTACCAACCTTGGTGCGACATGTAGGAAAACTTGATCACCGACCTCAAACTCCAAAGGTCATCTTTGGAGATCAGCGTAAGATTTATGACGAGACTGTGTAGTATCCATCCGCTTCCAAATCAACTGAACCTGCTCAATGGTCTCTTGGACAAGGTGAGGTCCGAGCATAACTACCTCTCCTACCTCCAGCCAACACAGGGGTGATCAGCAAGGCCTCCCGTACAAAGCCTCATATGGCGTCATCTAAATAGTAGCATAGAAGCTATTATTATAGGTAGACTCAACCAAGGGTATACACTTATCCTAATATCCCCCAAAGTTTAGGAAACATGCACACAACATTTCCTCTAGAACCTTTATCATACAATCTGAATGGAAATCAATCTGAGGGTGGTGTGCTATGCTCAGAAGAACCTATGTACCCAACGCCATCTGAAAAATATTCCAAAAACAAGATGTAAAGCGTGTGTCCCTATATGAAATGATAGAATGAGGGACCCCATGAAGTCATACCACCTCTCAGATATACATATTTCTAATATCATCAACACCAAAGGTCTCCTTGACCGACAAGAAGTGAGCAACCTTCATAAGCCTGTCAACTATGACCCACACAACATCATTGCCTCTAAGTGACCTCGGTAACCCCGTCCCAAAATCCATCGTGACATCATCCCATTTAAACTTCAGAATAGGTAAGTTCTGTAAAATCCCAGCCATCCACTAATGTTCTACCTTCACGTACTGACAGGTGGAACATCTCATAACAAAACCAGATACTTCTCACTTCATACCTGACCACCAGTACTAACAACACAAGTCACAGTACATCTTGGTGACTCCGGGATGCACTGCCCAAGGTGAAGCATGAAAATCCCGGATTAGCTTCTCATGTATATCCACTGGAACCCACACACATCCATGGATACGCATAAATTCATCCTCGGCTATCATCCATCCAGGAGGAGGGCCTCACCTACCACACTCTCCCATAGAACCAGGCCTTCAGAATCTGATAGCTGCCTAATTCTTACTCTGTCCAATAGGGTAGATGTAACAACCAAAGATGAAAGATAAGTCTGTACCTGACTGTTGTGCACCTCTAAATTCATCTTAGAGAAAAAATACATAAGTTTCCACTCACCATTGGCCTCCTGCACTACCTGTATCTGAGTCCTCCTGCTCAGTACATCAGCCACTATATTGCCTTTCCCCGACATGTTGGTAAGTTCAAAGTCAAAGGACTGAAGGTACACAACCCACCTTCACTATCTCAAATTAAGATCTCACTGAGTAAATATATATTTTAGACTTTTTTGGTATGTGTACACCACAAAATTCTCTCTTAATAAATAATTTATCCAACAACGCAAAGCATGAACAACTATAGCCAACTCGAGATCATGCGTCAGGTAATTCCTATCATGTAGCCTCAACTACCAAGACCTATATGAAATAACTCAATACCCCTACATAATCAATACTCTCAACCCAATACCCGATGCATCACAATACAAAATGTAACTTTTTCCCAGCTCTGGAAATATCATTATCAATGCTGAAGTAAAATGTCCCTTCAACTCTTGAAAAGATGCATCACAAGAATCTGACCACTCAAACTTCACACCTTTCTTAGTCAAGCCTGTCATTGGCACTGCTAAGCATGATAATTTCTGTATGAAATGCCTGTAGTAACCATATATCCCCAAGAAACTCTGTACCTCAAAAATGTTCTTGGGATGCCCCCAGGTAACTACTACTCTCACCTTCTCTAGGTTCACTGATACTCCAGTCTCTAAGATGACGTGTCCTAAGAAGTGAATCTGATCCATCCAAAAGTTGAATTTTTTAAGATTAACATATAACTAATGATCTATCAGTGTATTCAAAACGATCTCAAGATGATTGGAATGGTCATGCAGATTTTCAGAATACATCAAGATATCATCCACAAAAACCACCACAAAAGATTCTAGGTAAGGATGGAACACTCGGTTAATCAACACCATGAAAACTACTGGCACATTCATGAGACCAAACGACATAACCAAGTACTCATAGGGTCCATACCTACTACGAAATGATGTATGAGGTATGTTTTCCAGTCGAACACGTACCTGGTGATATCCTGACCTTACGTCAATCTTCTAGAACAATCAAGATCCTCAAAGTTGATCAAATAGGTCATCTATCCATGGCAAGGGATACCGGTTTTTAACCTTCAATGGGTTCAGTTTCCAATAGTCCATGCATAGACTAAGGGTTCCGTCTGCCTTTTTTGCGAAAAGAACCAATGAACCCTAAGGTGAAGTGATGGGTCAGATAAAACCCTTAGCTTCCAGATCTTCCAAATTCCTTTTGAGCTCTTGCAACTTTATTTTAGCCAACCTATAAAGAGGAATGTATACTAGTGAATCTCCTAGAACAAGATCGATAGTGAAATACACCTCTTTGACCAGAGGTAAGATCGAGAAGTTGTCCAGAAAAATGTCCCTAAAATGATCAACCCCTGGAGGGAAATATACCAGACATATTCCCTGGTCATCCAGATATAAACTCACAATTTGGGCTATCATTCCACCAAATCCATGATGTTTTAGTCTAGATATACTCTCATAAACATCCCATTCACCCTTAAGTAGAAGCTCTCCACCCTTTGGTGACGTAAAATTCACCCTGTGGCGATAGAAATCAACAAAGGATCGAAAGAGAACCAACTACTCCATCCTGATAATGACATCAAAGCCTATCATATCCAAGACATAGAGGTTCTATAAGATGTGACACCCACCAACCTCAAGGGGGGACTCCTTAAACTGATGCACACCTACCATTCTAATACTTAACAGAGTGTCTAACATCATATTATCATCAGAAGAAAAGATACAGATCCCAAGGCTCTTCACAACAGAAACTGATATGAAACTATGTGAAGCACCCATATCGAAAAGTGCAGAAGATAAAATAGAGGCGACTAGAATAGTACCTCTAACAGTAGAAGGTCTATGATCCTACTCCTATTGGGTCTGTTGCACTAGATATGTATGAACTATACCACAACCTTGTGACACTACTTGGCTACCCTGAGCTGACCCACCCTATTGTCAATGAGATCCCAGGGTCTGGCTAGCATGACCATGACCACCACCTCGGCTTAAACACCCTGACATACTCCAATAAACTGTCTGATGAGAAGTTACAGACCCTGCTCTTGAATGTGGAGTCGGTGCAAATCCCCTCTCACTATACCCTAGTTGAAACGTCCTACATAAGCACTGTAGATGGACCACCCTGCTGCAATCTCGGTGCTCAACTGGGTCCTTCGTGCACCAAGGTCTCATATGCCCTGGCCTACTAGTAGCACCTCACCTGATTACTAGAATAAAGGTTCTGGCTACTACTATCACTATGAGAGAACTTTAGACAATGCTTCTTCTTGTCAGTCGAGATAGTGCCATAAATCGATGCCAAACTGCCCTGGCTTACACCACTATCTTCTCGCAGATTGTTCTTGGTTATCAGCACCTGATTCATGATAGCAGAGACAATATGAAACCTAAATACATTCAACTATGATCAGATGTCAATTCTAATACCATCCTTGAATCATCTATATTTCAATGCGTCATCACCCATCAGAATAGGTGAGAATTGATAAAGCTCAGTAAGCCGGGCAGAATATTCCATAACTGATAGTGTGACCTATTCCAGGTGCATGAAATCCTAGGCTCAGTCGGCCCTCAGCATCTCAGGAAAATAATAATCTTATAAGGCTGCATGAAAGTATTCCCACATCATATCTTTATGATTCCCTGCCTGAGTGATAACATCCCACCATATCTTGGCATAATCATGAAACATATATGTCGTAAGCTTGACCCTCCTCTCAAGAGGCGTCTCCAAGTGCTCAAAGATAGAAATAATAGCCTCCAGAAATGAATCTGTACCTTGTGGTCCACCATACACTGAGAAAGTAGGCATATGTTACTATTGGAACACTCGTGTCAGCTCTGCCATAGACGTAGTAGGATTCGGTTCTCCCTAAAAAGTTTGTATAAACCTAATAAATCCTTTACAGAACTGTTCATCAGCACCTGCATCTGGTATAACAGCTGTTGCCATATTTGGAACAATTGAAGGATCCATCGGTAGCCCATGGCCTACCATTTCTGGAGTATGATCATCGTCGCTCTCTTGGCATACAAATCTTGGTTGTCATAGTGGAATGACTCTACAAGGTCAAGAACACACCTTAGTTCAATCTGATCATCAAAGTTTTCCATTTAGGAGTGCCAAAACAAAACAGGAAAATACCCTCAAAGTTTGGAAAAAATGGGCTACACGACGTGTAGAAAGAATACACGATGTGTACCCTTATGCTGTCACATGGTCATGTTCTACCACTAGCCTGGGCGTGTATCAACCCCAGGTACATGGAGTGTTCCACATGCACACAGTGTTTACATAGATCTATCTTCCTTTCCATGTACTCCCACACATCCAGGTCCACACGGGATTTTCCTGGGTAGGCTACATGGCATGTACCAAAAGTACACAGTGTGTTCTAATAAAAACTCCATCGCTTGTGTTTTCTCTCACACTAACCTTTACATGGTCATATACTACATGTCTTGCACAAATCATACATGGTATGTTCTTATTAAAACTTGTAACATCATCTCCCCCAAATAGTAAGAACACACGACATGTTAGGTTAAACTACACACCATGTATACTGGGTTTTTCAGGACAGAAATTCCAGATTTCCTAGAAAACCCCTATTCTGTAGAAAAACCAACCAGTGGTATGACAAATTCTGATCCGTGAGGGCCCATACTCCCCACAAATCAATGTTTGGAACCCAATCATAACATATCACAATATAATTCTATAAAAAATATGAATCATGATATGCCAAATTCCAATCTAAGAGGTCCCATACACCTCAGAGATCAAAGTTTCGCATCCATCCAATTCAAACCATATCATGTACCAATACACCTATCACAACAGAATTCATATCTATCAAGGTACTATCACAACAAAATGCATCTTTAGCATGATATCTATCACAATATCATGCAATATCTAATGCATACTAGATGGCATGGAATAATGCATGACATGTGATTCTAACAAGTGTATATATGATGCATGATATGGAATACCCTTATATCATTTGGTTGCAACAAAATAGAACCATAATAATGTTAATAATAACAACACAAAACAAGTTCATCGCCCAATGGTGAAATCGAATCAACTGTAATAGCTCAAAATCCAAAAGCACAATTTAATTTGAGGTAAATTGGATATTCCCTATACACGGGGTAAATAATCCCATGTACAACTAATTACCAAATCCCATATCCTTTATATCATCACCAAATAGTAGAGAAAACCAGAAAAGAAACCCTTTGATACCACTTTGTAACATCTCAGATCTGGAAGCCACTCAACTGGTTCCCCATACCCGATTGGCCACATGGCCTCAAGTGAATTTCCTCAAATTCCAGAGGCTGCTGATTAGAAGTGAGGGACAAGGGTGTGATAGTGGGGAAACTATTCCCTCATTGGAAGAGTGTAACACATTAGAATAAATAATAATAATAGGAAAAGCAGTAAATATCATGAAACTGAAGTAAAAAACTAAAGACTGAAAGATCAAGATAACCAGAAGGCATGTAATATCAAAATGATGCAGCATGTCACATTTTCTAAGAAAAAAATGAAATAGGATACACTTCAATCAAGTAAAATACAATACCAAGGTACAATAACACAAAATGAAACTTAGCAGCATCATAAGCCTTGGCTTGGTCCCACGCTCTCCTGCTCCTAAGCAACAATCAAGTACCTAAAAAAGGGGCCTTGCCCTTATTGACAGCTATAGTAATATAGTCTATTTGAGCAAAAAAACATGACCCAAATAGGGTGTGAGAAATAAATCCCACTAGAAAACCACCTAAGGTCGGTGCCAATCTGTCAGTGAGTATATGTAGTAGTAGTGTACAAAGGAAATGCAGAAAACTAGGATGTACTAAAAAGTAAAAATTCCTACAAGTGTTGGAATTCATTTATAGAGTTAATTAGAAATTCAAAAACCTAAAGAATTTAAGTCTTAGAATTCTACCAAAGCCTGACATTACCAGCAGAAAGGTAAGCACAACAGAAGTCTCATAAGACCTCTTAAACAAGTAAGTGAAGACTGAATCCAAGATTATGCTTTGGCTTGGCAGACATGTCACTATTTATTCCTTTTAATTGTTTAAATATAACCTGAGTCTGTTCTTGAGATTCCTAAGCTGGAATTCAAGAATCACTCTAGCTGAAATTCTACCGACATCCTATGAGTTCATTATCAGTGGTCCTACATGGGATCCCCAAGTATCGATCTAGACATTGGTATAAGTTCATGTTAGTTTAGTACATACTTGGAGGTCCTACAAAAGAGACCAAGTATCACCAGTGACATATGAAACAAAGTAGCTCGAGTCTGTCCTTGGTGTTTTAAGATGAACCCATGTGTCACCCAAGTTGTAGTATAAGGTCATGTCAATCTAGTTTGTTCTTAGCAGTCCTACTAGGGAGCCCAAGTACCACTAATGACACATAAATAAAAAGCCTCTCGAGTCTGTCCATGGAATTCTAAGTTGGACCCATGTGTCACCCAAGGTGAAAGGTACAATAGTCATGTGAGTCTATTCATGGTGTTCTAAACTAAACTCATGTATCACCTAATGCTATTTACCATTTTATCATTAAAATTTAATAAAAACATTCCAACCTTCTTAAACAAGAAAAACCACAACATGGGAAAAGGGGTAAACACAGTCCCTAAGCCATAATAAAAACACTTAAAATTCTATCATAAAGGAAATTCCATTTAATAACCAAGTTAATTTTTAACAACCCAAAAAAGGGAACAAAGTCATTCCCAATGACATCTTAATCCAAAATGGCTATACAACAGTTATCCAAGGGAAACACACCCATGGGGTGGCCCTTAATCAAACAACAAAGCTAAACATGCTTTAATTCATTGAATTAATTACCATAACAATGCTAGGTAGTAAAAAGGATCAATTTCATTTCAAGGAGACACCCCAAACATGGGTGTGCGGCACAAAAACACATATAAACATCTCAAAAATTAACAAGACGCACAAGACCACCTACCTCATCGTAGTATGACTCTCCTCATCCAGCATTGACTTCCAATTCAAGATATAATGATAGATATCTACAAAATAAGGATATTCACTCAACCTTAAATAACTCAGTTGAGAACAAAAATCACCAAGAACGGCTCAAGAGTAATCGAGAACTTACTGATTGGGTTCAAATGAGACTGACGGTGATTGATTCGGAGTTTAGATGATCAACGGGGAAGGGATTGAAGTTCTGGAACTCCTCTTGAGTTTCCTCAATGAGCCCACTATCCAATCTACAGAATGGAGAGGCTACTACCCGTTTTATGTAAAAAAAAAAATACACATCATGTATGTCTATATACACGGTGTTTATATAATTTAACTTTTCATTTGGAGGCTGAAATCCACCGACTTACTTTCCAGGGCATGCCGATATGACTATACAATGTGTACTAGGAAGCACACAACATGTAGTTGGTTTTTCCTCTTTTCCTTGCCAAAATGACTACACACCATGTTTCCCCTTCGTACACATCCAACCTAAATGGTGTGTACTTTGGATTACACGATGTGTAACCCTAAATCATTCAGTGTGACAATTTAATTCCAGTACTTATCTAGTTTCCCCTTGTTTTCTCAAAATACCGCAAAGGAAAAAGAATAAAAGAAAACCATACCTCATATTAAGAACTAGGTTCTTACAACCCAAGCATGGAATCCAATTCTTTGAATCCATAACAATTCTCTAGGAATCATCACTTCAACCAATCTCCATTCACTTTGGAGTTACTTATTCATTTTGACCAATATTGACAACTATTGACAACAAATACAACTTATACACAAAGCAGTCCCAAAAAAAGTAACCCATGTATTCAAACCATCTTTTGAGCCTTGTTTATATATCTAAAGATTCATGTTAAAATGAAAAGGCTGCATGAGTTTTAATTTTAAAATTTAATTAACTTAGGTTAATGGGATCCAAACTCCAATATATAAAGTGTATGAGTGATTTATAGATTTTTAGGTAGCAACCCATATAACTAATTCATTATGCATGACCATATTATATTATAAAATGGTTATAAATGAAAAATATGTTTAATTTTGATCTGAAATGGAATGGTTTCCTCTATAAAGGCTTGTGACTTATTCACAAGGGCATGGTGATCGTATGTTTAACTTTTAAAATGAACACCAAGAACCAAGTAGGTTAGTTAGGGTATGTTTCTTATGAGATAACCCATTATGAGTGTTTAAAAGCTTTGAAATTTAAGCAACTGCTATTGGGTTGCATTATGATGAACCTAGGTTGACTTAACAGGACCCTCATTGGTTGCCTTATCTATTAAAAAGTAATTTATATTATAAATTTCCTAATTATTAAAGGATGTTAGTAAATGTATAATGTTTAAAAATGAAGTTGATAAGACTTACCTATTTTTCCTTAGGTGTTAGTTAAATTAGGTACCAAGTGATTTTGTCTTATAATTGGCACTTGATGTTCTATTAAATCAACTAAATGTTTAAAGTTTGAATTTGAATCAATGTGATGGATTTAAAAATGGAACCTGTAGTGGTTTCCTTATCTTAAACCACTACTATAAATAATGCTTTAAAAAGCACTGTTAATCGTAGTGAATATAGGGGGGGGGGGGTCCTCTTTAACAGTACTGATAAAGGGGGCCCTTTATCCATGCTAAAAAAAGTGATGATAAAGGCCTAGTTTCCTATGATGTGGTATTTATTTAATAGTACACCCAACACCTTCACACCTGCACAAAAAATCACCTACACACGAACAAAGCACAGAAGAATGAAACAACGCACACAAGAGTTTTGCAAACAATGTTATATAAATTTACTTGACACTATGAATACCAAAAAACACACTACTATATACATTTCAAATAATGTTTTATATGGTTACAATTATAATTATCTAACAAATAGTTGAAAAAATTAATGTTTCATCCTTTGGCATCCGTGATCCCCTCTAAAAAATTGTCTTCCATGGTATTAGTTGCCGAACAAAGCATCCAAACTCAATAAAAAAATTACACCTATTTAAGAAAACAAATATTATGTTATTAATACAATAATGAAATAAATTAAACATTAATATGAAAGAATATATTAATAAAATGTCAATTTTTAATAAAAAAGACACATTTGGAGTTATACTGGTCACACCGTGTGTCGTATTGATGTGGGGTTGATTCTTTCACTTCACAAATGAGTCATAGATCATTATTTTAAAATATTAAAATAATCAAAATGGGTTTGTTTGGTTTTGAGTATGTCACTTGTTCTTTTACTAAAATTAATATCAAATTTAGACACATTTGGATTTATATCGGTCATGTCATGCCTCAGATTGAGGTGCAGTTGATTGGTACATGTCAAAAATGACTTATGGATCATTTTCCTAAAGTATCAAAACATTCCAAATGTGTTTTCTTGGTTTACAGTATGTCACTTGTGTTTTTTTCTAAAATTGATGTCAATTTTAAATAAAAAGAGACACTTTGAGTCATACGTGTCATATTGTGCATTTAATTGAGGTTTGGTTGATTCTTACATGTTACAAATTACTTATAAATCATTATCCTAAAGTATCAAAACAATCTGAATATTTTTTCTCAGTTTGTAGTATGTCAGTTGTGTTTTTTACTAAAATGTCATTTCAAACTGGAAACACACATTTTGAGTCATACCGGTCGCATCGTACATTGGTTTGATATGAGACTACTTCATACACGTCACAAATAACTTATAAATAGTTATCCTAAATTATTAAGACAATTGGAGTGGGTTTTCTTGGTTTTCAGTGAGTGACACATTTTGAGTTAAGATGTCAATTATTAACTGAAAACAGACAATTTTAGCCATACCGGTCACACCGTGAGTCAGATTGAGGTGCGTTTGATTCGTAAACATCACAAATGACTCATGGATCATTGTCATAAAGAATAAAAACAATACAAATGCATTTTCCTATTTTTCAGTATGTCACTTGTGTTTTTTTTTCTAAAATTAATGTCAATTTTAAATAAAAAGAGACACTTTGAGTCATACCAGTCGCATTGTGCATTTAATTGGGATGAGTTCAATTTCTACATGTCAAAAATGATATATGTATTGTTTTACTAAATTATCAAAAAATTTCTAATGTGTTTGCTCAGTTTTTAGTATGTCAGTTGTGTTTTTTTACTAAAATGTCATTTCAAACTGGAAACACACATTTTGAGTCATACCAATCACATCATGAGTTGGTTTGATATGAGAATGCTTCATACACATCAAAAAGAACTTATGAATCGTTATCCTAAATTATTATGATAATTGGAGTGAGTTTTCTTGGTTTTCAGTGAGTGACACATTTTGAGATAAAATGTCAATTTTAAACTGATAACAGACACTTTTAGCCATAACGATCACACTGTGTGTTAGATTGAGGTAAGATTGATTTTTACATGTCAAAAATGACTCATTTATTGTTTTCATAAAGTATAAAAACAATCCGAATACATTTTGTCGATTTTTAGTATTTCATTTGTGTTTTTTTCTAATATTAATGTCAATTTTAAATAAAAAGAGACACTTTGAGTCATACCACTCGCATTGTGCATTTAATTGAGGTGAGGTCGATTCCTACATGTCAAAAATGAATTATGGATCATTTTCCCAATGTATCAAAACAATATGAATGTGTTTTCTCAGTTTGTAGTGTGTCAGATGTGTTTTTTTTATTAAAATGTCATTTCAAACTGGAAACACGTATTTTGAGTCATACCGGTCACATTGTGTGTTGATTTGATATGAGACTACTTCATACACATCACAAAGAACTTATGGATCGGTATCCTAAATTATGAATACAATAGGATTGGGTTTTCTTGGTTTTCATTGAGTGACATGTTTTGAGCTGAAATGTCAATTTTAAACTGATAACAGACAATTTTATCCATATCGGTCACACCATGCATTGGATTTAGGTGTGGTTGATTCTTACACATAAAAAATGAATCATGGATCATTTTCTTAAAGTTTTAAAATAATCCGAATTCATTTTCTTGGTTTTCAATATGTCACTTGTGTTTTTTCTAAAATTAATTTCAATTTTAAATAAAAAGAGATACTTTGAGTCATAATAGTCTCATTGTGCATTTAATTGAGGTGAGGTCGATTCCTAAATGTCACAAATGACTTATGGATCATTTTCCTAAAGTATAAAAATATTACAAATGTGTTTTCTTTGTTTGTTGTATATTAGTTGTGTTTTTTTATTAAATTGTAATTTCAAACTGGAAACACAAATTTTGAGTCATATAGGTCGCATCATGCATTGGTTTGATATGAAAATTCTTCATACACATCAAAAAGAACTTATGAATAATTATACTAAATTATGAAGAAAATTGGAGTGGGTGTGCTTGGTTTTTAGTGAGTGACACGTTTTGAGCTCAAATTTCAATTTTAAACTGATAACAGACACTTTTACCCATACCGGTCACACCGTGCATCATATTGAGGTGGAGTTGATTCATACACGTCAAAAATGACTCATGGATCATTTTCCTAAAGTATCAAAACAATCCGAATGCATTTTCTTGGTTTTCAGCATGTCACTTATGTTTTTTTATAAAATTAATGTCAATTTTAAATAAAAAGAGACACTTTGAGTCATACCAGTCACATTGTGAGTTGAATTGAAGTGAGGACAATTACTGCAGTTCAAAAATGACTTATGGATCATTTCACTAAAGTATTAAAACAATCGGAATGCATTTTCTCAGTTTTCAGTATGTCACTTGTTATTTTTACTAAAAATAATGTAAATTTTAAATAAAAAGTGACACTTTGAGTCATATTAGTCACATCGTGTGTCGTATTGTGGTGGGGTTGATTACTACACATTTGAAATGACTTATGGATCAACTCCCTAAAGTATTAAAACAACTGAATGTGTTTTCTCGATTTTTAATAGGTTAGTTACTATGATACCAATTTTAATGACCTAAACATTTCATACATTGATATCACATATGATTAGATTAATATTCCTTACATAAAATAAATAAATTAAACATAAATATGAAACAATGCATTAATTATATAGACAATGATTTTACTATGACAATATAAAAATTACCTCTGTGATTGAGCAGACACAACATCGTTTCTCTTCCTTCAAAGGCATGTCACATGGACAAAAATCTTCTAAAATAAATGAACCCTTCAAGGAATAATGAAAATCAAATAAACAGTTCATTATATAAATTTTCATTAAAATTGAGATATTACATCGTAACATTTCATCTACATATTTCCAAAGGGTTTATTTGGTCTATATATAAGCTAATAACAAAAATAATGATTCTTTGTGCACTTCACTACTGTTGGTTAACTACCGATTAACATAGCATCTGATCTAAACTTCTGATCTGGCGTCTTGGTGATGCTCTCCTCTCACACCATCTCTATGATATCATCATTCACCGTTTACTTTTCCTTCCCTTCATGCACCCATTTACTAGGTAAATGGGTGTAGGAAGAGAAGGAAAAGTGAACGCTGAATGATGATATCATAGAGATGGTGTCAGATGAGATCATTAGGGGGACACTAGATTGGAAGTTTAGATCAGATGCTTTGCTAAGCGGTAGTTAACCAACAGTAGTGAATAATCCTTAGTTTTGTTATTAAAATTGTGAGTGATGAACAACCAATATTCTTCCAACACACTAAATTAGTAGAAACAACAACATAAATGAAAAAAATACAGAATATAAATGATCCATGCCATAATATTTTAGGTCTAGTGCTTTTGGAAGCATGGAAACATAAAGAACTAGTTCATAAGATGCTCTCATTAAGTTATTCTTTACTAGAAAGACAAATCATTTCTAAAACCATTATTCATAACCTAAGGATATGAAACATAAGAACGGGTGATCATAGATTCTTAATAAGTATAAATGAGGGAGATATCAATGATCATATAAGGATAACATAAGTATTAGGAATTCACCTTTATCCTATTTGTGTACAATCTTTCCTCAGGTACGCTGCCCAGTTGTTTCTAAACACATCTATATCATCTTGTGAATATGAGTTTTTGCGAAATTCATGGTAGTACTGAAAAAATATAAATAAACAAAGGATTAATAAATATTTTAAATTAAATAGTAATTATTTTTAAAAATACATTTTCGGGGATTCTAGTTTGTTAATTAAATACAATCTCTTTCATAAATTTAAAAACATAATAACCATAGTCCTTTCCATTTGTTTGTTTTAGAAACTGTAGAAACATTGGAAAAAATAAGTAATTTGTTTTGATATGTGTTTGGATAGTTCAATCTTATTATATATACCATGATACTTGTCCAATTGTAGATCTCATGGCTGTTCTTATCCTTAGGCCCTAGATTCATTTCATGAAGTAGACAATATTGATGCACCCCCCTATCATAAAAGAATCCTCATTAAAAGATAATATAAATTATATAACTATATGTTTTGTCCTAAAATGTTGGATCTAGTGTATTAAAAATTGACAAATTCCATCATGCATGGTTGGTTTGTTAGATATCCATGCATTGAATCTAGAAAATAAATCTTTGGAGCATCTAAATTGACCACAATAAGAATCCAATGCTGCCTAAAAAAAGGAACAATTAATGAAAGAAATAAAAATATAGTCTATATTATTAAATTGTAGAGTTTTACCCCTTCACCATTGGTATTATAAAGAGTTTGTCATCCGTAATTTTTTTTTCAAATGATTTGAGCAGGGATGACATTATTTCACCCTCTTTATCAAAATTTATTTCTTCTTTTGAAGAGGTGATGTGAGGACTAATGAGTCCAATTTTTTTTTTCATGGGGAAATACCTTAAATTGTTTTTCATATATATGCCTGCAAAAAATATGAAATGTATTTAGTCATAATTATAATAGTATATCAGCTTTTTTAAAATCAAATCATGAAAACATACCTCATGTATACATTTACAAGTGAGGTGCCTAACCATTCATACTTGAGGATTTAATTTACATTTTCAACACTAATGTAATCTAATTCTTCCCCTTCATACATTTTTTTTTCAAAATCAACTATGTGAGTATTTCCTTATATCAACTTTGTATCCACATGAGCCTACAATGATATTGAATGTTGATATAGAACGGGCAGGGTGAAGGTGCTCTCAGTAGATTTTTTCAATCAGTTGGTTGATCCTTGAGATAGTATTGAGCTGATCTTTCATTTCAATCCCTTCTATTTTTCGTTCTGTAATTACATTTATCAGTTCAGACTTTTTTTCATTAAATTTTAAAGGTTCAGTTTGAAAAATAAATTGTAAATGAATACCTCCTTTTCGACATGTTTTTACAAGAATTGATGGCCATGAGATGAATGTTCCAAAAACTTTTTCAACTGTATGAATGTCATAATCATCATTTGGAACATGTAGCTCATTTCTCATATCATGAGATACGTTAATCAACACACCGAAAAGATCTGTTGAAAGTGGTCTGTTATGTATCATTTCATTTTCATATTGAACACCTTCGCCCTCGTTACAAGGCGATAGGTGGGAGTTGATAGATATAAATCACAGACATTTTCACCTTGTAGAATATCATTACAGGAAAGGTATCAGTGTATATGTGATTCAAATTTCAGATAAATATTTATTAGAACATATATTACCTCAGCTAAGTCATTTTTTTAGGGGAATGACTCACCTCAAAACTAGTGGGGGGTGGGGTGGGATCTTCACACATGGGTTGTTATGGAGTTGTTTCTTCTCTTTGCCTCCCCCATCAAACTTTCTATCATCTCTCTCTGGTATTATAATTATTCTTGAAACATAGATAATGTTTCTCTAATCTTTTTCATTTCCTTAGTTTAATCCTCCACTTGTTTCTCTTTCTGAAAATATGTTCGGGGTGTCACCCCAAAACCTGCACCTCTGATGCGGCTATACTATTCTAGCTGCTTCAAGGCCGCTGAAAGTATGACCGCATCTAGTGCGGGTTTTGTTGATTACTATGACTTTGTCAAATAGAAAATATTGGAAAATAAGTAATCATTATTATGTAATAGTGATTTAAAGCAAAAAATATTTATATTATGTCATACTTACACATGTTTCCCACAATTTTTGTGTGTTTTCATCTATCAATATCCCCTCTTTATTTACACGATCCTACTTCCATAGCACATGGTGTGGGATGGAAGTGGATTTCAATTTCAATTCATCAATCTATATATAAACATAGGAACATGGTTATGGTGTTGTTTTATATCACATAAAAGTATTATAGTATATTTAAAACACATACCAATTTTTTCTCAAGTGAAGCGTACCCCATCCTTACTTTACGGTAGGGGTACACTGGTTTTTCTGCCCATTCCTTATTTTCAGCACTCATTTTCTATTTCATAAATAAAAAACTATCAATAAAAGTGACGAACACAAGCAACATCAAATAATGTATTACCAGACACAATGTACCTGAAAATTCTGCTCCGTACGATGGATGCTAAACGCATCCCACACTCATTGAGATATCAAGCGTGCATAAAGAGGAGGTGGGTGTGGATTGATTTTCCATTCAACATATTTAAGATGATATTTCATTAAAATTGTGAAGAAGCCTCTATGAATCCTTCCTACAACTCTTAATACATATTCCTTGTGCGAGGTATCTACTATAAATGCACTCTGTAATGGATGATATAGGGTAAGTCAGTGTTTTAGTATTTTTTTTATTTTAATAAATTAATGAAATGATATCATAATGTTACCATAATCTCTTCCCAAATTAGTGTCTTAAGACAAATGACAACATGGTTCCATGACTGTACATCAATCGGCACACGTTGCCGAGTGACAATTCCAATGTTTCTACTAAAGATGGCTTTGTTGGGGTTAACATGCTGGCCTCTCTTATTCCATACCACATTAAATTTGATGCCTTTTTCTTTTGCCTTAAGGATTTTGGATAAAACTATAAAACTACGATGCTATTATTTTTTTTCACCTCTAGGGTTTCGTTGCCTACCATTTCCTTAGTTTCAACATCATCGTTATGTTCCTCTGGAGCGCTAACATCAGCACCGGGACCAGTAGAAACAGGTTGAGAAACATGTTGTATCTCAGAACTAGGACCAGCAACAAAAGGTTGAGAAACATGTTGTACCTCAGAACTAGGACCAACAAAAAAAGGTTGAGAAACCTATTGTTCTTCTACACTGGGACCAATAGTAGAAGGTTGGGAGACCTGTTGTGCCTCAGGATTGGGTGCATCAGCATGTGCAGAAGTCATTATCTACAGAAGTGGTTTAATAATTAATTTAGATTACATAAAAGTAGTAGAAAACAAATAATAACATAAGGTAACACAATGTATATTACAATAAAAAAATAACCTGATTATTGAAATATTTTTTTAAAGGCTGAAGAGATTTGACCCCTTTATCTACCATGTAAATCCCTTCATTGTGGTCTCATCTGACATAAAAAATGCCTTCTACATTGGGATCATTGTGAAATGATTGTGAATCACAAATGAAAAGTTCATCCTTCATTGAATTTTTATCTAACCCTTTAGTTATTTTGGTCGATAACAGAACAATTGACCAGTTTCACTTTGCGGGATCTGGAATATAAAATACTTGTACTTCCTATGATGCCATTATAAATGTTTTTTATCTCTCCCATTCTTTACTAAAATCAACTTTCACGAATCCCAATTCATCTATTTTAACAACACTCCTATTATCAACCCTCTTTCATTGAAAAATTGGTACTTGGAATTTCGTATAATCCAACTTCCATATTTGTTTGATGATTCCATAGTATGACATATTCACATAAATTGGATTTCTGTCCTTAGCACCAGAAACATACATCACTTTTGCCACAAGTGTAACCCCACTATTTTTCATGGTACTATCTTCATCATGTTCATTATTATAGAATGTATAACCATTAACTACATAATCATTGTAAGATAATATATACAAATTTGATCCTCCGTCTAGCTATTGAATTCATTCTGAAATTGAGTCCAGATTTTCATCTGACTTCTTAAAAACATGATCCTGAAACCATCCTATAAACTGTCAATTATGTGTATCTGATGTCCATTTTTCATCCCTAGATATATTCAAATTCCTAAGAATTTCTTTGTGGGTTTGAACATATGGGTCAACGTCGAAACTGTTATGAAAAACGTAAAGGTGGGCCTGATCCCAATTTGTAATATTGATTGTGACAACCTATCTTCCAGAAATTCCTTCACCCTCAAGACACCCAGTGTGACGAGATTTTGGTAGGTCAATACTTTCCACACCAGATAGATATTTAGTATATAATTCAATGGCTTCCTCAACAATATATCACTCTGTAATACAACCCTTTGGACGACTTCAATTTTTAACATACCCTTTCAAAATATTCATATACCGTTCAATGGGGTACATCCATTTATAATTTACAAGACCACATAGTTGAATCTCTCTCACCAAGTGAACCATCAAATGAACCATCATATCAAAGAATGTCGGTGAGAAGAACATTTCCAATTCACATAATATGATGACAATTTCTCTTTCCATAGTTGGGAATTTCGCTGGGTCTATAACTTTGCTGCATATAGCTTTGAAGAAGGAATGAATCTTTGTTAATGTATGACAAAAATTATTGGAAAAAATGCAATGCAAAGCTATAGGAATTAGATCTTGCATTAAAATATGGTAGTCATGTGATTTCAGACCCTTTAACTTTAAATCTCTCATTGACACGATGTTCTTGATATTTGATGAAGACCCCTATAGAACCTTTATGTCATTCAAAAAGTTTCAAAACTGATATCTCTCCTTCTTGGAAAGAGTGTAACCAGCAGGAATTAGAAATGTTCGATTTTCACCCTTCACTGGTGCCAACTCTTCTCGTATTCCCATCTTAACCATGTACAATCTATCCTTGTTTTTCCAGGTGAATTTAGCATTGTGCCGATGAAACTATCACATAAATGTTTTTCAACATGCATGACATCAATAAAATATATAAAATATAGACAATTATAGTATGGTAATTCAAAAAAAAAAACTGATCCCTTTTTCCAATCGATTCTCACAAAGTTTTTCAAAAATGGTTTACCAAAAGTAGTGTCCACATATTTTAATTTCTCAAAAAATTGATCACCTGTTAGTGGATACAGTGTTGTACATTCTTCTAAACTTTCATCGAATGATGTTGTCCAAGATCCTTACTTATATCGTCGAGGTAGAAATCTGCGATGTCCTAGAAACACAGTTTTCGATGAATGTGTCAACCTAATTGACTGCGTACCTTGTTCGCAAATGGGAAACCCTTGAGTTCCTTTAATGCTACATCCTAAAAAATTTCCATAAGAAGGAAATTCATTTATCATTCTGTACAACATGGATCTCAAAGTAAAATATTCATTTTTTAAGAATCATACAACGTAACACCTGAATCCCACAATAATTTCAAATCCTTGATGAATGGAGCCAAATACACATCAATATCATTACCCGGTTGTTTTGGTCCTCATATAAGCATAAATAACATGATGTATTTTAATTTCATGTGTAACCACAGTGGTAAGTTATAATTTACCAACATAACTAACCATATACTATGATTGCTTCTTTGAAAACCAAAAGGATTCACTCCATCTGTAGATAACGCAAGACAAAGGTTTCTCGGCCTTTTTCCAAATTCAAGATACTCATGATCAATTCTATACCATTTAGGAGATTATTTTAGGTGACGTAGTTTCCCATATTTAATTCTTTTATCTACATGCCATGTCAATTTTCCTACAGTATCCTCACTTACATATAAGCACCTAAACCTTGGAATGATTCAAAAGTACCATACAACTTTTGTAGGACTGGATTCATCTTTCTTGTATAGAGAAACACCACACTTTGGCCATTATTTATGTGATTTGTTTTTCTTGAGAAATAGTATACAGTCATTTGGGCATGCGTGTATTATTTCAGAGATATGCCCATCAAGCATAGCATTCATTTGGCATCGTATGTTCGGCTCGTGATCTCATTATCTTTTTGGAGCATGTCATTCAGGAGAGCAAGTAGTTCCGTAAAACTGGCGTCACTCCACCCATTGCCTACTTTCAAATTATACAACTTCATTAAGACTTACAATACTGTATATTTAGTGCAACCAACATATAATGGCATATTTACACAACTCTTTAACTTCTCAAACAATTTTGGGAAATCAAAAAGTTCATATTCAACCATCCTTGTCATTTCCTCAATACGATCTTCATCATCATTCACATCTATAATCACATCCTCTATACGGTCTTCTTAATTGTTTAGTCTTTTGATCATATCAGATGATCCATAAATTGCAGTGCTATCCCAGCCACTATGTACATTCATTGTTTCCCTGTGTTTATTCCAACATGTATAACTTTGATCTATACTATGACAGATCAAGTGTTCTTCCAACACCTATGGACTAATTTGTCTTGAATAACAACAGCGTAAACACATACAAAGGATTTGAGAAGGGTCATATGCATGATCTTTTGCAAACTTGATAAACCCTTTCACACAATCTTCATACTCTTTTGTCTGCTGATTGGTATTCATCCATTTTTTATTCATATTCATCCTATTTGATTAAATAATATTAACATTTAACAAAATAATTACACAAATGATGTTCAACTAGGGTCATCATCCAACTATAATCAATGGAACTAACTATATTAAATAATACCGTTATCTCTCCATACATTACTCCAGACCAAAGTAGATCACACCCATCTTCCCAACCACCTGATCAATGGAACTAGCTACGAGAAGCCCTTGTACTAGAATGTTTTATTATCCCACATGTGATCTTTATGCATTGTTGTAAACCAGTGTTTTAGTGTTTCTCTAGAAATATAACGTCTCAAGTCAAGAACTATGGTACTAAAATAATAGATGGTATGATTTTCTATAGAGTTCTTGTGGGTGGAAGGATTAATTACATGTGTTGTTATGGTTATTTGACTAGGGTTCCCATAAAGTGTCCTATAGAGTCCTCTAATGAAATGTTTTTCTAAGGTTCAGTGGAATTAAACTAGTAAAAAAGTGGTGGTTCCATTGAAATGGGTAAGGTTTGGATTTATTTTCAATGGTGGAGGAACTACAACATGAAAAAAATGGCATACCAATCATGCTAATAACCGCAACACCATACAAACACATAATTGTTCTCACAATCGCATCACCATTCAAACTAAACAAACACAATTTAAGATTTTACAAAGCATCCCTTATTCAATTATGCTTATTCATTAAGGGGTTATCACAAAAGTTTTATCATCCTGGGGAATTAATTCATTATCCAAGTATACATAAATTACCAATTTCTACATTCAAATGTTCAATAGGAACCAACCAACATTCAATTCATTTAGTGAGAAAATAATGACCACCAACAACCATGATTTTCAGCAGGGCGTTTATCCCATACAATTAAAAAAATAAACATCAATATAAAACAATAATAACATGCGAACAAGAGGAAACCAATGAGTAAGAGGAGAAAACTCACTGCGAAGGTGTCATTTAGCATACGACAAAGGTGCGTTCACGGCGGAGGAGAGGCATGCAACAAAGGATATTTAAAATTTAAAAGAAAACATAAAATGATAACTCATATGTTATACCTATCCAAAATAGGTCAAATGAGATTTAGGAATGGTACATGTCTGGTTAAATAGTTTTGTTGTTCAATAGTGGGATTTTATTTTCCATCTATGATACCTGCTTCTTGTTTATTTATTTTTTGTGTATCTACTATTTTCCTAGATGTTAAACTTATGAATGGGACATGTATAGTTTTTAGGAGAAATATCATTTTTAATTTACTCTAATAAATAATATGATAGTTAGAACCCAATAGTCTTCCATCCAAACTCCTTTGGATTCTTTAAAAAACTACTCGACAAAAAACTCTACATTCGTGATATATCATTGATTACTACAACCAATTTTTGAGACATAAAAAATGAATATAAGATTTGACACCACTTATTAGGGACAAGTGGAAATTTTAAGATCATCAGTAGTTTTTACTTCCGATTCTCCAACATAGTGGAACTTCATCCAATTGTCTCATATTAGCCACTGATACTTTCATCACTCATGAATTTAAATACCAAAACTGGGATGACCACCCACCCCGAACACCACACCTATTTTTCCTCTAACTTGAATTCCCATAGTTTTAGTCATCTCAGTATCCTTATTTCAATGATCATACAAGCGAACAATCATACATAGAATATATAAAAATTTAAGGAAAATGTACAAAGAATATTTTATATAGGGATTATTGGATTCATAATTTAATCTAATGTGTATTGTAGAACAACAACATCACATTTTTATTCTATTGAAAAAAGAGAACATGAGTTACAAGGTAAATTAAATTTTTGAAAACACTACTTAGTTCTCTAGAATATGTATCACCAATACCATATTTAGATCATTTCATATCCTCTATGATTTTTTCAGTTCTTTGAACATAGCCTTTTTAATTTCAACCTATGGGAATCTGGATGTGCTTAAGTGTTCTCCTATTACTATAGCCACCTACTTTAGGTACTTAGGCCTTATCAGTGTTAGTAAAATCATCTCTTACATTTATTTCTATAAGAATCTATACATACACATGTAGTTTATACCACTCTTTCCAGTGGTCCTAAACTAATCATCCAGTCACAACTTCCCCCCTAGAATTTTAGGCATCCTTCCTTTGGCATGAGTAATTGTTGATTACTAGTAGAAACTTCATCTATAACCACCAAAACCAATTAATAGGGCATGAAATATCCACTTCACTCTAATGAATTTTATGAACTATTCATTTTTTATTTTATAGGAGATACTCCCATGAATCATAATTAGATTTCATGGAACTCATGGAATTCTACACATCCATCACCTCCTCTGGATATTCATTCAATACTAGTAGCTTCCCCTACCGTTCACCTCACTGCATTTATGTAGATCCATAACCTATGTCATGGGTACTTGCATAGAATGTTCCACCTAGATATTTCCACACTCAGACTCCACTGTACTCCATCAACTGAACTCATTCATCCAACTACTCATTCTAAACTTCCTATAAAGGTACTCTCGCTGAAAATTCAGTGAAGAAACCATCTAGCCACCTGCATCCAGTGAGCTAACATTTTAAGAATTCATTGAACTTTAATTAAACTAAAATTTCTACTATAGGTGAACTGATTGATCCAACTTCTAAACTTCTAGTGAACTGAATTGAGCTTCCGAAACTCATAATTCAACGATACTAGTGAACTACTCTTTATCCAAGATCTCCCAAGTGAACTTTCAAATAATGAACTTCTATATCTTTGACACTTGACCAAGAAAACAATTATTACACCAAATACTAACATAGGGCTCATCAAGGTGTGGAAATTAACTAAATAAATACCCTTTTTATCAAGTTCCAAACAAGATTTTACTATATATATAGTATTCATAAATTTGAAAATACCTATTTAAAACCATTTTAAAAAAGTGTAAATATAAGGGAATACACCAATAACACCAAACAATAATCACAATAAATCCATGGAATTCATTAAATAATTCTATAAATCAAACACACACCCCTTTAATGATATGGAAAACCCCTAAACCAAGAATCACCACACTTTATAAATTTTCATTGTTCTAATAAACCATGAATAAATAATTTATCTTTAACAAAACTATAATTTCCATTTTATTAAGAATTTATAATAAATTAAATACAATTTTGAATAAAAGTATCATTTAATTATTAAAATACATCAATTATGTCAAAGGAAACCCGAAAGTGATCATGGAAAATATTTGACCCGTCAAATTTAGATAACATATACTTCATTTATCTAATTAAAAATCATGTTTAGAGCATCTAGAATCAAAGGAAGTCTCAAATATATGGAATGAAATATAATTACCTACATCAACCAATATAAGAGTTCAACCAAACCCTAAGCACCCTATGGAAACTAGGGAAACCGCAATAGAGAGTCATTGGGGGGAATCTGTGCGCTATAGAGGAGGCTGCCGGGACGTTCGTCAGATGAGGAGGGCGCGCCGAAGCAGGTTAGGTGGAAAAGGGGGACGCGCAAGGAGGAGGAGGAGGAGGAGGAGGATGTGGCAGTGGTGGAGGAGGAGGATGAGTCGGTGGCCGCGGAGGAGGAGGAGGCAGCGATGGTGGAGGAGGAGTTGGAGGGGTCGCGATAGAGGAGGGCTCAACAGTGCAGGAGGGATTGACGATGCAGGGGTCAGCTTCCGTGAAGGCTTGAAAGTGTGTGAGGGAGGAGGAGCCTATTAGGGTTCTTTTATAAAACCTACTCGAACCTTTATGAGTTCTAGTTAAAAGCACTGATAAAAGACCTATTTATCAGTGCTAAAATTATAGCGCTCATAAATATGTCTTTTATCAGCGCTTTTTTAGTGCTGATAAAGGCCATCGTTATCAGAACAATTTCACAACCAATTAAATAATTATTTAAATAAATAAAAATTTATTTGTATTTATTTATAAATATTTGTATATATTTATAAATATATCTATTTAATTATAGATTTATAACTTTATAAGTAGTATAATAAATATATTTATTATAATTTTATAATTATTTACATATATATATATATTTATAATTATAACTATAAATATTATATATTTTTAAATATTTGTATATAATTTTTAATATATATATATATTATTAAAATTATAAAATTATATGTATAATTTATAATTATTTATATATATAGTTATAATTATAATTACAAATGTATTTGAAAAGTATTTATATATATCATTAAAAATATAATAAAATATATTTATTATTTAAATATATTTAATTTAATTTTATAAGTACATTTTTTAGAACATATATAGTTCATATGGGTAACATTATGAATTAACCAATATACCACCTCAATGGAAAACGTGATGTAATGCATAAATGAACATTCATGCATGATACATAACATATATATACACATGATCAATATATTCATTGACCAAACTCATTGGAAAACACACATATATTCAATTATTTTAATTATAAATATATATATTAAAAATTATTATATATTTTTAAATAAAATAAATATAATGAATATATTAAATATAAAAAATATAAAAAATATAAAAAATATAATGAATCAATCCAATAAATCTAATAAGTTTAATAAATTAATATAATAAATATAATAAATATAAATATAATAAATATAAAAATATAATAAATCAAATAAATATATTTATTATTTAATATAATTTATTATAATCTAATAATTATTTAATTATATATATATATATATATATTTAATTATAATATTAGAAATAATTTTTTAAATTAAAACATTATATATATATATTTGAATTATTAAAAAACATATATTAATTATAAACATCTATTTTTTATTTAATATATACAAATAAAGATTATTTTTTAATATAAATATAATAATTTTATATAAATTAATAATATTTTTTATTAAAAACTTTTATCAGCGCTCATAAATGTACCCTTTATCAGCGCTCAGAAAAGTGTTGATAAAGTGCACACCTTTATCAGTGCTTTTTTAGTGCTGATAAACGTCACATTTATCAGCAATTTTAGCTAGCACTAATAAAGGCTCACCCCTTTATCAGTGCTTTCTGCTTAGCACTGATAAAAGGTAGTGCTTCCCTTACCCTGTTTTGTGGTAGTGAACCCTCATGTAAGGGTAGTTTATGATTTTCTTTTGATTTTCCTTGGAATGGAAGCGTGAGCATTTTCTTTAGGCAATTTTACTTTTTATCTATAAGACCCCAGCCTTAAACATTACATAATATTAAGTTAAGTCATCAATTTGACTTTAATTCAATTCAAGGATCTTTTCTGGTTTAGAGTTTTAGAGAATTAAGGCATAACTATTACATTACATCTCAAAAATTACAAAGTATACACTTCTACTATATCCAATTTTTTCACAAAAATAAAACTCCTTAAATAAATAACGAATTTTTTTCTTGATAAAATTTTTCTCAAATTCTTCCTTTCTCTTACCCTTCCTTATACCCTGTGAAAAACATTTAAAAAACTTGGGCTGAGCATAAAAATCAAAGTAAGGGATATAAAATAAGGAAATAAAACATTTGTCCTCGAATAAATACAAATCAATAAAATCATGCTTTTCACTCATAAAACATAAGCTACATATATTACATAATGTAATCATACGATTCCTACAAAGCATCATAGAAATCATAAAACATAAAGGTAACTTGTGGAATTCATAACACACTTACATTGTAGATTTCACAGCTACATAGGGAGTAACCATCATGGTTACATTTGGAATACCCATCACAGTATATTCCCTAAATATCTTAGGAGAAAATTTAATGTTTACCTTCGTCACATTACCCAATGCATTGGAGAGATATCATGGGCTAAACCACCCTAAGTTTTTCATGGAACCACCCATATTTGGTTTATCATGTAACCACCCATAAAATGTCCAAGTACTAATACATAATCATAACACATAAAAGATTGAAATTATCAACATTTCACTCATCAATCACAAGAAATCAATTCAAGATATTGAAATATTCGATCCATTTCCAAAACCATTTAAAATATTTATTAAAGGGATTTTTGAATCAAAGAGTCCCATACCAATTTGAATATTTTTAAAGTAATTAACATTTTAAAACATTCTTTTCCAAATAAATAATTCCTTAAAATAATTTTTAAAACATAGACATGAAAGAGAAGTATTTAGAAGACTAAATCTTAAAAACATTTAAAATGATATTTTAGTTAAAGAGTTCCTTACCACTTGAGAAAATAATTAAATAAAAATAATTAAATAATAACATTTAAAAAACTTATATTATCATGATAATAAGAAGATTCATGATATAATATGTCAAAGGGCAGTATATACATCATATAAAAGTAAATTGGTGCATAACAACAAATAAGGCTCAATGGAATGTAAATTGAGATGAAATCCCTTACAAAGATCATATATTTAGATTAAAGATAAACCAATGAAATAATTATGTGTGAAAAATATAAACACACGCAATATAAATGGATATTTAGTGTAAAAAAATTATAGTTCATTCACACATATTCTTGAAAAAACAAAATCAATGACGTGGATATTTAACTCAATGAATGAAGATTGAGTTAAGATTTCCCTTACAAAGTTCATATAAGTGACATAAGAATTTATCAGTGGGGTGATTATGTGTAGAAAGAGTATTTAAACATAAAGGGAAGTGGAAATTACAACATAAATAAATATACAATTATTCCACACATAATATTTTTAAAATATAATCAATGAAGTATGTGTAAAACACAATAAGTGGAAATTGAGTTTAGAAATTCCCTTACAAAGATCATTTTGTTAATAAAATAGATTGATTATGTGTATTCACTATAAATACTCATAAATAAAGTATAAATAAAATATATTATATCAAAATTTATTTCTCACATAATCATAGCAAGACATAATTAATAAGTAAAATATTAACCCAAAGAATGCAAATTGGGTTAAGAAGTTCCCTTACCTAGAGTCCAAATCATCATGTATGTTTCTTTTCTTCCTGAATAATAAACATAAGTTAATTTTTACTTGATTATGAACCTTTTTTAAATTTTATTATTCATTTTATATTACCTACTATCATGTTATAAAAATTACATAATTATTTAAGTTCATATCGATTGTTTTGTCGATATTCTGTACTAGAGTCGAAAATGAACTTATTTGATGTAAAATGTCCATGTGATCAACATTCCACCATCTCTAGAATATTATTCATGATTTAAATATCATATATATCATATATATACATTATATATGTATTTATAATAGTCCATAATAGTTGAAGATAAGAAGTTAAATGGACCATTCATGAAGATGGTAGGCCGTACGTACGCATGAACACAATTTTCATTTCTTTTCCATATTAAAGGAATGAAAAATAAATGATACATAGGTATATTATAATTATAGTATAGTATATATTTTATATATTTTACATAATTTCATTAAATCCATCCTTTATACGATCTATGTCTATCACGAATGAGTCATATCACTTTGCGGGGGCGGTGGTCCGCACTTCCTCAAATAAAATTATCATATTTACACATTATGGAAATCATTAAGGAATGTTTTAAATATAAATACAAAAGTATAGATAAAATAAAAATATAATATATAAATATAGTTCCATCACAATGGCCACCATGAGAGGTGGTAGGGGAAAATTGAACAATCATCATTTTGTGAGGTAGTAGTTCGTCGTACACAGAAACAGTATGTTCGTATCCATTAGATGATGGTGTGTATAAGTGTAGTTAGAATCCTTATAATAACAAAATCATAGTATATTTAGGATACTGGTGTTATCAAATAATAATAATATCATAGGGAGTGGAGAAGGAAAATAAAGGAAAGGAACTTGAGAGAAGACGTTACTACAAAATTAGGTAACTTATTTTGATTTGAGCCAAAAGACTTTCTTTAATTGCCTTCTACCCATGGTAAGGATTCTAGTAGGAAGAAAGGAATTATAAGAAGACTATTGAATAGAGTTTTTTAGAACTAAAAGTCTTTAGAAGTGTGAGATAAAGAGAATAATAAGTTCCCTTTTATAGAAGAGGTGAGGGGAACTTTAGGAAAGTCTTGAAATGTTAATTTATTATAAATTCAATTTTAATTAAAAATGATAGAAAACACATTTAATTAAAATATAAGATGATTTTAGTTTAAATACCCATCATCCAATAATTTTTAGACAATTTTTGAATATTTTTTTATCCTTATCTTTTTGGTTTAACCATTAGTTAACCCTTTTTAATCTAATAGTGATATCATGTTATTTACACTTTGTGGGTTAATGGAATTACCATATCAAGCCAAAAGTCCCAAAAAAATGCCATTTATGGCATATATGGACTTATATTAACCATTTTTCCAAATATTATATTTTTAGTAATTTAATATCATTTAATAAACTATTTTATATTTTAAGTTATTAATTATGTCAATTTGGGTCACTATTCATACTTGACTTTTTTACAAATTCATAACAACCTTATTCCTTCAAAAAAAAAACATTGAATAAATACTGACAAGTCATATTCACCTAGAAAATTCTTTTATGATATTAATTATGTCAAATAATATTTATTTTAATATTTAGAATATCATTTATTTGAATCCTTTATTAATGAATCCATCAATGCATCATCATTGTATCATAAATAAATCTATGTATTTAATTTCTAAAAATTATAAATAAAATATAATGATGTAGGAAATATTTTTATATTTCTAATAAATATTTATATTCAAAGATATCACTTATATAACCACATATAAAATTTTTTTTAGTAAGAAGATACATGTTTATGTTATTTTTATCTTTACTTTAAACTAATTATTATAACATGTCATTATCACTCCCAAGTGGATCCATGTGGTCCTAAAATAGACCCAATGATGAACATGGTTAGAAATATGTCATACATTAGGATTAGGACACATGTTAGGGTAGTTTTATGTTATTATAATATTATTCTTTTACCCTTATTTACCATATTTACCCTTTAACCATGGTAAATAAAAATAATTAATGAAGTTACTATTCATAATGTCCAAAAATAAAAGGTACATATTTAAACAATTTTTACCTCATGATTCCAAATATTTAATCAATTTTTCAAAATTCAAAACACATAATTGGAAGAAATTAAATTTAAAATTAACTCCCATTCTCAAAACAAAAAAGCGGGGTTTTAAGAAGTAAAAACTATCAAAAGATTGACATGTGTTTATGTACAATTTAAAAGTGAAATTACTTCCAATGAACAAAATTGGATTAAATTATAAAAACTTAATCCAATTACACATTAAAACAAATTAAAATAATAATATAACTATATAAATAAATTAGATGAAAAGTCAATTTTGAATTAAAATACAGTATTTTTCACTATTCGTTAAAAAAATGAACTTTATCTGAAAATTACCAAAAATTCAATCAAAGAAAATTTTTATGTCCCAATTCTATAGAAGAAGTTTATTTTTTCAAATATAACATATAAAAGTGACAAAAAACTACATTTAGAAAGGGTTTACCATCATAAGGTGGTAAAACTGAATTTTTAGAAAAATACTTTATTTATCAAAGAAATTGAATTTGTTCTTATATGATATATATAAAACATATAATCTGAATTTAAAACATTACATTGAATATATTAGATATATTTTTTACTAAATAAAAATCTATAAATATTGATATGATTTTATAAACACAATTATTTTCTTTTAAATAGGTTTTCATAAGAACACATCCCCTATATTCAATTGGTTTTTATTTCTATTTCTAATAAATTTGGTAATCGAAGAATAATTATTTTAACATGTGTAAACCATATTTTCATAATTCATTTGATACTATTCATTCCCTTCATTCCAACAGCTAGGTGTTAACTACCATTTAAAATAATAATAATATTGTTATATTATTTTTCAGTATAACTCAATGTTGTGTGCGACATATGATTTTAGAGAAACCCATTATTGCGTATTGAGTACTCTATTAGACAAATCATCCCCTTTAATGTAAAATTAATATCTTATTCATAAATATTAATAGATATAAAAATGTATTATTCTATAAATACCTAGGTCATTACATTAACAATAGATTAAATGGAAGGATCTTGAGCCTAGTGACTTTTTGAAAGGTGTTGGACCTAGTGGAATCTGTTTTGGTGTGACCTATTGATATAGAAACACTTGTGATTTAATAAGGGTCTAGTCCATGGTAGTTTTCACCCTTAGTACTTAAAATCCTTTCTAAATATTGTGATTTTTCTCTCATGTGGTGTCGTTTGGGTGATGTTGTCCCTAGTAGGACTCTTAGTTTCCCAGTGACACATCTATTCAGATGGGTGGTCATGGTATCATTTAACCTTGATATGGTTGTGAGCCTAAATTAATGCTCAGTTTCATCATGTTATACATGATAAGGTAATGATTGATTGTTTAGTAGGTCTTTTGACCCTATTTTATTTCTTGGGAAAATCGAGAGGTCATCAGTCTATTATATAGTTGAATGGGAATTTGAGAATTTGATCTACTTCTCTACAAAGGCCATATGATTCTTTAATTCATTGGGAAAAAAACCTATGGATAATATTTAGGATGTGCCTGTTTCTTCTGTAATCACAAGGTAGTATGCATTGATATATGCGGAATCGTCGAGTTTCTAAATGGTGTAACGAACCGGTTGAGTTTAGTGAAATCATTATGCCTTGGGATATTGAGTATGATATCAGGTCATCTATAGAGTAGAGTGGCCTAGGAGTTAAGGAGTTACTCTGTCCCTATTCCTGGGATGATATTCCATGAGGATCAAATGCTTTGACATGTCCATTAGGTTGGTTTTGGACCTCATTCCAAATTATATGATGTATGTGACATGGATCGTAGTAGTGACACATATGCATCTAAGGTGAATATGGTCTAGCACACTTGTGAATGACTATTCTATCTCTATCTTGATGACTAGGACACTATTAATGTGGAGAGAATCATGTCAGTTCTGGTGAATATATTTCCTTCTATATAGAAAGAACGCAACCAAGGAGGACCATTGGAAATGGTTGGGATTATTTGAATTCCCTTTAGGCTTGAAAGTTTTTTTTGTATTAGTGCTTGCTCGGTAGCATGGAATTGATGTGATTATCAATATATGCAACCCTTTGGAAACACTATTAATCTTGGATATACTTCGGTGGTAGAGTTTAAATGATCCCAGAATGCATCCATAGGTGAATTAAAATTTCTTTCAAGGGAAGTCAACTAGTAGTAGTTCAACTACTATTATTTCTAATAATTGGGTATGGTTCTTTGGAAACCATACTAAGCTCTTAGTCTTGGATATGATAGAGGTGTATGTAATATTCTAAACCACTTTGTTTAGTGATGATCATGCCTCCTATATTAAGGTCGTCCTTGATGCACTAAGAGAGCATTGATCTTACACTGTGTTAAAGTATTAAAAGTTATTGGGATTGATAAGTGACCTCAATTAGAGTTAAATGCTTGATGCATTGTTTTTATTGAGGCATGGTTATACTTGAGTGAAATCGGGGTTCTTGTGTAGGAATGTCTTGGACATACTCTTGGAAACCAGCCATTATTCTTGGTCTTGACCGCCAGGTGGATGCCGTTCTGGTCTTAGCGAATGGTATGATGTGGATACCTTGGCTTTGTACCAACATCTCACTTTTAATAATATAGTATGAACTACCTTAGGTTAGTTTCTTGGACTTAAGTTTTTTGATTCCGAGGTTATACCAGACTAGTTTTCAGGATCAATGATGTTTAAAAAGGTAATGATTCTAGTGGGATAGATCTGGGTTAGCCCCTTGTTCAAGATAAAGAAAAAACATGTTAAATGGTCAGGTAATGGTTTGTCCAAGGAATTTCACTGGATTTTAGGTATGAAATTTAATGAATGTTCTTATTATAAAAGTGATATTCTTTGGAGGGAGGCACTGTAATTCAGTTTGTAATATGTCAGTCGTCTAATCTAAGCATTTTCATGAATGTTTGGACGAAGTGTATTGACTTGTTTTCTTTTGTATTAAGGAATACGATTGATGATGAACCGGTTTAAACATGTATCCATGTTAAGGTTGGTGTGGTTTAAAGTTTGGCTGTGTCTTTGAAGAAAATTTTCAGGACTAGTTTCAGTTTGGTCAATTGAGATTCGACCATTTCATTTAGATGAGGTCCCTAATATAATCTTGAAAGTAATCGAGTTCAACCAATTTAATAAATCATATTTGAAGTGTTTCTATAATGCTTAGAGTTATGATTTTAATGAAATTCCGATGGCGGGGTGTTTCGTGGTTTGGAATTGGACATTAAAAATTAAAAACATTTGGTGGGGAGATCCATCAGTCTTATGTTTAAAGAGATGAAAACGCGATCATGTATCTTTCTAAATGAGCTTGGGTAAGCACCATTTTAGTGTTTTAGTGTGAAATCAAACGTTGTCTCAGGTTTTGAAATCTTAAGTGTCATATTCATAAGCAGTACCTTGATGTTCATTGGGAATTTAGAAATGCAACATGACTTCTTGAATGAGACTTCATGACCCTCGTAGGTCAGGTGGTGTTTTAGTTATCCACCAAGGCTTCTTGGGGATGATAAGTTCCATGGTGGGGAGGTTATAACATTCTAAGTTTTGAGCCATGGTAAAATTACACGGGAATTTGAATTTTTGGTGTTTATTGGATGGATCATTCATTGAAACAAACATCAAAATGTAATTTTGAGAGTTGGAACACTTCAAATTAATATTTTTAGACTTGGGTAAAGGCCCAAGGGGTCCCTCGAGTGTCTCGTTGAGTTTTGGGAGTACCAAGGCCCAAAACTCCCAAGTTAGGGTGGTTTTTATAGGGAACATGGTTTGTATGAAACCGTGTGGACCCTAGAAGAAAACCATGTGGCTGTAGAAGAGGAGCAGATGTAAAGCGCATGTGATGTACATAGTTTACCCAAACCATGTGACTAATCCACATGTTTAGTGCCACTTAGGAAGTACCCTTTCACTATTCACCGTATAGTTGGAGCATGGATAAGGTAAACCATGTGGAATAACCATGTGAGGTGAGTTTATTAGGTAGTGGGATCCATATGATTGGAGCACGATTTGTAAAAACCATGTGCCGAAACTTTGAACCTAGTTTTTAGGGTGAATTGACCAAAATTATCTTAACGAGGTTTAAGTTTCTTTCCCCTCTATTTTCTCCTCCTCTAGCCGTGTGAGCCCTTTACTTCATGGGTTTCTCCCCCTCAAAACAATTCTATGCATGGTGATATCTCCTCTATCCATCTTTTGAATCGAACGCCATCAATTTATATGGATTCACATTAACAATCTCATGATTACTTTTGAAAATTTCTTCATTTAATTTTCTCTCGACCAAGTTATCATGGTGTGAGATCATTTTCCCTATATTCAGGGTGGATGTATATTTCTTAGATTTATTCCAAACCAAACTGAATAAAGCCTTAATATTGGATGAGTAGAACATCCTAAGAATGTGGCAGGTGGTTTATGGGTTTTCCTTAAAATTTCCATCAATTTATGAATTGCATCATTGTACCACACACTGACCTTTTCCATGTATTGCCTTAAATTTGATTTATTTGTTTTAAATGGGTATACACACTTATTATTACACCCATTGAATATTATTAAGTAAGTTGAGAATGTAAACCCCAACCACAGTCACCCCATGAGTGTGTTGACTTTAATTGTCTCTTTGTAATTAAATGAATTAAATGCCCAAAATGCCTTTTAAGCATTCAACTTGGATTATTAATGGAAAATATTCCTTTTGAAAATTTTCCATTTGATGATGGAATCTCCTAAGTTCCATGTAAAACCATATAGTTATTTTTATATGTTTAGGGACATTTTAGAATGATTCATTTGGTAAATTTAATTATGATTCTTGAATGAAATGTATAATTGTGATAAATGATTTTTTATGAACAATGTAATGTTTTATAATAAAACCCCTCAGATGAGGTATACTATCTTATGAACTGAAAAGTGTTTATTATTTATTTTATATCATTCTTGGCTTGTGGCATTGTGTTATCCTATTCCTTATTTTATTGCTAATGTATGGATTGTTTAGGAAATGTCATCTAATAGTATTATTAAATGCAGTCTACCCTTTCTAAATGATTATAAAACCATCACAACTTCTATTTTCATGGATTGGTCCACTCTTTTCTAAGTGAACAATGAACCAAGCTCATTATAAGGATTTATCCTGACTTATGAATGATATTTAACATGTAGGAAATTGCTCATGTGTTGAAGGAATATTCTAAGTTTCCCCTTGAACCTTGTAAAGTGAATTACCATGCTTGATTATTTTAAATGGAATGAATTAAATTTAATGGATAGTCATGATGGAATTCCTTCCTTGAATATTTTAAATGATTTAAATGGTATGAATTTCATCTTGAATGGTTTTCCTTCCTTGGATGAATTGAATGTTTTAAATGAATTGTAAATGGTGGCAAGGCCACACCATTAATTTCATCCTTAGTACATGCTATAATTAAGATGTGATGCTCTTATTATTATTTGGTCTTGATAAATGGAAATCATGAGAGGTAATTCCTCATGGATTCTGTTTTTGTTATTATTATTATTATTATTATTATTATATGTTTATGCCTTGATATAGGATGTGGAATTATGGTATGGGTGCGATTGATCATGGAAGAATGATGATCCCTCACATTGGGTGTTGAGCCATGTCATCTCACACTAGTGATACTATGTGGATAGTGGACATGATGCACCGTGTCCTTTGTGAGTGTTGACATGAAGACACACTCACTACTATTTGAGTGTTGATATAAAGACACACTCACCATATTGAGTGATGAGCATGATGTCTCCCACTCATTATTATATTTAGGGATTTCACCCTTTGGCTTGAGCTTATATTCTTGTTTATACTGGTCATGGATGTATGAGTTATGCCTCGATCCAGCTAACACCTAGTATTCTAGGTATATGACCACTTATATCCGCACATAAGTGGTACATATAGGTGGATGAAATATATAACTATACTATGTTTATATTATTACTATATATATTTGGTTACTATTTAGTTCAAAATTATATCCATGATCTTAAGCAGGTAGAGTCTTCCAGGTGTCCCATTAGAACCTGAGCCAAACGATATTTATTTATTTATTTAGTTCTGCTTGTTATTCTGTTTACCTGCCCACTACTTTAATTTGTATTCACGAACTGGATTCAATTATAGACACCATAGGTGGTAACCTATTGGAATTTATATCTCACACCCTACTAGGGTGGCCACTGTATCGGGGTACCCGATTAGACCTTATGTTCACATAACCTTGAACTATTTCTTGTGCTGATTTTCTTGTACCTAAGAGTTTAGAGCATACGACTGAGTTGGACATGCATGCACCTATTTTATTTCCTTTATGTATTTGTGTACTATACTATATACTATTTCATACTTGACATCTACTATTTTATCTATGTATCATCGCCAGGACATGCATGCACCTATTTTATATTGGCATTGGCCATCATTTGTATATAGTTTATATTATTCTTCCAATAATATATCATTATTTTATTACTAATTCCACTATTATATGTTATTTATTATTTATTATACCATTTTGATACTCTAATACAAGTGTATAGTTTCCCCACTATAACATCCTAATACCCTCACTACTATTCGGCATCCTCTGGCATACGAGGAGGCATAGTTGAGGCTATGCGACCCACCAGAACGGACACCATTTTAGTGTTCAGTCAGGCTAGGATGTTACAATTTTACTTATGGGTTCAAAAGGATATTTTTATGAGTTTTATGATTGAAATGAAAGATTTCATGTGTTTCATGCAAGTTATAAACCTTGTAAATTGTTTATTATTGGGTGAACCTAATATATCTCTCCAATGCATTGGGTTAAGATTACATTCTTTGGGGAATTATATTGTAAGTTGACCATATAGATATTATAATTGTAAGGGTTCTTGTAATATTATGTATCAAGGAACCAACATGAATTTTCTATTCTTGATAATTAGTTTTCATTAAAATCAATATATTTAAAAGGTAAGATAATAATCTTTTTAAATGAAAGATTATTCCGTTTTAGGGTAAAATTTTACATTCTTAAGAAATTTGTTTTATGGTATTCCATGTTTTCTAAGAAACCCTCATGATTATGATTTTTTTATATTTTCTTATAAATAATTTTTTAAAATTTTTGAATAGTAAAGATGGTTTCATGTGTTGGTAAATGATTTTATTTTGTGCTCAAATTTTATTATGTTAAAGGAAAACACTATTTTATGATTTCCAAGATTTAAAATAGACTAACAGGTTTGTTTCTTTATTTTCATGCCCCTTACTAAATTTTTACACTCACCCCATGATTTTAATTTTTTTTAGGTTTATGGTTGGGTTGTAATAAAGAAGAAGACAAGTTGAAAATCATAAATACTTTTCATGAAAAGAAACCATATTTATTTTTAAAAGTTGTGTATTGTGGGAAATGGATACTAATAGAATGTGCCCAACATGTATCATCTGGGTTTCTTATATAATAGTTATAACCTAATTTTATAAAACTATGAACCTAAAAATATCCTTAAATCGAAAGAAAGTGAATTCTTGAATCAAAATGAAAATTATGGGTTGAATAAGGACCAGGTCCTTATAATTAGTATCATAGGTTGTTTTATAGAATTTTAGAGGTTATTATAATAAAAGGAAATACCATTAAGAGATTATAATTCATGGGTATCATAATATAAAATTTAAATATTACCATGTTTCTTCATCTAAACTATGTATATTTAGAATAGTTATCTATAGAGGAAATATGGAAACTGAAGTAGGAAGACATTGAGAGGATGATATCCTTAAAAATCTGCAACCTAGAATGAATGGAATTAAAAAATATCAATTTTTAGTTATGATGGATCAATTGACACATGTTATAAATATTGGAGGTATCCATGCAAGATAGAAACCTCATTCAAAACAAAAGAACATTTCTATAGTGGATAATTTTATGAAATAGAACCCTCCTGTATTTAGTGGATCATATGACCCAGTGGTAGCCAAGGGATAGATTAAATTATTAGAGAATATATTCAATATCATGGGTTATTTAGAGAACCAAAATTTAACTCTTTTTATTTATCATTTTGAATTTGAATCCAACCAGTGGTGGTCAATAGTCAAGAATATTAGATAAATAGAAGATATTGATACCTTATAATTAGATAATTTTAAGAATATTTTACTTAAGAATTATTTTACTATGACTATTTGACCTAGGATATAAAAATAATTCTTTGAATTGAGATAGAAGGAGGAATATTCAATGTCCACATATGAAGAAAATAAAGTTCCCATATTGTGATATGTGTGGTAAAAAGGATCCCATAAAATGTGTTATAAAATCTAGGAAGTGTTTCCTTTGTAAAATGTTTGGACATGTGGCTCATGAATGCAAGGAAGTTGATCATAAAAATAATGAAAGGGTGATATTAATATATATTAATTACAATGAGTTAGGGAATTATGATAATGTGTATATGAAGTCAGTCACTTAGGGTGGAAATCATCATGATCGAAAGAAAAAAGGTATGGAAAAATCATTTGCTACTATTATGGTTAATGTTAGGACATTTAATTAAGTAGTGATAAGGATCATAATATTTTTAAAAGATTGATATTTGGTCAAGATATCATTCTTTGAAGGTAATGGTGGAAGATATTCCAAATATGACATTTTAGACAAGATATAAGCATTATGAGTTTGTAGTTACGCCCTTTGGGTTTTCTAATGCACTAGTTATATTCATGGATCTAATGAATAGAGTTTTTCACGACTATTTAGTTAAGTTTCTGGTTATTTTCATTAATTATATAATTTTATATTTTAAAATTATTTAGGATCGTGAATGAAACCAAAGGATTTTTTTTCAAACCCTAAAAAAAGAAACTATATAGAAAATTTAGTTAATGTGAATTTTGGTTATAGGAGATTTCTTTAATAAGGAAAATTATTCCTAAAGATAGAATATCTATTGACCCAACTAAAAATAATATTTTTTAGGAATGTACAAGACTTAAAAATATCACATTGATTCATAGTATTATTGGATTAGTGGGTTACTAATAGTTGTTTGTTGATTTTTTTTTCGGTTGCCTATCCCACTAATTAAGTTAACTAAAAAAGGAGTTAAATTCATATGAAAAAAGAGTGTGATGATTGTTACTAGGAAATGAAAAGAATACTGTTTAATGCACCGGTTTTGGACCCACCCTCTATAAATGGTGACTTTTCCATCTATTGTTATGTGTCATTAAAACGAATTGTTTGTGTCCTGATATAGAATGATAAGGTAATTGATTATGATTTATGTCATATGAAACCTCACAAGTTAAGTTATCCCACTCATTATTTGTAATTATCTTATATGGTTGTTTAATTTAAAAATATGGAGGAATCATTTATATATAGTGAAGTGTGAAATATATATGGACTATAAAAGTTTGAAGTATATGTTCACTTAGAAATAGTTAAACATGAGATATAGGTGATGTATGAAATTGAAAAGTATTATAACTTCATAATTCATTACCATCATGGAAAATCAAAAAAAGTAGTGGATGATTTGAGTTAGAAATATAATTCTACATTAACCATGTTATATTTGGAACATGACACTTTGGTTAGTGATTTGATGATTTTTTTCCTAGAAATTATGGATTCAAGAACTTCCTTTATTTTGTATTAGGTTTCAGTACAACTCTATCTATCAAAATTAATTAAAGAATCTCATAAAGGGGATCATGTTTTATATGAAAAGGAATAATATTTTAATAAGGGTAAGTTTAAAGAGTTTGATGTTGAAGAATAAGATGTTATTAGATTTGAAAAAAGATTATGCATGCCCTGTGATTTTCAGTATAAGAGATAATTTTTTAGTGAATCTCATAGTTCCCTAATTTACATTTATCCATGAAACACTATTATGTTTAGATACCTTCCAGAGAATTACTAATGGGATGAGATAAAAAGAGGTATTGTAAAAAATAACATGAAATGTTTTACTTTTCAATAGGGTAAAGTATAATGACAATTAATAAAGGGGATACTTTATCCTTTTCTACTTCCAGAGTAGAAATGAGAAAATATATCCATGGATTTTGTGGTAGGATTTCCAAATACATTGTGAGTTAACAATGTGATTTGGGTTATTGTTGATCGATGAACTAAATCTATGAATTTACTTCTCATTTAATATGACAAGAGTTTAGATATTATTTCTCAATTTTACCTTAATAATATAGTCAAGTTACATGGAGTTCCTCTCTTCCTTATATCTGATCATAATCCTAGATTTAACTTTATTTTTAGGAAAGGACTTCAGAAGTCCTTGGTTACTAAATTAATTTCAGTACAAATTTTCATCTTCAATCTAATAGATAGTCCAAGTTAATGAATCAAACCTTAGAAGATATGATTAATTATTATTAAATGGATTATCAAGGAAGTTGGGATCAATATCTTTATATGGTTGAGTTTTCTTATAATAACATTTTAATTCCAATATATAGATGGATCCTTTTAAGGAATTATATGGAAAACGGTGTTAGACTCTAGATTTTTGGGATTTATTAGGGAAAAAAAGTTTTTGGGACTAGAATTGGTAAAAGAAATGGTTGAGGAGGTGAGGATTATTTAAAAACATATGTGAATGGCTGATAAATAGTATAAAATTTTTGTGGATAACTAGAGTAAAGATATTTCATTCCAGATAGGTGATCATGTTTTTCTTAAAGTTTCTACATGGATAAATTTTGTGTGTTTTTTAAAAAGTGTAATATAAACCCATGGTTTATTATACATTACGAAATCCTAGAGAAAGTAGGATCATTTTCCTATCATGTGGACTTTCCTCTATAATTATCCCAGGTACATAACATATTTCTAGTTTCAATGTTAAGAAAATATGTTCCAGATTCATCTCATGTTTTGAGTACAACATTAATTTAGTTGAAAGATAACCTTTCTTATGAGGAACACACAATATAGATTCTTAACCATAGAGAGAAGGTGTTATGGAATAAGGTAATTCATCAAGTTAATGGTTTTTTGGAAAAAATATATGGTTGAAGAAGCAACATGGGAATTTAAAAATGGTATGTGTGAGAGATATCCCCACTTGTTTAATAAGTGAATAAAAATTATGAGGATAAAATTTTAAAAATTGGGTAAGAATGTAACAATATAGTTAATTTAAATATAAATAATATTAATATTCATTAATTATATTTTATGGATTTATAATTATTATAATAATATTAGGTAATTTTCCAGTAAAAAATTAAAAAGCATTATTTCTAACCAAATTAGGTTTTCTTGAATTATATAGCTTTATTTAAAAGATTTATTTTTGAATTATAGAATTTTAATTTTAAAAAATAATTTTTTTGAAAGAATTATATCAAAAATATCTTAGGGTGAACTTTTTATTATTATTTTTTAATAAATTCATTTTTTGATTAATAGTGAAAATACTGATTTTTATTGAAATATGTATTCTCTATTTAAGTATTTAAAAAGTAAAATTCTATTTTGTATTAGTTTTAAAATATAATCAGTTAATGTTATTAAATATAATCCAATTATAGTTATTTTAATTAATATTATACTTTAAATTGGTATAAAAATATTTTTATACTAAAAACTTAATTTTTCTGAAAATCTGTTTTTATCACAATTTACTGGTTTAATTTTAAATTAAATTCAATAATTTATATAAATTTAATATTGGAAACTGGATTTCATATTTTTAATTAGGTGGTCTAAATTTATTAAATTGGTCCATTTTATTTTTAGTCATTATGACTTGTAACCATAATAAATAATTTTCACCACGGTACGAGTAATCCTTGTAATTAAACTTTAAAATATTATCATTAGGACTAAAAAAGTACCATAAAAATTACCTTTATCCTATTATATGAGTTTATTTTGTCCATTTACATCCAATTTCCAAAAATATGATAACTTAGTGCCATATTTATTTGATTTTGACCTCAATAATATTTAATTAAAAGATAAATAAAAAATGTCACTTTATTTCTTTTAATATTTATAATATTTTGAGATAGGAATTAAAAAAATTATGTTCAATTATAAGTATTTTTTTAAATATAAATAATTTTTTTATCATGATAATTAATTTATAATTTTTAGGGTTTAAATAATTACACTAAATTTTCACACAACGTCGACATAGTGCTTGTGCAAGCAGTAGAAAATCAAGTAAATGATTTTAAAAACTATAAAAGTACTATTATTTGGGAATGTTAATATGGTAAAAAACATTTATAGGTAAATATATCATGTTATATAGGGGTTAATGGATTATATTCTCATTCCATTATTTTCCTGTAGTTTTAAAGTCAAATTAAATGAATAGTTCCAAAAATGACATTAATGATATTTTATAAAAAATAATATTTTATTAAATGATTTAAAAATCATAAAAAGTGATTGAAATATTATTTAAAATATCCACCATTTACTTTTTATGGGACAATTTTATTTTTATATTAACTATCCTAACCTCTAAACAGTAACAAACTTTGTTATCATAATAATCGTAAAAAAGATTAGTAGAGGGTTAAATCAAATATGGGTAAAAACATCTCCTAAAATTATCCAATTTTTATTGTATGAGATAATTTAAACTCATAATAATATTATATCTTAATTATATCAATTTATATCAATTTTAATATGATAATAAATTTATATTAATTTAATACTTTAATAAATTCCAATAATTTCCTTCCCATCTCTTATAAAGAGACATCTCCTGTCCTATTTTATTCACCCTTAAAAAGAATTTTGTTTTAGAAAATAAATAATTAAATACCTTCCTAACATACCTAAACATATCCTAAAGGCCTTTGTTTTATCAAAAAACCATCTTAGGAAAGATTTAGGTTTAAAACTTAAGTGGTTGTCCGAAGAAGAGGTATAGTTCTTATCGAAGTGTTTTCATTTTATTTATTCTTCTACCCCCTTCAATGTTTTTAAAACATGATGAAATAATAACACCAGTTTCATTTATATAATAATATTTTATTATGTTAATGAAATAATCTATACCCATATCTTCTTCTATCAAATGGGTAATGAAACCATAGTTCATGTGTATGGAAGACTACCGCCTTGGAAACCGATGTAATTCATTTTTTCCATCACTGCCTCTCATGGATGGTTATAATGATGGATTTAATGTATATATATATATATGATATTATTGAAATAATTATCATTCCATAAAATTAATATATCATATATTTTATTATCTTTCCATACATTTAAAAATGATAATGTTGTTTGCGCATATGTATGGATTACCACCTCCATGAAGCAATGTGATTCACTTTTCATTACCACACCATATGAATGATACATATAAGTGTATTTAAAGAAATAACATTTTATTTATAATATAATTATAATTTTGGAAATAAAAAATAATACTTACCTTCTTTCCATAATGATCATTGAAAAATAGAATCTTGACTCATACGTATGTACAACCTACCATCTTCATGATTGTAACATAGTTCATTTTTCATAACAATATTTCATGGTTGCTTTTAAAAGTTTAAATGATTTATAAAAATGATAATATTTCATTATTATTATTCTCAAGATCATGTAATAATTAACTCATTGATCATATTCAATCTATAGATGTCATTTTGGACATATGAGCTGGATTTAATAAAAAGTTACGATGAGAAGTTAATTGATTAAGTAATTGAATATAACATGGCATTAAATAAAATAAAAATAATAATGAAATTAAAAAATGTTCTTAATATAGTAAATAATTAACATAATTTTATTATTTATGAATATAAAAATTGTATACGACGAGTCATACTTGTGGTAAAGGACACTTTACTTTAAAAACCAATTTTAATTTTTTTAAAGAATTATTTTCTAAATGATTTTATTCCATTTCAATATTCTTAAAAATACATTTTATATTAATTTATATAGACATAAATGAATTATTAGCTAAATATTATGAATCTTTTTAATTTCTTTCAAATGTTTTCAAAAGTAATCTTTTTATATATTTTATATGGAATGTCTTGAATTTCATTACTACAACTAAAAAGAATGTTCTATTTTAACGTATACGACATCAAAAAAATTTCCCACCTTCAATTTTTTTCCTTCCTTTATTAGATTACATTTTTTATTCAAATAAAAAAACTCCTTACATTTTCTTTTAGGTGTTTTAGTTTTTAAAATGGGGTTTTTAAAGAAAAGGGATATATAAATATCCAAAATTGTTTTACTTATGGGTTCAAAAGGATATTTTTATGAGATTGATGATGGGAATAAAATTTCACGTGTTTCATGAATGTTATAGTCATTGTAAGTTGTTTATGATTGTGTGAGCTTATTATATCTCTATAATTCATTGAGTAATGAATATATTATCCAGAGAATTATGTTGTAAGTTGACCATATGGTTATTCTAATTAAGCATTATTTAAGGCTTCTTATAAGGGTTATATGAAGATGATGTCTCGATTAAACTACATTAATTTTCTATGATTTCTAATGAATTTTCATGGAAATATATTATTTCACAGGTAAGACAATGATATTTTGAAATTAAGGATTATTACCTTTTTGGGTAAAAATATTTTTTTAGAAAATGTGTTTCAAGGGTTTTCATGTTTTCTAAGAAACCCTCATGATTATTATTTCTTACTTATGTTTTATTATAAAGTTTTTTCTTAAAAATTCAGGCAGTAAAGATGATTTCATGTATTGGTAATTTTGTTTTTGAGATTAAAATTTATTATGTTAAAGGAAAACTCTTTTTCTATGATTTAATAGTTTTAAAATGTACAAATATGTTTATTTTTTGTGTCCATTATTGAGATTTTTGTGATTATCCCACCTTTTTAAATTTTTTTCATAGGTTTTAAGGATGAGTAGGAAAATATAAGAAGTCAAGTTAAAAATCATAAATAGTTTCATTTAAATATAACATGTTTCTTTTTAAATAATTTGTACTATAGGTAAAATAGATACAAATAGGAATTGTCTAACATATATTATATGGGTTTTTTTATGTAAGAGTTATGAATTAATTCTACAAAACTCTAAAGATGGAAAGATCCTCTAAATGAAATAATGTGAATTCATGACAAAAAATGAAAATTATGGGTTGAATAATGATCAAGTACTTATATTACTTTATGAATAAGCGTTTTTAAATACAAGGAATCCTTTCTCATGCATGATGTATGGTGATTGTGCTTATTTTACTCTATAGCGCGTGTTCAAAAAAACTATGATACTCTATTTTATGAATTCCATTGAAAAAAATTAGAATAATGGAAAACTAACCCTTTTTTTTTCATTTATGATCCTACCATATAATTAGATAAGGAGGAGAACCATTCAAATCAATCAAAATTTGGTTAGATATTATGATACATGAAACTTCACATGATTTATTCTCTCTCTCTATAATCTTTTAGATATTTATTTGTGATTTATTTTTTCTCTAAATTTACTTAGCACTTATTTAGTATTATAATAGGATTACTTTGATACTAATTCTCTATTTTCATTACATTTTTATACCACATATAACTGTTAAAGAGGCTTGGTATAGCCTAGAATACCTTGAGTGCAGTTTTCTTTGTAAAAATTAATCTAGGATGTATATTTTTTATTAGACTTTAATAAATGGGATTTGTAGTGGATTAATGTAAAGTGGAGAGGAATAATATCTATCTTTATGCTAAACTCTTGTTTAATTCCATTATGTGTTTTTTTTCTTTTAACTACTTATTTTAAATTAACTTGGAAATATTTTATTTTTTAATAAGTGTTTTAAAACTATGAATTTAAAATATAATCAAATATTTTTCAGTTATAAGTGATATTCATATTGTGTTTAGTGTGATTAAAATAATTTTAAAAGTTATAATAATTTAAAATTATTTTAATTTAGTTTTGATTAATCCTTTAAGGAACTATTTAGAAGGAACAAATTATTTATATCTACTATATTTGTGATCCGTGATATGTTTTTAAATTGGGGGATTTCAAATTTATTATTCTCAAAAAGAAATTTTTTATTATAAGATCAATTCACCCTCCTCTTGAGCATTCATTTGGGACCAAAAGTACCTTTCCACCCCTTTTAAGTGTTGATTTAAGGATAATTCCTTATCATTCTTTTTTAATTAATGTAATTGTTTAGTGATAAATCTATGTCTCAGACTCAACCCAAACATAATAAGGATTTGATTCCCACATTGGGGTCAAACTTATAAAAAAGATGTATGTTATTACCTATTATTTATTTACTATATTTAATGTGGTGGTGTGTTTTGAGAATTAACAAAAATATAAATACATCTTAACCAATATAGTGGTTGAATATAAAGAGGGATAATTAAAAGAGAGTAGAATTTAGTAAAATGGGTCACACTAATTCACCACATTTTAATGTAATTCACTATCTACTAATAAATTTAAGTGGTATCAAATCTAATATTTGTTATTAGTGATTGAATATATTTATTCCAAGTTGTTTTTATTAGATATATACTAAGTGTTTATTTGAATAAGGTTCATAATTTATTTTTATAGAGAACAAAATTTCCATCCCTGTCATTTCCATCATTAAAGTTTCTTCCAAAATCTTGAAGAATAGAAAAAATAAGAGGATAATAATTTTAAAAAGATATAAAAGGATAAATTGGAAACATCACTAATTTAAGGTAATAAAACTAGAGTTACACCTATTATTTTTTTTGAAAACTATTCTCTTAAGGAATCAGGTTAACTAGTGAAGAGAGTGGATATGTTGGAAAAGTTTAAGACCTCTACACTAAAGTTAATAATTAATTGAAGAATGATTCTATTTAATTTTTCACTTATATATTCAGGGTAATCTAAGTACTAAATTATTAGAAAATATATCTATCATTTTAAGATGATAATATGGATAAACCATTGAAAAATTGTTGAAAAAGTAAAAAACATTCACTCAAATTATTAAAACTAAGGAAAAATATGTATTAATTTGTAAAGAAAATTATTTTGTTGCTAAAGAATAATTGAAAATTAAAGTTTGTGAGGAATAAATGTTGAGTAAGATATATGATGAAATTTATATGCATTAAAATAAATACATAAAGCCTTTACGAATTCCAAATATGCTCAGTTGGAAATCAAAGAAAAGAAGATAAAAGAGCTTGAACAATATCTACAGGAGGTGAATAAATTTCATGAATATTAGATAGATATGATTAAAAATTAATGTAAAGATAGATTGAAATTCATTTATGACCAAAATAATATTCTAAATCTGAAATATATTGGATTGGAGGTCAATTTTAGATATATAGAAATGACCTAAGTTGAATCTTCAAATGAATCTGAGAAGAGTGGTGTTTCCATAAAATATTCTAAAAAGATCCATGTTTCCAAAATGAATCATATTAGTGGTAATAAAACCTTTAAATCATCAAGATATAAGTAAAATATAAGCTTAATGAAAAAGGAAACTATTTTCGTAGAAATTTTGGTTTGTACTAATGTTATTTCATATGCTAGTAAATGATACATATCAAAAACTAAAAAAACATGTGTGAAAAAATATTGTAGGAAACCCACCACTACTTTAGGGATGGGTGTGATCAAGATAAAGAGAGAAAAATCCCAAAAATAAACTCAAAAGGGATATTTTTTCCATAATATCGATGAAAAAAACTAGTTAGACTGAGTTGAAAAGAAAAATTTATAGGTTTACTGGTCAAAAATGGTACTATGAAATATTTAGAAACCATGACATTTAATTTTAGCATAATATATCAATTTTAAGAGATTAAAAATGGCCTATATTAAGGGGTATTAAATCCAAATAAAAGAAAAATTCATAGAAGAAATGAAAATGATTTTTTCCATTAAGAATAGATTTGGAAGCATGGAAAATTTCATAAGAAATTGAAATATAAGTAATCATAGTGATGATGAATAATGGTTTATTCCTACCAAACATATACCAAAAGATATAAATGAAATAATAATACCAAAATAGTTAAATAAACAATTAAGAAAATAATGTGTGTCTTCCTTTGGTTTTAAACAGAAAATGAGTAAGCAAAAAAAAGACACACCCAAGAAGAAATCCTAGAAGGATGCTGCACCAAAGAGGAGATTCTTATACTATGGGATAAAAAGAAACTTCATGGACCACTATAAATAGTACATGGACATAACAGGAGTAAAAATATGAAGCAACACAATGATTCAATCTAGGATAAAATTAAAAGGATTGGTTTGGTGGAAGATATCCAAGAATATAAATTTGAAAAGTTTCCAAAGAAGGGTAACTTTAACAGATACCAATGAATTGTGTTGAAGTTTAAAAAAAGTTGGAAATTCTCTTGAAAAATTAATGATATAGATAATGGGATAAAAGGAGTTGGTGAAAAATTATCTTCCACACAAGTAGAAAGATAAGCATGTTTCTAATGGTTATATGAGCATATGAAAAACAAAGTTAGAAAAGGAGAAGTAGATAGAGAAAGAATAGAGGAATAAAATTTCATTGCTATCTAATTTTTCAATGCCTTTTATATATAAGAATAAATTTGAAAAAAATAAAAAATATCATGCTACCTATGAATGCTCAAGTCTGTAAAATCAAATGGGGATAAAGCATTGAGAGTTCTCACGAGACTAGAGATAATTAAAAAAGGGTTTTTGGGTTGAGAAGTAAATATCAGACCAGTTTCTTTCACTATCAAAATATCAAAAACACACATTATTCCCATTCATGGGTATTTTTGTGATTATTTTTTTAGGTAATTGAAGGTGATTCATATTGGGGGATAACTTGATGAAATCTATGAACATTAAACAAAAATGAGATATCCATTATGAAGTTCTTTAATGGGTATCACGTTGAATCCGTTCAACAATTCATGTGGTATCAAAAGGTATTACTGGAGTTCATATTGAAGAAGACTAATAATGGAACAAATTTATGGATTTTATCCTTTGATGGGGAGATAAAAAAATAGAATCTAAAAAAATAGAATCTAAAAAATGATATTATTATACGGAAATTTGTAAATATAGAAAATAATTAAAAGAAGATAAGGTCAAGATATTGTAATCACTATTTTCCATCCATATTTTTATTATATCAAATATTATTTTTAATGAGTATTTTATGTTAATATCAAAGAAAGTATTAAGAAGGATAATCCAACTTTCATTTGAATGGTTTTATGTGTTTGTTGAGTTGATTTTTGGTAATAAATTTTATGAGAAATTTTCTTAAAAATCCCTTGGAAAGGGAAAAAATGAGTTGGCATCACATTTTGGATATTTTTATAGATAAATTTGATGTTAAGGTTAATCATTATTTTTTCCACATCATGATAGCTCAAGTTGACTTAGAGTTTATTAATTTATGGTTAATTACTTAAGAGAAATCTTATGGCGCCTATCTCTCAAGAGGGTATTACTATGGGGGAGAATATGTTATTTTAATCAAGATTGATTCATGTGATGAGTATGAATTTTAATTATTTTTAAAAATTTATGCTTATTATCAATAATGAGGAGATAAAAGAAGAAATTTATAGACATATAGATAACTGGTTTAATTGAGGTTTTTAATGGTATTAGAAAAAAATACAATGGGGGGAATTAAAGAGCTCAATGGATTATGATGATTATATCTGTTGTTAATTAGTAAGAAAGTTGTCAATATATGTATGGTGATGGAGGAATAACCTAATTAATGAAGACACTGAACTATGATATATTACTTTGAGTGCCTATGAATCATATATATTGAAGCTATATACTATTTTACATATTTATAGAAATCAATTCCTATATTGGAAAAGGATTATAGTTGAGATAATTCTTAGTATTATGAAAGAATACTTTACATCTGATTATTATAGAGAATATATTATAATGTATTAATGAAAAGTACTATTGGAGGTTGAGAGAAATATCTACTACAAGTTCTTGATGAAGCTAAAAAGATGGATATAAGATGATTTGAGTGATTTTGTCTAAGAATGTAATTAATAACAGTGAAACTCTATCCTTAGATTATTAAGAATTAAGGATACTATAATAAATAAAGAATATAAATTAGATAATGGTTAGAGAATATTGAGTTGAATCTAGATTTATTGAGGTAGTAATGGTTCATTGAAATACTCTAGGAGATTATTTATATGATTTAATATTCTTTGGGAACTGTGATGAAGATTTCTAAGAAGGTTTGATAAAATCGCAAAGTCATTTAAGTTTTTTTGAGATGTTTTGGAGTGAATGGAGATTCCCTTAGAAGGTTCTAAGAGGATTTGAGAATATTTGAAGAATTTTAGATTTCAAAAAAATATATTTATATTTTACTTAGTATAGAATAACTAGAAATGTGTTGGATTATATTGTGATACATTAGATCTTATTAGAAAGATACGTAAGAATCACTCTGAGATAAATATGAATAATTAGAAAATATCTCAAGATTTCACAATACGATATGTAATATATTTAATATAGTATGTAAGTTTTTCTCAGGAAGATACATAATAAGTTCTTTGAGGTGAAGTTGAAGAATTTAAAAAATCCCTACAAGATTATATTGTGATACATAATATATACCATATGGTATGAAAGGTTTTTATTGTAATGTAGTATATCTTACTGAAATTGGAATATATATTATAAAGTATGATAAAATTGGAAAAGGAATATATCTTATATTGATATTTAAGATATTTTAGGCATGCATAAGATATTTCATAGCATATATAGAAAATAGAAAAGGCATGAACACACTTTGATATATAATATATTTTTAAGAATGTGTATGCTATTTTTTATAGTTATCACTATAATGAAGTAAAGTAAAAATCCTTATGATGATATATTATCATTCTTTAGTATTTTTAAATAATAAATTAGTAAGTTATATAGTTTCACTAAGATATGTAATTTTGATGATATGTAAATAAATATGAGATTTCATAGAATATGTAAGATATTACAAAAGTGGAAAATCAAAAAAATATCATAGGAAATGTGATATTTAATATGTTATATATAATATATAAGATCCTTAACTTATCATGTAATGTTTATCTATTTAAGAAGTCATATATTTTCTATAAATTACATTTTAAAATTCATATGATGTAGTATGGGACTTCAAGATAAAATATTACAATAGTTTGAATGGTTATGACTCTAGTCAAGGATAATGAAAGTGAGAATTGATAAATAATTCTAAGATGTGATGAGGGTTTCTATGATTTTAAGTGAAGTATCACTTCATGAGGGTTTATAAATATGTTTATGTAGATATGAAATAATGAGAAAGTTAATTTTATAGAGGTTTTTAATAATATAAATCCTATGTCTTTAGGAATATTAAATAATGATTTCCTCGAATAGGATTTAATGATAATAAAAAAAGAAAATATTAAGAAGTTCATGGTACCATGTTTCATTATATTTCCATATTATAAATATGTAAATACTATTCATATGAATTTGTGAAGATAAAAAGTAATATAAGAATAGAGAATAAAGAGACAAGTGATAGAGAAAAACCCAATACTATATTATGCTGCCGAATATCTTGAGTATCAAAGTAAGAGATAAATGAAATTGATACTATAATATTGAAAAATAATGATAGTATAAAAGATAGATATAAGTAGATGATATTATATAAGATCATATCCTATGAATTGATGATGACGAAAAAGAAGAAAATAAGAAGAATGAGAAGAAATAGAATAAATAAAAAAGTTACGCACTATGATATCCCTATATCATACAAGAGAAAAAATTTGATGAAGAAGAATAGAATTGATAAAGTTTGAAACTACTATTACCTATTCATGATCTTTTTATAGAGTCTTTTGAATATTGAGTGAGCAACGTTAGCCATCCCAATCTTGAATAAGGTTCCAACATTATATTACTTGAAACAACAAGGCTGATGTGCATGATACTTTACTAGAAGATATATTGGAAGTCAAAGAACTATTATTGAGGAAGAATATATTTTATTATTGATGCAGTAAAATCACATAATTATACTGAATATCTTTTCTAAGAGAATAAATTGGTATACTATTGAATACTGGAGGGATGAGGTATAATCTAATCTGAACGAATCATGAGACTACTTACTATTGTTAGATAACATTGGGCCAAGGATGATACCTTCACAAGGGTTAAGGATAATACCTTCCTACTCTTTTTTAAGTGTGTAGTTAAGGAAGATACATTTTCTTGAGTTTTTATTCATTATAATTGATTAGTGATAAATCCGCATGTCTTGGAATCAACACAAACATAATAAGTAGTATATTTACATATTACGGTCAAACCCTATAAAATACTATGCATTTTTATCTCCTTTTTATCAACTATATTTCATGTGGTGGTGTGTGTTGAGAATGCATAAGAATATCCATACATATTAACCTAGAGAGAGGTTCAAATATCAAGAGGGGATATAAAATTCTATAAAAGGGTCACCCTAACTCACCCCCTCTCAAAGTGATTACGTGATCTATGGGGAACATCAATCTACTGAGAAAGACAAACAACCCTCTAAATATTTCATCCTTGGGAAAATCCATGTTTCTACTTGGAGATAAAGTGGGGAATAAAGATGACTAACCGTTAATTTAGGATATTCACCATAATATTTTAAGGTAAATTACATAAAATGATAGGTCTTAGATATTTTAACCATGGAGGGTTACTAATTTTGGGAATGAGCACTAAAGTGGTCAAGTTTGTAGATCCTAATAGATAACCACTAGAAGAAGTAAAAAACTTCTCTAAAAACATAAAATTTAATGATATCCCCTAATAAGGTGAGGAAAACCCAGGAAATCCATATAACCCTAGCGCATTATCACTATTCATGTTTTTTTTACCACCTTGTATATTTTTGTTTCATCTTTATAACAAATAAAATTAATATTTTTTATTGAGGAAATCAAATAATGGATACACAAAAATATATACTAAGACCTATATTGTATCTGAATACCATATAAGAAAGGAAAATCAATTTCTAAAAACAAAATATAAGATAAATGACTGACCACTATCTAACATGGATTTGAGATGTTTTTAGTAGAAAATCATCCTCTCTATGTAGATTCAAATTACCATGTCTTCATTTTTCTTTAATGAAATAATTGTAGTAGTATTATTTTGATCACCCTACCTTAACCAAAATGATCTATATGTTTCCATATCCTACATCTCTTCAAGTAATAGATGGTCATCCATGACTCATTTTTTGGTGGAAAGTTGTTTGAAAAAACTTTTTTTCCAAGAGGATTGAATGGATATATTATTTCATGTTGTAGATAAAAAAATAAGAATCTCATGGTCTTATTCCTCTTAATCCATTCATGTAATGAATAATAGATATTCTTAATCTTTTATTGAATGTAAACCCATGGGGGATAGAGAATATATTTATTCCAAGATTGGGAAACTTATTATAAAATGTTCTCTTGGTGGGACTAAAGTGGAGAGTTGATAATGATATCTTTTTGTAGTCATCAAGTTCCAATATTAGGAAGAAATGATGAATAAGAAGACAAGGATTGGGTGATATGATAGACTTGTATGTTATAAAACAAATTTATTTCATGATTTTCAGTAATACAACAATAAATTTAACCCTAGATCCATTTACCATCCCTTTGATTATATCCTTGCATAACACAATCCTCAATGAATCCCTCATTCATAAGTTGGGTAAATACCATGAATTAATTAAAATAAAACAATTATTTCTTTGAGAATTGATATCCTTATTTGTTCTTAGAAAAACTATTTTCTTTAATACCCCACCAATAATCCATAGTAGAGGCATGAAGTTAAAATTAGATAGATCACACCAAATATATTGTCTATAGAGCACATCACATTTTCTATAAACAACTGAATGATATGAAAAGAAAATGGAAAGAATAAATTTTAATTATAATTCGTTGTGGTGAGAAATTGATAGGATACACTTCAAAAATACCCTTATATAATAACCAAATAAGTAAATTTATGCGATAGGTATGTAGAAAATTTGGAAAATTCATTTTCTTATAAAAATATAAAAGTTTATCGACTTTGTTTTTAGGTTCAAGTAGTACTATCATTATGATATTATCATTAAAAACCAAGTTATGAATATATTTTATATTTATAGGGGTACCCAACCCTTTAATATTCCACACAAATAATGATAATAAGTGGATGAGAAAATCCTAAATAATTTTTATGCGGGATAACTTCAGTCCCTATTTAATCTTGAACATCCACTGAAAGAATCATCCCATGGGTGAATGACATGATAACTTTTTTATTATAAAACTAAGCCCTATAAGGTTCTTGAAATAGTGAATTCCAAGTAATTATTATTATAGAGGATAAGGAAAACAAAAATAAAACCATCCAAATTGACCTATGTGGATAACATGCTTAAGGAATTGGGAAAACCACCACACCATTGTCTATCAAGGGTGCTTAAAAGGGTGTGTTATAAAAATGATAAAAATTGAAGATGGTTTTGTTTTGAGTCATGTGAGTTCACTAGTATTAGGGATTAATTCCCATTCACACCATGTTTCTAGTAGGAAATATATACTTCCTTGAATATTCCATGAAACATAAAAGAGAAACAACCATAATAGTACGCTGATATTGTTCTTAGCTATGATGAAGGAAACGATTTTAAAGATTTCACAATTGAGTGAAGATTTCCCATTAATGGGTTTTTATCCAATTTATATATACCCTATTTTTAAATGAATATATATAACCTTTGGAATAAAAAATCTCATAATAATTATCATTATGGTTGAGAATTACATTAACCTAACTATTCTTCTGAAAGACAATCAGAATCAGTCATTCCAAAATCACTTGGCAAAATCCGATTCCATAAGGAGCTCTCCCAACATAATGTTTTAGAACATGGTAGGAACTATGTTCACGAAAATCACTAAACTAAGATGAAAACAACACTTTATCCCTATGAAATCTATCATATAAAACATACATAAAAAGTAAGTAAATGTAAGCAATGAAATAACACTTTGATTTTATATAGTTCAGACCAATATTCCTATTTCCATAGGAACAACATTTCAAAATTCCATTTATTTGAAAAGAAAATTTTCTAACTTTGTGACTAATGATTCACTCTATATTACTAAAGAAATAAATCTTTGGTAGTTCACATATATCACAAACATAGGTGGCCCCACCCCCTCTTTATAGAGACTAACATTTAGTTAACTAGTTATATCAACCTCTAAAAAGCGCAGGAGTCTATCCGTTCCACTATTACCTTTACTGATCTCTTGTATGAATCTTTAGTGTGACCAACACCTTTGGTAAAATGGAAAACATAACACAATAAACACACACATATTTTAAAAGTACATGCTTAAACCTATAGAATGACAACACATGATTCTAAGCCCATTAGAATAACTCCTTCCAAGCTATCTCATTCTGAGAAAATCCTTCGAGAACGTTGAAGGAAAATTGCAACCATTGCCATAACTTCATTTAATTAAAGAACTTTTGGAACTACTCCTTATAGTAACCTTTTTATAATCAAATGAATTAGGCTTCACATTCTCAATAATCTACCACTTGAATAATTATTTATAGAAAATATCAGTATCACCTTCAACTTCAACTATGTATAGTGTTCCTCTATCTTATTTCCATTCACCAAAGTTTTAATTAGGCTTTATGTTGCCTCAGTACTTCTGAACCTGAACTCTTGATAAACATATCAAATAGATCCTATTTCCAATATACCTTACAAAAATCTAACTCACCATCTTATAACATCTTTCAAATATAATGGTACTTTAGATCAATGTGTTTATTTATTGAATAAAAAACATGATTATTAGCCAAATGAATTACACTCTAACTATCATGGAATAAAAACCATTTCCCCTAAATATATCTAAGTTTTTCAAATAAACATATTACCCATACCATATTCTTCTTTTATTCCATTATAACAACATACTCTGCTTCCATTTTAGAAAGTGAAATCACCAGTTTTAACTTGGACATCCAAATCACTAAATTTCCTCCAAAAGTGTAAAAAAATATAGTTGTGGTCTTCTAAGAACTGGAATCACCCAAAAAATTGAATAGAAAAACACAAGTAACACAAGTAATAAAATAATATATTTAATATATTACTAATAAACCTTTAATGGATTTCCATAAACTAACTAACCACTCCCAATGCATGAGAAATATCTAGGTGTGTACATACCATAACAAACATTAAGATTCTGACTACTGAGGCATAATAAACTTTCGAAATGTAATTATTTTCTTCTTCCATTCTTGGTGATTTTTTCTTTAAAAGTTTAAATTGCCCATTTAGAGGATTTAAAATCTACTTACATCTAATCATTCTAAATTTTTTGACGATCCTTTGAATATAATAATTTTATAATAAAATCAAGACTAAAATTTTCCTATCACATTCAATCCTCATACCCAATATCTTTTTGGCTTCACTAGGATCTTTCATCTCAAAATTTCCCAACAATTCCTCCTTAAACTTTAGAATCTATTAAATTTTCAGACCTACCAAAAATATATCATCCACATACAAAATTAATATTATATATTCATTTCTACTAAAATCCTTATAATAAAAACAATGATCAGAGTTACTTCAAATAAAACCTTTCTCTTCTATGAAGGAATACAAATTCTGGTTCCAACATCTTGGTGCTTGTTTCAAACCATAAATACTCCTTATTTTACAAATCAAGATTTAATTATAATTATCTGTGAAACTAATTGGTTACTTCCTATAAATTAATTCCCCTAAATATCCATGAATAAAACACATATTCACATCCATTTTTTCAAGGTTTATATTTTTATAAGAAACCAAACTTAAAACAGTTTGGATGGAAGTATGTTTTACTACTAAATATAATATCATTGAGAATTAGATACCTTCATTCTATTGAAATCCTTTCACAACCAGCTTATCTCTATATATCTTCATACTATCATATTATTCTTTCAATCATAATATCCACTCATTGCAAGTGATTTATTCCCTAGTGGTAATTTAATTAGCTCGTAGGTATTTTTCACTTAGAGTGAATCCAAATCATCCAATATTGATAACTTATACTTTATTGAAACATCTATATTAACCAATTCTTTGGAATCTATGTGTCACGACCCGAACCTACCCGGGCTTGAGCTGCAACTACCCCAAGCCCGCCTCCATAGGCCAGGGGCTGGCGACAAGTGCTGAAGGCTAAACAACTCAGAGAGGACTTTTCCTAAGTACCTGTACACACACATACAACCCACTTAATGAAATAGTATAGATTAAAAGAGAAAGTAAAGTACCAACTACTGTAAACAACCACAAAAAGTGCATCGACCTCTAAACAGTACAAAGAAAGTACTGAAGGTAAACTGAAAAGAAAAGGAAAAAACACGCGCCCAACCAAAAAAGTGCCACAACCCGACAACAGGTAAAAAAAAAGTAAATAGCTGGGAGAGTCCCACACCTGGAACCCGAATATGACCACCGCACGCGGTACAAGCTCCCGAACTCCTAAGCTCTGCTAAAGTCACGACCAACCTGTCCGTCGTCTGCAAGGGAACACCAAGTGCGGGCAAAGCCCAAGCAAGGGTGAGTATAAAAATACTCAGTAGGGTACCCCGAAGGCTCGAGGGAGCAACAAAGGAGGTACTGAAGAGGTGAGCAGTAGATCGAACAGAGAATAGTAAAGGAGTACAACAGAGAGTGCAGTAAAGAGTACAACTCAACCCAACAAGAGGAAGGAAGTAGACTCATCTAACCACGAGAAGCTAGACATGGAAAGCACTTGGCATACCCTGCGCGTCTTCGCCTCTCCTAGAAGGGGAGTAACCAAAACCCAAGGAGTGGGTACTGAAACAAGGTATATACATATCCATATGCTCAAACAAGAAACCCAAACAAGATCATAAGGGGATCTCCATCCCGTAGCTCAGCCTAAGAAAGTGAGTAGCCAATAGTCCTAGAAGTAAACAACATCGTTGCCCAGTATCCGTATGTCTACCCCGAACTGCAAGTCAAGGGGCTCAAATCACCGCACCTCGACACTATCTGCTTTGGGCGGGCACTGACTCACCCGCACAGTTTTAGGTTGCGTCTCAAGGGAGCGTCTTAGTGGGGAAAGTGCCCCTCATCCTTGAGAGTTCTGGGGTAAGTCAAACCACACGTCGTCACTGCCCCGTAGTCAAGAGGTCTTCTCAAAGTCAAAGCCATCACATCACTGACCCGTACAACCAAGGGTCCCACTCTGGTAGTCACGGAGAAAATCTATAGACTAGCCTAGTATAAAGGACTGAGTCTGAAAGAAGTCTTCGGGTAAACCACTTCCCAGCACCACTGGAGGGTAAACCCTAAGAGGTCGTCGGGTAACCCACTTCCCAGTATCTACTGGAGGGTAAACCCTAAGAGGTCATCAGGTAACCCACTTCCCAGTCTATGCTAGAGGGTAAACCCTAAGAGGTCATCGGGTAAACCACTGCCCAGTCTCTACTGGAGGGTAAACTCTAAGAGGTCATCAGGTAACCCACTACCCAGTCTCTGCTGGAGGGTAAACCCACTACCCAGTCTCTACTGGAGGGTAAACCCTAAGAGGTCTTCGGGTAACCTAATGCCCAGTTTCTGCTGGAGGGTAAACCCTAAGAGGTCCTCGGGTAACCCACTGCCCAGTCTCTGCTGGAGGGTAAACCCTAAGAGGTCATCGGGTAACCCACTTCCCAGTCTCTCCTGGAGGGTAAACCCCTAGAGGTCATCAGGTAACCCACTGCCCAGTCTCTGCTAGAGGGTAAACCCTAAGAGGTCATCAGGTAACCAACTTCCCAGTCTCTACTGGAGGGTAAACCCTATGAGGTCGTTGGGTAACCCACTGCGCAACCCTGCTGGAGGGTAAACCCTAAGAGGTCTTCAGGTAACCCACTGCCCAGCCCCGTTGGAGGGTAAACCCTAAGAGTACAATGAGCAACCCACTGCCCATCCCTGCTATAGGTTAAACCCGAAGAAGTTGATGAGCAACCCACTACGCAGCCCCGCTGGAGGGGAAACCGAGAACTGCTCTGGCCATCCCTACAGGATGGTACAACACTGGCCAACAGAATATGGAGTGGGTATCACGCAACCACCCAACTCCAGAACAATTCAGCTAGTAGAGGTTTAGTGCTTGTGTAGTGTGGGTCACACCGATACCTGGAGCTATGCCTAGCGAAACATGTCACGACAGATCAGGGAAGGAGGATATGATCTCGATACTCGGATAGGGAATTTGTTCCCAGGATCACTGGGGCTCCGTACCCTACTGGAAACAACCTCCTGGGTAGATGATCGGTGCCCGCGTAATGTATTGGTCACACCGAATCCACAAAAATTCTACCAGGGAACACGGAGGGATGTGATACTGAAATCCCACACGGCTAAAGGAAAAAGGGGAACCCAAACAACTCTTCCAATCAAAATGTTGGGATCAGAACCAGGGTAAACCACTCAACCTTGCTGGTCTAAACCATCGTGAACAGAGGGACCCTCTACATCGTGAGAGATCAAAGGTACGTAAAGCAGAACATGACATGCACAAGGGGCCCACATGACATGTGGCCCTATATCATATCCAAACGAAGTACACAACATTAATAGGTACAAACTACAACATGTACCTCCAAGAATCCCTGTATACTCCCAGAGTATACCGCATCTCTAGCCCAAAGGATATCATTCACATGACATCCAACGTCAACACGAAGGGTGAAAACGTAATTTCACCAACCTGTTTCCTCCACGACCCTATCACGACCAACCATATCTCTTCAAACATCAACTTCACTCACATGAGAGTGAACGCGATCACACGCCAAGGGTTCACCTCCAAACACAGTAAGAAGAACCGCCACCGGAGCACCTTTCATGCTTCCACATTTAATAAGATCTCGAAAGAGACTCCACACTTCCAAACAGATCGCATCTTTGTAATCCTCGTGAAAAAACAAGTGAGATAGACTGTTTACAAGCCTCAAACAGACATCGGACAGAAAATCCATCCAACACCACTTTATGCCCGAATGACATCCCGTGGTCCCGAGCCTCGGTTTCGAAAACAATCAGGCGCATCGCACCACTGCGATCTCCTCGGAAAGAAACGTCAAATTGATTGCTTACTTACGTGGAACAGATATCCAGAAAAAAAGATGCATATTGCCATACCGCGCATGAGTAGTGATACATGGGACCTGCATCCCGGTGTCTAAGTGCTATGAACAGATCGCACAGTTGCGATCCTCTCGAAAAAGTACACAAGATTGACTAATCACTTTCCCGAAACGGACACTCGGTGAAAAAGATACTATTCACCATCAATGCCCAAAACGACCCTCATGGGGCCCGCACCAACATGCTGAATTAAAGCGGGAGGATTGTGCCAATTCAATTCCCTTAGAAAAACACTTCGAATCGACTGCTCGCACTCCCCGAACGAACGTCCGATGAAAAATTTACAAATCACTGCTCACAACTTAAAAGACGGTCCATGGGGCCCATGCCTCAACTTCGGGTTCAACGCCCGAAAACCCCTTGGAAATATTTGTCTCGACGTCAGGGTCACAAAACTGCTGACGGCGCTCAAAACGGACTCTGGATGTGTCCTCCCCATCCAAAACAATAACCCCCCCCAGAAAAACGCCAAACTACTTAATGGGCGTGTCACGCCACCGAGGCCCCCGTCTCAGGAATTAAAACCCCCCAAAGCATATCAAAATGTTCTCCTCATTTCAAGGAAAGCGTCTCCACTAACGGAATAAAAATATAACACCTGGTCTGCATTTTAGGATAGTTTAAAAATTTTGGGACGAAAATAGGTGGGCCGGGCCGGTTCGGCCGCCCACCCTGCTTGAACCGGCCCGTGGTCGCGCATGCCGGGCCGCCTCGCCCGGACCGGATCAGCTGGTCTGATTCCTCTCTTCCACGGGACCCACATGTGGTGGGTCTGTGTCTGCTGATCGGGGACACAAGACCCCGGTCCTCCGCGTCGTCGCGCCCTGGCAACGACCCCACTGCCTGGTCCGCCTCGTCGACGCCCGCTCCCCCGGCGCCTCCGCTCGATCGCGCTTCCGCTCAGCCGGCCGCCTGCCGCTCCCCGCTCGTGACGATGCCGCCTCACCCACGCCCGGCCGACTTCCCTGCTGCTGACCACCGCACCGCCCTGCTATTGAGCCGCCGAGGACTGCCGCCGCTGAAGACCACTGCCCGAAAATCTCACCGGACCGGCCAGAACCGCCGGAAAACACCCTTAAACTCCAGAAACTTCACCGGACGATTGCGGTCGCCTCAAAAATCTGATTTCGAATATGAAAAGTGAAACAAAAATATAAAGATATAAACTACATAGATATGTCATTCTCTTGAAATTTAAACATCATTTTGACATCATAAATTTTGATCAAAGATGAAGTGGGAATTTTGAATGGAAACGAGAAGATCCTACCTCTTGGGCGTAGCCCGACGCTACGCAACAATCTGCCGGAGCCGCGCACCACCTTGGGGAGGAGAGGATGGAGGAGGGTTGGTGAGGGCTCTCCTTGGTTGAGCATGAAGGTTCCTCCACTAGATAACTTCAAATGGTGAAGGAGAGGGGGTGAGTTTAGGTTTAAATAAAGAAAAAATTAATTAAAAAATTAATTAATTTAAACCCCTAAATTAACCCGCATCCGAAACTCTCGACAAGGTCGAGGTTAAGCCTCCCCTAGGGTAACCAACACCTCCCGAGCACAACGGCAATCTTATAATTTTAATCCAAGGCCCCGTTCAAAAGTTATAAAATTTAATGTCCGAGGCCGCTAAATTACTAAAACGCCCCTGGTGCCATTTTTCACAGAAGGGACGAGCCCGTGAAAATTACACCCCTCCTAGGATAAACGGCACGTTCCAGACTCAACAGTACCCTCATTTTTTCAATCTGAGCTACCGTTTAGAAGTTATTTCATTTACTTGGCATTCCCAGTGTGAACGCACTGAAAATTTAATTCCGGCCACACCGTGGCTCGGAATCTTACACCGTCTGAAGGCGCTGCTCTGGAATAACATCAAGTATTTTCCAAAGTATTTCTTAGAGAAAACCAGGTTCTTAAATAATTACATACTTTAAGATTTTCCTCCCCGAAAAGCAAAAATAGGTAACAACTCAGGGTACTAAGCCCACACCTGGCTCTCCCGTACCCAGGAAAACTCTTGCATAGTTCTGCACCCTTGCACAAAGACAAATGATTTGATCTATTCACGCGAGGTATTCCATCACTGATGACATGCATAGAAGCATGAACACTTCTTCCTGGGCGAGTCACGTGGGAGACGCTGTGCACCCACTCCCGACTTTGGGGTCATGGAAAGGCGGTATGGAACCTTGCCATCCCTTCGCATATTCTAAAATGGCCCGAAGGCCCTCGGGGGGTAACTCGCCTCCTTGATCGAACCCCTACATCGCACGCCGCGACTGGAATCACAATTTGGACCTGGGACAAAGCCCGATGATTCCCTCCTTCAGAATATCCATATGGTGAAACACCCATGGATATCTAGTTACGCAAGATTTCACAGTCGATGTCTCACGACCAATACTCTCTTACACACTCGAAAGGCGAAGGAGTCGCCACCATCGACTAAAGAGAAAGTTTCCATGCCTTCTATTCCACTAACACATGGTTACACCGATGCCCCGCATCACCCTGGTAATAAATCAAGCAAGGAGCAGGGAGAAAAAAGAACTTCACACACAAAGTCTGAAAATTATACTGCAAAAAGTAGAAGAGCTGTAGAGCATACCTCTTATCACTTCTTGCTCTGCAGGATCGTAGACATCCAAAGCTCGCAGTTGTCTGCCGTCCAAACTGTCAGCTCCCGGAGCTTGACTTGGACCGCCTAGTGGTGATGGGAAGACCTTGTAATGTCATCCCCCATTTCCAGCTCCTCTCGCTCCTCTACTAGAACCACCTCTCTGGGAACCACTCCGATCATGGCGCTGCCTCTGTCATGGTGGTGCACCTACTGCCTATCTGAAGTTCTCAACATACCTGTTCAGTCAGTCACGTGCCAAGTGACCTCGCCCATCACAAGCATAGCACCGACGCTCTCTGGGATGCCCTGGAGCCCTCCGGCGCCATTGTGGTGTATGACCATGGCCCTGAGTCTACTCAAGGAAGGGTCTCCTCGGATGATCCCCTGTTCTTTTTTTCCACAGTGGTGCACAACCACGTCTCTGAAACTAGCGGTGGGAAGGCCGCCTGCATCGAGGTTCTATCTGCTGACGCCTGATAGCTACGACAGACATCTCGGCTCTGTCATGCCTATTGCCACCATCAACTGTAAAGCGTGATAGGAATCTCTCTATCACCAGTTCCTGTTCTAGCACCCCGACATAAGTGGGAATGCACAATGGAACTATGATAGCACTATTCTCTTTGCGGAGATCCTGCTCAAACTTCTATGCTCAGAAGCTGCCATCATGAACCAAGTCCGAGTAAAAACATGCACGGTCTGCGAAACTAGTCGCGTACTCAGTAACCATCATCCCTCCCTGGTGAAACTACAAGATCTCTTGGATCCGAATGGAGCGTAAGCAGGAGGGGTAAAACTCCTCACAAAACAATAGCTAAAAGTCTCCCCACGAAAGCAACGACTCATAAAGTAACTGAGTCATGAGACTCCACCAATGCCTAGCTGCTTCGTGGAAAAGGCAGGCGGCCAAAGCCACCATAAGATCTACCGGTTTCTGCGCAAGTCTGAAGAGGTGAACCACTGTCTCGAGACAAACCTCTAATGCCTGAGGGTCTGGCTCACCGCTGAACCTCAGCGGTCTCTGACACTGGAACTCATGAAGCACGCACAACCCGTGCACAACCCGCGCTCAAGTTCCGTATGCTCTACTGGAGATGTCTGCTTCTCACCAGGTGGGGGTGATTCTACCAACCCACCCAGAGAAAGGGTCTCACATGATGGGTTCTGGACTGAGGCCTCATAGCTCACAGGGTCATCGTTACAAACCAAAGCTAGTATCCTGGCTAGCTGTCTCCGCGGAGGCATCCTGAATGTTATCAAGGAGTACCACTATCATATGAGAATATATGTATATAATAGTAACAACATTGGGGAGATGGATCAACAAGGATAGTCAAACACTCAATCCTATGTGATGAACAAACCAATTCCCTACAATGAGTGTCTCAGCATGCCGAGTCAACAATCGGGTTATCAGGATCCTGGTGAATGGATATGTCGGCCGCCGCACCATCACTAGACTCCCTGGCCTGAGAGCCGCTCTTGAGATATGTTGACACCGTTGCCCTAAATCCCAACCAATTCCTTTTTAGGGACGTCCGAACAACGTCCCAAGGAACGAAACACCTCTAATACCACTTTGTCACGACCTGACCCTACTCGGGATCAAGCTGCAACTACCCCAAGCCCGCCGCCATAGGCCAGGGGTTGGCGACAAGCGCCGAAGGCTAAAAAACTCAGGGAGGCCTTTTCATAAGTACCTGTACCCACACACGCAGCCCACTCAATGAAATAGTGCAGAGTAAAAGAGAAAGTAAAGTACCAACTACTGTAAACAACCACAAAAAGTGCATCGACCTCTAAACAATACAAAACAAGTGCTAAAGGTAAACTGAAAAGGAAAGGAAAAAACACGCGCCCAACTAGAAAAGTTCCACAACCCGACAATAGGTAAACAAAAGTAAATAGCTGGGAGAGTCCCACACATGGAACCCGACTACGACCACCACACACGGTCCAAGCTCCCAAAATCCTAAGCTCCACTAAATTCACGACCAACCTGTCTGTTGTCTGTAAGGGCAAAACAAGTGCAGGTAAAGCCCAAGCAGGGGTGAGTATAAAAATACTCATTAGGGTACCCCGAAGGCTCGAGGGAGAAACAAAGGAGGTACTAAATAGGTGAGCAGTAGATCAAATAGATAATTGTAAAGGAGTATAACAGAGATTTCAATAAAGAGTACAACTCAACCCAACAAGAGGAAGGAAGTAGACTCGTCTAACCATGAGAAGCTAGACACGGAAAGCATGTGGCATACCCCGTGCGTCTTCACCTCTCCTGGAAGGGGAGTAACTAAAACCCAAGGAGTGGGTACTGGAAAAAGGTATATACATATCCATATGCTCATACAAGAAGCCCGAACAAGATCATAAGGGGATCTCCATCTCGTAGCTCAGCCCAAGAAAGTGAGTAGCCAATAGTCCTAGAAGTAAACACCATCGATTCCCAGTATCCGTACGTCTGCCCCGAACTGCAAGTCAAGGGGCTCAAATCACCGCACTTTGACACTATCCGCTTTGGGTGGAACTGACTCACCCACACGGTTTTAGGTCTCATCTCAAGGGCACGTCTCAGTGGGGAAAGCTCCAATCATCCTTGATAGTTTTGGGGTAAGTCAAACCACGCCTCATCACTACCCCGCTGCCGAGAGGCCTTCTAAAAGTCAAAGCCATCCATCGCTAACCCGTACAACCAAGGTTCCTGCTCCAGTAGTTATAGAGAAAATCCACAGACTAGCCTAGTAGAAAGGACTGAGTCTGAAAGAAGTTGTCGGGCAACCCACTGCCCAGCCCCGCTGGAGGGTAAACCCTAAGAGGTCGTCGGGTAACCCACTGCCCAACATCTACTGGAGGGTAAACCCTAAGAGGTCTTTGGGTAACCCATTGCCTAGTCTCTGCTGGAGGGTAAACCCTAAGGGGTCATTGGGTAACCCACTGCCCAGTCTCTACTGGAGGGTAAACCCTAAGAGGTCATCGGGTAACCCACTGCCCAGTCTCTGCTAGAGGGTAAACCCTAAGAGGTCATTGGGTAACCCACTTCCCAGTCTCTGCTGGAGGGTAAACCCTAAGAGGTATTCAGGTAACCCACTTCCCAGTCTCTGTTGGAGGTTAAACCCTAAGATGTCCTCGGGTAACCCACTGCCTAGTCTCTGATGGAGAGTAAACCGTAAGAGGTCATCGGGCAACCCACTGCCCAGTCTCTACTGGAGTGTAAACCCTAAGAGGTCATCGGGTAACCCACTGCCTAGTCTCTGCTGGAGAGTAAACCCTAAGAGGTCATCATGTAACCCACTGCCCAGTCTCTGCTAGAGGGTAAACCCTAAGAGGTCGTTGGGTAACCCACTGCCCAGACCCACTTGGGGGTAAACCCTAAGAGGTCATCGGGTAACCCACTACCCAGCCCCGCTGGAGGGTAAACACTAAGAGGTCAATGAGAAACCCACTGCCCAACCCTGTTGGAGGGTAAAACCAAAGAAGTCGACGAGAAACCCACTACCCAGTCCTGCTGGAGGGTAAACCATGAACTTCTCTGGAAATCCCTACTGGATGGTACCACACTGGCCAACAAAATACGAAGTGGGTATCATGCAACCACCCAACTCCAGAACAATTCACCTAGTAGAGGTTCAACGCCCGTGTAGTGTGGGTCACACTGATACTTGGAGCTCTGCCTAGGGAAACACATCATGGTAGATCACGGAAGGAGGATATGATCTTGATACTCGGCTAGGGAATCTGCGCCCGGGCTCACTGGGGATCCGTACCCTACTGGAAACAACCTCCTGGGTAGAGGATCGGTTCCCGTGTAATGTATTGGTCACACCGAATCCACAAAAACTCTACCAGGGAACACGAAGGGATGTGATAATGAAAGACCACATGGCTAAAGGAAAAAGGGGAACCGAATCAACTCTGCCGATCAAACCGTCAAGAACAGAACCAGGGGAAACCACTCAACCCTACTGGTCTAAACCATCATGAACAGAGGGATCCTCTACGTCACGATAGATCAAAGGTACATAAAGCAGAACACGTCACACAAAAGGGGCCCACACGACATGTGGCCCTATCTCATCTCCAAACTAGGTACACAACATTACCAGGTACAAACTACAACATGTACCTCCAAGAATCCCCATATACTCCCAGAGTATACCAAATCTCTAGCCCAAAGGCTATCATGCACATGACACCCAACAGCAGTAGGAAGGGAGAAAACATAATTTCGCCAACTTGCTTCCTCCATGGCCCCAACACGACCAACCATATCTCTTCAAACATCAACTTCACTCACACGGGAGTGAACGCGATCACACGCCAAGGGTTCGCTTCCAAACACAGTAAGAAGAACTGCCACTCGAGCACCTTTCATGCTTCCACATTTAATAAGATCTCAAATTAGACTCCGCACATCCAAATGGATCGCACTGTTGTAATCCTCATGAAAAAACAAGCGAGATAGACTGTTTAAACTCCTCAAACGGACATCCGACGGAAAAGCCGTCCAACACCGCTTTACGCCCGAATGGCGTCCCATGGTCTAGAGCCTCGGTTCCAAAAAAAATTGGGCACATCGCACCATTGCGATCTCCTCAGAAAGACACATCAAATTGACTACTTACTTGGGTGGAATAGATATCCGAAGAAAAAGATGCATATTGCCATACCGTGCATGAGCGGTGCTATGTGGGACCCGCATCCCAGCCCCAAAGCACTACAAACAGATCACACCATTATGATCCTCTCGAAAAAGCACACAAGATTGAATAATCACTTGTACGAAATGGACACCCAGTAAAAAAGATACAATTCACCGTCAACACCCAAAACAGCCCTCCAGGGGCCTACACCAACGTGCTGAATTAAAGATGGAAGATCATGCCAATGTAATTCCCTCGTAAAAACACCTTGAATAAACTGCTTGCACGCCCCGAACAGACGTCCGATGAAAAAGTTATAAATCATTGCTCATAGCTTAAAAGACGGGCCGTGGGGTCCACGCCTCAACTCTGACTTCAATGCCCGAAAACCCCTTGTAAATATTCGTCTCGACGCCAGGGTCAGAACACCACTAACGGTGCTCAAAACGGACTCCAGATGTGTCCGCACCATCCAAAACAATAACCCCTGGAAAAATGCCAAACTACTTAATGGGTGTGTCACGCCACTGAGGCCCCAGTCTCGGAAATTTAAACCCCTAAAACCATGTCAAAATGTTCACCTCGTTTCAAGGAACATGTCGCCGCTGACGGAATGAAAATCCGACACCTGGTCCACATTTTAGGAGCGTTTAAAAAATTTTAGGACGAAAATAGGTGGGACGGGCCCATTCGGCCGGCCCAGCCTGCATGAACCGGCCCGCGGTCGCGCGGGCCAAGCTGGTTCACCCGGACCGGCTCAGCCGGTCCAGTTCCTCTCTTACATGGGACCCACATGTGGCATGTCCGTGTCTGCCGACCGGGGACACAAGACCCCGGTCCTCCGCGTCGTCGCGCCCTGGCGACGACCCCGCTGCCCGGTCCGCCTTGCCGACACCCGCTTGCCTGATGCCTCTGCTCGACCGCGCTCCCGCTCAACCAGCCACCTGCTGCTCCATGCTCTCACCGACGCCGCCTCGCCTGTGCCTGGCTGACCGCCCTCTTTCCGACCACCGTGCTGCCCTGCTACCGAGCCGCCGAGGACCGCCGCCACCTGGAAAGCCACCGGACCGGCCAAAACTGCCAAAAAACACCCTTAAACTCCCGAAAGTTCACCGGATGATTGCGGTCGCCTCGGAACTCGGATTTCGAATACTAAAAGTGAAACGGAAAGCTAAAGATATAAACTACACATATATGGGCTTCTATTGAAATTTAAATAGCATTTAGACATCATAAAATTTGATCAAAGATGAAGTAGTATTTTGGAATGGAAACGAGAAGATCATACCTCTTGGGCGTAGCCCAACGCTTCGCAAAAATCCACCGAAGCCATGAACCAACTTGGGGAGGAGAGGATGGAGGTGGGTTGGTGAGGGTTCTACTTGGTTGATCTTGAAGGTTCCTCCACCAGATAACTCCAAATGGTAAAGGAGAAGGGGTGAGTTTAGGTTTAAATAAAGAAAAAATTAATTAAAATTTTAATTAATTTAAACCCCTAAATTAACCCGCATCCGAAACTCTCGACGGGGTCAAGGTTAAGCCTCCCCTAGGGTAACCACCACCTCCTGAGCAAAATGGAGGTCTCATAATTTTATTCCGAGGACCCATTCAAAAGTTATAAAATTTAACATTCGAGGCTGCTAAATTATGAAAACGCCCCTGGTACTATTTTTCACAGAAGGGCCACACCCGCGAAAATTACACCCCTACTGGGGTAAAAGGCATGTTCTGGACTCAAAAGTGCCCTTGGTTTTCCAATACAATCTACTGTTTAGGATTTATTTCATTTACTTGGTGTTCCCATTGTGAACGCTTTGAAAATTTAATTCCGGCCACACCAGGGCTCAGAATCGTACGCCGTCTGAAGGCGCTGCTCTGGAATAACATCATGTATTCTACAAAGTCTTTCATAGCAAAAACCTGGTTCTTACACTATAGATCTCCTAAATACATTGAAATTAACAAACTTAGATCATCTATATACCATTACACCAGTTTTATGATCCTTAAAGATCTTATCACATTAAACTATAAATACACTAACTTCAGTATCCTAGAGTCAGTGGTTACTTTATTATATTAGTGCTAGATATATGAAATAACAACCCAAAGGATCAAATAGTTTATTAGTAATAGAAAACTAGATAATACTTTAATTCCAAATTACATTTGAAAACTTGAAATATAGTACAATATTTTCTTTGATAACTATATTATTCCCTTAAGTATATCCCTTCATATCAGTCATAATACACTTCCTAACATCCTAAGGAAAGGAAATATAAGAAAAGGGTAAGATAAGATGCTCATTAAGGGTATGAATAAGAAAACATTTGTCATAATCAATATGAAAAGGAAAATAACTAAAAAGAAATGAAATTTAATCAATAATATGATCATAAATAACAATATGGTAGGAATACATGATTATAAAATAATTTCATATAAATAAACGCATGAGCACAAAAATTATCCATGGATGTCTTAACAAATCAAATAATCACATGGAAATCAATAACTAATATAATAATGTGGGAATTAATAATGTTTTATATCATAAATATACCATCAAGGACTTGTTCCAAGACAACTTACATAAATGGGTACTGTCTCGACCAAATACGCAAGCTACTTTGTCTCATGAGACCTATCGATGCATCGAGGGGATATAACAGGGCCTAACCATCAATTATAAAGTCCAAGTCATTACTCATATTAAAGGGGTAAAACATAAACAATATAACCATTTTTATTGAAAACTATCATACCAATTTTAATACTTTCCCCAATAAATAAACATAATCAAAAACCATTTAGGGTAAAATGGAGAATGGTATCATAATAGTAAATCCCCATTAAAACTTACCATAAAACATATATATAAATAATTATGATATTATAATTTCATAATATCACTAGTGGATCATAAGTAAGATAAGGGTTGTTTTCATTAATGAATAGAAATAACATAAAATTCTATTAACACCCCTTATGAGGAAAATAAACTTTTACATAGAAGTTCAATCTAAAAAACTAATAATTTTAAAAATAGTAGGGAAAAAATTTCCATTTAAAAGAGTCATAGAAACTTGTAAATTAATATTTGAATCATTTAGTGTTCATTATGGTGAGAAATACCATTCACACCGAATAACTTACAATAAAACATCCCATTCACAATTTTTTAAAAAGTCAAAAAGTACCTCATTCAGAAAATGATAGGAAGATTCATTTTATTATTTTTGTAAAATGTATATCATGGGTAAAAATTAATTTAAAAAATAATATTGAAATATTAAAAAAATTCGTGAATTTGTTTTTAGAAAACATGGTTAAGGAAGAAAAAAAATTCCTGACTAAAGATGAAATAAATCCTATTTTTATTAAAGTTATTTGTGATATTTTGAGTACTTAATAGAGTAAAATGGAAATAAAACTTATAATTCTAAAAAAAACTATAATAGAAGAATATATATTTGGTTAAATATATAAATATCATATAATTCCCCTAGTGGATACTTAAACATAATCAATCCCGAGTAATAATGAGATTACGAAATATACCCTTACCACATTGGAAACTTTTGAATCATAATCCCAATGAATGAAATAGACCTATATGGATATGTGTATCTCATAATTTTTATTATAATAATCATAAAATCCATTTAATTGTAGTATATACACCACAAAAAAATAAATAAGCGGTGAATATGATATATTTCTCATATAAGTAAAAGTGAGATGTGGAACTCTTACCTCATGCCTGAATTCATTCCTACATGTTCAAACCTACAATATAATAAATATATATTTATTATAAATATATTATATAACCATAATCACAAATATAAAACCTTATATAATTTTATTATAATCTTTTATCCCTCGTTTATTAACGATTCTTTGTATAAAATCACTGTTTCGTGTAATAAATGATTCTTTTTTCATTATGTTTTGGTTTGGTAGTTTTAAAACTTGTAATTTGATCATGGTTGAATAATATAAATAATATTTAATATTATATGAATATCATATATGTAAATTATATATATATTTATATTCATCCATAAAATCTATATATTGAAATATGAGTTACACTGTTTATGGAGACGGTAGACCGTACATACTCATGAATGATGTTTTAAATTTTTTGACGAATAAAAAAAATGGAAATAAAAATTATATCATATAAATCATATAATTTCATAAAATATATCATTGTTACAATCCATTTAAAAATAAAACAAAAGACTAATCACATAGATTCGTGGAGGTTCTAGTCCACACGTGCGCACGAGCGATGTTATCCCTTTTTAACAGATTGAAAGGTATGAAGATATACATTATATTATAATTTATGAAGTATAATTATTTCATAAATATCATATGTAGACATTAAATCCATTATTATATCCATTCGTGAGTGGTGGTAATGGAAAATGAATTACATCCGTTCGCGAGGTGGTAGGCTTCCGTACACACGATCAACAGTTTGATTTCCCATTTGATGGAAGAGGAAATGGATATAAGTTATGAAATATACATAATAAAATCTAAGAATATGGGATATTTTTTTTATTGTTTTAGTATATTTTATAAAACTTTTATGTAGTTAGAATAAAAAATATAATGAAATGTTATAGTTAAGAAATATACCTCTTCTTCGAACAACCTCCTTAGGTTTATGCCTAAAACTTTTCTAAAAAGGTTTTATGATAAAAAATGGGACTCTAGGTTTTGGTTAGGGATGTAAGAGAAGTATTTTTGTAGGTATTGTCTAAACCAAGGTCTCTTGAAGTATGGATTGAAGTGGATATGGGGTATCCTTTTATAAGTGGGGGAGCGGAAACACTTTGAATTTTTGAAATCATACCCAAATGTTTCCAAAAAATGGATAAAAAATGGGCCATTAAAAAAACTTAGATGAGATAAGGTAGAAAATTTTTACCAAATAAAAATTATACAAGTTTTTAAGTCATTTTATTCATTATCATTTTAGTTAAAACCCAGAGTTAACACGTTTTAACCTCAATCAAGGTAATTAAATTTTATAATTTTTACTATTCATCATAACCAAAATTTATGTTTAAATAATTAAATAATTTTAAATATGATGATTCAAAATATAGAATCTTTTTTTTAAATTCAAATAATAGAATTGGTATAATTTAATTTAAAATTAAACTTGTAAGCATGATGAAAAATTGGTTTTCCAAAGAAATTGTTTCTTAAATACAAAATGATTTTATATCAAAATTCAACTTGAAATTGATTATAAAGAACAAAATTATATTAATAATAATTTAATTTAAATAAATTTACTTTTAAATCAATTAAAAAAATGGAACTTTGTAAATGATTTAAACTAAAAGGAAAATTTCAATAAAAATCAGCGATTTTCACTATTCATTGAAAATTAATATTTTCAAAAAATTCTAATAATTTTAATCAAATATAATTTTTCAATGTTGATTGAAAAAATTAAGTTCAGTTTTTTAAATAAAATTTCTAAAATTAGTAAAAATTAATTTTAAAATACATGCTCAAAACATGACAATACTGTTTTCTATAAAAATACAGTTTTCGGAATAACATTTCTTTTTCTTTCAAATGTTTTTGATTATAATATCTATGAAATTGATAACCAATGAATTTTTTCTATACATATGAAAACCATATATTTTTTTATAATTTATTTAGAACAATTTATATCCACTAATTTAATAGGTATGTTATAACGATATACTATATTACGGTTTATTTAGATATAGGGTTGCATGTATCATAAGCTATTTAAGTGATTAAATTTATTTAAAAATAAATATATCATAAATTATAGGGGTGTCACATCCTTACATAATTAAGAAAAATCAACCTCAACATTTCCATAATTTCACCTCATGAACATATTTGGGCATTTCATCATCATAATATCTTTAGGTAACCACATCGCCTCTTCTATCATATGATTTCTCCAAAGTACCAATACCAAATAAGTTATTAGATTACTCAAGAATTGTTCTCTAGTGACCAAAATATGGATAAGATATTCATAGTAAGATAAATCTAGTTCAAACTCAATCTCTTCAAAGGTCATCACATTCTTTGGGTCTGAAATTTACTTAACAATGATATATATAACACATCATGTACTTTAAAGATACATGGTGGAATTTACAAATATTAATCTATATCTCAAATTATTTTTTAGAATTAAAAAGGTCTAATGTACCTGAGGCTTAGTTTCTCTCTCTAACTGAACCTTATAACAACCTTCCATAGTGGTAATTAAAAAAACATGTTATCCCACTCGAAATTCCAAATATTTCCTTTGGTTATCAGTATAACTATTTTGAATTCTTTAAGATGATTTAATATGATTTTTAATTGTCATCACCTTTTTCACTGTCTCCTCTAATGGTTTTGGGCCTACAAGCTTCCTTTCACTAACTTTATCTCAACAAGTTGGAGTATGATATTTCTTTCCATATAATGCTTTATACAGTACCATTTGAGTACTTGAATTAAAGCTATTATTATAGGATAACTCTAAAAAGATAAATAATGATCCCATATACCTTTAAATCCAAGATAGAATAAATTTATCATGTTTTATATTTTTTGAATAGTTCTTTTGGAATATCGATAGGTTTCAGGGTGATAAGCAGTGCTCAAATGAATCTCAACTTCATGATCCTTCTGAATACTCTTCTAGAATTTTGATGTAAATAAGAGATCATGATCAGACAAAATTGAAAGTGGTTGACCATGAAGTCTTAAAAATTCATTAATATAGATCCATTCAAGGCACTCAAGAGGTAAATCTTCTCTTATAGTGAAGAAATGTGTAGATTTAGTGAGACAATAAACAATAACCCATATTTCATCATTATTTCTAGGATTATTTGGTAATAGAGAGAAAAATTACATAGTAATGTCACCCTATTTTCATGTAGGAATAATCATCAGTTGAATGAATCCTCTAGGATGTTGTCTTTCAGCCTTCACCCATTTAAAAACTAAATATATTTACACATAATTAGTAATTTCCCACTTCATATTATCCCAAAAAAAATGTTCCTTAAAATATATACACATATTGGTTCTACCAGGGTGTATATAGTGATTCAATCTTGGAGCATCATCCAAAAAATACCTCTTTATCTATGGTATATATGGAACACATAGTCTCTTTTGAAAACTTCATAACACCCTCTTCATAAACAAAATATTCCAATTTCCAAGCATTCATGGCTTTAATTTTCTTTTTAAAGTTATCATCATTAGGTTGAGAAATTTTTATATTTTACAACAAAGATGGTTTGGAAATCATTTGAAGAAGGATTAATGTCTACCCTTCCTTAATAATTCTCATATCCATCATTACTGGATGTATGATTAAAGAATCCCTTTAAATCCTCATTTTTGTATAATTCCATGATAATTTCAACTCAATACATCCACTACCTTATTTTCCTTCACTAAGTGGTAGTGTATTGAGAAATAATAATCCTTGAGTAGATAAATATACAACCATTTCCTAATGTTGATATATTTATATGAAAATATGTATTTTCTACTCTTATGATCTATTTTTATCTCATATCTTTTTCCATAAAGATAATATCTCCATTTCTTGAAAAACTGTTTTTCGACACGATTTGATGGTTTTTTAAACTAAATTATGAAACTTATGTTAATTTAATTTAATTAAATGGATTCCATATTTTTAATCATAATAATTAATATTTTTGAATAATTTTAGCAAAATTTTGTTTTATAATTATTAGTAAAAATAGAAAAAATTAATTAACGTAGTTAAGGTTAAAATGAGGTTTTTCACATTACATTATTGTGATAATATTAATTTTACACACACATATTTTTTTTTAAAAAAATTGGATTTAATATTTGGAATCAGTAGGTCTAAATTATTAAATAGGTTTAATTTTATTTTTGACTTAAATTATTAATTTCCTAGGTTTAAAAACTAGTTACCATTGTGAAAACTGAAATGGTAAAAGTAAGTAAACTTAGAGGATAAGGGAATAACATGTTTAAAAAATGTTTATTTTTTTGGTGGTGGAGATTTTTATTAAAACCATCCTCCATAAAATCCATTATTTATCAATTGTTAAGGAACTTGGGTTGAGAGTTATTTCCCTTTATTTAATAGTTTTGGGTATTTACAAAAATTTCACTCCTCAATTATAAAAGGGAACTCCATTCCCTCACATATTAACACATATCATGCCATTATTATCAACTAAAACATAGAAAAATATCTCCCCAAAATCCTTATACATATTATATAGCTACCTGTATTCCCAAAAGACCAACCCTAGGGTCCTTGAGAAGATATCCAAAGGAGGTTTCTATAAGATAAGGTAATCATCTTAATGAAGATCTTTCTTTTTTATTTCTTCTTTTACCACCTTAAATTATGTTTAAAAAATTTCAATATAATAAAAATAAATACCATATAATTAGATGTTATTATATTTATTTTATAATATTTATCCATCTTCTTCTCTATCAAATGAGAAACAAAGACATCGCTCATGTGTACGGTTGACTACCTTCTCTCAAACCGATGTAAATTATTTATCGTTTCCAACTCATATGAATAGTCATATTGATGGAAATAAAATATATATATAAAAACTATTGTGTGATATTAATTCTTAAAAAGTAATATATCATCCACTTCATTACGTTTTCACCCATTACAGGAATGATATCTTCACCTGTGCGTATGTACAACCCACCGTCTCAATGCAGCGATGTGATTCATTTTCCATTTACAAATTTCATGAATGGTTATAAAAATGTATTTAATGATTAAATATGATATTTATAAGATTAATATAATTATTTAAATGATTAAAATATATCCTATACCCAAGCACTGGAACTTTCATGGAAAAAAATGCATGAGAAAATAAGGTAATTAACACCCGTAACAATAGTAATAACAAAACAGTTGTCAACAAACGGGCAGTAAAATGTTATAAGAGGATCATATATGATACTAAAAATATGATTATGGTTATTTTATAAATTAATAACTTGTTTAAGACCATTATTAATGATGTTAAATAATCTTCAACTTAAGGGAAGTGTGAGGTATGATATTTTGCCTAAATTTCCATTCCATTGACACATATTTGTTATTATACACATATTATCTTTTACGTGGTGAATATACTACCCTTTTGATATATTTAAATTGAATACCTAATTATTCACGATGATTAATGTTTTAATTAAAGTTTATTTTTTAAGGGGTTTTAATTTAAAAGTTACATAATACGTAAGAATTTATTTTACAATCTCACTTTTTTGGAATTTTTCTACTTTCATTGAATTAATATTATCATTTAACTTTATAATATCAAATAATTTTATTATCAACTAGAAATTTAAGGAGTTTATATATATTCTTACTAAATTTACACTTTTTGGTACTTTAATCAAGTAAAGACATTTTCAAAAGAAAAAAAACTCTATTTATTTCTAAATTAGATATATTTTTCTTCCATATCTTTGTTTTTAAACATTATTTTAAAAAGTCATTTTATTTAATCTAATGATTTATTAAGTAAAATTTAAGTTATAATTTTATTTTAAAATGGTTATATAACAAATATTTTTAATTATTTTTTTTTAATTTCAGTGTTTTTAATCCCACTAATGTGTTATTCCAAGGGTAATTTCCATATTTTATGTTTTAGAATCATTTTTGAGCTTAGTTGAAAAAAATGACTTATTTTGTATTGGAACAGTTTTAATTTATTTAAATGTTTCATCCATAACATTTTCTTCACTAATAAAAATTCACAAATTTCTATTTTATAGGTTCATATGTTTTATGAGATTCATTTTATCCTTCTGGACCGAAAGCTCAATCCATCATTTGTAAGTTCAAATCCATCTCACAAGCCAGGCCTCGAAAACTGTGCACATGTCTGACGAATTTTATTATTGGGACTATATCTCATAAATTGAAAACCATTGGAGTTTAAATTAAACATGGAGAAAGAATACATCATGAATAACAACTTTAATTAATATGTACTTGCCTGATTATTTCATTCTCAAGGCCATTAATGCATTTGAATTCACTTCATTGGAATACAAACAGTCTGTATGGCAGAATTAAATATTCTGAGTGTATTAGCCATAACTCCTTCATTACTTGTAAAATCTAGCTGAAATTTGATTTTTCATCAGAGTATAGATATAGAAAAATCTTTTAGTAAAGAAAAATTCCCAAAGGCTCCAATTAAATGAATCTACTAGGCGCATTCTTTCGGAGGAATATTTTTAGAGCCAATTTTTCACTCCCTTTGCCTATAAAAATATACTCCCTCTTCATTTCAAGGGGTCGGAAAAGTAGTGGCCATTTTATTTATTTTTATATTTCATTTTTGATGTAGTATATTTTTAAACAATTTAATTTATATTATAATTCTTCTTCATACCTCATTCTTCCATTTTTACTTTTATGTGTTTCTCTCACCATATTCTCTTCTAATTCCATGAGAATGAGAAAATAACCTCAACATTTGTTCAAGGGAGAGAATAGTGGTTAATTGAGTTTCATTGTGGTTAAATTTTAATCTCTTTATTTAATTATGAGAATTTTGGTGGTGGTTAAATTGAATATGATGTGCAATTTCCCTATTTTCTCTATCACCGAGTTCTTTTTCTCATTCAGCATTCATCCTTACCTTCACTATCTAATTCATGGATACGATAAAGTGTGGCTTGGGTAGAGATGGTTGGAAAAGAGATATCATAGATGGATTTAGGAAGATTATTTTTCCTCAAGTATAGATCTTGGTGTTGGGGAAATAACATTTCGAATGAGAGGGTGTAGTGTGACAGATCTTGATCACTACATTGAATTGATATTGAGAATATTTTAATAAAAAATGATATCAACCATTATGATCCCCTAAGAATGGATGTATTATTTAATTATTTTTAACATCATTTTATTTTCATTATATATATATATTCATATTTTATGCATCTTTCAAACTCATCTTTATATTATACAATAGTTAGAAAATAAATAGTGACAATAGAATTTCAGTGTTGTGTAAGTTTCCTCCTCGAGACTGACCAAGGGAGTGTACTATATTGCATGCTTAGGTAAATAATATTTTGATTGGGGATCTGAGAAATATCTCCACGCATCAAATTGGCACTCTTTCTAGGGAGGCGCAAAACTTTCACACACAGTTTTTCATTAAAAAAATAATAAATTTCAAAAACTAGAAAAAAACTTATTTGTTCATGATGTATTTCAATAGTGATTGTTCTCCATGGACTAAAAAATATCAGGTGACAGAAGAAGTTTACAATGATATTGATGCTAATCATAAAAGGATTAGTGATGTAGTGGAAAAATTGGAGAGCCAAATAAAGTTGATTGCTGAATACGTACATTCATAATAAGAGAAACTCGATCCAAAACTGGAACCCTAACAAAAAAAAGGTGATGGAAGAGACTTCACCGATCATTTTTATGTCAATGAACCTGAGGTGGGTTAAAATGATCTACTAAAGGAGTTAATAATATCATCTCATACTCATAAATTTCTTCATGAGGTCCATGAAGAGAACCTTCCAGCTGATATATTTATGAGAGATCAACATTTTTTGGAAGAATCCTGGAATAACTTTGTTGAAGATAACTTGAAACTTGACCTTCCCATAATTTATATTAACAAATCAAAACCTTCTGAGATCTATATTTCTTTGTATGTTGACAAATAATATGCACCTGCTGATATGAAGTTTCCAATAGTCTTGCCCGAAGAGATCAATTTCCAAGATTACTTACTTAAAAGGGAAGATTTCTTAATTGATTCATAATATTTTAATCTTATTCAAGAGGGATTGTTTTCTAACTTTCCATTTTCTGAATTTTACGATACATTATAAATGGATAAGACCTTGGATTTTAATAAAGAGACCACCCAAGTGGTGGTGATAAAAGTATAAGATATGGATAAGTTGGTTGTGGTGCGGCTACCTCCTATACAACAAATTTCATATCATATGGAGGATAACACCATGGAAGTCAACATAGAGTACCTCCCACTATAGACCTTAAATTACACAATTCTTCTTTATTAGGGCTTGGTAACTTTATTATATTCTTTTGGGTTCTCCATTCTTGGTGTCTACTCATGGACACTAGGAAAACTCACATGTGGTGGTTCATCTCAAAGAAACCACTCCCACCATCTGATTGGGGATAATCTACTGCAACTTCCTGACTAAGGGTAGTAAAAACCTAGCACCTACTTGTGGGTTCAAACTAAGAATTATATCTTTACTACCCCCTTTCTTATTTCTTTTTATTTTATTTTTATTATGTATTTTAATTTCATTATTGTAGTTTTTAAAGTGGTAGTAGTTAGTAGATGAACCTAAGGATGCCACTGAAATATAAACCAGATTGTGTCTTTCATTTTCTTTATTTTATTTTGTGCCCAATATAAATCTATGTGAATTTTTTTTCATGATATGATTTGAGATAAAAATAGGGTAGTAAATGGAATAAGTGTGGGGGAGGGATTTCAACTTGTTTTTAGGAATTTTTTATGTGCTTTCATTTTTTTGGTGTCTTTTTCTAAATTTTCTTGTTTTACTTTTTCATTTTTGTGTGTGTTTTTAGGATTCTTGAGCTGAATTGAATAATTTGAAAAATTAAAATCATATTTGTGTTTTTAGAAAATATATTTATTGTAATATTATAGGATTTAAATTATTGTTGAATGGGTTCTATTTCTGATTTTTGATCTTTTCATTTGATGAAGTTTCATTGATTGTGAAACTCATGTTCACTAGTACTATCCAAATTGAAAATCATGCCCAAACCAAGAGGTTTCTAAACCTGTCTGACATCTTCTTATATTTTTCTTTTTCTTGAGATTCTTGATACATGTTGGGTTATCCAGAACTTGCTATTTTTATCTTTTTTAAATCTATTAGAGTTCATGGAATGTGTTAAGTATTATTGTGGCATCACTTTAGAATCCCCTTTTGAATTGAACTCTTATTTTGGTCTACCTTTACATATAAAAATTATTAAGCCCCTAGTACCCACGAAATAACTTGTTAAGAAGACACATTACAATCCATTTATCCCTTTCCAACCTGTTATAAAAGTTAAATTCATGATTACTGTTGAACTCAAGTGTGGGGGAGGGAGAATATGGGATATATTTTGCATTCCTGAAGAATCTATTTGAGCTAAATTGAAAGTGTTTCCATATTTATTCTACTTTGGTGGAAGATATTTCATGATGGAAAGATGGATTGGTGGCCTGAAATATCATTAAAAATATGGGATGGGTGTTCAACAATATTTGAAGATCAAAAGTTGCATCTCTTTTCTTCAAGAAACATGATTCTGAAGAGAAATATAGATCTGCATTCAATCTGAAACAATGCTACAATTGGGGAAAAGAGGGATGAAATTCATTGAATATGAAATTCAAAGTGTGAACTTCCCAAAGAAAGAGGTTTTTGGAGGTGAATCATTTTCGAGCTGATTGAGGAGCACACCATTCTTGAGAAAAACTGTTTTAAAGAATTTACTTCACGTAGAGCTTAACCATCCTCATTCTACCTTAGATGTTTTAACATTTTAAACATGCCAAACCTCAGACTTAGAATAACCCATGAAAATACCTAATGATTTAAATATTTATGATTATTTGAAGTGGGGATACTAGGAGGATATCAAGCCTATGGAGATCACACATGTTCTTAAGAATGAGAAAAACTCTACATTAAATCTCCTTGAGTGAAGAGAGAAATATTTTTCCAGAGAGGTAGGTACGATATACATATAAGGGTTAACATGATATTTAATGGATTCTTATTATTTTGAGGAGTTTTTAAATTTTTATCCATGTAGGAGGCATGATATTTTCTTTGATATGATAATTGAGTTGTGCTGTCATTTATGCTTTGAGAAGTTTGTTTTGACCTTGGTATAAGATGATTGTCCAGGATTGCAATGTTAAAGTGTGGGGGAATTGATATAAAAAATATTTTCAATTATTTTATTCTTAATTTCAATTTTTAATCCCAACAATGTGTTATTTCAAGGTAAATTGTCACATTTTATGTTTTAGAATCATTTTTGAGCATAGTTGCAAAAATGGATTATTTTGTATTTGAATAGTTTTAATTTATTTAACATTTTCATCCATAAAATTTTCTTCACTAATAAAAATTCAAAAACTATTCTTTTATATCTTCCTATGTTCGATGTGATTAATTTTATCCTTTTGTACCCAAAGCTCAATTTATCATTTGAAAGATCAAATCTAGCTCACAAGTCAGGCCTCAGAAACTGTGCACATATCTGAAAAATTTTATTGTTGGGACTATATGTCATAAATGGCGAAACCATTGGATATGAAATTAAACATGGGGAAATAATAAATCATGAGGAACAATTATCATTAATATGTATTTGCCTTATAATTTCATTCTCAAGTCCATTAATGCATTGGAATTCGCTGCATTGGAATATGAACATTCTATATGGAAGAATTAAATATTATGAGTGTATCGACCATAACTTCTTCATTACTTGGAAAATAGAACTAGAATTTTGTGTGTTGATATATAAGATATATAATAAAAACTTTCAAGAATTAAAAATTCCAAAAGGCTACAATTAAATGGGTCTACCACACACATTATTTCAGAGAATGATTTTTGGAGCTAATTTTTCACTCCCTTTGCCTATAAAAATGTACCCCCTCTTCATTTCACGGGGATAGAAAAGTTGTGGACATTTTGTGTAGGTTTATATTTTCTTTTCTGATGTAGTATATTTTTAAACTTTTTAATTTATATTATACTTCTTATTTATACCTCATTATTCCTTTTTTACTTTTATGTGTTTCTCTCACCACATTCTCTTCTAACTCCATGAGATTGGGGAACTAACTTCGACATTTGTTCGAGGGATATAATGGTTGTTGATTGTGTTTAATTGTGCTCAAATTTTAATCTATTTATTTAATTCTGAGAATTTTTGTGGTGGTTAAATTGATCATGGTGTGCGATTTACCTATTTTCTCTATCACCGAGTTCTTCTTCTCATTCAACATTCATCATTCCCTTCACTATCTAAGTCATACATATGATGGAGTGTGGTTTGGGTTGTGATGGTCGACAAAGATATCTCATATCTGGATTTAGGAAGAGTATTACCCCTCATGTATATATCTTGGTGTTGGGGAAATAAAATTTCTAATGAGAGGGTGTAGTGTGACAGATCTTGATCACTACATTGAATTAATATTGAAAATATCTTAATAAGCAATGATATTAACCACTATGATCCCCCAAGAACGAATATATTTTTTTCATTCTTTTTAATATCATTTTTTTCACATTTAATATATATATATATATATTCATATTTTATGCATCTTTCAAACTCATATTTATATTATATATTAGTTAGAAAATAAATACTGATAATCGAATTTCAGTGTTGTGTAAGTTGCCTCCTCAAGACCGACCTTGAGAGTGCACTATATTGCATGCTTAGGTAAATAATCTTTTGACTGGGGATCTACAATAGATTCCCATGCATAAAATGGTTATAAAAGAATATTTCAATTTTTTTTCTAAAGGTATGTTTTTAACAAAAAGTCAAAAGGAATGTTTTTTACGTATATGACGATAACAAACTTCCCTATCACCATCACCATTTTAAAAAATTTAGCTTCTTATACATGTTTTAATTTTTTTTACAAATAAAAATATTTTATGAAATTTTATTTTAATATTTCACTTCTATTCCATTTATTTTTCTAAAGGACATGACTTTATTACAAAAACCTATATTCTCGATGAACTGATGATCACCTCTTATCTCTTGAATAATTTTGTGATTGTTAACTTTTATTTAATAAAATCACTTTATTGTGTTAATTTTTCCTTTAACATTAAATTTTTATTAAATATAAATATTATTTGTATCATGTAAATTATTATAGCCTAAAATTTATACCATTTTTACATATAGTTTATAATTTTATTGTTTTGTGGACTAATTGTAGAAATATTGATAAATATATATCCCTTAATCAATACAGATATTTATTGATAAGGAATATTTTTCATGAATTAAATTGATCATTTGATATTTGAGAAATGTGTTGGAAATGTAGTGATGGGTGGGGCCCAGAATTATATATCTCCTCGATGCATTGACAGGTTTAATGAGACAAATTTGTAATCCAAATTAAATGGGTTTTTACCTATAGTATTAAACTATCATGAAACAAGGTCTTAAAGTTTAAGATATCATGATGTTTGAGATAATGAAATCCAATATTAAGAATTTACAACATTGATAATTAAGTTATTATTATACATGATATTATTATATTTATATTATACATGGATGAATTTTGTGCTCAAATTATTTATTAGATGACATGTGTGTTCAATTATTTACCTTTCCATATTGATTATTCCTTATATAATAATGATAATTAAGTTATTGATTAAATAGAGCATGTTTTTATTTATTTAACTTTCCATATTTATTATGCTTTATCTAATCATGATAGTCAAGTTATTGATTAAAGGACATGTTTTTTAGTTATTTATCTTTCTATATTGATTATTCCTTATCTAATCATGATAGGCAAGTTATTGATTAAATAGAGTGTGTGTTTTGTTATTTACCTCATCATATTGATTATTACTTATCTAATCATGATAGTAAAGTTATTGATTAAATGAAATGTGTGTTCAATTATTTACCATTTCTTATTTAATTTTCTTTATTTATTCATGTTAAATTCCACTGTAAATAACCCTTACTCAGCATTTTAACTCACCCTTATTTTTTCCCATTCCCTGGGATATAAAGATGAAATCTTTGAATGATTTTTAAGGATTCCATAAATTTTATTTTATTATGTTTTATATTTTATCCCCAATGTAAAATAGGTATCATGTATGTATCTGTCTCTCTAAGACTACTAAAATGATCAGTACTTCAAAATTTAACCCCTTGCATCCGTCTCTCTAGGACTACTATAGATTAGGGAATATAACCCTATGGAATAATTTGAGGATAAGTATATAAGAACATCATATAGTTTTGATAAGGAAGAGATTATGTGGTTTTTCCTAGCACTACATCCCCATTTGGATATTACAAGTAAACATGATTATGATACAGTTGTACCTAAGGGTAATAACTCCAAAAAGGGTACATTTGGATTTAACTCAATTTTACCTGGTGTGTGTCAATGGTCCTTACTTCACACTTGGATCGACACTCCTAGGGATATGATGAAGATAATTCACATTTTATTTACAAACCATTATAAAGGATTTGAAAATAAATATATCCCCAAAGAAACCAAGTTTAAGATTCTTAGATTAAAAATGAATAAATTTTCAATTTATGTTAAGTGTTACACCAAATTTAGAATTATACATTATGATTTAAAATTCATAATGTTATAAAGTAATTCATTATATGAAATTATTTATAAATTTCACCTTGAAGAAAGAATTATATCAACACTCATGGTCAATGTAGAAATTTTCTTATTGAGCAAGACAATATTGCTGGTATTGGATCTGAGCAGATCATAGCTATATTAGGGAAGCTTACTCAGGTTATGATGAATAAAATTTTCATAATAGAGAAACTCGTTGTTCCAAAATTTGATTCTTCTATGTTATATCTCTTCATGTGATAGAAGACCTATTATTTAGTGGGACTACTAATCCTATATTAGCTAAGGAATGGATTAAGTCCCTTGAAAAGATATTTCTATCCTTGGGATGTGATGAAAAGGAAAGTGTTATTCTTTAAGTGTATTGTCTTAAAGGTGATGCTGATCAATAGTAGTTGTTGATCCAAAATACAAGGGAGAAATAAGAAATATAACACATGGAACATAGATATTTTAAAGAAATTATATTCAAAAAATATTTCCCTCATGTTAAATGAACTAAAATGAATAGAAGGTTACTTAGTTTAAATAAAAAGGAAGAAGAAAGTATTGTAGAGTATGAAGCTACCCAATATTATCCAGGTATGATAATTATTACATATTCAATAAATAATGAAATATTGACCATTTCTATAAAGGGAATAATTCAAGTATCTAAAGGTTACCGGTCTCTCAAAAATTTTAATTATATGTTAAAATAGTGTTATGCACCCTCAAAATAGAGAAGTCATTTTATAGATCCCATATATTCAAGGGGAATCAAGAGAAGAGTAGATCATCTGAACCCCAAAAAAGGGAATTATTTAAACAATAATAAGAACATGAATTAATTTACATCATGTAAAAATTGAGGAAAGAAACATCCTAGAAAATGATTGAAGGGAATGAGAGTTTTTTACAAGCGTGATTGAGATGGTTATTTTTATCATGAAGGTAAGGGAAATAAAGATACCATTGCTATCCAATTATTTAACTATAAAGAAATGGTTCATTAATCAAACCAATCTCCTAAGCACCATGTGAATCTACCACATAATAGGCTAAGGGGAGAAGGCTAAGATTATGTGATCACTACAGTTGAGGTGGAAGTACCCAATGATGTGGTGGTAGGTACTTTAATTATAACATAAAATTTATACAATTATTTATTTTATTCTAGATATTTTCACTATTTTATATATTACATTTTTTAATTAAAATTATACATTTAACAGTCAACTTAATAAGGGATTTATTAGTCAAAATTCCTAGTGGAAGTCTCACAATAATAAGGATGAGTTAGGAAGTCCCCATTATGCAACAAAAACATACTCAATTTGCAGACTTTATTATTATACTAATGGTTTATTTTGATATAATCTTTGGTATGGGTTGACTTTGAAAATTTGATGAAAATATTTATTACAATTAGAAGGAAATTATGATTCATGAAGAATATATAGAATTAAAAATCTTTGTATAATAGAATTCATCATATGATTCATGTCTAGATCCACCCCCAGTAGATATTATGAATGACATTATTTGGGAAGAATATCAAACAAAATCCATGGATAGAAAAGGTAATATTAAAATTGAAGATGTAACTATTGTATATAAATACACTGATTTATTTCCGGATGAATTACCAAGACATATAGTAGATTGTGAAGTCAAGTTTTCCATTTATTTAATCCATGATACATGACCTATATCAAATAATCCCTATAGAATAGACACTATGGAGTTAGTAGAGTTGAATAAAAAACTAGAGGAGTTGTGTGATAATGGATTTATTCACCCTAGTGTTTCATCATGCGGATCCCCTATTTTCTTCATTAAAAATAAATATGGATCCATGAGGTTGTGCATTTATTAGAGGGATTTCAATGCTATTAATATAAAGAACAAGTATCTTCTGACTCTTATTGATGATTTATTCAAACAACTTTAGAGAGATTGATATTTTTCAATACTTTAACTTTGTTCTCGATATCATCCATTTTGAGTAAGGGCAGAAGACATTCCAATTATAGCATTTTGAATGATTTATAGAAATAATGAGATTACATTAATACCATTTGGATTGATTAATGGACCACCAATTTTTATGGATCCAATGAATAGAGTATTCAAGGAATATATTTATGATTTTGTTATGGTATTCATTGATATTAACTTAGTATATTATAAAATTGATAAAGACCATAAGAATCACTTATGGACCATTCTTTATAATCCTTAAAGAAAAGTTTTATATGAGAAATTTATCCAGTGTCAATTTTGGATTCAAAAAGTTTCTTTTATTGGCCATATTGTCTCCAAGGACAAAATATCAGTTCATACCATGAATATTAAGGTAGTTAAAGAATAGTCTACACTAATGAACATGACTTAGGTAAGTAGTCTCTCTGGTTTGGCAGTCTACAATAGTTAATTATTTTATAATTTTTACCAATTAACTCACCCACTAACCAAGGTTACACATAAAGGGGTTATGTTTTTTTGGATAAAGGAATGTGATGAATGTTTTGAAGAATTTAAGAGGAGATTGGTTAATTATCCAATTTCGACTCTAGGAAATGATGAGTTTGTGATATATAGTGATTCATCAAAGAAAGGACTGGGTTTTGTCCTTATATAGAATGATAAATTTATTGCATATGAATCAAGGAAGTTAAAGACCCATGAACAAAAATATCCAAACCATGATCTTGGGTCAGAAACTATAATCTTTTATTTGAAGATATGAATACATTATCCATATGGTGAAATATATGAGATATTAGTCAACCATAAGAACCTAAAATATATATTTTTACAAAAATATCTCAATATGATGAAAAGTTTATGTCTCGATCTACTCAAAGATTATGATTTCTCAATACACTACCACCCAAGGAAGGAAAATAAAGTAGTATATGCGTTGAGTAAGAAAGATCATAGAGTTCTCATCCAAATGAGGATTGAAAGGGATACTATGTTCATGGATCGAGTAAATATAGATATGGGAATTATTACGGAATGGGAAACATCACTCATTTTTAAAATGATTATGAAACCATATTTATTTGAAAAGATAAAAAGTTCCCAACCAGATGATGAAAATTTTTAGAAGATAATTAATGTTATGAATGATGGGAAGTTGGAAGAATTTATTTATGAGGATGAAGACCTAAAATCTAAAAATATATTATGTGTTCCATCTATAAATAAGCTAAAAAGGTAATTGTTAGATGATTCTCACATCTCTAATTTCTCTATACACCATGCTAGCACCAAGATGTATAGGTATTTGAGGGAATATTTTTGGTGGGATAACATGAAGTGGGAAATTGCAGATTATGTATCAAGATTCTTGGATTTATAATAGTTGAAGGATAAAAGAAAAAATAATAGAGGATTCATAAAAACTATTCCTATTACTATGTGGAAATGAGACGAAATTACCATAGACTTTGACATAGGACAACCTAATACTCCTAGAAGAAATGATCCAATATGGGCTATTGTGGATCTATTAACCAAATATGAACATTTCCTCTCTATAAGAGAATATTTACCTCTTAAGAACCTCAAAAGGATTAATATTAATGAAGTTGTAAGAATTTATGGAACAACATATTCAATTTTTTCTGATCATGATCTATGTTTTACATCAAAATTTGGAAGAGTCTTTAAAAATCTCTTGATACTGAGGTTCATTTGAGCATTTTCTACTATCCTCAGAGTGATGGAAAGTCTAAAAGGACTATTAAAATATTGGAAGACATGTTGAGGTTGTGCTCAATTGATTTTAATGGTTTGTGGGATTAGTATTTACCTTTAAAATAGTCTGTTTAAAATAAAAGTTTACATTCATGTATTTTAATTGCACTATATGAAGCATTATATGGAAAGAGATTTCACACTCTAACTTACTATGATGAAGTTGGTGAAAGGAAACTTATAAGTTCAGAACTTATTGAAGAGAAAAAATCAAAGGTAAATACTATTCAGGCTCATATTAAAGCCTCTCAAATTATTAAAAAGTGTTATGCTGAAAATAAGAGGAAATATTTGTAATTTTAAGTTGGAGATTGTGTTTTCTTAAAAGTATCTCCATGTAAGCATGTCATAAGGTTCGGTAAGAATGGAATGCGGAGCCCTAGGTACATCGGACCTTTAAAAAATTTGGAAAGGGTTGGATCTATGGATTATAATTTGTAAATGCCACCAATCCTTCCTAAAGCACATGATGTGTTCCATATATATTTGTTAAGGAAGTACACTCCAAAACTAGAACATGTTCTTACCTATAAAAAAATATAATTGGAACCTAATATATGTTATTGTGAAGATCCTATATAGATTATTATACTAGAGTAAACTTTTTGTGGAATTAGAAGACCAAATTAGTAATGTTACTTTAGAGAAATCATAAAATGGAGGAATCAACTTGGGAAGTAGAGGATGTTATAAATAAGAATAACCCTCATTTTTTTAGAATGTAATATCCATGAAAATTTTGAGGATGAAATTTTTGTAGAAGGGATGAATGTAACACCCAAGCCTCAATTATAGTAGGTGAACATTCCATTTTAATAAAACTATAATACAATTCACATTTTAATATTTCTTGGAAAAAAATCATAATTTTATATGTTGAATATTTATTTTAAACTTACTTGGTAAAAATAACCCAAGAATGAACTTTTCAAAATTTCCCTTAGAAATAAGATTTTATGAAAAATTAAAAATGAAGAATTTAATTACTCCCCAATTTATTTATAATAATGCATAATAATATTTATAATTAAAAATTTATTAAATATTAATTTTATAGAAATAAATATAAGATAATTTGGAGGTAAAAGAGTTATTTTTTAAAAAACTTGTTTTTTTCTTCAGAAAACTATTTTTTTAAAAAGGAATAATGTCCATCCATTTTAAGTAATTAAAATATTATTTAATTATGAATGATTTAAATGAAACGTTTAGAATATATATATATATAATTATAATATTTTAAATCCATCTAATGGGTATTACTAGTCATATAGTTAATATAATATCATATTATACTTGAAAAATACATTTATTGAAAAACCATTTTTACACGATTTGTGACTTTTTTTAAAACTAAATTATACCAATTATCTAAAATGAATTTATTAAAATTTATTAAAAATTCTTAATCATAATAATTAATATTATTTAATAATTTAAACTTATTTTTTTGGTTATAATGATTAGTAAAAATAGTAAAAATTAATTAATGTAGTTAATGTTAAAACCAGGTTTTGCACGTTACATGAACTTGTGTTAAAATTAATTTTCAAAAACATAAAACTTTTATTTTATAAATTAGATTTAATATTTTTATTCATTAGTTTCAAATTATTTAATAAGTATCATTTTATTCTAGGATTAAAGGATTAATTAACTATTTTAAAAAACTAGTTAGTGTGATAAAAACTAAAATGGTAAAAGCAAGTAAAATTTAAGGATAAGGAAATAACATGTTTAAAAAATATCTATTTTTTTATTTTTGATCATTTGGATAGACCTTAAAATCCCTCCAATTCATTATTTTTCTATTTTTGAGGCACTTGGGTTGAGAGTGACATCCCATTATTGAATAGTTTTGGGTATTTACAAAAACTCTACTCCTCCTCAACTGTAAAAGGGAACTCTCTACCCTCATGTATTAACAACTACAAAGCCATTTTTATCAACCAAAAAATACCAAAAAATATACTAAACTTAATTATCCAAATTATATATCTTTCATTATTCCCAAAATACCAACCCTAGGATACTTAAGAAGATATCCAAAGGACATTTCTCTAAGAGAAGGAAACCTTCTTAACGAATCCCTTTCTTTTTCTTTCTTCTTTCACCATATTAAATTATGTATTAAAAATATAAATATAATAAAAAGTTATATAAATTATACTTATATTTTAGTTGGTTTATTTCATAATATTTTTCTATCTCATTCTCCCTCACATGGGAAACAAATTAATCACTTGTGTGTATGGTGGACTACCATCTCACGAACCGATATAATTTATTTTTTATCACCAACTCACATGGATAGACATAATTATGGAAATAATGAAAATATATGATAAATATGAAATTAAATTAATTATATAAAGTTAATATATCATCCAATTTATTACCCTTTTACCCATTAAGGGAATGTTATCATCGTTCGTGCGTACATATGGCCTACTGTCTCTATGAAGTGATGCAATTCATTTTCCATGTTAAACTTTTATGAATGGTTTTAAAAATATATTTAATGATTAAATATGATATTTATAACATTAATATAATTTTTTATATTATGAAACTATATACTATACACCATAAATAAAACTTTTATGGAAAAGCATGCATGAGAAAACAACATAATTAATACCTGAAACAATAGTAATAATAAAATATTGTTAAAAAATGGGTGGTAAAATGTTATAATTGGATAATACATGACATTAAAAATATTAATAAGTTTATAGTATAAGTTAATAAAATGATTAAAACCATTATAAAAGAGTTTAAATCATGTTCAATTAAAAAGAAGCATGAGGTAAGAGATTTCATCTCTATTTCCATTCCATTGAGACATATTTATTATTTTGCACGTATACACTTTTATGTGTTGTATATAATACCCATTTAATGAATTTAATATGAATAAAAAATTATTCATGATGATTAATGTTTTAATTCAATATCATTATTTCAATGGGTTACAATTTAAAAGTTATTAAAGAGAAACAAATCTATTTTACTGTCTCACTTTCTTTTGGGATTTATTTTACTTTAATTGAAGGAATCTTATCATTTATCCTCCATAATATCCAATAATTTTCTTATAAAATGTATATTTAAGGAGTTTTAATATTTTATTACAAAATTTACTGTCTTTGGTACTTGAATCAAGAAAATAAATGTTTAAAATAAAAGTTTATATTATTTATTTTTAAATCAGATATATTTTCTTCCATGTTCATGTTTTTAAAAATATTATTGAAAAAGTCCTTTTACTTAATAAAATTATTTATTAAAAATATTTTAATTTATCCATAACTTTTAAAAAGTATTTTAAATTAATATTTCTACTATTTTTTTAAAAGAACATTTTTGATAAAAAGTCAAAAGTAATATTTTTATGTATATGATGATAGAAGACTTCCCCGCCACCATAACCATTTTACAAAATTTAGATTCTTCTACATGTTTTCAATGGATTTAAAAAAATATTTTATGAAATATTATTTTAATATCTCACTTAAATTCCCTTTATTTTTCCAAAGTAAATTATTTTATTATAAAATCCTATATTCCCGATGAACTTATGGTCACCTCTCATCTCTTGATTAATTTTGTGTTTTTAACTTTCTATTAAGACAATCATTTTATTTTGATCATTTTCATTGAAAATTAAATTTATATTAAATATCCATATTCATTGTACCATTTATATGATTATTTTATAAACCGAAAACAATTTTTACATATAGTATTCACTTTAAAAGTTATTTGGTTAAATGGAAAAATATTGATAAATCCATATTCCTTACTCAATGTGGATATTTGTTGATAAAGAATAGTGTTCATGAATTAAATTGATAATTTTATATATGAGGAATGCGTTATACATATAGTGATGGGTGGGACCCAGAATTATATAGCCCCTTGTTGCATCGACAAGACTCATGAGAAAATTCGTTGGCCAAAATAAATAGGTTTTTACCTATTGTTTTAAACTGTTATGGAACAATGTCTCGATGGTATATATATCATGATTTATAAGATCATGAAATACAATATTAATCATTTCATTAATTTATAATTCAGTTATTATTATCCATGATATTATTGTATTAATATTATAAATCGATGCATTTTTTTCTCAAGTTATTGATTAAATTTAATGTGTGTTCAATTATTTACCTTTCCATTTTGATTATACCTTATCTAATCATGATATTGAAGTTATTAATGAAATTAAATATTTTTTCAGTTATTTAACTTTCCATATTTATTATGGTTTATCTAATCATGATAGTCAAGTTACTGATTAAATGAAATGTGTGTTCATTTATATTTACCTTTCCATATTGATTATGACTTATCTAATAATGATATTCAAGTTATTGATTAAATGAAATGTGTTTTATGTTATTTATCTTTACATATTTATTATGACTTATCTAATCATAATACTCAAGTTATTGGTTAAACAGATTGTGTGTTCAATTATTTACCTTACCATATTTATTATGCCTTATTTATTCATGATAGCTTATGAAGTACGTAAACCTTACCGAGTATTTGATAACACCCTTATTTTGTTTTCATTCCCTAGGATATGAAAATGAAATATTTTAATGATTTTCAATGATTTTGAGCATTTTGTTTTGTTATGTTTTATATTTTATTCCCAATGTAAAATGGTTATCATGTATGTATAAAACTCTCTAATTAAACTAAACTGATCAGTCCTTCAGAATTTGACCCCTTGTATCTATGCCAATGTAACAAATTAGACCATTGGATTTGGGTTACTAGAGTTGGGGTTGATACAAAAGATTATGACCACCGAATCATGGTCATTGTTTGAATACTTTGTTCATAAATCTTTAAATTCATTAATTCATAGTAAAAAACTTTATCATTCTGTATAAGGAAAAAATGAAGTCCCTAATTCAATCCATCACTATATATTACAAATCCCTCAGTTCATGATGTTAGAGTCAAAATTTGAACATTCACCAATATATTATTAAATTATTAAAAACAATTTTCACATTACTTTTTCCATATGAACTTAACCCCTTTATAAGTAATCTTGGTTAATGAGTTACCCAATCAAGAAACATTTTTGACAAATAACTGATAATAATATGATAGACTAATGAAAATACGTACCTAAGTTATGTTCGTCGGTGTAGGCCATTCTTGGACGGAATATTTATTCACAGGACCAACTAAGATCCCATCCTTAGAGACTATATGTACAAGAAAAGAAACTTTCTAAATCTACAATTCACCCTTTATAAATTTCCCATATATCTATTTTCTTGTAAGAGTCCCAAGAATGATTCATAAGTGATTCTCATAGTCCTCATAGATCTTATAGTACACTATGATATCATCAATAAATACAATAATAAAATCATCATGATATTCCTTGAATAATTTGTTCACTAGATCCATAAAAATAGATAGTGCATTAGTCAATCTAAATGGAATTATTGTAAACTAACCATGTCCATACCACATATGAAATGATATCATTAGAATATTTTTCTTCTTTACACAAAATTGCTGATACCTAGAATGAAGGTCAATATTTTAAAAATATTAATCTCTTTTAATTTCATTCAATAAGTCATCAATGAAATATAGATGATTCTTGTTATTTATTTTAATTTCATTTATTTCCCTATAATCAATGCACAACCTCATAGATCCATATTTATTTTTAATAAAAAGAATATTAGATCAATAAGATGAAACACTAGGGTGTATAAATCTATTATTAAATAAATTCTCTAGTTTTTTATTTAACTCCACTAATTCCACAGTGTCCATTCTATAAGGGGTATGATATTTAATATTTGTCTTGCATAAAGGATTAAATAAATGAAAAAAATCAACTTAATGCTTTGGTGGATGTTCAGGTAATTTCTTAGGAAATGCATCAATGTATTTCTATATAGTAGGTACACCCTCAATTTGAATATTACCTTTTCCATCCATAGATCGTGTCTACTATTCTTCCCCAAGGACCTCATCCAGAAGATCTATTGGGGGTGGATCTAGAAATGAATCAGATGATGAATTCTTCCCACTATATATAATGAATTATACATCTTAAACATGAATCACATTTTCCTTCTACTTGAAATAATCTTTTTCATAAAAATTTGAAATCTAGTTCATACAAAGGATTATAAAAAAATCAACCATAGGTATAATAATAAAGTCAGTAAATAGAGCACATTTATTTGTCATGATGGGATGAATAACACATCCTTATTGTAGTTATACTTCCACTTGGAGTCTTGAATGATAACACACTTCTTAAGGTGATAGGAGAACATATAATTTTCGTAGAAAACTTAGAAAATATAAAATAGTGTGCATACACAAAATCAAATAAAGCATTATCTAAATTTGAGGATATGAGTAAAGTACCCACCACCACATAATTAGGAACTTCCAACTCAGATATTGTGATCACATAATGTTGGAATTTATCACTTATAATTTTCTAGGGAAAATTCCCTTGAAGCCTGGGAAAAATAAATTTCATAGTTCCCCATATCCTTAAAATTGATGAATTGAAATCTAGAAACTTATTTTTTTAGAAAAATGAGCACTATGACTCTTTTCATTTAATAAAAATATATTACACCGGACGAAAATATGGGATTTTATATTTTTCTTTTATCTGAAGAGGTAGAACATCAATAGGTAGAGTACCAACATGATTACATACGTCTTTAGAAAATCTGTTTGTTAGAGAATTAACATGATCATTAGCTTCCCTAATGGAATGTGTTATTATTTAGTTCATTGTGGAGAGTTTTTTCATACATTCTAACCATCTTACAGTGAGATTCAATGACAAATAATCACATGGACATGAACAACTAATATCATAACCATGGAATGCCAAATGATGTAGAACATAAACATACAGTCAAGGAATTTTTCCAAGAGATCTTATATAAATGGGTAAGGCCTCATACAAATACCCAAGAAAGTATGTTTCATGAGACCCAACGATGCAACTAGTGGATATATCGGGCCCCACCCATCACTTACTAAGTCTAATGCTTTTTTCATATTAAAGGTGTGAAACATAATCAATATAAACATTCATATTTAAAACTATCATATTAAATGTTAATACTTTCCTCAATTAATAAACATAATCATAATCCCTTTAGAGTAATATGGTGAATGGTATCAGAATAGTATATCCCAAATCAAACTAATTATAAAACATAGAAAGAAATAATAAGGATATAATCATTAATTTATATCCCTAGTAGATCATAATTAAGATAATGGGTTTTAATTTGATTAATAGAAATACCATAAAATGTCATTAAAAAACTTATTGAGGAAAATAAACTTTCTCTTTGAAATTAAATTTTAAAAACAAAGAATTTATAGAATATTAGGAAATAAATTTTCTTTAAAAAGGATCAAAGAAACTTGTAAAGGAAGATTTAAATAATTGAGTGGTCATAATGGTGGGAAATACCATTCATGTTGAATAAGTTAAAATAAAACATTCCTTTTACTAATTTGTAAAATGTAAAAAAAGTACCTTTTTTGGAAGAAAATAAATATTCCTTTTAAAAAATTTCATAAAAAGTCTATTATGGGTAAAAATTTCTTTAAAAAATAGACTAATATTAAAAATGTTCTTGAAAACATTTTTAGAAAAAATGGGTATGGAGGAAAAAGATTCCCAACTAAAGAGAAAAAAAATTCTGTTTTCATTAAAAACATTTTTTGATCCTTTGAGTACATAAAAAAGGAAAATGAAATAAAAAAAATATAATTTTAAAAAATAACTAAATTATAATAAAATATATTAGGTTCAATAATTAAATATAATATAATTCCCTAAGCTAAAACTTAAACATAAACAATCCTCAGTAATAATGAGATTCTAAAATAAAACCTTAACACTTTGGTGATTTTTTAATTGTAATACACATGAAATAAATAGAATTATATGAATATTTATATCCAATAATTTTAATTATAATAATAATAAAAAATATTAATGGGTAGTATATACACCACAAAAAATAAATAAGTGGGGAATATTAAAAATTTCACACAGAATTAAAAGTGAGATGAGAAACCCTTACCTATGGTCCGACTTCCTTAGTGCTTGTTATAAAATACTATATAATAAATATATATTTATTATACCTATATTAAATAACCATAATAACATATATCACACATTATATGATTTTATTATAATTTTTAAGATCCATTTATTAATAATTATTTGTTAAAAATCATTGTTTCATGTAATAATTGCTTCCCTTTTCATGTATGTTTTGGTTTGGTTGTTTCTATTATTGTACTTTGATAATGGTTACATAATTTAAATAATTTTAAACATGATATTAATATCATATATATTTTTATTATATACATATTTAGAGTCATCCATAAAAGTTATATATTGAAAAACGACTTATATCATTCATGGAGGCGATAGGTTGTACGTGCACATGAACACTATTTTCATTTTTTGACGGATAAAATGAAAGAAATGTAGATAATAATTATAATTGAATGAATTAATATTAAATAATATAAATCGTTTATGTTTGTAAAATCAATTTTTATTACCATCCATATCAAAATAAAATGGAAAATGAATCACATTGCTTCGTAGATGTGGTAGTCCACGCATATGCATGCGCGACATTATCATTTTCCAATGGATTGGAAGGTATAAATTTATATGTGATATTATAATTTAATAAGGTTTATTATTTAATAAATATCATATATATTCATTAAATATATCATTATATCTAGTTTTTAGTGGCGGTGATGGAAAAAAATACATAGGTTTGTGAGGCGGTAATCCACCGTACACACAATCAACAGTTTCATTTTCTATTTGATGAAAGAGGAGATGGATATAGGTTATTAAATTAAAATAATAAAATATAATTATATGGATATATTGGTTCTATTATTTTATCATAATGTATAAAAATTTTAAGTAGTCATAAGAATAAATAAAATGAAAATGCATAGTAAAGAATTGTACCTCTTATTCGAACATCTTTTTTAGATTTATATCTAAAGCCTTCCTAAAATTGTTTTATGATACCAAAAAGGGAATATATTTCATGGATAGGGATTTAATTAAGGTATTTTATTTGGTATTTGGATAACAAAAGGTCACTTTAAGTGTGGATGGAAGAGGAGATGATGTGTCCTTCTATAATTGGGGGAGGGGATACACTTGGAATTATTGAAAAGAATAAATTATGCCCAAAGTTTTCACACCAAATGGATCAAAAATGGAACATTACCAAATATTATATGATATAAGGTATAAATATTTCTATAAAATATAAATTATAAAAGTTTTTAGGTCATTTTTACCCTTATATTTTTAAATTAACCCATAAGTAAACCCGTTTTAACCTTAACTGTTGTAATTAATTTTTACTATTTTTACTATTCATTATAAAAAAATAAGATGAACTTATTACATAATAATAATTATTCTGATTCTAAATATGGAATCCATTTTATCAAATTCAAAAACATAATTGGTTGAATTTAATTTAAAATTAAACCCGTAAGCACGATGAAAAGACGGTTTTCAAAAGTAAAGGTTTCTTAAGTATAAAAAGATTTTCTATCAAAATTAAACATTAAATTTATTCTAATAAAATAAATTGGATTAATAAAAATATAATTGAACTAATTTTACTTTTAAATCATTTTAAATAAAAATGTAACTTTGTAAATTCTTTAAACGAAAACACAGTTTTCAATAAAAATCAGTATTTTTCACTATTTATCTAAAAATTAATCTTTTCAGAAAATTAAAAAAAATTAAATATAATATAATTTTAGAATGATGTTTTCATGAATATAGTACATTTTTTCCAATAAATTTTCTAAAATTGGTAACATTAATTTTAAAATTAGTGCGTAAAATGCAATGAAACTGGTTTTTCGAAAAATACTATTTTTCTGAAAAAAAATTTCTTTTTATTTTAAATGATTTTTATTTTTATTTTTAAATAATTAATAACCAATGAATTTATTTTATACATTTTTAAAAAATATAATTTTCATTATTTAGTTGGTACTACTCATACCCACCAATTTAATATCTAGCTAATAATAGTTTACTAAATTATAGTTCTTTTAGAATTGGGGTTGTGTATATCACAATATATCTATAAGATTTAATTTATTTAAAAGGAAATATATAGAATTATATTAAGGTGTTACATGAATTTTTAATCAGATTCTTCTTGAACTATAACTTTTGGAACTTCTCCTTCCAAACTCCTCCTTCTGGAATTTCTCCTTCTGGAACACTTGAGTGAGCTTCCCCAGTTCCTAAGATTTATGATATATCTTTTATTAGGTGAGGTTCTAAACTTTTTGTACTTGACTCTAAAATTCCTTTCATAATGCGTGACCTTATGATATATTTATAAAAATCTAAATTTTTGGAACATGTGTTTTTTAGGAATCACTATTCATATCAAATTGAACTAAAGTTGAATATTGTCCTCAAAATCCTTAATGTTTTGATATTTCTACAAGATTTTCCCACCGAAGGGAAAATTTTGACTTCTAAAAACAATATTCTTTACTTAACCCAAATCAAAAAACCCAATTATTCTTATAAATATACTATAAAAAAACATTCCCAAGATTTAGCTTCTTGCTTGTCTATTTCTTTTTCATTCACAAAAATATAGTATAAAACTAAAAAAAACTCTTAGGAGAGATACTTCTAGAACCCTTTCAAATCAATGTTATTCTGGTAATTTCTATTCAACTGGTTCCATATTAATTCTATTGATTAATTAATCTTATATTACTACTATTTCTACTAAAAAAATCATTAGGCATTCTATAATGTATAAACATACTTATTTTCCTATACATCAATGTCCTATTCATTATCTTGGTTATAACATTTTTTTAAAGTGTTCCTAGAACAATATTCTCATGTCATATTCCTCTTTTAGGGTAGTAGTTCTGAAAAATCCTTCTATTATACTCATTACTATTATATAATCTTCAAAATTTTATCTTGATTTTGATTTCTCTTTCCACCATTTCCTTCCATTGAATAATAATTCCAAACAATTCACTTTTATGTTTTAAAAATTCTACCTACACTTTTCTTATGGAATCATCAATAAAGGTAACAAAGTACCCAACCTTTATATAAGAATATATTAGTATAGGTCCCCAAATATATTTATGGACTAATTTTATCTTTTAACATTTTAGTTTGATTTCAGAATTATTGAAAGAAACCTTAAATTTCTTACCAGCTATATGACCCTTGAACCTTCAAAAGTCTTATTAATCAAGATTCAATATTCATATTTCAACTAAAATCTTTATACATTTCTCACAGAGGTTCCAAAAAAATTATTCCAAAGTTATGAAAATTCTAAAATTTCATTCTAGCAAGTAGATATCTTGCTGTATTTTTAGTCAAATACAATGGATCCTAGTTTACACCTCTAGCTATAACAAGAGAACTTCAAGTAATCTTCCAAACTCCTTCCAAAAATATCATTCTAAAACCTTCTTCATCCTGCTGATCCACTAAAATTAGGTTCTTTTGATGTTCTAAAACATATTGAACATCCTTCAATGTAATAAAACTCCCATTCTTTAATTGAACATTCTATTCTCCCATTCCCAAAATATCAATAGCTTCATCATAAAAAAGACGAAGTTTACCAAATTTTTCAGATATATATATATATATATATATATAAATAAAATTTTATATAAACTATTTTCTCCCATCAAATGGAATGAATATATAAATTATATGTTCCAAAAATCTATTTTTTATAGAAAATTTTTAAAGTATATTTAAACTAATCTCCACTGTCACACTTAGCTCTCTAGAAGTAGTCCTTCGGGAAGTTGTCTTCTTATCACAAAAATATTTCTTCTGGTGACCTTTTCTTCCATAATGCCAATATATATTTCTGCTTCAGGAATAATTTTTTCTACTAATTTTCCTTTATTTACTCTATGACTACTTTCAATTATTCTAATAAGGGGATAAACCTATTCTTGCCATATTGAATACATATTCAAGAGATGATACACTCTCTACTCTTTGGAGCTCCTCATTGAGAGTGAAGTTTTGAACATTAGTGAACACCAAGTCATTCTTTCCAATTAAACTACTCATAACTATAACCATGGAATTCCATGAATTTGGTAAATTGATAAAGAAATCACCCAATAGTTATATGTAAATGTAACCTTTACAAAATATAGCTAGATCTGGATTATGTTGAAATAATTCAACAGTTCGAATGCAGATCTTCCTTCTGATAAGATCATGCTTAATAAACTCCACATCAAGCATACCTTATTTAGTGATCTAGGTTTCTGATATATATATCTGCTAGTGATTCCATTTACTTTGATGTATTATTTTTCTCTCAAAATTTTAAATCCAATTTCTACAATAAATACATTTGTGTCAAATGAAGTGTCTTATGATCCAACTTTTACCATTCATCATTTTTCCATTGCTCCCAGTTTGACACCCTTAAATGAAAGCTCTATATATTTATGAATGAGATAATTTTCGATCTACATTTTCAAAAAACTAAAATCTACTCCATCAAATTTTTAAATCCAAACCTTTATTTATTTCAATTCTATCTTTTGAAAAATAATTACTCCCACTAAAATTCAAAAAATGTATTGAGTAAGAGAATGTTAACTATCCTTTCAAGAAATCTACTAAGACTCCTAAGAAACTTCTATTTGATACCCCTTATTGAGAATTACTTCAACCAAACTTTCCTTCTGAAATAAAATTGAAATCATTCATTCCAAAATCACCTAGAGGAATTTGATTATGGAAGGAACTCTCCCAACTTAATGTTTTATAACTTGGTGGGAACTATTTTCACCCAAATCACCACAATAATATGAAAAAATAACTCCAAACCTATTCAATCCATCATATAAAAATTCATACAATGTATGTAAATATAATAAATAAATTAATTTTTTTTACATGGCTTAGACTGATAGTCCTACATCAATCGGAGAAACATCATTGCATTCCATTTCTCTAGAAATATAACCTTACAAATTATTCATTAATGAGTCACTCCAGATTACTATAATAATTAATATTAGTTAGGTAAGATAAATCACAAACAAAGGTAGACCAAAACTATTTATATAGAATAACATGTACTCATTTAGTTGAACCAACATCTTAAAAGCATGGGAGTATATCCACTCTACTGTTCCCATCACTAGACTCATGTAGAAATATTTAGTGCGATAGTAAACTTCAGTAAACTTGAAAACATAACACACTAAACACTCACATATTCTAGAAGTAAAAGATGAAACCATCAGAATGAAACCACCATATGCTGATCCGATTGGAATAACTCCTTTAAAAACATTTCTTTTTATGAAATAACTTTCAGAATGATGAATTAAAACCACTAACACTACCATAACTTCAATGAAATGAAGAACTTCTAGAACCACTCATTCTGGTTGTCTTCTTATAATAAAATGAATCATGATTAATATTCCCATGAATTTTAACCTTTGGAATATAAAATTCATAATCCTTTATCATTACATGGTTATTTGGAATCCCAATAATTATTTTCATCTCATTAATTAACCTTGGTATTTCAGAGTCATTTCCCCACAATCATTTCCATATATTTAGTTTTATAATATTAAATAGAATATTATTTATAAAATATGAAATTCCACCACTTTTGTTTAATATTTTAAAATAATTAAATATATAAACTTATAAAAAAATTTAAATACATAATAAGGCTATCTTTCAATTTAAACCCAAAATTAAAATAAACATTTCAAAGTTATGTCAAATTTGAAGTTGATTAATAATTAAAATACAAATATTTATAACACCACTAGAGACCTCACACATATAAAAATTTCTCATTCATCATAGAATCAAAAAATCATAGAACTATATGTCTATGTTATTTTTTCTTTTTCTAAAGTCCCTTAGAAGTGAAAACCATAAAATCCTATAAGAAGCATCACAAATTCTAAGTTCATATAGGTGAAACATTAAAATGTGTCCTTAGTATTATCTACACACAACTCTAAGAGTCTTAATATTTCATTAGGATCTATTAATTAATTTCAAATCATAATGGGAGATATTTATATAAAATATATTGGAAAAAATTATCAATATAAACAATAATTATAGTAACTATTTTTACCAATTAAACACTTAATTATGATCAACCTAAAAGTAGTGTTGGGATACCATTACCAAATGGTTAATCAATGGGTTTCAAACCTATTTATATATTATTCACATGTAAAATTTATATTCATAGAGATTTTTTAAAAGGTTCAACTAATAGTTTACACAATTTGACATAGATAACAGTTATGGTACCATTTTGTAGTAGTTTCCTCACATAATCATGATTTAATTTTTTGTTTCTAGACATCCAATTATACAAGAGACTATATTCTCTTGATATATTCACTTCACTATCACGATGAATGGAAATAAGAGGCATTGTATTAGTATAAAAATGGATATCTAATAATATATTCCTAATCCACTTTTCCTATTTCCCACATGCCAATAAAGCAATTAATTATGTCTCTATAGTTGAATGTGAAATTCATGTTTTTTTCTCACTCACCCAATAAATTACACCTCCTATAATAATGGACATCCACCCAAAAGTAGATTGGTTATCCCCCACATTTTCCATACAAATCACATTAATGTCTAATTCTAATATACCTAGGAAACCATTATAAAATAACTCTAGATCTTGGGTTTTTTTCTGGTACCCAAATACCATAGTTATACACATTTAATCATCCACAATTGGAATACTAGTTTATCTACTCAGCTTATTAACTTCATAAACAATATCAGGCCTAATGAAATAAATTAATTACATGAGAGAACCAATTAAAATAGAAAATTCAAGCTATACTAAAGAACTTCAAGTATTATAAATAAACTTAATACTTGGGAAAAATTGAGTTTTCATATATTTAAAACCAAGATGATTGAATTTATTCAAAATTTTACTTAAATAATGAGACTGTATCAAGGAATACCCACACTATGTTTTCTAATTTTGATTTCTAGAATAATATCATCCACTCAAAGATCCATAATCTTAAACATATAATAAATATATCCTTTAGTATAACTTATATTGATCATATTGATTCCCAAAATTTAAAAAATCATCTTCATAGAGACAAACCAAAACTCCATAGTTAATAATAAACAATGATAGATACATTTATGAACCTTTTTTTTGTCTAAAACCATTCGGAAAAAGGCTGAAGAAAACATTTTAAGACATTACTTTGGTATTACTTAAGAACATAGTGAGATTTAACTAATTTAAAACCCATATGATTATTTACTTGTAAAAAATACCTATAGTTGTTCTATATAGAATTATTCATATAAATAAACATTTTAAATGGTTGTTTTAACATCCATTTGATGAACATATAGGTAATGGATGTAAACTAATGCAAAAAATATTCTTATGATAGTAATATGACCCACACAAGAATATGTGTCAAAAAAATAAATACTATCATTTTGATTGAATCCTTTAGCAACTGCTCTTACTTTAAAATATTGAATATTTCTATTGGAATCATATTTTCTTCTAAAAAACCAATTGAATCCAATAGAATTTTAACCTTTCGGAAAATCAGTGATGATCCAAATATTGTTTCCAATAATAGAATCCATCTCATAATTTTTTTCCTCTATCTAGGTGACTATATATCTAGAATCCATAATTTTCAAATATGATTTTGGATCATCATCTATAGTTAAAACAATTTTGTGGTTATTTAGATTATTTTTATTTTAATCACCTTATATAAGAAAAACCAATGAATTAGTAGAAATAAAATCTAAATGAAGATACTTCACTTTTTTTGGATTGTTACTCCTTCAAGACTTAATCCAAGAGTCAATGATTCTCTCTCTATATGGATTTGAATATAATTGAGTATATAAATTAGAAATATATTAAACTTTATCTTCCAAATTTTTATTATCAAATTTATCTTCAAAGAATTATGTATCTATAGATTAAATAATATAATTATCTTCTAAACACAAAACTCTATATGCTTTTTTATTCTTATCTTATCCAATAAATAAACCTTTAACAACCCTAGACCCAAATTTTGTTTATTTGAGATCGGGGACCCTATAATTGTCCAAACACCCCCACACATAAAAATATAAAAGGATAAGAATCATTTATTTCTATATTTGATAAGGGGATGATTTATATTTTAATGTGGTAATTATATCATGAATATAAAAATTAGTAAGAAATGATCCACCCCACAAGCACATTAAATTTTTTGATCCATTAACCATTCAATTCACTATTTCTATAAATATATGATTATTTATTTCTCCTAAACTAATTTTTTGGGGAATAGGGTTTAGTATATTTATGTACAAAACCATTCATCACACAAAATACATTTAATTCAATAGCTAAATACTCCCCACCACTATCAAAGCATAACATTTTAATTTTTATATCCATTTGATATTCTACTTCTATCTTGTATTTTCTAAACATGGAAAAAGATTCATATTTTTTTTCTAAATAGATAAACATAAAAATATATACTAAATATATATAAATATGTATTAAAATGAACTTTTACTCCCTTAGTCAAAAAACCATTCATCTCAAAAATATTATAATGAATTAAACCTTGAAATCTAGAATTTTTATCAACATTTTTAAATGTATTCTTAGTTATTTTTGTCTCTACACATGATTAAAATTTATTTAATTAATTTCCAAAATTAATTAGATTAATTTTTTTCTTTAATTTCAATAAATTATAACTAATGTGTGAAAAATGAGTATACCACAATTTAGAACACCCAACCATGTAAATAAAATAAGATTCTATCACATTTATATAAAGTTGATATAACACATTATATGAATATCCTTTCCTAATAAAAAATCCACAATTTAATAAGATAACCTTATAAGATATTAATGAAACTCAAAAAAGTTTTTCATAAGAGGCCAATAAAGAAAAACATTTATTTTTATTTTGGGTATAAATATCATATTTATAGTATTAATATTTTAAAAAACCATGGAATTTTAAATGATATTGTAATTTTGGCCAACCTTGTAAGTGAGAATGTTTTTAAGTATCAGTTGAATATGAAGATATTAATTCCATTGGAAAAGATTAAAATGATGTAAGATAAGGTAATAAAATTATATATCTGAAATTTAATAAGTTATAGAATAATAAATTATGAGCTATTATTAAAGGTATAATGACCCCAATTTTCCCATATAGAAGGCTAGGATTGTTTTGGTGTTTTGGTACCATGAGTATTTTAAAAGGGTAAAATGGTAAATGTAATCTAGCATAACATATCTACAAAATTATATAATGGATCCATTGTTTATAGGTTTTGGTTTTTACCGTTGATTTGAGCTGGTGTAAAAAGGTGATCTTGGTGGAGTCTTAATGAAAATATATAATGTATAAAAATGATATTTTTAACCTTTGTGTACATGTTATTGTGATAAACTACTAATATCATCTCAATGATATCTCATATTGTAAATCCAAGACCATGATTGATTCTATGATATATAGTTTACCCTAGGGTTGCTATAATTTGAGTATTCATCAAAGTTTTAGGTTAGATCCTTTTTATGGGTACTTTATTATATTATATTTCATTTATTTTCTATACCCCCATTATCTCTCTCACTTATTAACACCAGTGAGGATAACTTGTTTTTTACTCCAGAGTTGAGACGATGTGGAGGGTGGGAGTAGCATCATCTGAGGAGGTTGGCCATATCTGGATTAGGAAGCAGCGTCGATCGAGCATGGAACCAAAACCAAATGCTTTAGCATTTCACTATGTGGTAGGAATCATTATTTAATTTTTATATTTTTCTTCACATTTTTCTCTTGGTTGTCTTCATACCATATAATTTATGGTTCCATTTAGTTAGTGGTGATGAATAGTGATGTATTCTCAAACAAAGGCCATGACCAGTGACATGATGTAGAAGCTTGATTGGGGTGGCTCGGTGTGGGTCTAGTCAAACAACTTCAAATGAAAAGAAGTCTTGGAGTCATTGTGTGGGGTGGGATGAGCCCATGAAGATAGGCAGGTGACTCAGAAAATTCCATTGAAGAGTGGCCTTTATGAAGGGAGATCGGTATAGAGTTAGGGTAACTAACCATGTGGTGGTTGACATAGAGTAAGGGAGGTGACCAGTGGCCACCACGGTGCTCACAGGAGAGCTTCCTAGGGTATGTGGGGGAGTAAGTTCAATGATGAAAATTAAAAAATAGATAAGTAAATAATTTTTTTAAAATATATAATAATATATTAGGGTGGGAGATTAGAGAGAGAATCCACCTAGTGTTAATTATTTACCCCTAGGACCTATCATATATAACAAAATATATTAATAATAATATTAATAGTGATAATAATAATAATACTATTATTATTGAATATTATTGTCTCAATGATATATTTTTATTATAATTTTTAATTGATAACTTTACAGGGACATCATTTTCTAGACAATTAGACCAATATTTAGTACCTAAATATGACTCATGGTATGAGCCCTGTGTGTCATCACATTGAACCTATCATCCAAAATATGATTCAATAAATATTATTCATATCTTGGATTTTTTTTATAAATAAATAGACTATATTGATTATTTTTATATGTAGACCATGATGGGGAAGTCCTATTATCAATAAAAGGATGTTTGTGTGATGAGATAAGTATATTTTGAATTTATCCCCTTATGAAAGACACTGGAGTTTGTATAGAACTTATAGGTGCCCCTAAGTAGAAAGGGACCCTAAAGGTACATATTGGATGTTCATGGAACTTGAGAAGATCCCTTCACTTCTGTGCACCCCTGAGTGAGAGACATGTCATCCAATTTAAACCAGAGGATGAGAATCTAGTTATTACCTCCCTATTCATATTGAACCTTATGGAATATCTGTGCTACAGATAGTTCACATTTTTTCTACCCCCTATTCACTGAAGTTTATGTATGTGGTAGATAAAGAATATAGGGGGGTGAAATATTATAGGTGGCCCTTTCATTGGACCTCAAGTTCCAATGATGCTCGTATGCGACTTGTATGGGGATGGTTTTTTTACTTTATTAAATAGTGTATATGTGTAGATGAGGTGTAGGATTTTCATTTTGATTGGTTATGGAAGCACAATTATTACACTAATATATTAGTGGAAATAATACTAATTTTTGGGGTTAGTAACCACCCATCAACTAGTCGACGTACCACTAAAGGGGCGTAGAACCCCTAGTGGCGGTATTTAGATCAGTCTTATGATTATAATGGTATTCACTTTTCATGGTTTGGTACATGTGTTTGGAAACCATAGGGAACAAGGTCTCCTTGTTCCCCTTCAGTATTCCACTCCCCATGGAGTTGTGTTGAGTAGAAAAGGATCCACCTAACAGTTGGTTGATCACTCCCTCTTGAGTTTATTTTGGCCGTAATAATTCCTTGAGTCATATCACAGTTAAATAGGGGAATTTTCCATCTTTTAGGGTGGAATAAGGTACAGGTCATCCATTTTTGGGGTTAGTGGCCCCTTGGATACCATATCATTATTGAGGGTACAAATTCCCCACTAAAATCAGACTATCAGTTATGTAAATAGGGTTGGGGGTGGTGATTAAACAAGCTTTGCCGCATAAGGATTTCTGAGAACTATGATTTCTCTAATGAGTTTATCCATTATTCCTATGTTATTGGCATGTGATGATATGAGTGTATTAGGATTGGATCATGGATAATGATCCCCATTATTTATGGTATGTTACTTACTGTATCCCTATGGTTCAATGTATTTTTTATATTTTTGTCCCCCCATGTGGACCTTTGTGGTTTGATCTTCCATTATGGAGGGTCTAGGAGGCATATTTCCCCTAGGGTTTTTGATCATGGCGATGTTTCCATGGAGGCATGGGATTTTTTCATGTAATCCTCATTTCATGGAAAGATTTGATACTTTATTTATATCTAGAATATTCCCATGAATTTTAGGGATCTATTGGGCAGTGAAGATGATAGTTATTTCTTGGTTGGTGTTATTGTTTCCCCATGATTTAGTTGATATGAAGTATGGTTTACACATTGGTAGCATGTTGTCCTATATCCTCATTTCCTCTTTATGTGTTTAAGGTATCTTATTGAGTATTTTTATACTCATCCTTGATCAGGAATCATGCCCACACATTTTTATCTATATAGATGATAACAAAATTTATGGTGATGTTGGTAGGAGTGGATATTGAAGGGAATTGATGGTGCCTAGTGGGATTTTTGGTCAGTAGTTCTCGGGATAGAGTTGTGATGTGGTGGTTCACTTTTTTACTTGTCTCCTGAGGTCAAACTTATTTTGGGATGTTGGGCATTATATTATTATTTTTTCCTTTCTATATTTAGAATTTTATTATATTTATTTGGGTTGTATAGATAGTTTGAGTGAATTTTAAATTTTAGATAGTTATTTATTCCTATATATAGATGATTGATGATGTATAAATTCACATGTTATATAGGATAATGCCTATGATATGTGATTTATGAATTCTTGATTCCAATCAACAAAACTTGTCCTATTAGAGGTGAGATTGGGGTGGAACATTTGGCTCATAACTAGCCTCGTAAGGGACCTAGTGGGTCAGATTGTGGCATATTAGTATCTAATCTGGTGGTACTATGGATGGATTTTAGAGAAAGGTATATCAGATATTTTATTTGGGAAATTTCAGGTGGAAATTATTATAGGTTCTTAGGTTTTGTTAACCAAGTAAGGATCCTAACTATGATTTAGTGGTCTATGAATTCCTATGAAAGGAATATGATAATCTATTCACTCACTTAGGTAACTTAGGAATTAGTTGTAGGGAACATTTGGTAGATACACACATCATATAATAGTTAGTGCACTGTGGATTTTTTGGTGTGATATCCTACTACATTTTACATAATTATGCAATGAGAATATTGATTTCCCTCTTGGAAATTATTTTACTAGTGGTGTGATATACGCCTTCTGTGGATGATTGGAGTGTCAGGACAACTCACAAACGTGCAAGATTCCGAGGAGATGTACTCTCAAGTATTCAAAGTGGTTTTTAATCTTGAATATTTATCTCTATAGATCCAACATTAAGGATCATGAATAATGATCAGAGAATTCTTGGGGTTGAAACTCTCTCTACTATGGTGTCTTATAAAAAGAAGCGGCCACCACCATTTTTTGGTAGGCTAATTATTCCCTTTGAATGAGGTGTCTTCCAATGAGTTCAGGATCCTTTACCAGTGGATCTGATAGGGTCATGATTCCCCCTAGATATCCAGTACATGAGATACTATATCTATAGAGCCAATAACCCTATATAAAGAGTTCAAATGTGGCATGGGATCCTCCTATGGAATCAATATGACCCTTATATACCTACGGTGAGATATCCTCCACAACAATTCTAGAGAGGTTATGTTTAGATAGGCTCAATTACCCCATAATATACCCAATCACAAGATCCTATATCTTTTAATATAGATAGGGCCATGTATCCCCTAGTATACTTGGGAATGATAAACTCCATGTCATCATACATGTTGTGTGATATATCACCATAGTTTAATCAGGGTGTGAGATCCTCTATATATGGGATGGACTCCCTTAGTTTAGGTGTTTTCCAGTGATGATAAGATCAATCATTATATTTTAGGGATTAATAGTGTTTTGGTCAATGTGTAGTGTTTTATCATGATCTCCTTATTGATAGTGTAGCTACAGGATTACCCATTGATAGGGTTTGGTGTATCATGTCAAGCTATTTCATGACGAAGATGATGAGTTTGATGGTCTAGATTCCAATATTTGGATTCTTATCTAAATGGTATGTTTCTATGTATGTGTTCAAGGAATCCTTTGTGTAGAGATCTTATCTCATGGGTGGTAGTAATATGATTGATGAGGCTCACCATTATGATTATCATGGAGTATGTGTTTGTTAACACTGACATATGTTATTATCTCGATGTTTTATATTGGGATGTGAATCCATAGATCCCAATGTAATATTTAGAAATAAATTGGTACAAATAGAGAATATTTCCAGAGGTTGGAATATTCCATCATTTTTATCATCAGAGTGAGATGGTTTTGGTGGAGTTGTTTTTCATAATATTTTTCTATGGCGGAGTGGGACCTAGTGATGATATCATTAGTGATATATGATCACCTCCAAGATTATTTTGGGAGGATGGTTGCATTGTGGTGTATTTTATTTTATTTTATTGGATTTTCATGGTCTACTTTTTTTAGAAAGTGAGACCCAGGAAATGGGCAGGACCAACCCTTAGGTATGTGGAAACCAGTTATTTTACTGGTTAAAGAGTATGAAATTGTACATTTAGATTATTTTATAAGATAAATCCTATAGTTTTAGTGAATGGGATGGAATTTCTTCCTTGGGAGAGGTCTTAGAAGAGCTTGGGTAGCTAAGTGTTGATAGCGATGCAAAGCGGGTTCACGGCCCGCAGGCTTTGCGGGTATGGGGCAGGGCAGGCCTAAAAATTTGGATAGTTTAGAGTGAAGGCCAATGTGAGTTTAGCCCACACGGGCGCAGGCCAATGCGGGTTGAGCCCGCGCGGGTGCGGGCTGGCCCGTGGGGCTGATTTAAAAAAATATATATTATTTTTACAATATACGTTTCTTTAACATTTTAGTTTTTTTAATAAAAAAATCATGGTTAAACGGTGACATATGATTTCTCACCGTAATGGTCATATTAATTCACCATTTATTCACATGTTAATTTTAAATAGGCCTATATTTATTGTTTTAATATGATATTATATTATTTATATAGTAATTATTAACCATATTCACATGATGTGTCAACCCATATCTTAAAAAATGGAACTCATCACCCCTTCACATGGTTTCAATTCTATAAGAGTTATTATAATCATAATATTTTTTAGGTTGATTTAATTTTGTTATTATTTAATTTTATTTTGTTATTAAGAGAATTGGATATAACCTCATAAAAACATTAATAGCTTCTTCTGAAACTGATTGTTACTTGGAGAGACTTCATTCATTCACTGGTTTAGTTGTTCACATCACCACAAAATCAACATTATCATTCATCACCCATCACCCATCACCGATCACTCACATACTTTCTATCGCAATTTCTCACCGCCACATCAGCGTTACCGCATGCCACCATTAACCTACAAAAAATGTTCCATCACATTCTTTAAAACTCTAGTTATTTTTAATTCATACTTCTCCCCACAAATACCTTTATGAATGATAAAAAATACAGTATTTAAATGATTATAAATAGTATTTTTTTTATAAAGGTGGGTAAGCTCGCGGGCAACCCGCAGGTTTATGCGGGGAGGGGTGTGCTTGACAATTTTTGTTCGCATTATATGCGGGCTTTCGCGGACAAACCCATGCGGGCTCAAACCCGTGAGGGCTTGGCCCGCCCCGCCCCGGCCCGCCTGTTTCGCATTACTAAGTGTTGAGCTTTTGGGAGTCTCATCCTCCAAAGTTTCTCAAGTAGTTAAAGTATAGGTTGTGTTTTTTTTCTTGACAAGAATTTGGTAGAGGATGGAGTTTTGTGTGCATTTATTCATGATGTAATTAACTTCGAACATGGATTTGTGCTGAGGTAGAAATGTCCAAAAAATCATGATTTTGGATGTCATGATTATCTAACATATTGGAGCTCGTTCCTCTCAGTTATGGTGCTAGTTATATGTAGTGATAGTTTTGATGTGAGATTCTTACTGGAACTTATAGTGGTGTGATGAGGAATAAAATTACATAGAATGTTAGTTGGGGGGTATTTGAGCTTTGTGAAGATATTTAACATGTATCCTAGAGTGATGAATTAGGTTCAACTACTGTGTATGAGAACCCTAATGAGGTCAGTGGTGCATGTGTTTTCCCTTTTAGTAATTGGGAGGGTAAGTGTGAGATGGAAAATGATATCCTTATTCCATAAACTGGAAAATTTTGATATATGTTATTTTTCAACCTATGACTATGAGTGGTAGTGGACCATCGTATAGTAGTATAATGATATTTTTGAGGTTACTGATGGTGGATGTTTATATTTTTATGTTCACTAGTTATGTAAATCATTGGGGTCTCCCCCTTTGAAGGTGGGGAGTATGATGACCCTATGAAAAATGCCTTTGAAGATGGACCATATAAGAGTGATATTGATGGTTTGTGGAAATAATTTATGATGGTGTTCATAAACATCTTGTTTTTAGAGTTTAAGTATTTAGGTGGAAAGGAATGATGATATTAATTTGGGTAGAGTTATGCTTGGGATGAGATATTCCCTTATAGTAAGTTGAGGCACTTTAGAATTCCTAGAATAATGCGAATCTCATATGTGGTATTATATTAGTGATTAGGAAGCGATGTGTTCATGAGTGAGGCTTCATTCTAAGACCTAGTGTATCTATATATTATTAAAAGATCAAGGATCCCATTTGAGAATGAGTTATCATCCTGTGAGGGGATGAGATGTGAGATTCTAAGAGAGTCATTTGGGATGTTCTTTTTTTGAGGATAAAAAGTCTCAAATGTGTAGAGGATTTAGCGATATTGGTTTTCCCGTATAAGAAACTTGGATCATTTTGGATTTTTGGATCCCCAATCCTTTAAAAAGGTAAAATGGTATGTTTACATGAGAAAAAAATATTGAAAAAATCATCTAATAGTTTTGTTGATTCCAGGATGCAGTGTTTACCATCAGGTTAAACCGACAGGGAAAGGTGGTTGTGGCAGAGTCTTGATAAAAATATGTCAAGTATAGAAATGATATTATTATCCTATTCATGAGTTACTATGATAATGTACTTACATCTTTTCAATGAGATCTCATATGGTAAAACCTAGGCTATAGTTGATTTTGAGATGCAGGGTTTACCGTAGCTGTGCTATAAATTGAGTTCACATTAGAGTTATGGGTTTGACCTTTTTATAGGTATTTTATTTTATTTATTTTATTCCCTTCCCATTATCTATTCCCATTTTTCATGTCAAAGGTTATAACTCCATTATTTTTTATACCATCTCTAGGAGGAGGAGGAGGACAGAAGGAGCTTCATTAGAGCAGGTCGAATGGAGATGGATTGGGAAGTGATGTCGATCGATCATGGAACTAAAACCTGAAGATTTGGTGTTTCACCATGGATTAAGAATAATTATCTCATTTAAGTCATGTTATTAACAAAATTTTATCATATTTATTTATGCCCCATGATTTTTGGGTTGGTGTGGATGGTATAAATGATTAGATATGGACGAGTGACTGAAGGCCATGTATAGTGATAAGATGTGAGAGTTTGATAGTGGTGTATTGGTATAGGTTTATTTAGGTTCCATCATATGACTAGGAGGACTGGGGTCATAATGTAGGGTAGGTAAAACCTATGATTGTTGGAAGATGTCTTAGGCGATCATTGTGGAGGGTATCCAACAAGAAGATAGTCTGATATGGAGTAAGGCTGGCTAACCCTGGGGAAACCAATGTGGTGGGAGGGCAGTAGCAAGTGGACTCCATAACACTCATGGAAGAGATTTCTTTGGGGTTTCAAGATCAATAATGAAAAGGTAAAAATATCAAAATAAAAAAATTAAATGAAAAAATTATATATAGCAATATATAGGGGAGAATATTGGAGTGAAAATCTCCCATTTCATTAATTATTTACCCCCACCACCTTTCATATATAATATATTATATTAATGATGATGATGATGATAATAATAATAATAAAATTATTATTGGAGATTATTGTTTTGATGATGAATTCTAACTGTGATGTCAGATTAATGATTCATTTGTGGAATCACGATCTAAAAAATGAGATGAAGATTTTAGGATCAATATTTGGCACCTAAATTTAACTCATGGAATGAGCTTCTGGTCTTATCATGAAATTCCCTTCATACATGATATGATGAAATGCATATTTTTTTATCTATTTGATGTTTCCAATAAATAAATAGAATATCATGAATATTTTTACATATATATTGTGATGGTGTAGTCTACTTAGAAATATGTGGTTGTTTACATGATGAGATATGAATTTTTTAAATATATCCATGTATGACCAAGACCAGAGTTTGGTTAGACCTTGATGGTGCCAGTAATTAAAAGGGTAGACTTAAGGGACTTATGGGATTATCATAGAACATGAGGAGATCCCATATATCCTATTAACCCCTGAGTGAGAGACAATGCATTTACTTTGGATTAGATAATGGGAGGATGGTTATTTTATCCCATTTCATATTGACCCTTATGGACTATATATGGTATAGAATGTTGGTGTCTTCTCTCTACCCTGTTCACCACAGGTTGTGTCCATGGTAGGTAGAGAGTGTGGGGGGGGGGATTGGAAGTAGAATATTCATAGTGTAACTTTCATTAGATCATCAATTTTGACGACATTGGGATGATATAAGTATAGATATAGGTTTGTATATGCCCTCATCTACTGTATTGACATGGATGAGGCACATGATTCTCATTTCAATTTATTTTGATGTAGTATTGATTATGGTTATCAAGAAGTGGGCATGTTTTATATGATCAAGTTTGGTAATCACCCCTTAACCGGTCAACATACCCCTAGTGAGGCACATGACCCTCGGTAGCGGTATTTGGATCGATGGTATGGTGGTTGTGGTATTCATACTATGTAGTTTGTCACATGTCTTTGGGAATCATAGTGCACAGTGTCTCTAGGTTCCCCCTTAGTATTCCACCGCCTACGGAGCTTGGATGAGTATATAAGAAACCACCTAACTTTTAGTTGATCACTCCCCTTGTGTTTATTTGGGTTTCAATACTTCCTCGAGAATTTTCATGTTTGAAGAGGTATTATTTCCCCTTATAGGATGTAATGAGGTTTAGGAAACCATCTGTGGGGTCAGTGGTCCTTCAGATACTATATAGTTCTTGATGGTGTCAATTCAGGACTCCGTTTATACTATTAGATCTTGAATTAGAGTGTGAAGTTATCACATGGGCCTTAAGGAATAAGGCATTTTTGGAAATATGATTTCACTAGTGTGTTTTCCCATTCACCTTGTGTGATGGGAAAGTGATGATATGAGTACATGAGGAGTGTATCATAGATGATTATAACCCTTGGGTATTGTTTCTTCCTAACCAGATCCTGAGACTTGATATAGTTTTTTGGTTATCATCCCTTTTTTAAAACCATTATGGTTTTATCTTCGGCTGTGGATGGGTAGAAAGGTGTTTTCCCCTAGGGTTTTTGAGTAGAGAGGGGGTTTTCCCTGATTCATGGGGTTTTTTCATGGAGTACTCATTCCACATAATGAGTTGAACCTTGGTTTTATATTTGTTATATTCTAATGATATAGGTTTGGGTTTATATCAGGAAGTGAAGCGATAACTTCTTCTATATATGGTGTTTCTTTACCCCTTTATTGAGTTCAAAAACTGTATGGTTCAACCATTAGTGTCATATTGACATATATCCCAACTATAACTTTATATTTTAGGGAATTTTACTGGGTATTTTTATAATCACTATTGCATGGGTCTTATGTCCACACTTTTCATTTCTTTGTATAGAATGAAAAGTTTGATGGAAATTTCGATGGATATGGAGTGAGGGAGGCTTAGTTGGATCTGAGGGAGGCTTAGTTCATGAGATAGAGGTTGTGTTATGTGGTCATCCCATTCTTCATAGTCACTTGATATTAGTTTTATTTTGGGATGCTGGGGCTTGTATTATTTTAACCTTTCCATATTGTAATTTTTATTATATGTATTTGGGATTTATAAAGAGTTTTAATACATTTTAAATTTCATATAGTTATGTATTAATGTGTGTATGTGGTGTTATGGATGATTTATTATGTATGCATTCACATTATATATAAGTTAAATCCCACCATATGTGATTTATTCCTTCTTAGTGATATTCACTATACCCTAGCCTATTAGAAGTGGGCTTGGGGTGGCACACCTGGATCATCTCTATCGCAAGTGGGGACCCAATGAGTTGGGTCATTTTAGAATGAATTTTTTTATCCAAATGTTTCCTAAATCTAGATTTTTATAGTATTCATGGAGTTTTATAAAATTTAAAATGGAATATCACATGGTATGTAAGCTATTCTATCATATAGAATATATTTATACACCCTACAATGAAATGTGATGAAGTAAAAAAAATTATATGAATACATATGAGTATTTTTATTGTGGGAATTGTAAATGAGGTAACACTTCAGGTTACTCAGTGTGAAATATAAGAGTTATTATTTATTATGTTAATGTTAACTACATTATAGATGAGGGTTATCTATTTAAGAAAATTATAACTCAATAAGTTATCAACTTGATTTTATGTGATGAGCCGTGGAAGTAGAGTTGGAGTGAATAATAAAGATAAGACAACTGAGAAGACTAATATAACTAAAAGTTTTGGAATTTAAGTCAAATGTTGTTACACATATCATTTTAAATAATAAACATCATTATTATTTGAGAATAATTCTAGTTTCATGATGGGTTTGGAAGATGAAATTTCATTAAGACAAAAGGTAAAGTATTTGGAAGATAGATGGGTTGTAGATTTGGAAAAGTCCATGTTAGTTCACCCTGAGATATGTAATAATAAATATTTCTTATATAAGAGGAAAAAATTATATAAATATATGTAAAAGATTTAAAACATTATAAGATACATAAGATTCTACAGAGTTGTGGAAGAAATATTTGTGACATTATTCTAAAAGGCGTTTCAATATGAAAATTTTCCTAAGTATAAATGATTGCATGTTAATATGACTAAAAGTTGATGATTAAAAGATAAAACAATATGAATATAAAGTTGATCAAAAGTTGGGTTGATAGAAATATGGAACATGAGATGCATGAATATAGAGTTTTAATGATATTTTGGATCTTCACGGAAGAACACAATAAGCTCAGGTGATACATTTGAGTTGTTCAAAGAATAAAAGGATACAAAAGGTTGATCTATATATAAAATATATAACTAGAGGTAAATGTAGGATGATTCCTATGGATTTTATATAATCAAAATATTATAAGATATTTAATATAATATTTATGTGAATTTAATGTAATTATGACTATTCTAAGTAATTAATAAAATATACAAAATTCATGAAGTTAAAGTTATGATTCTTGATGATATATAAGGAATCCTTGAATATGGTTATAATTTCATTTTATGAAGGCTTTTATTAATTCATATTATAATATCTTTAGAGGCATTGAATTTGGTTGACTGAGATTCAGGGAAGGAGGAATATATGAAGCTCAAGGATTGGATTTATCAGAGAAAGGTTGGATATATAAAGAAATTGTTCATTCACAGCTCATTTAGAGCTCATAAATGATAAACAATTGACTAAATTAATATTTAATTATCAAACTATATGTTCCTAAATATATTATTAGTTGAATAAGAAGATAATTGATTCTATATAATCTCATAGTAGAGGAGGATGCTATTAAAATCCATAAGGTTTCTGTGTAGAGTAAAATAAAAGATGAGGTTCTAGCAGTTGAAGTTTCATATCGATAAATTCTATAAATTGAGATTGTTATAAAAAGTTAATCAGGTTTATTTATAATTCTTATAGGTAGATTATATTTGTTTTAGGATTAACCAAGAGTAAAATTTTCTTTTGATTTTTTGGTAACACTATAAAATATAAGGAACTAGTATATTAACTTGTCAAGAGATATTAGTATTGGAAAAAACGTTTGGGGAAAGGATGATACCTTACCATACCCATTTAATCATTGATCAATTTTAATGGAAATATGTGTCTTAGACTATACCTAAAAGTAGTACAGAGTAGGTACCCACATTGGAAAAAAACCTTGTAAAAACTTATATTCCATACATTTATTTTAATTTTACTATATAAGGTTAAGAGTGAAAAATAATGTTTGATATATAATTTTACAAGTCAATGAGGTTGATTTTATTTTGAAGTAAATTATAAAAGTATACAAATAATTCCACTTCCACCTTCTCAGTAACATATAATATCCTCAATATCTTCAATTGGAATTAGATAAACCGAAGTTCTCTTTGAAATGTTCTTAATTTTTTAGAGATGGAAAACATAAATTCATTTTAAAAAAGTGGAATTCATAAATTTTATAGTGAAAATACCATGGATTAAATAATATGTTTATTCCCTAACTTCTTTCACTTGTATTAGAAGTTATTGATGTAACAATTATTAGATTTCCATTAATAGTGAAATATTATTCTATAAATTTTAATGATAAATTAAAACATAGAGGTTGATTATAAGATAATAAATTCTATTATTATATATATATTAGACAAAGTATATAAAAATGTGATGGGCCTCCAAACTACTAATGAGATTTGGGAAAAAAAAATTAAAAGCATATTTGAAGGGAAAGTGAAATATAAGGAATGAATACTCTAGATATAGAGAAGTAAGTTTGAAGATTTGAGGATAAATGATAAATAAAATATTGATGACTACTTCACAAGTGTGATTGAAATCCTCAATAATATTATAGGTTTTTGAAATATCTTGGAATATTCAACTATTGTAAAAAAATTGAATAGAAACTTTCCAAAAAGCATTGATGATAAATTTTATATATTAGAAGTTATAGATGATTTATCTATTATTAAATTATATATCATATTTTTTACTTATTATGTGATTAAAGTTTCCACATTTAAGAATAATATCAAGGGGGATTTGGTGTTTGAATACTTGAGAAAGCTTAAAATTAAATAAGATGAGGATAATTACTCTAGAGAATAAAAATATGAGGAATAAAATGATAAATATTATAAGAGGATTATGTCTCTTATATCAAATAACTTTAAAAAATAAATATATAATTAACAATTTAAAATTATAAAAAAATGTTTTATTTATTGTGAAATAATAAATTTTAAAAAAATTAACTAAGTAAGAAAGTTGATAAGTATGAGGATAATGTGAAAGAAGAAAAACCTTAGAGGAATAAATGGGATAAAATTTCAAATGAAATTAAAAAATTAACAAATGGTAAGAAATAGTTCACTAGAAAGAAAAGAAAAAGTTTGTTGAGAAAAAAGAGGAATATTACTCCACTGAACATTATATATTTGAATAAAAAGATCCATAAATTTTTAGGGCCTTCATATCTCATGTCAAAAAAATAAATAAACTTTATGATGTGAATAAAAGAAAGTTGATGATATGTTTATGAAACATATATTGAAAGTGGAACTTGGGACATGTCTTAAAGAAAACACTAAAATAAATAAAGAAGTTATACTTTTTAAGAAAGAATGTGATAAGAATAATGATAGAAAATAAAAGTTTCTTAAAAAAGAAGTTTCTTAAATTGATAAAATTTTAAAACTCATATTAAAGGTTATAGAGAAAGATTTGATGGTGAAATATCTTTATAAAAAACATTATTTTATGGAAGTTGGGTGAAGTAATACATAATAAAGGTGTCTTGAATTTGAGAACACTTTTAAAAGGATGAGTAAAGATTTTAAAAAAGTTTTATAAGTTAAAGATAAACCATATCATGTTGTTGGGAATGTGAGATCAAAAAGTTAGGTGACATATAATTCTACTAAACTTGAAAATAAAAATGTTTTTACAAATAATATTGGTAACAAAACTAAAACAAGGAAATTTTGGTTACATAATAATTGTGATAAATATTCTTCTACATTAAAGGAATATAAGAGTAACTTATATGGAAATGTTTCCCCATTCCAAAGGAAACTAGAAGTTATAAATTCAGCTAGACACCAATTATATTTTCCAAAACAAAACTCTGATAAATATGGATTATTTATATTATTATTATATTGTTAGTTATATAGAATTTTTTGTAAAATTATTATAACTACTAGCATAAGGTGTCACTCCCTTAGAATATGTGTGAATCAAGGGAGAGATACTATGGAAGAAAAAGAAGTAATTCTAAGAAGATGGAGAAATATTTAAAGAAGGAAAAGTGTTTGAAAAAAATTCTTCAATTCCATTTTGTCATAATAGATTTGGATTCTTAGGGTAAATTTTTGAAATATATGAACAGTAGGATCATCATACTTAATAATGTATGACTACTCTTTTAGAATAGTTTCCTTATGTTAAAAAGGAAAATAATTTTTGAAATAGAAAAAAAGGAAGAACATTCACTTATTGTCAAAGTTACTCTAATGGATAACTAAAAAAGGAAAGTCATGGATACTTAATGGTGTATATACCTATCATATGGCAGGTTATACAAAAATATTTAAGAATATTAAATAATATGATAGAGGTGTAGTTACCTTTGGGAATGATAATTCCTTAAGAATTATCAAAATCACTATGGCTATGATTGAAGATTGGACACTGAAATTTAAATAAGTTCTACTTATTGATGGGATTGAATAAAACTAATTGAGTGTAAAAAAAATTAACATGATGGGAATGAAGTTAACTTTAAGAAAAACTATTATATTATTAATTTCTCAAAATATAGTTTTTTTAAAAAGGGTATAACAAACTAGGAGTAAATTATTCTAAATTGGAAATCCAAGTAATTCATTTTATTTAAGTGATAAAGATTAAAATAAACTATGGTATAAGAGGATGAAACATTTTTTCAAACTAATTTTAGTAAAATATCAAAGGAATATTTAGTGAGAGATTTTTTCCATTTGAGAATAGAAAGTGATGTTATTTTGAAAACATGTAAGAAGGGGGATATAGTACATAGAAGTCACAAAATGGTAGAGATATAGTCCACTAGACCACTTGAACTTATATATTCTAATTTATGTGTTTTTACAAGATTTCAATCCTAAAAATATAATCTCAACTTTATCACATTCATTGATTATTTCACCAGGATGAAAAATGTTTTATTCATAATAATAAATCTAAATCTATATACATGATCAATATATTCAGAAAGGAAGTTGAAAAAGAAATGAGAGTCTACATTAATAAGTTTAGAACATACAATATGAAGGAGTTTACTCATAACTCATTTGAATCATATCATTTTAAGCATGGTATTAAATACAAATATAGTAATCCTTTTACTCACCAGTAAAATTGGTTCATAGAAAGAAATAGTAGAAGTTAGTTGAAATAGGGATACTATGCTTTTTGAATACAAACTCTCAAAACTCTTTAGAGAGAAGATATAAGTAATACTATAAATTTCAAAAATAAATGCTTGAAGAGACCGAAATCAAATATGACCCGTTATGAGATGTGGTATAAGAAGAAGCCTATAGTGAAATAATTTATGGTATTTAGGATACTATGTTTAATGAAAATAAAAATTTCAGATTTAGTGGATATTTAATAAAAATATAAGTAATGTGTATTTATGATGACCCAAACATTTATAAATGGAATTACCTTTTTTATTTGAGTTAATTTTTTATTAAGAAAGGAAATTATAAAAAAAAAATTCACTACTTTGGTTTTCGGGCCGTTATAATCTTCATAATGTTGGATTTAAAAGGCAATTAAACATCATAACCATTTATAGTATAGACATCATATAGTGATTTTATTAATATTATACTTATAGAGTTATGATAAATACATTTGACATAGAAAAAGTAATTGATGGACTCATCCAGTAGAATCATACCCTATATAGCCAATTTATTAGAGCTCCCAAGGGATATATAAACATCATGATTTATTATTGACAAATCAAAAGTTTATGTTCAATAACTAAATCATGATAAAAACCATTTATAGGATAATTTCAAGATCATCAATATCATGGTCCAAACCATTTTTTCTGAACCACCCCAAAAAATATCACCATTGCACACATTACCCTTAGGGAATTCTCTGGTTTAATAAAGGGAAATGCATCTAAACCATAATAGTATGAATTTTTATATTTTTATTTTTAATAAAATAATGATTATATTTTTATTTTATTACTTTATAATGGTTAAATAATAATGTTTGATAAAAATTAGATTTTGATATGGTGAAACACAAATTTTATTTTTAAGAAATATATAGTTTCAATAAAGACACTATTTTTAATGAATTTTGATTTTTTATAATAAAATATACTTTAATAAAATATTATTATTAAATAATATTTATTAAATATAAATGATAATATAATATTATTAAGTCAAATGTAATTTTTATAAGGGTCGGAAAACTGTTAATCTAAATTTTTTTTTTCAATAAATGGGCTTTTTTATTTAAAAGTTTAAATTATTATATATAGAGAATTATTTTTTAAAAAATAAATATTATTAATTCATATTTTTAAATTATATAATGATCAAAATTTCATGATTTTTTGAGATAATCAGTTTTTTTGGTAAAACTTAAATATGGAATAATTATATAGTATGTATTGTGGAATCATAAATCCCAAGAGTGATGTAATAAATACTATAAATAAAATCCTTGGCCATAATTATTTTTCCCATTTAAAATAATGTGTCTTTAAGTTATTTTATTAATTTTATAAATCTTTAATGAATCCTCAAAAACCTATACTATATTTTATGGTTTTAAAATAAATTCTTTTTAAACATGACTCACTTCCAAACCACCAAGGGTATTATTTTAAGAATTTCAGTTCTTAGCCTTATAAAATAATGAAATAAAACCCTATTTGGAATAAAATATTGAGAAAAACCATGGGATGGTGCGTTTCTTGGATTAATTCATTATACAATGTTAAAAACCTAAGTTTAGAAATTATTAAAGAATTATCCTCTCTTTTTTTATAAAAATTCACACAACCTCCCATTACACTTCACTAAAAACATTGGATCATAAATTTACTATAAATTTACCACTCTCTATATCCCTCCCAAGTTGTTTTCAATATCTTAAGACGATCTTACCAAGATTTTAGAAGCACCCCTGAAGGTAAGGGATCCTCTCCTCCTCCTCTTTATACAAGCACCTTATTTATATTATTCATTTTTATTGTTAATTGTTAATGTTGGGATATGTTTTTACACATCCCTATTAATGTTATTATTATTTCAAAGTGACAGGATACCCCTTTAAATATTGTTAAATCATTCAATGAATCATTATGTATCCCTATTATGCTTTGAAAATTATCCTTTGATTTTCCATGCCAAACATTTGTGTAGTGAATACCCATCCCCATTTCTACTAAAGGGTATTCACCTAGTTGTACATATCCTTACTTGATTGGTTAATTCCATGTGTTTAAACTAAACTTCTTAATCAAGGGATTAAAATTTATGAAATACAAATTTCATTTTTATAATCTATGTGGCACACTTATGCATGTCAATGATAAGAGTGTGAAGGGTGGGCCCAGAATTATATTTACCTCCAATTCCTTGGGTAATGTTTTTATCTCATGATATTTCATGTATGTTCCATGATAGGTTATCCTAACAAATCCATGTTAATATTTATTATCATTTAGCCTTGACTTATGGTTATAATGTCATGTTTTATGTGGTTTCCACATTCCCATGTTACCTGTATGTTATCATCTTATATCATGATTTGATGTTAAAATTTATGATTTTCTCCAATATTATGTTACCTTGATATTAATATTGAATAAAATTCATTACTTTCATCAAGTTATTCTTTGATTTTTCACTTACTAGGATTTTTAGCTTTCCCCTTTCTTATGTACGTCCCTACGTTATCCCGTGCAGTTTTAGAAGATCAAGGGAATTTATTGGAATATTGTGGAGTTTTATCTTATGTATTTGTTTTTATATTGTAATTTATTATGATATATACCTAATGAAACAAATAAACTAGGCCTCATGATATTATTGTTCTGTATTATGTTCATCCTTATGCAACGAACTAAAAAATTATAAATTAAATCCCCTTTTTAAATGAGTAAATGACTTATTAAGAAATGAAAAAACATGAACGACTTTGGTTATTTTAGACTGTTAAAAGATATATCTTACCAAATTTAAGAGTCCATTAATAATTATAACCATTTATATTATAGTTATTATACAATTATCATATTATTAATATATAGGGTTATGATAAATCTGATTGACACAAACAAAGGAAGTGATGGGCTTGACTTGTAGGATCATACCTTATGAAGCCCATTTATAATAGCTTTTGAGGGAGATAACATAAATGGTATTTGACCTTGACCAATACCAATTAAATATTAAATTACTAAAGAATGGGTGAAACCATTTATAGGATAATTTCAAGCTCATCAAGATCAGGACCCAAACCGTGTTCGTCAAACCACCCCATGAAATTCTCACTGTCACACACCTTATCCTTAGAAAATTCATTAGTGTAATAAAGGTATATGTATATGGAAACTAATAGTATCTATTTTTCTATTTCTATTTTCAATATAATAAGGATTATATTTATCTTTTATTACTTTATATTGGTTAAATAATAAAGTCTAATAAAAATTAAATTTCGATATGATGAAACACAAATTATATTTTTGAGAAATATATAGTTTCAATCAATAAATACTTTTTGATGAAATAAATAATTTTTTAAATAAATAATTTTTTAATAAAATATTATTATTAAATAATATTTATTGAATATAAATGATAAAATAATTTTAAAAAGTCAAATATATATTTTTGTAAGGGTTAGAAAACCGTAATTGTAAAAAAAACTAGTTTTTGAAATAAATGGGGATGTTTGATTTAAAAGATTAAATTAAAATATTTATATAATTTTTTTGATAAAATAAAAATTATTTTTGAAATAATCACATCAAAATTATCTAATTGTTAATTTTTCATAATTATCTAAGATAGTCAATTTTTTGCGTAAAAATTTAATACGTTATAATTATATGACACATATTATAAAATCATAAAATAAAAAAAGTGATGTAATAAATTCTATAAATAGTATTTGAGAACAAAACTACGTTTCTCCTTAAAAATAATGTGTCTTTAAATTTATTTTAGTAATTTTATAAACACTTAATGAATCCTCCAAAACCTATATTATATTTTAAGGTTTTATAATCAATTATTTATAAAAATAACACAATTCCGCATCACCAAGGATATTATTTTTTGTATTTTGGTTATTATAATTATAAAATAATTATATCCTTTCCACTTTGTTATAAAAAATTGTAAAAAACCATTCTATGGTTTCTGGTTTGGATTAATTTATCATATAGAGTCCAAAACTTATGTTTAGAAATTAATGATGAACTCTCCTATATTTTTCTATAAAAACCCACCCAACACCTCATAATTCTTCATTAAAAACATTTTTATCACGAATTTACTCTTCAATTACCTCTATAGAGCCTTAAAAAGGTTTTACCAAGATCTTAATAAGCTCTTCCCAATCTTTTAGAAGCTTCCACTCAAGGTAAGGGACTCTCTTCTCTTCTTGTTTTATTTTAAGTAATTTCCTTATACTAAGACATTTTTTATTTTCGATTTTTCATGTTTTAATGTGTCTCTAAAAATCCCTTTACTGTAATTATGATTTTCATCTACTTAGATACCCACTTTAACTCCCATTTATCCCTTATATAAACCTTTATATACACCCATTATGCTATCAAAATTATCCTATGATTTTTCATACTAAACATTTGAACAATGAATACCTATTCCCATTTCCACTCTAGGGTATTGATATAGTTGTACCTATCCTTTATAGATTTCCGAATTACATGTATGTAAACCACACTCCATAATAATGAGATTAAAAGTGATGAAATACATCCTTATGTTGCATGATCTATGTGAAACACTTATGCATGTACATGATATGAATATGACGGGTGGGACCAAAATTAGATATCCCTACAATGAATTGAGTAATGTTTTTATCTCATGATATTCCATGTATGGTGAAAGGTAGCTTATCCTAAGAACACTTTTTTATGATGTCTCGGTGATTATCCTTGACTTATACTTATGATGTAATGTTTTATGTTGTTTCCACATTCCCATGTTTCCCTTATGTTTTCATCTCAAATCATGATTTTATGTTAAAGTTTTTCATATATCACCCCTATTATATTACCTTGATATGCCTCTTGGCTCACATGTACTACTTTACCTTATTATATTATTTTATTATTCCCTTACTAAGCTTTATAGCTCATCCCTTTCTTATTTATGTCCCCAGGTTATCCCATGAAGTTTTAGAAGAAGAACATATTTTTTAAGAGCAGGTTAAAGGAGTTTTATGTAATTTTTTTCTATTTAAATTTGTTATGTTATATAACTAATTAACCAAATATACTAGGCCTCATGAACTTTGGAGGTTTTATTAAGTGTATCTTTATAAAATAAATCATTAATTAAGGTGTATTAAAATATGGGTTTTCATAGTTAGTATTAGAGAAATGTCTAGTTTTTTTGGGGATTAGGATTAGAAAAATCTAGATAAATCCTTTGGAATAATACTATACAAAGAAAAAAATACCTAAATTTTGGTAAAGTTTAGAGTAATTGGTTTCCAAGAAAATACATCTATGACTAGATACTATAAGTGGATATGGCTATAGAACATTTGTACCTAGGGATAATAACCCCTAAAAGGGAACATTGAGATAGAATCAATATTTATGTGGTTCACAACAACAGGCCTTACTACAAAGATTATTTGAAACTCTTTGGGGAATTGATTTGGTAAATTCAAAATATCTTTACAAACCATTATATTGGGAACAAAAATTACCATAATATTTTATATTAGGAAATTGATCATGGATAACTTAGATTGGAACCTATAAATTTATAAGTTAAGGAATATATGTCATTTATGTGTTATCCATTTAATATTAATGGTTTCCATTATATGTGTTTAATAGTTTAAAAATAATCATCCCTAATTTTCCCTTTATTTTTAGAAAATGGATCAAAATGGGAGAAACTGTTTCAACAACCAATGTGACGGGAAAAGTGATGACTGACCAAATGAGATACCCAACCTAATGGGAGTATGATTCTAGAACTTTAAGACTACAAATTATTAATTAACTCAAGTTTTTAATTGAAACTTGAATTAAGAGTAATGATCGAATCCCCCCAAGAAAGAGAATGTTACAATTGATACCTTTATGTGACAAAGGCCTTTGCATTTTAGTGGGTCTTCCAAAAATTTAATCATAGAACAATAGATCAACTCCATTGAAAAGATATTCCCCATCCTTCAATGCTATGAGAAAGAGAATTTTGTTCTTTCTGTTTATCATATAGAAGGAGAAGTTGATCAATGGTGAACGTTGGTAAAAAATATGAATCCCATGGTGAAACTAAAAGTGATGATGGGAAATTAATTCCAATTTTTTTAGAAAATATTTTCCTTCACTCCTTAACATAAAATGGATAGGTATTTTCAAATCCTTAAGTAGGAGGATGATGAGTCCATCATGGATTATGAACCCAACTTCACAATACTTTCATGATACACTTCTAGATTTATCACCTCCCTAAAAAGAAAATATAACCATTTCATTGGTGGGATAAATCTGAGTCTATAATTTTTTTTTGGAATTAAAGTATTTGAAAGCAAAGAGGAATTTTTTCGATGTGACCTCAAAGTTAAAATAGAGATTTGATAATCTCAAGGATATTATTGGTTTGGAGATATAAATCTTAGAATATATTTTAACCCTAATGGTATGATAGAGAAATATCATGGGGTAAATAAAGTATAACATCATACTTGTCAAAAGTGTGGGAAGAAACATCCTAGAAATTTCTTAAAAGGGATAAGAAAATGATTTAGGTTCTAGAAAGAAGGGAACCTAGCTAAAAATTGTCAATGGGAGAAACTCACCAACATAATAAAATAAAGGAATGATTCATTTAACCCTAAACCTACTGTCCGATGTTTCACCTCCAATGAAAAATTTATCTATTCAAATAAATGCACTAATCTAAGGGTTTTTGATGAAAATTGATGAGAACAACCTCCAAGGACCAGAGAGAAAGGGATATCTTGTGACATCACAACTATTGAGATGGATCCAAACAATGAAGTGGTTATATGTACACTAGTTATTAATTCAAGGATAGAGAATGTACTATTTGATTTTGGTTCTACACATTCTTTCATATCATGAAAGTTTAGTATAAATATTCAGACAAGATCTCAAAACATTAGTGTAGAGTTATCGGTGACAACTAAAAATGAGGTAATTATTGAATCCCAAGTATATAAATCGACCCCTATAAAATGTTTTGGGATAAATTTTCCAAAAAACCTTGTGATAATCCCTTTATAGATATTTGATACTATTCTGTGTATGGATTGGATTTCTTTATGTAGATCTGGCATAAATTTTTGAGAGAAGGAAATCACCCTTAGTTTCGTTAATCATCATCTGATTACATACAAGTGTAAGGATAAAGATGAATATCATTTGATATCATCATATAAATCATGGATAATATTCCTTTTCAATTAAGCATGTCTAGGGAAAACTATTGAGACTAAACAACATATCATCCTTAATGACATGCCCATTATAAAGGAATTTTCTAATGTATATCTCAAATAATTTTATGGTATTCTTCTTAGCTATGAGGTTAATATATCAATCTAGCTCATACCAATAGATTTTCTAATATCCAAGACTCCATAGAGATTGTCCAATGTTCTAATTGAGGAGATAAAAAAGAAACTGTAGTAGAATTTGGATAAAGAGTTTATACACCCAAGTGGTTCACTGTGTGGTGCACCAGTCCTCTTTGTCAAGAAGAAGAATGGTTCAATGCACCTTTTCATTGATTACTGTGAACTAAAAAAAATAGAATAAAGAAAAAGTATCCTCTTCCATGGATTCATAATTTGTTTGATCCACTACATGGAGCCCAATACTTATTTAAGGTTGGTATTTGGCGTGGATATTATCAAGTAAAGGTGAATAAGGAGGATATCCCCAAGAATGATTTTAATACAAGGTACTTGAACTAAAAGTTTACAGTGATTCAATTTAGACTCACTAATTCTTCAAAAAATTTTATTGACATAATGAATAGTCTTTAGGTATTACCTCGACAAATGTTTGATAGTATTTTTAAATGGTATTCTTATATACTCTAAATTATAGAGGAACATGATGAGAATTTGAATGATATACTGAAGACATTGAAAAAAATAAATGAAGTATGGAAAGTATAGTAAATGTGAGTTTTTTTTGGATCAAGTAAAATTAATGGGGCTTGTTACCACCAAAAAAAGGATATTTCTAGATCCTTAAAAAATAGAGGAAATTAAATAATGGACCAAAACAAACTCGGTGGTGAAAATCCATAGTTTCTTTGGATTAACTGGGCACTATTGTCGATTTGTGAGAATCTTATCATGATTTTAAATCCCACTAACCAATCTAAGAAATAAGGGGGTGAAGGTTTTCTAGAATGATGAATGTGATGAAGGATTTAAAGAGCTGGAGAAGTGGCTAATCACTACACCTGAGATCACATTACCCACCTGTTGGGATGGATTTGTGATCTATAGTGATGAATCAAAAAAGGGTATAGGTGGTGTACTCATGAAAGATAATAAAATGGTATTATAGACCCACCACCAATTAAATATTCATAATAAATACCCAACACTTGATCTAAAATTGGCTCTAATGATCTTCATGTTGAATATTTGGAGACATTATCTCTATAGTGCTAAGTGTGACATATATTCAGATCATAAAAGTCTCAAGTATATATTAAGAAAAAAGGATCTCAATAAGTTCCAATGAAAGTGGTTAGATCTGATCAAGGATTATGATTTCTCAATCCATTACCATCTCGGGAAGTTGAATAAAGTGGAATATTATTTGAGTAAAAAAGATCCTACAACCCTATATATATTGAATATTGCAAGGGATCCAATCTTATTGGACATGAAAATGATAGACATGGGAATAATAAAAGGACATTCATCCTAAATTGCTGAAATAACTTCTTAACTGTGCATTATTTATAGGATAAATGAGGACTATAAATATGATGATGTGCTATAGATTATGATATTAAATATTATAGAGTTTAACTTTTATATATATGGAGTTATAATTTTTGGAACCCAGATATGATTCCCATAAAAATAAGAACAGAAGAGGAAACTTATAGATGATGGGCATAACTCATCGTTCTCCATTCATCCAATAAGCACTAAGATGTATATAGATATAAAGAAAAAAATCTGATGGGATAACATAAATAGGGAGATTTCAGAATTTATATATCAATTCTTGGTATGCCAACAAGTCAAAATCTTAATGAATGATGTCCTAGGGTATTGTAAAACCATTACTCATACCATTATGGAAATGGAAAAACATAAATTTTCATTTATTCACAGGACCCCCCAAGACACCTAAAGGAAATAATGTCATCTGGGTGTTAGTTGATCTCATTTCCATGTCAGTGTATTTAATTTCCATTAAGGAATTTTTTCTCTTGAACAACTCAAGGGTATATAAATAATGTAATTGGTAAGACTACATAGAGATCCACTCTCTATTTCATCTGATCAAGATTTGAGGTTTACATCCAGGTTCAAGAGAAGCCTTCATTAAGAATTTGATATTAGGATGAGATTTAGAATTACTTATCACCATATATCAGATATTCAATCTAAAAGAACCATCCAAACTCTAGAGGATATGATGAGATCTCATTTAATGTATTTTTAGGGATACTGCGATAAAAAATTTCTCTATTTGAGTTATCATATAAAAACAATTTACATTATAGATTTAAAATAGAACCTTATGATTCTATAAATGGTAAGAGGTTTCAGACTCCAACATAATGGGATACAAGTGGAGAGTGTAAAATTATGGGACCTGATCTAGTCCAAGATATTATATAGAAGGTTCAAACTATTCAACTTCATTTGAAAACCACTTATAGTTGATAGAAAATATATGCATATAATCATCAATGAGACCTTGAGTTTGAGGTTAGATATAAATTGTTCTTTTTTACATCATAATGGAAGAATATCACCAGGTTTATGAATAAGGGAAATCTTAGTCAAAGATACATTGAACCCTTTTAAATCCTTGATTACAGTAGAGTGGTGGACTATTGAAAAACACTCCCACCTAACCTATCCCAAGTACATGATGCGCTCCATGCTTCCCTCTTGAAGAAGTATATATTAAAACTCTCACATATAATAAATATAGAGGTGGTAGCATTGGGAAATGATCTTTCATATAAGGAGCAACAGACGAATATCTTAGATCTTAGAGATAAGGTTATACGAAACAAGAAAAATCACCTGCTCAAAGTGATATGGAGGAACCACAAGTTTGAGGAATCTACTTGGGAACCATAAGGGGTGATGAAATAAAATTACACTAATATGTTTTTGTGTACAAATAAAATTTTGATGGAGAAATTTTTGAAGTGGTGAAATAATGTAATGGCCCGAACATTTATAAATGAAATACCCTTTTTAAAATGAGTAAATTCCTTATTAAGAAATGAAAACACATGCACTAATTTGGTTATTTTGGAAAATTATCCTATCATATTTATAATTATATTAAACATAATTGTTTTGATAGTATATTGATTTTATAGTGATTTTATGATCAATATATATATATATATATATAGACACACACAAATATATATATATATATATATATATAGGGTTATGATAAATCTAATTGACCCAGACAAAGGAAATGATAGCCTCAACCAGTAGGATCGTACCCTATGAAACCCATTTTTCGGAGCTTCTTAGGGAGATTACATAACTAGTATTTTCCGTTGAAAAAGACCAAAGAAAGTTTAAATGACTAAATCATGTGAGAAACCATTTATGGGAGAAGTTAAAGCTCATCAAGATCACTACCCAAACCATGATTTCCAGACCGCCCTATGAAAATCTCACCATTGCACACCTTATCCCCAGGGAATTCACTTGTATGATAAAGGGATATGTATCTAATTATAATTTTTTTATATTTTTTTATACTAATAAATAAATGATTATATTTAACTTTTATGAAATTATAATTGTTAAATAATAACTTTTCATATAAATTAGATTTTGATATAAAAAACAAAAAATGTATTTTTGAGAATTATATAGTTTCAATCAAGACACTCATTTTGATGAATTAAAGTTTTTTTTGAAATAAATAAAATTTTAATAAAATATTATTATTAAAAAATATTTATGAAATTTAAATAATAATATAATTTTATGAATTCAAATGTAATTGTTATAGGGGTTCAAAAATTGTTATTTTCAAAAAACAATTATTTTACAGTAAATGGGAATTTTTGATTTAAAAGTGTAAAATATAATATTTATAGAAATATTTTGATAATAAAATATAATTTTTGAAATTATCATTTCAAAATTATCCAACAGTGAATTTTTCATAAATTTTTGAGAGATTCGAATTTTTAGGCAAAAATTAAATACAGTATAAATATACATCATGTATTATGACATCATAAAGGAAACAAAGTGATGTAATAAATACTATAAGGAGTATCCATGAACTAAATTGTTTTTCCCTTTAAAATAATATTTCTTTAAGTTATTTTATTAATTTTATAAACCCATAATGTATCCTTCAAAACCTATATTATATTTTAAAGTTTTAAAATCAATTCTTTATAAACATGACTTAATTCCACACAAAAAATGGTATTATTTTAATTAGTTTAGTTCTATAAGAACACATACATTTTATACATAGAAATAAAATCCTGATATAGTAATAATCATTACATAAAATTTTGATCACACAATAATAGATTAGTTCTAGTATCTTTGGAAACTTGGAAACATAAACAACTATTTCATAAAATATCTACATTATCTCCCACTTATTTCTACATAACTAACACCATTCTTAGAAATATCATACTTAGTACCATTATTTATAACTTGGGGAAAAGAAACATATGAAAATGGTGATCTCAGATGCTCAATAAGGTAAAAATGGGAGATATCAATCTATGATCATATGAAAGCATAAGATAAACATAAGATTATGAGATCAAGAACATAACTTAAGAAGTTCATACCCAATATATATTATATCATAAACATGATTCATGGTATAAAACTTTAACATTTCAAAATAATAGATCATAATAGTGAAAAATAATCATAAATCAACAATGAATCAAAAGATCATGTCCTAAAAGTGTGGTACCAACATTGGTATAAAAACCATTTCATATTTTCATGGTTAACTACCAAGACCATCAAACCATAAAATATTTGGCATCACTATCTGTATACAATAGTAGATCCAACTCATTTACATGAATCCCATAGTAAATGAATCACATTAACATGTATCCCATAATTATCTCATGAGATATAAAACTTCACCCAATACATTGAAGAGAGATATAGAACCCACTCATCACATAACGAAAATAATATATATGCGCACCAAAAGATCAAAAAACATTCGTAATATTAGAATACATGAAAAGGAATGGGATTCATGAAACATTCATCATTTCATCATAGTATAACCTATAAAAGACATGTTTTATAATCATTATGTCATTTTATTCACAAACCATATATTGAAAGGATAACGATGATATCCTTGGATCATATCACTATTAAATAATAAGTGAAATCAAGGGTTTTTTAATTTGATGAATAGAAATACCATTAAAATATCATTAAATCATTCTTGAAGAAATCAGCCTTTTCATTATAAAATCACTTATTAAATAAAACTTTACACATATAAAAAACATTATTTGAAAATAACCATACAAAACTATAAAATAATCATCAAAGTAAAAATTATTCAATATTTTAGGAAAATATTCTCATGTCTTATAAGTAAAAAAAATATTCCTTTCATGTTTTTGTTAGAAAATTCACAAAGTACCTCGTTTGGAAAATAAAAAAAAGGTTCCCATCAAACCATGTCGTAAAAAGTAAAAAATGGGTAAAAATTTCTTCAAATAATTTTATAAGAATACTAAAAAACATTCTTTAACATATATTTATAAAATATGGATATTTAATGAAAATATTTCTCATTGGAGACTTAAGCATAACCAATCCTGAACAGTGATGAGAATGTGAAATAAAACCCTTACCTCAAGTTTCCCTTACTTCAAAAGCACTCTAAAATATTGTATAATAAATTTATATTTATTATAATTCTATAAAAGAGTAAAATTAATAATTATAATATCATATGTTACCCCTTTATAACATTTTAAACCCATCTTTACCAATAATTGCTTATTAAAATCATTATTTCAGGGTGTTAACAGTTTCATTTATCATGAGTATTTTAGTTCAGTAGTTCTATTCCTTGTATATTTATATTGTTTAAACAACCTAAATAATATTAATCATGATATAAATACTATAAATATTCATTATATATATATTTATTTATATTAATCTATAAATTTACATATAAAAAAATTAATTACACCATTTATGGAGACGGTAGGCCGTATGTAGGCGTTAATGTTGTTTTTATTTTTCAACATATGGAATGAAAGAAATGTAAATAATAATCCAAGTTTATATAATAATTATATTTATATTTATATATATATATCATATATATTCATCAAATATATCCTTATTACAATATAATTAAAATGGAAATGAAAAAAGAATCACATTGCTTCATAGAGGTGGTCGTCCACACATATGCATGAACACCGTTATTGTTTTATAATAGTTTATAAAGTAAGAAGGTAGATGTTATATTATATTTTATAAATTTTAATTATTTCATAAATATCATATATAATCATTAAACCCATCATAATACACATCTATAAAATATAGTGATGAGAAATGAATTGTATCGCTATGTAGAGACGGTAAGCCGTACGTCCGCACTATCGATACTTTAACTTCTCATTTGGTGTAAAATAGGATATATAATGGATTTTATATAATAATAATAATAATATTTTGGATTATTTAGGATAATTAATTTATTTTTTTATGAAAAATAACATATATTTAGAGTAGTTAAAGAATAGTATAATAGAAAGAGATTAATTTAGACTATTACCTCTTCTTGGAAAAGACTCCTTTAGATCTCTTATAAAATGATCTAGGGTTGGTTTTTTGGGAAGTAAAAAACCCCCATAATGTGTATAAGAAGTTAATAAGTTAATTTTGAAGAGTTTTTCTAAGATATATGGCTGAAACTAGCATAAATAATTGAGGGAGGAGGTTCCCTTTTATAATTGAGGTGAGGGGTACTTTTGAAATTTCTCAAAAGATTAAATTATACTAATTTCATTCTCAATCCAAATGGTTCCAAATGGCCTATAAATGAACAATGAGTGAAATAATTGACCATATATTATCCTATTTGTCCTATTTTAATATTTTTATGTCTTTTATGTAATTTAATAAAATATTAATCTTATAAAATGTCATTATTATCAATTTAGAAAATATTCACTTAATTTGACTTAAAATACATACATAAAAATTTTAAATTAAAATATAATCATTAAAAAAATATTCCATATTAAACTATAAAATACCTGTAAAAAATTATGTCACTCAGATTATATTTATTTTAATTTTTTGAAATATTTTATTATATTTTTTTAATTGAAGAAATACTGCAATAGCATTGTATAATCATTTTTGAAAATTAAATTATTACTAAAAATTAGAAATAAATTTTTATTGAGAAATAATTCTATAATCTCAAAAGAGAAACTTATATTCATTCATAACATAATTTTTTCCCCTATGCAGACACATAAGAGATATTAAAAACAATGAGAGTGATATTTTGTAACTTTTTTTGATTTAAATAATAAATAAGTCATTTTCATTAGCAAGTTTCCATTTAAAAAGTAAATATGATCCTAAGGTTATAATGCTAGAATTAAATTCATCCAATAATAATTAATATAAATAATTATGGCCTTATAAAGTATTTTTAACCTAGATTAAATCGATTTTCTCTTTACCATGGTGATAAATTTTACCAAAGTTACTATTCATATTAACCAAAAATAAAAGTGGTCTTTTTAACAAATTTTAACATACTTATTATAAATAAATAATTAATTTTATCTAATTAAATAACTCTAAATTGTAGAATTATTTTTTATTTTAATTTCATAAAATGCGACAAAAAATTCATTTTAGAAAAAAATACATTTTTAAACATTAAACTTGATTTCTACTTGTCATATTCTTAAAAAATAATTATTGGATGTTTAAAAAATTTTATCTAGTAAAAAATGTATAAATTTCATTAAAATAATTAAAAAATAGGGAATAATTTAATTTATCGATGTAAGACACACTGCGTGCCTATGAACAAATTTTCAGAAAACCATCACTTTTATTTTCAAGTAATTTTTCTTGTTAATTATAATAATTTGAAAACTATGAATTAATCATATAATATTGAAGGCTGTATATTTTTCATTATTTTGGTATTTACTATTAATACCCTCTAATCCAATGGTGAGGTGATAATAGAAACATAATATTTTAATAATGTTATGTGGTTCGTTTAAACTCAGTGTTGCATGTAACAAAAAACTATTGAAGAAATAAAATTATTTAAAGATAAATATTTCATAAAAAAATTAGGGTGTTATAAAATATTAGACTTATAAAATAATTAAATCCATTCCTATTTGGTAGAAACCATAGGAAAAATCCATTGGATGGCTTTTGGTTTTGATTTATTTATCATATATTGTCTAAAACCTATGTTTAGAAATTAATAAATAATTATCCTCTATTTTTCTATAAATACACACCAAAAATCCCATTAATCTTCACTAAAAAATATCATAGCATGAAATTACTCTTCCCTTACCTCTCCATATCCCCCCCTAATAAATTACAATGGTCTTAAATAATCTCTTCCAAAGATTTTAAAAGTTCCCTCTCAAGGTACTCTCCCCTCTTCCTTTTTTTTTATTTCAAGTTAATTCCATGTACTAAGCCTATTCTTATTTCAAATTTTCCATATTTCAATGTGTTTTACACATTCTTTTAATATCTGTATGATTTAATTTTAATGATATACCTCATTTCACTCTCATTCACCCATTCCATAATCCTTTATATACAACCATTATGATGTAAAAATTATTTTATGATTTTTCATAAAAATAATTTGTGTAATACATGCCCATTACTATTTAAACTAAAGGGTATTCACCTAGTTGAAAATATCCTTCATTGATTGGGGAGTACCATGTATTTAATTCACAATTCTTAATCATGGGATTAAAAGTGATAAAATACTTCCTTATGTTATATTATCTATGTGGCACACTTATGCATGTACATGATATGAATGTGATGGGTGGTGTTACAATTATATTGACATATAATGCATCAGGTAATGTTTTTTTTCTCATGATATTCTATGTATGGTGAAAGTTATGTTTTACTATGCACACTATGTTATGATGTCTTATCCATTATCCTTGACTTATGATAACGATGTCATGTATTATGTTTTTCCCATATTCCCATGTTTCCTTTATGTAATCATATTATATCATGATTCAATATTAAATTTAATGATTCTCACCCCTATTATGTTACCTTGATATGCCTCTTGGAACATAGGCACTGCTTTAGCTTATTCCATACTTTTATTATTCCTTTAATGGTCTTTATAGCTTACCCCTTTCTTATGTATACCCCAAGGTTACCCCATGTAGTTTTAGAAGAGAAATATATTTTTTAAGGGAATTTTAACATATATTTAAATAAATTATTTGTTTTTTTTGTTGAAAGTTGTCATTTTATACCTAATTACCAAATGAAACTAGGTCTTGTGATCTTATGGGGTTGTATTAAGTTTATATTTATGTAATAAATCACGAGTTAAGGTGTATTAAAATATGGATTTTCATAACTTATGTTATAAATAATGAAATAAAGTGTATGAATGAGATGGGTTTTCATAGTATTCATGGGATATTCATCCTACATAAAAAGCTATAGGTTTTGGAAAAAATTACTACATATGTTGGTTGATTCTTATGATATTAAAGTAATTGAGGAAAATACCATCTTGGGTAAAATTGGTGAGTAATATTTTAAAGAATTAATGTAAGTTAACATGTTAAATTTTGAAAGAAACAAGGAAAAGGAATATAATAGTGAGCCTATTAAAATTAACACTTATTTTTATTCGTCTAAATATTAATAAATTATTGTTAAATTTAAGAGTGTAAAATTTCATAAGTTACAAAATTAGGTTGAATAAGAGAATGTTATTGGTAGTCTGGAAGCTTTGGTGAAGAAAAGAAGAGAGTTGAGGCATGAAAATCAAACTTCTCTTATATCAAAAGTTGAACGAAAATCAGTTTTAGAGGGTTTTGAGTTGAAGGAGAAGAAAAATGTGATGAATTAAAAGTAATATCATATAGAGAAAAATGACACATGGGATCTTACTCCTAGACCATAAATAAATAATGTTATAGGAACTAAGTGATAGTTGAGAAATAAACTCAATGAAAAAGGTTATATATCAAGGAATAAATCCAGATTAGTTTATAATATTTTTTCATAGGTGGAATTTATTTTTATTGAAGAAAATTTTTCGCCATTTATAATACTTAAAGTTACAAATATGTTTCTATTAGTTTTTTCTCACAAACAGTATAATGTTTACCTGATGGATGTGAAGTCTGATTTCTTAAATGAAGATCTTGATAAAGAAGTTTTTATTGTGAAACCCAAATAATTTATGATTGATAGTAATTTAAATATGGTGTGAAAGATTAATAAATCCATGTATGGGTTGAAACAAGTTTCTACATCTTGGTACTCCAAACATTATAAATTCTTAAAAAAATTAAACTTTTCTAATTGAAAATTTGAAAACAAACTATATTTAATGTAGATGACCATTTTTATCCTAATTGTTATTATCTATGTTGATGTCATAATTTTTTTGGTGAATGGGAATATAATTATGAAAAATTTACGAAACAAATAATGAGGAATTCTAAGATGTCAATACTAAGAGAGATGAATTTATTTTTAGGATAGAAAGTTTTATAAAAAGGAAGTTATATCTTACTTTAATAGAATATATATTCCATGAAATTATTGAATAATTTTAGAATAGAGGATTCAAAGGATGTATCCACACCCATTATAGTTACTGTGTGATTGAGAAAAGTTGAAGTAAGTATACGAAATAATAAAAAAGAGTTGGGAAAGATAATTAGAAGCTTGATTTATCATATGAAATCAAGGAAAAATATTGCATATACAGTAACTTTGTGTGCTACATATTAAGGTGATCCAAAAAATAACACATGGTAGACATTGGAATAATTTTTAGATATATTGAAGGAATATTAATTTATTTTTGAATGTATTGAAGAAACTAAACTGCATGGGTTTTACTGATGGTGTTTATATTAGATATTGTAATTATAAAAAATCAATATTAGGAGGAAATTTATTTTTGTGGAAATGTTATGTGATATGGAATATATAGAAATAAAGTTTTTTGAATTTGAGTGTAGTTTAATCTAAGTATGTTTCTTCCATACATGATTGTACACAAATGTTTTAGATGAAATTATATCTTGAATATTTAATATTGAATTCTAGAAAAAAATAAAATATTACTTATGATAATCAAAGTGTATGTGATCTTTCCATAATCCTAGTTCAACACTCCAAATCCAAATATACTAATATCAAATATCATTTTATCATAGAGAAAGTATCTAGTAGAGATGAAAAGTTTGAGTATACTTCCACATAATATTATATTGATGATATGCTCACAAAATATTTTTAAAGGGATAGATTTAAAGATTTAATGATTAAATTTAATGTTTAACATTTCACTTTAATGTAAATAAGTTACGATTAACCCCATTTTACTTTTGATTCTATTACTAATAGATGAGACAAGTAATTTTTTTTACTTTATCTTTTGTGAATATAAAGCTATTGTTTTTTAAAAAATAAGAGAGAAAAGTTAAGTGAGTTGATTAAGGGTGAGAAAACTAAAATAACAAGGCACAATTTTCTTTTAATTGAGGGATGGAATTCTCATAAAAAACATTTCTATCTAAAAGTGTGGTGTCAGAATAATTCTATTTTAGAAAGGCTATGATATGATGAGAAATTGAATTTTTTTTGTATAGATTTGTAAGAGTTGAAAATAAATTTAATGGTGGAGGTTGACGAAGCCATGGAATTATTTAAGGTATGATATTTATTATCAACCTTGTAAGTGAGTAAATTTTTGGGTATTATTTGAATATAAAGTTGTTACTTCCAAAGGTGTGGATATGTATGATGTAAGATAAGATAACATGATTTTTTATCTACAAGTAATTAAGTTTCAAAACTATAAATTATGATTTGTTTTTAAAGGAATATGGTTGTGTGGATATTTCATGAATCTGTAAGTTTATAAGATTGATGGTATATGATAAAATTGAAAAATAAAGTAATATTACATGGTTTGTTAGATATTTCAGCATAAAAAAGATATTTGTGTAGCTTATGTTGAGATGCAGCTAATTAAAAAACCCTACATGAATACATAATATTCTTATGAATGGACAAATTGTGAATATGGAAAAGTTCCATGTTCCTCATTGTGAAACATAAGAGTAACTATTTCTTGTGTAAGGGTTAACCAAATGATATAATAGGGTCATATATTAAAAAAAATGAGAACTCCAAAATTTATTAATAAGGAGTTATGTTGATAAGTTGTAGATGCAGAGATAAATTACATCCAAAATATGTGGCAAATGAGAAGAAAAAACTATTTCAACATTTAAAAATTCAAATAAGATGATGCTATAGTGATCACTCAAAGTAAAAAACACCATGGTTATTGGAGAATAACTCATGATTCATGCTGAGTCTAGAATATAATGTTTTTATGAGATAAAAGAAAAAGTATTCAAAATATAGAAGGATTGGATAATTGAAAAGTCCTTGAGAATTCACCTTGAGATATATATGCATAAATATTTATTATATAACAGTTATCAGTTATTTGAAGAGTAAGAAACTTCAGAAAACTCTACATGATACATAAGATTCTGTAGAGTTGAGAGAGATGAATTTTGATCTTGGTTTAAAAGGTTTTTTCAAGATTATTATTTTACTACGATGAACAGAAGTTAATATGATCATAAGATAATGATTAGATGTTTATCAGATCTAAAACAGATCATGATCAAAATTTGTGCTAATTGGAAGCTCGAAGCTGAGATACAAGAAGACCGAGTTCAAATGATGTGTTAATGATTTTTAATAAGAACAATAGAATATCAAGATATATTTTAGAGTTGTTTAAATATATAAAGTCTATAAAAGATTAGTTATAAAGAAAATATATAACCAGAAGCAAAGGAAGTATAAATTATGTGGAAGTTAGGGAGTTGAAATATGCTAAGATATTTCAAAAAAAAATATAAAGTCAAGTTAATTATGATGATTCTATGATTGATTCTAAAGATACTAAATTATTAAAGTAAATGTTGTAAATTAATTGAATATGTATGACATTGAGTTTTTTAAATAATTTGACAAATTTAGACTCCAATATATTCAAAGTCATTGAAGGAAATTGATAATGATTTGAGGAAGGTGAAAGATATGGATCTCAGAGACCATATTTATCTGAGCATGGTTTTATATATAAATAGAAATTTAATTAAAATATTATTGATGCTAATAATTTTAGAGAATTAATATAGATATACTGAACTATATGTTCTATAAGGTCCTCTTTATTAAAGAAGAAGAGTAGTTATTCTAAACAAATTCAGAGCAGTGGAGCAAGTGCCTGAATTCAAGAAGATTTATAAGTAGTTAATACCAGAAGTTGATGTTTTGGTAGTTAAAGGTATTAATGGTTAAATACAGAAATTGATAATGTAAGTATAATATAATCTTATTTTTTATAAGGATCATAGGAAGATCATATTTTTCATAGGAGAAACCAAGAGTAAACGTGTTCTTTCTGGCTTTATTTGTTGGGAAATTTGTACAATAGTGGGAACCAGTATGAAAATTCTTCCAAATAAATTATTTTTGTTAAATATCTTTTAGTAAAGGATGATAATATTCGGATTTGGAAGAAATAACTTAGAAGAAAATAACAAAACTTTTTCTATTCATCCCAACAAACAGACTTGGAGAGGAAATGTACACCGAACAAAGAAGTTTTTCTAGAAACTATAGACTACATAGTAGAATAAATTCACAAAGTTTTATAAAACTAAGAGTTTATAAAATAATCTACAACTCTTGAGTAATTATCAATAGAACTATAAGATAAGTTCCAACCTAATAACCACACATAAACTCAATGGTTGCACTTCACACAAAAAAATAAAGATAAAAATAGAAAAAAAGGATTTCATGTTGTTCAATAAAAGTCCTACATCCATGGGGGAACCTTGAAAATATGTTTATTTTATGAGATATAAGGGATTAAAATCTATCACTCAATTCCTTTATAATTTTCAGTCTCAAACAATTTATGTCAGAAACATGAACTGTTTAAATAGTTATTATTTACATTTCAGAGAGTTAGGCCAACACCTCTCTATAGATCTATTCATCTAGTGAAAAATTTTGCATCAACCTTCTATATTTACAATTATCCTTCTATTAAATTTATGAACTATTAATATCCAATTGTACCTTCCATTGTTACCATCAATAGTCAATCATTAAGAAAATAGAAGCACCTATATAAGGGTGGTGATAAGTTTCTTCTACCCATGTAAGGCTAACCTTTCCCTATTCTATTATATATATTTGATCACCCATCATTCCAATGACATATTTTCTACCCAAAAAATTAGAAAAACATAGTATAAAAATATTCATCCGGCCTATATGGTAGTATGTGTCCATTTATGTTCAACTGAAAATTAATTCTGAATAACTCCATCTAGAAAAATTTGTCTAATAAAACTTTGAATAATGTTCCACAAAACCAATGGTCACCCAATTATAGATTTATTAAGTATTTACATTAAACTTATTATTTTATTCACTTGAAATATTCATTTTTTCCATTGTATATAACGTACCATATTTCATCCAATAATCCAAGTCCCACTAAGTAACAATGTTTCCTCAGTCCTTCATGAACTATTAACTTTGTAAATATATTTATAGGATTTTTATTCCCATTTATCTTATGAAAATAAAACACTTTATCCTATACCATATTTCATATGAAATGAAATTTTTGGTCAATGTTTTTTTTCTTGAATGAAACACTAGGTTGCAGGCATGATGGATGGTGTTCTGACTATCAAAAAATAAAATTCCCCTATCCAATCCATTTTTGATTTCATTCAGAAAGTGAATCAACCATATATGTTTTCTCCCTACTTCATTAATAACAATTTACTATTATCATGGTATAGATAAAATAACAATTAATTGAAACCAAGATATCCAACATACCTTTATTCCACCAAAAATAATGAACAACCCTATAATAATTTCCCATTAATCCATGTCTCCAACAAATATGAATCTACATAGTATTTCAAATAATTATCATCACTAAAACATAAATATTTATCCTCTGACACTTTCCAGTATCATAAGATCTATTTCATGGCTTCCCAATGTTTCTTAATAGTATTTTTCATGAAACATCTAACAAATCTCACTGGAAAATAAATATATATTCAAGTGAAAACAACATCATACATAAAGATTCCTATAACTAAATCATATGGAACCTTATTCATGTCATTAAATTCTATATCTATTAACAATGCTTGAGTTTTATAAAGTTTGACGTGTCTAGTGGGGGGGGGGGGTTAAAACATGTTTAAAAAGAGTCTTTCCAAATATTTTGATCACATTACTAATGTATTATTTATAGGATAAAACCAATGATATGACTTTACTATCAATATTAATTATCATCCCCATGATCTTATTAGGTTTCTTGAGACCATTAAACATGAATCTTTTAGACATATCCCTCTTAATTTCCTTAATACATTAAAACTCCTGACCATCAATCAACATATCATCCATATAAAAAATTTATATGAGATATGTTTCATATTATTGTTCTTTATGAAATAATATTTATTAGACTCACATTGAATGAAAATTTATTTAAATATGAAAGTGTTAAAATTCTAATTTGACTTTTTTAGAGATTTATTGAAGCTATAAAGTATTCATTTTGACTTAAAAACCAAATCCTTCTTCCAATGAACCTTAAAAAACTTTTGTTTAACCATGTATATTTCTTAATTCAAGTATCTATGAACAAAAAATTCTTTTATATCCATATTATATAAGTGAATATCATTATACACAACAATACTAAGCACTGTTCGAATGGTGGTCTATTTTACAACTAGTGAGAAAATTATAGAAAAGTAAATTATTTCATTTTTTTTGAAAACCTTTCCCCACTAACCTTGCTTTGTATATATTATTTTCATCATCTTCCTCTTTCAAATGAAAACCCCATTTTTTTTTCTAGACCCATCATTCTATTTTATAGCTCATCCAACTACTAAGTGTTATTGAGATATAATGAATTCATTTCCTCTTCCATGATTTATTACCACTATTTAGAGTCTCTAAGAGTCATTGCTTCTTTTAGACTATCCAGTTCCCCTACATCCATTAGAATTAATTAGTTCATATCATCCCTAATCCTCTGAATTTTTTTTTCTGATACAGGTAAATCTTCTTAACACAACCTCTGGTTTATTCATCCAAACCTCTCTTCATATTAGAATTCTATTTAGTAAAGGTATATATGATTGTTTTTTTTCTAGTAGATTCATATATGAACTTTCACCATATATTAATGGTTTATCTAATCTACCTTTATCCAATACCCTGACTAATGGAGTGCCGACCTCTATTTTTTATTCTATTTTTTCTAGATACAATGTTTTTCTAACAACTTTCGTCTGATCACTCTAAACTTTGGTAGTTTAACTTTCCTCAACTACCCTATAATTTTGGTTTTCATGACCCCTACCTAAAAGTTATATCCCTACTAGGTTGGCAATGTGATAATAGTGATAATAACCCCCGAGTCCCACCTCCAGTAGGACCTGGGTTGGCAACTAGCACTGAGGGTACAATAAACACACAAATTGGAGGACATAACCTCTAAGAGAACACATGAGAACGAGAGAGATAAGACATACACCAATCAAATCTGACTTAGAGTACAATACAAATGAAATCTCAAGTACAAATATGCAATTTCATGTAAGAACTACTACAACTGAAAGGGAAAACTACAAGTACCAAAAGAAAGAAAAACAATAACGACCATGAAGCCCGAACAACTCCTAAAACCCCAAGCTATAAGTAACTAGCATAATATCCAACCTACTCCAAGTGACCTGAAAAATATTTTATATATATGTAGGGTGAGTATAGAAATATACTCTGTAGGATCCTCCCCAGATCCTCTCATGAAAAAGTAAATAAATCATGCTAAAGGACAGTGAACAAAAAGTGAAACTAAATTATCATTTAAACATGTATACTAAGTTACCAACCTCACCAAGGTTACTCTCACCAAGTATTGCATAAAATAGTTTATAATATAATAACTAATCTCAAGGGTATCCCTAAACCACTTCCCCAATGGTTTTTGGCTTTTCTGTAATGTGGCACGTCTTGAGTATGTCTCTCCAAAAAGGCTGGCCCAAAGACACCTGGGTGAGAACCACAATATGAACCTCATCCAACACAAGGGAATTACCATTGATACATGGGTGAATCACCACACCATACACACAACTATAAGTTACCAGGTATTTTCTGGGAGCCAAAAAAACCTACATAACATGTATCATACATTAGGTATTATACGTTAATCCATTACAACCAATACACAGAGTAAGGATCCTCAAAGTATCACATCCTATACACGTTATACCTATAATAGTTCATTAGAAACTATATACAGAATATATATGTGTGAAATAACCACAATACATTACAACCATCAACACACATATATGGGGAAAACTAACTATCATGCATACCAACACAAGTAACTACTAAGAGAATAGAGCAAGGCTAAAGGCGATAGTCAACCATCCATCCTCCCATCAGGATGTTGGGGAAAACACCCCCAAGGGCTCAAAATCCCTGGGGTGCCAATTTCCCTAAATGACAAGGTGGGGTAGAATATATAAAAATAAAAATTATAGGATATAATATAGCTCACAACCACACTATGGAAAAAGCTAGTCTTAGAAAGAACTGCAGGTAATGTCTCTCGGACTCTCGACTACCACTGCTAAGACTAGATACCATATAAGAAAACAACAATTTAAATAGATTTATTAAATCATATTATCCCCTTTAATAAGTTTCACTTTACGTTAATTAATTCTTTAACCATTAATTAACCATTATCAATTTGACATTACATTCCATTAGCATTCCAACCATGTTCCATGCCCTCCAGGCATAACCAAACTGATTCCATGGTTTCTCTAAATCATAACCTCACCATTTCACCCCAGCGAGTTCCAAAACCATGGGTTAAAAATTTATTCAATAATTTATTAAAAATAGTATCACTTTTCTATATTCCCATGAATTCTAGAAAAGAAATATAAGCTACTAAACACAAGGGGATAAACACATAGAATAGGTGAAATACTCATCAAGTATTTTCCACCTATAGCAAGCGTGTAGAACCATCCATCATTAAGAAGATAAACACAGAAAGCACATGGCATACCCTGCACGTCTTCACCTCGGTCGGAACGAGAGTAAACAAGACCATCTACCTCAAGAAGCAGGGAAATAAAATAAAATAAACTATCAATAGATTAAATAGTGACCACTTTCACATCAATGGGAAATCCCAACTTCAACTTGTTAAATTGTCCCCCGTTTCTTCCTAGACACCCACAAACATAAACTGATTCATATCACCACTATAGGTGTCAACCGCTGCCACAAAAATTGGGCCTCTCTTTCCGAACATATCACAACATCCATTTAGGCTCACATTACATCACAAGTAATAGAAAAAAACAAAGAAACTGGGCTCTTGGACCTAAAGAAAGTCATTCGGCCTTCACACACAATGAGCTCTCACAAATCCACACATAAGGCACTTGGATTTTATAGCAAGCGGAAAAATCAGACCCAATAAGGCATTAACTTTATCACACAACTAGTTCTTTATTCCATATTGAATTAACTGATTTATTATCATAGGTTCCAACTATGGAAAACCTAAACAACTAGCTATCTCAAGCTATCACAAATTAATTAACAATTAATTTGACATGCCTTTAAATAAAAATCATCAACATGCTTCAGGTTTATCAATCTATTACAATTAAAAATTCTTACTACATCAATTTGATTATCATAAATTTACAATAGAAACAACCAGATCCATTAAACATGCCTCCTTAACTTTGTCCAATTAATTTACAATTAATTATTGCTTTATGTTCTTTACTGATTTCCATTAAGAACATTATTCTAAATGACAAGGAATATATATAACATTATCTAGAAAATCAAGAGGCAAGAACATACGATTGATACCAATTCTTTAAACAGATTCAAATATTTATTATGTTAATTCCATTGTGATCCAGTGGGATAAATCATGCTAACTCTAAAACTGCACATAAATAGAATGGAGAAGTAGTGACTCCCATACTTTCAAAAGGACATTGACGTTCTTCGCACAAGAATAGATCAAAGCAACGAATCATGATCACCTCTCCCGCAACATCTGCATCCACTTGAGGATTCTGCAACATAACCACACGAACTAAAAACCAATAAAACTCAATTAGAACCACAGGAGATCATCCTCCATAGCATGTAAAGAGGATGAGAGAGGAAACAAGATCAAAGAACCACAAAATAGAAGTTGAACCTACTTCGGATCGAAGATGAATCGAAGATGGAAGCCTATGATCGATCCCCATCGAAGGGATCTATAAAACACCAAGGAGTGGAGTTCTAGGTTTTAAGGGATGAGAGGGCGGGGAGAAACACTCATATGTTTTTGAAAACCTGAGCAACTGAAATGTTTTAAAAACATACAACTTTGTGGCATTACATGACGTGTAATCCATTTTCATGTCATGTAATTCCTTGAGGTTGAGTTCCACCAAAAAAATGTCACCTCATCATTTTATTTATTTTTCGAACCCCAAAATACTTTACACCATGAAACCCTCTTTCACACTATGAAAAAACCCATGAAATAGGATGTCATATAGTGTAATGAAGTTACACGACATGTAATCTCATCTTCCCAGTTTTTACTTCACCAAACAAATAAAAAATTCTTCTGATCCACCTCCGAGCACTTTGATCTTTGAAAACATGCAAAGGGTGGATCCATATGGATTCGAACCCTTACATCTGATACCTTTAAAAACATTCTCTTCCTCAAGAATCCAAAACCAACCCAGAACGGGGTTAGAAAAGAAAGGGGTCATCCGAATAGCCACCCAAAAACATACCTCTCAAAGGATTCACCGCTATAAGAGCTCACCATCTCACTATATGAACTAGTACACAACCACACAATAACCAATACAAAATCCAAAACAATCTCCTATAAGATATACCTCTCAAAAGAGAGCATTCCACAAAAATAAATAAGAGAAAGGCATCTCATAACCAGAAAGGGTCTACAACCACCAAACGAACAACATTACAAGAGAAAAGATAAACATAAAAAAGACCAGCCTATTGAGCATGTATCTGTGACTCATATTCCTAGGTAATCTTCCATCGTACCTTCACAATACATGAACCAAGGGGATAACATGCCCACGTGGAACCTTATCTTGGTGGTCATGGATCCTTATAGGTCGCTCCTCGAAGGTTGTATCATCGTCAAAATCGATCTATCCATAATATATGATGTGGGAGTCATCCTGAAGATAACAAAGTGCTATAACATGTGAAAAAATCGTCAATATGACTCATATGTGGGGGAAGTGCTACCTGATATGCCATAAATCCAACATGAGCCAACACCTCAAAAGGCCCAATAAAACAGGGTGAAAGCTTACTCCCATGACCAAAACATAACTGCCCACGATGGGCAGCCACCTTCAGAATGACATGATCTCCAACTTCAATCTCCAAAGGCCTCCTCTTATGATCGACATAGGATTTTCGATGATCCCGCACTACCTTCATCCTCTCATGAATCACCTAAACCATCTCTGTCATACTCTGTACCAGTTTCGGCCCAAGAATTGCTGACTCTCTGACCCCGTTCCATCACAATGGAGGACCGAAAGGTCATACATACAAGGAATTTAATGGTGTCATACCAATGGTAGAGTAGAAAATATTTTTGTAATCTAACTCTAACAAGGGTATGTTACTCATCCATGGACCTCCAAAATCTTGGACACAAGAGTGTAACATGTCTTCAAGATTCTAGATGGTTCTCTCTATTTGACTGTCTATCTGTGGATGAATAGAAGTGCTAAGGAATAACTGAGAACCAAAATTATGTTGGATACCTCTCCAAAACCTATAGGTAAAATGAGGATCTTGATTGGAAATGATCATCATCGGGACTCTGGGGAGTCTCACCACCTCCTCAAGATACTTCCTCGAAAAAACCTCCACTGAGCTTGACTCCTTGATTGCTATAAAGTGGGATGATTTTGTCAAATGATCCAAAAATACCCTTATAGAGTAATAGATTCTCTGAGATCTAGGTAAAATGATAACAAATTCCATTGAAATTTCCTCCCACTTACACTGAGGAACATATAATAGCTTGAGCAACCCACCAGGAACATAGTGCTCAACCTTCACATTCTAGCACACCAAACATCGAAACACAAGCTCTGAAATTGCATGATTCAACCCAGGATACCAAAACTAAATCCTCAAAGCTTAATATATCTTTTTCACACCAATATGTACTGCTAAGGGAGAAATATGGAACTCTATGAGAACCATCTAACACATCACCAAAGGAATGAACAACCTTCCCTGAAACAAAATCCAATGTTGTTCATCCTCAGACCAACCATTAGAGGCCTTACCACAAACAAATCAGTATCTCCATACCTCAACCTCAAGATCCCCAACTAGGATTCTTATACTCGCCAAACCAGATATTATTGCATTTTCATCTAAAAATGACAACCTCTACCCCCAACTTCTCCCACATTTAGATGTAATTCTAAAAGTTATTCCATCACTCTCTTGGAATCACCTGATTCATGCATTTCATCACTATGTGAATTCATGATAAGAACATCAGATACAAAATTAACCTTTACAAATGTATAAGATATTTCAAATTCATAATCCTATAAGAAATCCATCCACCAATGCTGTCACAAGTTCAAGTAACATTGGGAGAAAACAAACCTCAGGTTTTTATGATCGGTGAAGAAAAAAAAAGAACTCTCTGACGAGGTAATGTCTCTAAAATTTCTGGGAAAACACCACTACTACCAACTCAAGATTGTGGGTAGATTTTTTACGTTCAGGGGGATGTAACTACTGAGACCCATATGAAATGTCTGATCTATGCTGCATCAAAACACATCCTAACACCATACATGAAGCATCACAGAAAACCTCAAACTAAACTCCTTTTATAGGAAGAAAAATAACTAGAGCACTATCAACTTATACTTTATATACATGAAATATACCTGACACTAATCAGTCTATACGAATGACCAATCCTTTCTATTCAATGTTGTAAGAGGAGACACAACTTGAGAGAAATTTGCAACGAACCTCCTATAATAGCCTACAAGACCAAGGAAACTTCACACTTCTATCAATACCTTGGGGGATTACCAAGACCCAAATAATTCTATATTTGACGGGTCTATAGCTACTCCCCACTAGGATACAACTTTCCCCAAGAAACAAAATTATCAATCCCAAAACTCACACTTTGACAAATTCCCAAATAGCTACTGTCGATAAAGAACCCCCAAAATAGTATGTAGATGTTTTGAATGATCCTCCTTATACGCAAATTACACAAGAATGTCATTCATGACTACCACCATGAAATTGTCCTGGGACTCACAGAACACATCATTAATCAACCCCATGAGAACATATTGAGAATTCGTCACACAGAACAACATCTCAAATAACTCATAATGCTGATAATGGCAACATAAGGTAGTCTACAGAATATCCTTATCCTTCTAATGAATCTGATGATATCCTAACCATAAATCAATTTTCAAGAACCAACTTTCACCATTCAGTTGATCAAACAAATCTTTAATCTGCAGAATAGGATAGTGGTTCTTCACAGTCACTTGGATCAATAGAAGATAATCGATACACAACTGCAAACGGCTGTCAGCCTTCTTCATGAACAAAATTAGTATGCTCCATGGTGAAACACTCGTCCAAAAGAAAACTGGACTATAATAGACCATCTATCTATATACGCAGTTCCCAAAACATAGAAGGCACCATTCTATATAGAGACATAGAGATGGGAGATGCGCCTAGTTATAGCTTGATCCCAAGGGGGGTAATGCTACAACCTCTTCTAGAAAGACATCCAGGTACTCTTACACGACCCTGGAAAATGCCGATGGATGAAATTATGATGAAATAAACATCAACTTAGACATTAAGGATGCAAGGATGGAACACACATCTGACCCATCCAAGGGTCTCACTCACCAATACACACCGCTAGCTCTCCATCAACATCGAAGAACACCACATGCCTACTTTAGTAATCCATGATAGCCTTTACCGAATACAAAAAACCCATGTTGAGGATGAAACCATATGGTTGTATCCGTAAAAATAAGAAATATCCCCAAGATAAGTGCTACCCCAGCACTAGATCACAATCTCTACATACTTCAAACAAGCCAGCTTGACCTTCAACTAGTGTAGTTAATGCCAAGGGAATTAGAAACCTCTCTACCTGAAGTCCCAAGGCATGGAAAATAGTAAGTGATTTGAAGGAGTGTGTTGATCCTAAATCAAATAAGGCATATACCCAAGTAGAAAACAATCAAAGGGTTCCTTGAACGATATCTAGATTGCCAGGCACTGGCAACGCTAACTCATGAAGCTGACAAAAACTTACACCATAGCCTCCTTGACCCTGATGGTGAAAACCTCCACAACCATTCTTTTCTCTCTGAGGATGAGGAGCATCCTAGAGAAATCCTATGCCTGCCCCATCTAACCTTTGTTGATCCAAAGCTGGTGAAACCTACTACTACCGCCTCAGCTAGAACTGCCTCAACAGAGGAACCTGAAGTGGAACACTTGATGCACACTAACCAGTCTGAATGGTTGGGCACTCTCACTACTGATGACCATGTCCTCCATAATAAAAACATGCTCATGATCCCTTGGCATAGTTCTGAGATCCACTGCCTCAGAGAAATGAGATACTGATGCCTAAGACATACCCTCGTCTAAATGGAAACTCTTCTTCCCTAAAAATAGGGAACCCTGGACCATATATCTACTATTTGAGGTATCCTGAAGACTCCCCTCTCATAATGATCTAGTTCTGGATAACATCCTATCTATGACCTCTGCCCTCTCTAGTACCTCAAGATATGTCTTGAGCGTTAATGGGGTGACCTGGCATTGGATATATGGATGCAAAGCCTCCTCAAAATGCCTTTCTCTAACCTCCTCATCTAGAAATAGGTCCGAATCATATCACAAAAGGTTCCTAAAATGGGTTCCAAACTATCGTACATCAGAGCTCCCTTGTTGAAGGGAAGGAATCTCCTGGAGACTGGCCACAATCACAGTAGAAGAAAGAAACTTGAATCTAAACTAGTCTCGAAACTCCTCCCACGAGACTACCGACTCCTCGCGATCCCTAAGAAAAAAGAACCACCACTACCTCACTGCCCCACACAACATCGTCACCACCAATGACACCTAGTTCCCCTTCCGAGAATGAATTGAACTATAAGATATATCAACTTCCTCCAACCAGTCTTCCATGACTGTATATGAATCAAATACCTCATACTTCTACAGCACCTGGTGTTGAAACTATCAGAGTGTCCTCCTCCAAGTGTTTTTGTTATCAATATCTACCCATAGGAGATCTGCTGGCTCAACCTTCTAAACATATTCTGTGTGAACCTGATGAGGAATTTGAACTGGAGCCATTCCTAGAAAAGGGAAAAAATAGTTATAGCTCCTAAAACTGGAATTTGGAAGACTTAACATTAATTTTTTTATTCATTTTAGGTTAATCTACCGAAAGGTCTACCCATTCAAACATAGGATCAAAGAATAATGTTGCATGATCCTTTCTTAGGTCTCTACCCTAAAACAAGTATCACCTCATTTAGTAGCCACTGTAACTTAAAGTTCCATGCATTAGATCACAGGGGGACCTAAATACCTGTGTCTCAACCAATATTTATGTTCATAATGTTTACTAAAATTAGCTCACACAGTTTCCCTACCATCCCATGAAACCTCACCTGTTCCTAACTCCAAACTCCATCCTATCTCTCAACCAGAACTTTGATACCACTCTATCACGATCCACTCTAAACAAGGTGTACCCCTCCTGGTCTGGCAATGCGATAAGAGAGATAATGACCCTGAGTCCCACCTACAGTAGGCCCCAGGTTGGCGACTAGCATAGATGGTATAATAAACGCACAAATAAAAGGCATTGAACTCTAAGAGAACACATGAAAAAGAGAGAGAAAATATTGAAACCAACCAAATCTTGCTCAGAATATAATATAAAGTAAATCTCAAGTACACATATGTAATTTCATACAAGAACTATTAAAACTAAAAGGGAAAACTGCAAGTACCAAAATAAAGTAAAAAGGCAGCGACCAAGAAGCCCGAATAGCTCCTGCAACCCCAAGATAGTAGTAACCATCCTGATCTCCAACCTTCTCCAAGTGACCTAAAAAATAGATTATATATACGTTGGGTTATTATAACAGTATACTCAGTAGTATCCTCCCTAGATCCTCTCATGTAAAAGTAAAGAAATCATGCTAAATCACAATGAAAAAAAGTGAAACTAACTCATCACCAAAAAAGGTATACTAAGTTCCCAACCTCACCATGTCTACTATCAGAAATTATTGTATAAAAGAATATATAATATAATAAAGAATCTCAAGGGTACCCCACTACCACTTCCCCACTGGTTTTTCACTTTGCCCCAACGTCACACTTCCTGATCATATCTCTCTAAAAATATTGGCCCGAAGACACTGGGGTGAGAACCAAAACATGCACCTCATGAAACACAAGGTCTTTCCCGCAGACACATGGGTGAAGAACCACACCATCTAAACAACCAGAAGTAACCAGGTTGTTTTCAAGAGCCACCACATCATGCATAAAATGTATCATACATCAGGTATTATACCTCAAGACATTACAACCCATACACCGAGTTAGGATTCTCAAGCCATCACAACCTATACATATTATACCTATAATAGTTTATAAGAAACAATATCCAGAATAAATGTGTGTGAAATAACCACAAGACATTACATCCCTCAACACACATATATGGGGAAAACTAATTGCCATGTATACCAGCACAAGTAACTATAAATAGAAGAGAGTGGGGCCAATGGGGATAGTCATCCATCCATCCCACCACTGGGATTTTGGGAAAAACACCCCCTTGGGATCAGAATCCCCAGGGTGTCAGTTTCCTTAAATGACAGGGTGGGTTATAATATAGAAAAAAATACATGATATAATATAGCTCACAACCACACTATGGAAAAAACCTAGCCTTAGAGAAAACTGCAGCTAACGTCTCTCGGACTCCTGGATGCCACTATTAAGACTAGATATCCTATAATAACACAACCATTTAAAGAGATTTATTAAATCATATTATCCCTTTTAATCACTTTCATTTTACGTTAATTAATTCTTTAAACGTTAATAAACCATTATCAATTCCACATTACATTACATAAGCATTCCAACCAAGTTCCATGACCTTCATGCATAACCAAATTGATTCCATGGTTTCTCAAAACCATAACCTCATAATTTCACCCTAGAAAGATCCAACCCCATGGGTTAAATATTTATTCAACCATTTAATAAAATAATTATCACTTTTCTATTTTCCCAGGTATTCTAGAAAATCATTCTAAGCTACTAAACACAAGGGGATCAACACCTTGAGTAGGTGAACTACCCGTAAAGTCTTTATCACCTATAACAAGTGCGCAGACCCATCCATCATCGAGAATATAAACACAGAAATCATGAAAACATACCCCACATTCCTTAAACTCTTTTGGAAGTAGGGTAAGTAAGACCATCTACCCCAAACAGTTGGGAAAGTAAAGCAGATAAACTAACAATATATTCAACAACAACCAATTTCAAATCAATGGGAAATCCCAAATTCAACCCATTACATCATCCCCAGTGTCCTCCCTGACACTGAAATGCATAAACCAATGCATCTCTCCACTCTAGGTATCAATCGCTTCCACAACAATTGGGCCTCTCTGCCCCACATATCACAATAGCAATCCAGGCACACATTACATCATAAGAAGAAAGAAAAAACATAGCAAATGGGCTCTTGGACCTAAAGAAAATCATTCAGTCTTCACACACAATGATCTCTCACAGCTCCACACATAATTCACTTGGCCTTTACAACATGCAAGTAACTCAGAACCAACAAGGAATTATATTTACCACACAACCGATTCCTTATTCCATCTCGATTTAACATATTCATTATCACAGGTTTCAACTACGGGTAACCTAAACAACTATCTATCTCAAGATATCACAAATTAATTAACAATTAATTTGACATGCCTTTAAGCAACAAGCATCAACATACTTTAGGTTTATGAATCTATTCTGATTAAACATTCTTACTGTATCAATTTAATTATCATCAATTTACAATAGCAACAAACAAATTCATTAAACATGACTCCTTATCTTTGTCCAATTAATTTAAAATTAATTCCGAATTTACATTATTTACTTATTTTCATTAAGAACATCATGCTAAAGAGAATAGAATATATATCACATTATCTAGAAAATCAAGAGGCAAAAATATACGATCGATACCAATTATTTAATCCAGTTCAAATATTTATTATGTCAATACCACTGTGATATAGTGGGTTAAATCATGATAAATATACTATTGCATGTAAATATAATAGAGAAGTAGAAAATCCCCTACTTAAAAAGGTTTTTGATTTCCTTCTCACAAGAATAGATCAAAGAAACAGATCATGATCACCTCTCTTACACCAAATGCATCCACTGGAGGACGTTGTGGCACAACCACACCAACTAAGAACTAAAAAAACTCCATTAGAACCATAGGAGATCATTCTCCATAGCATGGACATAGGATGCAAGAGTAAAAAAGATTAAATAACCACAAAATGGATGTATAACTTACCTTGGATCAAAGAAAGATCGAAGATATAATCCCATGATCGATCCCAGTCGAAGGGATCTCTAAAACCCAACGAGCGGAGTTCCGGGTCGCCTAGGACTAGAGGGAGGGAAGAAGTAGCCATAGATTTGTAAAACCCCGAGGGGATGAAATGTTTTATAAACATACAACATCGGGGAATTACACAACGTGTAATCCCCTTTCATGTTGTGTAATGCCTCTAGGTTGAGTTCTTCCAAAAACACCTCACTTCAAAATTTCATTTATTTTTCGAACCCCAAAATACTTCACACAGTGAACCTCTATTTCACGCCATGAAACAACCCATGAAATAGGATGTAACATAATGTAATTAAGTTACATGACATGTAATCCCCTCTTCCCAGTTTTTTCTTCACCAAACTTCTCCAAAATTCTTCTGAGCCACCTCTGAGTACTTCAGTCTTCGAAAACAGGAAAAGGGTGGATCCATACAGATACGGTCCCCGTACATTAGTTATTATCTTTAAAAATATTTAATTCATTGAAAATATCACCTCATATCCAAATAATTTTTTTCTTTTCATTATCCTACAGGAAATGACTGAGATTCTCTTCACTATTTCTGATAATAAAACACACTTTAGATTTCACCTCTAAATAATCACTATCATCAGCATAAATATAAGCATATGTGACACTTCCCAATATTTTTAGGTGATTTATCTATAGTATCTTACTATAATAAAGTTCCTCAAGAATTTACTATCCTATAGGTAAAGATGAACTTATTTTCATGATTTAAGTTTTTGTATTCAAGGACTCTCCCCAAATTACCTTAGACATTATCCAATGTAGGCTCATAATTTGAGATTTCTCTATCACTGTTTGATTCATCCTATCATATATTAAATTTTATTGTGGAGTCCCTACACCAATATTCCTATACCAAAGGCATTTATTCTTACATAAGTTACGAAAGTTGTGTCGAGTGTATTCCCCACCAATGTCTGTCTGAAGACATTTCAAATTTATTTCTCACTCTTTTTAAGCCAAAAATTTACACTGAATGAAAGACTAACAAACATAAAATTTATTCTCTAATAAGTATATCCAAACCTTTAAAGTTGAATCATCAATGAAATTCACAAAATAAAGTGATCTTCTCTACAAGAAAACACGAGATGGACCCCAAACATTGGAATAAACAAGTTCTAACTTTCAATTCCTTGACTTTATTCCATACAAGTTTAAGTAAACTCACTTTTATTTTCTTAACATTAAACTCTCACAAATTCCAAGGTTATTTTGGTTGAGTTTAAGTATGAACTTTTCTACCATAACATTAACATTTTTTTCACTAAGGTGGTCAAAACCACAGTTCCAATTTTCCAAAATATCCGATGAAGTTGTTTCGATTGATGAAAATTTACCACTTCGTCTAGTAAGATACAAGGTACCATTTTTTACTCTATGATAAATCATAATAGAACATATTCTAATATTCAAAACACCATTTAAAAAGGTCATTCTAAAAAATTAATCATCACATTTTTTGAATAAGATGTGGTTCTTCTGGATAATTTTAATGCATCTAACATATTTCCACTTCAATACACTTCCCATTTTTCATCCAAATTTTTACATTCCATTTACAAACTATGTCAAGAGCTTCATAATCCCCTAGATGTACTCTACCCAAGATTCATGATACATAATAAACCATTCACCCTTTTTTACTAATTGAATGGAATGAGGACCCTAAGTCAATAACCCATGAAACCTATGGAATGATCATATATAATATTAAGTTATACCCTTAGTCAATTAAAATTACTGGATTAATCTATCTGGAAGTTGATTACTATGTTATATTACTTCAATATTTCTTGATATATCCCTTCTTCCCACAAATCCAACATGTAGGACCTGAACCTGTCAACTTACTTCAACTTCTTCTCCAAGTCTAATATTTTGAAAATATATTTTTATGATATTCTATTTGATGAAATGAACATCCATATTTGGTAGAGATAATTTCTGGATGATGTTTTAAATTCCTTATACCTCAATTATTTATTCTAGAAAATGTTTTTAATATCTTGAAACATAAGATGCACCTTACCACTAAAGTTTCTTACCATTATTACTATGGAGTCCTAGCTCTCTAGAAGTGAAGAAAGAAGAAAAAAATCCCAAAAATCTTATCTGAATGTTATCTTCATATATTAGAGTATACCTAATATCATATTTAATTAAATCACATGATCAATAGTTAGAATTTTTTCTAATAACCTCATGTTGAAAAATCTATACAATGTGAAAACTTTTTCACGAGATGTTGGCTTCTCGTGTATTTCATCCAATTATTCAATCACCTCATCCGTTATTTTCTTATATCTATTATTAAACAATATATTTTAGGCAAGGGATATCATGATTAAGTATATATACTTCCTATCAAACCACCCCATTCTAATTCATACTTTATTTCAGGATGTTTTCCAAACAAAGGAGCATCAAGATCCTTCTATATCATAAGATATTCCTATTAAATTATTCAAAATAAAATTTATATTCTATCAAAATTATCCATATGAAATTTTCCTTCCTCTAAAATCATTCTACTGATATTGTAAACCAACTAAAATTTAATAACTTTTAATCCAAGTATCGACATCACCTGAATGCTATGAGTGAAGTAAAAATGAACCATGAATACCTTTTATAACACCTTTTGAAAGTTAGAAGAACATACTTTGAATAAAAACAAAATCCTCCATCCATTCAACCCAACATGCAGACTTGGAAGGATAATTTTCACCAGATGGAGACTATTATCTGGACACACCAACCTATGTAGTAGAATATCACCACAAAGTATTATCAGACTGAGGGTTTATCAGATAATATCCATCTTCGGAGTAATGCGCACTAGAATTAAGAAGAGAAGAACCATCCTAATCACCACAAATAAATTAAGTAGTTTCACTTCGTACAAAAAATAATTGAGATAAATAGAAACCAAAAATTAATATGGTTCATACAAAGTCCTAAATCCATAGGGGAACACTGCAAACATTTTCAATCCAGGAGATATAAGTGATTACAATCTATCACCCACTTTCACTCCACCTTTTATCCTTAGATAATTTAAGATAGAAAAATGAACTATTCAAAAAATTATCATAGGGATTTAAAAGAGCTAGTCCACCACCTCTTTACAGACGTCTTCCTTAGATCAATAATTTTCAGCAACCTCAGATATTTGTGGTATAAGGATACAACCTGAATCAATAAATAATATTGAGTTTTAGTCAAGAAATCACATTCTTTAATTGTGAGGATATTTTTAGGTTTAAAGTTTTTGATAATTAGGCCATAACTAATATATAAAAAAATCATAAAATAAAAAATGAACACTTTTAATTAGTATACATTTTTACCAGAATATAAAAATTCTAAAATAAAGCATTATCACTTTTCATGAAAACTCTTTATGACTTTCAAATTGACCTCTACCTCTATATTACCCATCCTTAAACCCTGTAAAAACATTTTAAGAAACTAGGGATGAGAAAATAATCTCAGTAAGTGATATAAAAAGAAAAGAAACCATTAGTATAGTAAAAAAATGAAAACTCATATAACGTTTACCTTAATCTTCATTGTTCTTTGAGAATATGGAATAAAAAATTATCACTTAATAAAGAAACAAATTTTTTTGTCAAATAAGATCATTACATACCATATAAAGTAATTTGAACCTATTTTGGTGACTCAGATCATCATATTCATTAAATCCTTTCAAAACACTTTTAATTGAAATAGTTATATGACTGACTTCCAAACATTTCACTCTTACAAATGGAATAACCATACTGTAAACATCCATAACCAATTCATAGAAGGGATATAATGGACCCACCCATCCTTTAATCTATAACGGGATCACCCATATCTATCTAGGATACCCCATGTATAAGATATACTGATCTCACCCAGTGCTATATGGGCCACCCCACATATAAGATGTAATGGGTTCACCCAATGCTATCTAGGACAACCCATGTATAAGCTATAACAGGATCTGCCATTTCATTTAATGATCGAGTACCATATAATTAATAGAACACTTTATTCATAAAACACATAGAAATAATTATTCATTTATAATCTAATTTACCCATGTAAAATAAATGGGTTTAATTTCAATCTCTTTGAAACATCAATAACTTATGGAAAAGAAATTGGTTCCATAACAATATCTTTGAAAGAATTCTAATACATCTAGAGAAATAATGGGGATGGTGTAAATTTTAAATACCCCTAGTGGTGGATAATTAACTACATGGGTTGCTAATGTTGATGAATAGAAATACCATTAAAATATTATTAAGAAAATTCTCAAGGAAGATAATCTTGAAACATCCGGAAGTGTCCCATACCACTTTGAAATATTTGAACCACAATCCCCATGAAGGAATAAAATTTAACATAACATTAAATAACTTGACAATAAATAAATTCAGGATATGATTTTTCAAAGGGCCTGTATATACACCTCATAAAATAAGTTTGGTGTATAACATAAAAATAATGCCTCAATGAAAGGATATTGAGATGAAGTCATTTACATTGAGTCTGAATTGTCAAATTTAATGACCCAAAGTATTATCAACGGAATTACCTTCTTATAATTATGCCTTATAGTATAATCACATTAGGAAGAACAATGACATGTCATGATACTAAATACTATGTGACCTCACCCATGAATGATTGCATAATATTTTGGCATCTTATAAGTGACAATATGACCATAATAAAAGTATTGGTATTTTTGTAAGTGATAAATCAATAATTATAATTAATTATTTAATTTAATGTAAAAATTATTTTCTTAAAATGTGTTCATAAAATAACAATTTATGTCTTCTAGTTTTAAGATAATTTTATAAGACCTTATATAATTTTTGAAAGAATTATAAAATTAGTTTTAATTTTAAAATATGTATTTTTCAAGTAAATTATGATTTTAATTAAAAATTAAATTAATCATATTTTGAAAATTATTTTTGAAAAATGGAGTTCATTTTTGGATTCTACATGTCGAAAAATGGTTAGGGTGAATTTTTGGTGAGTAGTAAAATATATTAATTTATCATATAAATACATTATACTTTAAACCCATTATTCCTGTCATCATGAGTGGTGTAAGCAACCAAATGTCAAACTCACATTCCCTATTTACTATTTTTGGTTATGTAATCATCACTATTTCTTATCTTGGTAGAAATTAATAAGCTAATGAATATAATATGAAGAAAACCCCTCCCCCCTCCACTATAAATACCACCCTCACACCCTCATTACTTCACACCTATCAAGCTTCAAGACTAGTCTAAAATATATCCAAACATATTCCCTAGACCCTCCACCACATCCAAAGAGATTTTGGTCTCATAAAAAGGCCAATCCAAGGTTCCTTAAGGAGGATTCAAGAGGTAATTCCTCTCTCTTTTTCCTTTAATTTCCCTTTAATTTCAAGTTCTTTTCTTAATCTCTCACCACCTATCCTCATATACATGGTATGGTAACTTCAGTATATTACATATAATGGAATTTTATTATAATAATAAGATATTATATCTTACAACCTGCTTATTATCTTTTTTATTTTAGAAAGGAAAACTTTGATCGCGAGGTGTTAATTTATCACCTTCAAGAACGATATGTATTCATTTTCCTTTACTGCTTTCAAATATGGTCATGAAACCATTTTAATGGTTGAAAAATATTATTTTATATATATTATATAATATTTAATGTTCTATAACTAACTTATGTACATATTAATAAATGATTAAATAAACCAAGTTCGTTGTGGTCGAAAAACTGCCCGAATTAACCCAAACGATCATCATTAAATTCTTAACTAATGATTCATCCACATAGTATATAAGATAATTCATTAAAATATCATTTAGAATCCTATAAAATCATTAATAACATTTAATATTAGTTCTTTATTTTTATCCATGTTCTACACAAACTTTCATTTATGTGTACAAGTGATCCGTTCATGAAAACTAAGAAAAAGAACACTTCTGAACAACAGATTTAAACTCTATAACTCAGAAAAAATCCCACAAATGAAAATAATAAAACGTTAATAAATCTTCTTAATGAATAAAAGTTTCTAGAATTTCTAATTAATGAATATAATGTCATTATACCGAAAATTAAAGTGAAGAAAGTGTTCGGATACAAGGTAAGAGGAAATTCTCAAACCCAACTTTCTTTCTCCGGGTTCTCCCTCTTTCACTCCATTTTTGGTATGGTTACTCATTAAAAATAATTATTTCATAATTATCAAAACTTTTATGGTTTATAAATATTTTCCAAAATATTTTATTACAAACAAATGTTTTCCAAAAGAACCCTTCTTTCAAAAACACACATTTTACTTCTCACTCAAGGTTGATGGTTCTTGTATCAAGTATGCCATTCCATCTTTTTTTAGGAACCCCAAGTTTATGGATGTGTTCCTATGAGATGAAAACCATTCCTTTACATGATTTATTTATGTTAATATATGTTTTATGTGTCATTCATGGTAATGAAAATGTCATGTTGTGACGGGTGTGCCTGGAATTATATAGCGCAATATGAATGTTATGATGTGACAGGTGCGCTAGGAATTATACAACACTCAAATGCATTGGGTAAAGTGATGAATATAATGAGTTAAAGGGAAATGATGTGTGAACATGATTCTAAAATGTTTCACAACTATGTGTGGTATTTGACCACTAAGACATGATGTTTTATTTTTATGCATTACCACATTTGAAGTCTTTTATTAATGCTTCCTCTCATGTTCATGATCCTTTGCCTATGTTATGATTATGCTCACCCCATACTATATTAGTTTTATCTATCCTCTTACTTGGAATTTATATCACCCATTTTTGATATAAATCCTCATGTGATTATGTGTACTATGGAGTTTTCAAGGGACAATAAGAAGATAAAGAAGAATGAATTAAATAAATGTTTATGTTTGATTTTGTAAATGTTATGTTTGGTCCTTGTTTTCGAAATACACTAAACCTATGTATCCTCATGGTGTAATACTATTATGTTTTTTATCTATATAATTATGTAATATTAATGTAAGAAAAGGCAGGGTCACTATAGTTGGTATCAGAGGCAAGGTTTAGTTAATTTGGGAATTCAGATTAGTAAACCCTGGAGAAAACCTCTAGTATGAGACTAAGTACAAATATGCACACAAGAATATTATAATAGGGACCCCATAAGTTTTGATTTTAGTGAAAATTGTATAAATTAATAATTTATTTATTCAAGACTCATTGACTTATGTTTTGTTGTAACCTTTTCTATTTTTTAAAATGGTGGGAACCAGGAGAAACCAGGCAAAAAACCTATGTGAGGACCAATGCAATGATTTCCCGAATAACATACCCATTTCTTTGGGAGGTGGAGTTCAAATGTTCATGGAGATTATTACCCAAATATCTCAGGTTATTAATAATAACCTGAATAATGGGTAACATCCTTCTTCACCAAAGTGGGAGTAGCTAACTATCAAGTGTTTTATCCAGCAACGACCACCGACGTTTAGTGGATATTCTGATACACTAGTTGTGGAATAGTGGGTCAACTCCCTGGAGAAGATATTTTCCATGATTAAATGTTTTGAGATATAGAAGGTGACACTATCCATTAATCATTGAGATGGAGAGGCCAATCAATGGAAGGCTTTGATTAAGAACACCAAGCCAAGTGACAAAATTGAAGAGGTGGAATGAGAAGACTTTAAGATCATGTTTCTTAACAAGTATTTCCCATGAACTCTTCATATGAAGATGGAGATAGAATTCATAGAGCTCATGAAAAAGGAAGGATAATTTTTCACAACCTACAAAGTGAGTTTCACAAGGCTTACGAGGTATGCTTTGGGTTTTTTTATTAACAATGATAGAAAAATTTATATATTCTTTAGTGGATTAAAACCACACCTTCAAAAGGATCTTGCAATTTGAAACTTTGGGAGTTATGAAGACATTTTTTGGTGTAACCTCAAAGTGGATATGGAGTTTGGAGAATGGTTCCATGGATATGGTGATAAAAAAAGAAATATAGAGCTTCAAGCTGGAGGATCTAATGATTAAGGTGGGATGAAAACTCAACGACCCACATGACAAAAATGTGGGATGTTTCATCATGGGAACTGCCTCAAAGGGATGGGGAAATGCTTAAAGTGTAGGAAAGAAGGCCACCATGCCCAAGAGTTCCAAAAAAGACATGAGAATGAAGGATAATGTAGTGGAAGATAAGGTGGCCCTACCCATGGTTCAATGATACAACTATAGGGAGCAAGGGCACTATGCAAGCCAGTGCACTAAATCTCAAGTCCTTAAGGGTAATCAACATTAGCATCCACAAAAGCAAAAGGAAAAAGGGAAGGCTTATTCCATCACTACTGAAGAAGTGTATCAAGATAATGAAGTCATATAAAGTAAACTTCCTATTCACTCAAGAATGAAAAATGTCTTATTTTATTATGGTTCTACACATTCTAATATATCTTGCAAGTTTTCTAGAACTATATAATTGAATCCCCGAATCCTTGAAGTAGAGATATCTATAAAAACACCAAGTGGTGAAATCATTTCAACCTAAGCATTTGACTCTTCTCTTGTTGGTGTATGTGGAAAGATTATTCCATCAAATCTCATAATACATACCTTAGTGGAATTAGAAACTATAATGGGAATGGATTGTCTCTCATTATATAGAGATCATATCAACTCTTAGGAAGAAGAAATATCTTTTGATATTATGAACAATCCCATTCTCCTATACAAACAAAAGGAAGATCATGAATCTCCTTTGAAAAATTATTCAACGGTGTGGGTGTTGATTCCCTATGAAGAGGCATACCTTGATAAAATGGTTGATTCAAATGAAATTGTCAACCTAGAGGAAATTACCATCATGAAGGAATAAAATGATGTATTTTTTAAAGAGTTACCTAGACTTCCCCCAGATCGTGAGGTAGATTTCTCCATATAACTCATACTCAGAGCTACTCCAATCTCAAAGTGTCCCTATAGTATGGCTCCTATTGAATTGGAGGACTTAAAGAAGAATATGCAAGAGTATTTGGACAAAGGGTTCATATAACCTAGTTAAACACCTTGGGGTGCACCAGTGCTCTTTGTAAAGAAGATGTATGTATCAATGCATCTGTGTATAAATTATCGGAAACTCAACAAGATCACCATAAATAATAAGTATCATCTTCCATGGACTGATGAATTTTTCGATAATTTAGGAGGAGCTCAATACTTCTAAAAGGTGGATCTTCATTTGCGATATCATTATTTAAAGGTGAAGATGAAAGATATTCAAGAGACTGCCTTCCATACAAGGTATGAGCACTGTGAGTTTTTGGTAATACCCTTCATACTTACTAATGCCCCTGTAATCTTAATGGATTTGATGAATAAAGTCTTTATAAATTACCTCAAATTTTTTTTGTAGTGTTTATTGATGATATTATCATCTACTCCTAGAGAAAGGAGGAACATGAAGAACATATATGTCTTGTGTTGGCGACATTGAGAAAGACGAAGTTGTATGCAAAGTTTATCAAGTGTGACTTTTGGATGAAGCAATTCACGTTATTGGGACATGTGATCAAAAGTGAAGGAATTTATATGGACCCAACAAAAACAAAGGCAATTGAGGAATGACCCATACCCTCTAATGTCATAGAAATCCATAGGTTTCTTGGATTAACTGGGTACTACTAACGTTTTTTTAGAAATTCCTCATGATTTTCAAGCCCGCTAACTAAGTTAACAAGGAACGGGGTAAAGTATGTCTGGATGGAAGAATGTGAGGGAAGCTTCAAGAAGCTGAAGATAAGACTGGTCACTGCACCTGTACTCACATTACCGAAAAGTGGATAAAGTTTTGTGATATACATTGATGCTTAAAATAAATTCTTGGGTTGTGTACTCATGAAAAATGATAATGTGATAGCCTATGCCTCACGAAAGGTGAATATCCATGAGCAAAACTACCCGATGCATGATCTAGAGCTGGCAGCCATGATTTTTACCTTGAAAATCTGGCAGTACTACCTTTATGGTGAGAAGTGTGACATATAAACTAACCATAATATCCTAAAGTATATATTCACACAAAAGGAGCTCAAAATGAATCAAAGGAGATGGTTAAATCTAATCAAGGACTATGATTCCTCTATTAACTACCATCCTAGAAAGGAGAACAAGGCAGCTGATGCTCTAAGAAGAAAAGAGACTACTACTCTATCCATGTTATGGATTGGGAAAGACCCTATCTTCATGGATATGAAAATAATGGATTTGGAAACCATAAGGTCATAGGAAACATCCTAACTTAACCAAATTATTGCGCAACCATCAATCCAAGAGATGATTAAGGAGGCACAAAGGGATGATCTGGAGTTACAAAAAAGGTGAATGCAGTAAAGGAGGGGAAGCTACATGAGTTATATATTGATGATGATGGTGTGATTAAGCTTGGAATTTTTCTTTTTTGTGCCTTCATCACCCAGGATAAAGAAGGATCTATTGGACAATGAGCATAGCTCAACATTCTTTATCCATCCTGGTAGCACCAAGATGTACCAAGATATTTGAGAACACTTCTGGTGGGATAAAATGAAGAAGAATATTGTGAAATATATCTCAAGGTGCTTGGTATGTCATCAAGTTAAAGTAGATGAAAAAAATTCCAAAGGGATGATGCAACCATTGCCTATACCCCTGTGGAAATGGGAGAATGTCACTATGGAATTTGTCACGGGTCTCCCGAAGATGTACAAGAGAAATAATGTGATACGGGTTGTGGTTGACCGACTCATAAAGACTACCAATTTTATTGATATTCAAGAAGATCTCTCACTTTAAAAACTTGAAAAGATATATGTGAAGGATGTGTTGAGACTACATGGTGTTCCACTCTTGATTGTCTCTAATAATGATCCAAGGTTCAGATCTAAATTTTGAAGGATTCTTCAATATTCTTTGAGTACTGAATTAAATTTTAGCATGACATATCACTCCCAAACTGATGACCAATATAAAAGGACTATTTAGATGCTTGAATATATGTTAAGAGCATGCTCTCTAGAATTCAAAGGTGGATGGGATCAACATCTCCCATTGGTTGAGTTCTCATACAACAATATCTTCCACTCAAGTATTTAGATGGATCCATATGAAGCTTTTTATATAAAGAGATGTTAAACTCCAACATGTTGGGACGAAGTTAGAGAAACAAAGCTACTTGGACCTGATCTTGTCCAAGAGATGACAGAGAAGGTTCATGTTATCCATAAACATATCAAATATGCTCAGATTTGAAAAAAGATCTACACTGACAACCACTTAAGGGACTTGAAGTTTGACATTGGAGATAAAGTCTTCCTTCGAATATCACCATGGAAGAGAGTCATGCAGTTTGGAAAGAAAGGGAAGCTAAGCCCAAGGTACAATGGATCCTTTGAGATCCTTGACCGCATAGGATCCATGGCCTATCAGATTTCAATTCCCCTAAATATGTCTCAAGTTTATGATGTGTTTCACATATCAATCCTAAGGAAGTATATACCAGATCCCTCACATGTACTAAACTCATAGGTGGTACAACTAACAGATGATGTCTCCTACGAGGAGCAGCCAGTAAAGACTCTATATTGGATAGATAAGGTTCTACACAACAAAATAACTCATCTTGTTAAAGTGTTGTGGAGGAACCATAAGTTTGAAGAATCTACTTGGGAACCAAAAGAGGAAATGAAGGAGAAGTACCCTCAACTGTTAGTGTAAAACAAAATTTTGAGGGCAAAATTTCATAAGGGGGAAGAATTTAACGACCCAAAGTTTTATCAATGGAATTTCCTTATTATAATTATGACTTATAGCATAACCACATTAGGGAGCACAATGACATATCATGATGCTAAATACTACGTGACCATTATTTATAATTTCCCACTACTATGATTTGAATTACGAAAATTTGATATACACCGTTGCGTTCAGGGAGATTTTTGGTGTCTAATAGAACAAAAATAATTTTTGGTGAATAATAACCTACATTTATGAATATTAACCTACCCTTATGAATAGTAATATAATCCTTATGAATATTGAATCATCCAAAATAATATTAACCTCATCCATGAATGATTGCATAAAATTTAGGCAGCTTATAAGTGATAATATAACCATAGTAAAAGTATTGTTATTTTTGTAAGTCTTAAATAAATAATTATAATTAATTAATTAATTTAATAGAAAAAATTATTTTCCTAAAATGCGTTCATAAATTAACAACTTTATGTATTCTAGTTTTAATATAATTTTATAAGACCATATGTAATTTTTGAAATCATTATAAAATCAGTTTTAATTTTAAAATCTATATTTTTCAAGTAAATTATGATTTTAATTAAAAATTAAATTAATAATATTTATAAAATTATTATTTAAAAATAGAGTTCATTTTTTTATTCTACACGTCGAAAAATTTTTAGGGTGAATTTTTGATATTTTTCTGAAATACTAAAATTTTTGGTGAATAGTAAAATACATTAATTTACTATATAAATACATTATAATTTAAATCCACTATTAATAACATCATGAGTAATTTAAGCAACAAAATTTAGAAATCACATTCCCTATTTACTATTTTTGGTCATGGAATCATCACTATTTCTTATCTTGGTGGAAATTAATAAACTAATGAATATAATATTGAGAAAACCCCTCTCCCCTCCACTATAAATACCACCCCTAACACCCTCATCAATTCACACCTATAAAGCATAAATAATTGTTTAAAATATGTCCAAAAATATTTCCTATACCCTCCCCCACTTCTAAATGGATTCTGGTCTCATCAAAAGACCAATCCCAGGTTCCTTAAGAAGGATTCAAGAGGTAATTACTCTCTGTCTCTTTTCCTTTAATTTCCTATCAATTTCAAGTTCTTTTCTTAATCTCCCCCACCTATACACATACACATGGTATGTTAACTCCTATATCTTACATATAATGGAATTTTATGATAATAATGGGATATTATATCATCCAACCCCATTCTCCTCTTCTTTTTATTTTAGAAAGGAAAACTTTGTTCGTGAGGTGTTAATTTTTCACCTTCAAGAACGAAATGTTTTTATTTTCCTTTACCACTTTCAATTCTGGTAATGAAACAATTTTTATGTTAGAACCAGATTATTGTATATGTATTATATTATATTTAATGTTATGGAACTAACTTATGTACATATTACTAAATGATTAAATAAAACAAGTTCGCTGTGGTCAAAAATCCACCTGAATTAACCCAAATGATCATCATTGAATTCTTAACTAATGATTCATACACATGGTATATAACATATTTCATTAAAATATAACTTAAAATCATGGAATATAATTAATAAAATTTAATATAAATCTTGTATGATTATCCATGTTATACACGAACTTCCATTTATGTGTACAAGTGAACCGTTCATGAAAACTAAGAAAAAGAACACTCCCGAACAATGGATTTAAACTCTATAACTCATACAGAAGCCCATAAATGAACTTAATAAAAATTTAATAAATATTATTAATGTATAAAAAATTCTTTAATTTATAATTAATGAATATAATGTCATTATACAAGACATTAATGTGAAGAAAGTGTTCAGATACAAGGCAAGGAGAAATTCTTGAACCCAACTTTCTTTCTTTGGGTTCTCCCTCTTTCACTTAATTTTTTTTATGTTTACTCATTAAAAATAATTTTTTCATCATTATCAGAAATTTTTTGCTAAATTCATGTTTTACACTAGATTTTATTTCAAACAAATGTTTTCCAAAAGAACTCTTCTTTCAAAAGCACGCCTTTTACTTCTCACTCAAGGTTGGTGGTTCTTGTATCAAGAATGTCATTAACTCTTTCTTTTGGTAACCAAAATTTTATGGATGAGTTCCTATTAGATGGAAAACATTAATTTACATGGGTTATTTATGTTCATATATGTTTTATGTGGCATGAATGGTAATGAAAATGTTATGTTGTGACGGGTGTGCCTGGAATTATATAATGCAATATGAATGTTATGATGTGATGAGTGTGCTCACAACTATACAGTTCTCCAATTCATTAGGTAAAGTGATGAATCTCATGAGTTAAAGGTAAATTATGCGTGAACATGATTCTAGCATTGTTCACAACTATGTGTGGTAGTTGACCACTAAGACATGATGTTTCATCTTTATGCATTGCCACATTTCAAGTCTTTTATTAATGCTTCCTATCATGTTCATGATAATTTTCCTATGCTATGATTATGCCACCCCATGATATATTATTCTTATCTATCCTCTTACTGGGATTTTAGATCACACCTTTTTTATGTATATCCTCATGTCATTATGTGTACTAAGGAATCTTCAAGGGACAATAAGAATCCAGAGAAGAATGAATTAAATAAATGTTTATGTTTGATGTTGTAAATGTTATTTTTGGTCCTAGTTTTACCAATACACTAAACCTCTAGATCCTTGTGGTGTAATACTATTATGTTTTTTATCTTTATAGTGATGTAATTGTAATATAAGAAAATCCAGGGTCACTATATCACATGTGTCTTTATCTTACTAAATAATAAACTAATGTTAATTATTTACTTGATTCATAACATTTTTCAAGTTTATCATTTCTTTTCTTTCAATTATTATAATGTTTTATACAACTTCCTAAACAATTATGTTTACGTCGGGTGTTTTGACCATATACAATTTACGTGTTGAAAACGAATTTAGTAGGTCGACTAAGGTCACAATGGTCATTATATAAAAATATACTTAATAATAATCATGAAATAATTATCATATTTATACATAAATTATACTTTTAAAACCAATAATAAAATATGGTTATGAAAAATGAACCAGCATTACAATCATTGAGATGGTAGGCCGAACATATGCATGAGTAATGTTTCCATTTTTCAATGATCATTATGAAAGAAAGGTATGTGACATTTTTATTTACAAAATTTTCATTATATCCTAAATACCATATAATTTAATTATATATACTTATATATATCATTATTATGATGTTGAGATGAAAGATTAAGAGTAAATTCACTTCAAGGAGGGGGTACTCCACACATTAACAAATGACGTTATCACATTTTCAGTATGTGAAAAAGTGTTAAAGAAAATGATATATTATATTTACAGAAAGGTAATTATTTCATGAATATCATATAAATTTTATTTATGTCACATATGTTTAATTAACCCATCCTTAATAAATTCCATGTAATGTGTGAACGTATCATGTCACTTTGAGGAGTTGGTAGTCCACATATCCTCAAATGATGGTATCTAATTCCCAAAAAATGGAATAGATAAAGGTATGTGTTATATATAATTTATATAAGTTTTTATGGGTCATAAATATTTTATATATCATATAAAAATAGTAATTACATCATTATTACCAACCTTGAGAGGTTTTAATGTAAGAACAGACAACATTGGTTCGTGAGGTGATAGTCTTCCGTACAAACGAATGATGATTGAGTATGCCATTTTATGGAAGTGTGTGTAAGTGTAGGTAAAAAACTTTAAATAAAAACATATTAGTATATTGAGTATATTTACATTGTTATATAATCATATAATAAGAATAATTTAAGTGATGGAGAAATAACTTAAACAGAAGTTCTCATTGAAGAATGTTACCTTTTCTTCAGGTAACACCTTTTGGTTTTCACCAAAGAACTTCCATGGTTTTATTTATTCTCAAATAGAGGCTTCTAGTATTATATGAGGTATGTTTGGAGATTATATGGGTAGGGTTTTTATGAAAAAAATGTCTTGATATGTGTGAAAAAGTGGGGAGGGTGAGTGTCTTTTTTTAGTAGAGGGGGGGGGGGGGGTGGAATTCTTATAAATATAAAAAGGTAAACACTATTGTGAGGTATCCCTAATATCATGTTATTAAAAAATTTAAAAAAAAGTTGATTAAATAAGAATTATTATCAATCCACAATCACACCAGACAAAAATAAAATCATTTTTATCATTTGTTCATTAGTCTTTATGTTTCCTTATTTTCTTTTATTTTGGGTTTTCATTTATGTGGCTATTTTTCTAACCTATGAAATTCATAAATTAAGAATAAATTAAAGTGAATATAATTATAAAACTTATTAAAATTATTTTAAAATATTACATAAATTTATAATATAAAAAACCCATATGTGTTGGAAATCAATTTTAACAGAAACACATGTAACGCTCAATAACACTGCTTTAACCTTAACCGTACTAACACAATTTTTACTATTTACGGTTGAATATGATCATTATAAAAGATATATTTGACCATTAATGAACCATATTTTATATTTATTAACAAAAATAATTAATTTTCATAAGATATGTTTTTAGTAATTTTAAATCATTTAATAAAATATCATTTATTTTATTTAATTATTAACAAAATAATCCACACGTTAGCGTTTATTAAGAATTTGTTTTAATTATATCATCTCCAAAAAGTAAATATAAAATATTATGATAAAAATAACTCATTTATATTCCAAAATAATATTTATAAACAAAACTCTATTTCTTCTTCCATACTCCAAATCTTTATAAGGATTAAAGGTAAGAAAAGTTCATTTTTTGTCTTTTTCCTTACTTAACTTATTATATTGGTAACTTTCATGGACTAATATCCCAATAACTCATAAAAATATATAATAAGGTGTTGAGGGTTGAAATATTTCCATAAAATTGGTTTTGGACTAGTTTTGGGTCATTTATACACCTTATATTCTAAGTATAATCATTAAGTAAGTTAGTTCTTACGTTAATCACTATAATTAATTTTAATTGTTTTCACTAATAATTTAATTCAAAAAATTATGTTGATATTATTAGAATTTTTTTTAATAATTATAAAAATATGTATATCCATTTTTTCAAATTAAATTCAAATAAGTGGATAAAATTAATTTAAAATTAATTCTACAAACTCTATGAGACAACGAGCTTTTTTAGGAGAAAAGTTCAAAGGTTTGAAATGTTTTTATATCCAATTTCAATGTGAAACTGAATCCATTGACAAAAATTGTGTTTATTTATATATAATTGAACTAATTATAATTTAAAACCAATTTGAAATATAATTTAACTATATAAATAAATTATAAGGAAAAAATTGTATTCAATTTAAAAGCTCTGTTTTTCACTATTTATCAGAAAATGAAAATTCTCAAGAAAATACCAAAAATTCCCCCAAAGTAAATTTTTATATTATGATTTAAAAAAAGAAGTTTATTTTTTCAAATAAAATTTATAAAATTGAGAAAATTATGTTTAAAAAAAAGTCTTCCATCAAATGTGGTAAAAATGATTTTTAGAAAAATATAGTTTTTAAATTGTAAAATTGGATTTATTCTTATCTTATTCCTATAAAATCTATTGGATGAATGTAAAACCATTTTATAATCTTGTGTAAAAATAATATAGTTATTATTATTCACACCATCCAATATAATGTCTAAGTGATAAATTCTATATTAAATAATAATATCAATTGTAAATTTTTATTCGTTAAGACTTAGCCTTGAGTGTAACACAAGTAATCGAGGAAAGTCAATGTTATGTGAAAAGAATGATAAACATGGTGTTGTATATAATGAAATCTAAAAATTTCATTTAATGTAACTAAATCTATCAAATAAATTAAAAAAATTTGAAATAATATATTTTTTAAAATCTCGGGATGTTACATCCTACCTCCTAAAAAAACTTATGTCCCCCAAATTTCAAATTTATCTCGGTAAAAAATGGTTCGACATTTGAAAACACCACTGTTGAAAATATCATATTAATAATGTTTAGGAATTATTTTATTTTATAATAATATATGGAAATATACTTGATATATTTCTATAATCCCAATTTCATCCTCATAACATTCTCAGAAATATGATGAACATCCCTAAAAATAACCTCAATCATCTAAGATAATATAAACTCTAAATTTTATCAATAACTTAAAAATCATGTACAAAATTAAAGGAATACTTATCATTAATCAAAATAATTAAATAAACTTAAAACCTACTAAACATATCCCAAAAATTCATTAATCACTTTATGATTATATAACTTAAAACCTCATAAAGAGTGTCTAAAACCTTGAATTTAGTTAACCTTCAAAAAAATACCGAGATCCCAAGAGCTTCCATCACTTCACTATATGTCTCAAAATCAACTTACATATTATAAAAATATTTCCCCACAACCTTTTGTTTCTGTTCATGATGACTTCCACCCTGAGTAAGTAAGTTCAGACACACATTAGCATAATTTCCCAACTCATTATAGCTAAAACATATCACTATTGATTGGATATCTCTTATCTCACTATTGGATAGTTCAGAACTCTTCTCTTTTTAGTCACGAACCTTGTGACCAGTCATATAACACTGATAAAAGTTTCTAGATCCCAACACACATTCACTAAAACATATTTTACCACATTTGGAACCAGTTTCAGGATTACCTATAGAATTATTAGTTGGTTGCTTCTCCATTTCCTGCCAATTTGACCATTTCTTACTCATTTAATTTCATGGCACATATGTTTCAAAAAAATCCATCTCAATATTCTCATCACAAAAAACCACTTTCTCATAACTTTTAAATTCTTTGGAGTACAAATTTATTAATAGACTTGGTTTCAATCCTGAGTAAAATCTATTAATTTTAGAATCAACATCTTGAATAAAATATGTAGCATGTCTAGCTAATCTTTGGAAGTGTTCTTTATAATAATCGAATGAATCATCATACTTTTACATTAATCCCATGAATTATTTCTCTATCCTAAGATGAACATCCTTAAAGAAATATTTCTCAAGGAATAGATTCTTAAAATTTTCCCATTTTATGGCATCGAAATCTTATTTCTCTCTAGTATTTTTAAAAAAAGACCATGATTTAACAAATTCACCTTCAAAACTATATATGTAAAGGGTTAATTTTTTAAATTCCAAACATCCCATGAATTCAAATATCATCTCTAGAGAATTTATCTATCGTTCATCTACCATTGGGATAGATGATCCGTTGAATGATGGAGAACATTTTCTCATAAAATGATCCACTATAAACATATTACTACATGGTAGATCAGGTTACTCTCTAGTATGGATACCACTACCATTATTATATTATGTCAAATGATTAATCACTGCAAAAAATTATTTAATTATGATTCCAACCATCTTAGGGTCTGTTTTGGAAGGATATTTTCCTCTTGTTTCCTTGCCATTACAAATTTCTGGTTTCATCTATGGAAAACCATTTTGAATAGACATATTTTAGATAAAAAAATTGAAAAATTAAAATGTTTTATCATTTCAACTTCACTATAAATTAAAATATTATAATGGAATGATATAGACACTATAAAAATATATAAAGTTATCTAAACCTTTCCTTTGATACCAACTATAAGGACCTAACCTTAATTAATACATAATCTTCAGTTTTAGTCAAGGAATTACATTCTTTCACTTTGGGGATATTTTCTAATTTAGAGTTTTAGAGAATTAAGATATAAATCATACATAAAAACCATAAAATAGAAAGAAAATGCTTCCAATTTGTATTCATTTTCCCAAAAAGATGATTTTTTAAAATAAATTATGATCTCTTTTCACGAAAACACTTCATGATTTTCAACTTGACATATTTCTTTCCCTTACCCATCCTTAAACCCTATAAAAATATTTTTAAAAACATAAGATGATTATCGAAGCTCAGTAAGGAATATAAAAATAAAGCAAACCATTAGTTTAGTAAAAAACATGAAAAATTATATAACATTTACCGTTATCATCAATTTTCTTTGAGCACATAAAATAAAATATTATCACCTAAAAAACAAACACATATTTTTCTAAAAAAAAATCATTAAATCCCATAGAAATAAATTTAAATATATTTTGGTGACTTATATCATCATATTCATTAATCCCTTTCAAAACCCTTTTAATTGGAATTTTCATATGACCAAGTTCCAAACATTTCACTCCTACAAATGAAATAACCACATGGTTGACTTCCATACCCAATAGATCATAGGGATATCACAAACCCACCCATCCATTAAGCTATAACATGATCAACCAGTTCTATTTGGTCCACCTCATGTATAAGATATAAAGGGATCACCCAAATCTTTCTGGACCACCCCATGTATAGTCTGTAACTTGATCAACTAGAGATATTTGGGCCACCTCATGTATAAGATGTAATGGGATCACCCATTTCATATAACGCTCAAGTACCATATCATTAAAGTATTGAAATTTCATACGCTCATTTTAATACGAATGTTTATGTTATGTTTCAGCATTTTCATAGGAGGAATGCATTGGACTTAGTAAGTGACAGGTGGAACCTACTATAGCTCCTTGATGCATCGGTGGGTCTCATAAGACAAACTCGTGTCTTGGAACAAGGTCTTGAAAAAATATTATTGGTAGTCTTGGAATGAGGACTTGACTATGTGGTTATGATGTCCGACATTTTTCACTCTATCATTATGAAATTAGCTATTGATATTACATGTGATCATTACAAAAGTAGAATATCCATGTGAATAAGTAAATTTAATTATTTGATTTATCTTTTTCATATTATGCTGAAGTTTATGTTTAAAAGGCTTGTGTTTTAGTCATTTACATTGCCTTACATGTTTGTGATTATTTATGATCATTTCTGCTATATTGTTATCCTTACTGAGCATCTGAGCTCACCCCTTTATTATGTTTTCTTTTACAACAATGTGAAAAAGTATATTATGATTGATGCAAAGGGATAAGATAAGGGATATAAGTGTGTTCAAAGGGAACACAATGTTGTTGTTTATTTTATTTCATGATGTAATGCAAAACTTATGTATGTATCTAGTACTTCCAAGGATACTAAACTAATCGGTCTTTCGATAATTGATCTCTTGTGATCATGCCAATGTTATGTAATAATGAACCGACTTTGGGTAACTAGGTTTGGGGCATTACAGTTGGCATCAGAAGAAGTTTAGTACAATCCTTGGAAACTATATTTAGAAAAACTCTGATTAGAGAACATTAACCTCATATAGACCTTGAGGATTAGTATAGATGAACTTCCTATAATTTAGATAATTTAGAGATTTTTTGAATTTTCCAAGAAATATATCCCTGTCTGGATACGAGAAGGTAGAGGCAACTCTAGCATAGATGTATCTAGGGGTAAAACATGAAAAAATCTCTTTGAGATATACTCGAATGGGAACTAGTGAATGACAACGGGCCTTACTGCACTCTTGGTTACAACACTCCTGTGGGATATGCTTAGGATAATTCACATTTTCTTGACAAACCATTATGAAGGATTTATGAGTAAATACTTCCTCAAAGAAATAATTTTTTATGATGATGGATTATATGAATAAAAGTTTCAATTTATGTTAGGTATTTTACAATTTTAGACTTATTCATTGCAATTTATAAACTAACAAAGTTTATGTCATCGTTTAGAAATGACGCCTAGTGGAAGGAATGGAAACTATATCAATGCACGTAATCCATGTAGGGATTTCCCTCCTACTCAAGATAATTATAGTAGAGATAGTGATGAAAATGGTGCTGAACAGATTATAACCATACTAGGAAAACTCACTCAGGTTATGAATCATAACCTTACCCGTATAGAGCACCCCGATCTACAAAGTGAAGAATCAATGTTAGACCGCTTCATGAGGCAACAACCACAAACATTAAATGGGAATACAAATCCATTTTTAACTAAGAAATGGATAAGTTACTTAGATAAAATATTTCATGCTTTGGGGAGTAACGAAAGGGAAAAAGTTGTCATGACACTTTATTGCCTCACAGGAGGTACAGATCAATGGTGGTAATTAATTCAAAACACAAAGGAGGATGCAGAAGTATCAAATATGAAATAGAGGGAGTTTAAATATATTTTCTTAGAAAAATACTTTCCTCATGAGCATAGAGGGGATATAGAAAGGAAATTTCTGAGTCTGAGAAAATAGGAGGATGATAATGTCGCAAAGTATGAGGCTAACTTTATAACGATAGAAAGGCATGATTCAGATTATATATGTAACCCAAGGAGTAAGATTGATAAATTATTTTATTGGTTAAAACTACTTCTCTGTCAAGCATTAGTCTCACAATACTTCTCATTGTATGAAGATATAGTCCCATGTGCTATCAAGATAGAAAAAAAATTCTCTAAGTCTTATGACTTTAAAGAAAACAAAGAGAATAAGAGATCTGCTGAACACTCTAGAAATGGAAATAAGGGGAATAAAAGAAAAGTTAAATTTTCATCTTGTATTAAATGTGGGAAGAAACACCCTGGTACTTTTCTAAAAGGGATGAGAGTTTGTTACAAGTGTGGAGAAAAAGGCCACCAAGATTGTGATTGTAAGGGAAAGAAAGAGGCTATCAATGTTGAATTCCTAAATTGTAGATAAATGGGGCATTATGAAAATGAATTTTTTAAGTGTCAATAAAACCTACCTCATAAAATGACAAGGGAGGAAGGCCAATATTATGTGATCACTACTACTGAGGTTGAATCTACAAATGTCATGGTAGTAGGTACTTTAATCGTTTCCTCAAATTTATCCAATTATTTATTTGATTCTGGATCATCGTATTCTTCCATATCTTCCAATTTTTTAAAGAAAATTAGTTATTTTCAATTTGATTTAACAAGGAAGTTTTTAGACAAAACTCCTAAGGGAAGTATCATTGCAATAATGTTTTTTGAATCAGTTACCATTATGGAATATAAACGTGATTTATCTTCTAATCTTATTATCATACCCTTGATTGAATTTGATCTAATCCTCAGCATGTATTTAATTTCAGACCTTGATGCAAAAATTTATCTTAAGAAGAAGGAGGTTACAATTTTTGATGATGATAAGGAATACCTTATCTTTAGAGTAGAAACACCACCATCTGATTCTTATCTAGATCCACCCTAGAAGCTCTACTAAATTCAATTATTGGGGTGGAAGGGAGTGAAATAACTATAAGTGAGGAAAATAATGTCAGATTAGAGTATTTACCTATTGTGAAAGAATATGTTGATGTGTTTCCATAGGATATATCTAGACATCCTCCAGAATGGGAAATTGAGTTTTCCATTGACTTAATTCCTCGTTCAAGGCCCATATCGAAGAACCCTTATAGAATGGACATTGTGGAATAAGTGGAACTAAAGAAACAACTATAGAAATTGAATAATAAAGGATTTATTCTCCCTAGTGTTTCTCTATGGGGAGCCTCTATTTTTTTGTTAAGAAGAAAGATGGATCTATGAGGTTGTTCATTGACTACAGGGAGATCAATGCTATAACAATAAAGAACACGTATCCCCTACCTCACATTGATGATTTATTCTATCCACTTCATGTAGCTAAATATTTTTCAAATATTTAACTTTGATCAGGATACCATCAGTTGTGCATGAAAAAAGAAGAAATTCCAAAGACAACATTTCAGACCAGGTAGGGGCATTACAAGTTTACAATAATGCCTTTTGGAATGACCAATGCACCCTAAATTTTCATGGATCTAATGAATAAAGTTTTCAAGGAATATCTTGATGACTTTGTAGTGGTGTTTATTGATGATATCTTAGTATACTCCAAAAGTTACGAAGATCATGAAAATCACATGTGCACTATTCTAAAGACTATTAGAAGAAAAGAATTATATTGGAAGTTCAACAAGTGTGAATTCTGGCTTCAAGAGATTTCTTTTCTTGGCCATATTGTCTCTAAGGATGGAATCTCTATTGATCCTTCTAAGACAAGATCAATCCAAGAATGTCCATCACCGACCAGTATAACTGAGGTACGCAATTTTATTGGTTTAGAATGTTATTATCGGTGTTTCGTCCAGAATTTATCCCGATTGGCTAACCCATTAACCAAGATCACACGTAAAATGGTTAACTTTGTTTGGATAAAATAGTGTGAAGAATGTTTTGAAGAATTGAAGAAAATATTAGTCAATTCTCCTATCTTGACTCTACCATTAAGGAATTATGGGTTTGTTATTTATAGTGATGCTTTAATGAAAGGACTTGGCTGTGTCCTTATACAGAATGATAGAGTTATTTCCTATGCATCACGACAGCTAAAAATTCATGAACAAAAGCATCCTACTCATGATCTTGAGTTAGCATCTGTAATATTTTCTTTGAAGATATGGAGACACTATCACTATGATGAAAAATGCAAGACATATACTGATCACAAGAGTTTGAAGTATATTTTCTCACAAAAATGTTTTAATATGAGGCAAAGGCGATGAATCTAACTACTAAAGGACTATGATTTCACTATACACTACCACCTTTGGAAGGAAAATAAGGTGGCATATGCTTTGAGCAGAAAGGATTGTGGAGTTCTGAATTAGATGAGGGTTGAAAGGGATCCAATGTTTATGGATCTAGTAAACAAGGATATGGTAATAATAATGGAAGGTGAAACATAAATAATTTTTCCAAAGGTTTGCAAACCATCTTTACTAGGAAGGATAAAAATTTCTCAGACTGATGATAAGGAGTTCTAAAATAAAATTAAAGCTGTGAATGATGGGAGATTTATTGACTTCGTATATGAAGATGGAATTTCCATATTTGGGAGGAGGCTTTGTGTTCCTGATATACCTGATCTAAAAACAGAATTGTTGGATGATTCTCATAGCTCCAATTTCTCTATACACCCTAGTAGCACTAAGATGTATAGAGATTTGAAGGAACATTTTTGGTGGGACAAAATGAAGAGAGATATTGCTGATTATGTGTCAAGATGTATGGTTTGTCAATAGGTGAAGGCTGGAAGACAACATCCTGGAGGATTCATGTAACGTCTTCCCAAACCTGAGTTGAAATAGGATAATATTACGATGGACTTTTTCATGGGGCTACTAAATACTCCTAGAATGAATGATGCAATATGGGTCATTTTTTATCATCTTACCAAGTCAACACATTTTTATTATATAAGAGAAGATTTACCAGTTTAACGTTTAATAAGACTATATATTAATAAAGTTTTAAGTCTTCATGGTGTACCCTTATCAATTGTTTCTGATTTTGATCCCCGTTTTACATCAAGGTTTTGGAAAAGTCTTTAGAAATCCCTAGATACTGAACTTTGTTTAAGCACTACCTACCACCCTCAAACCGATGGATAATAATAATGGACTATTCAAAACTTAGAAGAAATGTTGATATCTTTCTCACTTTACTATCAAGGTTTGTGGGATCAGTATTTACCTCTGGTAGAATTTTCCTATAATAATAGCTTCCATTCAAGTATTCAGATGGCACTATATGGAGCTTTATATGGAAAGAGATGTCCCAGGCCAACTTGTTGGGATGATGTTGGTGAAAGAAAACTCGTAGACCCAGAACTTATTGAGGAAACAATGGAAAATGTGAAGATTATCCAAACCCACATTTTAGCAGCTTAAATTACGCAAAAGATCTATATCGATAACCGAAAAAATGATTTGGAATTTCAAGTAGAAAATCATGTTTTCTTGAAGGTATATCCATGGAAGTGTGTTATACAATTTGGTAAGAAGGGTAAATTAAGTCCTAGGTACATTGGACCTTTTGAAACTCTAAAATGAATTGAAGTTGTAGCTTACCATTTGGAAATGCCGCCGAGTCTCTCCAAAGTTCATGATGTGTTCCACGTATCATTGTTGAGAAAATACATGCCTGACCCAACACATGTACTCATTTAAAAAGAATTAGAACTGAAACCCGATTTGTCTTATTTTGAAGAGCCTATCAAGATTCTTGATACTAGATAACAAGTGCTGAGAAACCGGACGACTCATCTGGTAATTTTTTTTGGAGAAACCATAAAATAGAATAGGTAACGTGGGAACCCGAGGAACTTATGATGAAGAACCACCAGAATCTTTTTATGCAGTAATATTCTAGAAATTTCCAGGATTAAATTATTTAAAGGAGGGAAGAATGTAACACCCCAATATTCCATAGTACGTTTCTCTTTGAATAATGAAACATCTCACACTATACGAAACTTCAAGTTCCAGCATACCATGACCGATCAAACTAGCCATTTTAAAAGTAGTTATGAATAGTAATACCCACTTTTTGAAATTTTATAAATTTTACTTTTCAAAATGGACTTCATTTTTGGATTTAGTATATCAAAATTAGCTTATGGTGAAGTTTTGGTATTTTTCTGAAAGCTTTCAATTTTTTATGAATAGTGAAAAACACCACATTATTGTTTAAAACTGACTTTTATTTAAATTATTATTATTATTATTTAAATTTATTTTAATGTAAAAATTAATAAATAATGCCTATATTAGTCCAGTGTAATTCATTAGAGTCATTTTATCATAAGGTTGGATATATGAAATTTTATTGAACTATTTAACGCCTTTTTACCCACCTTCTAGGAACATTTGCAAATTTGTATAAAACATAATTTTACCACTTATGTGAATTTAATTTCAAAAATAAAAGAGACACAGTTGAAATCAGTAAGTATAATGTGGTTCAATAGGATGAAAATAATTTTGGGGGAATAGTAACTTTTGAATTTTATTTACCACAGTTAAAAGTAAATAGGGTAATTAAAGGTAAAAATTTTATTATAATTACCCTAACACATTCCATAATTCTATTGGATAAGTTTATTTCGACCAAAATCTACCTTAGGAAGAAAATATGATCCATTTTGATCCACTTTTATTAGATTAGGACATTTATTATTTTTTTATTTAAAGAAAAGTTAAAAGTGTTAAATTCAAATTTTAATAAGTAAAATTTTTTTAATATAGGGTTATACATAAGATAAATTATACTATAAATATTCATTAGAAATAGAAAAATATTTTTTACATCATGGTATTTTATTTATAATTTTTAGACATTAAATAATTAAATTTATTTATGACACAATGATGAGGCAGTAATTACCTTATTAATAAAAGATTAAAATAATTGATATTATAAATATTAAAATAAATGTAAATTTAGACTTTTGATGCCATACAAGAATTTTTTAGGTGAATATGACATGTTAGGGTTGATTTAATGTATTTTTTTCAATGTAGTCAAGTTTTCTTGACTTTCAGAGAAACCAAATACTAAATAGTGTCAAAATTGACATAAATGAGTTTTTAAAATAAATACTATTTTATTAAATGATATAATAGTCGTAAAAATATAAGGTTTGAAAAAATGACTTATATAATGATAGATATTTCATTAATTAACCACTTTATGTTCTCTTGGAATTTTATAATATGTTTATTAACCATGTATTATAATAGTACAATAAGACATGGTAAAAGTTAAACTATTTAACTAAGAGTTAAATATAAAAGATAAAGTTAATATAGTGAGCTAAACTTGTATAAAATCTATTGGTTGAGAGTATTTCAAACCATAAAAACCATATCCTCAAAATAAATCCATTTATAGCCATTAGAAACTGAAATTGACATTATAATAAAATAATATTTCAATCTTTTCCTAAGCTTCCCTTCACCTCTCTTATAAAAGAAAACTTCCCCTTATCTTAATTTCACACCTCCAAAGCCTTTTGGATCAGCCAAACCCTACTCCAATATCCTCCAAACTACCCTCACTTCAATATATAGGACTTACTTTGATAAAAAAAATACAACCTAATGATCCCTTTTTTTCAAATCAAAAGAAAGAACCCGAAGAAAAGGTAATTATTTCATCACCTCTTTCAAGTTATTTTCGTTTTCCACATCCTCTTTATTTGTTTTTTCCATACTAAAATAATAATTCCAGTACATTATACATACTATGATGTTATTATAAATATGGTACAACCATATTCATTATTCCATCCATCCTATGAAGGAAAATGTCACCATACGTGCGTAAGTACAACTTACCATCTCCACGTCATCGTGTAGATTGTTATTCACCACTACATTATTTGGATGGGAACAATAATGAGTATAATTGATGTAAATAATAAATATAACATGTTAATTATTATGTATATATAACATAGCATCCAATTACATATGATTTCACCACTAATAGAATGATATTGTCGCTCGTGCGTACATACGGCTTACCGTTTCCACGACGTGATGATATTTCATTCCCCATCATAACCATTCCAGAATAATTTTCATTTGATGATTAAAAATAATGTTTAAGAACTTAATATCATTATTTATATGAATCAAATACATCTTATACATAACAAACATAACTTAAGTAACAAAACATATAATGGAAAATGAATTAGTTATCACCTGAAACAATGATACTACTGAAATATTATTAACAATGAAATATTATAGGATCATGTATGATATCATATTTATGTATATGGATTATTTTATAATTTAATAACAATTATTTAACCATTATACAGGAGTTTAACCTACCATCGACTTAGTAAAAGTGCAAGGTAAGGGTTAATTTTACAATCTCTTTATTATCTAAGGTTGTTTATACGTGAGTATCTACTGGAACCTCTTTAACATCTACATCCATGTTTCTTAAAAATGAATTTCAAAACCTTTTTAATATTTAATATAATTTGAGTTACATTCATTTATACCCTTGTTTTAATTTTTATAAAATTGTTTGAAAGGAATATTTCCGTCACTTTCCAAACAAGGTACTTTATGACCTTCTCAACAAATTAAGGAAAGAATGTTTTTTAACTTATACGACGGGTGCGGCTATTTTCCACCGTTATAACACATTCTAAGATTCACTTACAATATCATAAGGATATTTTCAGAATAATGTTTTTTATAATTATGTGACTTTTAAATGATTTCAAAATAGAAAGAAATATTTCTCTCAAATAGTTTTGATTTCATCTATGTCAACATCCTTTGTTGGATTTTACTCTTATTTGAAGTTTATTTATTATGATACAATCTTCCATACTGTATTGAAGGTTTTGTGATATTTTTTAATATGGATGTGCTATTTTAATACCATTCATGGTTTATGGTTAAAGTATTGACATTTCATATGCAAGTTTTAATACGAATGTTTATGTTATGTTTCAACATTTTAATATGAGGAATGCATTGGACTTAGTATGTAATGGGTGGATCCCACTACAGCTCCTCGATGCATCCGTAGGTCTCATGAGACAAACTAGTGTCTTGGAATAAGGACTTGACACAATCTTATTGGTAGTATTGGCATGAGGTCTTAACTATGTGGTTATGATTTCCGGTATTATGCATTCCATCATTATGAAATTAGCTATTGATATTACATGTGATTATTTGAATAGTAGAATATCCTTGTGAATAATTAAATGGAATTATTTGATTTATCTTTTCCACATTATGCTGATTTTTAATTTTAAAAGGCTTGGGTTTTAGTCTTATACATTGCCCTAAATGTTTATGATTATTTATCGTAGTTTCTGCTATATTGTTATCCTTACTGAGCATCTGATCTCACCCCTTTATTATGTTTTATATTCCCAAGATGTGAAGAAGTATATTATGATTGACCTACTTGGATTGGATAAGGGATATAAGTGTTTTCAAGGGGGACACAAAGTTGTTGTTTGTTTATTTCATGATGTAATGTAAAACTTATGTATGTATCCAGTACTTCCAAGTCTACTAAACTAATTGGTATTTAAAGACTTGATCAGTTGTGATCATGATAATGTTATGTAATAATTCACCGACTCTTTGTAACTAGGGTTGGGGAGTTACATACATTATGTAAATCATTAAAATTTGATTGAGTGAGAAATATTCTTAACTAGTAATGAAATATACTAAATTCATAAGGCGGTAAACTATAACCCCAATGATATTATAACCTTTAGAAGTCTTGGTAGGTATTATGATGGAATATATGGTGATTTTATCCCATTTATATATAGATATGTTTAGTGGTTGATTCATCCCCTTAGACTTATTTTGTTATACATTAACTTGTTATTATACTAAGAATAGAGTTGTATACTCTATAATATCACTCTTAATATTATCCCACCAAAATTGACTATTGAGATATTGATACATATTTGTGCTTCTAGGATGGATAAATAATGATGAGATATGTGCATTATCCAACAACACTTTCTTTAATTTTGGAATTGGTGGAACACATATTCATTTCTCAAATATTTAATTCCCTCATTGTAAAGCTTGAATTCTATAAAATTTCCTACCATAATTTGTGTCTCCATATCCTCTATCCTCGCTTCCTTGATCATTAGATATATTGATGGTTGAGAATTAATTTGGGTGAGATATGATTTATCCTCTTACCTCTTGGTTTCAAGGTCCATCCTTTTAAAATCCATGATTATTGGGTATTTTTCAATCCTCATCATGTATAAGGTAGAATTATCCTTCTAACCGAGAGTATCGTCCACCTTATTTATCTTCCCTAGGTGGTAATGTACTGATAAATCATAATCCATAATCAACTATAACCATATCCTTTGGAACATGTTTAACTCCTTCTATGTGAATATATACTTCATACTATTTTTATTAGTATATATTTCATACTTTTTACCATAGAAATAATGACTCCATATCTTCAAGGAAAATATTATTGCTTCAATTTATAAATCACATGTCATGTAATTTATCTCTTGAATATTTAATTGACATGAGGCATAATCTACAACCATGTCATTCTTCAATATGAAACATTCTAGTCCATTATTAGATGCATAATAATATATAATGAACCATTATAGACTATAGGATAATGTGATTTAATGTCTGATGACCATCCTTTTCCTAATATCCTTGAAATATTCTTCACATAATTTTTTCTATAGGAACTTGACCTCGTTTCAAGTTAACTCAGGTAGTGTATTTAATAGTCATGGGAAATATCTCATAGTGATTTGATAGTTTCAAACCAATCCAAGAAATCTATGGATCTATGTGACAATGGTTGGTCCAATCCATTATTGAATCACCTATTTATATTATGGATCCATTGATAAAACCTCTCTTATGATTACATGATCCAATAATGAAACATTATATACCCAGAATTTACACTTGTTAAATTTGGAATACAATTTATCCATCCTAAAGGTTTTTTTTTCACATTCCCAAAATGATTTTCAAGCTCTTCCCCACTCATAGAATATATGAGAATATCATCTCTAAAGACAATCACACATTTATAAAGGTAATTTATAAGGATTATGTTCATCAGATCCATGAAGATAATAGGGGTATTTATGAGTTTAAATGAATCATTATGAATATATAGTACCCATATCTTATACAGAATAATGTCTTGGGTACATCCTCCTTTATCAAACTTATTTTATGATATCCATATCTGAGGTTAGTCTTTTGGAATAATGGATACCATCTCAAAAAATCAATCACGTCATTAATATGGGGAATATAATAATTTTCCTGATCATGATATTGTTCATAATAGTCAATATAGAGGTGAATTTATTGATCTTTCTTCATAATAAAGATGACTGGTGAACCCCATGGTGAATCATTAGGGTTTATAAAAGCTATTTTCAAATTCTATTGAGGTTTCATCTTAAATTATTCTAATTTATTTATGTCTATTCTATATGGAGTCTTTGAGATAAGAAAATCACCAGGTATGAGTTCTATTGAAAACTCAACCTCAAAATCCAAGGGAAGACCATATGAATCTTATAAGAATACATCAACATATTCATGTACAATATCCTTAGATTTAATATCAATTTTTTAAACCATGTTAGTTAAATATCTCTCATGAATGGGTATTAATACCAATACAATGGAAGTAAATTTTATAGGGATTTAATGGAAATTTTTTCACCGATAGATGATCATGGGTTGATTTAGAATATGAAATGTGATTTCCCTATCCCCAAAATTGATATGGGATTTATGTAGAGAGAAAAAAAGTATATTGAAAATAATTTAAAATTTTACCAAAGGGATAATAATAAGATTTTTAGGAAACACATTCCCACAAACTTATATCAAAGAAGAGTTGTATAATTAGGATGAAAACATCACATCACTAGAAGTTTTCATAGATAACTCAATATATAGTTGTTGGGGATCTAGATAAATACTATTACATACTTTTCATGATATAAATGAATTCAAAGAACTAGGAACAAATAAGATGTTTTCAATATTGATCATACCTATCACCACCCCAATTTCATGGTCATGTCACTCATACCTTACTAAAAATTGATTATTTATAATTAGTATCAATAAATAATAATCCGAGTAAGATATCACATGATAAAAAAATCAATCCAAATATTTCTTAAATTATGATTCCTTCATTTCAACTAATGACATTTTAGGTTCATCCTAAATCACTTCTAGTCCATCATACATTTTTTTGGTTTTATCCTTTTATTATTAAAAATGATTTATTAAGATATGTTAAATTAACCAAAGCATACCCCCCAGAAGGGACAAAGAAGGTTTACAGTTAATACCATTTGTTGTTTATTGAGTGAAGATCAAGTTAATACCCAACCTTCTCTTTTCAGAGTTATTAACCCTAGGATTATATGAGCTAGAGCCTCCATCCACTTATTTGCATCAATAGAGGGATTCAATTTCTAGTAAACCCCACACTATATACTTTACCAAAATTTCAGGATATCTTCATATATTTAAGTTTATCCCTAAGGTTTTTAGGAATTTTTTCTAGTCCTAATCTTCAAATAACAACTAAAACGTACTATGATACCAACTATGATGAACCGATCATTTTATATATACATATTACATCATTTTACATGAATATCCATTTCATCTCATAATTAATCACACATTATAACCCAAATGTTTTGTGTATTTTTAGAATAGATACTTAAATAGCTTATTTCACAATATCTTTAACATATCCCACAAATAGACTTATAACATGATAACCTTAAGACATATCATAAATTATATTATCCTTCATTACATATTTAATGGAAACATATTAAATGGTGAGATTAAATCCTCCGTAAGGGTAAATATAAGAGACACCAATCAAAGATCATTAATGAGAATAGGATTAGAATATGGGTATGAGAACATAATCAAGGTGTATATATATGACATATGAAAATATTACCAAATAAAATATTTATAATAGAACATGAGTCATGAAAAAAGGATTTTAGAATAACACAAGACCCAAGTCATAGAGGGTTGAAAAATGAGTTAATAATCATGAACCATGAGTACATTTCATAACATAAAAATGTGTCACAAACATATATATAGTAATCATAACATAGGTCAAGGCTAGTCACTAATACATTTTTATTTTAATGGCATAGGATAACCCTTTTTACATATCATAATGGACTTGGGATAACCACCAACATACGTTAAAATAGTGGATTTGGTCTAACCACACTTATCCCATATTGATCTCATGAAATATAAAACATTACCCAATACATTGAAGGTATATATAGGGACCAACCATTATATAATTATAAAACATATATATGAACTACTACAACAACGGGCATTAATAGAGCTAAAAACGGGCTTTAATAGCGCTAAAAAAGCACTGTAAAGCTCGGCACTGATAAAGGGTTACTTTATCAGCACTAAACAAGCGCTTCTTTAGCGCTGATAAAGGTGTAGTTTATCAGCGCTTTTTATCGCTGATAAAAGCACGATTTATCAGTGCTAAAAAGAGATGATAAACTTATCTTTTATCAGAGCTTCTTTAGCGCTGATAAAGGTGTAGTTTATCAGCGCTATTTTAGCTCTGATAAAAGAACGATTTATCAGCGCTAAAAGAGCGCTGATAAATGCCCTCTCTGCAGCTACGATAAATCTGCAACAGCACACCCGAACACCTACAAAAAAAACAGCATCTCAATAATCCAATTAAAGCAAGTATACCCATACAAAATTAACTCATAATTCATAAGAAAATTAGACCAAGTATACCCATACAACAATTATACCCGTACACCATTAACACATAATTTATAAGTTAATCAAGTACTTAAAGAAATAAATTCAGAATTCAGGGGGTTTGGGGGATATTCAAGGGTTTGGGGTGACTGTTAAAGGGTTTGGGGTGGCTGTCCAAGGGGGGGTAGGGGGTGTTCGGGGGGCTTTCCAGTTCAATCCTAAGGCTCTACATGGGTGTTTTTTATCAATACATAAATCTTTGGACTTTTCTCTATCCACTATGCATCATGTTCTCAACCTCAAAGAAGTTATAAGGTTTGTACACACACTGAGGTGCACATACTTGGGGGGGGGGGATGAATCTCATTAATAAACCCCCAATATTAAACCTGCAATATGCTATTGTAATTGCATGATCAGGAAATATGCACAAGCTAGTTGAGAAAGAACTAGAATAAAACTAATAAAAAAATCATCATTGATCCTCAAATCCATGACCATGATTAAACCCAAATTAATTTTCCAAGTGCTGAACTTTTACCAAGAATTTCCCAAGGATCGTGTCGACATTATAAAAATATAGTTTGACCAATTCCTACCCCATATACATCAAGACACATTGATTATCAAGTATTAAAGCTTGATCAACCATACCTACTTCATCCAATGTTATTGTTTCTCTGAGTACATCATAGGAACCACAAAAAACATATAATATACCATGGTCTCCCCACTATATACATAATTATCATTGACCTCTAATATGTGAGTTTTATTTATAATCCATCATGGAAATCCACTTATGGGAGTTTTCTCATCCAGGGAATACCCTCAACAGTATCTCAGACCACCCATATGTGTTCTTCCAATTCCGAGGCATAAGACCTACAAGGATCTCATCCCTATACTATGGGAGTACCCTTATTTAGGGAATAATACTAAGAAGCATATATTATTTAACATATGGGAGTATTATCATCCAAATAATAATCCCTAGAAGCATATCAACCCTCCAATATGGGTGTATTCTCATTTGAGGCATAATCTATATAAGCATCTCAGCCCTCCCCTATGGGATTATTTTCATTTATTGAATATTCCCGATAAGAATCTCATCCCACTCCTATGGTTGTATTCTCATTTGGGGAATAATACCTATATAAATCTCATCCCTCCACTATGAGATTATTCTCATTTAAGGAATAAGACCCATAAGCATATCCACCCTCCCAAATGGGAGTATTTTCATCCAGATATAAGCCCATAAGTATCATAGACCCAAACACATGATCACCCTAGTATACCAGGCCAACCATGACTTGATATATATGATACCCCTAATATATCACATTCCATGACCCCCCATTTAAAAGATCAATGCAATCCGAATGCGTTTGGTCATATTTCCGTAGGTCAGTTGTTGTTTTCACTTAAAATCATGTCCATTTTAAACAAAACAGAGACCCTTTGAGTGCTAGTGGCCACACTGTGCCTCAGACTGAGGCGGGGTTGACTCGTACACATCACCAATGACCCTTGGATCGTTCTAATACAAGATAAATGCAATCCGAATGCGTTTGGTTGGATTTTCATAGGTCAGTTGTTGTTTTCACTTAAAATCTTGTCCATTTTAAACAAAATAGAGACCCTTTGAGTGCTAGCGGCCACACCATGACTCGTATTGAGGCGGGGTTGAATCGTACATGTCACCAAGGACCCTTGGATCGTTCTTATAACAGATCAATGCAATTTTAATGCATTTGGTCAGATTTCCCTAGGTCAGTTATTGTTTTCACTTAAAATCTTGTCCATTTTAAACAAAATAGAGACCCTTTGAGTGTTAGCAGCTACACCGTGCCTCAGATCGAGGAAGAGTTGACTCGTACACGTAACCAAGGACCCTTGGATCATTCTTATAAAATATCAATACAATCCAAATGCGTTTGGTCAGATTTCTGTAGGTCAGTTGTTGTTTTCACTTAAAATCTTGTCCATTTTAAACAAAATAGAGACCCTTTGAGTGCTAACGGCCACACCGTGCCTCAGATTGAGGTGGGGTTGACTCGTACATGTCACCAAGGACCCTTGGATCGTTCTTATAAAATATCAATTCAATATGAATGCATTTAGTCAGATTTCCATAGGTTAGTTGTTGTTTTCACTTAAAATCTTGTCCATTTTAAACAAAATAAAGACCCTTTGAGTACTAGCGGCCACACCGTGCCTCAGATTGAGGTGGGGTTGACTCTTACACATCACCAAGGACCCTTGGATAGTTCTTATAGAATATCAATTCAATCTAAATGTGATCTACTAATTATTCATTATGCAAAACATAAAGGTACCATTAAATACTTACATTGCCCCAAACACCCATAACACAACCCAACCACAACCTTCATCTCAATGTACTCAACCGATCTAAACACCAAGATGGATTTTACCCAAGACTATCTAATTCAAAATGCTGATCATGTCATCAACCGACCAATTAATTTCTATGGTGCTCCCCACTATACGCTTAACTCACAAACACCACCATCTGATGTTTAACACCTCCATCATCAGGAAAGAACCACTAGAACCCCAACTAAAACTCCACAAAATACCCAACATGTTTTCTAACTTACCGTGCTTAGACATCCATGAGAACACCAACCAATGTTATCATCCATCATTTCCATCAAAACCACTTTGAATGGATGTGAATCCATCATCCATACATGAATCAAGGACAATTCAACTTTTTCTCAAAGATTGAACCCATTTTCAAAACATAATTAACATTTCAAAACATCAAATAGATGTGGGTTAAAACTCACCACATTTGTTCCTTTTTCCTGGAGGAATTTTAAACATGCACCACATAGGTTGTAAAATCAATAGAGGACAGATCTCTTTGATCACACAAAGCCATGAACCCAAGTATATCCTTGAGGAAACTGATGAGTGATGTTTGTGAATGCTTTTTGGAACATAGGAACTGACTCGCTTGATGAAATACATGAAATATCTTTAAATGTAGCCTCACTTGCCGAATCATTGGAACAATTTACTATATTGGATGCTCTTAATGTCAGATTTAACATCCCATCTTGTTCATCAAATGGATTGGTCAACTTCCAATCTATCATGGAGACTACCACACCACCTTTACACGCAACTAATAATTAGAGGCATCTTGATTAGAAAAAAAATCCTGAGGTCACTGGACATGAAAGATCATGCGATGCCATAGTTTCTCAACAACGTCAATTTACCCCACATGATATAAGGATATTGCATGATGTCCAAGACATAGCGAGAGGAGAAGAGAAGGTGAATGTCTCGTAAACGAACAACATCAACAATGAACATCCACCACCCTTTCACTATATACATCAAAATCATATCTTTAAGAATTTCCATGTGAATTTCTATCTTACTTCCATCGAGGATGATGCTTGTTGGTCAACTTGTTTTAGAAATTGTTTATCTTCATCCGTGCCTTGTACTTGCACCCATGAATTTGAAGGTGAGTATGCATACACGATAGTTGACCTTCTTAGAGAAGAGTTTCTGGAAGAGTATAAGAGACATGAAGCAATAAAGATCATTAGAGTGTTGGAGAAAATGTGGTTCCTACAAACAATGTGGCAATCGGCTTGCGCAACGCGACCTAAGTTACAACTTGCAGGTATTGTACTTTATTTTTTGCTGGAGGGTTTCAGTGTAAATTCATTTTGGAATGATCATTGTTATTCAATGTCTTTTAGGTTTTTTTGATAGCCGAGGGGAAAGGGTGGGGTCTACAAACATTGGAGGATATGTCGAAGGGTGACTTTATGGGAAATTACATCCTATATTTTTGCAACATTTCCATAGTATCTAACATCTAACCAAATGGCCTCTTTTCCCTTTAAGCATCCCAAACCCCAATCACCATCGGGGTTCAGGGAGCTTGAAGGGAAAGGAGCCTATTTCTCCAACATATTCACACACAAAATCACCCTTCGACATATCCTCCAATGTCTATAGACCCCACCCTTTCCCCTCGGCTGTCAAAAAAACCTAAAAGACAATGAATAGCAATGATCATTCCAAAATGCATTTACACTGAAACCCTCCAGAAAAAAATAAAGTACAATACTTGTAAGTTGTAACTTAGACCGTGTTGCACAAGCCGATTTCCACATTATTTGTAGCAACCACATTTTCTCCAACACTCTAATGATCTTCATTGCTTCATGTATCTTATTCTCTTCCAAAAAATCTTCTCTAAGAAGTTCAACTCTTGTACACATCACCAAGGACCCTTGGATCGTTCTTATAAAATATCAATGCAATCCGAATGCGTTTGGTTGGATTTCCGTAGGTCAGTTGTTGTTTTCACTTAAAATCTTGTTCATTTTAAACAAAATAGAGAACCTTTGAGTGCTAGCGGCCACACCGTGCCTCGTATTGAGGCGGGGTTTACTCTTACACGTCACCAAGGACCCTTGGATCATTTTTATAAAAGATCAATGCAATCCGAATGCGTTTGGTCAGATTTCCATAGGTCAGTTGTTGTTTTCACTTAAAATATTGTCAATTTTTAAAAAAATAGAGACCCTTTGAGTTGTAGCGGCCACACTGTGCCTCAGATTGATGTAGGGTTGACTCTTACACATCACCAAGGACCCTTGGATCATTCTTATAAAATATCAATGCAATCCGAATGCGTTTGGTCAGATTTACGTAGGTTAGTTATTGTTTTCACTTAAAATATTTTCCATTTTGAACAAAATAGAGACCCTTTGAGTGCTAGAGGCCACACCGTGCCTTGGATTGAGGCGGGGTTGACTTTTAAACATCACCAAGGACCCTTGGATCGTTCTTATAAAATATAAATTCAATCCGAATGCGTTTGGTCGGATTTATGTAGGTGAGTTGTTGTTTTCACTTAAAATCTTGTCCATTTTAAACAAAATAGAGACCCTTTGAGTGGTTCAGCATTCTTGCATGTTTCTAGTGCATATCATCTGTTAAAATGGGAGAATTACTCATTGGAGAAAGGCTGTTTTATTTAATAAAAATTACAATTTTCCTATGAACATTTACATACAACAATGTTTCATCTTTTGATCCCCTTAACCCCTCTCAAAAATGACCACAAATTGTACATGTCCCCAAGTCAGATCTTCATTGTATTTGTGTACAATCTTCCATCAAGTATGAAACCCACTCCTTTCTGAACACATCTATATCCTCTTTTGAGTATGAGGATTTTTGGCAGTCATAGTAGTATTGCAAAATAAAAAAAATAAAGAATTAATAAATAACTTAAATGAACTAGTAGTTGTTTTTAAAAATACCTCTTTGGGGATGCTAGTTTGCTGATGAAAAATGATCTCTTTCATAAATTTACAAACATAATAACCGCAATCATTATTGTTTGTTTGTTTTGGACACTGCAAAAAAATTGATCATTAGGAGAATAAGTAACTTGTGTTGAGATGTGTTTGGATAGTGAAATTTTATTATATATACCCTGATATTTGTCCAGACATAGTACTTGCTCACCTACTTATTCTTATCCCCTAGACTCATTCCTTTTTTAGATGATAATGATACACCTCCCTATCAGTAAAATATAATATAAATTATATTAATTGATGTTTAGACCTAAAACGTAAGATGTAGTGTCTTACAGATTCACAAACTCCATCATGTGTGGTCGGTTTGATGGATATCCTTGCTTTGAATCCAGAAAATAAATCTTCGGAGTATCCAAGTTCGCCGAAATTATCAACCAATGTTTCCTAAAAACACAAAAAGGAATAAGTAACAAAAGAAGTGAAAATATAATTAATATGCTTTAATCATAGAGTATTACCCCTGCATGGTTGGTATTAGGAAAAGTCTTTCATCTGTAATCTTGCGTTCAAGTGTTTTCAGCAAGCCATTCACTATTTCATACCTTTTTTATGGCTCTATTTTTGTTAGGTGTGTTGATTTGATATGAGGACTAACCAGTCCAAATCTTGGCTCATGGGAAAATTCCTTCAATTGTTTTTCATAAATGCGTCTGTCAACAATATAAAATGAATTTATTCATAATTTTCACGCTAGATCATCTTTTGGAAAATCAATTCATGGAAACATACCTCATATATACATTTACAACTGTGACACCTAGCCAACCGTTTTCAAGGATTTCATTTACATTTTCAGCAGCAATGAAATCTTGACTTTCCTCTTCGTATATATTCTCTTCGAAAACCACTATATGAATATTACTATATTTTAGCTTCGTATCCACATGAGTCTTCAATGCTAGTAAATGTGGAAAGAGAACAGGGGGTGTTATTGTGCTTTCAGTAGCTCCTTGGGATCGGTTGGTTGATCCTTTAGATGGGTTTGAGCCGACGTTTGTCACCCCTTCCCTTTCTCCCTCTATAAGAACAATCATTGGTTCATACCCTTTTTCATTAATTGTTAAGGGTTTAGCTAGAAAAGAAAAGGAAATAAATACCTCTTTGTCTGCATGTACTCCTACAAGTTGTGACGAACATGCAATGAATGTCCCAATAGCCTTTCCGACCGTATGAATATCATTGTCATGAAGTGGAATAGGTAGCTCTGCCTTTGGCTCATGAGCTACAGTAATAGTCACTTTTAGATGATCTTTCAGAAGTGGTCTATTATGCAGTGTGGAATCTGGGATATTGAAAACTGTATCCCTCGCTACAAGGTGATATGTGGGTGTTGATAGATATAAATCACAATCATTATCACCCTGTAGAATATGAGTGCCGAAAAATTATCAGTGTTTGTCTGATTCATATTTCATGGGAACAATTATTAGAATATTGATTACCATGGCTAAGATATTTCTTTGAGGCGAATGTCTCACCTCAAAGCTGGTGGGGGGTGGGGCGGGATGTTCATGCGGCAGTTGTTCTTGAGTTGTGGCTTCCCTTTGCTTCCCACCCATAAAAGTTTCTAGCAACTCTCCCTGCCATTGCAATTGTTCTTAAAGTGTTGCTATTTTTTCGCTCATTTGTTCCAATTTTTCATCTGTATCATCCATTTTTTTCTTCTTCTCAAAATATACTCGGGGTGTCACCCCAAACCCTGAACCTCTGACACAACCGTATTTTTTTGGCTGCTTCAAATCCATCGATAATAGGTGTGTATCGGCTACATGAGTAGCTGATTCCTGTGACGGTCAGATATAAGAAAATAACTAATTATTTTTATGTAATGTAAATTTTAAATAAATTATTTTATCTTCGTGTCATACTTACACATATTTCCCACACTTTCTCTATGTTCTCATCTACTAACTTCTCATCTTTGTTCACACGTGCCTCCTTCCATAGCACATGACGTGGGATGGAAGTGCATTTGGTTTTAGACTCATCAATCTACATATAAACATAGAAAAATAATTATGATGTTGTTTATTAGAACCTAACAATATTATTGTAAATTTAAAATACGTACCATTTTCTTTTCTAATGAAGCATACCCCAGCCTTGCTTTACGATAGGGGTATGTTGGTTTTGAAGCACGTTCCTTATTTTCAGTACAGAGTTTCTATTTCATAAATGAAATATTGACAATCAAATTGATGAATAAAATTATCCTCAAACAACGTATTATCACTCACAATGCACCTGAAACTTCTCATCCCCACAACGGCCAATAAATGCATCCCATGCTTCTTGGGATATCAGGTGAGCGTAGACAATGGGTGGGTGAGGGTTTATTTTACCTTTAGAATCTTTGAGGTGACATCTTTTTAAAATAGTGAAAAAACCTCGATGAATCTTTCCTGCAAGCCTTAGTACATAATCCTTGTGTGAATCGTCTACTATAAATATACTCTACAAGAGATTGAGAAGAGTAAGACATTGTTTCATTATTTTATTTTCTAGTAAATTAAAGAAATAAATTCAAAATGTTACCATAATTTCTTCCCAGATCACAGCCTTTAGCCCAGACACAACATGGTGCCATGAATCTATGTCAATTGGCATGCGTTGCCGAGTGAAAACTCTAATGTAGCTGCTAAACATAGCCTTGTTGGGATTCACATGTTGGCCTTCATTCCCGACCATTTCATCGATATCAAAATCATCTATATGTTCATCTAGAATGGTATCAATGACATGTGTTGAAGGTTGTTGGACCTCAACACTAAGAGTAGCAGTATCCGCAGCAGCAGGAGCAGCAGGAGGAGCAGCAGCAGCAGGAGCCGCAGCAGGAGGAGCAGTAGGAGCAACCGGAGCCGCAGTAGGAGCAACAGCAGCAGCAGCATGAGCTGTAGGAGTAGCAGCAGGAGAAACAACATCAGCAGTATGAGCTGCAGGAGCAGCAGCAGCCGCAACAGCAGCTGCTTGAGAGACTTGTTTAGCCTCAAGATTAGGAGCATCAGAATGTGCAGAAGTCATTATCTGCAAAAGTGGTTGAACAGTTAATTAAGATTACATAAATTCAGTAATGATAAGATAATAACATGAGATAACAAGATCTATATTACAAAAAAATATAACCTGTTTACTGAACTCTCTTTCTTTTTTTCAAATGTTGAAGGGATTTGACACCTCTATCGACTATCCAAATCCCTTCATTGTGTTCTCCTTTAACATACAAAACATCATCTGCATTGGGACCGCTCCGAAATGATTGCGACGTACCACTAATAGGATCGCCCTCAACTGAATTTTCATCGGAACCTTCAGTAGTTTTGGACGATAACAGAACAATTGACCACTTTCGGTTTGCGGGATCTTGAACATAAAAAACTTGTACTGATTGTGATGCCATTATAAACTGTTCGTCTTTGTATCCTTCTTTACTAAAATCAACTTTCACAAATCCCCATTCATTTATTTTAACACCACTGTTGTTATCAATCCATTTGCATTGAAAAATCGGCAATTGGAATGTCATATAATCCAACTCCCATATTAGTTTGATAATTCCAAAGTATGACATATTTGCATAAATTGGATTTATGTCCTTACTACCAGAAACATGCATCGCTTCAGCCACTAGTGTAACTCCACTATTTTTCATGGTACTATCTTCATCATGTTCATCTGTATAGATTGTATAACCATTAATTACATAACCACTATAAGATAATACATACACACTTGGTCCAGCGACTAGCCATCGAAGACGTTCTGAAATTGAATTCAGATTTTCATCCAACTGCTTAAAAATATGGTCCTGAAACCATCCTATAAACTGGTGATTATGTGTATCTGATAACCATTTTTCATCCCTCGATGGATTCAACTGCCTAAGAATTTCTTTGTGAGTTTTAATATATGGAGGAACCTCCCAACTATTATAGAAAACATAAAGATGAGCCAGCTCCTGATCTGTAATATTGATTGTCACAAATTCTCTTCCAGAAATTCCCTCACCCTCAATGCGTCCAGTGTGACGAGATTTCGGGAGACCAATGCTTTCCACATTATATAGGTATTCAATACAAAATTCAATGGCTTCCTCAACAATATATCGCTCCACTATACAACCTACTGGCCGAATTCGATTTTTGACACACCCTTTAAAAATCTTTATATACCGTTCAATAGGATACATCCATCTATAGTGCACCGGACCACAAAGTCGAATCTCTCTCACCAAGTGAATCATCAAATGAACCATCATATCAAAAAATGTTGGCGGAAGAACATTTATAATTCACATAATATGATGACAATTTTTTTTCCATAGCTGGAAATTTCCCTGGGTCTAAAACTTTTCTACATATAGCTTTGAAAAAGAAACAAAGTTTGGTTAACGTATGACGAACATTCTTGGAAAAAATGCAACGTAAACCTATAGGAATTAGATCTTGCATCAAAACATGGAAATCATGTGATTTCAAAACTTTTAACTTCAAATCATTCATTGAAACAATGTTCTTGATATTTAATGAGTACCCCTCTGGAACCTTTACATCATTGAAGAAGTTGCAAAGCTGATATCTCTCCACCCTAGAGAGAGTATAAGCAGCTGGAGGAAGAAACATTCGATTTTCACTCTTCACGGGAGCCAACTCTTCTCGTATTCCCATGTCAACCATGTCTAACCTTGCCTTAATTCCATCTTTTATTTTTCCAGGGGCATTTAGAAACGTTCTGATAACACTGTCACATACATTTTTTTCCACATGCATCACATCAAGAAAATGTATAACGTACAAACAATTCCAGTATGGTAATTCAAAAAAAAAACTGATCTCTTTTTCCAACCGATTTTCGTAAGGTTTTTCGAAAATGGTTTACCAAAAATAGTGTTCATATCTTTTACTTTCTCAAACAGCTGATCACCTATTAGTGGAGACGGTGTTGCGCATTTTTCTGAACTTCCATTGAATGATGTCGTCCAAGATCAGTACTTTTGTCGACGAGGTAGAAATCTACGATGTCCTAGAAACATAGATTTCGATGAATGTTTCAACCTAATTGATTCTGTATCTTCTTCACACAAGGGACACCTTGAGTTCCTTTAATTCTATTGCCTAAAAAATTTCCATAAGCAGGGAAATCATTTATTGTCCCATACAACATCACTCTCAATGTGAAGTATTCACTTTTATAAGCATCATACAAAATTACACCTGAGTCCTAAAATAACTTCAAATCCTCAATCAAAGGAGCCAGATAAATATCAATATCATTACCTGGTTTTTTTGGTCCTGATATAAGCATAGATAACATGATGAATTTCTTCTTTATGCATAACCAGGGTGGAAAGTTATAATTTACCAACATAACAGGCCATGTACTATGAGTGCTGGTTTGAAAACCAAAAGGATTCACTCCATCTGTAGATAACGCAATATGAAGGTTTCTCAACTCTTTTCCAAATTCAGGATACTAATGATCAATTTTCTTCCATTGAGGAGAGTTGGCTGGATGATGTAATAACCCATCTTTATTTCTTTTATCATCATGCCATGACAATTGTCTTGCAGTTTCTTCACTTCCATATAGACGCCTAAACCTTGGAATGATTGGAAAGTACCATACAAATTTTGTAGGATTGGATTTATCTTTCTTGTATCGAGAAGCACCACACTTTGGGAATTCTTTAAGTGATTTGTTCTCTTTGTGAAACAATATACAGTCTTTCGGGCAGGCATGTATTCTTTCAGAAATCATTCCCATCAAGCGTATCATTCGTCTAGCTTCATATGTCCGGATTGGGAGCTCATTATCTTCCGGGAGCATGTCATTCAAGAGAGAAAGTTGTTCCGTAAAACCGACATCACTCCATCTGTTGCCTGCTTTCAATTTATACAACTTCAGTAACAGCTGAAAATGTTTTATACCTAGTGCAAGCAGCATAAAATGGAGTCTTTGCACAACTCTTTAACTTCTCAAACAATTTTGGGAAATCACGGAGTTCATCTTGAATTGTCTTTTTAATTTCCTCAATACGATCTTCATCATCATTGACATCTGTAATCACATCCTCCATAAATTCTTCTTCATTATCCATATTTGTATTCATATCTGACGATCCATAAAATGCAGTTTTATCCCAGCCAGTAGCTACATTTGCCTTTTCTCCATGTTTATTCCAACATTTATAACTCCGATCTATTCCATGACATATCAAATGTTCTTCCAACTCATCTAGAGTAAGTAGTATAGAATAAAAACAACGTAAACACAGACAAAGGATTTGAGAAGGATCCTTTGCGTGATCCTTTACAAACTTGATGAACTCTTTCACTCCGTTCTCGTACTCTATTTTTAAACGATTAGCATCCATCCAATCTTTATTCATCTCCATCCTATTTGAATCTCAAATATTAGTATTTATGGTTCAAGTACACAAAACGGGAATTCCAAATACAGTAGAAGAGAACCACTTCCATATAAAAATGGACATTAATAGAGCCTAACCATTAGTATTTATTCATCATGCCTAAATACTCACTGCTGGTGGAAGTGAAACTGTTCCTGATGATCATGCCCAGAAGAAATGGAAACCAAAAGGGGGGAGGGAATCAAAATACCCCAAACAAGATGAAAAAACATGGTATTTGAGAATAGGTTAGTGGATTTCATGTTGGCTAGAAGGAAACCTAATTTATTTCAATGAAAAAGGTTAATTCACAACAAGATACCATCCATTCCATATATTATTTTAATTAATAGGTTTATTTTGTGCTTCAAAATGATCAAAAAATGTCTAACCAACTTCAAATGGATAAAATATGAATTCATGAAACACATGAATCCCAAAAAGAAGATATAGTATAGAAACACCCACTTGGAATCTGAATGAGTCTGTTCAAATGAAGAACATCATACATATCTAACTACATCAATGCTTTCTCATATACAACGACACCACTAGCTAGATACTGGCCCTCACCAAGAACATCATATATCTCCAAATAAGAGACTACAACCACTAACCATGAAAAACATCATAAGATGGAAATATACTAATAACACATCCCTTCACCCAAACAAGAGACTACAACCACTAACCATAAAGAACCACTAAGAGCATAATTTGAAACCTAAGGAAAGGTACACCCAAAACATACCAATGAATTCAAATGAAATACTTTCTAAACCAAACCATTGAAATCCTCAAATGTTCCTAACATCAAACCCCATCACATCTCTTAATAAAATTCTTTTATAACACTATTTCATGGCCTATACCCATTTAGACCCCTCTATTGGTTAGTAGATTATAGTCTAGTGACCCCCTAAAACCATCCTCCAACATGTCATGGGTTAGTGAATGCACCGAGGGTATTTATCAAAACCATGTGCAATGTACTTCTAATAATAAATAATTGATATAGTTTAACATCAAGTTGTATAGATGATTTTTCGAATGATACCAAGTGAAAGTTAGTATGGTAAATATGTGTGATAATACATTTTTGGTCTAACTAAAAGGGGATATATCCTAATGAGTGTATTTTGGATTCACAAAAAATATGAATCTATGTGGTATAGGGTTTTTTCAACTAGTAGGTTTATGGACCACTAAGTGAATATGGTCCTCTATGTGTGGGAATGTTTTCATTTAGAGTATGGCCTAATATGTATGGTTCCCATAGAATAAGGCCCATTTGAATTGGATATTTGGGATCATTACACAAGGTGGATCACATTTTTCATGTGACGAATCTACACCAATTTGGTTCATAAAATATATTCATAGCACATTAGGATTTCAATATTCATCAACTAATGAATCATGTTCTTATCACACCAGGTAAGAACATAAAATCATCTACAAAGGGAAGTGTTTAGAGATCGTATGCTCATCACATAGGGGATTCTTTGGCACATCGCCAAAGGAATCTCATACTCCTCATGTGAGGTATAATTCTAGGATCATTACCTAGGAGATGAATAAGAGATCTTATGATCATCACTTAGGGGATTCTTAGGAATATCCCCTAATGAATCTATTTATAATCTCAGGAGGTATAATCAAGGGAACATTATTTGGGAGATAAAAAAGATCTCATATTCCCATAACATAGGGACTTCATATTCTCGTCACCTAAGGCAACCTATGATTATCACCTAGAGTTGGATGTTTCCTGAATTAAGAGTGGTCATAGGTTTATATCTCGGTAAAGGAACTCACATATTTGAATTTTAGAAGAGGGAACCACCCGATACACTCATCGCGTAGGGGGTGAGCATAGTTTTATAGCCACCATTTCATTTTTATCCATGAAGTTATTCAATTCCCACCAAACCCTTTTTAATTTCATCATTAACAACTATATTCTATGTCACTGGGAAACTAAAAGGAAAACCCATATCAACTAACGATGTCATCTCCCACAATAACCCACTCATTACATATTTTTAACAAGGGAAAGGTTGATGCTTCCCCACTGCACGATTTACTACCTCAACCATCTCACATTTTTCCCCAATGGAATCTATCACAACCAAACTAATAAAAAACTTCTCAAACAACCCCACCAAAAAACAATGATGATTTTCAACAATAAATGTAAACAAGCACCATGTTCTTGAGAAATATAATGAAAATTAGTAAACACATGTGAATCATCCCCTTTACATCATTTTCCATCAAGTATGATCCATTTTCTTCAATCAGTCAATCCATAATACTCACCCATATAATAAAAAAGCATGTTAAAAAAATTATATACCAATGGGAGAAGAGACCAATATTTAAAAAAGATTTGGAAAACATGCCTTAAAGGAGGTCCTGTAAACCGAAGCTTGAAAGCGTTGCGGGCGGCGGAGGTCCGAAAAACTGAAGCTCGAGGGCGACGGAGGTCCGGCAATGAAAACTCAGCAGGCGGCGGAGGTTCGACAACAAGTAGCGAGGGCGGAGGAGGTCCAACAACGTGATCTCAGCCGGCGGCAGAGGGGAGTCGCAGGGTTCCATTACCGCGAGAGCTTTAGATCGCAATAAAACGAGGGCACTGTGCGACCGACTTTATAAAAAAAAGGTACCAAGGTTTTATCAGCGCTAAAAAAGTGCTGATAAAGACTAACTTTATCAGTGATAACATTTTAGCACTGATAAAGGTGTCCTTTATCAGCGGTTTTTTAGCGCTGATAATAGTACCCTTTATCAGCGCTAAAATTTTACCTCTGATACAGAGAGTCTTTATCAGTGCTTTTCTAGCACTGATAAAGGGTCTTTTTATTAGCTCTATTTTAGCGCTGATAAAGGTTACCCTGTCTCAGCGCTAAAATTTTAGCGTTGATAAAGGAGTTCATTATCAGCGCTTTTCTAGCGCTGATATATGGCCTCTTTATCAGCACTAGAAAAGCGCTGATAAAGACTCCCTGTATCAGTGCTAAAATTGTAGCACTGATACAGGGTTTCTTTATCAGCGCTTTTCTAGCGCTGATAATGAGGCCATATATCAGGGCTAGAAATGCGCTGATAAAGAACACCTTTATCAGCACTAAAATTTTAGCGCTGATACAGGGTAACCTTTATCAGTGGTTTTGCTTAGCGTTGATATAAGGGGGTGCTTTGTAGTAGTGATGTGTTCCCTAAGAACATGAAAACATTTATAATTACATCATATCATAATTAACTAGTGAAAAAGAAATAGGTTTCCTGAAAAAATATATAAGAAATTATCATAATCTATATAGAGAAAAAGGTGGATGGTTTCATTAGAGAATATTCCGATTATTTAATAAGAAAAATTAATGGATGTTGATTTAAATGAAAAAAAATTTATAAGAGAACTAAAATTTATATAGAGAAAGAAGAATAAATACCCTTTAACTTTTTGATATATTTTGATAAAATATTTTATAAAACAAAAGGAATAAAAATTTATTTATAAAAACCATGAAAGAAAGGATATGAAGTTTCTGAATTAAAACTGACAAAGGTGTAATGAAAATTTTCTTTCTAGGAAAAAATTTTAAAAAAAAATTCTTTCATATTTTTTAAAGAAGGTCAATGTTGGTGGAAAACAACTGTAGCGAAATAGGAAAAGAATATTTATTTTTTACATAAAATCATATACATTGAAACATATATTAAATTAATATATTTGTATATATTATTATTTCCATGAAACAAAACAAATAATATGGTCATTGAAATAAAATATTTTGGATTTAAAAATAGGTATGGCCAGATTCTCTTACAATAATAACATCAAATGAATTATGAAATAATGCGGAAGAGAAATGGTGGGGGGAAATTTATAACTCATGAAAAAATAGAGGATACTAAAATATAGGTGTTATTAGAGATAAATATCATACAATTTCTCTATATGTAATCTTTGTCATAACAATATTGCATTCAAAATGACATTGGAAAGAAAACCCTTACATTTTACTTCTTACTTCCTCAAAATCACTTTAACATATTGTATAATAAACATAACCATATTAATAACTTTTTTTGAAACCTTATTCATATTTATTACTCTTTATAGTATTTAATTATAATTATTCAATCTATATAAATTATTAAATGTTTATTTTCATTATTATATGATAGTAATTTTGATTGTTCTGAACAAGTTTTACAATGGTGATGTCAACCCCCATTATATGGAACAAAGTTCAACATTACCATATTTGAAAAGTTATTTAAATCATTTTTAAATTATTTATGTATCCCAATGTTCATTTTAATGAAACTATGGGTATGGTTTGCATGTATGGAATTCATGATGATCATTTTTGGGTAATCTGCGAATAACTAAGAGCTACTTTATAATGATCCTTAATTTTTATTTCATCCTTACAAACCGTATTAATGAAACATATTACTCCTTAATATATTATATTAATAGTATTAATTTTCTGATATCTATTATTGATGATGAATTCTAAATTTTATTTGACATTTTTCATGTAAGTAGTTGAACCAACCCAAATAAGAACATGTTATACTAGTGAATGAGTAAGAGGTTTTGAGTAATATAATAGTGGTATCATTTTATGAGAAGAAAATTATGCTAATATAACATAATTAAATTAGAGTATGAGGTTCTTAAAGATGTTATATTATAAGATAAAATTGAAAAATTAAGATAATAACTAAGATATTTACTTGAGATCCTTCTCAACACAAGTATTTAGGATTACTTTATGGTACCAATTGATACCCAATGCCATATAAGGTTTTATAATATGGAAAATTAATATTTATTAAATATATTCTTGAATTAATTGATTGGTTTTTAATAGGTAGAGGAGTGAACCTTTTATAGGTGAAAATGAAGGAAATTTATTTGGGAAATCAAGTGAGGTAAAGGGTAACGATGGAATAAAAAGGATTTTAGGTATCACGTGAGGAAATTTTGGTGAGAAATTTGAGTTTGAATTATACACCTAATAATTTTCTTTCAAAATGTCTAAGTTTCATATTGATTTAATAAAATTATATTTTTTGTATGTTACCTCTTTTTACCCTTTGTTAAGTTTTTTAATTATTTACCATGGTAATTATTTTTTAACAAAAAATATAAGATGAATCCTCTTACAAAATTTCAATATGATTCTTCCAAATTCTAAATCAATTTAATCTAATGAAATTTATAAATTTGAAAAATTTAAATTATAAATGAAAACATAATATATATAGAAAAAGCTGTTTTAATAGGAAAATAACTTTTAAAACATTAAGTGTTCTTATTCTTATTTACTATCAACTAATAATTAAATAAATATTAATATATTTTTTTATATATAAAAAAATTAAATTATAATCATCATTTAAAATATATCAATTAAATATATTTAGATAACAAAATACACAATACTAAAGAAAAATAGTTCTTTGAAAAATATTATTTTTAACATTAAATAATTTTAACTATATCCTATTAAATTTAATTATTCATATTATAGACATTACTTTTATCAATCCATTGGTTTGAAAATATTTCTTTGAATTTTATAAATGCATCAAATCAATTTCTAATAATTATAATAAAAAGCTATAGAAATATTTTTTTAATAAAATATTCAAATTAATATATTATCATTTTATTTCTTTCTATAATTATATTATTATTTTTGAATTGTATTATTTTCAATTACATAGCTTTCTCATTAGATATTTCCAATGAATATATTTCCAATAACTATATATCCAATGACCATATATCGAACTATTATAGTTCCAATGACCATATATAATTTTAAGATTTCATTTTTATATATAGTCTCACTAAATAATTCATTTTATTAGTTAAAATCTCTCTAAAAATGTATATATTCTAATTATTCTCTGAATTATTGACATAGTTGTAATTGGGGTGATGATATTCATGAAAAACCATGAGGATAAATATTTTATCTTTGTAGTATTTTTATTTACTTTTGGTTTTATTTCACTTGAAATTTTCTTAATTATGTTTCATATTGAATTATCATAATGTATTAATGTTTATCTTATGTTGTAATATTTTACTTTAACGAAATGTATCATGTTTCATTTTAGTTCGATGCAGCATATGAAATAATCTATTCAAAAAAGTATTTATTAAAATGAAAAAGAGAACTTTAAAATATTTAGGTGTTATAGGTTTTGAAGAATTCACATAGTATCTATATGAATATACATTCCCTAGTGAAATTATACAGTTCATATAAAATATAGGGAGTGCTTATTTTCACAATAGAAAACATTTGACACCCATGTCTTAGAAAAATCCTCATTTGATGCTAATATATTGCTAAATTTCTTTCTTATTTATAACTCATACCATTGAAGGTTTAGATTAATTCATAAAAGGTTTGATAAAAAAAATAAAAATAAATGAGAGAATGTATACATTAGAAAAACTTAGTAACCAATGTGTACTTGTGGAAGGAGTTAGATTCATGGAATTTAGAAAAGGAGAGTCTGGACATTGGGAATCCATTATCTATCCCTAGATCCTTACTAGAGAATAAGATAAGGGGTTATAGGGGATATCTTATAGAGGTATAAGTTGGATCTAATATAGATCCTAATAAAAAATCTAGGTTAGTCATCCCTTATTTGAAATAGCGAGTTGAGAAAGCAATTGTTAAAGGATAAAATAAAATTAGTGAGATCTCCCATATTAGGGGAAATGAGTCTTTGATGACCGACATAGTCGAAATGCTTTAAGGAACCAAATAAAATATTTTCAATCTCATAGATAGATAATAAATTCAGATCAATTAATTAACTAATTTCAATCATCAATAATGAACATTAAATAATAATTAAATGTGTCACTTACCTTTAGAGGAATGTCAAGAAAAAAAATGTAAATTTATACTTTATCAACATCCTATGGCCTCCATACATGAATGACCCAATTTTGAGATGTAATTCGACCATGATCTAGTGGAACAATAAACAAAATCCCCAAATCCATTTCCACAAATAAGATGAAAATGATAAAAGGAATATGATAGGTGAAGGAAAGGGAAGAACTCACCTAAATCAATGAAAAAACCTTCCTCTAACCACCTTGATCAATTAGTAGATAAAGAAAGAGAATATGGGGAAAATGGAGACCCAATCCTTACCAATCATCCATCCAATGATACATAACAATGAGGGAACTCTTAATATAACACTAGTAAAATATGAAAACTACCCAATATCATCTATAAATCATGGTATATCGTTGATACTCTAGTAGAATCTACTGAAATTGTATTGTGCCTCTAGCTCCTTTGTTCCCTACAATAAATCCCTGGTATAGGGATATGTATGTACTACAAGTTCACCATAGCTTAATTATCATTTAGAATAATTTTTGTAGTCTTTTTTTGTTACCCATAAATTCACATACTCACATACAATGAATAATTTCACCCTTTTGGATTCATTTTTATAATTTCCAATTTATCCATGATTTCACTCTCTATGAATATTTCTTCTCCAGGTTCCATTGATACCCAATGCATGGGTCATTATAGTTTGTATGGGTTTGAGTGACACATGCCATGAACTTTCACATATATCTACATGAATACTTCCAATCAGTGATTCATAGTGAGCAGGGGAGTCCAAAAGGGTCATTATATTCACTACAACATTATAATAGTATAATTTGTTAAATGTGATTCTTTATTAGTGGTTCAAGGAATCATTTCTATTTCAATTTTTTATACTATTTATCAAATAAATGTTAAGTAATTTATTAAAAAAATTCTCTTCCCCCACATGAAGAGTTACCTCCCAACCATTTGTAATGTCCCTATCAGAAGCATTCACTACTGGAAATACACTATTTCCCAACGGTTCACAACCGTTGGGAAAGCCCCTCAAACCATTGGTATATCATATACCAACGGTTCTGATAACCGTTGATAAGTAAGCCGTTGGGAAAGGTTTTCCCAACGGTTTACTGGAAACCGTTGCAATAGGCCCATAGAAGTTACCCTATCCCAACGGTTTGGGTGAACCGTTGGGATAGTTTTTCCCAACGGTTCTCCCAAACCGTTGGGAAAACCAAGATATACCATGTGGGAACATTTTCCCAATGGTTCCAAACCGTTGGGATATACCATGTGGAACATTTTCCCAACGGTTCTAAACCGTTGGGAATTGGTGAAGTCTTTCCCAACGGTTTAGAACCGTTGGGAAAAGACATGCTAAAAACTTATATGCCAACGGTTTGAAACCGTTGGCATACCCTATGCTGCAAATTGCAGCACCCTGCAATTTGCACAACCCCTGTCCCCTGTCCATCACCACCAGTCATCAGGCCTCATTTTCACCTCATTTTCACCTCATTTTCACCTCATTTTCGATCCAACTATTGTACCAGTAATAAAATAAAACATACATATTCAATTACGAACAAATTCATACACATTTAACATATAATGGATCCTGAAACTATACAAATCCATAATTAAATTACAATTCATAAACATACATAATTCATATAGAATTCAATTTAAAATTTAGATGACAATTATACGTGGAATCTGAAATTCAATTCATAATATGATCGGTTTTTTCTATACCATATATTTTTACCTCAAATGATGTCCATTTTAAACAAAATACATACACCTAAAGTGATACCGGCCACACCGCACCTCAGATTGAGGCGGGGTTAACTCGTACACGTCACATTTGACTCATGGATCGTTGTGCTAAAGTATCGACAGAATCCTAATGCGTTTGGTCGGTTTTCCGTATGCCAGTTGATGTTTTTCACTTAAAATGGCGTCCTTTTGAAACAAAAGACGGACACTATGAGCGGTGCCGACCACACCGCGTCTCCAATTGAGGCGGGGTTAATTCGTACACGTCACATATGACTCATGGATCGTTCTCCTAAAGTTTCAATGGAAACCGAATGCGTTTGGTCGGTTTTCCGTATGTACTTAAAATGGTGTCCATTTTAAACAAAAGAGAGCCACTTAGACTGATATCGGCCACACCGCGACTCGGATTGAACCCGGGTTGCCTCGTACAGGTCACATATGACCCATGGATTGTTGTGATAAATGATCAAAAGATTCGGAATGCGTTTGGTCGGTTTTGCGTATGCCAGTTATTCTTTTTCACTTATAATCATGTCCATTTTAAACAGAAGAGACATAGTTAGAGCGGTGTCGGCCACACCGCGTCTCGGATTGAGACGGGGATGATTGGTACACGTCACATATGACCCATGGATCGTTCTCCTAAAGTTTCAATGTAAACCGAATGCATTTGGTCGGTTTTGCGTATGCCAGTTCTTTTCACTTATAATCCTACCCATTTTAAACAAAACAGACACAATTAGATCAGTGTTGACCACACCGCGCCTCGGATTGTGGCGGGGATGATTCGTACACCTCACATATGACCCATGAATCGTTCTCCTAAAGTTTCAATGGAAACCGAATGCGTTTGGTCAGTTTTCCGTATGTACTTAAAATGATGTCCATTTTAAACAAAAGAGAGCCACTTAGACTGATCCCGGCCACACCGCGACTCGGATTGAGCCCGAGTGGGCTCGTACATGTCACATATGACTGATGGATCGTTGTGATAAATTATCAACAGATTCAGAATGCGTTTGGTCGGTTTTGCGTTTGGTCGGTTTTGCGTATCCTGTCCATTTTAAACAAAAGATAGACAGTTAGAACGGTGTCGGTCACACTGCACCTCAGATTGAGGCAGGATTGACTCGTACACGTCACATACGACCCATGGATCCTTGTGCTAAAGTGTCGACACAGTCCGAATGCCTTTGGTCGGTTTTTCGTATGTCACTTGATGATTTTCACTTAAAATGACGTCTTTTTGAAACAAAAGACCGACACTTTTTGAGTGGTGTCGGCCACACCGCGTCTCCGATTGTGGCGGGGTTGATTCGTACACGTCACATATGACCCATGGATCGTTCTCCTAAAGTTTCAACGGAAACCGAATCCGTTTGGTCGTTTTTCCGTATGTACTTAAAATGGTGTTCATTTTAAACAAAAGAGAGCCACTTAAACTTATCCCAGCCACACCGCGACTCGGATTCATCCCAGGTTGGCTCGTACACGTCACATATGACCCATGGATTGTTGGAATAAATTATCAACAGATTCGGAATGCGTTTGGTCGGTTTTCCGTAAGCCAGTTGATGCTTTTCACTTAAAATGACGTCCTTTTAAAACAAAAGACGGACACTTTGAGTGGTTTCGGCCACACCGCGTCTCCGGATTGAGCTGAAACCACCGTGAAACATTCTAATTATTATTCGTGACGTGTACGCGCAGACGGCACGTCAATCGGACGTGCGGTTTGCCCGGTACGGATCAATATTCATGTTTTAAGTGATGCGCGCGCTTCGAAACGCGCGTGAGGGGGTCCAAACGGTCCGAACGATGTCGGAATGGCCTGAAATCAGACGATAAATACGGGTGAGTGATTTATGAAGTGGTCGAGCAGACGGCACGTCAATCGGACGTGCCGTGTGCCCGCGGTGACCGACAACGCAGTTATGGTGTCATAAACGGCCAAAACGGGCGTCCAACGGTCAAATTCATAGCGGACGACCACAGATTCACTCGAAACCACCGTGAAACATTATAATTATTATTCGTGACGTGTACGCGCAGACGGAACGTCAATCGGACATGCGGTTTGCGCGGTACGGCTCAATATTAGTGTTTTAAGTGATGCGCGCGCTTCGTAAACGCGCGTGAGGGGGGTCCAAACGGGCCGAACGATGTCGGAATGGCCTGAAATCAGACGACAAATACAGGTGAGTTATTTATGAAGTGTTCGAGCAGACGGCACGTCAATCGGACTTGTCGTGTGCCCGCGGTGACCGAGAACGCAGTTATGGTGTCATAAACGGCCAGAACGGGCGTCCAACGGTCAAATTCATAGCGTACGACCTCGGATTGAGCTGAAACCACCGTGAAACATTCTAATTATTATTCGTGACGTGTACGCGCAGACGGCACGTCAATCGGACGTGCGGTTTGCGCGGTACGGCTCAATATTCGTGTTTTAAGTGATGCACGCGCTTCGTAAACGCGCGTGAGGGGGGTCCAAACGGGCCAAACGATGTCAGAATGGCCTGAAATCAGACGACAAATACGGGTGACTGATTTCTGAAGTGGTCGAGCAGACGGCACGTCAATCGGACGTGCCGTGTGCCCGCGGTGACCGACAATGCAGTTCTGGTGTCATAAACGGCCAGAACGGGCGTCCAACGGTCAAAATCATAGCGGACGGCCTCGGATTGAGCTGAAACCACCGTGGAACATTCTAATTATTATTCGTGACGTGTACACGCAGACGGTACCTCAATCGGACGTGCGGTTTGCGCGGTACGGCTCAATATTCGTGTTTTAAGTGATGCGCGCGCTTCGTAAACGCGCGTGAGGGGGGTCCAAACGGGACGAACGATGTCGGAATGGCCTGAAATCAGACGACAAATACGGGTGAGTGATTTCTGAAGTGGTCGAGCAGACGGCACGTCAATCGGACGTGCCGTGTGCCCGCGGTGACCGACAACGCAGTTCTGGTGTCATAAACGGCCAGAACGGGCGTCCAACGGTCAAATTCATAGCGGACGGCCTCGGATTGAGCTGAAACCACCGTGGAACATTCTAATTGTTATTCGTGACGTGTACGCGCAGACGGAACCTCAATCGGACGTGTGGTTTGCGCGGTACGGCTCAATATTCGTGTTTTAAGTGATGCGCGCGCTTCGTAAACGCGCGTGAGGGGGGTCCAAACGGGCCGAACGATGTCGGAATGGCCTGAAATCAGACGACAAATACGGGTGACTGATTTCTGAAGTGTTCGAGCAGACGGCACGTCAATCGGACGTGCCGTGTGCCCGCGGTGACCGACAACGCAGTTCTGGTGTCATAAACGGCCAGAACGGGCGTCCAACGGTCAAATTCATAGCGGACGGCCTCGGATTGAGCTGAAACCACCGTGGAACATTCTAATTATTATTCGTGACGTGTACGCGCAGACGACACCTCAATCGGACGTGCGGTTTGCGCGGTACAGCTCAATATTCGTGTTTTAAGTGATGCACGCGCTTCGTAAACGCGCGTGAGGGGGGTCCAAACGGGCCGAACGATGTCGTAATGGCCTGAAATCAGACGATAAATACGGGTGAGTGATTTCTGAAGTGGTCGAGCAGACGGCACGTCAATCGGACGTGCCGTGTGCCCGCGGTGACCGACAACGCAGTTCTGGTGTCATAAACGGCCAGAACGGGCGTCCAACGGTCAAATTCATATCGTACGACCTCGGATTGAGCTGAAACCACCGTGAAACATTCTAATTATTATTCGTGACGTGTACGCGCAGACGGCACGTCAATCGGACGTGCGGTTTGCGCGGTACGGCTCAATATTCGTGTTTTAAGTGATGCGCGCGCTTCGTAAACGCGCGTGAGGGGGGTCCAAATGGGCCGAACGATGTCAGAATGGCCTGAAATCAGACGAAAAATACGGGTGACTGATTTCTGAAGTGGCCGAGCAGACGGCACGTCAATCGGACGTGCCGTGTGCCCGCGGTGACCGACAACGCAGTTCTGGTGTCATAAACGGCCAGAACGGGCGTCCAACGGTCAAAATCATAGCGGACGGCCTCGGATTGAGCTGAAACCACCGTGGAAAATTCTAATTATTATTCGTGACGTGTACGCGCAGACGGAACCTCAATCGGACGTGCGGTTTGCGCGGTACGGCTCAATATTCGTGTTTTAAGTGATGCGCGCGCTTCGTAAACGCGCGTGAGGGGGGTCCAAACGGGCCGAACGATGTCGGAATGGCCTGAAATCAAATGACAAATACGAGTGAGTGATTTCTGAAGTGGTCGAGTAGACGGCACGTCAATCGGACGTGCCGTGTGCCCGCGGTGACCGACAACGCAGTTCTGGTGTCATAAACGGCCAGAACGGGCGTCCAACGGTCAAATTCATAGTGGACGGCCTCGGATTGAGCTGAAACCACCGTGGAACATTCTAATTATTATTCGTGATGTGTACGCGCAGACGGCACATCAATCGGACGAGCGGTTTGCGCGGTACGGCTCAATATTCGTGTTTTAAGTGATGCGCGCGCTTCGTAAACGCGCGTGAGGGGGGTCCAAACGGGCCGAACGATGTCAGAATGGCCTGAAATCAGACGAAAAATACGGGTGAGTGATTTCTGAAGTGGTCGAGCAGACGGCACGTCAATCGGACGTACCGTGTGCCCGCGGTGACCGACAACGCAGTTCTGGTGTCATAAACGGCCAGAATGGGCGTCCAACGGTCAAATTCATAGCGGACGGCCTCAGATTGAGCAGAAACCATCGTGGAACATTCTAATTATTATTCGGGACGTGTACGCGCAGACGGCACCTCAATCGAACGTGCAGTTTGCGCGGTACGGCTCAATATTCGTGTTTTAAGTGATGCGCGCGCTTCGTAAACGCGCGTGAGGGGGGTCCAAATGGGCCGAACGATGTCGGAATGGCCTGAAATCAGACGACAAATACGGGTGACTTATTTCTGAAGTGTTCGAGCAGACGGCACGTCAATCGGACGTGCCGTGTGCCCGCGGTGACCGACAACGCAGTTCTGGTGTCATAAACGGCCAGAACGGGCGTCCAACGGTCAAATTCATAGCGGACAGCCTCGGATTGAGCTGAAACCACCGTGGAACATTCTAATTATTATTCGTGACGTGTACGCGCAGACGGCACGTCAATCGGACGTGCAGTTTGCGCGGTACGGCTCAATATTCATGTTTTAAGTGATGCGCGCGCTTCGTAAACGCGCGTGAGGGGGGTCCAAACGGGCCGAACGATGTCGGAATGGCCTGAAATCAGACGACAAATACGGGTGAGTGATTTCTGAAGTGGTCGAGCAGACGGCACGTCAATCGGACGTGCCGTGTGCCCGCGGTGACCGACAACGCAGTTCTGGTGTCATAAACGGCCAGAACGGGCGTCCAACGGTCAAATTCATAGCGGACGGCCTCGGATTGAGCTGAAACCACCGTGGAACATTCTAATTATTATTCGTGACGTGTACGCGCAGACGGCACATCAATCGGACGTGCGGTTTGCGCGGTACGGCTCAATATTCGTGTTTTAAGTGATGCGCGCGCTTCGTAAACGCGCGTGAGGGGGGTCCAAACGGGCCGAACGATGTCGGAATATTTTTATATCATATTTAGTATGGATTAGATTTTAGTTGATCGTGCTATGAAACATTTCAGAGCTAATGAAATTAAGGAAGGTGGAGGGGATGTCCGGGGGGCTGTCCGGGGGGGCTGTCCGGTGGGTGTCCGGGGGGCTGTCCGGGGACCAAGGAGGAGGGTGGGGGGGCTGTGCGGGGTCTGTCCGGGGGGGTTTTTGGGGGTTGTTCAGGGGGTTGTCCGGGGTTGTTCAGGGGGCTGTCCGGGGGTTGTTCAGGGGGTTGTTCAGGGGGTTGTCCGGGGGAGTTCAGGGGGCTGTCCGGGGGGTGTTTGGGGGGTTGTTCGGGGTCCAAGGGGGGGGGGGGGGTTGTCCGGGGTCCAAGGGGGGGGGGGGGGGGTGGGGGGGTTGTCCGGGGGGCTATCCGGGGTCCAGGGTGGAGGGTTGGGGGCTGTACGGGGGGCTGTCCAGGGGGCTGTCCGCGGGGGCTGTCCGGGGGGGCTGTCCGGTGGGTGTCCGAGGGGCTGTCCGGGGACCAAGGATGAGGGTGGGGGGGCTGTGCGGGGTCTGTCCGGAGGGTGTTTGAGGGTTCTTCAGGGGGTTGTCCGGGGTTGTTTAGGGGGTTGTCCGGTGGTTGTTCAGGGGGTTGTCCGGGGTTGTTCAGGGGGTTGTCCGGGGGGTGTTTGGGGGGTTGTCCGGGGTCCAAGGGGGAGGGTGGGGGGGTTGTCCGGGGGGCTGTCCGGGGGGCTATCCGGGGTCCAGGGTGGAGGGTTGGGGGCTGTACGGGGGGCTGTCCAGGGGGCTGTCCGCGGGGCTGTCCGGGGGGTGTTTGGTGGGTGTTCGGGGTCCAAGGGGGAGGGGGGGGGGGGGGTTGTCCAGGGTCCAAGAATGAGGGGGGTTGTCCAGGGAGTTCTCAAACACACAACCACTAAAAGACAACAACATCCATAAAAACAGACAATATATAAAAATAACTCAACTCCAATACTATACTACGAGTCTAGATAAAACCAACAACTAGAATAGATTAAACATCAAATCTCAAGTCAAAAATGTAACGGATCAATATGTCCCACATCAGCATCACCATCTCCATCATCATCATCATCATCGCCCTCGTCATCGTCCTCCTCATCGTCCTCACCCTCCACAACGCCTTCCTCCTCGCCTTCGCCCTCCTCCTCACCCTCCTCATCTCCCTCCTCTTCCGCATCAGACTGCTCGCCATCATCATCTTCAAGCTCGACATCGGCCTGACCACCACTGTAACTACCACCTGGTGCACCATATATAGAATGTATCGACGACATGTATTCATCAATCGCTGGGCTGGCCTCTGCTGGAAGTGTTGGACGTAGAACTTCAATAAATTTCATAAATGCACTGTTTGCCCTTGCAGACTGTTCTGCCGTCTCTGTGGCCCTTTTCTCAGCCTGTTCTGCCTGTGCCCTAACTTGCTGCAGCTCGGTGGCACTACAACTCGTACCTGAGGCAGGCCAATACCTCGTCGGGGCTATCCTAGGTCGGCAGCGTACTCTGCCAGAATGATCATCTCCCAACACCTGATGTAAGTGATCAGATGGCCCAAAATTGTCTGCTTCTTGGGCATCGAGGGCCTCTAAAGCATCCTCTTACAAATATAAATATATTGTTAAGTTACGAAATAGATATTAAAATATAAAATCAACAGATTAAAACTTACAATCTGCTGCTGAGTCGCTTCGTTGACAGCACGTCCATCCTTTTTTCGTCTACTCGAGCAAAACAGTTTTGCTCGAGGCACACGTCCTTCAATATTTTGTACTTTCCTCTACAATGACATTGAAAACAAAATTTATATAAAGACTTCAGCAAATAATTAAATAATTGAGGAAACAAAAGAAAATGTAAGTCGTAAAGAAAACTTATAAACAATTGTCATACCTGCTGCCTCTCTTGATCCGACATCGTCGTGCGTCCTAGTGTATGGAGGTATTTTTTTGCATCAATGTTTTTTTTTATTTTTTCCAGATGATTCCTAAATAAAATTCGATAATGCAAAGGATAATATTAATGCAAAACTTGAAATTTATTATTTAAATACCTCAAATGTAATTCATACCTTAAACTGGGTACTCGTCCAATGAGTAATCATCTGACGATACTGCTCTATAGGACAATCATCCTAGACTGGTACCGCCTCTAACTCAGTGCCAACTCTAGCACGCCAGCCAATATACAGCTCATGCTTGTAGGCTCTCCAAAGCTCGCCTAAATCCTTTAGAAGTTCCATTCATGCACCCTCACCATCAGGAAAATTAAATCGAAGCTGAAATGAAAATATTAATTTATATAAATACAAAAAAAATTCATGGCATTAAATACAACGGATTTTTTTACCCATATCTCTGCCCAAGCTCTATCTTTGACCTCATGTGGCAAATGTCTCCACTACAGCGGGCTGACGGGAATGATGTCGGAGTATTTGGCAAGCGTCGCCATAAAACTCCGACATTGCTGCCCTGTTTTCTCAACCATCTGATTGTCTTCATTATATTCCACCATAACCTGTGTGCGACGGTTCCACACCGAACGCATGCGTGTACGGCCCCTCCCCCACCTCCTTTCAGTAGATGTATCTGTCATGAAAGAAAAACAAATATTTTATCAAAACATGTTATAATGAAAATAAATATTGCTATAAAAATTTGATAGGGTTTTATAAATATACCTGTGCTAGTCTGATCAATGAGTGGCGCCGGATCCACAAAACCTGATGGAACACCCTCTGGTGGAACAGGAGTCGAAGACGATGGAATATAAAAGCTCGGAGAGACAGAAGTAGAAGGAAAATAAGATGGAACAACTGTATGACCTGATGCTGACTGGGGAGTGGGAATCATCATGGGATGTGAAAATGATGGGGCAGAAGATGCAGAAGGTAGCGAAAACATGGGAGGTCTAAATATCCCGTGTGTCCCTAACGACACACCGGGATCAGAATGTGGGAAGGCTGAAATGTCAGTGGGAGGGGCAGGGTCTAGTCGGGCACGCACAGCTCTATGTCCACCTCTGGTACGAACCCTCCTCGTACCACCGGCCTGAGTACTAGGACCAGTACTAGGCTCCTCGTCGAATAACTGTCGACGTAATGGTGGATCCTACAAAAAAGTTTACAAAAAAAATTAATCACATGACATTATATATTCTGTATATATATATATATATATTTGAAATAAAGTACTCACTGTAGGCACTAATGGTGGAATGCCCATCTCCTCCATCCGACAATTGTTCTCCGCCATTTTTTTTCTTCGTCTCTCTTCAATTGGCTTCATTTCCTGCATTGGAAAACAAATATGTAATTAATTAGAAAAAGAAAATTAATGTGTAAACCAAAAAACTAAATATATGAGGGAATGAGGGGATTCATTGGTAATTTAGCTATCAATTGTTTTAGAAGAGCTTGAATGAATTTAATAAAACATACAAGTTGTAATGTTCACCAAGTTAGAAATATTGTTTGATTTGGTTTGAATACAGTTCAATTCCAAATTAGAAAATGCAATTCAAATAAAACAGCAACCAATAAACATTGAAAATTCACATAACGGTCAAGTCAGCTAAAACATATTTGTGATCAATACTAAATAAATATGAATATTACCAACCTTAACAACCCAACTCGAGGTAAACCAAAAGAATTGAGAACATGGATGAATGATTCTATATATTTCCAACCACAACTTCAGGTTCACAATCAACTCTGACAATTGAGCTATTGGAGTCATCAAAAGAAACAAATGGATTGGTTCCAATGGCAATAGGGACAGTGTCAATTCCATCATCAGCATCATCAAAAATATGTCTTGGAATTACTTCAACTACGACACCAAATTCAGGTTGAAGTTGATCTTTGACATAAAAAACTTGTTTAGCCATTGATGCCAACACATATGGTTCTTCGGTTGCAAGAGTGCGGGTCATATTAATTACTCGAAATCCACAATCATCAATAAATGTGCCATGTCTCGTCATCGAATCAAACCAATGGCATTTCATCATTGTGACTCGTCCATGAGAGTAATAATCCAATATTATTATTTTCTCAACGACTCCATAATAACCCACATTTTCAAGTCGCGGTCTACTATCTGATGCGCTGGCATAACAATCTGTTGTGGCAGTAACCATAATACCATCATGTTGTGTTCTCATGTTTTTGGCTCGTTCAGTGACAATAAATCTGTACCCATTGATAACAATTGATTTACAGTCACGAACCACGGTATTAGGACCAAAAGCCAAAGCTCTTATTTCCTCAGAGACAGAGTCAGCAGACAAACTCAATACCTGCAATATAAATGATAGTTAAACTTAAGTAAAAATTGAAATAATTAATTTAAATAGTAATATTTTTACCTTCAATTTTAACCAAGCAGAAAACTCTTTGCTATGCAAAGTCTCTCTCCTTCTCAAAGATAAAGAACGATGATTCCTATTTATCATTGTTTTATGTTCCCTGTAGATAAAAAAATATGAATAGTTTAACAGATATATATGTAAGATATACATATTCAATTTTGCTACCTGATATAGTCATCGAACAAATCACAGTTGAACAAAACCGTGCGATGTGCCATCTCCCGCTCTTCATGGCTTAATGTCTTCAATGTATATGATCCAGGAATTCCTCCTGTTTGAGGAAGTGATGGAAAACTGGGTTCAATTTGCTCATATTGTTCTTCTTCATTTCTCATTGGTCTGTTCATTCTTGTAGTAAGATCAGACAAATACATTGAACAGAAATCCATACATTCTTGAGCTAAGTAACCGTTCACGATAGAACCTTCGGGATGATTCTTGTTTCAAACATAAGACTTTAATGTGAACATATTTCTTTCAGTTGGATACATCCAATGAAAAGAAACAGGTCCTCCGAGAAGTATTTCAGTTGGAATATGGACAGTCAGATGCAGCATGCATGTGAAAAATGATGGGGGAAATATTTTCTCCAACTCACACAAAATTAATGGGGCATCTGTCAACATTTTTTGCAAGAAAGACTTGGACAACTTCTTAGCACAAAGATCTCTAAACAAATGGCACAACCGAATAACACCCACCCTTACATTATTGGACAAAAGATGACGGATTGCTATTGGAAGCAACTCATGTAGTAGAACGTGATAATCATGAGTCTTCAAAGATTTTAGCTTCAACTCTCTTCTGTTGACCCGTTTAGATATGCTGCTTGAATAGCCATCAGGAACTCTAATAGTCTCTAATACTTCCAAAAATTGTTTTTTTTCAGTAGGTGTCATCACATAAGAAGCACATGGAAGTTGCCATTTATTTTCACTGATACGCACAGGATGCAATTCTGGTCTGATGCCCCAATCCACCAAGTCACGTCGAGATCGTAAATCATCTTTTGTCTTCCCCTTGACATTTAGAAGAACTGAAAGCAACATTTCACATATATTCTTTTCAATATGCATTACGTCTAAGCAATGACGTAGCAAATTGGTTGACCAATAAGGAAAATCAAAAAAGATACTCCTCTTCCTCCAATTGTAACAGGTTTCTGTGGAAACATTCTTTCTCTTTCCAGATTTCATTTGACCATTCCCGAACGAAAAACTGAAATCTTTCAATTCATTAAGCACATCAGTTCCAGACATACGCTGAGGTGGGTCATCGGTCTCTATAGTATTATCAAATCTTCGACGATTCATTCTATATGGATGATCCTTTGGCAAAAATTGTCAATGTCCCATAAAACTGAAACTACAACGATGTTTCAGTCTTCTGGATCGTGTATTCTTCATACAAACTGGACATGACAGTTTCCCCTTCGTGCTCCATCCAGACATCATTGCATAATCCGGAAAATCATTGATTGTCCACATAAGCGCAGCGCGCATCTGAAATATGTCTTTCAAACATGCATCGTATGTGCGCACACCCACATCCCAAAGAAGCTTCAACTCTTTTATTAAAGGTTGCATGTATAAATCAATATCAATGCCAGGATCAGAAGGACCAGATATGAGTATACTCATGAAAGTGAAAGGTTTTTTCATACACAACCATGGGGGAAGATTATAAATGTGTATAAAAACTGGCCATGTGCTGTGCGAAGTAAGCATCTGCCCAAACGGATTAAAACCGTCGCATGAAAGACCCAGCCTCACATTACGCACGTCAGCTGCAAAATCAGGATGTCGAGCATCAAATCTCTTCCATGCAAATCCATCTGCAGGATGAACCAACTCATCATCAGTCTTCTTTCTCTCGGTATCATGCCATCTCATTTTTATTGATATGTCATCAGACATAAAAAGATTCTGGAGTCTGGGGATCAATGGAAAGTGCCACATTACTTTCTGTGGAACGCGGGATGGTGTTCCATCAGATTTTGACTTCCAGCGGGATGTGCCACATTTTATACAATCATTTCGTTCAGCGGTTTCCTCCCAGAATAAACAGCAATCTTTCGGGCAAGCATGAATTTTGTTTCTTGAAAATCAAAGTTCCTCAACTAACTTCCATGCCATATAGTGGTTTGAGGGAATATCTGCATCATCTGGAAGTAAATCCTTCAAGAGGGTAAGAATGTAATCGATTTCTGTATTAGAAATCCCATACATAGTTTTCCCATGAAATAATCGGATTAAAAATTCCAGCTTTTTCATTTTATCGCATTGCCGATATACTGGAGTCGTGGCAGCATCATTCAATTTTTTCACCCTATCAATATCATCATTTTCACTAGATGCATCAGCTGTCCTCATATCGAAGTCTTCTTGAGTCGAAATCCTTTCTTTTTCATGATGACGAATAAACGGAAACCGATCATCTAACAAATTCTCCATTCCAGTCTTTTCATTTCGATCATCACCAATTTGAGATTTCGTTTTCTCCCCATTGTGATACCACAGAAAGTAGTTTGCTTGAAACCCATTTTTGGTTATGTGGTAGCTGAATTCTTCACGGCTCAACCAAGGTCTACCAACACAATTGGAACATGGGCAGTGTATGCGACCACTATCTGAAGCATTGTGAAATGCAAAATCTATAAAGCTCTCCAAATTGTTTTGAAAATCATCTGAGATCCGATCGGTTTCATACATCCAACTTCTGTCCATTCTGTAAAAAGAATTTATATAAGTCATTTTGTCATAAACAATTCAATAGGCATTAACTATAATAGAATATACATTTAAGTAAACGATAAAGGAAGAAAATAATCAAGGTATCAACTACACATGTCAAAAAAACATACAAATGTGTTATTGAAAAAATGTAAAACCAACAAGAACTTAATGTGTTATATCACATAACAGCATGACTCATACCATAACCATATTAGTAGGGTATCATGAACATGAATAACATCAACCTTGTGCCATCCTCCTACCCTACATGACCCCAACCACATGCCACATCTTATTATAGCCTTATCACATCACACCTCATCGAAAAACACTAGGGAAATCATAGTACATCTCACCTGAAGACACATGGACAATCACATCGCATCTTGCCTAAAAACACATGGTCAATCACTTTTGAAGTAAGAGTAGGGAAGACATGGTAGCTATCCAAACATATAACCACCATCCTAGATATTAGAAAAAATACCCATAACTCAAAACCTCTGATCGTTGGTAAGTTTATCCAACTCTGGTTGGGAATGTGTAGAAATAACATAAAAATACATGATATATAGATAGCACAAAATACTCAACCTATGGGTTCACATTAACTACATAATCACACACTTCACTACTACCATAAAACACATAAACCACACCACCACCACACAAGACGCATATCATTGGAATATAATTCTACATTCAATAAGTCTATCTATGGAATTATCATAAGAATCCATGTATCAATTGGAATATAATTCTACATTCAATAAGTCTATCTATGGAATCCCTCCCTTGGATCCATGTATCACCAATGGCTTAATCAATATTCAAAGAAATGAGTCTATCCGTGGAATTCCACTGTGAATCCATTTATCACATAAAGCATATAAGTTAATAGAAACAAGATTATATACCTGACATCCTAATAGAATCCATGTATCACTATTTACTATTAATCATTTAATGAATTTCATTTCATTTAAACAATTCATTAAACATACCAAGGTCAAAAACAAAGGTATTTAATACAACTCACCTCAAAATGGAGACTCAATCAAATAATAACCTGAAAACAATGAAGCTTCATTTACTCATGTTGTAATGACAAGATAATGAGATTCTCTTGCTTAATCAATCAATTCCATATCATGGTCTAAACATAACTCATAATGGCTAGAAATTCAATGAAAATTCAAGCACTCACATGGGAATTTTTAATATAACACTCCTAACAAGACTATAAAGATATCACATGCATTAGTTATAATATATCTAACATGGTAGCATAAAATATAAGATAAATTCAATCCAATTTCATAGATTCATAGCATAGTCTCTACTTTACTCACATTGGCAAGGCAATACAATTAAAACATGTGTTAAAAAATAATTGGCATTCATGTGTTAAAGGGGAATTCAAACCATAAAATACCCTTAATTAATTTATTTTACAATTCAATTCAGAAATCGAACAATCAATTCGATTTATATAACCTTTCACAAATGACATCCCATGTTCAAGGGGTAAAATCCAAAAAGGAATTTTCAAGAAAACTCACCCTTAGGCGCCGGCAGCAGCTCCAAAATCGTCTAAACTGAAGGAAAAAATAAAAATAAGTTTAAATACTATCCAAACATTTGAATACCTTTTGGTGGTGTGAATTTCACTTTGAATTGTTAAAAAATCAAATTGGTAGGATGTTAGAACCAAAGTGATCTGAGTTTGAGAATGATAATGATTTTTTATTTTTGTAAATTTATTTTCAAGTTGATCAATGTATAAATATGAAGGACTAAGACATAATTTATTTCATGATCCATAAAATACATTCCCAATAATAAAATCCAAGGATCTAGAGGAATCACATCTTTGTAAGATTACATACATAAATTCATGATCAGAAATGTAAAAAATAGGATTATTTAAAACTCCACATAATTCTTATACAATCCATAGAAATTATAAAACTATATATGACAATCCAAGGCACAAAAAAACAACTTTGAAAGTTCTATCAACACCCCACAAGACGGATGCCACACTAGTTAGGGATAACACTCAACTAGATGGAGGTTTTACTCATTGAGATCCAAACATTTGAATACCTTTTGAGATAAAGAAGAAGAAGAACCTAAAGAAGAGCTGGAATCCGGCCGGCAGTATCTCCAAAATCGGCTGCTGCTGCTCCCGTTAGGGCTCTGTAACGCGAATGGGGGAGAGAACGGGCGGCCGGGTTTTTTGGGGAAAACCTTTGCCAACGGTTTTAAAAAACCGTTGGCATATGTATGTTTTTCCCAACGGTTCTATAGAACCGTTGGGATAAACTCTCCCAAACCCATCTATCCCAACGGTTCCTTAGAACCGTTGGGAAAAACTCCCAAAAACAAAGCTTCCCCAACGGTTATAATGAACCGTTGGGAAAAGCCTTCCTAAACAATCTTACCCCAACGGTTTCATAGAACCGTTGGTATGTAAGTGTGGGTAAAAACCCAAATTCCAGTAGTGATTCCCCCAACCATATTACTTCCAAGTGATGAGAAACCTTCTTGGAAACAAGCCTCCTACCAAAAAATGAGCATGCTTCATAGTGATGAGCCTTCCCAAAGTCCACCCCTCCAATAAAACCATTCAATAACTCCAGTTATAGGTTAATGTAAAATCATTTATTTCTTCTTTAGAGTATGTGTTATTGTAGTTATTTGGATAAATCATCACCTATGGTGACCACCTGGATGTATGATAATTTTTCTTATTAATGTTTTCTATTAAATTTATTGTTTTTTTGTTTCTTTCAAATCATAAAATAAAATAAAGTTGATTTTAGTCATTTAAATGGAATTAAAATACAATATATATTATTAATATGTAAAGATATATTTGAGTTGATTTTTGAATTATAATCTAGGATTAAAAATTCATTTTATTTTATGACATGGAATTTATATACAAGATCATAGATTATGTTAATATTTTAATCAAAATATAAAATATAAAATACAATAATTTAAATAACAGGTTGTATGTTTTAAAAAACAAGATTTTATGTTACTTAATTTTTTAAAATTTTATAGGATCTTTATCTAGATTAATTTAAGATAAAAATGATACCCCATATATAAAATTTAATAATGTCAAGTTAATTTGATATACATTTTTTGATGGTATATATAATTATTTTTGGTTTAATATATATTTTTAGTTTTTTTAATAGTTGTTTAATTATATTAAAATCACGTTATAAACTTATTTTATATTTTTGGAAGTATATAAAAATTTGTGAATAATATTTTTGTATAGTTTTAAAACATATTCATTTTTTAACATCTATTTAGTTATATATATAAGTTATTAAATATAATTTATTCTTGAAATATATTGATCCCAAGTTAAATTAATTTTAATATTTATAATTATTTTCAGTTATTCATAATTAATGTTTATATATTTTAGGAGTTCAATATTTATTCTTGGTTCATGAGTGTTCTTTGGGAATTTATAATTTTTTGTGTTATGGAATGAAAAATGTTTTATGATTGTGTTATAAATAGATCATTGATTTTTTAAATTTATGGGATTAGTAATATTTTCATTTTATTCATTTTACTGTTCTCTGTTGGTGTTTATCAGTAGCAAGGTAATTAATAGGTTTATATAATTTTATTAGGCTCATGCTATTGTGTTATTACTTGATGAATTTTGGTTAGTTATATTTAGTCATTTGGATTAATAAGTTAGGATTATAACTAATGGGGTTTCTTTAGTATTACAGATTATATGAATACAAATACTTTTACATTCCATGTTACATGTTCCTTTTAGATTATTATCAAATATATTATACGTCATCGATCAGAATTGCATCAATAAAATATTAAATGAATCATATGAAAAAAATTATGAAATCCAAACGCACATACCCTCACCTTTATTAGGTCCTTTAATAGGATTTTAATAACCCAAAGAGTTATTAAGATTTATTTTAGGTTATATTGAAGAAATTAATAAAGCATGAAGAAATATATATTGAAGGGGGATTAAATTTCTCTCCAAATTATTAAGATAAATGTTTATATCTTGTTTTATTAAAATTATTATAATTTAGAAATTATGATTTGTTCATATTATTAATTGATTTTTTTTATTTTAGTCCTATATTATTTTATAAGAATATTTTCTTTCTAAAAGTGATGAAAATAGTTATATATGGATAAAAGTTGGATCACAATCCCTATTAACATAGCTCAGTATGCTCAGTGTTTGGATGAGTCTATTAAAATTTCAATTTCTAATTGATCCAAGAGTGGAAAAATAAAATGTTATTGTTCTAACTTTAAATCCATAAGATCGTTGAAATGATATGAATTTTATGAACACTTTATATTGATACAATTCCCTACTTAATATATGTGTTTGATTTGGAATGGAGAATAAAAAATTACTATTTTTTTAAATTTATGTATACTAAAATAATGAACTTGATACTTCGCCAATTGTTGAGAATGAAATTTAGAAATTAATAAATGATTATTTCAATATTTTAGTGAAAAATTATCAAAATTAAAACTAATCAGTATAAATACTCAATGATATAAAAGATATTAACTTGAAAAATGATGTTTTTGAACATTTGGACAAACAGATCATGATTGTGTCATATTTGTGGATACTTCTAATTCTATAAAGACTAATGAAATAAAAAAAAATCACTATGAAGTTAAATGTGTTTTTTTGAATTTTTTTAACATAAAAATAAATTATTGTATAGATAATGTGTTTTGTATTAAAAATTATATTTTTCAATCGATGGTGTATGATATTAAATTCCAATATGGAATTAAAAATACTGAAATGAACATGATATTGGAATTATTGCATAATTCATTTTCCAAAGCTAATATCTAGGAGTATTTTAATTACAAGAATAAATTTATTAACAAACTTTTCATAAATTATATGATAATAATATAATATATTAATTTTTTTAATATTAGGGATATGATTATAATAGAAAAAAGTGAAAAATATGTTTGACATCTAGATGGAAGAAAAAAAGAATATTGAAAGTATGAGTCAAAATTCTACTACAAAGAAAAAAAATCCTATAAATTTTTTTCTTATAAATGAAGGAACTAGGGAGGTAGGTACCTAGAATAAAAGTATGGTCATATTTCCACACCAAATCTCATGATAGTTATGTGAATAAGAAGTCCAAATATATTGGGGTAAAACTTTTTTCATTCTATTTTTTTTCAATTTTTTTACTTTAATTTAAATTTAAAAGACATTATATTTCAGTACTATAAAAATACCCATTTAATGTTGGGTTTTTTAGATTTTAACATCTATTTAAAAGTCTTAAAAATTCATACACTATTAAATATAAAGTTTTAATAATATATTATCTTAAATTTACCATTATTTTTTTCAACATAATTTCATTAATAACTAAATTCTAAATACACCTTTAGACTATATAAGAGATGAATTTCAACATTTTTTATTATGTTAATAGATGTTTAAAGAAACATACAACATCAATTATTATAATATCTAGAATTTTAAAAACCTTTCAATTTTATCTAACATAATAAATGATGTAAAAATATATTTTTTAGAAAAATCCCATACAATAACACACCCCATTCTCTTTAAAAAGATAAAATATAGATTTACAACAACAACAAAATGCCATATTATAGATAAAAAGTCATTCCAAGCTATAATACACATTAATTTATAGAGATAATACTTATATATAAAACCTTTAACCATACATATATAAATTGATCATACCAATAATATAATATTCAAATAATTTTTAAAGTTGGTAAAGGTCCTTTACAAAATAGGATGAAGTTCTATAAAAATCTAAAAAATAATAAAATATTATAGCATTAATAATAAAACATATTGGTTAAAAATATAATATTTTAATAAAATAAACATTTTGAAAATATGTTATCATTTTGGTTATGTTAATATTATAAATGAATTATAAAATATGATAACCACATTCAACTTTTTCTCTTTGATGATGATATTATTTTTTTGAAATAAGAATTTCAATATAAGAAAAACAATAAATATTTTAATGACAAAACTTATTATAATGAATATAAAATTTATATACATAAACTTACACAAAATTAATTTCATTTCCCATATTTTCCCTTAAGTTAAACACTCCCATGACTTTTTATATTTTCATATTACCAAAACATATAAAAAATTCATGATTAAATTAAAAATATAGTAGAATAAAAATTATGACAGAAACAAATATTTAATGTTTTTATGAATTATACCAATTATAGAGAATAACCAATATATTGTAAATTCATATTATCAGAATATACATGAAATTTTATTTACATTAAAATATTAAATTTTATAATGAGTGACATTGTAATCTAAAATATTTTATAATCATGCAAGACTTCTTACAAGTTTAGGAATGGAAACAACCAACGCTTAATATATTTTTTAGTTAATCTTTGAGATACATATTTAATTTTGAGAACCTTTTCTGGGTATTTTAAAATAATTTAAAATTATTTTAGATCTATAAATTTGTATATTTAAGTTCTATAATATTTTATAAAAATAGTGTAAAGTTACCTCATTAGAAAAGTAATAAATCAAATCATTACAACTTAAGGAATTTTTATCACCATCTCCCTTTCCCTTACTAGTTAGAGGTTTATTTTTTGAAGATGAAATTTTTTTTTTGGTATATAATATGTTATTATCATAAGTAGTGAGGGTTAAATGTTTTTTTAGGGTGTTATAAGAATAATAAAGAGATTGATAAAGATAATGAACATGGATACTATCGTGGTGTTTTTATTGTCTTTTATTTTTGTGTTTTATTTAACTCTATGATTCATGTTCACTTCTGGTTTCTATTTTGGTGGTCGATTATTTAGTTTTACTATAATACAAAAACTCAAAGATAGTGGGTGGAAAGATGATGATCTTTCTAGTGACAGTTATCTTCATGAAAAAACTATAGTTATTATGTCTTTGAGGATATCAGGATTTCTAAGGTGGAATATAATTTGGTTTCTCAAGGAGATTCCAAAATTGAGGCAATAAATTGACCTTGAAGAGATCATGGTAGGTACTAGTGTTAGATGTTAAAACCCTCATTGTTTCCATTTAGTGTTTTATGATTTTTTCTATTTGATCAGGCTATTTCAAGGGGCATGTTATTGGTTTATGCATTTGATGTAAGCTAGACTGATGGGTTATGTTGGGTCTTGCATCTTCTATAAGTATTGGAGTGTTTTTGATATTCTATTGGCCCTAATTTAGTTTACATAACCTTTTTGGCGATGATAGATGTCATGTTATGTCATAGTGGATGTCGTTATATCTTATTTGGTTGTTTGTATTAGATTAGGTTTGAAGGGATTTCTAAATTATAAGGTCATGTGTTGAATTTGGGGGATCATGAGTCATTTTCCATAATCTTAAGTTTTATTGAGGGTTTTTTTAACTTTTATTTATTTCAAAATAATGAAATTATAAGTTTTTTCCAAGAAAATTTAATTGAAATTTAATTACATATAAAATAATTCCACAAATTATACCATGATCTCATCAAAAATATGTGATGGGTTTCGTAAAATTATCATATGATAATTTTAGTGGAATAAAAACAAATAATATCTATGATCTATCATACAAAAATCTATGTACATTATAAAGAAAAAAATTACAAGAATACATTTATCAAAAAAAGATCCCCATATCCTATTAATGATATAGAATGCTTGATTGTGATCACCTAGAATATTTGTGAGACTCTTTCCTCAATAGGTATTCAATTGGCTACTAGGGTCATTGTTTTTTACACGAGGTTTCCCAAATAACAAAGGTTTTCTAGAACCTTCTCTGCAAAGATGAATGGTGAACATGGATGGAACAGATAGATTTAGATATGTCTTGAATATAATCACCTACATCTAACATGGATATGAAATACCTTTATATTGTCCCTAACAATTTACTAAAGGAGGTCGAGCATTGACTTCAAATTATTGGTAGACATCATGCATTACATATAATGAATGTATATTAAATATTTAATAATCATTTAATACTTCAATGATTATCATATTCATGTATAACCATAATGTAATAAAAAAATTTATTTATAATAGATTAAAACCATGTGGAAGACATGATAGTATCCATGCAATCAATGTTACAAGACCACCTATATTAGGGGAAACATAATACCAAGATATGCATAATTTTCATATCACATTATGTTAGAGGGGACATACTCTCATGCGTATTCTTAGAGTGGTGTTAGTAGAAATGTAACCTCAATCTTGATATGCATCATATGCATTTTATATTATTTCAATTAAGAGATATCATATAATATAATATTAATACATTGGTGATAATATAACTATATCCCACTTGCACTGAAATCCCATAAGGAATTTAGGAAAAAATTTACAAGCCATTTTTAATCCATCAAAACTCTTTTGGATATAGTTTATCAATATCTCTTAATTATGGAACTAATACGTTTTCCAAAATTTAATCATTATCTTATGGCCAAATCGTATGACCTAACATGCCTTTTTTATCTTTGATATTAAATATGAAATCCAAATTCCATATATGTAAGTAAAGAGTGACCTCTAAAAAAACATAAATGACCCCTAGGATACAAAGGGGTATGATGTGATCTCGATCGAATATATCCCTATCTATATATTAATATTTCCAACATAATTTTTATCATATACATCATATATATAACCATATAATCCTCTTTTCCATGTAATAGAGTGACAAATATACTTGGAACATGTCAATTTAGTATAGTTAATCTTATAAATTCATGATTCAATAAAATAAACTAACCAATATAAATAAATACATCACATTTCATTCATCAAAGTATCCAAGAACATCACATGTCACTCAACTATGACATGATCAACAAGATAATCAACCACTCCTAATTATATAATCCTTAAGGATTTCATAATAAAGTTATCATATTATGATAGTTCTCATGATAGATATATCAGAAACCTCAGGTAATGGGGATTTATGGCAATCATACACCGTTATGTATATAAATTACATTATGAAATTCCATGTGATATACTATAGTAGGTTAGTCTAGATAATAATTCTCAAATTATTATCTCATGAGTCTATTATTTATATAACATATACTACATTTTGTATTGATTATCAGATTTTACACATGATAATATTAATATATCATCACAACTGATAATACTATGTGATGATCATTGATTGGGGATAACCCAAGGTCATACTTAGAGGGAAAATTATCATTCCACTTTTCTTGTAATATAAATGCATCACACATGAATAAATGATAAATAAATATTTCCTTTATTATAAAATTATGTTATATTTTAAAACAATTAAATATAATCTCTTATGTATCTAATACCATGATATGAATCATGACCCATATTATTTTTCCACACTAATATATATTTTCAATGAATCTATTATATTACCCTATATATCCACCTAACAAAATTTTAAATTTCCTCTCTCAATTATCTATCTAGTGATATGGTACTTGCGAAGGATGTGTTTGTTCCTTTTATGAGACCAATGTTACATGTCTTGAGTAATAAATCAATTTTTTTAATAATAAATTTAAATTGATTTCTTTATTCTAGGGACCACCTATAGTTTAAAAGTAATACTCTTGGTCCAAATAACTTCTTTAACAACATTTGATATAGTGATGTATTTTTCTTCTATTGTCTTGTCTACTATGGTGTCTTTTATGCAATTTTCACAACTAATAACTCCATTATTAAGGAAAAATAAAAAACTATATTGGGATATCATGTTATCATTTTCATATTAGAAACTAGAACCAATGTAACCATTTAAACTAAGACCATACATAACTATAGATACCAATAACACATCCATACTTATTCAGAATCTCATAAGGATGTTATTGAAAATAATCCCATAGATATCATGAGGATTTAATTGGCATATACTTTTTATTCTTAGAGAATAAGTAACATTAAGTTAGGTATATCAAATGTATTATATGATAAATACTATATAATACACAAAAGGAATTTTATCCATTATTTATATTCATTTATAATTATATTGAATCTTTATAAGATTAATTCCATGAAACATTAGTAAATAACCCTTCTTGGTTTTCTCCATGAAAAATCATATTAGCACATTACAAATATATATTCTGACTCAGTCCAAGAATCCTTTTAGATCTATATTTATAGATCTTTATACCTTCTATATAGGATACTTTACACATTTATTTCATTGAGAATAATTTTCCCAACCGCATAATTATAGAGTGTTGAGTTGGGACATAATTTTTATTAAGTTTTATTTCATCCACATACAATATCATAAATACCACCACACTCCCACTAATCCACTTGCATAAAAAAGATTCATCCATGGTTTTTATAAAACCAAACTCTTTTATCGCATCATAAAACTAGATATTACAACTCTAAGAAGCTTGGTTCAATCCACATATAAACCATTGTAACTATGTTTCCCTTAGAATTCGGGGATGACCTCCTTGATGGGAGGTTCAAACATTCCGATCGGTTTCTAATGGGTTTGTTCATAGAACCGGAAATATCCAATGATTCCACATCCATTTGGACCTACTTTCCAAATGTAGGTGCTCATTAGTTGTGGACTAATAAGGCTTAAGAATTTGCATTGGTCGAGAGGATGGGAGGTTGGACTCATCACACCTTTTTAGGGGAATTATTGTCTACTCCAGGACTCTCTCTATAAATTTAAGTTATGTTCGTGAATCCTTATTACATTACCAAGTATAAAATGAGCTTTCCTTTAGATCTGACAATCAATGATCGATATGTAGGAAATTTAGAGAATCTTTTATATGTATTCGAGGTTCTTCATTGATAGAGAATCATCTGTATTTGTTTAGAGATTCTTGATCAATGGTATCCTTCGACACATTTATATAGAAGTATCTTGGTCATTATGATGACCATGCTGGTTTTAAAGCCACTCAGTGGGGCACTTGGAGTTTATTGTCATTCAGAAGGAAATGGATTATTTCAGAGTTGGGATCGAACCCACAGATGGGCTACCTACATATCCTTTGTTTAGAAAAGGAATCAGAACCCAGGTAGTTCGAGTAAGGGAATATGATTTTTATGATTGATGGCTCTGAGAAGGATGTCATATTTACTTTTACACTCTAAGCTCACGTGAGTCATGCTCGGTGTGAGAAACAAGAGGTATTGGTAAAAATCAGACAATTGTTCCATGAAATATGGAATCATAAGAAATAATGTGGGACTTATGTATGTATGACTGCCTAGATAAACGAGGATTTAGATTTACTTCAAGGAAGAAATCCAGGAACAGGGTCCATAAAGGTATATGTGCTTCATGAAGATTTTAATACTCTAACTTGGGGCATACTCCTGAAAAGGAGGCCCAAATTAGGAGATGACTTATGATTGGGTTTTTTAATCCTGAGAAGGAATCCCAGATCAAAGGTAAATTAGGACTGGTTAAGAGGAATTAATACTAGGGCTTACTCCTGAAAAGGAGGCCCAGGTTAAGAGACTTGAAAAATTAAGGGACTTGGGGCTTACTTCTGAAGAGGATGCCCATATTTGAGACTGGGGCTTACTCCTAAAGAGGATGCCCATATTTGAGACTAGGGCTTACTCCTGAAAAGGAGGCCCAGATTTATGAGGACTTGGGGATTACTCCTAAGGAGGATGCCTAGATTTGAGAATTATGACTAGGGATTATTCTTGAAAAGGAGGCCCAGGTTAATGAGGACTTGGGGCTTACTCCTAAGGAGGATGCCCAGATTTGAGAATTATGACTGGGGCTTATTCTTGAAAAGGAGGCCCAGGTTAATGAGGACTTGGGGATTATTCCTAAGTAGGGTTCCCAGATTTGAGAATTATTACTGGGTCTTATTCCTGAAAAGGAGGCCCAGATTTGAGAATTATGACTGGGGATTATTCCTGAAAAGGAGGCCCAGGTTAATGAGTTCTCTCATCTTAAAGGATGAGGTTGAATGAATGAAATCTCAATCTTTAGTGACATAATGATGTGTAAATCACTAGGTTTTGAGAGATATTCCACAGAATTCCTTTCAGATAAGGAAGTCAAATCAAGAAATCATTCCATAAATGGCTTTGGAGAGTTTCTTGAAGACTGAATATTGAATAGGAGAGGTGGAATGGCATAAGAGGGGTGAAATGGGAAAGAAGGGCACCCAAAAAGGCAGGGGCGCGCAAGTCCTGGCAGGCACGTAGGTACTTCATGGGCGCGCAAGTTTGGTCGCACAGGTATACCAGCATGACACATGGGTACTTTCACGGCGGTTAACTAGCAGGGTAATACTTGAGCGACTCTTGGTTAAAGCCTTTAGAATCCTCTTGAGGTTCTTCCAGAATAGGGGCGCGCAAGTTCTATTGAAGGAGTAAGGCGGAGCGCAAGTGTGGCCATTTACCTTAAGGGCTGGCCACTCAGGCGCACAAGTGTTGACGAGTTTCAACACTTAGGCCTTCCTCCCCCTCTTTAGATCTTTCGTTCTAGGTAATAAATTACCTTAGAAGTGTTTCAGAAGCTTTGAGAAGAGACTAGGGCGCCAGAAGCTTAAATATGAGTTTCTGGAAAAATTCCTCATTGAATGGGGGGCCCACAGGGTCTATTTATAGGCTGAAGAAGACCCGAGCGGTTATCCTTTAGGGCGCTCAAGTCACTTGCACGACCATTAGGCGTCGCGCAAGTGGACTTGCGCAATAGTGATGGAAATTGCGCGACCTATGTGGTTTTGAAGCCTTGTTCATGCCTTTGTCGATTTTTGATGTTTTCTTCAAAGGATGAATCAATTTGTGCTAGGTCATTTCCCTTTACATTCCTTTGGACTCTGTGATGAAAGGAGCGTCAAAAAAAGTCCCCCCTCAGAGTTGGATCTGGAGAGAAAAGAGGATTTGACTCTGAGGTGAAAAGAAAAACAATAAAATTGGTAGTTTAAAGTCATGCATGTCGGACATAAAAAGGCTAATGTTTAATGTCGAAATAGCTTTGACCAAAATGTATTATAATTGACTCAATTCCTTGAAAATTAATCTGAAAACATAGTACCATACTCAAGTATGAGGGAAAATATGTAAACTATAACTTAAGAATATTTTAACCTGAGGAATGATACGAAAAAGAGCTAAAAGTAATTAGAAGAAGTAGTTTCAAGAATGCAGTTACCATTATTTAACAAACCCGTTACAGGGTTGAATTATGCAGGGCCACCTAAAGGCATCGGCTGCATAGTCAAATAAATAGTATCTTTTGGCTAACAAGTCTGTTATGTAGACTGTTTATGCAAGGCCGCCTATGGGAACATGCTACATATTCAGGCAAAAGAACTCTCAGGAATTTACTTTCCTAGTGCTAAAAGTCAGTGAAAGTTTATGGAGATTCAAATTTTCGAAAGTATAGAGTTTTCTGTATGGAAATAGGTACTTGAATATGGAGAAGATATTTCCAAACAATATTATCAAAGAACTGGATGGATATCACTCCTACGAAGGTTTGACCCAAACATAGGGAAGGACAATATAAACCATAGACTTGAATAATTTCAGATCATGAAAAAGGATATGGGACAAATATGTTAAGGATGGATATTTTTTCGGATCCCTACATACTTTCATTTAAGACCAATAAGGACAAAAGAGGGTTTATTCCCAATAATGAAGTTACCATTATTTAACAAACCCATTAGGGGGATGAATTATGCAGGGACACCTAAGGGCATTGGCTGCATAGTCAAATAATAATATCTTTTGGCTGACAAGTCTATTATGTAGACTATTTATGCAAGGCCGCCTAAGGGAACATGCTTCATAGTTAGGTAAAAGAACTCTCAGAAGTTTGACATTTTTGTGACTAGAAGTCAAGAAAAGGGCTATGAAGATATGAAAATATTTAAGGTTAGGATTATGAAACATAGAGATGGGTATTTTTCAATGTATACAGAGATACACTGATCAATGCTAACCATAATCATGTTGTGGATGGGTCCTGAATGGAAATGTTGGACTTCACTACGTATCCCGTAAGTATGAGAATCAATCCATACGTATTTCTTAAACTACAGTTTAACGTCGTGCGGGACAAAAGGATTAAAGATCTTAGTTTAGGGTCATAGAGCTTGGACCATTGTAAGAAATACACAGTGTGTGTTTTCATGGGGAATTTTCAGCCAAGGGACAGAAAGTGGAATTTGGGGTTAGGCCCAAAGACTTGGGGCTGGATTCGAGGGACACTTGAACTTTCCTACGTATCCCATAAGGATGGGAATCAATCCCACATAGTTCTAGAAATACCCTCTATAAAAATTTGGTTTTTACATGTGAAGGGTGAAAGGGGACTTTAGTACAATGATGGTTTAACCCAAGATAAAAGGTTTAGACATTACCATGTATGCACATAGTCTTTTAAATGAAACATGATTGAAAAATCAATTTAAATAATGGTTCCCTCTCAGGTGAGGGTATCAAAGAATATTGTAGTTTATTTTCATACTGGACAAAAGTGTTGTATAGTTTAACGTCGTATAACAAGGACGAAAGTAAAGCAATGTAAAGATATTGATTCTAGGGGTGGTTTCACGAATTAACATCGTATGATATGGAGGTGAACCGATGTGAAGGGATTAGTTTTGGGCTTGAACCTTGGTAGGTTGCCTACGTACCCAGCCTAGAAGGAAAGGATCAAATTCTGCGTAGTTCAATTAAAGAATGAATTAACGATCAAGTTGTTCTTGGGGAAAACGACCTAAAAAATGATGTTGTTGGGACATACACATGGTTAGTAGCCCAGAGAGAGTGTTGTGGTTGAGGTTTTCTCTAAGCTCACGTGAGTCATACTCGGTATGAGAAACAAGAGGTAACAACAACCTTAACGATGCATATTTTAATGTCATGTAGGACATATAAAGGGACTATACAGTTTAAAGTCTTCCAGTTAGGACTATTGGTGTTGCACATTTTAGTGTCATGTAGCAGGGAAAAAGTATAGTTTAACGTCATGTAGGACGTATCAAGGACTTTCTGTACAGTTTAGAGTCATGTAGTTAGGACGATGAGGACAATATAGTTTAACGTCATATTGGATGAAAGGGGGACTGTGCAGTTTAATGTCATGCAGTGAGGACAAACTAGTACACCATTTAACGTAATGTTGGACACATTGGGGACTTTTTTCACAGTTTAACGTCATGTTGGACGAAAAAGGGACGATACAGTTTAGCATCATGGTGGATGAAAGTGAGAATATTTTAAGGTCATATGCATGGACCGTGGATGGTGCAGTTTAATGTCATGCTGGACGGTGGTGTAGTTTAAGGTCATACATGACCATTGATGATTATGTAGTTTAACGTCTTTCTGGAAGTAAGAAAATTTTGTACAGTTTAGCGTCATGTAGTTAGGACGTCACAGTTTAAAGTCTTGCTGGACGTAAGGGACTTGCAAATAGTTTAGGGTCATATGCATGGACCATTGATGTAGTTTAAGTTCATAGAGGACCTAGTTGTAGTTTAAGGTCATACTGGAACATTTAGGGAACTTTTTCATAGTTTAACGTCGTGTGGGATGAAAGTAAAAATAGTTTAAGGTCATATGTAAGGACCATTGTTGTACAGTTTAACGTCATATAGCAAGGACGATGAAGGGGACATAGTTTAACATCGTGTGGGACGAAAGTACAAATAGTTTAAGGTCATATGTATGGACCATTGGTTATGCAGTTTAACGTCTCGCTGGATGGTTGTGCAGTTTAAGGTCATACCGGACCATGGTGCAGTTTAAGGTCATACTGGACCAGTTATGATGTATTTTGTGTTTATACAAAATACTTATTCAAAAATATGGCATTGGTTGGAGTAGTGATGAGTTCTCCATCCATCGAGATTAATGAATAAGCTTCATTGGAGTAGACCCTATGTATTGAGTAAGGTCCTTACCATTTTGGATCAAGCTTGGGAGGTTTCTTTCCTGGTATCATTGGAGTTCTAAGAACTAATACCAATTCTCCCTGAGTGAATGAACGAAGATGAACTTTTTTGTTAAAAGCTCGTGTTATTCGATTCTGATATACTTCCAAGTGGTGCAAAGTGCACAATCTTTTCTCATCTAACCGTTCCAATTCATTCAATCGCTTTTGAGATTGTTCATATGTAGTTGAATGATCACAAATGGATACTCTGAGTGAAGGCAATTGAACTTCAATGGGCAAGACTGCTTCCGTTCCATATACCAATGAATATGGAGTTGACAGAGTTGCAGTGCGGGTGGTAGTCCGATAAGCCCATAAAGCATGAAAGAGTTTATCAGGTCATGACCTCTTATCTTTATCCACCATCTTTTGCAGTATATTTGATAGAGTCTTGTTGAAAGATTATATCTGTCCATTGGCCGCTGCATGATACCGAGATGAATGGTTGTATTTGATGTTGTATTCTTGATACAACTTCTTCACCTCGGATGAACAGAAGTTTGTGCCATTGTCCGTCAATATGGTATGAGGGACACCAAATCTGGTAATGATGTGAGACTTGATGAAGCTAACAATGCATTTCGAACTGAATTCTTTGAGAGGTATTGCCTCTGCCCATTTGGAAAAGAAGTCAGTAGTAGTAAGAATGTACTTAAACTGCTTGGCCATAGCCAAAGGGTAAGGTCCCACCACATCCATTCCCCATGTGGCAAATGGCCATGAGTATTTAGGTGTATGAAGAAACTCTGGAGGTTGATGAATGAAGTTGTCATGTACTTGGCATGAATGACACTTCTTTGTGAAATCGACACAATCTTGTATCATTGAAGGCCAAAAGTATCCAAGACTTCGAATCTGATCAGACAGTCTATGTCCAGACTGGTGGGCACCACAGAATCCTACATGCACTTCTTTCATGACAACCATTGTCTCTTCACCATCAATGCATATGAAGAGAACTCCATAAAAACCACGTTTTTAGAGAATTTTCTCTAGGTGATCTAGGCTATCAGAAAGAGTAAAATTGACCACATGTCGCCGGATTTGTTCTTTCTTGGCTCTATCAGGTGGAAGTGTTCCATTTTGAAGGTATTCTCTGATAGGTGACATCCATCCTGTAGTATGACCATACGGTTCAGGAATGGGACTAATTTCAATAATTTCCTCTGTTCTGATTTTAACATAAGGTGAAATTGCACGACAGTGGGAAATACTGATGGTTGTCTTGTCCCGATTTGGATCTGCCAGAGCTGTGGCTATATTAGCCAGTGCATTAGCTTGAGAATTTTGTGATCTTGGGACATAAGAAAATGTAGGTTCCAAAGGGAATTTCGCCATTAACTCTATGATGTAATCATACAAAGGGATTATTTCTTCTTTTCTGATGGTATAATCCCCATTGACTTGTTTGATTAGCAGGTCTGAATCAGCTTTCACCTTTAAGTGATTCACTTGTGCTTAAAGCACTAATTCCAAGCTGATGATGAGAGCTTGGTATTCTGCTTCCTTATTGGTACCACCTTCCCACAATAAGAAGAAAAAAGGTAACACTGCCTTTTTTGGAGAAATGAGCACAATTCCTAAGCCAACTTTGTTGAATTTAGGATTTTCCATTTTCCTCCCTGTTGGACTTCTGGAAGCACCATCAAAATACATTTCCCATGCCTGAGGACTTTTTTGAATAGAGAAGACTTCCTCATCAGGGAGTTCAATATCTGAAGATGTGTCTTCCACTAAAGGGTGTTCAGCTAGGAAATCAGCCAGAGCCTGGCCCTTTATCACCTTTTGAGACACATACTAAATGTCGAATTGCTGCAAAATAACTTCCCACCTTGCCAGACGTCCTGTAAGCATTAGACGACTAAGGATGAATTTGAGCGGGTTATTGTGAGATACTAATTGGACCTCGTGATGTTGCAGGTAGTGTCTCAACTTCTGAACTGCAAAGATTAATGCCAAGAAGAACTTCTCAATACTTGAATACCGGGTTTTTGCTTCAAGCATAGTTCGACTGAGATAGTAGAGGCTGTTTTCATTCCCAGCATCATTCTTTTGAGAAAGAAAGGCACCCAATGATCGCTCTAGAGCTATCACGTAGAGGATGAGTGGTCTCCCTTCAATAGGTGGCATGAGTAATGGTGGACTAAAGAGGTATTTCTTGAGAATATCGAACGCTTCTTGACATTCTTCAGTCCACTGATATGTGACTCTCTTCTTCATCAATTTGGTGAAGGGTAAACTTTTGCCTGCTAAATTGGCGATGAAATGCCGAATATAGGCTAAGTTTCCTTGAAGTCCTCTTAATTATTTCAAATTTTTAGGAGGTTACATACCAAGGATTGACTTGGTTTTCTCAGGATCGACTTCAATACCACGATGACGTACAACAAAATCGAGAAATTTTCTTGAGGTTACCCCAAAAGCACATTTTAAGGGGTTAATCTTCAAATTATATTGTCAAAGCTTACGGAATATGACTTCCAAATCATCCAAGTGATTAGAACGTTGTTTGGATTTTACCACCAAATCATCCACATAACATTCAACAAACTTCCCTAAAAAGAGTTTGAAGATACGATGCGTGGCACACTGATATGTTGCACCTGCATTATTTGGGCCAAAGGGAATTACCCGGTAGAAAAACACACCCTGAGGGGATCTGAAGGCTGTGGATTCCTCATCTCTTGGGGCCATTCGGATCTGATTATATCCAGATAACCATCCATGAAGGAAAGTGCTTCATAACCAGCTGTGGCATCAATTAAAAGTTTTGTAATCGGAACTGGGAAATCATCCTTAGGACAATGCCGATTAAGATCTCTGAAATCGATGCAAACTCTAATTTTTCCATTCTTCTTCTTTACAGGGACAATATTAGCCAACCACTTGGGATACTGAACTTCTATAACGAAGTTAGCTTTGATAAGATTATCTACTTCATCTTCAATTTTAGAAGCAAAAGTTGGGTGTGTTCTTATCACATCTTGCTTAAATCCTCGATGTTCTTCTAGTAAACCCAAATGATGAGTAGCAACATCAGGATCAAGCCCGGGAATCTCTGTATAGTTACAAGTAAATATATCTCTATTTTTCTTTAGAAAATAAATATACATCTCTTTCTCTTCAAGAGTCATGGCCGCACTAATTAAAGTGGGGCGTGGATCTTCTTTTGTACCCAGATTTATTTCTCTGAGTTCTTCCACAGTGGTAGAGATACCCTCTTCAAATGTTGGAGGAGCATCTCTGAGATCTTCCTATTCTTCTTCATCATGTATTATTTCTTCCATTTATACTTGCATATTAGATGATAAAGAAGAATTTTCATGATCAGAAGAGATTTCAAAATTTGCATATTTTGAAGAAGAAGCTTCCATTTCCGACCCGATTGATGATGAAGGGTCTTCTTTGGGTAATAAAGAGGAGACAATGGATTGATAATCGACATCATTTTTCACCTCCGATGTTGCTATAACTTCTTCTGGACTAATTGGAGAAGTATAGACTTTTTGGATTTCAGCAGATGAAATGAAGACATCACCATTTGTGCTTTCATTACTGCTTGGTGGGTTACCAATTTATCCCATGTTGTCTGGCTCGATTGTCGTAACTGGCATTATGGATCTTTCTATAACAGTATTTTTATTTGGGTCTATATTATCAATTTGACTGATAGGAAACACATAATCTGTACTCACATGTGTAAATGGATTTACTGGAATCTTCTCCAAACCATATGGAGCATTAACTTTGGTAATCTCCTTTGATGTGGATTTCTCCTTTCCCTTCATGTGATAGAATTCCGTCTAAATGTATTGAGTCTCACACGTCTTGAATGGGGCATTATCACCATACAATGTCCCAACTTGACCATCGAAACAATATTTGAGTCATTGATGGTAGGATTAAGGGATAGCCGCATGTTGATGTAGCCAGGGTCTTCCGAGAAAGATGTTGAAGGCTGAGTCTTGATCAACAACCATGAAATTTGAATTGGATACAAGATCTCCAAACTGAGTTCTGAGTGTAACTTCACCCAATGGTTCTTGTTCATTTTTATCATATCCTTGTAACATCATGGTAGAAGGAGATAAATCAGATTCTGTGAGGCCCAATCGACGAAGTGTACGAATGGGCATGAGGTTGACTCCTGAACCATTGTCAATGAAAGCTCTTCGAACGTCTACACTATTGACCTTGCCAGATAAGTACAAAGGTCTAATATTCCCATGAACAACATCATATTCATCTTCATCAGTAAAAGATATTATTTCATGGAATTCTGCAGGATTATTCTCTATGTGATAGACTTCAGCTGCAGAAATTTAAGTTTCAAACCCCTGAGGACTTGACAAAGCCTCGATGAGTGCTTCCCGAAGATCTTTTGACAGATTCAGAGCATCCAAAATTGATAACTTGGCTGGTACTTGGGACAAGTATTTCAATACATCATATTCTTGATCCAGAGGTCTGTGTTTCCCAACAATAATATGTGGTTTAACAGGTACCTTGGAAGCAGATGCTTTGGAAGTTGATGCATATTGTATCGGGATAGGAGTTGGCAATATCCATGGTTTTGGAATATTAGACCGATTAGATCCACTTACTTACTGAGAGGAAGAAGATGGAACCTTCAACCGGTCTTCCAAAATAACTATTCCAGGATTGAATTTGCTATTGGTAGAAGACCTTTCTTGTTCTTGATGAGCTCGCTGAAGGGCTCTACCAGGAGTTTCTATTGCGTACACAGTTCTAGCAGGGGTAGAATTGGAATAGTGGCTTTTGAAATATCCACATCTTCCTCTGTATCCTGAGCCTCTGGAACATCCTCTGATTCCCCTGTTTGATACAGGGAATTCAGGATCATCAAAATCGAAACTGTGACTGACATATGGATCTATTAATTGAATCATATTAACAGAACTAAAGATTAATTCTTCATCTGATGAAGACTCTGCCTGATTAACCTGTTTAGGCTGTGCCGTTTGGTGGGGCGGTGCCTGTGGCTTTGAAGTATATGGAATGAAGTCTGCTAGAGTCAAAGACAACTTAGGCTTTAACACATACTCATCTTCTTCTGATTATTTTTCTTTCTTTGAATCATGCCATTTCTTTGAGGACTTTCCCCCTGATAAAGAGGATTTTTCCACAACATTCATGGCATAAGACACAATAGGTTTCTTTAATTGTGTTCACAAAATAGCATGAGTTCAGTTGATTGTCTTTTTAACCATCAAATCATCATACTTCTATTCATTTTTTCTTTTGAATTATTTCCGTTCGCCTTCCTCCTCTGGAACTGTAGCAGTGAAACATGCTACCTGGGCTGAAGAGCCTTTCAGTTTGACTTGTCCAGAGTTGACCATCTTTTGCAGGAGGTCTTTTAAGACAAAACACTCCTGGATGGGATGCCCCAAAATTTTATGAAAGGGGAAATAATTGGGATAGTCTTCAACTCTTTCCTTGTTTGGCCTCTTGGGCTTTGGCAGCTGAACCTATAAGGCCCCAGCCTTAAACCTTACTTAATCTTGAGTTATTACAAGATTACACATTGAGGATCTTTTCAGGTTTAGAGTTTTAGAGAATTAGATCATGAAACTTGCATTACATTCCACATTTAAACAACGTGGTTATATAAAAGACAATATTCATTTTTCCCATCAACAGAAACATATTTAAAATAAAACATGGATTCTTTCTTGACACATCCTTGACACTATCATTATATCATGTACCTTTCCCTTGACCTGTGAAAAAAATTTCAAAAAACTTGGGATGAGCATAAAAAGCTCAGTAAGGGTTATAAAAAATATGGAAAGGAAACATGAGTTCATATATACATAAGAATGAAATCATACTTTACCCATAAAACATAGGCACTTTAACATACCTCATAAAATCATTAATAAATCATAGAAATCATAAGACATAAAAGATAACTTGAGGCATTCATAACATTCTTACGTAGGGAGTAACCCTCTTGGTTACGTTTGGAATACCCATCATAGTATATTCCCTAAATCTCTTCGGAGAAACCTTAACGTTTCAATCCTTTGCGTTACCCAATTCATTGGAGAGCTATATCGGGCTCACCCTCCCTTAGTCTATCACGGAACCACCCGTCTTCATAATAATCCCCAAGAACCTCAACATAATCGTATCACATAAAACATGCATAAAGGAAACATAAAATTTCCACCTTTAAATCACAAGATATCAATACAACACATTGATATAAAAACATTATGAAAACAATTTTCAATACCAAAATAAAAGAACAGTAAAACATGGTATTTATTTTTCTTTTAAAAAAAGGTATGGCTTGTAGAGGAAGCCGAAACTCAAATAATGGTCACGGCGGCGGAGAAGTCGTTGTCACCGCATACGTACGACAAAAACATTACCTTTTGTCATTTAGTAAATGCTTCGTGTAATAAAGATTACTTTTGAATAAACGTAAAAGTCAAAGGGGTTTATACACCGTATAAAATAAGGTTGTGTATAAAACAAAATATGCCTCAATGAAAGGAGATTGAGACAAAGTCCCATACAAAGACGGTATCCTTGGTTTAAGGATAAATCAATTACATAATTATGTGTGACAAACGAATACACCAAATATAAGTGGATATTAAGTGTAAAATAATCAAAGGTCATTCACACATATTCAAAGGATGACATATTCAATAACTATATGTTGAACCCAAAGAAATCGAAATTGGGTTAAGAAGTTCCCTTGACAGCCTAACAACGCCACATCAAAATGAGTTGATGAGAGATAAAAAGTGTATCTCATCACTTGGACATAAAATTTACATCAATAAGGATATATTAGAACATATCCCAACATAAAAATATGTAAATTAAAAGACACAACAAAAGAAGTCTTTTAAAAAGAGGAAGGTGAAAGGTTCCCTTACCGACTTGGGTATCTTTCAAAACATACACCCCAAGAAAGAAGGACAAAAAATCATTGATGTAAATACTCATAAACGAAAGTATATTACACAAAGAGTAGAATAATGGGCATTACATACACCACTCAAAGTAAATTGTGGCAAATGTAGCATAAATCTCACGGGAATAAAAGTGAGATGAAAAATCCCTTACGAAAACTCGGCAGCCTAACGGCGCCACATAAAACTTACAAAAATGGATTGATGAGATCAAATAGGGTATCTCATCATATTAACATAAAGTTTATATAAAGAGGAATAAAAAAGAAAATCCCCCAACATAACAAAGAGGAGCTTAAAAGAAGTGACATAAAGGAGAGTACTTAAAAAGAAAGAGAGAGGTTAGATCTCTTACGAAAATCCGGCAGCCTAACGGCGCCACTCAAAACATCCAAAATGGATTGATGAGAGAGAATAGGGTCTCTAATCACATGAACATAAAAATTACAGTAAGATTAATATAAAAGAACATCCCAATAACAAGAAATATTAGCTTTAAAGGTAATGACATAAAATAGTGTACTTAAAAAGAAAGAGTGGAGTAGGATCCCTTACCTCAAGTCCAACTTGTCTTGTTCGTTTCTTTATATTCCTGAATAATAAACTTTGGTCAATTAATAATTGCCTAAGTACCACCTTTATAGATTATTATTCAGTTCATATCACATATTATAATGTTATAATAATTGTTTAATAATGTTAGTTCATATCAGATGTTTTTGCCGATGTTTGGTACATGAGTCAAAAATGAACTTGTTTGAAAAAAGATTGCCCATGTAGTTATAAGTAAATAATTTCCAGAATAGTATTAATGATTAAAATATCATATATATCCAGTAAATATTCATTTTATACTATTCCATATCATTTGGAGATAAAAAACGAAAAGCACCGTTCATGGAGACGGTAGACCATACATATGCATGAACGCTACTTTCATGGAATTAAAACAAAATGAGAGATATATATATATGTTATAATTCCAGAATGATATCCATAATTTAGATGTAATATATTACATATATATCCATTATATATATGTACTTATAATATTACATAACATTTTGAGATAATAAATGAAATGTACCGTTCATGGAGACGGTAAGCCGTACGTACGCATGAACGCTACTTCCATTTATATTTCATATTTAATGGAATTAAAACATAATGATACATAATAGTATTTTAATTCCAGTATGGTATCATATATAATATCATTAAATATATCCTTTATACGTACCACATATGGTATTAACGAATCAAATCACTTTGAGGGGGCGGTAGTCCGCACTTCCTTAAATGAAGATATCGCGTTTACCCATAATGGAAACAATAAAGGTACGCCATAAATGAAAAATACAGAAGCTTAAGTAAAACATAAAAATATTAGATATCATATATAAATATAGTGTCATCTTAATGTCCACCTTTGAAGGTGTTAGAATAATGTTGAACAATCATTGTTTCGGGAGACAGAAATTCACCATCCACGGAAACGGTATGTACTTTAACCATTAGATGTAGGTGTGTGTAAGTTTAGCTCGAATACTTCTTATAAAAACATCCTAGTATATTTAAGATACTGGATTTGTTACAAAATAAATGAATAAAAATAGTTTAGGGGGTTGGAGAAGCAAAATAAAACAAAAGGACACAAGTGAAGACATTACCTTAAACTCGGGTAACTCCCTTTGGTTTGGGCTCAAAGGCTTCCTTGGGAAGACTTCTGCCCAAATTGAGGATTCAAGGAGTAATAGAGGGAAGTTTAGAGACAAAATGGGCAGGGTTTGGCCGAGCCAAAGGCTTTGGGAGTGTGGGTAAGGAGGTAGAGGTGGGGGCCTTTTATAAGATGAGAGGAGGGGAACTCTTGTAAAGTTACAAAATGTTACTTTATTTTCAAAAGATTTTCGGATTTTAAAGGTCCCAAATTGATATATTTCGAGGATAAGGTGATAAGGGTTCGAAATACACTCATCCAATATGTTTTGGACATGTGTAGGTCTTAGATATTACATTATCTTTCTATTTTATTTAAATCATTAAATAATGAGGTCATCGCTACATCATCATGATGTCATAAATAATTTAATTTATTTAATGTCTAAAAATTATAAAAAAACTACTATGATGTAGGAAATATTTTTAGATTTCCAATTACTATTTATAGTCAAAAATATGACTTGTATAACCCCATGTAGATATTGTTTTAATAAAACATCTCATGTTTGTGTCATTTTTTACTTTAACATTAAATAAAAAGATATTTATGTCATTTTCAAACCAAAGTGGCTCCATGGGGTCCCCAAGTTGACCCATGGATTTTCTTGGTCGGCCATGACACATCAAATGAGGGTAGGACATGTTTCTAGGTCATTTCATTTTATTAAAACATTATTCTTACCATAAACTACACTAATTACCTCTAATCGCAATTAAAAACTTAATAAGATACTGTTCACCAAAAAATTATTTTTATCCCATTAAACCACATTTTACTTCTCAATGACAACCATGTATGTCGGATTTTTGAAATTCAAAACACAAAGATGGAAAAATTTCATTTAAACGGAAAAATCAGTTTTTATAAGTACCACTTAGTGGTTTCACTATTCATCAAAAATTGAAGTTTTTTAGAAAAATCCCCAAAATTCACCCTAAGCTATATTTGATATTACGAATTAAAAAATGAAGTCTATTTTAAAAAATTCAAAACATATAAGTCACATTAATTAATTTAATAATTAATTCCCGATGTCAGAGCAAATAGCATGTTTTTATGAAACAATAAGTATCAACCGATTGACACTAGTTTAAGTCTGATTTCAAAGTGAAATTAATTCCAACGACCACTATTGGATTTAATGGTAAAAATATATTCTAATTTCACTTTAAAACCAATTCAAAAGATAATATAATCATATAAATAAATTATATTAAAAAGAGGTTTTGAATTAAAATACAACATTTTACACTATTCATTAAAAAAATGAACTTTATCGGAAAGATACCAAAAATTTACACAAAGTAAATTTTGATGTACCAATTCTTAAGAAGAGTTATATTTGGTCCAATATAATGTATAAGAGTGAACAAAACTATATTTAATGATGGTTCACCATCAAAAGGCGATAAGTGACCCTTTAGTGAAAACTAGGGCATATACACCTAAAATTGAATTCTTCCCATATTTTAAGCCTTTATCTTTTATTGGATAAATGTAAAAACATTTAAAAACATATATAATCATATTTTAGTTATTTCTATCCATTCCCACCAATACAATGACTACATGTTAACTACCATTTAAAATAATATTATTTTATTATTAGAGTGCAACGTAAGATTCCCAAGAAACTCATTGTTGTGTGTTGGGTACGCCATAGAGCATAGAGTCCCCTTTAAAGTCATATTAATATTTTATTCACAAATATGGATAAATATGAAAATATCATATTCTTTATTTACCTGGGGTGTTAGAGAACCAATTTATTCTCTAGGGCCGAAATGAAGTAACGAAGAACTTGTTCATTTTGGAAAGAGTATGTTTTGCTATTCATATCCTCAAATTGTTTTTGTCATTGATCTCTTTGATCATCTGGACGAAATGGCCTTTTTTGTTGGTGCTCATGAGGTGGATCCCTTCGAGAAGATGAAGGTTTTGAAGTAGAAATAGGTACATGTGCTTGTTTAAGCATAACTGTAGCAGTTTCTTCTTTACCCATTCTCCTTCTTGGAGCTGATAGAATTACACAAGATTTAGCCTTATCCTGTATAAGGGAATCTTCAATCTGCTGAGAGATTGAAGTAAGGTCTCGAAACCCTCCTGTGTATTTCACTGGGATTAACGGCGTGCGTAACTCATCACGCAAATTTGCCACATAGATTGGCAACAATTCTTCTTGAGGTACTGCTAATATTAGGGAATATGTTAATCCCTTCCAGCGAGCAATGAAATATGAGACCCTTCCATTCTCCCTTTGCTTACAGTTTTTTAAGATAAAAAACTGCTGTCTTTGGCAAAGTTGAGCTGAACTGAAGAAGGAATTGTTGACGGGGATCTTCCCATCCAGTAATTGACCAGGATTGCAAGCTTGTATACCAGACAAAGGTTGGTCCTTGCAAAGTCCGTGCGAAGCATCTGAGTTTTACTGCTTCTTGCTGCTCCGGACTTCCAATCATAGGATCAAAACAAGACACATAATGCGTCAAATGCTATTCAGGGTCACCTGATCCATTGAAAATAGGGAATACAGGGTTTACAAAACTTGATGGAGGAGAGATTGAATCTACCAATTCTGGGTAAACTTTCTTTTCTGGTTGAACCTGCGCATGTTTACCTCCCATAGTTTCTAAACGAGCTGTTAATGACTGAATATTAGTTATTAAATTTTGAGAAACATCTGGTTGAACTTGGACTTGGGTAGGTGCAATGACTGGAGCTTGGACAGATGTGGTATTTGGTGCTGCAACTGATGGTAGAACTGCCAAATGTTGTTACACTTGACCCGTAGGATTAGACCTATGAGGGTGTACTGATAGAGGAGGATATTCTTGATCCATCTCAGTAGCAGCAACAAATTCCTTTGGCTGACTGACTCCAGAACTCTTAAGAATAAGACTACTCTGAAGTAGTTCTGCATCCAACCTTCTTAATTTCTTCATTTCTTCCTCCTGTTGTGCAAACCTTTTCTCTAGTGAGACCCATTGGCCTTCTCCAGAGGAAGGATATGTAACCTGATTATTTCCCCTCCCTTTGTTGGATCCTTTTCAGAGAGGGGGAAGTGGGTTACTTGAAGGATTACCTAGGTTATGAGTAACCCTTTGATTTCGTGTACACACACCTTCTTCATTTGGGTTGGTGCGTACAACTTCTTGAGCAGGAACCTCTTCATATGAGTCCCCTGAGTGAGCCTCATCTGGTGGATCAACAAGAACGACATTGATGACATTGATTGATACATAACACATCACATCCCTTCTATCAGCATTTCTGTGATATTTTCTTCTTCCATGTCTTTGATGAGACATTGTCTTTTGTTGATTCGATCCCTCAGGAACTTCTTGACGAACCGTAATTTGGAGGGAATTTACTGATAATTTGGATCTTCATTCCTCTTGAGGCTTCTTACCCAATCGAGAAAAGACCGACTTTCTCTGAGGAGGGGATTGATGATTTGAAAAAGTCCCCAGTCCGGTGGACTGTCCTGCTGTTCCCGCTCAACTCCTCGAATCCTATTTTTTGATTCTGAGGGTTGGTTTAAAAGATTCCCCAGCCTGGTGAGATGGGGTGTATCTTGACATGCTATGTCCGAGACTTTCTTAAAAGCTCTCCTGATCTTGCAAACCTTAGTCCGGAAATTAACTGGATGCATTAATCTGTATCCACTTTTATCACCTGGTTCAAAAGACCGTTGGATGATTTCTGACACTTCTATCACTTGATGATGTGCTTTCTCCATACGAGAGGCCTGTTCAATATTCTCGTTTGCTTGATGCATGAGTAGTTCAATAACTTGTTCTCTGTATTCTTGATTTTGAGAGAAACTAGTTGAGGCCTTTTCTTGGGAAATCTTTTGATTACAAACAAAGCCCATTGACTGTGGCTGGCCATGGGCAACAACATTGCATGAGAACATTTTCGGCGGGCTTTGCTGACTGGAGAGCACCATGAAATGTAGTGCTCCATGAACACCCCATCCTCTGACATGAATACCAGATGGGGCATTGAAAATTAACTGATGCAATCTTCTTAGTGCGCCAAGGCATAAATGTTGAAGGTCTCTCTGCTGCTTTTCAGCCTTTGGATATCGAGAGACTGATAGAGATGCCAAATCAATATGACGTTGTAACCCTTCTATTATCTTAATATTATTTTCATATTCATCATAAGATAATAATTTTTTTTTCAAATGAAAAAGAGTTTTCCATATGTTGAGACAAATATCATGAATTCCATCTTCCATCAACATTTCTGGAATGTCATACTGAGAGTTAGCCAGAGGCCAAAACATGATTAGAACTTCACCTTTCGCCAGTTGTTTTCTCATGTTCAGCATTTCCTCTTTATCATTTGATGAAGATTCTTCTACCCGATTTGACCAGAGTTGGTGCTTTCTTGTTGCGTCATTGGATTCAATAGAATTGGTAGAGAAATCACTGATCAAACTAGAAGATGCATTACTTAGGGGTGGTTTGGAGAATGACCTACACCCTAGGCTATCTTCTGATTGAGAAAGTATTTCACCTGCCAGCGATGAAGAATCAAACATGACTGGTTTCACATTTGCAAGTGCCTCAAGATAAGAGGGCTTTCTCAGAACTACATTGTCCACTAGAGCATTTTCCGGGCAATGTGCATCACTACTGCAGAGAGGACTTTCGCAGCGAAATTCATCATCATGGGGAGGACCACCATGGTGGGTAATAGAAAATTATGAGATCTCTTGGTCCTTGTCCTTCTGACCACACAGAGGGTTCGTGTGGCTCTCATCTGAAGATGAAAATTCGAGATCAAACGAATTGTCATGAAGAAAGCCTTCATGAGGAAGTTTCTATTGAAGAGTTTCAGAATTAATGTTCCCACTATCGGGAAATGAGGTAGTAGAATCTTGAATTCCAACAGATAACTGTCTGAGGGCTTCAAGAACTCCAACATCGAGCAAGGCCTTGTTACAGATTGGCTCTTGATCTCCTGACTGTGTTGGGAAGGTCTTTTTCTTAGACGCCTTCTTACTCGCTTTGGAAACCACTTGTTGATGAAAGTGGTTGCTCTGAGCAGGTGTATGTGCCTGATCAGGAAAGATGGACAGGTTAGGCTGACTATCTCTGCTCAAATCAGGTGTATGTTCCTAACTTGGTTGTCCGTATGATATGGGGGAGTATGCCCCACAACCTTCTTGGACTGGAATAGATGTGTGTGTTTGTTCTGGAGTGAATTGTTGATGTGTCACTCCACTGGTAGGGATAGATTTCTATGTCTTTCCCTGAGATGCTGTTAAAGTTGTTATAATATCCCGGCAAGCATCCAGAATATGAGCAGGGATTTGCTTCTGCTCTTTCACCATTGATAAAATATGTTTGGTGACTTCAGCTGCTAGAATGGGGATATACGTCCATTCCGGGATTGGAGTAGGTGTATGTGCCTGCTCCTGTCCTCCTTTTCCTATCAGTGAATCCTGACAGTACTCAAGTGTGGGGGCAGAGAGTTGAGTCTGCCTCCTATTTGTCGTCGGAGCTTTCCGACTAACTTCTCTGAATGCTACCAAGCGAGACTTTTGGTAGGCTTGTTTAGTAATAGCAGGTGTATGTTCTTGCTGATTACACTGCGCCGAACGTAGTTGACGAGATCCATCATATGTAGTCAGACAAGTCTACTGACTAATTGATGATGTATAAACAGATGTATGTTCCTATCTATAATACTCCGCCGGAGTTGCCTGGTTGGATTGGCGTGATGTTGCCAGACGAGTCTGCTGGACAGCGGAATTAAAACGGTCAGGTGTGTGTTCTTGCTCGTTGTGTGCCTCCAAGTTAGGTTGGTGGACTTCTCCAGAGATGGCAGAGATGAGAAACTGCTCACTGTTGACCGGATTCTGCCACTGGAGGTTCGTCTTGCCTTCTTGGGTTCGAGGAACCTAAGCCGAATGCCTGGATTCGGTACCCTCATCATGTTGAGGGTGCACTGCCGCATGAGTCTGGTAGCGATTGTTGATATGATCCCTCAGGATGGACTCCTGCTTCTTTGAATTAAGTCCCTGAGGGACCTGCTCATTCACCTCCCCAGAATAAGGGAGCGAATGGTGATTGCATTCTGGGGATAACGACCCGAAACGGTTAGAGATGGTAGTCAGCACCGTCTGCTTCTTGATCACTGGTTGTTGTTGTCCGGACAACCGATGTGAGTTGTTCACTTTGAGGGCTTGTCGGGAAGCTTCCGGAGTTGGGATGGTACCGTGTTGACGGTACTCTTTAACCAGTGCATTTGATACCCAGCGTTGAACAGGCTGAGTAGGCGATGTCAACCTCAGAGCTGACACCGATCCAATAGGAGTAGTAGCAGTGGCATTTGCAGTAGTAGTATTCACAGGTGTGAACTTGAGAGCAGCCATTCTGGAAATGCAGAAGATCTTGGAAAAGAGTGCCTGTTTGATATAACAGACGTAATCAAGATAAATTCAGCCACTATATCTTTTGTATGAGCACATATGTCAAAGATTGTTTTTGTTGGCCATCTCATTGAGTTTTAAATAGGGGCCTAACAAATAGGTAAAACATCATTCTAACTTGGTTAAGGTTTCACGCCGAGTTCACCATTTTTTTTCCCTTGGAATTCGGGGATGACCTCCTTGATGGAAGGTTCAAAAATTCCGATCGGTTTCTAACGGGTGTTTTCGTAGAACCGGAAACATCCAATGATTCCACATCCATTTGGACATACTTTCCAAAGGTAGGCGCTCATTAGTTGTGGACTGATAAGGCTTAGGAATTTGCATTGGTCGAGAGGATGGGAGGTTGGACTCATCACACCTTTTTTAGGGGAATTATTGTATCCTCCGAGACTCTCTTTATATATTTAAGTTATGTTCGTGAATACTTATTACATTACCAAGTATAAAATGATATTTCATTTAGATCTGACAATCAATGATTGATATGTAGGAAATTTAGAGAATCTTTTATATGTATTTGAGGTTCTTCCTTGATAGAGAATCATATGTATTTGTTTAGAGATTCTTGATCAATGGTAACCTTCGACACATTTATATAGAAGTATCTTGGTCATTATGATGACCATACTGGTTTTAAAGCCACTCAGTGGGGCACTTGAAGTTTATTGTCATTCAGAAGGACATGGATTATTTCGGAGTTGGGATCGAACCCGAAGATGGGCTACCAACATATCCTTTGTTTAGAAAAGGAATTAGAACCCACGTAGTTCGAGTAAGGGAATATGTTTTTTATGATTGATGTCTCAGAGAAGGATATCATAATTACTTTTACACTCTAAGTTCACGTGAGTCATGCTCGGTGTGAGAAACAATAGGTATTGGTAAAAATCAGACAATTGTTCCATGAAATATGCAATCATAAGAAATAATATGGGACTTATATATGTATGACTGCCCAGATAAATGAAGATTTGGATTTACTTCAAGGAAGAAATCCAGGAATAGGGTCCATAAAGGTATATGTTCTTCACGGAGATTTGAATACTCTAACTTGGGGCTTACTCCAGAAAAGGAGGCCCAAATTAGGAGAGGACTTATGATTGGGTTTTTTACTCCTGATAAGGAATCCAAGATCAAATGTAAATTAGGACTGGTTAAGAGGAATTAAGACTGGGGTTTACTTCTAAAAAGGAGGCCCAGGTTAAGAGACTTGAAAAATTAAGGGACTTGGGGCTTACTCCTGAAGAGGATGCCCATATTTGAGACTGGGGCTTACTCCTAAAGAGGATGCCCATATTTGAGACTGGGGCTTACTCTGGAAAAGGAGGCCCAGATTTATGAGGACTTGGGGCTTACTCTTAAGGAGGATGCCTAGATTTGAGAATTATGACTGGGGCTTATTCCTGAAAAGGAGGCCCAGGTTAATGAGGACTTGGGGCTTACTCCTAAGGAGGATGCCCAGTTTTGAGAATTATGACTGGGGATTATTCCTGAAAAGGAGGCCCAAGTTAATGAGGACTTGGGGCTTATTCCTAAGGAGGATGCCCAGATTTGAGAATTATGACTGGGGATTATTCCTGAAAAGGAGGCCTAGATTTGAGAATTATGACTGGGGCTTATTCCTGAAAAGGAGGCCCAGGTTAATGAGTTCTCTCATCTTAAAGGATGAGGTTGAATGAATGAAATCTCAATCTTTAGTGACATAAAGATGTGTAAAGAACTAGGTTTTGAGAGATTTTTCCACAGAATTCCTTTCAGATAAGGAAGTCAAATCATGAAATCTTTCCATAAATGGATTTGGAGAGTGTCTTGAAGACTGAATCTTGAATAGGAGAGGTAGAATGGCATAAGAGGGGTGAAATGGGCAACAAGGGCACCCAAAAAGGCAGGGGCGCGCAAGTCCTTGCAGGCGCGCAGGTACTGCGTCGGCGCGCAAGTTCTGTCACGCAGGTCTACCTGCGCAACACATGGGTACTTGAGAAATGGTTAACCAGTAGGGTAATACTTGAGCGAATCTTGGTTAAAGCCTTTAGAATCCTCTTGAGGTTCTTCCAAAATAGGGGCGCACAAGTTCTATTGAAGAAGTAAGGCGACACGCAAGTGTGGCCATTTCCCTTAAGGGCTGGCCACTCAGGCATGCAAGTGTTTATGAGTTTAAACACTTAGGCCTTCCTCCCCCTCTTTAGATCTTCTGTTCTAGGTAAGAAATTACCTTAGAAGTGTTTCGGAAGCTTTGATAAGAGACTAGGGCACCAGGATCTTAAATCTGAGTTTCTAGAAAAATTCCTCCTTGAATGGGGGGCCCACAGGGTCTATTTATAGGTTGAAGAAGACCCGGGCGGTTATCCTTTTGCGCAACCATTAGGCGTCGCGCAAGTGGACTTGCGCGACAGTGATGGAACTTGCGCGACCTATGTGCTTTTGAAGCCTTGTTCATGCCTTTGTCGATTTTTGATGTTTTCTTCAAAGGATGAATCAATTTGTGATAAGTCATTTCCCATTACATTCCTTTGGACTCTATGATGAAAGGAGCATCAACAAAATATCATCCCTTATAAGACTCATTTAGAATGAAAAACCTTCTGGCTATATCATATTCATGTTATTGAAAAAATTACCATTAAGGAAGGTTGTTTTTACATCCAAATGATATATCTCATAAACATAATGAGATATTATTGATATAAATATCTAACTTGACTTTATAAATGAAATAAGTGAAATAATCTCTTCATAGTTAACAACATTAATATTCTTGTAACCCTCTACAACTAGAATGGGTTTATATATAGAAAATCTTCCATCCATTTTAGGTTTATTACATAAAACCCACTCTCACCCTATGTGTATGACCCATTTAAGAGTATCCACCAAGTTTTAATATTGGTTTGTGTACATGGAGTCAATCTAATATTCCTTGTATTTTAACCATTTCATTGAATCATAACTCCCAACGGATTCCTAATAGGTAGTAGGATCATTATTTATGATCATTAATTCATCACCATTTCCATAATAAATTTATATATCTTAGGATACTTATAGTGACCCAGGCCTAACTTAGCATAATTTATACAATAATTTCATGATTTAAATAATAAATATCACAAATATTAATTTAACCAAAAGACCAACAGGTTTAGTGTCTTGGAAACTAGACACTTAAATAGCTTATTTTACAACACCTGCAAACATTTATCCATAATTGTGATCCTCTAGACCCTTTTCTATATTTATCACATGAAATAATCATCTCCCAAACATGGTTATTGGAAATATAATAAAGGGGTGAGATTAGACACTAAACAATACAAAAACATATCACAACATAAAGAAGAACATGAGGGAGACATAAATATTATAATTGAAGATTGTGATACCATATATGATAATCATAGAACATGTTATAGAAAAATAATATGATAAAAATATCATTAAAGGAGAATAGATGATATGAACTAGCTCATAAAATATCTTAGTAGTCATATAAGATAAGAGAATGAAACAAAAGTGTGAAACACTTTTAAAATTAATATATAATCATGAAAACATGGCATTTCATGGAAATGAAATGTATCTTGAAAATTTAACATAACCTGATAAACAACTTGGTAATGTTCCATAAATTGATAAACTTGAAAATGTGGCACAAACATAAGCATAAGAAAACCTGTTTAATAAAACTCATTGTTATCATGATTATGTGAATAAAATTATTATGTCCATGCCTGAAAATGTTAGAAAATCCATCATTCCCATTCATGGGTGAACAAACCCATTATGTCTTTGCCTAACTATCTCTCGAGATGTTAGATTAAACAAAGACATTATAGGGAGATATAGGACCCCACCCTTAATCATCCATAAATATGTGTGCCACATAAAATGAATCATAAAAATATTTTAATGAACCCATGTAATAGATTAGGTATCTTAAAATTTCCAAAAACATCACATAAAAGAAACTTAAAATATCACTGAATATCAAAAGTAACATTTTACCAAAGTTATCATATAGTAAAACTAGTTTTAATACATGGATATTACATCTTTTTTTATGAACATTTAATACATTACACGAACACACGCCCGAGGACCATAATAATTAAGTGTATTTGGAGACTAGGTACAAAATCTTCTAATTTGGTGAAAGATCTTCAACATGTACCATAAATAGCTTCTCCTCTAGTACTACTCAAAAATACACCCTAAATAAAAACGTTCTTCATAACCTGGGTAAAAGAAAAATTAGAAAGAGAGAACTCATATAATCAGTAAGGGTAAACAAGGGAGATACATAAGCATAACATGAACAAAAGAGTATGAGAACTTGAGAATAATATATGAAAAAGATACCTTATATATGAATGATAATAATATTGAGTTATGGAATAAATATTGGTAGTTCATAAGTCATGAAATATACATAAATAAAATAACATGAGTCACGAGATCACAACATTGGCATAAGAAAAAGAATTGTGGCATACACATAATTTTAGAAAACAATTTTCATAGTAATTAAGGATCATTTTCAAGGCTATAATAGTGTAATGAGTTCACTCCCCAAACCATCATAGTAGTCAAGGTTAACTCCCAAGACCATTTTAGTGGGAAAATTACCTTACTAAACCAGATTCACTCCCCATTCAGGTCCTATCTATTTTAGAAGATATAAATATTTACCCAATGCATTGAAGGGAGAAATAGTTCCCACCCATTACATAATGAAAATATTAGGAATGTATGCCATAATAACATTAAACATTCATAATATTATAAACCATGAAATGAAATGGGTATTTTAAACATTTCATAATATCATAACCTATGGAAAAGAGACAAGTCTCATAATCATTTCAACATTTCATCATAGAATAACCCATGAAAAGAAGAATGTTTTATAAGAGTTTTATCATGGTATAACCCATGGAAGAGATACAGGTTTCATTAACATCAATTCATCATAAAAAAACCATTTTTTGAAATAATATGAATGGTACCCTTGGATCATATTCCTAGTAAAACATAAGTAACCTCAAAGGATTTTATCTTATATAAAGAATGATTTTTAAAGAAAAATCACTTAAAATTTCTTGAGGAAAATAAACTTTCATTGAATATGTATTTATAAAATTCATATTTATGAAATAATTTTGAGAATAATTTTCTTTTAAAATAAACATGAAAATTTATAAAGAAATATTTAAAAATAATTTAAAACATTTATTGAGGAAAATATTGTTTACACAATGAAATAAACTTTTCAAAAAATAAATATTTTGAAAATATGTATTTTAAAATAACCTTAAAAACGTATAAAGGAAGCTTAAAATAAAATAATAGTCCTGATGGTGGTAAATTTATGTTCATTTTGTATACATTAAAGTAAATATTCCATTCACATTTTTCGTAAAATACAAGCATATATTTTTTGAAAAACTATAAGAAGATTTATTTAAATTCTTTTAATAGTCAAACATGGGTAAAATGTATTTAATAAATCATACTAAAAATGTTAAAAACAATTTTCTATTTTTTTTAGAAAACATGTTTTTGGAATAATTTTTTTTGACAAGATAGAGAAATAAAGATGATATTTTTAAAAACATTATTTCAAACTCTTGAGTACATAAAATGTAGAAAATTAAGGGAAAAAATTTAATCTCTAGAAATAACAATATAAGAATAAAATACTTGAGTTTATTGATATTTAGATCAGAATATTTTATTATTGGAATCATAATCATTAGTGATACCGAAAAAGGATGAGATTATAACATAAAAACCTTACCACATTGTTAACATTGAATTATAAAACCCATGAAAGAAAAAATAAAATAAAATATCATGATAATAACTAAATTCATTATATTACATGTAACAGGGTCTGTATATATACCTCATAAATAATATGGGTGCATAATAGAACTTATGTCTCAAAGAAGGAAAATTGTGACAAAGATCCCTCACCGCTTGGGTATATATATATATATATATATATATTTAAAGTTTGGGGCCGAAGCCTCATTTTATTTTTAAAGAAAAGAAAATGACTCATTTTATTGGGTAGAGGGAGACCCATTACATAGACCGAAAGCCTAGGGGGAATGTATCCCATTACATGGCCTGTCGGCGTAAATGTTTTGGCCTAAGGCCCATTTTGTGAATAGTACTACAACTTTACCTGCCTGCTACAGTACCCGTACAGTACCAACCGTTGCTATAGTGTCTGCCACCTCTATAGTGTTTTTAATTTCTATAGTGCTTCCTCTACTTTAGTACCACTATAGTACTACTATAGAACATGCTCCTAATGGTTTTTGAACCCCTATTATTCATGTAGGATTATGTGGTTCATATCACTAAGCCAAGCCCCAACTAGTTACCGCTTAGGTATATTTGGAGCTATAAACCTCATAAAAGGGAGATCCTAAAATGAATCTGTAAATCCCAATAATTTACATTATAATAAATAGAAAATAAATTCATTGATATCATATACATCACATATAAGAAACAAGTGGTGAATATTACATATATCTTACATAAGCAAAATATGAGATGAAAATACATTACCGCTTTAGTAATCTTTTTAATCGTAAGACCTAATAAAGAATAAAATAAAATGAAAATTTGAATATAATTAAAAGGTTTAGATTCATGATATAACATTTCAAAGTAGAATTAAATACACCACAAAAAAATAAATGAGTGGTTAATTTCCATATGTCCCCTAGAAATAAAAGAGAGAATTGAAATCTCTTACCTTAAGTCTCAACTTAATTAATACATGTTCGAACCTCCTATATAACAAATAATTTTATGATACATATATTATATAAAAATAAACAAATATATAATACCATATAAGATTTAATTATAACCCTTTATTAGCTGTTTATTAACAATTCCTTGTTAAAATAACATTTTGGGTAATAACAATTTTGTTTTTCACATATGTTTTTATTTTTTATTTTCGGTCCTCTTACTTTGATCATAGTTCAATAATATCCATAATAATAATCACAACGTAATTATAATATTTATACATAAATTATACTTTTTAAAGAAATCATGAAATATGATTTGAGAAATGAAGTACATTAAAATCATGGAGACAGTGGTTCATATATACGCAAGTGCAAGAAGATCATGGGCACCCGTATAGGGATCTCCCACACTTGGCATGAGGAAATAAAGTTACAGACTTCTTGGCATCCCAGGCTACCTCAAGCCAAAAATATTTCCTTATTCATTAATTTAGGATCCTTTCCTTCAGAAGGAATCAAATTTGTTATCAATGATGCTTTGGGGATTCACTATTTCTGACCTCCTTGATGTTTCTCTCCTTTTGTATGTCACTTTAAGCAATAAAAATGATAATTTTCAGTGGTGGTTTGTATATACGTATGGGTAACATTTCCATTTTTCAATGATCATTATAGAAAAGAGGTAAGTAATATTTTATATCCAAATATTTATAATAATATTATAAATACCATATTATTTCATTAAATAAACTTATACATATCATCCATGTGGTATGGTTAGGAAAATAGGGTCACATTACTGCGTGAAAGTGGTAGTCCACACGTACAAGAATGAAAATATCATCCTTTAGTGAGTGAAAAGGTAATATAGAAAATGATATATTATCTTCTTATAATTATAAAAATGTCATTAATAACACAATTATATAATTTATATCAAATATATTCATTAAAATTATCCTTATTTTATTCTATGAAAAGTATTAGTGGAAAACAATTCATATCTCTTTGCATGACGGTAGTCCGCCATACACACAAGTGACGTTATCAAATCCCCTAAAAAATGGAAAGTAAAAAAATGTATATATGACATAATTAATTAAAAGGTATAATTATTTTATTAATATCATATATGTAATTTATATATATCATCATACCCAACCTTGGGAGGTGGTAATGGAAAAATGAATGACATCGGTTCGCGATGAGGTAGTCCGCCAGATACATGAATGATGATTTCATAGACCATTTGACGAAAGTGGGGATGGTTTTAACTCATTAGTTTAATATAAAAACATTTAATTATATTTAAGATATTATGGTTGTTATATCATAATGTTTTAATAGGAATTGAAGGAGTTGGAGTAAGGAATAAAAAATGCTCATTGAAGAACGTTACCTCTTCTTCTAGTAGCCTGCTTAGGGTTGCCCCAACAACCTTCCTAGTATAGATTTCTACCAAAAATAAGGCTTCAAACATGAGAATAGATAATTTTATAAGTAATTTTCCAAACCAAAAGGTTTAAATGGTGCGAATAAGAGAGGAAAGGGGGTGAGATTTTATAAGTGAGGTGAGTGACACACTTGTAATTTTTTTAAAAGAAAAGGTGTACCCATGTTTTTATCATGCCAAATGGCTCTAGAAATGAATTATTATCAATAATTAGCCATTATATGGTCTAAATATGATAATGAAATATATTTTAGATAATTTTTAGGTTATTTTAACACATATGGTTTTATTTTGACACCTTTAATAAACCCATTTTTACCTTAACCACCGTAATTAATTATTAACGTTTTCAGTATTCATTTTGGTAAAAACTTAATTTTAAATAATTACATATTATAAATTATTATTATTAAAAATATGGAACAAATTTTTTCCAAATTACATTCACATAAGTGTAAAAATTTTATTTAAAATTAATCCCACAAATGCGACGAGAACGAGGGTTTTTTAAAGAAAAATGATCAGAAGTTTACAATTTTTTTATATCAAAATTCAAAAAGAAAATTATTGAAATTAAATAAATTGTATTAATATATATGTAATTTTACAAAATATAATTTAACAAATATAAAAAACAAGTATTCTTTATAAATAATTTAAACGAAAATGCAGTTTTCAATTAAAATTTAGTATTTTCACTATTTTTCAAAAAATTAATCTTTTCTAAAAATTATCAAAAATTAACCATAATATAATTTTGACACGGTGATTTAAAAAAAGAAAATTATTTTTTAAAATTAATTTTCAAAAATTTAAAATAATCAGTTTTAAAATAATTGTGCAAAAATTCGACAAGACTATTTTTTTGAAAAATACAGTTTTAAGATTAAAAAGTGGATTTATTCTTATCATTTATATATAAAACACATAAGATTAATTTTAAACATTTTAGTGAATATTTAATATATAAATTTATTTATAATCATTCAAAAAAGTGGGTTGTTTGATTCATTGAGGTAAAACATGTTTTTTTATAAAAATAGTTTTCCATAAAAAGGTTTCCTTTATTTTCAAATAGTTTTTTATTTTAATTTTTAATTAATTGGTCACCAAATAATTTATTTTTTAGAGTCTTAAACCAGATATTTTCAAAAACAATTTAATCCTTTTTATACCCTGCATTCCAATGGCTTTGTGATAACTATCATATAATAATACTTTAATAATATGACATATTTCGTTTAAAATGAAGGTTGTGTGCAAGGAAAGTTAAACTCAGTGTTGCATGTAAAGAAAAATATAGATAAGATTAAATTAATTTGAAAAAAAATATTTCAAAAAATCTTTGGGTGTTACATTCTAACCCCATTAAAATGAATTTCTCCCTTGAAATTTGTCCCAATCATCAATGGTTTAACATTTTAAAATTCCTTCATAGAAACCCACATCATAAAAAGGGTAAATAATACATCCTCTTTAAAAGGGAAATGGATTCACAAAAGTCATATGGAATAACACATACTAGGTTTCCAAATAGGTGATCATAGATGGGAATTGAAAACATGGACATAGAAGAGAAATATTGCACCCAAATACCGATAGAGAGTGATAAAGAACATGGTAAGAAAAAAGTTAGTGACTAAAAAACCATAAAACAAAGAAGCATGAAAAATATCATTGATATCATAAAAATGATGATAAAAAGTTAAAATTTTATTTCAAGATGATTCTACTGATGTTGGAGAATTCATATTCCATCTAGAATGAGAATATATGAAAATGTACTTACGTGATATCTTTTTATTTCATAGGCACAATTTCATTATTTGGTTGTGCCTTGATCAATTTCAACTTCATCTCTTACTCTAAGAGGTGATTTTTTTCATATCTCAAGCACTAAATCAGATCCATAATTGAATGTTAATTTATTCCTTATATCTATAGTAAAAAAGTGGTTAACATTTTTATCCAAAATGGAGAAATCTTTGTATGGTGGGCTAATATGTTAATCTCTAAAACCTAATACAATTTTAAAATTAAACCATTACCTAAATGGTTTACCTTATATACCATATAAAATTTAAAATTTATAAATAAGGTCACAAATTTTTTAAAAATAAAAATAATATTAATCCCCCATGCATCATAAATTCGCTCTTGATTATGACCTACCAAACATGTGAATACCTTTATCATTTATTCTCTTGAAACATATTTATACCTTTAATCACCATAAAACCATACATAAAGAATAAAGTCTCCCTAATTACTTTTTTAAAACACATATTATTAGATATATTACTTAAATACAAAAATGTTATAAAATCCCTGAATGATAGCATAAACCAATTTTTCAACAAATCATTAATCAATTCCAAGGAAATAAATAATATTCAATTTACATAATCTGGTCTAACATCTAATTATCCAAACATAATTATCTCAATATCAGAAACATATTAAGGGTTATATCCCTTTAATAAAAACTATCACCTTGCCATTAAATCAGTTTTCTAGTCCATCAGTACCATTTAAAATATTTTTAAATCATTAAAGAAAAAATTATACAAAAAAATCCTTATAAATTTCCTGATTTATATAACATAATCCATAAATTCCAATAAATTAATACTTCAATCACCCCACTTCCTTCTAAAAACTTTAACTAAGCTTCACTGTCTTTTTTTAATAACTCTTTCCTTTCATATGTCATTTATTTCAACGTCCCATAAATTTTATCAATGAAATTTTAATTTTTATAATTATATCATAGAGTATAAATCTTATACATCACATAAAGAAACCAATAAATTATTATTCTCATAAATGAACAATGATACATTAGTTAGTAAACAAACCGAAAATAATTCTAAATATTATAGTGAGAAAATAAATAAAAATAAGACAATAAGAATAAGAAAATTTGGATCTGGTCGATCCACTAGAATGATTGCACTCATGAACAAATTTGTAGAAATAAAACATAATATTAATAATAAAATATTTATTTTAAATATTAAAGTAAATATAACCTTGGGGGAAAATATAAGTGAATGATGAATAAAATAAGAGGTCTTTATAGGAAGTAGTAAACCCTTATAACTGTTAGAAACTTGAATGGTAAATTGTAGTGTGCCAATTAGGAATAGTAATCTGGACAATAAAATTGAAACCGCACCTATAAAAGTGTAAATAAAATTTATACATATTATAAATGAAAATATGATATATTTATGTCATGGTTAAGTAAATAAATTTCTTAAAAATTATAAATTATGTGTTGATATTTTTGTAAAACCTAAATGTTTAGTTATAATTTTATAATTAATATAACAATTTAAAAGAAAATTTATTTTCATAAAATGATTTCAAAAATTAATATTATGTTTTATTATAATAAATAGATAATTTAATGAGATCATAATTAATTTTTCAAATGGTTATAAAATTGCTTTTAATATTAAAATCTGTATTTTTTGAATAGATAATGATTTTATTTAAAAATTAAAATTTTCACATTCAGAAGTTTATTTTAGTAAAATGGATCCCCTTTTTTAAATCTAAATGTCAAAAAATTGTTGTGATATTTTTTTTGGATTTTTCTAAAATAGTTTAATTTTTGTGAATAGTGAAATATGGCAATTTATGGTATTTTAAATTTTAAGCCAAATAAATGAATTTTTGGGTCATTAATGAGGTAAGAACTCATTATTTAGAAATTAAATTCACTATTATATATATATATTCCTAACAATTAATACTATTTATAGTCTTGATCCCAAATAGTAAACAAATGAATATAATAATAAAAAACATCGCTCTCCTCCCCTTATAAATAAAACTCCTCACCACCCCTTCTCCCCACACCTTCAAATATTTAGAGATTTATATTATTATACCCAATTCTATTCCCAATACTCTTCCCCATGTCCAATATATTTTTGTCTCAAAAAATATCAAACCCTAGTTCTGTAAAGAGGTTCTTAAGGAGGCAACCTTCAAGATGTAAAATCCTCAACCCTTATCTTTTAATTTCTTTTATTTTCTTATCCTATCATCACCTCCCATATCCAAAGAATCAAGATAAATCTAGTATCATATATACACTATAATTTTATTTTTTAATATAATATCCATCATTAAATATATCCTCTTCTCCTTTTATTCTAAAAATGAAAACATCTTTCATGATATGTCGGTTCACCACCTTCGTGGATGATGAGTTTTTGTTTTCCATTACCACCTTCAATGCTGGTCATAAAAACATTATTATGGTTAAAAAATATTTTAATATTTATATTATAACTTTTTTCAAGTTCTTAAAATAATATATATACATAATATTACATGAAACAAAACTATTTCATGATGGACATAAAACACGCCAAAATAAACAAAAAAATTATCAATAACGTTTTATCAAATGAATAGTTATCATAAAAAATGATATATTTTGAACCATTTAAATTTTTTTATGTAAATTAATAAAATTTAATTTCACTTATGTATATTTTTCCCCATTTGAAAAGAAGTCCCATAATTATACACAAGTGGAAAGACTATGAAACCATGAAACGAACACTCTCAGAACGACAAAATTGAACCTTATAACTCATAGAAATGATTATAAATGAACTTAATAAAATTATAATAAATAAAATACATGTATAATAAGTTCTTAATTAATTAATTAATTAATCTTATTTTATTATCCATGTCATTAAGTGAAAGTGAAGAACACATTCAAACATAAGGTAAGGGATCTCTTTGAACCTCCATTTTTCCTTTGGGTTACCCTGTCTTAAACCCATGTTACATCTTCATTAATCTTCTATAATTAATATTAATTCTATGAACATTTTACACACATATTTATCTAGATAAATTAATCCTTATTTTATGGGGAAATACATGTTTTAAAATGGTCCCTTCTCAATACCTTTCGATAAGAAAACCTGATTAAAGGGACTTTCTCTATTTCTTAACCATTTTCATTTACTCTACATAAAATGTTTTAAGGCACAAATAATTTTCTAAAATCAATAATTTTATCATGAAAAATAATTTTATTATAATTATAATTTTATGAAAATAATTATACCTTTATCCTCTTTAAATATTTTTTATTCTTTCCCCCAAAATCATGCTAAAAACACACATTTACAAATATTCCTAACTACAATTTTACATGTTGTCACTTTATTTGGAAATTATTTTTCATGATATATTCTTATTTTCCATTATTAAGGTCTAAATATTATTTAAATCTATTATTTCATGGATTCCATTAGGATATGTGTTTTGGTTATGCCTAATGACATGATTACAAAACCCATTTCTTTCCATGGGTAACCCTTATGTTTTTTCCGTATGTTTTATTATTTATGTGGCACACATATGAATGAACATGTTATTATATTTACACCTAGATATTACTCCAATTAAATGGGTAATGTTTAGTCTCTTGAGATGTTACGTATGGGACTAGGGAGTAAACCTTATCCATTATGGGACTTTGTCCACTATGTGATATTGCCTTGGCAGCTAGCCTCAAACCAGGTTTATGTCATGTTATATGTTTTTGATAGATTCATATGTTTCAATGATCACATGTTTTTATGTTCTATATATTATGATTTATTATGTTTATTCATATTCCAAACCATTTTATGACATCATGTTATGCCTTTTAACTCATGTGTTATGCATTATTTTTATGTTTATTCCCTTACTGGGATTTTAGCTCATCCATTTCACCTATTTATTCCCTAGGTTATCCTATATTTTTAAAAGAGATTAAATGGAGTTACGATATCATTATGAATAATAAATTATATTTTGGTTTCACTTTTTATAATTATGTACATACTATTCCAAAGACACTATACTTTTTTATCATTGGTTTGTATTTAAGGAATATTTATGCTTAAAATAATGTAATAATATATATTTAAAACACTAGAGTCATTATACTTGATTTCATAGCATGAACTAGTTCTTTTGGATATTAGGACTAGAAAACTTTAATAATAACCCTAGGGTAAATTATATCACCCTGGTTAACCTAGATTGAAACACAGGGTATCAAAATTTAGGATATAAATTCCATTTATAATTTTACCCTTTTATGTTCGTAGTTGCCTTTTTATTTTTTTATTAGATATGTATTAATTCCCTATATTTTTAATTTATTTCTTTTCTTAGTTAATGGATGGAAATAGGAGATCCTGTTCAAACAATAAATGTGAAAGGAAATGTGATGATTTTCCTAATATGATGCCAAATTTGATGGGAATGGAGGACCAGAACTTCATGACAATACTTGATCAACTGGCTCATGTTGGTAATAATAACATGAATCATGTGAAATTTATTCATTATCCTAATAAAGAGAAATCATTGATTGAATTATTTATATAAAAATACACCTATCATTAGTGGATATTCTGATCCCCACATCACAGAATAATGGATTAACTAAACTGAGAAGATATTCTATGTCTTTAAATGCTTACAAGAATAGAATTTCATGTTGGTTATCATGACTCGTACCATAGGGGTTCATTCCATGAATTCCCCAATCCCCCTTTCAGTAGGCAAGGGGATGGTGACTAGCACTAAGTGGGCATATCCCAAAAATGGGAGGAATTTCCTAAGTATCTGTACACTTAGACACATCTCCAAGACAAAAATACTAAAATGTAAAAACACTAAGTAAAAAAGCATGCATACAACCAAGATACCAAAAAAGGGTACGATAGTAGAAAAATGGAAAGTATACCAGACCATAATACATTCCCACCCAAAGAAGAGTCTTGAAAAGTGAATACACAAGTTCTTGTAACTCATTTGTAGAAAACCCTACCTAAAGGGAAAGGTACTGGAAAACTGTCTAAAGAAATAAGAGCACACCTAGAATATATAGTCTCATTAAGAACCACTTGGTCCTAGTCCACATTGGACTCCATCAAAGATTCAATCATCTGTACATAATACAACACATGTGTGCAAATCCCATGTAGGTGTGAGTAAAATAATACTTAGTAGGACACCTCAAAACCACAAAGGAAAACATACTACATATGTAATTACAAAGAAAAACCATGAAGTAAGACTAAAAAGGAAGACCACTAAACGAAACCACAAAGTAACACCATAAAGGGACACCACTAAGGAACACCCAGAATGAACACCACTAAGGAACACCACAAAGGAACACAACTAATGAACACCACTAAGGACACTATAAAGGAACACCATGAAGGAACACCATTAGGGAACTCCATGAAGGAACACCACTAAGGAACACCAGGAAGAAACACCACTAAAGAACACCATGAAGGGACACCACAAAGGGACGCCGTTATGGAACACCAAAAAGGAACACCACTAAGGAACACCACAAATGAACACCATGAAAGAACAACATTAAAGAACTCCACGAAGGAACACCACTAAGAAAAAATATAAAGGAACAACATAAAGGAACACCACAAAGGAACACCATGAAGGAACACAAAAATGGAACACTAGGAATGAATAAAATAAGGGAAAACCATAAAGTATACCACATATAAATACATGAATTATTCCACACAAAAATACATGATGTATACCACATAGAAATATGGGAAGTATACCACATAAAAATACAAAAATTACACCACAAAGAAATACATGAAGTATACCACACAAAAAATACATGAAGTAAATTCCGATCACATAGGTATATATCTACATCATATATTCTAGGAAAGTCTCGATATATTGGATCTGATGAGGCACACAGTCTCCATGAGACATACAATCTCTATAAGACACACAATATTGGTATGACACACAGTCTTGGTAAGACACACAATCTCATTAAGAGACATACTCTCTGTAAGACACATGGTCTCGATAAGACACACAGTCTCTAAGTCTCACATATTTTAGGTCACACAACTTTTGGGTCACATAGCTTCTAGGCTACACAACTTCTAGGTAACATACAACCACAATATTTTTCTTATAGTGCACTCATTTTAAGAGAACATACTCCTAGATCCAATAGTTTGCATGCCAACTTCCAAAAAAATCGAATAATATTAACTCAAAAACAATTTCTTTTCATAATGATCCCACCACTAAAACCAGATCAACAAATAGACACATTGTTTGAATGTTACAACCATTTTTATAAAAAGGTGTGACCCTTGTCTGGACCGGGTCCGACCCGACCCGCCGGCTGACCTGAACCAGTCTGGAAGACACGACCCAGTTTGGTTCAGTCTGGTCTGACACATACCGACCCATGGGTCTCGGCCCTCTAGGCCACTAGAGTGGCCTATGCTATGGGATAGTTTACTACATCACACACAGTCTTCCCTGGCTGTGTGCCTCCCGTGCTGACACAGTGTTGTGCTACATTCCACATGGACAACCCGCTACCCCGCTTGCCCTGTAGCCTCGTTGCCATGGGTTCCTCAAACATGAAACCGATCCGCATCCCCAATCGCCACCATGTACATTTCTTTGCCTCGCTGTATCCCCCAGTAACCACCACAGCCTGCGCTCACCAGCCGTGCCTACTTTGACGCGACCCCTCACCGTTCTCCGCCTTTGTCGGCTGCCCTGTCAGCAACCTCTCCCTATCAACTCACCATCCACCATGGACCTGAGCCACCTCTCTTAAACCTCCCAGATCCACCTCCTTGGATGAATCACATAGTGCCTTTGTCACACCTCTTCTATGCCATCACGAGATCTAATCCTTCATTCTTGTATTGTTCTACCATGGATCAGGGGTGAAATGGTTAATCGATCACATAGGGGTTTTAAAGGCGAAGAACACATGAAGAACGCAAGGTATTGAGGGGAGAAAATAAAATAACATTAATAATCAAAGAAAGTATATTGGAATTTTTTCATGTTGGCCTTGATTCATTCATATTAGAAGGAAGAAAAAATAATGATAATCAGAGAGATATAGTCGCCCGTCAAACCCCACAATTTAACAATCCCGCAAGAATGATGGAAACATGAATCAACCCATTCATTGGTTGGTCTATGTTAGTAATTGAATCTAAGAAGGGGAAAATAAATCACAATGTGATAAAATTACTTACCTCATGTTTGGATAAGTCGTTGATGAGGAACAGTTGCATTGTCTATGTTTATGAGATCCTCCAACTCTATTGGCGTGACGATCCATGATTTGATCTCCGATCCATCATCATTCGCTCGAGAGGATTCTTTCTCCAAGCTCTCCCTCGAGATTCTCTGAAATTTCTAGGGTTTTATGGATAACCCTTGTATTTATACATTATTATTGTTTTAAATTAAATGGTCATCGTGTCAAAAATAATAATTTATCTTTAAATTATTTATTGACGATTATGTCCTTTTCGGGGTTTTCCACAAAAGACCTGCGCCGACTAAAATTAAGTAACACCTAGGGAAAACACAATATTACTAACTCAACTAGGGTATAAAATTTCAAATATAAGTCTCCATTCATGACTTATTAGTATTTGAAAATAAAATTATTTTTATTTAATTATTTTTTTTACGATTATGTCCAAAAACTATCTTTCACAGTCAATTCGCACCGATCGATGTTAGGCCTAACCTAAGGTAAATATGCTACTCTAAAAACAACTATTCCCTCTTATTTATAAACTGGTCACTCATTTAAGAGTTATTCCACTTTTTCTAAAAAAATGCACGTGTGTTCTATTTAAAACATAACATTTTTCAGCGAACTATCCTGGGAACACTGGGGATCTGAATCGCATGCCGTCTCAACACTTGATATCATAATTTTTTCAAATAATTTCTATAAATAAATTTTGGAAAATATGAGTCATGTAATTTTCTCCACCTTAGGGATTTAAATCCCCAAAATCCAAACCAAGGGATAACCAAATAGATGGGGTTACTGAGAATGAATCTGAGCCTCCTACTCACATATGCTCTCCAGATGATTCATGTACCGCCACCAAATGCACAACCAAAGAATAAATCACCCAAAACGAATCATTCGAACTCTGACCAAAAATACGACTTGCAATCCCATAGAATTCCATCTATAACCTGAATGGTCCAATCAGTTTGTCCATCCTTCTGTGGGTGAAATGATGTGATAAAGTGCATTTGAGTTCCAAACACCCGTTGAAATCCATTAAAAAAACATGATGTAAGGAAAAAATCATGATATGAAACTATCATTGAAGGGACACCATGGAGTCGAACTATCATCTGCATGTAGAGGCACCCCAAGATCTCTACTAAAATCTACTCCTGAAATGCTTGGAAATGGGCCAACATGGTGAGTTGGTCAAGGATCACTCAGATGGTATCATGTCCCCTGGATGTACATGGTAAACTCATAATGAAATCAATAGATATCTCATCCCACTTGTATTCTGGAACCTCGAGGTGTTTAGTAAAACTCATAGGAAGTTGGTGCTTGGCCTTCACTTACTGATAAGTGAGGCATCAAGTGGAAAACTTTGAAACTCTGTTCGTCATTCCTGGCCACCAAAACTGACATTAGAAATCCCGGTACATCTTCACCACATTTGGATATACCGCATAAGTGGGAATATGGAAATCCTTGAAAACCTCCTCCAATAACACCACTAATACTATAATGAATCCTTTGAAAATAACGATGCACTCCCCACCTTTCTAATATCCATGAAGGGAATTCCCTATGGACATCTGAGAACACAAAGTTTCACAATCGGTATCTCTGAGCTATGACTCCATGACTCACTGTAAGAGTGGAGGGGTGACAACCATAGACTAGAGGTAAGAATATCCATCTCCATATTTAAATTATAATTTTAATTAGGCTAACCGCTTTGATGCCTCACTTAGTAATTGCAAATCATAAATTCTGCAGAGAGTATCTGTCACCACGTTCTCCTTCCCAAGAGTACAAACAGTCTAAAAGTCACAATCTTGGAGGAAATCTAGACAACACCTATATCTCATAATTTGATGGATATAATACAAATACACCACCAATATAGAAAAACGAGGACTCATAATGCCTACTGTATTGAGGGTTAGGCTAGCCAATTTATGAGAAATCAGTTTCAACCTCTTTTTTGTGAGTCCATTCTATGCAGCCTGGGTTTCCTTTTTAACTAACAAGGAAAATCTTGTCTTAACAATGAGGACACAATGAATTCATCTCCTAAAATAATCAATCTTAGAATGAACTATAGGTAACCAGTCCATAGAAAGATTTACTTCGTAAGGCCTCGTCGCTGCTACCAAGATATCCCAACCAAAACTCTCATTACTAAGAGTCATCCCACACTGTCTGCACTAATGTGTGATTATTGGGTCTCCTCTTGTAGGAGTCTCTAAACAGAAGTATCGAGTCAATGGTTCAACTAGAATCTCTAAGTCTCAAATAAGATTAATATAAATAAAAGAATGACCAATACCAATGTCTATCAATACTAAACTAAAGTTGAATAGGCACAAATAGTACCCCGAATCATTCATGGAGATCCAAGGTCATAAGCCTCAACCGCATACAGTTTCCTCCCTCCCCTGTACTCTAGCTCCCTAAGCCTGGTGTGGACCACCCAGGGCTGGTGGTGGTAACATGATGAAATTTATACCACCTCATACTTCTATCCCATATCCTCTTCGACATATGTCACCTTGTGGATATGTATGCTTCTACTTTCCCACTTCTAACTATCACTGGATATATCTATTCTGCCTAGGGACTCCTAACCACAATGGTTCACTCTATCACCCTAGCATATGCAGAAATTCACAAAGGGATAATGCTGGATTAGATGTCCCTATGTAGACCTCACTCGAATGTCCAAGCCCAAAATTATAGCTCATGTATCACATCCAAAGTGTACATGTAAAGGATGGCATACCTAGATGAATACTCAGACACTGATAGGTCATCCTGATGGAGCTGTAAAATCTCTTAGAAACACACAACCCATAGATTATTGGGTGAGAACTCCTCTCTGAAAAGGTTCTCAAAATATGTCTACAAAATGGTTTCCTCATCAGAAGATTGGGTATCCAAACCCCACTATCGCAATGCTAAGATATGTAGAAGGCTTGCTATTAGGACCCCCATTTGATCTGATGGTGTCTTGACTAGATGAGAAACATGGATCACCACCTCAATCTAGTCCTCAACCACCAACGTGTCGGGCTCTCCTAGGAACTTGAGGGGTCTCTACCACTAAAACTCATGATGCACACTCAGCTTACTCTCTTCATCCAATAGTACTATAGGTACCATGTGCTACTCTACAGGTGGTGGTACAGCTGGTGCACCACCTGGAGTTTATACCTCCTATAAAAACCCTTGTACCAATGTCTCGTCACCTAGAGGATCATCCTCGTTATCATATAGTGGAATACTGGCCATCTATCCATGTAGAGACATATTGAAGTAAGATAAGATGTACGATGGATGATATATTATACGTAGTGAGTTGACTCAAGAAGGACATGAGGACACACCCTAATCCTATATGATGCATGTACCATTTTTTCCCCACAACTAGTTTTTTTATGTAGTGAGTCAAAAAGAATGGCTCCAGAGTCCTGGTGTATGGATACATCGTCATCTATACGAACACTTTATTACCTGTCCTGAAATACGAACTCAAAACCCTCGACACCATTTCCCCAAAACAACATCAAAGACTCCGGGTCCTTAAGTTGAACCTCCTCTGATACCAATTTTTCACAACCCGTTCCATAGGGGCCCATGCCATGACTACCCCATCCCCACCTCCAATAGGCCAGGGGCTGGTGAATAGCATTGAATAGGCATATCCCACACATGTGAGGAATTTACCTAAGTACCTATACACACACACACATTTAAAAGACAAAAATACTGAAAAGTAAAAACACTAAGTAAACAAGCATTCATACCACTAAGATACCAAAAACAGAGTACAACAGTAGAAAATTGGAAAGTAAACCGGTCCAGAATACAAGATCACCCAAAAAGGATTCTGGAAAAGTGAATTCACAGGTTCCTGAAACTCATCTAAAGAAAACCTTATCTCAAGGGAAAGGTAATGGAAAACTGTCTAAAGCTATCAGAGCACACCTTGAATGTTGGGTCTCACTAAGCACCACCTGGTCCTAGTCCACCTAAGACTTTGACAAAGTGTCGATCATCTGCACAAGAAATGACATGTGCAGGTACAACCTGTGTAGGGGTGAGTAAAAAAAATACTCATTAAGACACCCTAAAACCACAAAGGAAAATATAGTACATAGGAAATTGAAATTAAATACCACAAAGTAAGACCAAAAACAAAGACCACTAAAGGACACCATGAAGGAACACCATGACAGAACACCACTAAGGAACTCCAAGAAGGAACACCATGAAGGAACACCACTAAGGAACACCACAAAAGAACACCACTAAGGAAAAACATGAAGGAACACCAGTAAGGAACACCCTAATGGAACACCATGAAGGAACACCCTGAAGGGACACCACTAAGAACCACCATGAAGGAACACCGTGAAGGAACACCACTAAGGAACACCATGAAGAACAAAACTAAGGAACAACCCAAAAAAACACCACTAAGGAATGCCATAAAGTAACACCAATAAGGAACACCACAAAAAACACCATGAAGGAACACCACAAAGGAACACCATGAAGGAACACCACAAAGGAATACCATAGAGGAACACCACAAAGTATACCACATAGAAATACATGAAGTATAGCACATATAAATACATTAAGTATACCACACATAAATACATTAAGTATACCACACAAAAATACATGAAGTATAGTCAAATCATATTGGTATATATTTACAACATATATTCTAATAATGTTTTGATATAATCGATCTAATGAGGCATACCGTCTCACTGAGACATATAGTCTCCATAAGACATACAATCTCGGTAATACACACAATCTCGATAATAAACATAGTCTTGATAAGACACACAATCTCAGTAAGACACACAATCTATAGGTCACACAACTTTTAGGTCACACAACTTCTAGGTTACACAACTTCTAGGTCATAGCCAGACATAGGATTTCAGTCGTAGCATGCTTGTTTTAGGAGAAACTACACATCAATCCATTTGTTTGTATGCCAACATCCATAAAAACACACTTAGAGTATCTCAAAAGGACTGGCTCGTCACAAGGGACCTAATACTGCAAAAAAATCATCAAACACATACATGGTTTGAATATTTTGACCACTTTTATAAAACGATCTATCCCATGTCTGGTCCGGGTCCGACCCGACCTAGTTTGGAAGACCTGACCAAGTCTGGTCTAGTCCGTTCCGACCTATCCTAGCCAACTGGCCCTATTAGTCTCGGCTCACTATGCCACATGGTAGCTAGAGGGACCCGATCCCCCTAGTCTGGCCTGCACTACGGGCTAGTTCACTACGCCACATTCAGTCCGCCCCGACCATGTGCCTCTCATGCTGATGTGGTGTCATACTATGTTCCACATGTCCGACCTGTTACACCTCCTACCTCGTGGCCTTTCCACTACAAGTTCCTCTGATGCAACATTGAGCTGTGTGTCAGATCACTTCCGCATATGCGGACTCACCTCTCCATGTCCCCTAGTCACCGTTGCAGTCTCATGCAGTGGCTCATGCCCACTGGCCATGCCATCTCCGATGCGCCCCCCTTCTGCACTCCTCCTTCACTGTCCACACCATTGGTGACCTTTCCCTATCGGCTCGCCGTATGCCATGGACCCATGCCATATTGCTTAAAATGGTTGGATCTTCCACCTCGGTCGAATCATACCACACCTCCGTTGCACCTCTTCTATGCCATCATGGGGTCGAATCCTTCGATCTTAGATCTTTGTGCCATGAATCAGGGGTGAAATGGGTGATCGACCACATAGGGGTTTCGAAGGCGAAGAACAGACGAAGAATGTAGGGGATTGAGGGGAGAAAATAAAAACACATGATTTCCTGAAGAATGGATCTTGTACTTTTTTTGTGTCAGCCTCTATTCTTATTTTTTATAAGAACAAAGAAGTATAATCACCAAGATATAATCACCTATCAAACCCCACAATTTAACCATCCTATAAGAACCAATGAACAGTGGATCAAATTGTTCATTGGTTGGTCCACATTAGTTGTTGAATCTAATAAGGGGTAAAATAAATCATAAAGAGGTCAAATTACCAACCTCATGTTTGGACCGGTTGTTGATGAGGAACTATTGTGTTTTCATCATTGATGAGATCCTCTAACTCTGTTGGTGCGATGATCCATAATCCGATCTTTGATCTATCATCATTTTCTTGAGAGGATCATTTATCCAAGCTCTCCCTAGCGATTATTCGATGTTACCAGGGTTATTCGGCAAACCATGGGTTTTTTCATTAGTATTATTTTAAAATAAATCGTCACTATGTCAACAAAATAATTTATCTTTAAATTATTTAATGATGATTACATCCTTTTCAGGTTTTTATATAGAACACCCTCACTGACTAAAGTTAAGTCACACCTAAGGAAAAAGCAACATGATAAAATAAATGGTGGTCTAATATTTCCAACCTGAGTCTCCATTCATGAGTTACTAGGATTTTAAATTAAAATAATATTTGTTTAATTATTTTATTTATTGTTACGTCCAAAAAATATCTTTCACAGCCAGTCTGTGTTGGCCAATGGTAGGCCTTAACTAAGGTGAATCCACTACTATGAATACAATAGTTTCCTCATATTTTTGATCCGGGCACCCATTTGATAGTTATTATAATTATTTATTAAAACCACACTCACATTATTTAAAAAATATAAAATTTTTCAACAAACATTTCAGGGCACACCAAACCTCAAAATCATACGAAGTCTCAGTGCCTTGTCTCAGAATTTTCAAAAATAATTTTAAAAAATAAATCCTAGAAAATCCAAGCCATTACACTGGTGGTTTATAATTTTTATGGGGAAGCTAATAGTGGTGGAAAATGATAAAAAACAAATATTATATAGGGTAAATTTATTCCATTAAATGAGAAGAATTAAAGAAAATATTTTTTAATAAATACTTTCACTAACCCTCCATTTTAAGAGGGTGAGGGAGTTCCTCAGTCTAAAGAAAATGGAAGGTGAGTCTATTAGAGAATACAAGGTAAACATCACAATACGTGCACAATTTAATTCCCACTTTGTCATCAGCACTAAAATTAAGGTGGACTGATTCTTTAATGGGTTGAAACCATGTCTATGAAAATACTTAACAATTCATGAATTTGATAGTTATGAAGATACTGTTCAATGTTCCCAAGAATTTGAGATGGAGATTGGTGATCCTTAGTGGTCTTATAGGAATGAAGTTAGGAAATGTAATGTGGGATTCTATTTAGGAGAAAAAACATAAAAATATTATAGAATAAAGAAAAACCACCATACCAGTTGTCAAAATTATGTGTATAATAATTCAAGAAACCACCTAAGGGGAACCATAAGGTGCTTCAAGCCTGGAAAAGAGGGGAACCAAGATAATCAATACTAAACTGAAATGAAGAAACCTAGTAATGGTGAATGGGAAAAGAACGATTAGTTGAACACTATTCTTATTATATAGTACTTTAACTGTAAAGAATAGAAGTACTATCTGAGGTCATGCCCTAATACAAGGGTTTTCAGGCACAATTTGTGAAAAAAACCTCCATGGAAGGAAGGAAGGGAATATACTATCACTACGGCTACGGTGGATCCTATAAATGATGTCGTGACTCGTATTCTAGTTATTCATTCAAGAATAGAGGATGTAATTTTTGATTTTGGTTCTAAAAATTATTTCATATCCTTCAATTTTAGTAGAGCTATTCAAATATATCCTAAAAAGATGGAGGTTGAGTTATATGTGAGAATAAAGAATATGGAAATTATTGAATCCAAAGTATATAACTTTGACTTGTTTAATGTTTTTTGTCTGGACCTACTATAAAATCTCATCTAACTTCCTTTGGTGGAGTTTTATGCAACATTGGTCATGGATTGGAAATTTTTATATAAATACAACATCAACTATCAAGAAAGGGAGGCCACTCTTAAAATACCAAGTCATTATCCAATTCTAAAGAAGTGTAAAGAGGATGCTGGATCTCCTTTAGCCTCATTAGCTCAATTATGGATATTATTTCCTTATAAAAAATCATATCTATCTAAAATTATTGATATAAAATAGAGGATCATGCTCGAATACATGCCCATTATGAAGGACTATACTGATGTGTTCCCCAAAGAATTCCTCGGTCTTCCTCTTGAATAGGAGGTTGAGTTCTCAATTGAAATTATACCTATATATATTTCCATAACAAAGACACACAAAATAATGTTCATCATTGAGTTGTAAGAACTGAATAATAAGTTACAAGTGAATCTGGAAAAGGGTTTCATATGACCGAGTGCTTCATTGTGTGATGCACCTGTTATTTTCAATAAGAAGATGGATTTATCAATATGCTTATTCATTTATTATCGTGAGCTCAAAAAAATCAGGATAAATAAAAAGTATCCCCTTCCATGGATAGATTACTTATTTGATTAGCTATGTGGGGTAAATAATTTCTCTAAGGTGGACCTTCCATTGGGGTATTTCCAATTAAAGGTGAAGAAGGAAGATATTCCCAAGAACTCCTTTAGAATAATTTATGGACATTATGAGTTCACAGTTATGCCATTTAAAATCACTAATGATTCCACAATTTTCATAGAATTAATGAATATAGTCTTTAAAAATCACCTCAATTTTTTTGGCAGTCTTTATAGATGACATTCTAATATAATCCAAGATCAAGGAGGGGCATGAGAAGTATTTGAATATTGTGATAAACACTTTTCAAAAGGAGAAACTATATGCATGTTTTAGTAAATGTGCATTATGGTTTGTGGATGTATCATTCTTAGGGCATGTTATCACCAGTAAAGGGATATCAGTGGACCCTTCTAAAATAAAGGAAATTTAAGAGACTCTCATGAAAACATTTGTAATGGATATCAATGGTTTTCTTATTCTACCTAGGTATTACAAATGATTTGTAATAAAATTATCATGATTTTAAAACCCACTAACCAAGCCTTCTAAAAAGGGTGTAATGTTTGTATGGACTAGATAATGTGAATACTAATTCAGAGATTAGTAAGAAGGCTTATCACTGCAATGATTCTTACATTTACAACAAGTGGGGAACTCTTTTTGGTATTCAAAAATGCTTAACAGAAGGTCTTAGGTTGTGTACTTATGAAAAATGATAAATTGATATCCTACAACTAAAGGTATCTGAATGTTCATGAAAAAAACAATCCCACACATGATCTGGAGTTGGCAGCTATTATCTTCGCATTGAAAATATGGAGACATTATCTCTATGGGGAGAAGTGTGAGATATATACTATTCATAAGAGCCTAAAATATATATTCACATTGAAGGAGATTAATATGAACCAATGAACATGGTTATAACTCATTAGGGATTATGAATGCTCAACCTATTACCATCCTCATAAAGAAAATAAAGTGACAGATTCTCTAAGTAGAAAGGATCTTATAACATTATCAATGATGATAATTGAGAAGGATCCAATATTATTAAACATTTAAAGAAATGAAATGGGAATTATAAAATACGGAACATCATTATTACTTTATTAGATTATTTCCTAAACTTACCTTATAGAGAAGATAAAGTATTATTAAAGAGATAATGTGGAAATTTAGAAAAATGCGGAAACCATCAAAACTAAGAAATCCTAAGAATTCAAAATTGAAGAGGAATGAGTCCTAAGATTTAGATAATCACTATGTGTACCATCACATCATATGATAAAAATATATATTTTAAATGATTCAAATATCTAGACCTTCCCTATCCACCTAGAGAGCATAAAGATTTATCGATATCTCTGAGAGAAATATTGGTGGGACTATATGAAGAATGAGATCACTATATATACATCAATGTTCCTGGTATGTCAACAAGTGAAGGTTGAAAGAAAAAAGTCTAATGGGATGATGAAACCATTACCCATACCAACATGGAAATGGGAAAACATCACCATGGACTGAGTCACCATAATTATAAAGACATTTAGAGGAAATAAATCTATAAGGGTTATTATAAATTTTCATAAAAATAAAAATCACCTTATCTCAATTTTAGAGGACATATTACTTGATCAGCTTGAATGAATACATATTAAAGAAGTTGTGAGGCTATATGGAGTACCATTATCAATTTTATCTGATTGAGATATGAGATTTACCTCCAAGTTATAAAAGAGTCACTAATATTATATGAACATTGAGCTAACCTTCAGTATGAATTATCACCCTCAAACTCATATCCAGTCTGAGCAGATTATTCTAACACTCGAAGACAAGTTGAGATCATTCTTTGTGTACTTAAAAGGAGGATGGGAACAAAATTTTTCCCATTGGCTGAGTTCACTTACAAAAATTATTTCCATTCAAGTATCCAAATTGATCCATATAAATCCCTTTATGGGTAAAACATGTAGAACAACTGTATGATGGGAAGAATTCAGTGAACATAAGCTGCTAAGACCTGAAATAGTGGAATAAATTGTATAAATGGTGATAAAAATTTAGTAGAACATATGAGTATACCAAAGTTGATAGAAGATATATGTAGTTAATCGTTGATGAGACTTAGATTTTTAGGTTAGAGACATGTTATTCCTCTTTATATATATACACGAAAGAGAGTAATGAGATATGAGAAGAGGGGAATGATATTCCTAGTATGATCGAACCTTTTTATATTCTTGATCATGTAAATGCCATGTCCTATAGACTTTAACTTACACCAACCATGTCTCAGGTACATGATGTATTACATGTATCCCTATTGAGAAATCAAATACCATATCCCTCACATGTAATTAATTTATAGGTGGTACAATGGGAAAATGTTATCTCCTATAAGGAGCAACCGATGAAGATCTTAGACCATTTAGATAAAGCTGTATGCAACAAGATTACTCACGAGGTCAATATACTATGGAGGAACTATAAATACGAAGAGGAAAATGGGAACTAGAGGAACTGATGGAGGAGAAGTATCTTCACATATTTTCATCCTAGAATGTAGAATGTAATTTCAAGTGTGAAATTTCATAAGGGGGAAGAATGTAACAACCCAAAAATTTTATCTAGGCAATTTACCTTCTTATAATTATTTAATAAAGTAAAAATCTAATAAATTACATAGAGAAACCAAAAAATATTACTATCATAAATTAATAATGATAATTTATTCAAAAAATAAACCAATAATAATTCCAAATATTACAGCGGGATAATAATTAGAAAATAAGATAATAAGAATAGAAAAATTTGGATATGCGCGATCCACTAGAATGACAACACTCATGAACAAAGCTATAGAAATAGAACATAATGTTAATAATAAAACATTAATTTTAAAAAAATGAAAGTACATATAACCTTGAGAGAAAATATATGTGAATGATGAATGGAAAAAGAGGTTTTTTATGAAAATTAGAAAACCCTTATAACCATTAGAAACCTAACCGTTAGAATAGTAATGTGACCGTCAGGAATAGTAATCTAGATATTAGAATTGAAAAATCACCTATGAAAGTATAAATAAAATTTAGGCATCTTATAAATTAAAATAATATATATTTATATCATTTTATAATAAAATAATGCTTTAAAAATGATAAATTAAGTGTTGGTATTTTTGTAAAATGTAAATGGTTATTTAAAATGTTATAAGTAATATAAAAATTTAAAAGAAAACTTATTTTCATAAAATTATTTCAAAAATTAATATTATGTTTTATTATATTTATTAGATAATTTTAGGATACCATAATTAAGTTTTCATATGGTTATAAAAAATATTTTAATATTAAAATTATATTTTTTTGAATAAATGACCATTTTATTGAAAAATTAAAATTTTCATATTTAGAAAATTATTAACATTAAATGGAGTTCATTTTTGAAATATAAAAATTGAAAAATGGTTGTTGTTAGTTTTTGGATTTTTTCTAAAATAGTTGAATTTTTTCTGAATAGTGAAATATGATAATTTACGGTATTTAACATTTTAAGCCAAATACATGAATTTTGGGGTCATGCAAGATGTAAGAACCCATTCGTTCGAACTCACATACACTATTTAATGTATATAGTCACATGAATCGATATTATTGATAGTTTTGATCCAAAATAATAAAATAATGAATATAATAATCCAAAACACCCCTCTCCTCTAATTATAAATATCACCCCTCACCACCCCTTATCCTCACACCTTATAAGATTTGGAGATTGCTGATATTTTATACAATTACCTTCCAAATTCTTTTACCTATTTCCAAGAGATTTTTGTCTCATCAAAATACCAAACCTAGGTTCCTTAAGAAGGTTCTCAAGGAGACAACATTCAAGAGGTAAAATACCCAGTCCATCTCTTTTAATTATTTTTATTTTCTTATCCTCTCCTAACCTACCCAATATAATGTGGAATGATAAATCCATTATCATATATATAATATAATTTTATTGTGCTAATGTAATACCCATCATCAAATCTCTTCTCAAATATTCTTATTCTAAAAATGAAAACTTCATCTATGATATGTCAGTTTACGACCTTCATGGACGACGAGTTTTCATTTTCCATCACTGCCTTCAAGGATGGTCATAAAACCATTATTATGGTTAAAAAATATTTTAATTTGTATTATATAACTCCTTTTCATGTTTTTAACCAATATATAGAAATAAAATTAAATAAAATGGAACTAGTTCATGGTGGATGGAAAAGGCGCCAAAATAAACTAAAAAATTATCATTAACATTTTATCAAATAAATCATTAACATGTCAAAAGACAAAGTGATATAAGATACAATTTATAATTAATTAGTTTAATTATTTCCATTTCATTTTACTTATAGAGTTTTATTCCCATTCGATAAGAACTTCCATAATTATAAACAAGTGAAACGACCATGAAACCATGAAACAAACACTCTCAGAATGATTTAATTGAACCTCATAACTCATCAAAATGGATATAAATAAACTTAATAAAATTATAATAAATATAATAAATGTGTAAAAGGTTATTTATTAATAAATTAATTAATCTAATTTGATTATCCAATACATTAAGTTCACGTTTAGAACACATTCAGACATATGGTAAGGGATCTCTCAGAACCTCCTTTTTTTCCTTTGGGTTACATTGTGTTTACCCTAAATTATATTAAATTTTCTTATACATATATTATAAATTCGGTGTATATGTTCCACAATTATGCATATATATAAATTAATGCTTATTTGAGGAGTAAATACATGATTTAAAATGTTCCCTTCTCAATACGTTTCGATAAGAAAAACCGACCAAAGGGACATTCTCTATTTCTTACCCATTTTCATGTCCAGTCAATAAAGAGTTTCAAGGAACCAATTTTTTAAAAAAATAACTGATTGTATTATGAAAAACAATTTTATTTCAATTTTTTTATTTAAATAATTATGCCTTTATCCTCATTAAATAATCTTTATTCTTTTTCCTAAAACCATGTTATAGTGGCTAATTTACAAAGATACTTAACCACTTTTTTTACATGTTTTCAATTTAGTTGGACATAATGTATCATGATATATGATTATTTTACATTATGAATGTCCAAGTATGATTTAAAACCATTACTTCTTGGATACCATTTTGATACGCCTTTTTTATGCCTTTTGAAAGGATTACAAAACCCATTTATTTCCATGGGAAGCCCTTATATTTATTCCATATGTTTTTTCTTTATGTGGGATGCATATGAATGAAAATGTTTTGATGGGTGCACACATATATATTTAACATTATCTGGGTAATATTTAGTCTCTTGATATGTCACGTATGGGACTAGGGTGTAAACAAAATCCATTACGAGACTTTTTCCACCATGTGATATAGTTTTAGGAGTTAGCCTTGACTCATGTTCATGTAATATTATATATTGCTACTACATTATTGATTCTGTGATAACATGATCTCATATTCAATATGTTATTCTTACATATATTTATTCATGCTCCATGACTTTTTATTTCATAATGTTATTACTTATTACACATGTTCCATGCTTTATTACTATGTTTCTTCCCTTAATGGTATTTTAACTCATCCCTTTTGTTTACATATTACCTAGGTTATACTTTGACATTTTAGGAGCTCAAATAGAGTTAAGATCTCATTATATAAAAGATATTATATTGTGGTTTCATGTTTTCTAATTATGTACCTAGTATTCTAAAGACACAATAATTTTTGATCATTGGTTTGTATTTAATGGTTATTTATTCTTAAAATCATGTAACAATATTTTTAAAAGGCTAGGGTATTTATATTAGTAGTATATTCATAATAAAGAGTAAAACCATTACTCATATAACCTTATAGATATTATTCATGATATTTACCCTTAGGAAATCAATTTTCATAATTCCCATAATTTCAAAATTTTAAACATTCAATAGTTAATGATACCTCAGGGAGACCATTATTTTCATCCATTGTAGTAAAAAAACTTTTCAATTTTACTTTATATTTACTTAATTTTGAGCTTATTTTCTACACCCAAAACATCTTCTAATACCTCTAATACATTCCCTTAAGTGCTTCTTCCCACATTCTCCTCATATAGAAAACCGAATCTTGTTTCCTCCATGGTCTCCACTACCTAAACTCTCAAAAAACTCTATCCATATATTATTTAGTGAGTCCAAGAGTTTTTTAATGTGCATATTTTTAATCATGTTTCACGATATATAATTAGGAATAATCAAAACATAATTCAATCCATTGATCATCCCATTTGGATTATCATCAAAAAATTGTATGTTATATTCAATGTTAATCCAGTTACTTCTAGTTATATCCATTGAATAAAACAAAAAAAATATACTGTGAGCACAACTATTCAAAGTGGAAGACCACATAATCATGAAAAAATAACTTATAGGATGTCTAAATCACGAAAACTTTTTTACTCTTTGATACATTAGGTTTTTTCTAGGTTATTAATCACCATAATATATTTAAATAGTTCATGATGGTTTATAAAGAGTTTGTGAATTTCCAAAGAATATCCCCTAGGAGCGTCAAACCAAGAATGGAGAGAGATTCATTCTCATGGACCAGGTGATGATCGAGTACAACTTAATGCGCCATTTTTAGAGTTATTAACCGTAGGTACATCAGTTCCAGAACCACATACACTTATAGTATCCATAAAAGGATATAATTTATTAGAAACCAATTGATCTATCATTTATCAATATTCTAGGATATTTTTATATTCTTTTTCTCATACATAGACTTATCCTTAGGGAAATCCTGAGTCATATCTTTAGAAATATCTATTGGTACCTCACTAAATTTGTCTTATTATAGTTTTCAATGGTTAACTAAACATTTCCTTTGATACCAAATTTTTATATCCAAACATTTTATACATGTATATTACATATTTTGAGATTAATATTTAATACATTACACAATATCACAACTAAGGACCATAATATTTTAGTGTGTTTAGCGACTAGGTTCAAAATCTTCTAATTTGGTGAAAGATCTTCAACATCCCCCATAAATGTCTTCTCCTTTAGTTCTATTAAAAAACACACCCTTATTAAAACCATTGTTCATAATATGAGAAATGGAAACATTATAAAGGGTGATCTTATTTTCTTAGTAATGGTAAAAAGGGAGAAACATAATCATAACATGAATATAACAGTTTGAGAACATGATCATAACATATGAAAAAAATACCCAATGAAACACCCTGAGTTTTTATGATTTTTTTCCTAAATAAATTAAATTTCTTTGATATCATTCATTATAAACATAAATAACTGAAGGTCTCATTACAAACAACACAATTTTAAGCATTTACTATATACAACACCCGGTTATCTTGTGTCACACATGACACTGAGTTTTAACAAAACCAAAACATATTATTAATATAGTTATTCAAAAGATACCTCTATAAACTAGAATTTAAACATAGGTATATGAATAGTACTAAATATTTTTTAAATATTTTTTATAATGTTTTTATATAATGAAAACATATTTATAAAAAAACGTAATTTTTGGTAAAGTCTTTATATGTTTCGAAAATACTATTTTCTCGAAAAATATTTTTGTTTCTTTTTATGAACAGTAATATAATTTTTTTTGAAACTTTTAGAACAATAATTCAATAAAATAAGCATATTTTTTGAAATAATCATGTCCAAATTACCTTTGTGTGAATATTTGGGATTTTTTTTGAAAAGTTTCATTTTTTATGAATAGTGAAAAACACTAAATTTTAATCAAAAAATGGATTTTCGTTTAATTTATTTATAAAGGTAAATTATATTTTAAATTATTTTTAAGGTAAAATTACTTAAATTATAAATCTAGTAATCCAATCTAGGTTATCGGAATCAATTTCATATTAAAGTTTTACACGCAAACTTGTGAACTTTTGACCAGTTTCTCTTCATAAACCAACTTTTTCATCGCGTCTGTGAGATTATTTTTAAATTAAAAATTTCCAGTTCTATTATATAATTTTTATAAATTATTTTATATTTTGAATCATTATAATTTATATTGTCTAATAAAGAAAAATTAAAATTTAACAAAAAATAATAGTAAAAAAAATAAAAATTATTTACTATAGTAAATGTAAAAATGTGTCTACCAGGGGTTAAACTAAAAAGATATGGTTTAAAAATAACCAAAAACTAGTCCAAAACCCATTTTCTGGAAATATTTCAAACATATAGATTATATTTTTTATAATTCTATATTATTGGATCCTTTTTACATGAAAAAATGTGGGTGTAAGTTTTTCTTTCAAAAAATTACAAGTGTGCCACTCACCTCACTTATAAAAGGCCACCCCTATTCTCTATTACTCACCCCATAAATACCTTTTTATTCGGCCAATAAATACCTAAATAAATTACTATACACCCTCCTATCTTCCTATAAAAATTAATTTGTACATAAATCAATCTAAGGAAGGACTTTAGTGAAAACCTAAGGAGGATACCTGAAGAAGAGGCAACATTCGTCAACAAGTGTTTTTGTTTTATTTCTTCGCCCACCTCCTTCAATAACCATGATTACATTATGATATTATAACCTAATTATATTCCATGTAATCATATTTTTTTTATATTCTATGTGGATTACCCACAAACATCTTCACTTCCATAAAATGGGATAGAAAATCATCATTCACGTGTACGACGGAATGTCGCCTTGCGAACCGTTGTCATTAATTTTTATATTTCCACTTCTCAAGGATGGAATAAATGATAGATTTATTATTTATATTTTATATTTAAAATATTACTATTAATATTTAATCAAATATCATATATAACTTCATAATATCCATTTCTTTTGGAATATGATTACGTCGCTTGTGTGTATAGCAGACTACCACCTTGCGAAGTAATGTGATTCAATTACTCTTTAAATGAATGGAAATACGGATGATTTTAATGAAAATAAAGGATATATATGAAATATTGTTTTTCTATAATGATAATATGTCATTTAAATTTGTTTATTTCAATTCAACAAGAAAATTTAAACATCATTCATGTGTACGGACAACCTACCCTCTCCAAGAACGCTGTATTTCACTTTCTATCACTACATTTTATGGATTAATTTAAATAAATATATAATGAATATATTTTATATTTATATCATGTATAAAATTATTGATATTATTAAATAATTATCAAATTAAGAGGATGAAAAAACAACAATCAAAACATATACGAAAAACAAAGTGGTTATTACTCAGAATATAACTTTAAAATAGAATTGTTAATAAACCGGTAATAAAAGGTCATAAGAAAATAATATATTGTATGGTATATATATATTAATATTTTTATTTAATTTATGTATAATAAAATTATATATATTATATAAGAGGTTTTGTCACGACCTGTCCTCGGGGCCCGTGCCGTGACTACCCCATGCCCGCCTTCCATAGGCCAGGGGCTGGCGACTAGCACCAAAGGCTTAAATTCCAATAACTGGGAAGGCATTGCCTTTATAAAAGTAAACAAAACACTACAGAGTACAAGCGGAAGTAAAACACTAAGTACAAAGAGAAGTGCTGAAAGGTAAATGGGCCAGAATACAAACCCAAATGAAAGTACAACTACAACTGAACAAATTACAACAGAAAAAGACAACAGCTGGAAGAAAGGAAGAAGCTCCTGGTTCATCCTCCTAGGATCCTACCTGAAGGGTAGGTACAGATAGTGCAGCTCCTGAATCGTCCACCACGGATCTTACCTGAAGGGTAGGTACAAATAGCCTCCTCAACGCTCTCACCCGTCAACCTCCTATGGATACTGACTCGTCGTGTAGTCCACCTCCAGGTACTGACTCTTCGTATAGTCTACCTCCAGGTACCGTCCAGTCCTCGAACACTCGGCCTCTGTTAGCCCTGCCCGTCGTTTGAAACCAACACAACGAGGTGCGGGCATAGCCCGTGCAGGGGTGAGTATAACGATACTCTATAGGGACCCCGAGACCCTCAAGGTCTCACTAAAACCAACAAGGATAACCACAAAGAAGATCTCAAGAGATAACCTCTACTTAGGTATATGCCCATACATATACCTAAGTTATCAAGTAACCCATACCAATCATGAGAAAACACAGGGATCATGAAATCAACGGATAACCACTAACCAGGTATATGCCCATACATATACCCAAGTTATCAAGTGACCCATCTCAATCATGAGGTAAACACAAAGGTCAAAAGTCTCAGCTCAAACTAGGATTTTCATTATCGAAACCGTAACTACTGTAGAGCTCCGTCTCTGAAGTGTACAGTGGTCCTGTCATGACTCTGAGGTACTGCTCACTAACCTAAGACTGCTGAGGTACTCCTCCTGTCGAGTACCGCGGGTCTGCGGCCAACTACCGGGCGCTCCGTCCGCTGAGGGTCTGTCGCCAAATACTGGGCGCTCCCCCTAATAGCATACAGATGTACTCCTCCTGTCGAGTACCGCGGGTCTGCGGCCAACTACCGGGCGCTCCGTCCGTCGTGGGTCTATCTCCAAATACTGGGCACTCCGTCCACTGGGCTAGTCGACTCACTCCAAGTCGAGTCGGTCAAGCAGTCGTCAGGTCTCAGCTGGCTACACGGTCTCCGTACTCCGTACGCTCATCTCGAGGAGGGTCCACTCCACGAGCTATAGGTTGATACTCCAAGTATCACAAAGTCCCATGAAGAAGTATCTCAAAGGACCGCCTCGTCACAGAGGTCTCAATGCAACAGTCGGTGCGTCAATCAGACGCCCGGTCTGTGAGTTACTAGCCTTTTCGTCCCCGGGGCCCGGTTGGTTTCGTGTACGAACCAATCCGGCTGTAACTCAACTATACCTCGAACTATCATAGGGTATACTCATGTTGATCATTTCTCAACGTGATCACCAACGCTGCTGACGGTTCGTCAAACGGACATCTGGTCTGAAAGATATCAGCTTTTCCATTCCAGGGGCCTGGTTGGATTTCAGGTACAATCCAACCCGGCCACTATCCAACAGCAACCAAAACTCGGGAGAAGTATGCCAAAAGTTCCATCTCATCAAGAGGAAAACAACGAGACAGACGGCGCGTCAATCAGACGCCCGGTCTGTGAGTTATTGGCTTTTTCGTTTCAGGGGCCCGGTTGGTTTCGTGAGCGAACCAACCCGACCGCACTCCGACGACATCCAAACCTTGAGCGGAGTAAGCCAAATGATCTATCTCACTTAGAGGAATCCAACAAAGTTGACAACACGTCTTTTTGACGTCCGGAGCTCAATATATAAGCATTTCCGCTCCGAGGGCCCGGTTGGTTTCGTATCCGAACCAACCCGGCCGAACCCAAAGTATTCCGAAACCTTGAGTGCGATATACTGAAAAGACCGTCTCATTTCAAGGATCGCTACGCAACTGACAGTGCATCGATCAAGGGTCTGTAGCCCAAGATATGGGCAAAATACCAAAGAGTGTCCGAAAACGGGGGGTCTGGGCCCGGACCGACCCCACCTGGGTCGGCCCGAACCGGGTCGACCCGTCCCGGCCCGGGTCGACCCGTCCCGGCCCGGGTCGACCCGTCCCGGCCCGGGTCGACCCGTCCCGGCCCGGGTCGACCCGTCCCGGCCCGGGTCGACCCGTCCCGGCCCGGTCCGACCCGTCCCGGCCCGGCTCGACCGGTGCGGCCCGGCCCGGCCGGCTCGGTCCGGCTCGACCGGCCCGCCGCGGCTCGGCCAGCGCGGCCGAGTGGAAGCCGCGGGCGGGGGTGTGCGCGGCCCGCCCTCGCCGCTAGTTAAGGCCGGCGACGCACCGCCGCAGCCAGTCGCCGATGGCGCCGCGCCGGCGGGGCGCGCCACCACCACCTTCCGCGGACCACCGGACTCGCTCCGGTGGTCCGTTTCTCCTGCCGTGTTCACCAATGGTCCTCCCGGGACGTGACCTTCACTACGAAGGGATTCGAACACCGTAGCGGCCTGCTTCATTGTCGTCCGTCGATCCACACATTGATAAACAAGCTGCGGAGGGTTGTCAGGCCGTGTTTGTTCGGCCTGCGCCTTCCGCGTTAGGTGTTAACAATTGGCAAACAATAACACTTGATTTTAATCATTGATGAGGGTATAATTTATCCAAAATAAATTATACGAACACCTTGCAATCAAAATACCCATGCACGAGGGTTTAAAATTTTGAATGCGCGGCGTGACGACGTCGCACATTCTTGCCGCTCGATCCCGCGTGGTGTGACGATATCGCACATCCTTGCCGTTCTTTCCCAGGCGGTGCGACGGCACCGCGTCACTTTCTTTCGGACGTCACGTTTTTCTTGTCGTTCTTTCCCACGCGGTGCGACGACACCGCGTCACTTTCTTTCGAACCGCAATGACAAGAAAGAATAAAAAGGGAGGAGGATCGACCATGTTCGTGCGGTCTGGCCTCCTCCCATTAAACGATAAAACGGTGTTCTCATTACTCGTAGAATGTCAAAGATAGAATCAAGAACAAAATGAAACGAACCCCTACGTTTGATTCGTCGATTGACGTTCGTCGTTCGTTGACGGTGTTGTGGAAAGAAGACGATGAAGTTCGTCTTTCGCCACGTTTGTCACACACTCCCAATCCCGAGCTATGTCGGCTGTGGAAGACACTACACATCAGTAGGATCCGAGGGAGGAAGTCGAAGAAGGTTGTTGACGTTCGTCGCTTCTGTCATTGAAGAGGCGTCGTTATTCGTTGAAGATGAAGTTCTTCAAAAGAGGGAAGAGCTCTCTTCCAAATTCTCTCACACAACCAAAAATCCCAAAATAAAATAAGGCCTCTCCTTATTTTATTATTTTTCCATGCATTCAAACTTACAAAAATTCAAAACCTAATTCACTTAATCAATTAAACAATGAGTTATCTAATTAATTAAGTGATAGGTTGGCAAGAATTTAAGAGGGAGAGAGGGGAGAGGATGAGTTACACAACTTAAGTGGGGGGTTTAGAGGAGTTAAGGAGTTATGAGGAATTTGAAAAGGTGGGGGCTCGTGTGGGCCCCACCACACATTATCCTCTCATTTATCCTCACATGGGTAGTTAGGTGCCACCCCAACTTCCCCATGTAGGATAAAACTACCTTAGACTTAAGAAATAAAATTGTCTCACAATTTTATTCATTCCTCAATTAAGACACAAATTTTAACAACTCCTCCCGTGAAAAAGAAACTCCGGAATAGGCATTTCTAAGCAAATACCGGCACTGCGGTTCCATCGGTGCCCTCAGAATTTGATTCCGAGCACCAGTTTCAAAGTTAGAAATTCCCGCTCGTTCGTTCACTGAACGTACCCGAGCTAAACTTCAGAAATTGATTCCAGGCACACCGGGCCTCGAAATTAGGTGCCGTCAGAAACTGCGTTCTTGTAAAATCCCAAAGAATATTAAGAAAAAATTTTCCTTGAATTTTACGGGTCTTTACAAGTTTGAACTCATATGACGGAAGTCAATACATAAAGTAAGGGATTTCTATTCTCTCTTTTATTTCTGGGAGACATATAAAATGAAACACTCGTTTATTTTGTGTGGTGTATATAATAATCCTTTTAAATGTTTTATAATGAATATAGTTATTTTCATGATATTTAATGTTTTTATTAATTTTATTATTTACTAGGGATTATGATTCAAAATATTACCAAAGTAGTAAGCGATTTTTGTTGCAATTTGTCTTTTTTTTGAGATGTACATTATGTTATGAATTTATATTCATTAACGAGGTGTATATAAAACCCATTTTAAATTTAATATAATGAATTTAATTATACTAATTATATTTTAAGTTTCATTTTATGATTTTCCTTCATGCATCTTATGATTCAATGTTACCAAAGTGGTATTAATTTTATATTATAATCTATTTATTTATCAGGATTGTTTATGATTATGTTTAAGATGATAAAATATTATGATAAATATCTCAATAAACTCATTAATTTTATTATCCTAGGATTATTCATGGTATTTTAATTTAATTGTACCATTTCCACTCTTTTTTACTTAAAATAATTTAGAAAATATTTTTAATAAAATATGAATTTATTTATCTCTTCTATTAGAAATCCATTTTATTTCAAAACAATATTTTCTATAAATTTATTCAATTTTTTATTGTAATATATTTTCAAAATTAGTTTTTACCAATTTATGACATTTTAAAAAAAGGTTTTGAATGGAATCTTCATGTCATTTTCCAAACAGTTCCTATCCGGATTTTCCCAAAAATTTGAAAGGATTATTTTTTAATGTGTATGACATGAAAAAAAATTCCCATCACTAAGTCAATTATTTTCTTTGAATATTAATATATAAATTTTAAATATTTTTTAAAATTAAAAGTTTTTGAAAATATTTTCTGTTTTAAAAAGTGATTTTCAAAGAAAACTTGTCTTCCTCGTGAAATGTTCCAAGTAATATTTCAAAATAATTTTCTTTATAAGATGAATTATTTTGATGTTACTTATTATTTATTGTGAATATGATCCAAGGATACCATTATTATCATTTATTTTAATTCTTTATGTTTATAATGGCATGATGTTAATAAAACAAATTTCTATTCCATGTGTTATAACATGATATAATTCTTATGAAACCAACTTATTTTCCCATGTGTTATGCTATGATGAAATATTTATGAAACCCATTTCATTTGATGGGTTATGATAAGATGAATGTTTGATGATATTGTGGAATATTTATATATAATCATCATTATATAATGGGTGGGACCTAAATCTCCCTCTGATTCATTGGGTAATAATAAATGTTCTTTGATCTCAGAGGTTACATGGGCGATTAGCCAAAGCCAGAAAAGAGGGTACAAGGGTGGTTATCCAAAGCTCAAAAAAGGTGGTTACAGGGGTGGTTAAACCATGTACAAGAGAGGGTACATGGGAGGCCAACCCAATCCCAAATAGGGCATACAAGTGGTTAACCCAAGCCTAACATGATATGAATGTCTTGGTGGGTTTCCTTGACATAATATTTCAATGCATATGTGTATGCCACAAAACTATATATTATGGAAATGTTATGATATCATGGTTCATATTATTTGATTTCATTATGATTCATGTCCTATAAACTGTCAATATTTATACCACGAATCAAGATTCAGATCTATGATATACAAGGTTTGGTTTTCAAATGTTATAATCATGTTCTAATTCCCTTGTATTCAGAATATACTTATATATATCCCTTGTGTATCCTTACTAAGAATCTAAGCTCACCCTTTCTTATTTTTCCTTTCCCTAGGATATAGATATATCTATTATTCATGATATTTCTAAGAAGGGTTATTGATATGAAGTTTTTAGTGGGAGATGATGTAGCTCACATATGAACCATTTGTTTTTGTTTCCATGTTTCCAAAGGAAATAAACTATTATGTCCCTTAGGAGTGTGTGTGTGTAATGTAATGAATACTCATATTTTTTTTAATATCTATGTATTATAAGCCTAGGTAACTATAGTTGGAATCAGAGCATAGGTTTAGGTAAACATTGGAATCTAGGATGATAAAACCCTAGAGAGATCTATAAGGACATGTCTAAGTAAAAGTCTAAGGATGAGTCAAAGTTTAAGAAAATGTCCTGGAATCTTGGTAATGGGTAGAGTGAGTGGTTTCTAAGAAATTACATCCACTTATAGATACTAAAAGTGGATTTGGTTGTCCCAAATATACCTAGGGGTAATAAATCTGAAAAAGTCATATTGATCTGGATTCGATCATCACTTAGTGCACGAAAATGGGCCTTACTGCACACCTAGATTGAAAAACCTATAGGATATGCTTTTGGAATTTACTAACTATTAGGACGTATTAAAATAGATGATTTCCATCAATGAACTATGATAATTATAAGGTGTCATAGATTAAAGAAGGTGTCCTGATTCAAACATCATATAAGTTATTTTTCATGAATATGTGGTTCCATATTGTAATTATTGTTTCTTACAATGTGATTTTTGGTTTTTATCAATGAATGGAAACTAAAGGGACCTAATTAATACTAAGTGCAAAGGAAATATAAATGATTTTACTTCTATGCATAAAAAATTTATAGGAGATGGAATAAAAAATCTAATTCATATTCTCACACAACATTATCAATCTATGAATAATGATAAAAATCCAAATGATCAATGGAGAGAATAAAATTATATTTATCCCTTCATGAGACAATTTCCACCTTATTTTACTAGGTATTCTAATTCACTAGTGGATAAATAATGGATCAACACAACTGAAAAGTTATTTTCTATTCTCTAGTGTTCGGAACATGAAATATTCAGTTTAGTTGTCTACTATTTGTTAGGTGAAGATGATCAATAGTGGAATCTTATCAAGAATACAAGTTAATAGGATGAATTGACTCCACGGATTGTGATAAGTTCAAGAACTTACTTTTTAGTAAGTATTTTCCTCACATTCTTTGGATGAATATGGATAAGGATCTCCTTGATATAAAGAAAAAGGATGATTGATTCATTGGCACCTATGAGGAAAATTTTACTATAATTTCAATGTACACTTCTAGTATTATCATTAAAACTGAATGTGTGGTTGATAAATTATTCATTCACTTAAAACCATGTCCCTGAAGGGAGTTATCTATAAAATAATTTAGTAACTATGAATAGATTCTTTGATGTGAAATCATGGTGGAAATTGAGGGTGGAATTAAATATCAATCTCATGGTTTTGATAATAATATAAAAATATAATTTAGAAAAAATATGTAAACCATGGAGATAAGAAGATGAGCTTTACTTTATTCTCAAATGGTGGAAAGAATCATGGAGGAAATTATATTAAGGGGACTACTAAATATTTTAAGTGTGGAAGTGAAGGTCATTAGGCAATTTATTACTAAAGTGATGAGAATAATTTATCTAATGATTCAAATAGATAGAAAGATATAAAAGATGAACCACCCACACTCCATAGTTTCAAATACATAGTTTTTTGTTAAATATGTTAAAAAGTGCCTAAATATGAGGGTTAATGATGATGATCAACACCAGAAGCCTCTTAAACTGACAGACAAATAGAAATATCATGTGATGAATTTTTTTTGACGAGGGGTTCAATAATGACCTAGTGAAAGGTAAACTTACCATACAATACAGAAATTATAATTTCTTATTTGACTTTGGATCTATACATTAATTTGAATCTAAAATATTCTATAAGGGTATAAATATTCCACTGAATTAATTAGATGTGGAATTATCAACGAAGAACCCTAATGGTATGATGGTAAAATCTGAATTATATGATCTTTTTCTAGATGAAGTTTATGGGAATGTGATTCCTATAAATCTTATAATTTTCCCTCTAGTTGAATTTGATGTTATCTTGGGAATGTATTGGATTTATCTGCATAAATCCCATATAAATTGTTGGGTAAGAGAAATCACATTTTATATTCCAAAACAACTTGTGATAATATATCCATGTGACGATAAGTATAAACTTTTGATATAGAACATATCCATTGTATGGTCTTCATTCTTATTATAAGGGGTGTTTATCTCAAATGGTTGGGGAGAAACTCGAAATCAATGGAAATTATTTTGTTTTGGGAATTTTTTGATGTCTTTCTGGAAGAGTTTCATATTATTCAATCTAAAAATGAATTTGATTTCTCAATAGAACTCACACATTATTCCAGACCAATTTAAAATACTCCTAATAGAATTACCTCGATTGATTTGGAGGAATTGAAGAAGAAACTATAGGAAAACCTTGACAAGGGAATCATTTAGATAAGTGTTTCACCTTAGGGAGAACATATTCTTTTCTTCAAAATAAATATTTAATAATGAGACTCTACATTTATTATCAATAGATGAACAAGATCAAAATTAAGAACAAGTATCCTATAGCCTGTATTGATGGCTTCTTTGACCAACTGTGTAGAGATCCATACTTTTCCAATACTGAACTTTTTTTAAATATCATCAATTTAGGGTCAAGAAGGAGTATATAACTAAGAAAAAATTCTCTATAATGTATGTAAACTATTAATATATTTTGATTCCATTTTTTTATACTAATAACACCTCTATCTTTATGGATTTAATTAATAGAGTCTTTAGGGATTACCTTAACCAGTTTGTGATAGTTTTTATATATGATATTTTTCCTATTCAAAGAGTAAGGAAGATCATGAACATCACTTGGGAATTATACTAAAGACCCTATGTAAAGAGAAACTATAAGAAAAATATACAGAATGTGAATTTTGGTTGTAAAAGGTTTCATTTTTGGTTCATATAATCTTAAGAGTGTATATCGATAGATCCATAAAAGAAAGAGGCTATTGAATTTTGTCCTAGACCAACAATAGTGACTAAAATCCATATTTTTCTTGTTTTAGATGGATATTATTGTTATTTTTTGTAGAATTTCTCATAATTATCTGATCCTCTAACCAAGATAACTTGGAATGGAGCCATATTCCTTTGAAAAAATGAATGTAAGTAAAATTTCAAGGAATTGATGAAAATATTAGTAAGTGAACCTATACATACATTACCTAGTATTGGAGATGAGTTTTTAATCAATAGTGATGCATCCATGAAGGTATTGGGATGTTTCCTTATGCATAATGACATGGTTATAGCTTATGCCTCATGAAAATTAAAAATTCATGAGAAAAATTACCCAACTCATGATTTGGAGTTAACTATGATAATAATTTTTATTAAAGACATGGCAGTGTTATCTTTATGGAGAAAAGTGTGATAAATATACTGTTCATAAAATTTTAATTTATATATTCAAATAGAAGAATTTATATATGCGATAAAGAAGATGGTTAGATTTTATTAATGATTGTGACTTCTCAATACATTACCAATTTGGAAAATAAAACAAGGTGGGCGATGCTTTGAGTTGAAAGGATCATGCTAGCTTATCCTTTATGAGGATTATAAAAGATCTAATATTTTTGAAATTGAAAAATATGGATATGAAGATCTTTAATGAAGGGGGAAAATATTATCTTTTTCAATTTAATTTTAAATTATCTATCCATGTGAATATTAAATAGGCACATAAAGAAAATGTAGATATAGAAATTATGGTTAGAAATATTCTTGAGTTTAACTTTGATTATGATGAAATGATAAAGATTATGATTCGTGTATGTTTTCTATATAAACTAGATTTGAGGTAGGAGTTATTATAGGAAGATCATAGTTATTCATTGTCTATTCATCTGGGATTTATGAAGATTTATAGATATTTTGAATAGTATTTATGGTTGGATGACATAAAGGGAGATATCATAGAGTTTTTATATCGATTCTTGGTATTTTAGAAAGTCATGTCTGAAAGGAAAAAAGTATAGGGGGGTGTTATATCTATTAACCATACTAGAATAGAAATGGGAAAAACATCACCGTGTATTTTTTCATTGGAATACCCAAAATGTATAAAGGGCATAGTGCTATATGGTCTGTATTCGATCACCTTACTAAGTCAGCACACTTCATCGTTATCAGAGAATACTTATATCAAGATTTTATTCTAGAATACACATTATGGAAGTGTTAAGGTTTCATGGAGTACCACATTCCATTATTCCGGATTGGGAACCATGTTTTAACTCAAATTTCTAGATAAATCTTAAAAAATATATTCATATGGAGTTTATTTTCAACACTTCCTATCATCCTCAAATAGATGACCAGTCTGAAAGAATAATTTAATCCCCAGATGATATGTTGAGATCTTATTCTTTGGATTTCAATGGTTGTTGAGATCAATATATTACTCTAGTTTAGTTTCCATAAAACAATAGTTTTTACTCAATCATTCATATGGATCCTTATGAATACCTATATGGAAATAAATTTAGATCTCCAACGTGCTCAGATAAAGTTGAAAAAAGAAGGCTATTGGGACCTGAGATTGTTCAAAAAATGAAATAGAAGTTCAGAAGCATTTATGAGAACATAAATGTAGCTAAAAGTTGGAAAACATTTATACGAATAATCATCAACATGATATTAATTTGAATTTGGTGACAAGGTATTTATATGAATTAACCATGGAAGATGGTTATGAGATTCAGGATGAAAAGGAAACTAAGCCCTAACAATATTGGTCCCTTTTAAATTCTTGATCAAATTGTAATAATAGATTATCTCTTAGAACTTCCACCAAACCTCTATCAATTGTACGATGTGCTCCCTATATCTGTCATAAGGATGTACACACATGAACCTAGACATGTACTGAACTCATAGGTCATACCATTGAAACACAATCTTTTTTTATAAAGAAAAACTAGTGGATATTCCGTATCATACAAAGAAAGTTCTATGAAACAAGACCATTTAAATGGCCAAATTTTGGTAGAAAAACCACTAATTTGAGGAATATACATGGGAAAATGAGGATATAATGATCTATAATTATTCTTATTTTTTGGTATCCGAGTGATCAGTTTTAAGGGAGGAATTCATTTTAATGGTGGTAGAATGTAACACCCCTAGTTTTTATGAAATATTATTATTTTGAAAAAAATGAAATTTCATTGATAGATTGTGTTATACAATACACCAAGTAAATATTTCATTACACACATCACCAAGTTAATCTTTCACTACATGTAACACTAGGTTAACTAGTGTTACACACGACACTGAGTTTTAATAAAACCATGATATATTATTAATATAGCTTTTCAAAAATGACCATTATAACATAACCATTAAACATAGTGAGATGAATATAAATAACTACTTTATAATATTATGTATAATTTAATTATATAAAGAAAAAATATTGATAATAAAGTACTTAATTTTTGATAAAGTCTTTATATGTTTTGAAAATACTATTTTTCCAAAAATAATGATTTTTGTTTCTGTTTTGTGAACAATAAAAAATTTATTTTTGAAAATTTTAGAAAATTAATTTGATAAAATAAATATAGTTTTATTAAATCATAAAATCAAAAATATATTATGGTGGATTTTTGGTATTTTTTGGAAAAGATTCATTTTTTGATGGATAATTGAAAATCTTGGATTTTAATTAAAAATTTACTTTTTGTTTAAATTATTTATAAAGTAAAGTTATATTTTAAATTTATTTTAAATTATAAATACTTCAATTATACATCCATTTATCCAATTTATTTTATTGGAATCAATTTCATATTAAATTTTGATATAAAAAACTATGTAAGCTTTTGAACATTTTCTCTTTAAAAGAATTATTCGTCATCACATTTTTGAGATTATTTTTAAATTAAAAATGGAAACTTATATGAAAAGGATTATAAAAACATATTCCATATTTTTAATAAAAAATTATATTATATAATAATTATAACTTATTTTTTTATTAAAGAAATAGTAAAAATAGTAAAACTTATTTACTACAATTAAAGTAAAAATGGGTTTATTGGGGGGGGGGTTAAACTAATTTAAAAAGGGTTAAAAATAAAAAAAAATTGATTAGAAAACCAATTTTGTGGACATATTTCATCCTTATATGTTATTGGATCTAGTTGGACCATTATTTTATCCTTGAAACATGAAACAAATTTGGGAAATTCTTTCTTCCCAAAAATTATAGGTGTGCCACTCGCTTCACTTGTAAAATCCCAAGACCTATCTTCTCTTCCCAAAATTTTAAAACCTTTTGTTTCATCTAATACCTACCTAAATAATTTAACAAATTTCCCCCCTATCATCCTAAAATCATTATTTGTGACAAAAATCTATCCAAAGAAGTATTTTAGTGCAATGCTAAGGAGGATACTTGAAGAAGAGATAACGTTCATCAACATTATTTTTTGTTTTAATTCTCCATACACCTCCTTAAATTATTATTGTAAGATATTGATATGAAAAAATTAGTATATTACATATAATGATACATTTTTATGTTATGGTAATGACCTAAAACTATCTACACGTCCAACAAATGGGTTATGAAATCATCATTCGTGTGTACAGTAGACTACCGCCTCACAAAAAGATGTCATTAATTTTTCCTTTTCGTCCTTTAAAGGAAGTAAATATTGATTTATTTATTATTTATATTATATATTTATGATATTATTATGATTATAGAATAATAATATCATACATACCCTTATACTCTCCCTTTTTCGGGAATATGATAACGTCGCACATGTGTCTGACAGACTATCACCTCGTGAAGTGATGTGATTCAGTCACGCTTCCCATGGAAGGTAATAGAGATGGGTTTATTGAAAATATGTGATATATAGATTATAAAAATTATTATTTAATGTTAATATATAATTTACCTTTATTTATTTCAATCCAACAAGAAAATATGAATAGATTTCATGCATACGTATGACCGACCATCTCCATGAATGGTGTATTTCACTTTATATCACTAAATTTTATGGATTACTATAAATGAATATATAATTAATATATATGATATTAATATCGTGATTAAAATTCTATATATGAAGAAATAATGATCAAATTTAAAAGATCAAGTAAATAAACATATACAAAAAATAAAGCAGTTAGTACCCGAAACATTACTTTAATATGAAACTGTTAATAAATGGGTAATAATAGGTCATAAGAAAATAATATATGTTATGAAATATATGTAAATGATTTTATATAATTTATGTATTATAAAATGGTATCCATTATACATGTGTTTTGAATGTGTATAACAGAAGTCAAGACTTATGGTAAGGGATTTCTAGTCTCTCTTTTATTTCCAAGAGATATATGTAAATTCATTACTCATTTTTTTTGTGGTGTATATATTGAACCTATAAAATTTTATATTACTAATATCATTATTTTAATGATATTTAAGTTTTTATTTAATATTATATTTTATTGGTGATTATGATTAAAAATATTACCAAAGTGGTAAGGGATTTTCTTCTCAATTTGGTCTCTTTAAGACATATGTTATGTTATGCACCTATATTATTTTATGAGGTGTATATACATCCCCATTTACATCTAATACCATTAATTTATATATCCATATGATATTTTATGCTTTATTTAATGATGTTAATTCATGGGGCTTACGATTCAAAGTTACCAATGTTGTAATGATTTTATGTTACAATATCATCATTAATCTAGATTGTTCATGAATATGTTTCTGATGATAAAATATTTTGACACATATTTCAATTAACTAAATAATTTTCTTCTCCTATGGATATTCATGATAATTTAAAGTAATATATCCATTTTCCCACTCTTTGGTAATAATTTAAAAAATGTTTTTTAAAAAATAAAACATTATTTCTCTCTTCATTGATAAATAAATTTTCTTACAAAAACATGTTTTATAAATATTCTTTCAATTTTTTATTCTCATATTATTTTTAAAGGAAATTTTTACTAAAAATTTAATTTTTTTTAAAATGTTTTGAATGTAATATTCATATAATTTTACAAATAATTCCTTTTTGGATTTTACTGAAAATGTAAAAGGAATCTATTATTTTAATGTGTACATCATCAACAAAACCTCCCACCATCATGACCATTTATTTATTTGAAGATTAATTTATAAATTTTAATGGTTATTTTAAAATGAGAACGTAATGACCCCGACCCCATTATCTGAAAAATGGTTCCTTACATTATTAAATTGGCATAAACATAAGATTCAAATCTCAATAGACCCAACAGTTTAACAGTTTTAGAAAACCAGATTATATATATGATACTCATAATACATTTGGAAAATAAAATAAATCATAATGAAAGTAAAATCTCAGCATCCTTAACACTCATTCTAAGAAATATTCTTCATATCCCAGGGAAGGGAAATACAACAAGGGTGAGATCAACTTCCCAATAAGTGTTAAGTAAAATAGAAGAAATAATAAATCAATAAGTATAATCAATATGTAAGTTTAAATAACTAATCACACATTCTATTTAAATAATTGGATATGGAACAATCAATATTGTAATGTCAATAACTAAAACACATGCCATTTAATCATTAAACATAGAATTAAATGAATTAATAGATAATATCAACATGAAAATATCATGGATAAATAATAATAATATCTAAATTATCAGTGAAGGTAATTATTAATTATTGGATGCCATGTCTCGGGCCCATGAAATCATATACCATCAATACATTTCATAAGATTTTTTAAAACTATAGCTAGAAACCCATTTAATTTTGACAACTGATTTAGCTCATGAAAAATTATCATTGAATCAAGGGGAAATATAATTTTTGGGACCAAACCATAACTACTAGTACAAAGCATCCCACACATATTGAATAAAATATTTTGTTCATAAACAATTTGCCTTATCAAATATCAGTGTTGGGTAAAGAATATAAATTTACCAATATTTTTCCAAATAATCAAATAATAGTTAAAGTAAAAACTATATGTAAAAATGGTATACAATTTAGGATATAATCATATAAATCACCCAATAATAGGGATATTTAAGATAATTACAATTTTTAATGAAAAATAATTACAATAAAGAAATTGTTTCAAGAGAAAGTTAACAATCATAGAAGAAAGAGAGATCTCATAATAAATTTCACCACTTGGTAACATTAAAAACAAATCACATTGGATGAAATAATTCAAATTGAAACATTAAAGTACCAATAATAATGAATTATTCCTGATATTAAAATTAAAAGTAGTAATATTTAAACCACATAAAAGTTAATTGGTTCATGATAACAAATAAGTCTCAGTGGAATTTAAATTGATACGAAAACCCTTACCATACACTCCATTTTTGTTGAATTCACGTTAACCTCTTGTATAATGATTTTAATAAAGTTATTAAATTATAAAAGAACCATATTAATATTTATAATATCACATATGATCTTTTATAATATCTTATCACCTTTTTTAATAGTCTTTCATTATTTACACTATTTTGGGTGTTAATCGCCTTGTTTTTCAAGTATGTTTTGACTTGTTATTTTTCATTCATATTACATTGATCATTATTTAATTACCTCTATAAGGTAAAACATGACTAAAATATAATTTATATTCATTATAAAAATATATATATTTATATTAATTGATAAAACTTTGTGATTGGAAATGAAATAAACCATTCATAGAGACGATATGTCATACATACTCATGAACATTGTTTACATTTTCTTTTCATATTAAAAGAGAGAAAAGTAAATGTTATAAGTACATATATAATTATAGTATCATTTTTATTTCATTTATACTAATTTTTTTTAAAACCATCCTTAATACATTCCATGTAATATGTGAATGAATCACTTTACTTTGCGAGGAAGTAGTCCTCCACACACCCGAATGACATTAGAGTATTCCCATAAAAGAGAAAACATGAATTTATGTGTTATATAATAATTAAAAAAGCATAAATAAATTATAAATATGAAAAATGTCATATATAAACTGTATCCATCATTATTCCCTGCCTCAAAATGTGGAAATGGATGAACAAATGACATCGGTTCGCAAGGCGATGGTTCACCGTACACACGAATGATGATTGTGTATCCCCTTTGATGGAAGTGTTTGTGGGTTTAGGTTATACCTTTAACATAAAAACATATCAAAATATTTATTATAGTGATCTTATTATATAATCATGGTATAAAAAAAATTTAATGTGTGAAAGAATAAATAAATCAAAAGTTCTCATTGACGAACCTCACCTCTTCATCAGGTAACTCTTTTTGGTTTATACCAAAATACATACTTTGTTTACTTTATATTAAAGAAAAATATTCTAGTATTAACAGATGGAGTTTTATAGGTTACTATTTAGGGGTTTTGATAATCCAAATTTCTTTATAGGTGTCCATAAGTGATGAGGGCGAGTTCTCTTTTATAGTGGAGGGGGAGTGACATTCTTGTAAATACCAAAATATAAAAACTATTGGAAGGTATCCCTTGAATAATGTTCCTCAAAAAATGATTTTTTATATATTATAATATATTTTATTAATATCGAAATCCAATTGGTTTTGGAGAAGTTTCTAGGTGAATTTCCCCCTTAAGTTTAAAGTTTAAACACTAGGTTAACTCATTTTTATCTTAATCGTTGTAATTAATTTTAATTGCCTTCACTATTATTTTCTGTAAAAATATAGTTTAAATTACTGTAAATTATAAAATATTATTATTCCAAATATTAATTTAATTTTCAAAAATTCAAAAAACATAAGTGTCAGAAATTAATTTTAAATTAATCTCGCAGATGGGACAAGAAAGTTGGGTTTTAAAGTGAAAATGTTCGAAATCCCACTAAGTTTTTATATATAAATTCAGTATAAAAATGATTCGATGGAAATAAATTAGATTAATATTTTTATAATTTATCTAATTTTAATTTTAAATTAATATAATATATAATTTAATATTATTAATTATTTATATGAAATGTCAGTTTTCAATTAAAAGCTAATATTTATCATTATTCATCAAAAAATGAAACTTCTCTTAAGAATACAAAAAATTCACCCTAATATAATTTTAAAATAAATATCTGAAAAATAAAGTTTATTTTTTGAATAAAACTTATAAAAGTGTAAAAATTTAGCTTTTAAAAAAAGCGTTTCATTAGAAGACAGGAAGACCGCCTTTTAAAAATACAGTTTTTATGCATAAAATTGGATTCGTTCTTATATTATGCATATAAAATCCATTGGATGAATTTAAATTTTTTTATTGGATATATAATATAAATTTCATTAAGATCATATACTAATAAAAATTAATTTTACTTTTGATGTTAAAATTCATTTGGAACATAAATTTCTTATTAAAAACATTTCCCTTATATTTAATTCGTTTTATATTCATTTATAATTAATTGGTAACTAATTAATAAAAAAATATATTTTTATAATTTCTTTATTACTATTTTAAACATCCAATGTAATTTATAGGATATATTTATCATTTTAAATAATAATATTAATAGTATTCGGTAAAACATAGTCTTACATGTAACACAATCTATCTAAAAAGTCATTGTTCCATGTAACAAAAGATAACACAATATTCTATGTGTTTCAAGGTATATCATAGATTAAAAATATTAAAAATATTTGAAAGTATAAGGATGTTATATTCCCTTCTATTAATGTTTTTTGGCGTGATTCATGCTATCAAATATTACATTCATATTTTAAAATTTTTGGTTGATATATTCAACCCACCTAAATTAAATTGCATCATAGAAATTTAAGCTTGATCTCAATAATCAAGGGTTTGATATTTTTAAAATTACTTAAAAACCAACATTAAAAAAGGGTTAATAAAATAAATTCTTAATAATAAAGAGAAGAAAGTAAAAAAGTCACTTAGATTAATCTCATAACTAGGTTTTCAGATATGAGAACATTGGTGGAAAGTAAAAATTTTTACATCAAGGAAAAATAAAAATATTGATAGAGAGTGATTGAGGCCATTGAAAATAAGAAAGAGAGTGATCAATGGATGGTTCAGGGGATCAAAACCATAAATCTGTGATTTTTTAAAAGACTATTAGTTTATAAAAAATGAAGGTATTAAGATAATTATTTTGTTTTAAGAACCTTTTTCCTAGAGTGGAGGAATTATTTCACTCTACAAGAATTTTAGGAAATATACTTAATTGATAAATTTCAATTTTATAAGCATAATATTATCCTTTGGTTGTGCCTTGAAGAATTTCTACATTATCTCTTACCATAGGCTATATCACATGGTGAATTAGTACATTAATCTATAGAACCTCATCCGAAGAACAACATAAACCACTAAATAAATGGTTAAATTTTCCAAAATATTCTGATCCAAAACTTTACAAATAAGTTCATTGAATTTTAGAAGTGCGTTTATCATGAATACAAACAACATGAAGTTTCTCTAAATCATCACATACCAAAAATATGAATACCTTAATCATTTATTCTCTTAAATTATGGAAATAACTTGAATAACCATTATACCTTATTGAAAAACTGCATGCTTCATTATTACTTACATAACACATAGATTATATAATATATTTATTAAATCCAAAAAATGTTGTAAACTCTATCAATGATAGAATAAAAACTTTTATAATAAATTATTAATCTGTTCAAAGGTAGTCATTAATATCCAATTTATATCAATCATCTATTTATCCAACCATCATTATCTCTACATCAAGAACATATTAAAGGTTTTATTTCTCTTAATAATATATTTTATAAGAATTTAAAATTATCAATAAATCATTTTTCAGGGTAATCGGTATACTTCAACAAGTGTTCTAAAATATTTAATGAAACTGTATTGTAGTATAATCTCTATACATTTCATGATTCTCATATTCAATACATACTTAAAAAAATAACATTATTCTTGATTCTAAACACAATAAAATTAATCATTACACTTCATCTATGGTAATACCATAAGGTTGACCATGATCCATTAGATTATTTTGAGGTGTATTCCTCTGATACTTGGAGAATTTATTTTCATACTGCCCCATATCCTTAAAGTTGATGCATTGAACATTGAAAAATTATTTCTTTCCTTAAAATTCTGAGCATGGTGACCTTTTTCTCCACACATAAAGAAAAAACCTTTTCCACTTAAGCATATACCAAGTTGTTTCCATCCACAATTATCATATGTAAGAAAATACGTCTTTCCCTTATTCCTATTATATATGTGTCTCCTAGTTATACTCTTATTCTCATTATCCCCACTGAAGGAAAAATACTTAGATAAATATTTCTCTATTTAATTAGAACATGATACTTTGTTCTTATATGATTATAATTCTTGAGGGACTAATTCCCTTTAAAATATTTGTTTAATACCATAAAAAGAAATCAATATTACCCTTTGGATTATGTGAATTTATGTGGTTCCCATTATGTTTGCTAGGAATCATTGATAAATGATTAAAGACATTATATTAGATCATATCATTATAAATAATAATTTATAATCCCAAAACTAATGGAATTATTAACATAAATTTCAAAAATTTTGCTTATATAATCTCATTATCAGAAACATGGTTTCTTTGGGTTGTTATTCTATACTTATCCTCAAATTATATATTATGGTTATGTTCCCTAATCTATGTTTTCCTAAATCTAGTTTCCAAGGTTTCTACGAAACCAACAGTGATAACAACTGTAACGACCCCACCCTAAGTAGCCCGAAGCTAGTGACTTACTTTATTAAATTAGAATATATACAAGATTTAAATATCAAAGGACAAAACATATTTTCAGTTTAATAAAACTGGATTACATAAATGGTAAATTAATTAATGAAAACAAATCACAATGAATGTAAAATCTTATCATCCTTGAAACTCATTCCAAGAATTCTTCTTCATATCCTAGGGAAGGGAAACCAAATAAGGGTGATCTTAAATGTTCAGTAAGGGTTAAGTACAAGAAAAGTAGTAACCAATCAATAAGTATAATAAATATGGAAAGGTAAATAATTTATCACACATGAAATTTAAACAATTTGATATGACACAATAAATATGGAAAGGTTAATAACTAAAACACATGCCTTTTAATCAATAAAATGAGAATGAAATGCATCCATAAATAATTTCAAAAAAAAATTAAGGATAAATAATAATAACAAATGAATTCTCAATGAATCCAATTCTTAATTATTTTACATCATGTCTGAGGAACATGATAACATATACCATCAATACCTTTCACAATATGGTTTAACACTATAAGTAGAAACAAGTTTAATTTGGCCAAGTAATTTTTATCATGAGAAACTATCGATACATCAAGGGGATATATAATTTATTTCACCCACTCGTCACTTCCAATCCAAATAATTCCTAATATATCTAATAATAGATTTATTTTATAAATAACATGTCTTATAAAATATCCACATTGAGTAAAGAATATGGATTTATCAATATTTCCCTAGATAATCAAAAATCAGTCAATATAAAAACCATATATAGAAATGGTATAAGGTTTATGAAATAATAATATCCATCCCACAACAATATGGATATTTAATATAATTTTAATTTCTAATGAAAAATGATTTCAATAAAGTTATTGTTACAAGATAAAGTTAACAATCACAAAAGAATGTAAGATTTCACAATAACTTTCATCACTTGGAAACTTTCAAATACATTACCCTTGGATGAAATAATTCATATTGAAACTTTAAAATACCAAGAATAAATAATTATTCAAGATATCACATGTAAAATTAGTAGTATATAGAAAACATAAAAGTGAATTGGTGTATTATAACAAAAAAGTCTCAATGGAATTTAAATTGAGATAAAATCCCTTACCTTACACACCCTTTTTGTTGAATTCCATTTGACATCATGTATAATGGTCTTAATAATGTTATTAAATTATAAAATAAAAATACTAATATTTATTATATCATATATGATCCTTTTATAACATTTTATCACCTATTTGTTAATAATATTTCATTATTTTCCCTGTTTTGGGTGTTAATTACCTTGCTTTTCGAATATGTTTTAACTTGTTATTTTATGTTCCACTTACTTAGATCATTATTTAATTATAAAAAAAATTAAAATGATAAAAATATGATATATATTCGTTATAAATATATAAATATATATAGATTAATCCATAAAATTTGGTGATAGGAAATGAAATACATCGTTCATAGAGACGATAGTCCGTATGTATGCATGAATAATATTTCCATTTTATTATAATATTGAAAAAAATAAAGGTAAAATACATATATATATATATATTATAGTATCATTTTTATTTCATATATATTACATATGTTTATTTAAACCATTCTTAATACATTCTATGTAACATGTGAACAAATCACATCGTCTTATGAGGCGGTAGTCCTCTGTACACACGAATGATGTTATCGTATTCCCACAAAATGGAAATCATGAAGGTATGTATTATATAATAATTAGAGAAGTTAAAATAAATTATAAATATAATATATATCATATATAAACTATAAACACATCATTATTGACAACCTTGAAAGGTGTGAATGGAGGAACGAACGACATTGGTTCACGAGGCAGTAGTCCACCATACACACGAACAATGATTGCTTATCCCATTTTATGGGTGTGTGTTGGTATATGTCATAAAATTAACATAAAAAATATCATAATATATATTATACAGAGTTTATTATACAATAATTGTATAAGAATAATTTAAGGGGTGCAGAAATAAATAAAACAAAATTTCGCATTGATGAATGTTACCTCTTATTTGGGTCACTCCTTTTGGTTTATACTAAAAATATTTATTGGTTTTATTTATATAAAAACAGAAATATTCTTGGATAAATGGAAGGGATGTTGTGATTTTATTTTGGTAGGGTTTGGATGAGAAAATGGATTTATTGGTGTGGATAAGTTGGGGGGGAACCCTTTTATAGTGGATGAGGAGTGACATTTTTGTAAATTAAAAAAGGTAAAAACTACTGGGAGGTATAACTTTGATAATTTTCCTCCAATAATGAACCATATTATCTCCTAGAGGATATATGGTCTACCTATTGTTAGAAAATAGATTTTTGATAAATTTATAGGTCATTTGGACCCTTAAGTTTAATGTTTAACCACTAAGATAACTCATTTTTATCTTAATAGTAGCAATTACTTTTAATTTCCTTCACTAATATTTTTGGTGAAAAAATAAGTTGAACTTATTATAAATTTTAAATAATTATTATTCAAAATATTGAATCAATTTTTCTAAATAAAAATTACATAATTGGTTGAAATTAATTTAAAATTAATCCCATTGATTGGATGAGATGATGGGGTTTTAATATGAAAATGTTAAAACATTCACTAAATATTTATATCTAAATTAAGTATAAAAATGATTAAAATTAACTAAATTAGATTAATATATGTATAATTGATCTAATATTACAATAAAAACAATTTAAAATATAACTAAACATTATAATTTTTTTTTTGAAAAGTCAATTTTCAATTAAAATTCATTATTTTCAATATTCATAAAAATATGAAGCTTCTCAAAAAATAAAAAAATTACCCTAATATAATTTTAAAATTAGTCTTTCAAATATGTTTTTTATTTTTTCAAATGAAATTTATTATTTTTTAATGTATAGTTTTAAAACAAGTGCGCCATTAGAAGGTGAAAAAACGCCTTAAAAAATAAATCTTTTTATATTTAAATTGGATTTATTCTTATATTATTCATATAAAATATATGTGATGAATTTAAATTTTTTTATCAGATATATAATATAAATTTCATTAATATCATTAAATAATAGTTATTAATTTAATTAATTAAGATAAAACACCTTTGGCACATAAAATTATTAGTTTTTATTAAAAACATTTCTTTTATATTCTATTGATTTTTATATTCATTTATAATTAATTAGTGACCAAATAATTCGAACATATATTTTTATAAGTAATTTAATACTATTTATAACTTCCAATTTAATGACTAGATTATAATATTCACGTTAATTAATAATATTAATAGTATTTTATAAACTTAGTCTTACGGGTAATGCAAGATATCGAAGAAAGACTTAGTTGTTTATAACAAAAGCTAACTCATTGTTTTATGGAATTCAAGATATATCATGGATTTAAAATAGTAAAAATATTTTAAAGTAATGGGATGTAATATTCCATTATATTCTTATTGTTGTGTGTTATACATGCTATCAAATATTGTATTCATATTTTAAAATTTTTGGGTGTTACATTCTACCTAACCTAATTATACCATGTACTCACAATTTAAACTTAATATCAATAATAAAGGGTTTGATATTTTCAAATTACACTGTTGAAAAACCCACATCGAAAAAGGGTTAATAAAATATTTTCTTAATAAGAGAGAAAAAAAGTATAAAATCATCTCAAATAATAACATAACTGGGCTTCTATATAAGAGAACATTGGTGGAAAGTGAATATATGGACATGGATTAAAAATGTAAATATTTATAGAAATTGATTAAATTAATTGATCATAAGAAAGTGAGTGAAAAATAGAATGTTGAGGGGCTCAAAACCATAAATATGTGATGATTTAAAATACCACCAGCTCAACAGAAATTAATTTATTAGGATGAAATTTTTATTTCAAGACCATTTTTCTGAGAGTTGAAGGATTATTTAACTCTATGAATATTTTTAAATATAATTACTTGATACATTTCTTTTTCAAAAGAACAATATTATCCTTTGGTTGTGATTGAACTATTTATACTTCATATATTAGCACAATTTGTATCATATGGGAAAGTGGTAAATTAATCTCTATAACCTCATCCAAAGATCAATATAAACCATTTCATAAATGGTTAACTTCTCTAAATTGTTATAATCGAAAAATTTATAAATAAAGTCTTTAAATTTGAAAAATGAACTTTTCATTAATCCAAACATCATGAAGTAGCTATAAATCATCACATACCAAACATATGAATACCTTCATCATCTATTCTCTCGAATCATGGTAATAACTTGAATAACATTAAAATATTATTAAAAACATGCATTATACCTTTTTAATTAAGTGAAACACAGATTATTGGATATATCTATTAAATCTAAAAATGTTACAACATCTATCAATGATAACATAACCAATTTTCCAACAAATCATTAATCAATTCAAAGGTACTCAATAATATCATATTTATATCCATCGTCACTTTATCCATCCATTATTATCTAAAAATTAGGAACATATTATGGGTTATATTTCACTCAATCATATGTTTTCAAAGAAATTAAACTTGTCACTGAAACATTTTCCTTAGTAATCAATATTGTTCAACATGTGCTCTCTAATACTTAATGAAATAGTACTTTAGAAAAATCCTTATATATTTCATGATTCTGATAACCAGTACATCATTGATAAAATACCCAAATAATAGAAATTTTTAATCCAAAGACAATAAAATTAATAATCCTTCTTCATCAGTGGTAATACCATAAGCTTGACCATTACCCATCATCTTCTTTTGAGGTTTATAACTTTGATTCATGGAAAATTTATTTTAATAGTCCCACATATCCTTATAGTTGAAGCATTGAACATTGTAAAATTCCTTCTTTCCTTTACAACCATGAACATGGTGACCTTTTTCTACACACTTTAAGCAAACACATTTTCCTCTTAATCTTATACCAAGGTGTTTCCATCCAAAATTATCACATGTGGGAAAATACTTCTTTCCCTTTATTCATATCTCTCTTATATATCCTATTCTTATAGTTCTTCCCTCAAAATACATAATACTTAGACAAATCTATCTCTTTCTTGTTAGAACATGATACTATGTCCCCATACAATGACAATTCTTTAGATAACACTTCCCTTGGAAATATTAGATTAATACCATCAATGAAATGATAATTATTACCATTTGGATTATGTGAATTGATATAGTTCCCATTGCTTCTGTTAGGCAGAATTTCTATATGGTTACATATACTATATTTGATTATATAATTATATAAAATAATATAATCCTAAAACTAGGGAAATAAATAACCTAAATTGAAAATGGAATGCGTATATAATATCATAACTATAAGATTTATATAGATTGTTCTTATATAATTATACTCAAATTTTATCTTAGGGTTATGTTTTCTAATCTTTATTTTTCAAAATCTTGTTTCCAAGGTTTCCACTAAACTTTCTATGATACCAACTATAATGAACCGACCCCAGTATCCCAGAGCTAGTGCCTTAATTTATTACAATAGCATTAATAAATGATTCAAATCTAAATGGACTGGACATTTATGAAGTTTTGGAAAACCAGATTACATAAATGATACCCATAATATATTGAGAAAAAAATAAATAAAATGAAAGTAAAATCTCAGTATCATTGAAACTCATTCCAAGAATTTGTCTTCATATTGTAGAGAAGAGAAAGAAAATAAGGGTGAGCTGAAATTATCAATAACAGTTATGTGAAGCATAAGAAGTAATGAATCAATAAGTATAATAATTATATAAAGGTAAATAACTAGGAACAAATTCCATTTAAATAATTGGATAAGGCATAAATCAATATGACAAGGCAAATAACTAAAACACATGCCATTTAATTAATAAACTAAGAATGAAATATATCCATAGATAATGTCAAAGTGAAAATATGATGGATAAATAATAATAATAACTAAATTATAAATGAATAAAGTTGTTAATTATTAGATTTCATGTCTGATCCATATGAAAACCTATACCATAAAGGCCTTTTACATGACGGTTTAAAACTATAGTTAAAAACAAGTTTAATTTGGAAAACTAATTTGTCTCATGAGAACCTATCAATTCATTGAGGGGATATATAAAGTCCAGGACCTAACCATCACTTATAGTATAAATATTTCCTCATATACCAAATAATCGATTTAGTTCTTAAACAACAAACCTTATCAAATATATGTATTGAGTAAATAATATAGATTTATCTCTATTTTCCTTGATAATCAAATAATTATGAAATTAAAAAATGTATGTAAAAATGGTATAGGGTGTATGAAATAATCATATCCATCACCTAATAATATGTATATTTACGATAATAGTAATATCCAATGAGAAATTATTATAATAAATTTATTACTAAAAGGGAAAGTTAACAATTACAAAAGAAAGTGGAATTTCACAATAAATATCATCACTTGTTAACTTTAAAATCAAATCCCCTTTGATGAAATAATTCAAATTTAAAAATTTAAAATACCATTAAGAATAAATTATTAATGATATTTAATTTAAAATGAGAAATTATACACTACATAAAAGTGAATTGGTTTATAATAATAAATAAGTCCCAATTGAATTTAAATTGAGATGAAATCTATTACCTTACACTCCCTTTTGGTTGAACACACTTTAACCTCATTTATAATGGTTTTAATCATGTTATTAACTTATAATATAACCATATTAATATTTATAATATCATATATGATCCTTTTATAACATCTTATCACCCATTTGTTAATAATATTTTATTACTTTCACAATTTTGGGTGTTAATTGCCTTGTTTTTTGAGTATGTTTTGACTTTTTATTTTTCATTCCTCATAATTAGGTCATGATTTCATTATCTCAAAAACCATGATGAAAATATCATATATATTCAGAATATATATATATATATAGTTATATTAATCCATAAAATTTGGTGATAGAAAATAAAATATACCGTTCATGGAGACGGTCGGTCGTACGTATGCTTAAACACTATTTCCACTTTATTATCCTATTAAGATAAATATAAGTAATTTTTTTATACATTATTACTATATAAGTTTCTATTTCATATATATTATATATTTTTATTAAAATTATCCTTAATACATACCATGTAATGTGTGAATAAATCACATCGTTTCGCGAGGCGATAGTCCTCTGTAGACACGAACTACATTATCGTATTCCAGAAAATAGAAATCATGAAGGTATGTGTTATATAATAATTGATAAATCATAAATAAGTTATAAATATCACATATATAATATATAAACTATAAATACATGATTATTTCCAACCATGAAAGGTGGTAATGTAGGAATGAACAACAACGGTTCAGGAGGCTGTAGTCCGTCGTACACACAAACGATGTTTGTATATCCCATTTGATAGAAGTGTGTGTGGGTTTATGTAATAAAAATAACATAAGAGAATATAATAATATTTATGATACTTATTTTATTATTTAATCATGGTATAATAATAATTGAACTGGTGAAGAAAGAAGAAAACAAAAGTGCTCGTTGAAGAATGTTACCTCTTCTTCGGGTAACTCCGTTAGGTTTACACCAAAAGCCTTACCTGGTTTAATTTATGTCCAAAACAATATTATAGGATGAGGTTATGTATGTTTTCAGTTTATTTTGGTTGGTTTTGGATAATAAAAATGCATTTATAGATGTGAATAAGTGATGGGTGAGTGACCTTTTATAATGGAGGAGGAATGACATTCTTGTAAATACAAAAAAGGTAAACACTATTGGGAGGTCCCCATTACATCATGTCCCTAAAATAATGATCCATTATATATAAAAGGTGTAAAATGGTCAAAATAGTTCTATACAATGGGTTTTGAAATGTTTATAGGTCATTTTACCCCTTAAGTTTAATGTTTGACCACTAAATTAAACTCTTTTTTATCTTAATTACTGTAATTAATTTTAATTTACTTCACTATTTTTTGGTAAAAAACTAAGTTTACATTAATATAAATTATGTATTATAATAAATATAAATATTCATTAAATTATAATTAATTCAAATTATAGAAATAGAAGAAATTAATTTAAGATTAATCCTACAGACGGGATGAGAAAACAGGTTTTTAAAGTGAAAATATTCAAAAGATCACTAAGTTTTTATATATAATTAATTATAAAAATTATTCTAATCAACTAAATTGAATTTATAGATTTTTAATTGTAATAATTTTACTTTAAATAAAATTTAAAATATAACTTAACATTCATAATTATTTATATTAAAATTCAGTTTTCAATTAAAATTCATTATTTTTCACTATTCATAAAAAATAAATCTTTTCAGAAAAATACAAAAAAATTACCCTAATATAATTTTGATATTCATATTTTAAAAATGAAGTTTATTTTTTAAAATAAAATTAATAAAATTAATAAAATTTGTTTTAAAACAAGTGCTCTATTAAAAGGAGACAAAACAACCTTTAGAAAAATAAATCTTTTTATATGTAACATTGGATTTATTCTTATCTTATGAATATAAAATATGTTGGATGAATGTAATTTTTTATTGAATATATAGTATAAAATTCATCAAGATAATCCAATAATATAAATTAATTTTATTTATTAAAATAAATTTATTTGGCACATAATTTGTTTTTTTATAAAATATTCTATTATATTCAGTTGGGTTTTATATTCATTTATAATTAATTTGTAGCTAAATAATCTAACTATATATTTTTATAAGTTATTCAATACTATTCAAAACTGTAAATTTAATTTCTAGGAGATAATTTTCCTTTAATATAATAATATTAATAGTATTTGGTAAAACATAGTCTTTCGTTTAACATAAGTTATCAATGGAAGTCGTTGTTGCGTGTAACACATGATGACTTATTATTGTGTGAATTACAATATATATCATATATTTAAAGTCTTATAAATATTGTAAAGTATCAGGATATTATATATCCTTATATTTTAATTATTGCATGTCATACACGCTATCAAATATTATATTTATATTTTAAAATTTTGTGGTGTTACAGAGAAAATTTTATAAATTTTTTATGTTTTAAAAAGTGATTTTTAAAGAAAATTTATCTTCCTTATGAAACATTCCAAGTAATATTTCAAAATAATTATCCATCTAAGACAATATCCTTTAATTTTACATATTCTTTACTAGGAATATGATCCAATGATACCATTCTTATTATTTCTATGAATGGTTAATGTTTATGATGCCATGATTTTTATGAAACTTTTTTGTCTTACACGGGTTATACCATGATATAATTCTTATAAAACCTTCTTTTTTTCCATGATTTATAATGTGATTTAATATTTACGAAACCCATTTCATTTCATGTTTTATGATAAGATTAATTTCTTATGATCTTATGGAACACATATTTATAATTTTCATTATGTGATGGGTGAGACCAATATCTCCCTAAAATGAATTGGGTAATAATAAATGTTCTATGATCTTAGAGGGTACATGGGTCATTATCCTAAGCTAAAAAAATATTGTACACAAGAGGTTATCTTAAACCTGAAAAAAGAGGATACACAGGTGGTTAGATGAATCCCAAAAAAGGATACACGATAGTTTATTGTAGATACCTGAAGCTTGATGTACATAGATATTACATTACTTTTGCGGAATACATAATACATAACAAAAACAGACACACAAGGACCATAATAGTTTAGTGTCTTTGGAAACTTGGAATGTAATCTTCTAATCATGGTGAAAGATCTTCAACATCTCCCATAAAGATCTTCCACTTTTTGTTTCCTTACCTAAAACCTTTCTTTTAATCCTGGGGGAATATAAAACATAAAAAGGGTGAGCTCAAATTCTCAGTAAGGGTAAGAATGGATAAAATAAAACATACCATATACATTTGAACTTAAAAACATGAACATAATGTTTAAATATCAAAATCTTGAGCAACGACTTAAAACATAGAAGTACATAAGGCATAGATCATAATGGAACATAAATCATGATAACATAGCATGGGAATAAAACATGTAATTGTGGAATCCATTAAGCACATGTAATTATTTCCATAGTATCCAAGGCATTGCTGCTAAGACCATCTTAGTGGACAAAGTCCCTTTTTGAATCAAGTTCACTTCTCATTTCAGTCCTGTAATACTGAACCAGATTAACTTACCATTCCAGCCATGTCTATCTAATGAGATATAAATCTTTACCGAATGCATTGGAAGTAGATATAGGTCCCACCCATCTCATAATAAAATCATTCTTACTTGTGCCACAAAATAAACATACATCATTCATAATAACCCAAGGAATAAAATGGGTTTCCTAAACATCATCCCATCATCACATAATCCGTATAAAATAAATGGATATCATTTCATAATAAGAAAAGTGAAACCATGTAAATCATAGATACATGATACTTGAAACATACACATATGAAATAATGTCATCTTAGATGAAAAATGGTTTTTATAAAACCCTTGAAATGAATTCTTGAGGAAAATATCCCTTCTTCTTCAAAATCAATTTATTTTCACAAAACGTCATGCAATTTTAAAACAAAGAGATTTTTTTGAAAATAGTCATGAAATCTTTTGGAGGAAGATTCATGAAAATAAGGCTCTATAAAAACGTAAAAATCTGTTCGTGCCATATAAGTTAAAAAAAAGCATTCTTCTCGTACTTTTGCTGGAAAAGTAAAAAAAATACCTCGTAACATAAAAAAAATAAAGATTCCTCACATACCATGTAGTAAAAGTAAAAAATGGGTAAAAATGACTTTAAACATACATGAAACCATTTTTAGGAAACATGGATATGGATGATAACAATAACCTCAGTAAATACTTACGAATAAACAATCTCGGATAAGAATGAGATTGGAAAAGTTATCCCTTACCTTAGGTCTGATATGCTTCGTACGTAACCAAAAATCATGTATAATGATTTAAATAAGGTTATTGACTTATTACAGAATCATATTCGTTGTTATTATATCATATATGGTTCACTTATGACTTTATATTACCCGTTCTTTTGTAAATTCATGTTAAAGTAGCATTTTGGATAAAATCATTTCATTTATCGTTCATGTTTTAACTTGTAATTATTCATATGATTACTTAGATCATGATTACTTACATCCAGAATTTATAACATTATTTATATATAATATATATTCATAATATACATATATATAATAGATCGATAAATTGAAATAAATACATCGTTCATGGAGACGGTAAGCCATACGTACGCTTGAACGCTGTTTTCGTTTCCTTATTGAATTGAATGGAATTAAGTATATGACATACATATATATATGTACATAAATCCAGTAGCATTATTCTGTCATATATTTCATTACTAATTATTATATATACTTTATAATCATTCTTGAATTGTTAACATGGAAAACGAATCTCATCGCGTCGTGGAAACGATAATCCGTACGTACGCACGAGCGAGGATATCATTCCCATGGAATTGTATTGGAGTGTATTTATACTATTTCGGAATCAATATCACTTTAAAATAATCATATATAGTCATTATCTACACCATTATACCCATCCAAGTAAGGTGGGGGTGGAAAATAGATTACACCACGGCATGGAGACGGTATTCCGTATGTACGCACACGCGGTGATTTCATTTTCCATAGGATGGATAGATGGTGAAATAGGGTTGTTTCATACTTATAATAACATATCAGTATATGAGTGATACTGATGTTATTACTTCATAATGAAACAAATAAATAAGAAGAAGTAGAAGAAGAAATAAAGTTGAAAGAATTGGTAACGGACATTACCTATTCTTTGAAGCGCCTCTTTGAGACCTCCTCTTAGGGCACTAAAATTGGTCTTTGAAGAAGACGAGGACCTCTAGGATATTTATAGGGAAGTGTAGATGAGAAATCATCAGGGTTTGTCCGAGCTTGAAGGCTCAAAGTGGTGTGAGGAAGAGAGGGAGGAGGTTCCCTTTTATAAGGGAGGAGAGGGGCACCTTTGGAAATATAAGAAATATTAGTTTATATTAAATCCAAACCCCGCATAAAAACTTCCAAAATTACTCATATCAGAATATTAGATTATCTAGGGATGTAATAGCATCAAACAATAAAATTTAGACATGTTAGGAATTTATTTTAAACATTATCAACTTGATTTATCCTAATTTAATCAATTTAATTTTATTTGTGGTAATAACATTATAAATTTTAAATTATAACAAATAATTACTTATTTGTTGTGAATTGTCCATAATTGGATACTTTATAACATTTTAGACCATATAAATTTAAATTTATAATTTTTAAATATTTTTGTGATTTTTAAACAATTTTATAATATGTTATTTTTATAAAATAACAATAGTGTCAATTTTGACACTATTCATTTATTTGAATTTTAATAAAATATTTACAAAAGATATGTTCGAACTAAAAGGTTTATTAGATTCATAAAAGGTCATATGTATCTATAAAATTAGTGTATCACATTAAATAGTTAATATAATATTTATTTTATTATTTTTAAAACCATTTATTTGGTTTATCTCTTAATAAAATAATTACTACAACATTTTTTTATAATTATTTAATATACATATTTTTTGCATAAAAATTGAAAATAAAATCCTATGATGAATATAAATATATTAACTTTCACAATAATACTTTTACTTGAATTTATCATCTTAAAATCACAATATTTAAATTGTTATATTTATTAAATTATGAAGCTGACAACTTTGACCTCATTTAAAATAAAATAATATAAGTGTCATAATCTCCTTAATAAAGATCCAAATGGTCAAAAGTCGGCTGGTAGATGATTAAGGTTTATATATAAACTAATAATTAGTTTTTTTCAGATTCTTGGGCCTTTTTATATGTATTACTATTTCAATAAAAACTATATTATTGATTTTTCACTAAATAAATAATTTCTGCATCATTAATGTATAAGATAATAAGGTAATTAAATAACTCTTAAAAATTAAAAATAAATTACCATGAAAAAGAAAAAAAATTTTCATTTCAAATGAGTATTTATAACCGAATTTATATTTTGTATAAAATTATATTAAAAATACTTTAATTATTAAAGTTGAGTGAGACATATTTCACTTTCCTTCAAATAAAATAAACTAAAGGTCTTAATCACCTCCAAGTGGGTTATAATGGATTCCATTTCGACCCAAATATGACTTAGGACAAATTGAAATCATCCAATTGTATTAATACAAGTATTAGGTTAATTTTATAATATTATATTTACCCTTAATTACCCAATATACCTTTTACTATGGTAAATAAAATTTACCGTTGTTACTATTCATAAAGCCCAAAAATAAAAATTAGTCTATTAATATAATTTGGACCCACTGATTCCAAATAAGGAATAAATTTTTCCAAATTAAATACACATAAGTTACATAAATTAAATTAAAATTAATCCCATTGTCGAAAGAAAACAAGTTTTTGTTTAAAACATTGCAAAAGATTGAATTTATTTAACCTACGAATTCAATGTAAAATCAATGAAAATGACATAAATTATATTAAATGGTTAAAATATATTATATTTATACTTTAAAACCATTCAACATTATAATTTAACCACATAAGTTATTGCGATGAAAAAATTTGTTTTTAATTAAAATATAGCGTGTTTTTACTATTCATTAAAATATGAAAGTTATCAGAATAATATGAAAATTTTATCCAAGGTAAAATTTTATATCCTGATTCCAAATAATAATTTTATTTTTTAAAATTTAACTTATAAACATGTCAAAAACTAGATTTAATGTGGGTGCGCCATCAAAAGGCGGGAAAACTGCATTTTTTGAAAAATACTTATTTTACTCGAAATATTTATTTTGTTCATATACCATGTTCTAGAAAATGTGTAAGATGAATAATAATGTTATAAAATTCAAAATTTAGTTAATACTATTCATAACGGCCAGTTCATAATAATATTATAATAATATATCATTGTTTAGTAAAACCCGGTATTGCGTACAACACACGCTATCGAGGAAGGTCGCGATTGCGTGTAATGCAAGCCAAGTCAGAGTTGCATGTTGTGAAAGAATCCTTTATTATTTCTTATAACATAATCCAACCATATTTCATTTATACATTGAATATATATATATATATATATATACACTCAATGTTGCGTAGAATGACTATTATAAAATGAAGTTGAAATTGTGTGTAACACAATCTAAGAATAGCGTTGTGTATACTTGAAGCTAATACAGTGTGGCGTATAACACAAGATAATATTATTGTAGCATAAAACACATGACATCAAATAAATTAAAAAGAATACTTATCATAAAATATCGGGTTGTTACATTCTACCCCCCTTAAAATGAATTTCACCCTCGAAATTCGTCGGGGTTACAAATGGTTTACGACTCGAAAGTTTCTTTAATAGAAACCCACATCGTAAAAAAGGAATACAAAAACTTGGATTTAAAAACTAAAGTATGAAACATAATGGTTACCCAAATTAACTCATCACTGGGTTTCCACGTAGGAGAACATATGTGAAAATATTGATATGGAAGAAAAATTTAACCATCAAGTTCTAATGGAGAGTGGTAGAGAACATGGCTATGAAAAAGCCAACAATCACAAAGCCATAAATTTGTGATGATTTAAGGTACCATCTGATTCATCGGATATAAGAGCACTAGGGCAACATTTTTTGGTTTTCAATATCATTTCCCTAAAGTTGATGAAATTGGAATTAGAAGAAATACTTTCATGATTTTGGTATAGTCTCACCGTTGGTCATTATTTGGACAATTTACATTTCATCTCTTAAAGAAATGATGTTGAATTTTTCATTCTTGATGTGTTAGAAGATCATGTGATAGAATGATGGGTCATTCCATCTGTCTCAAACAAAAGGTTAGAAAAGTTATCAAAAAATACATAAGTCGATCTATAGTGAGATTAATCATATATGGTTCCTAAAATGGACTTATACTTCATATATCATACTACTTAATATAATAAAACTAGTTTCTACTAAACAGAGATTTCATGTAGGCCAGTGGTAGGCGATAAAGGCCAGTCTCACTTCGATTATGGGTTCAATTCCCACAGCCATGTCCGACACGATGGGCTGTCGCCCATCCTGCAGGTTGTCCTTTTTCTAAAACTACATTACCATAACATCCAATCAATAATATTGAAAAAACTTCTATCCTTAAACAATACTAACTTATGTCCAACATAATCCATTCCAATCTTTAGGATTATCCAAAATACTGATGTCCAATCTCATATTATAGTGAAAACGATTACCAAAGAGTTCATATAACAAGTATGTTAATACCATCGTTGATCCCCATATATCATGAGATATGTCTTGTTGGTCACATTCCAATCATTCGAAGGCCTTAATCATGTATTATATTGAAAAATAAATACCCATTGAATCTTAGTGAAAACATGAGTGCTGTCAAAAGTTAACTATTTTCACATACCAAAACCTCAAACCATGATATAACTATTTCCTTATATCAGTCATGAGCTCATGAATACTGTCAAACATTTCATTTTATCCTTATCCCTTCATTATGTGCATAGAATCTTTATCCAAAAATATCTCAATCACTTTCCATGGTTACCGGTACCATAAAATTATTGAAAACCACAATAGACCAATACATAAATATTCCAATATTCGACGATACTATATACAACATTATTTTGGAATCCCATTATATAAACACTTAATCATTCCACCACATCGTTGTCATATTCAACATCGCGAATAGTGGTCGCATGTGACTTCCCTTTGTCCTTTTCCTTAATTGGTTTCTCATGTCGATCATCACTAACCCTTGGATTAGGGAATTTATTAGCATAATGCCCCATTTCCTTACACTTGAAGCATTGAAGTGTTGGTGGTGCGTTCTTTGCAGTCTTTTCTTTATTCACATCATTAGAAACCCTTTTTCCATTACTTCGACACTTAGCTGCTCAATGACCCTCTTTTCCACACTTAAAACATTTTCTAGTCCCTTTAAGACAGTCTCCACCATGCTTCTTTCCACACTTTGAGCATAAGGAAACATTCATCTTCGTTTCACCATTATTTTTAGATTTCTCCTTGAGCTCCATCTTTCATTTCTTGTCAAAACTATGAGATGGATAAGTAACACCAACTTCCATTTCTACCTTGATAGAACAACGCACAATTTCTTCATAGATACTGAAGTCTCTTATAACTAATTCCCTTTGAAGATTTGGTTTTAAGCCACTGAAGAATCGATCAACTTTACTTTCAGGTTGGATGATAAAGCCAGATGCATACCTTGCAAGCCTTGTAAAATTCGCTTCGTATACACCAACAGATTCATCATCCTTTTGCTTTAATTCAAGAAACTCCTTCTCTATGTTTGTTCGAAGAATACGAGGGAAGTACTTATTGAAAAATAAGTTATTGAACTCGTCCCATTCCATGGACTCAAATTCATCTCTTGGCCTCGTATTCTTGATAAGATTCCACCATTGATCATCTTCACCTTCCAAACGATATAATGCTAAGATGAATTTATCATGTTCAGAACATTGAAGAACTGAAAATATCTTTTTAGTGGTACTGATCCATTGTTCAGCAACAAGTGGATCAAAAGACCCACTGAAAGAAGGTGGACGTTGCCTCATGAAGGACTCAATAGAATATTGTTCCCTTCTCTGCTCATTTGGAAGTCCAGAATGATTCATAGCATGTGTAAGTATAGAAATACTATTTTTCACTCCATCTACCATAACATTTGTTTGTTCAAGAGGACAATCATTTCATTTTTCATTGCATTGATCAACACGGTTCCTTCGGGTTCCAGCCATCATCTAAAACCCAAAAATAATAGTGTGAGAGGAAAAAAACATGCTAGGGAAAACAACATAATAAAGGGGGTGTACCTTCAATATCTAACATTGTAGGTTTAATTATAAGATCGTTACCATAATTCTAGGACTATAACCTATACTTATACTTAACCTTAGGGACACCCCTATACATACCTTAGAAATATCTCTAGGGATCTCACTAAAGTTCTCACATCCTAATTTCCAAAGGTTGACTAAACCTTTCCTCTGATACCAACTGTAGAGAACCGAAGCTTTACGTACATAGATATTAAATTACTTTTGCGGAATACATAAAACATAACAAAAAACAGACACACAAGGACCGTAATAGTTTAGTGTCTTTGGAAACTCGGAACGTAATCTCCTAATCGTGGGGAAAGATCTTCAACATCTCCCATAAAGATCTTCCACTTTTTGTTTCCTTACCTAAAACCTTTCTTTTAATCCTGGGGGAATATAAAACCTAAAAAGGGTGATCTCAAATTCTCAGTAAGGGTAAGCATGGATAAAATAAAACATACCATATACATTTGAACTTAAAAACATGAACATAATGTTTAAACATCAAAATCTTGAGCAACGACTTAAAACATGGAAGTACATAAGGAATAGATCAGAATGGAACATAAATCATGATAACATAGCATGGGAATAAAACATGTAATTGTGGAATCCATTAATCACATGTAATTATTTCCATAGTAGCCAAGGCATTGCTTCCAAGACCATCTTAATGGACAAAGTCCCTTTCTGAATCGAGTTCACTCCTCGTTCCAGTCCTGTAATACTGAATTGGATTAACTTACTGTTCCAGCCATGTCTATCTCATGAGATATAAATCTTTACCCAATAAATTAGAGGGAGATATAGGTACCACCCATCTCATAATGAAATCATTTTTACTTGTTCCACAAAATAAACATACATCATTCATAATAACCCAATGAATAAAACGGGTTTCATAAACATCATCCCATCATCACATAATCCATATAAAAGAAATGGATATCATTTCATAATAATAAAAGTGAAACCATGTAAATCATAGATACATGATACTTGGAACATACACATATGAAATAATGTCATCTTAGAAGAAAAATGGTTTTGACAAAACACTTGAAATGAATTATTGAGGAAAATATCCTTTCTTTTTCAAAATCAATTTATTTTCAGAAAACGTCATGTAATTTTAAAAGAAATAGTTTTTTTTGAAAATAGTCATGAAATATTTTTGAGGAAGCTTCATGAAAATAAGGCTCTATAAAACCGTAAAAATCTGTTCGTGCCGTATAAGTTAAAAAAAACATTTTTCTCATACTTTTGCCGAAAAAGTAAAAAAAAAGTACCTCGTATAGTAAACAAAATAAATATTACTCACATACCATGTAGTAAAAGTCAAAAATGGGTAAAAAGGACTTTAAAAATACATGAAACCATTTTTAGGAAACATGGATATGGATGAGAATAATAACCCCAGTAAATACTTACGAATAAAAAATCTTAGATAAGAATGAGATTGGAAAAGTTATCCCTTACCTTAGGTCCGATATGATTCATACATATCCAAACCTCATGCATAATTATTTAAATAATGTCATTGAATTATTACAGAATCATATTCATTGTTATTATATCATATATGGTTCACTTATGACTTTATATTACCCGTTCTTTTGTAAATTCATGTTAAAGTAGTGTTTTGGATAAAATCGTTTCATTTGTCGTTCGTGTTTTAACTTGTAATTATTCATATGATTACTTAGATCATGATTAATTACATCCAGAATGTAAAACATGATTTATATATAATATATATTCAGAATATACATATATATATAATAGATCGATAAATGGAAAGAAATACACCGTTAATGGAGACGGTAGGCCATACGTTGAACGCTGTTTTCGTTTCCTTATTGAATTGAATGGAATTAAGTATATGACATACATATATATATGTACATAAATACAGTATCATTATTATTTCATATATTTCATTTCTACTTATTATATATACTTTATAATCATTCTTGAATTGTTATCATGGAAAACGAATCTCATCGCGTCGTGGAGACGGTAATCCGTACGTACGCATGAGCGATGATATCTTTCCCATGGAATTATATTAGAGTGTATTTATACTATTTCAGAATCAATATCACTTTACAATAATCATATATAGTCATTATCTACACCATTATACCCATCCAAGTAAGGTGGTGGTGGAAAATAGATTACACCACGGCATGGAGACGGTATTCCGTATGTACGCACGCGCGGTGATTTCGTTTTCCGTAGGAAGGATAGATGGTGAAATAGGGTTGTTTCATACTTATAATAACATATCGGTATATGAGTGATACTGATGTTATTACTTGATAATGAAACAACTAAATAATAAGAAGTACAAGAAAAAATAAAGTTGAAAGAATCGGTAATAGACATTACCTCTTCTTTGAAGCGCCTCTTTCAGACATCCTCTTAGGGCACTAAAATTGGTCTTTGAAGAATACCAGGACCTCTAGGATGTTTCTAGGGAAGTTTAAAAGAGAAATTGTCAGGGGTTGTATGAGTTTGAAGGCTCAAAGTGGTGTGAGGAAGAGAGGGAGGAGGTACCCTTTTATAAGGGAGGAGAGGGGCACCTTTGGAAATATAAGAAATATTAGTTTATATTAAATCCAAACCCCACATAAAAACATCCAAAACGACTCATATCCGAATATTAGATGAGATAGGTATGTAATCGCATCAAACAATAAAATTTAGACATGTTAGGAATTTATTTTAAACATTATCAACTTGATTTATCCTTATTTAATCAATTTTATTTTATTTGTGGTAATAACATTCTAAAATTTAAATTATAACAAATAATTACTTATTTGTTGTAAATTGTCTGTAAGTAGATACTTTATAACATTTTAGACCATATAAATTTAAATTTATAATTTTTAAATATTTTTGTGATTTTTAAACAATTTTATAATATGTTATTTTTATAAAATAACAATAGTGTCAATTTTGACACTATTCATTTATTTGAATTAAAATAAAATATATACAGAAGATATGTTCGAACTAAAAGCTTTATTAGATTCATAAAAGATCATATGTGTCTATAAAATTAGTGTATCACATTAAATAGTTCATATAATATTTATTTTATTATTTTTAAAACCATTTATTTGGTTTATCTCTTAATAAAATAATTACTACAACATTTTTATATAATTATTTAATATACTTATTTATTGCATAAAAATTAAAAATAAAACCCTATGATGAATATAAATCTATTACCTTTCACAATAATACTTTTTATCTAATTTATCATCTTAAAATCACAATATTTAAATTGTTATATTTATTAAATTATGAAGGTGACAACTTTGGAATCATTTAAAATAAAATAATATAAGTGTCATAATCACCTTAATAAAGATCCAAATGGTCCAAAACTCGGACCGTGGATGATTAGGGTTTATATATACACTAATAATAAGTTTTGTGAAGATTTTTTTGCCTTTTGATATGTATTACTATTTCAATAAAAACTATATTATTGTTTTTTCACTAAATAAATAATTTCTGCATCATTAATGTATAAGATAATAAGTTAATTAAAAAACTCTTAAAAATTACAAATAAATTACCATGAAAAAGAAAAACATTTTTTATTTAAAATGAGTATTTATAACCGAATTTATATTCTGTATAAACTTATATTAAAAATACTTTAATTATTAAAGTTGAGTGAGACATATTTCACTTTCCTTTAAATAAAATAAACTAAATGTCTTAATCACCTCCAAGTGGGTTCTAATGGATTCCATTTCGACCCAAATATGACTTAGGACAAATTATAATCATCCAATTGTATTAAGACAAGTATTAGGATAATTTTATAATATTATAGTTACCCTTAATTACCCAATTTACCTTTTACTATGGTAAATAAAATTTACCGTTGTTACTATTCATAAAGCCCAAAAATAAAAAGTCATATATTAATATAATTTGGACCCACTGATTTCAAATATGGAATCCATTTTTCCATATTCAATACACAGAAGTTTCAGAAATTAAATTAAAATTAATCACGTTGTCGAAAGAAAACGGGTTTTTGTTTAAAACACTACAAAAGATTGAATTTATTTAACCTACGAATTCAATGTAAAATCAATGATAATGGAATAAATTATATTAAATGGTAAAAATATATTATATTTATACTTTAAAACCATTTAATATTATAATTTAACCACATATGTTATGGCGATGAAAAAAGTTGTTTTTAATTAAAATATTGCGTGTTTTTACCATTCATTAAAATATGAAAGTTATCAGAATAATATGAACATTTTATCCAATGTAAAATTTTATATCCTGATTCCAAATAATAATTTTATTTTGTAAAATTGAACTTATAAACATGTCAAAAACAAGATTTAATGTGGGTGCTCCATCAAAAGGTGGAAAAACTGCATTTTTTGAAAAATACTTATTTTATCCGAAAATTTTATTTTGTTCATATACCATGTTCTAGAAAATGTGTAAGATGAATAATAATGTTATAAAATTGAAAATTTAGTTAATACTATTCATAACGGCTAGTTCATAATAATATTATAATAATATATCGTTGTTTAGTAAAACCCGGTATTGCGTACAACACACGCTATCGAGGAAGGTCACGATTGCGTGTAATGTAAGCCAAGTCAGGGTTGCGTGTTGTGAAAGAATCCTTTATTATTTAGTATAACAGAGTCCAACCATATTTCATTTATACATTGAATATATATATATATATACACTCAATGTTGCATAGAATGACTATTATAAAACGAACTTGAAATTGTGTGTAACACAATCTAAGAATAGTGTTGTGTATACTTCAAGCTAATACAATGTGGCCTAGAGCACAGGATAATATTTTTGTAGCATAAAACACATGACATCAAATAAATTAAAAAGAATAATTATCATAAAATATCGGGTTGTTACATTCATCCCAATCCCAAAGAAGATACTTGGGCAGTTAGCCCAAGACTAACTTGTTATGAATGTATTGGTGGATAGATTTTACATATTATTTTCTATTCTTATGTTTATTCCACAAAATTTTTTTTTATGACAATGTTATTTCTCAAGGTTCATGTTATTTGATTTTCTCATGATTAATGTCTTATGAACTTCCAATATTTATTCCATGACTCATGGCTTTATTCATTGATATGAAGGGTATGATTTTCCTATGTTATAATTATTTTCTAATACCCTTATGTTCGTTCTATTCTTACGTATCTCCCTTATGTTCGTAATCCTTTGCTCAGTGTCGGCGTGCCTCAGTTCAGACCGCCATTCCCGTCGCGTCGGCCCAGATTTAGTTCAGCTGAGGCCTCATCTCCATCTTCGCGTCTTCAAATGTGTAGATCCGGCTTTGTTTGTTCGTGGATGTTCCGGCATGGTTCCATCTGGAGCATCGGCTTGGAGAAGGCGATGATCTAGCTTCGATGAAGGACATGGCGTGGTTTCGGCTTCGGCTTCGATAGGGATTGGAAATTTCCAGGCATCCGACTCTTTAGGTGAGGTTCAGAGCTAGCCCCAGTGTTGTCCGGAGGGGGGAGGGATTTTCAGTTTTAGATTCCATCATTTTGAGGATTTCATTACAGGTTCAATTTCAGTGTTTTTTCTTATGGTGGTGTTTGTGGTTAAGAGATGGATCTTTGGTTCATTGCTCAAAATGCAGAGTTGTATGGATTGTGGTTGTGCTACGGTGTCTGCGGATTAGGGTGCCATGTCTGGATGGCCTGATATTCCTCATTCTGGTTTCTTCTTCACTCTTTGTGGATGTCCTCTTGGGTCATCTCACGTCACTGGAGGGTTTGGGAATTCTCAAACTGGAGTCCGCTGGTAGGTTTGTAGATTTGGGATGGTGTCGATGGTCTCACCGGTGGGCGTTCGAGGAGACCAGTTGTGTGGTTTGTCTTGATTTTTTGATGTTTTTGTTTCCTGGTTTGTGGTTTCTTGGCATTCTCTTAATGATTTAAACTCCAACTATGAAGGTTAGTCTCCTTGAAGCTTGAATGGATTTTCCATCCATTATTCTTAATTGTTGTTTGTTATAAATTCTTGTATGTTTGAAGTGGTGAAGTGGTAAAGTGGTGAAGTGGTGAAGTGGTGAAGTGGTGAAGTGGTGAAGTGTTGAAGTGGTGAATTCATGTTTGGTTTCTCACTTTTTCCTCAAAAGTGTTTGCGTTATAATAAAAAAACAATTTTTAGTCAGTCAAGATTTGTATTATGTTTGATTTTTCTAAGAAGGGTTCTTGATATGAAGATATTATGGGGAGATAATGAATATCACTTATGGACCAGTTGTTTAAGTTTCTTTGTTTCCAAAGGCACTAAAATATTACAGTCCTAAGGTGAGTGTTTGTGTAATTTAATGAATATTTATAAAAAATGATTTAATATCCATATATGATAATCTTGGGTCACTATAACTTTCATATAAATGATCAAAATCTTGAGTCATGGCTAAATGATTGGTAGTTTATAAGACATGGATAATAAGGAAATCAAATAACATGAGCCATAAGAGCATAACATTGGTATAAGATATGGAATTATGTCATACAAATAAGCATAGAAAATCATTTCCATAGTATTCAAGGATCATTTCCAATGAAATAATAGGAAAATGAGTTCACTCTCCAAACAATCATAGTAGTCAAGATTCACTACCAAGACCATCACAGCGGAAAAAGTCCCTTACTGAACTAAGTTCAATCCACATTCCAATTCTGTCTATCTCATGAGATATAAATATTTACCCAATGAAGTGAAGGAAGATATAGGTCTCACCCATCACATAATGAAAATCATACATATGTGTTCGAAAATTTCAAAAGACATTCATCATATCATAAATAATTAAATAAAATGGGTTTAAAAAAATTTAATCATATCATAACCTGTGTAAAAGAGATAGGTTTCATAATTATTTAAACATTTCATCACAGAATAACATTGGAATATAAGTGGGATTAATAAGAGTTTTATCATGGTATAACCTATGGAATAGGAATGGGTTTCATAAAAATCAATTCATCATAAACAAAAACCATTTAGAGAAAGAATAGGAATGGTATACTTAGATCATATCCCCAATAAACCATAAGTAACTTTAAAATATGATATATTAGATGTAGAATTATTTTTAATGAAAAATTACTTGTAACGTTTCCTGAGGAAAATAAACTTTCTCTGAAAATAAATTTTTAAAACCAAAATTTATAAAATATTTTTGAAATCCTTTTCTTTGAAAAGAAAATTTAAAATATGTAATGGAATATTTAAGAATCATTTAAAAAATTTAATAAGGAAAATATATTTATCGAATTGAATTTTTTTAAATCATAAAACATTTTGAAAATACATTTATTTGAAAATAACATTAAAAATATATAAAATAAGATTCAAATAAAATAATGTTTTTTGGTGGAATATTCCATTCATACGATACACGTTAACATAAAGATACCTTTCACATTTTTGGTAAAATCCAAACAAGATTTTTTTTGGAAAATGACATGAAGATTACTTTATTTTTTAAAAAAAATTAAAAAAATGTGTAAAAATATATTTACTAAAACATATGAAGATTCTTGAAAACATTTTTTGAAATTTTTTTTAGAAAACAAGGTTTTGGATGAAAAATGAGTTTTCCATAAGTGAGAGAAATAAAGATATTTTTTCTTAAAAAATAACTCTAAACTCTTGAGTAAATAATTAGTGTACAATTAAAGGAAAACATTGATTATCAAAAAAAGAAATTTTAGAGTAAAATACATGAGTTTCTTGAGAGTTATATCCTATTATTTCATCATTGGAAGATTATTCATGAGCAATCTCAATAAATTGTGAAATTGTAACATATAAACAATACCACTTTGGTAAATTAAATATTAAGAACCATGAAAGAATAAAATTTAATAAAACTTATAATAACATGAGATTAAATAAATTAATTATATTAAAAGTTAAAGTTTCTATATATTCACCTTGTAATAAAGATAGGTTCATAACAAAGTATATGTCTCAAATAAGGAAAATTGTTTAAAAGATTCATTACCCATTGGTTATCATTTTAATAGTAAACCCCAAGAAATTGAGATCCTAAAATGGATATTTAAATCACAATATTTTAAAATTAAAATAAATATAAAAAACATTCATTTATATTTAAATAACTATAATTTCTTCTTGCATGATACACTTTGTGTGGTGGTGATCTCTGTGTGGCCCTGCAGTTCGATGTTTGAGGGTCGATGCAACTGTTCTCTTACAAGGGTTTTCTCTAGATGGATTTCATAGAAAATGTTTTTCTCCTTGTCCTAGATATCTAAAATTGGATTTTTAAGAGGGATTTACTTTTACATCAGTACAAGGCATGTTCATCCATGCATGGGAAAACTAGCTGGGCAACGATGAGTAGGAGGAAGCTGATCTTAATGTTTTTAATGCCGGGTAGGGGATATTTTGTGTAAGATTGAATGAGTTGTTTGGACTTAAACTTTTGTATCATGGTGGTTTGGTTTTTTAATTAATTAATTTGATGTATGGTTTAAAACTTTTTCCTAAAAAGTTTTTATATAATAAACATTTAACTTTCAGCCAATATGACATATATTTTACATAAACAAAAAGCAAGATGTAAATCCATTACCACTTTAGTAGTATTATGAATCATAATCCCCAATAAGGAATAACATCAAATGAAAATTTTTATATCATTAAAAGGATGATATTTATTATATAACATTTCAAAGGGGTATAATATACACCACACAAAATAAACGAGTGGTAAATTTTCATATGTCTCCCAAAAATAAAAAAGAGAATATAAATGTCTTGCGTTAAGTCTCGACTTCCTTCATACGCATTCAAACCTCTTGTATAAAAAATATATATTTTTTATAAATATATTATAGAACAATAATTATATATATCATACCATATATGATTTAATTATGACTATTTATTACACGTTTATTAACAATTATTTGTTAAAATCATGTTTCTGGTAATAACCGCTTTATTTTTCATATATATTTTAATTTGATATTTTTGGTACTCTTACATGGATCATAGTTCAATAATATCTATAATAATAATCATGAAATAATTATAATATTTATAAATTTCTTTTACCTTTATAACTAATCATGAAATATGGGTTTCAGAAATAAAGTATGTTATGATCATGGAGACATAAGGCCGTACGTTCACATGAGCAACACTTCCATTTTTTGATGATCATTATGTAAAGGATATAAGTAATATTTAATCATCAAATAATTATCATAATATCATAAATACCCTATAATTTCTGTAAATATAATTTTAAATATCATCCATGTGGTATGGATATAAAAATAGAGTCACATCGCTACGTGAATGCGGTAGTTCACACGTACACGGACAACATTATCATCTTTCAGTGAGTGAGAAGGTAAGAAAGAAAATTATATATTATATTTTAATAACGATATATGTGTCATTAATGTCATATTTATTTAATTTATATCACAAATATTAATAAAAATGTTAATATTCTCTTCAATTTAACGTGTTAGTGAAAAGCGAATCATATCGCTTCGTGAAATGATAATTCATCGTACACACAAGCGACGTTATCGTATCCCATATGCAATGGAAAGTAAAAAAATGAATATATGATATAATTAATAAATATTTATAATTAGGTTATAAATATATTATATATACTTCATATCTATCATAATACCGAACTGTGAGAGGTGGTAATGGAAAAACCTATGACATAGGTTTGCAAGGCTATAGTTCGCCATACACAGAAATGATGACTTTGCAACCGATTTGATAAAATTTGAGATGGTTTTAGGTCATGGAAATAATATTAAAATATATAATTATATGAATTATACTTATATTACTATATCATAATAGTTTAATAAGAATTGAATGATGTGGAGGAAGTAATAAAATAAAAATGCTCATTGAATAATGTTACATATTCTTCGAGTAATCTTCTAAGGTTTGCACCAAAATCATTATTAGGTTGGATTTATTCTAAAATTAGGGATTATAAGACAAGGAGAAATAATTTGTGAAGTTATTTTGTTAGGTATTTTCTGAACCAAAATGGTTTTAAGGTGTTAAGAATAGAGGAGAGGGTGCACTTTTATAAGTGAGGAGAGTGGCACACTTGTAATTTTTTGAAATGGAAAAGGTGTACACATGTTGTTATCACAAAAAAAGATAAAAATGGACTATTATCAAGACTTATAAATTATAGGGTCAAAATAAATAAATATAATAGATTTTAGAAAATATTTTAGATCATTTTATCCCTTATATTTTTAGTTTGACACCCCGGTAAACCCATTTTTACCATAGCAATGGTAATAAATATTTACTTCTCTCACTAATAATTTTAGTAAAACATTAAGATGAAATTTTAAGAAAATATAAAATATTATTATTCATAATATGACATTATTATTAGCTAATTTTCAAATTCCATTTATAGAAGTATAAAAATTGAATTTAAAATTAATCTGGCAGATACAACAAGAAAAAGAGTTTTTCAAAGAGAAATGTTCAAAAGTTTACAATTTTTTTTATATTAAAATTAAATATCAAAATGATTAAAATGTAAAAAATTGTATTAATAGATATATAATTTAACAATTTTAAATTTTAAAAAAAATGCAATGTTTATTTATAAATAATTTAAATGAAAAGGAATTTTTCAATTAAAATTCTTTATTTACCACTATTAATTAAAAAATTGATTTTTTTAGAAAATTATTATAACTTTACCATAATATAATTATTAAAATATTATTTAAAAAAACTAAATTTATTTATTATAGATAAATATTCGTGGATTTTAAGAAATTATTTTTAAAATAAGTTCTAAAAAAGATTACAAAACTACTTTTTAGGAAAATACAGTTTTAAAGTATAAAATTGATTTCATTCTTATATTTTGACTAAAAAACATAATATGGATTTTAAAACTTTGATTGAATATATATATATATATATATTATATAAATTTACTTTAAATAATTCACCAAAAGTGGTTTGTTTAATTTATAGATGTAAAATGTGTTTGTTTGCAAAAAAATAGTTTTTCAGAGAAAGAATACCTTTATATTTAAATAGTTTTTATCTAAATTTTTAATTAATTGGTAAACAAATAATTCATTTTATATAAATATGTAAAACATATATTTTCATATTATAATTAATCTTATTCATACCCACTATTCCAATGACTAGGTGATAACTATAATAAAATCAAATTTTTATAATATGAGATGATTCATTTAAATGGGTTACATGTAACACAAGATAAAATTAGTATTACAGGTTAAACAAAATAATGAAAAGATTAAATCCATTTTACAAAACTATTTCAAAAAATATGTTGGTGTTAAAATCATATCATAACGTCATACTTAAGGTGATAAAAACAACACTTCATGAATGAAAAACTTTGGATGGTAAATATAAGTGAAAATACAAAAGTGTTCATAAAATATTTTATAACATTGAATTATAAATTACTTTTATTTTTTTTAAGTGAAAGAGATGAATTTTGAAAACATTCATATAAAGAGTTCATAATAAAATGTCTTTAAAAAGATAAAAAGTTTTAAGAAAGGAGAAATGGAAATACATTTATGACATTTAATTTTTAAGTAATAATTAATAATGGAGATTGAAGAATATTCAAAGCAGGGAAATGAAAATAATTTAAAAAATTTTCCACATAAAAAGAATTTTTAATAATCAAACCATGTAAAATATATAAAATTTATAAAAATAAAAGGTGGAGTGGATGTTAAAAAAAATTATTTTGAAAGGATAGAAATACACTTATGACATTTTGAAATAACCATATTGGAAAACAAAATCATGAAAATGCGATGAAAACATTATTTTAAAATGAATAAAGAGGAGTAAAAGGAAAATTGGATTTAGAAAAAATTTAAATTTTATATTACAGAAAATAGAATATTTGTATTAAGTAAAAAAATGGATATAGAACAAAATTCATGAAAAATAAATGAGAATTATTAATAACAAAAATACATTTTAAGAAAGTGATGAAATCCTTAAGGAAGAATAATTTAGTGTTATATTTGATTAACCCAAAAAATAAGGTTTAAATAAATAATAAAATTATCATAGGTTATGAAATATCAACTTTGAAAAATAATATAAAATAAGAGTGATTAAGAACCAAGGAAGTGTTTTTAGTCATGAAAACCCCATAAAACCATTGTAACATTTGATTCAAAACCCAGTGAGAGGTATATATTTAAATTGAACGAGGAAAATCATGAAATATAATTGGATAATGATAAAAAAGTATAATAGATACATATTTACACTACTAAAGAGGAAACATGTGGTATATCTAAAACACATCTCAAGGAATTTAGATTTGAGACAAAGAACCCCTTATAGATTTAGAAAGTTTTGAATAAAAACCCATTGAATAATTGTTATGGTAATTAAAAATAAAATACTATGATTATGTTATAATTCTTGATATTATATCTCAAATAGGTAGTATATATACCACATAAATGAAATTAGGTGCATACTACTAAACATGTCTCAAAGAGAAGAATGTTTTGAAAAAAAACCCTTACTTTGTTTCCTTTCTTAGCAGATCACACTCTAACAAATTGTAAAACAAAAATAAGTAACATAATATCATATTTAATAACCTCAATGAAAAATATTACCCTTTTATAATACTTATTATAATTTTATATTATGAGTATATTATTTAGTTGTTGCCTATTATTACCATTGGGTGTAAATAACTATAAAAATTTCATATATGTTTAATAATTTTGATATTGTTACACATAATTTGATATAATGTTAATTATTGATATATAATTTAATATTATTTAATATATAAATTATATTTCTTTAAAAATTTCTTACTTAATTATAAATGTTTTTTTGTAATGTTATGTGAAAATTGAACTTATCACAACCAATTTCGGTAATTTTAGTGAATAAAAATTTTACTTTAATAATAAGTTAAATAATTAATATAATATTTAAATAACCATATAATAATATTTAATTTATTAATATGTTATAATAATATTAGTTTTAATGTTCCCATAGTCATCCATAATTGGATTTTAAATTATTTTTCATGTTGGTGGTCAAATAAACCTAAACATGAACACACTTTAACATGATTAGCGAGTTTGGTAAGGAGGTGTTTATTTTGAAATAAAATCATTATAAAATGAAAATATCTTAATTTGTTTGTTTTTGTGAAATTAAATCACAATTTATTATTTTTTGGATAATTAATAAAGAACTATAAGAAAAATGAAAAGAATGATACTTTGGGGGGTGGTAGTTTGCACACACATACAACGGAAATTCATTTGTTATTATATATTGAAGTAAATGAATAAATAATGGTTGTATAATTAATATAATAAAAAATAATATAATTATTACAATTAATCCATAATATTATTATGCTGATAATATATTTGGAATAGGAATATTAAGAAAAAAAATTTAATAAGCAGATAATACTTTCATTGGAGAGTTAATTTTTTCCTTAGAATTTCTTTGAAATAAAAGTTCTTATGATAACTATGTGTGAAAAGGGGATTATATGTTTAGGAGATAATTCTAGTGAAATTAAAATTTCAGAGTTCAAACAAGTAATTCTATGTATAGGTGTGTCATTCAAATAGTGTAAGTGATCCCATTTTATAAGAGGGAAAATGGAAAATTTTCGAATCAATCATCATTTTCAAAAATTCTATGGCACAATTTAAGGGTAAATGGATAAATAATTGAAAAAATATAATTTTGTGGTATTTTGGGTCACTAAAGTGTCACTAAATTTTTTAAATAAAATTTTGAAACATGTTATAGGTATTTTAGAATTATGTTTTCACGTTTTTCTCTTTTCCTTGAAAACTAGGTAACTAGTTTTTAACTAAGATATTTTATGTTTTATTAAACATATAAAATGAATGATATGACCAGATTTTGGTGTGATGGAAAAATTTTAAACCTCTATTAAACCTAATTCAATTTTAAAATATAATAAAACTAACTTTTAAATTCAAATTGAAAATACATATAAATATTGTTTTTGTAGAAAAATGGCATTTTGACTATTGTGGATTCATAATCTTATTTATTTCTTATTAAATTTGTGAGAATATATTTATTTATATGTTTATAAATCACACTATATTAATTATTTAATGTATTTAAATTTAATTGATTCAATATAAATTTCTTGATATTAATAAAACAATAATTTTGAAATAATTGTTTCAACATTATTATGGTAATTAACATGAATCCTAATAATCTAAAATTTATACCCAAAAATTGAATTATCCATATCAAATAATATTAAATTTATTATTTCATAAAATTAACATTATATGTCTATGAAAATTACGATTTACTTTATTCCTTACAACATATAAAAACCCATTTTTTAGAGAAGTTTATTTTTAAGCTTAAAGTTTATAAATTGGACCAAATTATCAATGTCATTGATTATAATTATGTTAATTTATTTAAATAATAATTATGTTAAATTAAAAATAAATCCAAATCGCTATTTCCACATGAATAAATTTTATTATATAAATAGATGAAAAATATTTTTCATAAAATATTACTTGATTTTTTTGAAATGGTATTCATGGGTTTTATAAATTAAAAATTTTAATTTTAAGTGATTTATTTTAATTTTTGTATGTAGAAAATATTTCAAAAATTACTTAGTCATATAAAAGAGACAGTATTAGCAAGATTTATATATTTTTTAATATTTACCTAAAAATGTTTTATTTTAGAAATATCATAAAAATAAAACCCAAGATAATTTTCTTGTGAGGAATTTAAAAAATAATTTTAATTTATCAAATTCAAATTCTAAAATTTGTAAAACTATATTTTACCAAAAATATCTAATATAAAGAAAATTTATATTAAAGATAACATTTTCAATATTAAATCATATTAATTATTTACATTCCCAAGGTAATAAATATTAATGGTTTATTATCTTAATGTTTATTAAATATTTATTAGTAATTTATTATTAATATGTTGTAGTTTATTTATGTTGGGTGTAGCTTGTGATACATGTTATAGGACATAGTATGTATTTTAAAGGATCCAAAATCTAAATTCACTACATTATACCCCTCAAATAAGTTGAATCCTCAAAATTTTATTATTTTTTAATTATTAGAATAACTAAATTTCGAAAAAATATTGACAAGCCTCAATATATTAACTTTAATGTGGTATAATCCTCAATATCATAGAAAAAATAATAAAAGACCTATTTTCCCAAACAATCTCAAGGAAATGTATCTCATAACTAGGTATTAAGGCCCTTGTAAAGGATTATGCTTTTTATTAGACAATTCATATATGTACTTGCATTAATATATTGTCACAATTTATTTTGAATGTGTTTTCCCTATTCTATTAATTTATGTCGCGTCAAAGTGAAGAAATACATTATTTTTTTAAAATTGTACGATTTTTAGAGGAGGATATTACGATTTGAAAAATATTTATTTCCAAAAACTTAATGATCCTATAGTTAAAATTTTACTTAAAATATAATAATGTAGGGTGGTGGCTTTATATTCTTTTAAAACATCATAGAAAAAAAAGGATGATTGAAATAGAACACATCCACTAATTCAGGGTGGTGGTTAAGTGAAACCTAATTACCCATTCATCGGTAGTCATTTAATATATTCTTCCTTTCTCCTTAGGTCTTAGAGATAGTGGATTCTTACCATCCTTATAAATCCTTGTATTAGGGAATTGAATTTTAAAATACCCAAGTTATATTCACATATGAAATTGAATTGTTAGTGGTACCATTGGATGAGTTCTATATTATTTCTTCATGTTAACTGAACCATTTATCCTCCCTAAATAGTTTTATATGTGATGGCCTCATTTATCATAAGTAAATAATCTTCTAGTTCACTTTAGGTAATTACTTTGGCACTTCTACTAAACTTCTGCACATATAAGAAACTCCTATTTTTCCTTTATCACCTTCATCATTTTATTTTTAATGAGACTCTATCTTACTATTATTTTGTGAGTTTTATACTTATACTATGTTTATGTTGTTAATTTTGTGACTATATTGGCTTGTAGAGTTGTTTCAATGAAGTTTTTTAGAGGTTTTATTTTTTTTGAAAAATCACATAACTTTTTATATTCTAGTGATGATAATAATGAGTATTCAAAGAAGAATACTAGAAAATATTTTCTTCATAAATTCCATCAATTGAAGTTTTCTATTCTGTATGTTGTTTTATTGTGGACTGGTTTTCAAAATCAGATTTTTGGAATAGAGTTTTTTGGAATGAAGTTATAAGGCGTACCAAATTTAGAATATTGTAAGAGATGTTCAACATAAAAAATCTTATGACACTTTTGTGATCTCAATTTTAATAAATCATGAATAATTCACAATACCAGTGGGAGTTTATGGAAGAAAATATAATTGTGAATTTTAGATGATTTTATGAATGTAATGTTTCCTAGAGGTGGCTATTTTTTTGAGAAGTACAGGGTGTAGAGGTTGTTTAAATTTTTCAAGTTTGAATTTCCTAAAGTAAGAAGTGTTTAAAAAGTTTTTAGAGACTAATTAATCAGATGTTCTAATCCATTAGATAAGTTGTAGACATTAATACATCAAAAAAGTGGTTGAAATTGATAAGGCATCAGATGCAAGGTTCTATTAGAGGCAGAACATCAAACTGCTGAAAATGCATCGGATGGAAAAAAAGTTGTTGTTTGTGAATGAAGCGAGTTTTTTATATCAGTCAATCAGATGAGATCAAGAGAAAAATCCATCAAATGAGAATTAGATACTGATCAACCAGACACCAAAATATTAGAGGTCATTCCGAAATTCGTCCATCACAAAAGCTTATTATTATCAATTGAGTAGAGGATCTTTTTGAATTTGATAATCCATCATATGTTGAGTTTCATCATACTACATTTTTTTTAGAATGAGATGCAGTTGATAATATAATGAATGTGGTTAAAAATTTTAGTCATGTAAAATTTAATACTAAATTATTATTGTAGGATTTTAAAGTCTTTATAAGATGAACAATGTTTATTTCAAAACAATTTTATTTGTTTTGGAGAATTGGAGTGGTAAGTCTTCTAATTTACTTATTTTTAATTGAGATTTTAGAATAGTAATGAATTTTTTTTTCCGAATGATATTTTTTAACATCTCATTTTCTAAAGAGTGAAATTTAAAATTTCTTATGCAAGTACAATTTAAAATTAAGAAGTTCAAGATAATTCATTAATATTCAAGAAGATTCCATAAGTGTTTAGAGTAATTGAGAAGTAGTTAAATGGAGTTCAAATGAATATGAAATTCATATATTTGAAATTTCATTGACAAGGAAAAAATTTGAGTTCCCACCTTTACTTTTTTTGGCATACCTATATAAGGGATCTAAGTACAATTTACTCTAATATTTTTCATGTGTGAAAAAGGTAGAGTGCTGGAGTTTTGTTTAGAGATAGGATTTATAAAGGAAGATTTTTAGAATGAAGAATAAATCATAAAAGTAGTGTTCAAGATTCATCAGATTAGATTGAACAATCAAACTGTCAAATTACGATTAAATAAGGAATAAGGGAAGAGAAGAGTTTTGGTTTACTATATAGAAATTGGACAGACTCATTTCTAAACTGAAAAATCAGATTGAGGAATTTGAGTGAGATATTACACTAATTTCCTTATGATGTCTAGATAATTACATACCTAGTTCTTTTTAAGAAATTTAATAATAATATTTTTGATGTTTATCAAAAGTAAAAGTTGTTAAATAAGTAAAGTGATAATGTTCTAAAACTATTGTTAAGGGTTTTTAAATGTGTTTCAAAATATTATTTACATTTTTTTCTAGAATAAGAACATTTATTATTGTATTGATCATAGTTATATTCATGTGTAAGGGTGTTTTCTACATTTTGTATCCATAAAAAATGTTTTTTTTCTTGTATATTATGCGGTATTAGATTATTTCCACACCATGACAATGAAAAACTACTCTTATAGTATAGTGAACCTTCTAAATACTTTTGTTCCTATGAATGTGTATAAATGTTTGTTTTTCCACAGATTTGTAAATATTTAATAGGATACAAATGTTTTTAATAAATTTATCATAAAAAGAAAAATATATCACCAATTAACCCCCTATTAGTGATTACATTGATCATACATGGTTCTTTTCAATTTGTATTAGAGAAAAGGTTCTCATTATTTACTAAGTTTGTAAAGTTTGAAGAGAAGTTGTTATGGATTGTATAAATTGTGTGAACAGTAAATGGATTATAGTTTCTTATATAAATAACAATAATATCTAGAAATATTGAATGGATCCATATTTTATGTCTCTTGGTTATAATATTTTGGAAGCTTCTATAAATGGATTCCCGTATATTTTGGAGAATTATCCTCTTATAGATGTTGATAAGAAATATGTATTATTATAACAGGGTTAAAAATGAATTAGACTTATCAATATTTGAAAGTTAATTTCTTAAAGTTAAGGGAGTTGGAACTACCAAAGGTATTTAGGAAAAAATGAATAATATATATTAAGGAAATATGAAAGTGAATAAGGGAAATTTTAAAATATGGAGGTTGAAGTATGAATATTTAAAAATTGTTGTCTATGAATTTATTTGATAATTATTTACAAGGGTGAATGATATTGTAAAAACCTTATGATGTCTTAGTGAGAAGTTGGATGATTCAAATATTGTTGAAAAGATCATACAAATTCTTCGGGATAAGTTTGATTCGAATGAATCATCTTTGGAAGATAGGGATACAAAAACTCTATATTTGGATTAATTATATAGATCTTTCATTATATATGAAATGGGAAGAGATAATGGTTTGAAAAGAAAAGAAAAAGTTGATATAAAAATCTCCTTCAAATCCCCCAATCAAGGAAAATATAAGAAGATTATTTAATATAAATAAGGTGGTAAATTTAATAGTAAAGACGTGGCTAGTAATATTTTTGATGAATTCTTGTTATTGATTTATAAAAAATTTGAAAATAGTAACATGAAAAGAAAAAGGGATGTTTAGAATACAATTCTTTTGTTATAGAGATATTGATCATTTTTAGGCAAATTATACCTAAGGAAAGGATGAAGAAGAAATTGATGAAGATGATTTAAAGTCAAGAATATCCTTTAAGAAACATGTTGAAAAATCAAAATCATATTCCAAGGGAAAATATAAAAATTTATACAAATCCAAAGGGATCTTTTATTTATAAGGATTATGAAGATGATGATAGTGAATTTGAAACTAAAAAACTCAATAAATATGCTGAAAACAACGTTCTCTGAAAAAGTAAACGATAAAGAGTTTTTTTGTTATCAAAGAATTAGTTCTGAATAATATACATAGTAATGATTTTTTTTTCTGAAAAGACATTTGAAAGAATATATTTGAAATATTATAATACTTTAAAGTTAAATCAATATGTTGAAAAAAGAATGTTCTATATAAAATATTCATGTATATTTTATGGAATAGAAATTTATGTTTTTGGAAGATATATATCATTTAAAAAAAACTTAAAAAGAAAAATAAACAAAATGAACAGATTTAAATAAAGATAAAATCTAATGAGAAATAATTAGAACTTTTTCAAGAAAAGTACTCTAAAAGTATGAAGGGATTTATCAGTTTAAAAAAAATCTATTTTTGAAATTGGTGAATGTTTTGAGAAGTGTGAACTAGATAAAGATCAAAAAAATATATCTTCAAAGGTTTTAAAGAAAATTGAATAAGTTTCTAATATCAAGAAGGATGAGAAAATAATTTATATATTTCAAAAAACAAAAAATTTTAAAATTTAGATATTTTGAAAATTTCAATACATGAATCAAATATTTCATCTACTGGTGATTCTATTGCAGATGCGACTAAATCCAAGTTAAGGAAGTATATTTTCAATGATAGTAGAACTTTTTGGGCTCCACAAAATCCTAACATGGAAAGTAAAAATGTTATAGAAAAATATGTTTACAACTCTAGAAAATATAAATTTTATAAAGAAAAACATTCTTTATATGGATACATGTGGTATTGTGGTAAATTTGGACATATATAAATTATGTGTTTGTTTAATTAACAATTATATAGTTATCCCATGAGTAACAGGAAGAAATGTTTGAGGGAGATTCAATCCTCTAATAGTAAGAACTTTGAGAATGTTTTTTTGAAATTTAGAAATATATTCCAACCTTTGAAAACTATTTTGAAAAGATGAGGAAATTGTGGACATCTTGAAAAGGGATGTCTGGTTTTGTTACTAGTAGAACACTTTGTTTTTCAATAATTCTCCAAATCTAGACATGAATAAAAATAATTGTAAATAAAATAATATTATTATAGAAATTTCTCTCAAATATAAAAATGATAATGATCCTAGATTTTAGGATAATTGTTTCTCTTAACATATGATAGTAGATCTAAATCTTTTTAATAATTTGAATGATTTTAAAGAATGAATAGTGGGATTTGGGAATTATGAATCACTCTGAATAAAAAATGTTGGATATTCTATTATTGGGGAAGAGAAATAGAAATAAAAATAGGTAATGTTTGTTGATGGGATGAAGAACAACTTTTTAAGTCTATCACAAATATTTGATGATGGTAATACAATTTTTTTTCTTCATAAAATATTGTTTTTTAGGAAAATAGTTGAAGATAAAAAAGTTTTACAAGAGGACACTTTACAAAAGGAAACTTGTTTCAGGTTGGCGACATAAAAAATACATTTTACTTAAGAATGATGTAATAGAATCAATTTTGATATAAAAGGATTGTAAATATGTGTTATAGGAATATAAACATGTTTACAAAGAGAGATAGTATTCATGATACTCTTGATATGAAAAGAATAAGAGATTAGTTCTGTTTAACACAAAGGAAATATTTCAAAATCAGTGCATAATATAGTTAAAATTCATTCATTTCATCCCATAGAACAGATTTATTATGATATATTTGGGCCAAGGAGTAAACAATCAACTTTTGCAGATGATTAATACATTTATTTCACTAATTATTTTACTCATATTACTTGTAATATGTATTTGAAACATAAACCAGAATCACTAAAAAAATTAAGATTCAGGAGAATATGAGAAAAGTAATTTGGATATTCTATGAATAAGTTGATAAATGATAATGGTGGTGAATAAACAAATAAATAATTTAGAACTTATCATGTAAAACATGGTTTTCATCATTAGTTTAGTGAACCTTATACACCACATAAAAATAGTTTTACGGAATGAAAAAATAGAGGTTTTAAGGATATGGGACGTACTATGTTAGTCGAATATAGTCTTTCTTACTATTTTTATAGGAAGGAGATGATTACAATAGTATAAATTTAGAATAAGTGTTTCTATATAACAAGTTATTATATAAATCCTTATGTAATGTTCTATGATGAATCTATAAATTTGAAACACTATAGGGTTTTTGGGAGTCCCTGACTCATAAATATCAAAAGAGTAGATCTTGGAAAATTTGATTAAATAAGTTTTAATGAATTTATTTGGATATGATTTTGATGATAGAGGATATAGATGTTTCATTAAATAAATATGGAATATTATTTATTCTAGCAATGTAAAGGTTCTTAAAAAATCTATATAAGATGTTTCACAAACATATGAAAATGTATAAGATGGGGTAGTTGAAAGAGTTATTGCTGGGAAATATGAAAAAATTTCTATAAATTCTAATGTAATTCAAAGAGAAGATTTAAATTCAGATATTTATAGTGATTAATAAGAACTTTATACCTTTCATACTAGGATGCATAAATAGTTGGAAGTACAAAACATCCCTGATGATCAACATTAAAAAGTTAAAATAAGAAAATAACTAAATTTTGTTGCATATACTTATTTTTATTAAAAAGTAGATCCAAAATATGTTAATAAAGATTTCAAAAATCAAGGGTGGATTTATTCTACGAATGAAGAGTTGGAACAAATTGAGAAGAATTATACTTGGGAGCTTCTAACTAAACAAAATAATAAAAATGTTTGTGGTACATAGTGGGTGTTCTGAAACAAGTTGAATGAAGATGATCAAGTGATAAGAAACATAGCATGATTGGTTTGAAAATGTCACTCAGAAATTGAATGTATTGATTTTGATGAGAATTTTTCTCTTGTATAAAGGCTATAAAAAATAATAATCATTCATGCTATTTATACACAATGATGTTATATAATTCTTCATATGATTTTTTAATAATATTTTATCAACATATAAATTGATGAAGAAGTTGATGTTGAACTACCGTGTGGATTTGTAAGTGGAAATAATGAAAGTTATGTGTGAAAATAGAAGATATATTTTTATGGGTGAAAGTAGGCTCCATGATCTTGGTATTATAAATTGGATGTCTGCTTAAGGATGTTGAACATTAATAAAATTAGAGTTGACAATAATCTCTTCATCAAAGAAAATTAAGAGATCTCTTTCATTATAATTTTTTATGTTGATGATACTATCATTACTAGGAATGATGAAAAAAAATTTGAAAAAATTTCTAATGAAATTAAGAATTTATTTTAGAAGTATATTCATGGTGAAATGAAATAATTTCTTGGATTACAAATCTAAAGAAAAGAAATATATTTTATTATCTTAAGAAAAGTATGATAAATATATTCTTAAGAAATTTGTCATGGAAAATTGAAGACCTGTTTCCACCCAAATTTCAATGGGAACTAAGTTCTATAAATATAGAGAAGGAAAATAAGTGAATTCTATGGAATATTGTAAACTGATCATATGTTTGTTATATATAACTACTTTAAAACCAGATATTTTATTTGGTATTAAATTCTGTGCAAGATTACGAAGTGCTCCAAAATAATATTATATCTTGGCAGGAAAATGAATTCTCAGATATATATGAGACACAACATATTTCGGTATCAAATATGATATCCCAGGAATAATTTATTTGTTAGGGTATACAAATGATGATTGGGTAGTTATTTTGGATGAAAGAATATCCACATATTGTAGAGTTTTATTTCTTGGAGAAATTTGGGTGAGTTTACATACTAACAAATATAATTCTGTAACTCTTATAAAATTTAAATCTAAATATTCTTCTACCCCTCAAACTGAAATACAACTTATGTGGATGATGACTCAGTTTTAATATATTTTAGTTGATGTAAATTTACCCCTTCTACTAGATTTTGATAATCAATGTTCTATAAATATCACCATAAATCCATTGAAATATTCTCATTCAAAACATATTGATATCAAATATCAATTCATCAAGGATAATGTGGAGAAGAATGAAATCATGTTGTAATATCTTCCTACAACATAATAAGTTGATGATATATTCACAAAAACTTTATCGAAGGATTTTCTTTCATAAACTGAGACTGAACATGGGAAGTTGAACTCTTTATCTCTAAGGTTGTGGTATGTGTTTCTATCCCCTCCCTCCTATTCTCTTTGGATATTGTTTTCGTGGGGGAGAAAAATTTTATTTCATAAATATATCCATTGGTATATCGTAATCCTTTTAAGGAAGAATTTACTTTGCGAGAGTTATTTAATGTGGAAATCTTTTATCTAAGAGAGTGTTAATGTGTGAATTTTTCTAATATATTTTTGATGTGACTATAAGAAATACTTTGGTTTTACAATAAAATGTAAGAATTTGTGAATAATTAAATGTTTAAAATTCAAGAAGATTCTCAAATAACTACTTAAGGATAATATAGTTTTTTGTTCGATGATTCTTGTTTCCTACAATGAGTCTACTCATGTAGGATTTTAATTATAGATAAGTGACCCATAGATTGATTTTACAAATTTTTAATGATTTATAAATATTGGTTGACAAAAAAATCCAAATGGGGGGATTGTTGGCACCAATTTGGAAAGAGGAGTTGTTTAAAAGAAGTTTGTTGGATGTTTTTTGTGGTTTTATTTACCGAAAATCACCTTAGTTTTTATATTATGTTGATTAGATGAAATATTATTAGAAATAGATTATTTGACTCTATTTTCTTGATAATTTCCATCAATTGAAGTTGGTGAACTTGTTTTCGGACGCATATCTCGAGAATGGAGTTTTTCAGAAGGGATTGGTAAGATTTATCATATTCATAATGTCATAAGAGATGTTTGACATAAAAATATGATTATTATCTACTGATATTAGTAATACTAATTCACGAATAAGTCATGATAAAAGAGATTGTTTTTGTAAGAAAAGTGAAATTCTAATTTCTCATTTTTTTATGAAATTAATGGTTTATATATGAAAATCATCAATTTGAGAAGTACCAAATGTTGTGTTTGTTTGAGGTCTATTAGCTTGAGTTTTCAGAAGTCAGAAGTGTTACAAAAGTGTTGAGAGATTTATCCTCTTTAAGGGATGATCCATCATACATGTTGAAGCCACTAATCCATCAGATAAGTGGTTTCTACTGATGTTCCAAAAGATAAAATAACTGTTGAGAAGGGGGAGTTGAATGAGTTGTTAACTCTTTATAAGTTTCTATACTGTTTAAAACTTAACCCTAGAAACCTATTAAGATTTATTACCTTTAATATTTTTCTAAATACCCATTCACAAAAAAATAGAAACGAAAGTAAAGTCCACAAGATTTAAAGGTTCGACCTTAGTGTGATAACCTACATCCTTTCCATAACCACTCCCATGGGTATATGGAAATTAACTGTTATGAAAAGTGAATATAACTTGTGAAAACTCCCGTTAGACACATTTTATCTCCATATAGGAAAGATTATCCAAACTACCATATGTTTACAATGTTTTATTATAAAACAATTAATCCAAACAAAAGAATAAAGTCTTTTTAAAAAATGCTCCAAAATTGATCATTCTGAATCCTTGGTATGATTTGGCTAAATCTGATTCTCTCTATCCGATGAGGCTAGATCCAATTCTATCAATACACTGAGGTTGGATTCGATGAACTTAGTCTGATGAATTAATTCTCAATCTGCATTACTCAAACTCTACTCAAATGACCAGTTTGATCTTCCTCATTCCAATTGATTCAATACGATGGAATGAATATGATGAACCAATTCTCAATATGTAAACTCATGATCTTCTTAAACATTCAATAATATCCTCTCGATATTATTTATATAAATACAATTATATTATCTAGTAAACAAAACCTTTAGAAGGTTGATCTTCTTTATAGATCTTAGTCCAGAAAGAACTTTCACTTGAATTATTTAGTGTTATTCCTTTTCCACTTATGTAAAAATTATAATGAACGACAGATTTAAGCAAGTATTTATAGTCAACTCGGAAAATATAGGAAACTATAAAACATTCCCTGCTTCATCAAATTTCAAAACTCTAAAAAACACTCACATTTAACCATCAACTTTGACTTATTCAATCCTCCTTAGTTTTCTTTGAGATTTACAGAAAATTAAATTTCACATTTTTACCTCTTAAACTCTTTACAAGACTTCAAGAATATCCTTCATGATTCTTCTTTATAATAATCTCATTAAAAATATATTTCCTTCTTTTCTCATTATGAATCTATTTCCTTCTCATCTTATTATGAATATGTTTCCTTCTCAGCTCATTATGAATCTTGTTTCCTTCTTAGATCATTACGATTTCAGTTTCTTTCTCAGCTCATTACAATGGAGTTGTCATTATGATGGGATTATCCACTCTACAACATTAATATTCTTCAAAATTCACCATTGTTTTTCTTTCATAAATATTCTACCTCCAATGGATATTTCATAATGATGGAATTTTCATTACGATGGAATTCTCATTATGGTGGAAATCCCATTATAATGATTTTTCCATAATGATAAAAATTATTAAATGATGACTTGACATAGAAATTTTTAAATTCTTCAAACTTCATCACCTTCACACATTCTGACTTATGAATCTAATCATCTTGGTCAGGATTTTCATGAATCTGATGTAGACTTTGTCTTGATTACTGGAACCATTTCAATCCTTACGATTACACCATTTCTTCAAAAGATTTTATCAATAGTATGTTTCAAGATTTATAATAACTTCATGATTAGAAAATAATCATCTCATTTTTTTATAAATTATGAAAAATTTCTAATTCATTACTTCATAAACTTCTTTCAAAACTATTTAACAACAATACAGATTATTCAAATAGAAACATTTGAATTTTTAACTGAACTCATTATGATGGATTGGGTCTGACTCCTAAATAAAAGAACATTCTTACAAAAAGGACAATAGTTAACAAATAAAAAACTTTTTTGGAAACAATTTATCAACAATGATCTTTAATATCCCCATTTTTATTTCTTTATTGAACTCTTAGATTTTTTCACAACTCAATTTTGTAAACAACTCATGTTTTTTTGACTTTTATCAAAACATAGCCTTTCTCAAAATTTAGTATCTTGACACCACACTACTGGATGAAGTAAATTTTTAAAGGAATTCCATACCTTGGTAGAAAGAATATTTTGAGTCCATGTAAAGATAAACTTCATTCACTTTTATTTTTTCCTCTCACTTTTATCTTCCTATCCCCCATTTTATGATAACCAAAGCTTCAAATTCTTTTAAGAAAGATAAGTAAAAACTTATTACAATATGAGTTTGTTACTTTATCTTCCCCCTTTTCAACATAATCCAAATCATGGTAGAGGTAGATTTCTTCCTTATGAGGTTTAGTAAGACATGGTTGGAGGATGAACATGATATTTTAGCCTCAATTCCACAAACATTTCTTTCAAAATTACTTTTGTAAAGATATCAGTATAAGAGTTAGTGTCTTAGAACCAACTGTTTGTACTTTTATTACATAGATATTTAATTTATTTAAATATTAAACATTTTATTACATATTTTTTTATTGTTATACATGACTATGATGTAATAATGTACTTGTGTATTTGTTGCATTAATAAGGTCATGGTAGTTCCCGGCTATGATGAGAACCTGGAAATTCTATAACAATATGCTTAAATATAGTTCTACGGTTAAATGGCATACTATTATGGGACACATAACATGAATACCGTTAGGTGTGAGTACTCATAACAAGATGAGACTTCCTCTCATGAAGTTCGCACTTGGTAATCTCCAAGACAGAAGATTATGAGAACCGACCCACCAGTAGGAATTCTATATGTTTTGGTGTCATCATATATTTCTATCTTCAAGAATGTGTAATGATATTTAGACTTTAAGATTATCATTAATAAGTGTCATGACTTGCACACTTTGATTTACTGATGAAAACTATCACACATAATGTTGGTGGGAAGTAGGGTACATTGGGTGCATCATGAGTGACGTGTTATTAATGGATAATTTGAGGATGGATTTGTCCCTTCCATTTATGGAAGTTGATATCTCGACCCTTTGATTAAAATAGAACCGTCACGCAAAATTCCATCACCATGGTTTAACGATGAGTGTATTTTAGGTAGTCAAAGAATGATGTATCAAGAATAAAAGTTGATGACACTATCATGAAACCTTCTTGATGAGATATTGAGACCAAAGGATTATATTACACAGTGAGCGTTCACATGTGGATGTCATTGTTGTAACATTATGTTCTTTCTCTTGGGCGCCTTGATCCATTTCTATACAGTTCTCTTGGACTTTAGGAAAACCTGACTAATGCCAATGAGGAAGAATTCTAGAGGGTGACAAACGAAGTGTTTTTGGTGGTCTCAATTAAATTATATTTGAATTTAATTAATAAATATTATTCTCAAGATAGTGGAATAATTTTATTCATGTTAAAATGCTTTCATAAATTAAATAAATATTTATTCACCAGATTGTGGGTAAATAATATTTATTTATTTTATTGAACATTTAAAAAATATTTATTTACTACATTGTAAATAAATTATTATTTAATATAATAAATTATTTATTTATATATTCAGGTGTTTAATAAATGGAAGTGGAGTTAGAGCAGACCAAGTTCAGTCCGGTAGTAAAATAATTATTTACAAGATGATGAATAATTATTTAACTAGTTGGCACAAATTAAAATAACACCGCTATTATTTTATGACACAAAATTTTATTTATAATTCCGTTTTGCACAAGTTAGCGCACCATAAATAATGAAGTGGTATTATTATTAATTTCATGGGTTTAATATATAGTTATGAATTTATTTAATTATTGTTATGCAATTAAATATTGTAACTGAATCCCTATGTCAATAAATAGACACAAACATCTATTGTGCCATGTACTGAACTGCACACCCGACGAATTTAGAATTGTTGAGCTAAACATTTTCTCTCTTGAATCCTCTTTATACCCCTCTTAAGAACAGGAGACATTCTTCAAGTATGAATAACAAGCGATCAAGAACGATCAACACAAGTCTCTTGCTTCACTGCACTAACACCTGGAGAATGAGTGGAATCGATCGGAGGCCATCAGAGCACATGTGGATTACCACTAAAGGGATTCAAATTTTGATCCTTGAAAGTGAAACAAGATAATTCGGAAGGGTCATTCCAGACAATCAACATCATAAATGAAGGAAATACCGAAGATCCATGTATTATTTTCTTTATTAAATTAATTAAATTAATTATAAACATGATGTGAATGATCCTCTATAAATATTTTTGGATTCTTCCTTCATTATCTAAATATTTTATTATATTCCCTGGAGACTGGATTTCATCATCATATTGATCACGTAATAATCATTGATCATGGTAAAAAATAAAGTTAGGTGTCGACCCAACTGTGCTTTCATTGTGCCCATAACCTACAAGTGGTATCAGAGTGGTAACATCATAGTTTATAATTATTTCAATAATTTATTGATGATTTAAAGTTTAATAATTTAGTTTTTCAATTCATGGTTAATCATTCTTGTAATCTGGATTTTGAGATCTGTTCTCCCACTTTTTTTTCTTGTTCACCTTACAGAAATGATATTTTCTTTTAATTTTTATTAAAATAAAACAGAGGATCTAATCTGGTGGTACCAAAGGTTCCTGGCCATACAACACCAGAATACACGATGTGTAGTTGGATTCACACACCGTGTATTAAGGTTCAATGCATCGGGACTAGTTTTCCAAACCAAGCCATTTCATTGGAGTTTATCTAAGTCATACAGACTTCATGTGTTCACTAGGAACAATTGGTACATGATTTCTATATTACATGTAGTGTGGTCCACTGGATATGGTGTGTAGTCCTTTCAGGTCAGGGTTGGACTTTGTACCTTGTACATGGGATGCCAGTATGGAGACCGTGTAATGCAGATACTACACGGCGTGTGACCCATTAGACACACCATATAATTCGAAGATTTTGGATGCACATTTACATGTTGTATCCCCGAGCGTGTACCTTGGATGGATAGTGAATGATAGTACACACTGAGTAGTTGGAACTACATTCTATTTACTCATCCAAATTATGCATAATTATTAAAATTTATTATTATATTATACAAGCTCTTGAGATGTGTACCATGGTGCAGTCGTAAATATGAGGCACAACACGTGATAAGAGTTATATATAAATGTTTAATTTGATATATGTGTAATTTTCATTTATAATAATTGGATAGTTATGAATAATAATTCACCAGGTTTCCTCAAAGGTATAAGTTACATGCAAAGATAATTTTAAATGATTTTTTTTAAAATTGTGATGGATGATAATCTCAAGGAAATTCAAAAAAAATTATTAAGATAAAAGGATTATTTAATTGAAGATAATAATTAATCGTTTTGAGAACAATTTATCTTAATAAGAATGATTAAGGAATTGAATACCTGTTTTATTAAATTCATAACTCATTGCATGTATGTGGGTGATCAAGAGGTAGACCAAGACCTTGGTATGTGATTGGTTTCTTTTGAATTTATTTATCAAATTAATTGTTGGCCTGTGAGATATCTCTCCTCATTAATATGTAGGGCCTGTATGCCCATGGTTTCTTTTATATAAACCCCCCCTTTTACCCCTCACCTTGGTGTTAGTTTAAAATCATATATAATGGATGTAACTCCCAAGATATAGGAGGCGGTTCAAGTTAGAGACGAGACGAAACCAATCCCAGGAGATAGAGAGGTGGATAGGTGGAAATATGTAAACACAAACCCAAAAGGTTCAAGGTGTTTCTCCCCTAGGTATGGGTAAGTTTATCAACTTCTAGATAAACTAACCAATAGAAAAGATCATGATCATTCCCTTTGATTTATTTTTATTTATGTCAGTTTCATGCTTTATCATTATGGATGTGTTGTCGTGATCATATAATTAATGTATTAAACAAGCATGCAAGATTGAACTAAAATAAACCAGGATTATGTGTAAATATTATCAATACATGGTTAATCACTTATGTATGTTCCACTTAATATTAACAATCATGTCATAATAATAATAAGTGATTCACACAAAAGAGATAAAAATACCTCAAATAAAATATTAAGGTATACCAAGCCTTATATTACTTGATTAAGGGAAAAAATGAATAAAATTATGTGTTTGCCTAACCCTTATTGGGACACTTAAATTTATACAATAATCCCTTATGAAAGGTTTTGTGTTTACTTAACCATATTACATTAAGAGGAGTATCCCTTTCTAGAATTGGTGTAATATTAGAGGCAAGAGTTGAGAAAATTCAATGTCAGGATTTTAGGATTGGGGAGTCCACTCAACAGATCAAGGAGCTACAAGCCCGTAGTTAGCAAAGACTTACATACCTAAAGACCTTTAAATAGCTTGAACAAACCTTGTTGGGGTTATGTAAAGGGAAATATGGATCCTTGCCACTATTTTTTCATGAAAACTGAAAATTCCTAGTTCAATGGTCAGGGCCATTGGGAATTGATAAAATAGTGGGAGACTTAATAAAATTAATATATTTTTTCTCATAAAAATCAAGAAAATAAAAATGATATTCTCTTTTAATTTTATAATAAAAACAACATTCTCATCAACCACACTATCCCCACGATCAATTCTAGATAAACACAACATCCTCACCGACAGTAACTTCTAGGAATGGTTTAGATGCCTCCAGGTTATCCTATGCCACGAACAAATGTCTTACGTGTTAGAGTCAGCATTACCTGATCCGCCTTCCAAAGAGGTGAGTGATGAGGATTTCCTACTCTATGAGAAACATATGAATGATGCAGTCAACATTCAATGTCTGATGCTATCATCAATTTCTAGTGATCTAATGAAGTATCATGAAAACATAGATGATTATATTATAATCAAGTACATCTTTGGTATTTACCAGGTGAGAGAAAGTTATGATAGTTTTGAGATCCCCAAGGCACTATTTCAGAGTAATATTTGAGAGGGTTCCACAGATGGGACTCATATAGTCAATCACATTGGCTATATTGAGTGCCTAGAGGTTCTAGGTTTTTAACTCCCTGAAGAACCAGGTACTTATCTCACTCTCAAATCACTCCCTTAGAGCTTCTCCAACTTTTTTGTCAATTTCAACATGAACAACATTGAGAAGTATTTATCTTATCTTTTTAGGTTCATTCTCCATACGGAGAAGGATATGAAGTGCGAAAAGCCTTCCATCATTAAGGTGAATAAGAGAAAGGGAAGGTGAAGAGATTTAAGCCCAAATATTCTTCATGACCTTCTATGAAAAGTAAGATCAAAGGGGAGGCAAGGAAACATGAGGCTGTTTGTTTCGCATGTGGAAAGAAAGTCCACTGGAAGAAAAACTGTATATAGCCTAAGAAGCCATGGGATGCTTCTTTTTCATTTTTTATCGAATGCAATCTATCCGTTTCTACAAATTGGGTATTAGATATATATTTTGATTCTCAAATATGTGTCTAAATACAAGAACCAAGTATATTTAGAATGATTAAATGAGGGGAGGTAGATATGTGAGTAGCCAATGAAGCCAGACTTCGTGCTATAGCTATCGGGGACTACCAGCTCATGTTTCCAACTGGGATGATCTTGGTGTTATTGATTTTTTATTATGTTCCATCTGTTACTAAAAAAAATTATTTCTATATCGAGATAAGATACAGATGGATTTGTTTTCATGTTTGGAAATTAATTTTGATTCTTTTACAATTATTTCATTTGTTTTGGTAGGGAAAATTTATACAATGGTCTTTATGTGTTGGATTACACAAAGAAAGTAATGTAAATCAATAACAAAGATACTTACCATGACTCATACCACACCCAACTTTAGCATCACTGACTAGGTCATGTAAATGAGAAACACTTGAAAAAGTTACATCAATATGGATATTTAGATTCTTTTTAACTAGAACAACATGGCATATGTCATGCATGTTTACAAGACAAAATGACCAAAGCCCCATTTAGTAGGAAAGGTGAAAGGGATAAATAAATTCTTTAATAGGTTCATACTAATGTTTGTAGACCATTTCCAGTTGAAGAAAGGGGAGGGTACTAATACATCAAAACTTTTATAGATGTTTTTAGTATATATGGATATATCTTCTTAATGAGCTATAAGTCGATTTCTTTTGATAAGTTCAAAGAATACAAGAATGAAGTTGAGAACCATCTTGGTAAAAATATTGCGAAACTTTTCTTAGACTATGGTAGGGAATATATTAATCAAGACTTCATTGATTACTTATGAGAGTTTGGGATTCTATCCCAACACACTCCTCCTTACACGCCCTAGTGTAATGGTGTGATCGAAAGGAGGAACCACACCATGTTGGATATGGTGATATCAATGATGAGTCATGTGAGTTTTCCATTATCCATTTAAGGATATGCGTTACAAACAAAAACTCACATACTAAACCAAGTATCAAATAAATTAATAGATGGTATTCCATATGGGTTATGGAGTGGAAAAAATGCCATGTTATCGAATTTACATGTTTTGGGAATCTATGCATTTGTTAAGAACTCTTCAGGTGACAAATGTGCACCCTAAAGAACAAAGTGCACCTTTATAGGATACCCCATGGAAACAAGGGGATATTACCTATAAAACCTCTCAGACAAAAAATTTACAGTGGAAAGACACACCATATTCTTTGAGAGGGAGAACATTTCCAAAAGAGAGAGTGGGAGCGAGATATACTTTGATGAAGTTGAGGCTCAAGGTACACAAGATTTGGTATATGAGAAAATTACACAAATCCCAGTGGATGAAAGAACTATTCCAGAGACATAAGAACTACGTAGGAGTACAAGAGAGGTTAGAGAACCCGAATGGTACGGTTTTCTAGTGACCAAGGATGGTGACTCATTATTAGTTGATAATAATGATCCTCTAACCTACAAGGAAGTAGTAAGTGGCACAAATTCTTCCAAGTGGAAAAAAGTCATGAATTCTAAAATGGATTCCATATACCAAAAAAAAGTATGGATTTTGGTAGATCCTCCAGTTGATGTAAATCATGTTGTTTTAAAATGGGTATTCAAGAATAAACTGAACATGGAAGGACAAGTCAGTACCTATAAGCACAACTGGTTGCAAAAGGGTTTAAACAACATCAAGGAATTGACTACGACAAAACCTTTTCACAAGTTTCAATACAGAAATCTATCATAATTATATTGGAAACTACTTCTTACCATGACTATGAGATTTGGAAAACGGATGTCAAAACGACCTTCCATAATGGGAACCTTCAGGATGATGTCTACATGACACAACCTGAAGGGTTTATGACTCCAAAGGATGCCAATAAGGTATGAATGCTTCATAAATCCATTTATAGATTAAAGAAATCATCTAGGACACGGAACATTAAATTTGATGGATCTATAAGGAATTTTTTTATCATGAACGAATGCGAGCCTTGTGTCTACAAATGGTTTAGTGCGAGTGCAATAGTTTCCCTAATAGTATATTTTGATGACATATTACTGATTGGAAATGAAATATTAGTCTTACAGTCTATTAAGGAATGGTTAAATCAATGCTTCTCCATGAAGGACTTGGGCAAGGTAGCATATATTCTTGGGATCAAGATCCACCGTGATAGATCCAAGATATTTCTGGGTGTAAGTCAAAGTACATACGTTGATAAGATACTAAAGCGATTCAGTATAGAACAATTCAAGAAAGGATTATTTTTAGTATCACATGGCATTCATATTTCAAAGAAAATGTGTCTTGAAATAAATGAGGAAATAAAGATAATGAAAAAACTCCATACATATCAGTGATTCGGTCAGTCATGTATGCCATGCTATATACTAGGCTGGATGTTGCCTATGCATTGAGTGCAGTAGGAATATATACAGATGACCCAGGTGACCACCATTGGATGGTAGTCAAAACTATCCTAAAGTATCCAAGGAGTACTAAGAATAGGTTCATGGTTTATGGAAGAGATGAGGAACTAGTCATTAGAGTATATGTGGATTCTAGTTTTCAAACGGATCAAGATGACATGATGTTACAAACGAGATACATCTTCACATTAAATGGAGGTTCAGTGAGATGGAAGAGCTCAAAGAAGAGTTTGGTCACAGATTTTATAGTAGATTCTGAGCATATCGAAGCTTTTGAGGTAGCTAAAGAAGTAGTTTGGATGTGAAGCTCTGTCTAGGAGCAATATGTGATACCTAGCAGTAAAGATCCCATCACATTGTACTGTGATAATATTGTAGTAGTGGCTCTCGCAAAAGATCCAAGGTCACGTCAGTGGATGAAGCACATACTTTTTAAATATCATATCTTCAGATATTTTTCTCAGAGAGATAAAGTTATTGTGAGAAGTATTTCCACAGAAGACAACATGGAAGACTCCTTGACTAAAGCCTTGACTCATTATAAAAAAGATCACTATGTGAGGTCTAGTGGATTGAAAGTCATGGGCAGTTAGTTTTCTCTAGTCCAAGTGGATTTTTTTAATAGTTTGTGTCCTAGAACCAACTGGTTGTACTTTTATTAAATATATATTTAATTTATTTAAATATTAAACATCTTATTACATATTATTCATTGTTCTGCATGACTATGATGTAATAATGTCCTAGAGTATTTGTTTCATTGATAAGGTCATGGTAGTTCCCCACTATGATGAGAACCTTGAAATGATACAACAATATTCTTAAATATAGTTCTACGGTTGGATGAAATACTATGATGGGACACATATCATTCAGACCGTTAGGTGCGAGTATTCATAAGCAGATGAGACTTCCTCTCATGAAGTTCACACTTGGTAATCTTCAAGATAAGAGATTACAAGAATAGACCCGCCAGTAGGAATTTTCATGTTTTGGTGTCATCATATTTTTCGATCTGTGAGCATGTGTAATGATCCTTAGACATCAATATTATCATTAATACATGTCACAACTCACACACTTTGATTTACTGAAGAAAAACATCACACAAACAGTTGGCGAGAAGTCGGGTACGTTGGGTGCATCATGAGTGGCATGTTATTAATGGACAATTCGTGGAAGTATTTGTCCCTTCTGTTTATGGAAGTTGACATCTCAGCACTTTGATTGAAATAGAACCATCACACGAAATTCCATGTCCATGGTGTAAAAATTAGTTTATTTCAGGTAGTCATAGAATGACGTATTGAGCATAAAAGTTGATGACACTATCATGAAACCTGTTTAATGAGATATTGCGACAAAGGGATTATATTACACAATGAAAGTTTGTATGTGGATTTTTTTGTTGTGACTTTAAGTTCTTCCTCTTGGTTTCCTTGAACCATCACTAGAAAGTACTCTTAGACTTTATGAAAACCCAAGTAATGCCAATGAAAAAGAATCCTAGGGGGTCACACACTAAGTGTTTCTGGGGGTCTCAGTTAAATTCTATTTGAATTTAATTAATAAATTTTATTCTCCAGACAATGGAATAATTTTATTCATGTTAATATGATTTCATAAATTAAATAAATATTTATTCACTACATTGTGGGTAAAATATATTTATTTATTTTATTGAACATTTAATGAATATTTATTTTCCAGTTTGTAAATAAAATATTTATTTAAGAGAATAATTAATTAATTTATTTATCTGGGTGTTCAATAAATGTATGTTGAGTTCAAGTGGACCAAGGACGGTCCAGTAGAAATATAATTATTTTCAAGACGATAAATAATTATTTAACTAGTTGGAACAAATTAAAATAACACTCCTATTATTTTTTGATGCGTAATTTGATTTATAATTCCATTTTTCACATATTAGCACAACATAAATAATGAAGCTGTATTATTATTATTTTCGTGGGTTTTCTTTAAGGTTATGACTGTTTTTAATTGCTGTTATGCAATTAAATATTGTAACCTAATCCTCATGTCAATAAATAGACACATACATCTATTATGCCATGTACCGAACCACACACCCAATGAATTGAGAATTGTTGAGCTAAAAAATTTCTCTCTTGAATCCTCTTTTGGCCCCTCTCAAGAACAAGATACATTATTCATCTATGAAGCAAAATTGATCCAGAACAACTAACAGAAGACACTTTCTTCGCTGCGCTAGCACCCGGAGAACAAGTGGTCTCAGTTAGAGGCCATTAGAGTATGTGTTGATCACCGCTAGAGGGATCATGGTTAGGATCTTTTAAATGAAAAAAAGATAATCTAGAAGGGTCATTCTAGATGATAAACATCATAAATGAAGGAAATAATAATGATCCAGGTATTATTTTCATAATGAAATTAATTAAATTAAATATAAACATGATGTGCAAGATCATCTCTAATGGTTTCATGGCTCTTCCTTCTTTATCTAAATCATTGATTCTATTATATGGAGACTCGCGTTCATCATAATGTTGATCCCAGAATAATCATTGAACATGGTAAAAATTATAGTTGGGTGTTGTTCCAACCGCACTTCCACTGTTCCTGGAACCTCCAATCAGCAATCTGATACTTTGTTAGAAGGTATTCCAACAAAACATCACCAAGAAAAACTTTATCTTCTAAAAAATGAAACTATATATCAATGTGTTTTGGTCTTGAACTTTGGACATGATTCTTAGAAGGATCAACTTAACTTTGATTATCAAAAAGTATATTCAATGGTTTAGAAACATTTACCTTCAAATCATCCTATAAACATTCATCAACAATATTTGAGCAGAAGCCTAAGTTGTTGAAAAATATTCGGATTCAACTATAATCAAAGTTATTGAACGTTGTTTCTTACTATTACAACTCATACAATATTCACCCAAGAAAAATGTTCCTCCTATGGTTGATTTTAGATCATTATAATCTCCATCCCAATTGCATTAGTATAACTATGAAACATCATCTCATAATTTATTTTTTATAAAAACCCATGAAAATTTGATCCTATAAAATTACTCAAAATTATTTTTTCTTCCATCATATAGGATTATTTTAGACTACATTGATACATAGCACACAAAGTCACAATATAAAAAATATCAGGTCTTAAGGCTGTAAGGAAACATAAAATTTTTATCAGCTTCCAAAAATCCTTCTGATTCACACTTTTTTCTGGATTTGTCTTTACTCAACATTGTGATCACAGATATATGAGTAGAAACTTATTTGAATTTTTCCATCCCAAAATTCATTAACAATTACCTGGAATACTTTTTTTGAGATAAGAAAATGTATTTTCCCTTTTGATGAACTTGTAATCCAATGAAGAAAGTGAATATTCCAAGTATATAAATTTCAAAATTCTTATTCATTTACTCAGAAAATGTTTTAGAAACATCATCTCTATCCTTAGAAAAAATTACATCATCCACATAAACAATTAGAATTGGATTTATGGAGTCATAATATTTCACATAAAAGTTCCTATCAACTTTTCCATTGGAAAATATAAACACTCTCAAAAAACTTTCATGTTTAGAATACCACAAACGTGGAGCTTGTTTCATCATATACAAATCTTTATTAAATTTAAAAACATTGTTTTCATCATCATCAAGTAGAACCCAAAAAGGTTTTTCAATGTAAATTTATTATTCAATCACTTCATTTAAGAAATATGACTTTATATCCATGTTATAAACAATGTAATTCCAATGAAAAACCACAACAAGAAAAATTTAAATAGTTTCAAGCATTATAAGGGGGAAAGGATTCATCAAAATCCACAGCTTCCACCTGTTCGTATCCTTTACAAACAAGTATTGATTTGTTTCTTGAAACTTCTCCATGATTATTCAATTTCTTTCTATAAACCCAAATTTTTCCGATGGTATTTTCATTTCCTGACCATGGAACAAGTTTCCATGTTTAATTTTTCTCAATATGACCTAACACTTCATTCATAGATTCCACCCATTCTTACTGTTTAATAGACGCTGAAACTGATTCCGATTAAACTCTTGAGATATGTGAAGTTTGATTTTATAATCTCAACTTCCTTTTGGTATGAACCAGAGCTGTTTGATTCCCAATAATGTTTTTGGATTCAATATGGTTTTTTAAGGTATGAAACTTCAACGTTTCTTTCCCAGTTGAACGTTCCTCATCATATGATTCTTTTTAATATTGATAAGGATGTTTTGACTTACTTTTACTATTTTCAGAAATCTCTAGTTTATCATAATCAACATTATCAATAATTTTTGTTATGGAATTTTGGTTTTCAATATCTTTCACATCATATGAGTCCACCAAATTTTATAAACATTTGTTCTAACATTTGTAACTTATTTCATTTGGTGAATAACACTTAAAATTTCCTTCCTCATATTTCTCATCAAACTTTCCCAGATCCAGATTTTTGATTTTAAGTAAACATAGACTTCCAAAAACATTGAAGTATTTCATTAAATCTTTTTTTATACCACATTTTATAAGGATTTATATTGGTTTTTGGTATCAATAAACATCTATTTTTCACATTAATAATTTTACTGAAAACTTTTGTTCAATAGAATTTTGAAAGATTGTATTATGCTAACATACTTATTCCCCTTTCCACCAAACTTATATTACTTCTTTCTGTTACTCCATATTCTTGTGGAGTATAGGAAACACTATATTGATGTTTAATACCATGATTTATTAGATAAGTTTCAGAATTATTTCTTTTGAATTTGGTACCATTATCTATTCTCAACTTTTTTATGGAAACCTAATTTCGTTGTCAACATATTTTCTAAATAATTTGAACATTTAAATAGCCTATGAATTTGTGATTCATAATAAATATGTCTGTCATATAAGTGAAATAATCAATAAAATTGATAAAGTATAAATCTCTTTTTGTTGACTGAGGTCTAATCGACCCACATAAATTAGAATGATTAAGCTCAAGTGGTCTAGTAGATTTAATCTCAAATATTTTATGACTTTTGTTAATTATATTCTATTTTAACAAGTTACACAAACACCTTCTTATCTTATTTTAGATTCTATAAATTTTTGTAAGATGTAAAATTGAATAAGTTTTTTCCTACTTTTCTATACAAGGTTCCCATGTCTCTAATGCCACAATTTTTTTTCAACTTCATCCCTCAAGTAATAGGAATTGATGAATTCTAATATTTAAAGGATATTCCCACTAGTTATATCTTCTTTTATAATAACTTTTCCATGTTTCAAAATTCTGAGGATAAAAAAATTATTTCTAAAAAAAATTATTTTTCATTATCAAAAAGTTGAATTACACTAATAAGTTATGTTTTTTACCATAAAAAAATAATACATCCTTATATTTCAACTTCTCTACTTCAATCATAGCTGTTCTAATTTCTCTAATTTTTAAGAAAATATCATTAACAAATGTAACTGCTTCTCCACCACGATATTCAACATGTTTCAAGATTTTTATATCACCTATCTTGTGTGAAGAACAACCACTATCAAGTATATATTGTTTTTTCCTTTTAATTTATTTGAAAGCTATCTCAACAAAAAAAGATCTTTCCTCAAGTTTCCTATATTCGGTATATTTTTATTTAGTATTATAAAAAAAAATTGTTCTGGAAGAAGTGTCATACAATTTTTTTTCTTGATGACCAGCCTCATCACATCTTCTACAAAAATTTTCCATACTTTTAAATTTATTTTTTATTGTAATATATGTAACATCTTAATATTTTTATTTTCTAACATTCTATGGGTTAGGAAAGTTACTCATACTTCTTCCACCATTACTTTAACTTTGTTCAATACTTCTTATAGGTAGAGATAAGTTGTGCAAACAATTATAAGTTATATTACCATAGTTTCCATAACACCAGAAATAGCTACCAAATCTTGATTTTCAATTGAAGTAAGATCTTTTTATGTAGATACTTTATTGAGGTTGATAAAATCTTTCTTCTTTAAAAATATCTAGATGTGGACCATCTTTTCTCCTAAGTGGTTTGTCAAATTTTAGAGATTAAATAGGATTCTCACTATAATGGCTCGGACCTCTCCGGCCCATTCCTTTGTCGAAAAGAAGGTCATGAAGTGTTCTAGAGGGTAGAATGGACTTTTTTCACACTTTTCAGAATTTTGTAACTACACGTCGTGTAGTATGAGTACACTCCATGTACCACCCTACTGGGTATACCCCGTGTTGAATATGCTTCCTTTCCGTGTTAAATAAATGAGTACATGCCATGTATCCCATACTACAGGCCGTGTAGTTCCTCCCCGCGTACGCGTTACCCTCAAACCATGTGTTGACCAGTCAACAGTCGTGTTCTGTGTTGAAGGCGTGTCATTTCCACGTGACATAAATTAGGACATGTTGTGTAGCCCATACTACACGTTGTGTAGTTCCTCCCCACGTACGCATTACCCTCAAATCGTGTGTTGACCAGTCAACTACCATGTGCCGCGTTGAATGCCGTGTTGGAAGCCGCATGGCGACCGTGTGGAATGGCCGAGTACACACCGTGTACTAGTAATTACACACCGTGTACTTTAGTTTTTCTTGCCTATAAAAGGATGGGGCCTCTCATCCTTTTCAGACCATTCCTCTCCTCCCCATTCCTTCGAGCAAAGATTTCCCAAGAGACTCCAAAGGTCCTTTCTTCCATAACTTCTTCGTCCGAGCTCCGATTTACAATCCGTCAGCGGCCACAAGATCGTAACGACGAGGTAGAACTTCTGAGCTTGGTTATATTTCTTTCCCTTCGGCCTTTCCTTCCCAGATTCCACATGAGGAGGTTTTTTCTGGGTTTTGTCAGAAGCGACGGACGCCGACGGACATCTTCTAAAGTTGATTCGGAGGAGCGTTGTGATCAGAACCTGTTGAGGTAGGGATCTTACATTCATCTCTTTATTTTGTGCATCTTTGGTGGGAGGGGGTCGTGACAGAATGGTATCAAAGATGATGGTTGATAGATAGGATGGAGTCTTGATTTAGCCACAGGGGGGATTGCATGGGATGGTAGGGCGACATTGTTGACTGATGTTGGTGCGTGACATAGGCTAGGGGAGACCGACTAGGACACGGTATTTTAGGCCTCCCCGTGATCTGATACAAGGACTCTAAGCCTACCAAACGACCAAGTGATACTACATTTATTTTAGGGTATATACCCTAGGAAAGGTGCATGCAACATCATGATTGTGTTTTTAATTGATTTGGGTGTTCTGGGAAAGAAATTGAAATAAATTGATAAAATGAACCTTGAGAAATTTCCTTGCTACTTGGGATTAAGCGATATTTGTTTACCGTACAGTTATGGCACCTGGACGTTGTCCCCAGGTGACTCAGACAGTTGAGGCCCAGTAGATTTAGGAATTCAATCGGTTGAGGATTGACCGAGAGGAGGAAGATGGCCAGTGGCAGAAGACTCTCCGTTCATTCTAGTGAAAAACCCTCAAGAAGTAATAGGGTAGTACTTCAGATATAGAGACAGAGGGGTGTCTTGAGGAGCTAGGGATCTCTTTTACTTTGATTGATTCTCTGAGGGAGTACTGGGTTCCCCTAACATTCAGTTAGCTAAGACGTGCGGCACGTCAGTGGTGGACACTCTACCTCGGGGAGAGGTCAGAGGCAGAGGTTCTGTGGGCTGACTTTGAGAAGGAGTTAAGAGATGAATTCTTTTCATCCATGATCAAGGCGGAGAAGATATATGAGTTACTCTCCCTCCAACATGGGAGTATGTTAGTATGAGAGTTGGGGATCAAGTTCAAGGATCTCCTACGCTTTTCTATGGATCTCTTTCTGGATGAGGAGTCTCAGGTGAGACATTTGAAGGAGGTGCTTCTTCCTTCACTCTAGTATGCTGTCACCCCCTTCACCCTTCCGACTTACTTGGCAATACAGAAGAAGGAATAGTTTGTAGAGAGGATGCACTTGCAGGGAGGTGCACCACGAGAGGGGATCCAGCTGGGTTCGGCGAAGGGGAAGGTAGTTAGCCGTAGGTCTCCTGTGACAGGACCTTCCGGATTCAAGCTAGTAGGGAGCGGGCCCCAGCAGTTCCAGTTCAGATCTTCGGGTCCTCGTCCCTTTTTTACGAGCCCAGGACCGAAGTGTTTCTCTTTTGGAGGTTTTGGTCACGTTCAGAGTGGTGCCCGACCCGAGCTCATTACGGTGGAGGTGGGCAGGTTCATCGCCCGCCTTAGCAGCACCAGTTGTCGGCGAGACCCTTCCAGCAGCAGCAGGACCCTGCTCCTCCGAGGGTAGACTTTGCAGGAGGAGGCCGTCCTCAGGGTTCTCCTCAGGGACCTCGACCAGGGTGTGGTCGGGGAGGTGGTCGACATCAGAGAGGCAGATAAGTAGGGCGTGGATAGTTGCACACAGTAGAGTTAGCGGCTCTAGTAGAACTAGAGGTAGTGCGAGGTACGATTTGTGTTTTCAGCACTCTCATTTCTGCTTTGTTCGATTCGGGAGCTTCACACTCCTTTGTTGCACCCGGTCTAGCCCATGCCTTGGGTATAGACATAGAGAGACTTTTCAGACCCCTGGTGCTGAGTACACTAGTTGGAGGTCAGGCCAGCGTATCTTGTGTTTGTTGGGGATGTGGGATGACGTTCAGACCACATCGATCTAGTGTGGATCTTCTTTTACTATAGATGCAGCCATACAATGTCATCCGAGGCATCGACTGGCTGTTTTTTGTTAGTTACATTATCGACTGCTTCCGAAGAAGAGTCGTGTTCTCTGACGTGGATGAGCATCGTATAGCTTTTTTTTGGTGAGAGGAGCTATCAGGTGGGAAGCCGACATGTGAAGCCTCTCCTTTCTTTGTTAGGCAGGTTATCAATGGTTTCAGCTAAAACATAGATGATGGATGTCCCAAAGGTTGTTGGGGAGTTCCTCAATGTTTTTCCCGAGGAGGTTGTGACTCTACCCCCCTGACGTGATGTTGAGTTCGGGATAGACTTACAGCCTGGTGCCCTTCTGATTTTGATTGCCCCTTATCGGATGTCACTGACAGAGTTGCGGGAGTTGCATATTTAGATTGACGATCTGATGGATATGGGTTTTGTTCGACCCAGAGTGTCATCATGGGGTGCTCCAGTTTTGTTCGTGAAGAAGGCAGATGGTGGTCTTAGGCTATGCATAGACTACCGAAGGTTGAATCAGGTGACAGTCAAGAACCGTTACCCCCTTCCAAGGATAGATGATCTCTCCGACCAGCTGAGGTGAGCAGTTTGGTTTTATAAGATTGATCTACGATCTGGATATCATCAGCTGGGGGTAAAGGATAGTGACAACTCGAAGAAAGATTTCTGGTGCAGTTATGGGCACTTTGAGTTTGTAGTGATGTCGTTTGGAGTTACAAATGCACCAAAAATGTTCATGAGACATATGAACTTTGTCTTCTGAGAGTTTCTGGACTGGTTCATCATTGTGTTTATCGATGAAATCCTGATCTACTCAAGATCAGAGGAGGAGCACATTGAGCATCTCAGGGTAGTCTTGGAAGTCCTTCGACACCACCAGCTTTATGGGAAATTATCGAAGTGTATGTTCTTGACGCAAGAAGTACACTTCCTTGGGCACGTGGTGTCTCAGCATGGAGTGTCATTGGACCCGTCGAAGGTTGAGGTAGTTGTTTCTTGGACAGAACCCAAGAGCGTGGCAGAAGTTCGTAGTTTCCTGGGGTTGTCAGGTTATTATCGGAGGTTCATCTCAGACTTCTCTCGAGTTGCTGCTCCATTGACATCTTTGAATAGGACGAACCAGGTCTTCCTATGGAGCAAGCAGTTCTATAAAGCTTTTGAATACCTGAAGGAGAAGTTGTTTAGTGATCTAGTACTCAGGTTTCCAGAGGAAGGGTTGTTGTATGAGGTGTTTTGTGATGCTTCTGGCCTTGGTTTTGGGTGCGTACTGATGCAGAAGAAGGGTGTGATCTGTTATGGTTCTAGGCAGTTGCGCCCTCACAAGCTTAATTATGCCACCCATGACCTAGAGCTTGCAGGAGTAGTGTTCGCACTGATGTTGTGGAAACATTACCTTTTTGGGGAGCGCTTTGTGGTCTTCTTAGATAACAAGGGCTTAGGTTATATCTTCTCCCAGCGTGACATGAACTTACAACAGTGGAGATGGGTTGAGTTTCTCCAAGACTATGACTTGGAGATCTCTTACACTGAAGGTAAGGGAAATGTTGTGGATGATTCCCTGAGCAGGAAGTCGCATAAGGAAGCGGTTCGGGAATCCACTGATGCTTGGAAAGTGATGGGAGAGTTGGCTGCCTTGCACTTGGATGCAAGGGTAGAGGGTGTTAGAGGCTTTTTTTTTTCAGATGACGGTGCAACCCTCTATGTTGTAGTAGGTGGAAGAGTCTAAGTGGGGAGACTCTGAGGCAGAAGTAATGCGGGATCGTATCGATTAGGGGAACGCTCCGAAGGATGGTCAGAGGACAACCGACATCAGATGATTTTTCGTGGAAGGATGTTTGTTCCGGAGGAAATGTGTGAGGGAGTTCTCCGTGAGTTCCATATCTCAGCCTTGGTGGTACACCCTGAAGTTTCAAAACTGTACCAAGGCCTGAGGGAACAGTTTTGGTGGCCCTGGGTGAAACGGGCAGTGGCGGAGTTTGTGGCTAAGTGCCTAGTGTGTCAGCAAGTAAGGGCTGAACACCATGTTCCCAGTGGTTTGTTGCATCCCTTAGATGTCCTAGAGTGGAAGTGGGATTACATCTCAATGATCTTCGTCATAGGACTACCCATAGCTTAGGGTGGTTATGATGCTATTTGGGTAGTGGTGGATCAACTGATGAAATCAACTCACTTCTTAGCAATTAAGGAGTCGGGCCCGGTGAGTACCTTAGCATAGAGGTACGTAGATGAGGTGGTGCGTTTTCATGGAGTTCCAAAGACCATCGTCTCAGATCGAGATACTCAGTTTACCTCACGAGTCGGGAGGGGGTTACAACATGCTTTTGGCACCCAGCTATGCCTTAGCACTGCTTTCCACCCCAGACCGATGGGCAGACAGAGCAGACTATCAAGACATTAGAGGACATGCTGCGAGAATGCGTTTTGGATTTCATAGGATCATGGGTGCGACACTTGCCTTTAGTAGAGTTTTCCTACAACAACAGATTCCACTCTACTATTGGCATGTCATTTTTTGAGGTTCTGTATTGAAGACCATGTCGTTCACCCATTTTCTAGAAAGAGGTTGGTGAGACAGGTGCTCTTGGGCCAGAGGTAGTACCGAGCACCACATAGAAAGTTCAGCTTGTTCGTGAGAGGTTGAAAGCGGCTCAGGACAGACAAAAGTCTTATGATGATCATCGGAGGAGGCCCTTGGAGTTCTAGTTGGGAGATCATGTGTTCTTGAAGGTTTCCCCACGACGGGGGCAGCAGAGGTTTGGGAAGGAGAGTAAGATCTCCCTTAGGTTCATCAGACCATTTGAGGTGCTGAGGTGAGTCACTGAGGTGGCATATCAGCTGGCCCTGCCACCTTAGTTGGAGAAGGTTCACGACGTCTTCCATGTCTCCCAGCTTTGTCAGTACTTAGAAGACGACTCTCACGTTATCGACTGAGGAGAGTCATATATGGGAGACGACACGACCTTTGAGGAACGACCAGTCATAATCTAGGATCGTAAAGAGAAGGTGGTCAGTGGACGAACCATCACCTTGGTTCGTGTGTTGTGGAGACATGGTGGCCTCGAGGAGAGAACTTGAAAGCGGGAGGCCTGGATGCACGCTCAGTACCCGGAGTTGTTTTGACTTGTGTTTTCTTTTGTTCTTCTGAGATTGTTTTGATGTTATTCTTTGTACCTTTGATAAATGGAATGATTGGATTGTTGGTTGTGAGATGTTTTGTTTCCCTGTTCTCTGGAAGTGTGTAACGTGTCCGGATATGTGGGGAAAGGGAAATCCTGATCCTTAATCGATACACATTAATGCGGATGCGATTGAACTGGTGCGGGCGAGTCAGTTCCACCTAAAGCGGATAATATCTCGACATGGGAGAAGTAATTTCCCCAAGCCACGTGTTCGGGCAGTGTGTTGGTTGTACGGTGTTGGGGGCAGTGTAAGTTGAAAAAAAATCCTAATATATGGAAGTTGGAAGACCCAATTCTTAATTTATACACATTAATGCAGATTCTATTAAACCCATGCAGGCGAGTCAGTGCCGCCTAAAGCGGATAATATCTCGACATAGGAGAAGGAATTCCTAACACATATGATTAGGGTTGTTGTTTGGTTTCCTGTTATAACGAGATCCCTAAGAGGTATCTTGTTGGGTTCCTCTGTGTTGGTTTTTGAATTCTCTGGGACGAGAATGTTTTAAGAGGTATCTGATGTAATGTCCCAGACCTCTCCGGCAAATTCCTTTGTCGAAAAGAAGGTCATGATGTGTTCTGGAGGGTAGAATGGACTTTTTCCACATTTTTTAGAATTTGGTAACTACACGCCGTGTAGTGTGAGTACACGTCCTGTACCACCCAACCGGGTATACCCCATGTTTATGCCGTGTCCTTGTCGTGTGAAATAAATGAGTACACGCCGTGTATCCCATACTACACGTCGTGTAGTTCCTCCCCGCATAGGCGTTACCCTCAAACTGTGTGTTGACCAGTCAACGACCATGTGCCGTGTTGAAGGTGTGTCCTTTCCATGTGAAATAAATGAGTACACACCATGTAGCCCATACTACAGACCGTGTAGTTACTCCCCGCATACGAGTTACCCTCAAACCGTGTGTTGACCAGTCAACGGTCATGTGCCGCATTGAATGCCGTGTTGGAAGCCATGTGGTGACCGTGTGGAATGCCCAAGTACACACCCTGTACTAGTAAGTACACACTGTCCACTTTAGTTTTTCTCACCTATAAAAGGAGGGGGCCTCTTTTCCTTTTCAAACCATTCCACTCCTCCCCATTCCTTCGAGCAGAGCTCTCTCAAGAGACTCTAAATCTCTTTTATTCCATAACTTCTTTGTCCGAGCTCCAATTTACGATCTGTCAGCGGCCACGATATCATAACGACGATTCGGAACTTATGATCTTGTATATGTTGCTTTACCTTTGGCATTTCCTTCCCATATTCCACTTGAGGAGGTTTTTTCAGGGTTTTGTTAGAAGCAATGGACGCCGATGGACATCTTCTAAAGTTGATCCGAGGGAGCGTTGTGATCAGAACCTGTTGAGGTAGGGATCTTACCTTTGCCTCTCTCTTTTGTGCATCTTTGGTGGGAGGGGGTCATAACACTCACATCCTTTTTCAACCCATTATTTTCCAATACATTTTCTAAAACTTGAAATGCTAGAAAAATCAGATGAAACATTTTTTTTATTTGATGATTTCACATGATTCTTGATTTGAGGGTTCTAATCAACTTTAGAAGTATCAAATTTTTGTTATAAGGATTTATTAATGTTTAAATTCATATTCCTCATATTACTTTCAGACCTAATAATTTTTGATTGTATCTTGTTAACTTCTTCTTCCTTGGAATCCAACTTTGTATTGAGATCTTCAACCATTTTTCCTTGTTCAACAATTATAAGTTTTTAACTTAAGATATTTTGATTGTATTCTTCCTCATGATTGATGACTTCTTTTATTCCATCAGAAACCTCGTCACAATCTTAATTCATTACTAAAATTTATTTCTTGAGAGTTTTTTTCTCAATACATGTAACAAGTTCTATTCTGAGATGATACTCTATATAAGATTCTTCACCACCTTCTTCAATTTATAAGGAATATTTTATTTTCTCAACTTTTTCAATGAAGGTTCTAATTTTTTATGAACATTCATCTTCATAATAATTGTTGCCAGTTGATTCCAATTAAACTTTATTACTCAACATACTTGTTTTGTTTCCAGTAAACTTCTACATGTATTTGTTGGATTACTTTCTCCTTTATAATTTTGTTACACTTATTCTATTAAGGATTTTTATTGGAATCATCTCTATATTCTCCATGTTTCTTCTTGGGGAAATTCATATCCAAGTGTCAAATTCCACCACACTCAAAAAATTTGAGAGGAAGTTTGCCTCCATATTTTCCTCTTCCTCTGATAGTTTTAGGGACATGATATATAATATTATCATTCCACTCACCATCTTCCTAATCTTTAAACTCATAAGGTTTAGCTTCTTCAATATCTTGGATTTTAATATTTCTCATAGCTTCAAAATCTTTTCATCTTTCTTCTTTTTTTTAACATTATATATTTCATCATTCTTATAAAATAAGATTGTAACTAAATTCATCAAAATATAAATCATCCTTATATTCTAAAAAAGAAATTTTAGAATCAAAACTATTTGGGAAGTTTCACAAAAGTTTCTTTACAATTATAGAATTTCCCAAGACATCTCTAAATCCTCTAATGTTGTAACAAATTTCATTTACTCTTGTGATGTATTCATCAATAATTTCTCTATCTCACATTTTTATGTCTTTATACTTGCTATTAAAAATTTGTATCTTTGCATCCTTCACTTTATTATTCCCTTTAAAAATACTTTTTATCTTGTACCACATACTTTTTGAAGTTTTGAGACCAATAACCTTCCATAGAAAATTCTTTGATAAGGACATAAGGATTTAATCTCCATCATTTACTTCAAATTCTATATTTATCTTATTAGAAAACATCATAGGAGTATCTTTCTCAAGAGGTGGAAAACCAATAGTAGCAACATCAACAACTTCCAGGACAAGATATATGAGATAAAGAATCTTCCTATATTTCCATCCATAATAATTTTTCCATAAAATGTAGAAATTACTCAACTATTTATAGAGTTGATATTATCCACAATAAGGATTCTTCAAAGAAACCTATCTCTTATACCACTTTAATTTTTTAAGGATCAAATAAAAACTGAGGGGGGGGGGGGTGAATTAGTTGTTCACTTTTTTATAAGTTTCAATACTTTTTAAAACACCACCCCTACAACCTGTTAAGATTTATTTCCTTATCATCATTTTGTAAATATTTATGCATGAAAAAGTAGAAAATAAATTAAATAACACAATATTTACAATGTTTTGCCTTAGTGTATTAACATACAGCCTTGATATAACCAATCCCACGGGTATATAGAAATTTACTATTATGAATAAGTTAATACAACTTGTTCCAACTACCATTAGACACCTTATATCTCTTTATAGGAAATATTATACAAAATACCATTAGGTTAAAATGTTTCTTATAAAACAATTGAGCCAAACAAAATAATAAATAATTTTTTGAAAATGATCTGCAATTTCATAGTCTGAATCCTTAGTCTCATTTTGTTGTGTCATATTCTCTCAATATGATTAGGATTGATCCGATTCTCTCAATATGATGAAGCTGGATTTGATGAACCTAATATGATGAATTCATTCTCAATATTTCTTACAAAAAGTTTGCTCAAATTCTCATTATGATCTTCCTCAGTTAGATTGATTCATTATGATGGATTCAATATGATGAATCCATTATCAATATACGAAAATCATGCTTTGATCAAAAAATCAATAGAATCTTTTCAATATGATGTTTCTCAATATGATTCTTCTATCTGGTAAACAAAACCTTCAGGTGCTGATATTCTTCAATGATATCAATCCGGAAAGAACTTTCACTTGAATTCTTCAGTGATCCAACATTTTTGATTATGTTAATGTTATAATGAATGAAATATTTTTGAAAGTATTTATAATATAATCATAATAATAAAATTGTGAAACTTAAAAACTTTCACCGCTTCTTCAAGTTTCAAAAGTAAAAAAATAACTCACATTTAAACTATAACTTTGACATATTAAATCCTCCTCAGATTTCTCTAAGATTTATTCCAAATTAAATTTCATGTTTTAACATTTTAAACTCTTGATAAAACTTCTAGAATCTTATTTTTGAGTCTTCTTTGTAATCATATCATTATAAATCTTTTTCCTTCTTAGCTAATTAAGAATCTATCTTTTCTCATCTCATTACAAATATATTTCGTTCTCAGCTCATTATGAATATTTTTCATTCTCATATAATTGTGAATCTATTTCCTTCTCATCACATTATGATTTTTGTTTCTTTATTAGCTCATTACAATTTTTTATTTATCATCTCATTAAGATTTCTATTTCTTTATCATCTCATTATGATTTCTATTTCTTTCTCATCTCATTAATGTTTCTATTTATTTTATCAAATAATTATTATTTCTGTTTCTTTCTCAGCCTATTATAATGGAATTATCATTATGATGAGATTATCTACATTAAAACATTGAAATTATTCAAACTTCACCATTATTATTCCTTCTTATAGATTCTTCCATGATGGAAATTCCATAATGATGGAATTCTCATTACGATGGAATTTTGATTATGTTGAAAATCATATTATGATTATTTTTCCATAATGATGGAAAGTATTCAATGACGAATCCACTTAGAAACTTATAACTTCTTCAAACTTAATTAGATTCACACATTTTGACTTTTGGATATGATATTCTCTATCTATATTTCTTGAATCTAATGAATAATTTTCCTTGATAACTATAACTTTTTCAATCAATATGATTCCTCAATTTCTTCAAAATATTTTATCATGAGTATGTTTTATGATCTATGATAACTTCATTATTAGAAAAGAAGAATATTTTTTTATCAGGTATGGAAACTTTCTATTTCTTAAATACAAAAACTTCATTAAAAAATCTTTATAAATATTAACAAATCTTCAAACAAAAACAAATAGGTTTCTAACTAAAATCATTATGATGAAATGGGTACAATCTCTGAATAAAAATATATTCTTGCAGAAAAATGTTAGTTGTCAAAAAAAAAACATTGTTAAAATAATTTATCAAAAATGTTTTGCAAGAACCAATAAGGAATAAAATACAAAGTTAAATCAGAGTAAGAACATCAAACTACCCGAATTTTATTATAAAAACCAGATATTCTATTTGTTAATGAAGAGAGATGTTAACACCGGTCAATCAGATTAGATTTAGAGACTGATCCATCACATGGGAATATTATACTGATTAATCTGACACTAAACCATCTAAAGAGATACTAAAACCAATACATCATATAGGCTTGTTAATACTGATTCAGCGGATAATCTATTTAACTAGTATAAGTCACCAAATGCTTAGTTTCATTGGAGATATTTCATAGGACTGAGAATACTTTTATCAAATGAATAAAGTGGTTAAAAAGTTAATATTTATATAATTATATAAGGAATTGTTTTGTTATGGTTCTAAAATCTTTATAATATGCAATGATGTTTATGTAAAAATACTTTTAGTTATATTATATCATTTGAGTGGGAAGTCTTTTAGTTTAAATTTTTTAATTGAGATAAGAGAAATACTATGAAAAACATTATTTCATAATGGTATATTTTAGAATCTCATTTTATAGAAATAGAACTTGAAAATTTCTTATGCAAGTGTCACGACCCATCCTCGGGGACCATGTCGTGACTACCCCAAGCCCGCCTTCCATAGGCCATGGGCTGGAGACTAGAACCAAAGGCGTAAATCCCGATAAAAGGGAAGGCACTGCCTTTATATAAGTAAACAAACACAATAGAGTACGCAAGATGAAGTAAACACTAAGTAAACCGAGTACAAAAGTAGGTGCCAGAAAGTAAATTGGCCAGAATACAAAACCAAATGAAAGTGTAGTACAACAGTAAAGAAAAAACAGCTGCAGTAAAGTAAACCAGCAACCACTGAGTCGTCCTCTAGATATCCCACCTGAAGGGTGGGTACAGATGGTCTCCTCAACTCCTAGGGTCCGGCCGTCCGCTCCGTGTACGTCCCGCCAAGTGGTCCACCTCCAGGTACCGTCCCGCTCCACTAGACTTCACCTCGATCAGTGATGTCTAACGTCTGCATCCAACACGACGTAGTGTGGGCATACCCCATGCACGGGTGAGTATACGATACTCAGTAGGGACCCCAAGACCCCCTAAGGTCTCCCCGAATCCACAAAGGATAAACCACAAAGGAAAGATACAATACATAGTATCAACCAACTCTACTTAGGTATAGGCCCATACATATACCTAAGTCATCAATTCCAGTTCAGCTCCAACTCCCGAGCCCAAGTACAACCCAGTCCACATAGAAAAGCACAACCCAATCCAAACAGGAAAGCAAGTCAATCATATCGATGATAATGATTGAAAGTCAAGACTCAACTCACACAGGTATACTACTCCCGAAGAGGGGTGGAAATGATTAGATGTAGCCTCTGAATCATTTCGCCTTCTGAACCCATGTTGGATCCCAGTACAGAAGTCATCATTGCTGAACCCACATAGGATCCCAGTACAGTAACCCTCAATGCTGAACCCACGTAGGATCCAAGTGCAGTCTTCATCACTGCCGAAACCACAGAGGATCCAATTACAGCTGTCCTCGCTGCCGAACCCACGTGGGATCCAAGTACAGTCATCATCATCATCGTAGTCACATCCAGCTCGAGGGTTCCCACACACAGCATACTCGATTCTGGGAGGGTCCGCTCCACGAGTAAAAGGGGTCGATACATCAACTATCACGAAGACCAGAGATGATTTATCCCAATGTTTCGTACCACGTCATAGGGTAAAAACCAAGAATAATGTTTCCAAGATACAGAGAATAATATGGCCAAGTCATTTCCCAAAAAGTACATGGCGTGTAGGTAAAAAGTACACACCGTGTTATCAGACACTAGGTATTGCCCGTGTGAACGGACCGTGTCATGGGGCTGGTCGTGTAAATAAGTAAGTACATGGAATGTTGTATGGTTACACGCCATGTCCAAACCTCTAGGGTTGGTTCCATGTGCGCTGGCCATGCCTGGCCGTGTGATGGAGTACATGCGCGTGTACTCCACCCCGTGTCTGTGTATTCCTAGAATACACGCCGAGTCATCACAAAACTGCTTATTCCATGGTGAGGTATTATACGCCATGTCCCTGGCCGTGTGGTTCTGCCCGTGTCTGTGTATCTTCCAGATTACATGCCGAGCCATCACGAAGCCGCTTCTGCCATGGCGAGGTAGTACACGTCGTGTCCCTAGCCGTGTGGTTCTACCAGTGTCCATGTATCTTCCATATTACACGCCGAGCCATCACAAAGCCGCTTCTTCATTTCTATGTAAATAATACACACTGTGTTACTTGGAAGTGTATTTTTGTCCGTGTATTATCCCTGAATACAGGCCATGTCCATCGAAGCCTCCTCCAACAAACAGTGTGGAGAGTACACGCCGTGTGTATCGAGTCACACGTCGTGTGTTACTTTTCTAACGTCTGAAACATAAGCCACAATATGTTTTTACTACACAGCGTGTACTTCTGGAGTACACTCCGTGTATTCTGGAATTTTCCAGAAATGACGCCTCTAGCCAGCACACCTCTCGAGGTGTCTGTTCTTCATTACGATGATCCGATTTCTATGAAACTTCCGCTTCTTAGTCACCCAGATTATTTGAGGCCTTTTACGATGTTTTCAGGCCTCCGATAAGCTCCGAAAACATAACTTGATTCACTGCTCAAGAACAGTTGAAGGACTCCACTTATTCACAAGAACAGTGTAGGAATCAGACCGTGTTAGTTTGGTCTGGTCCCTTTCGCATTAGTCCGATAACAATTGGTTTAAGAGGAACAACAACATAGAAGGAAAACCAATATTTCTCAATCCAAAACACACCCCTACCTCGAAAGAAGTCCACGGTTGTCAAGCTCTGCGGATGATAGCATCGATTCCATCGTCATCGGTGTCTCCTCCCTTGTCGCGGAGGAATAAGAGGATGGAGAAACCGAGCCGCCAAGTCGACGTTCTTCACCAGACAGTTGGCGTTCTTCGTTGAGGAAGAAGTTATTCAACAAGAAGATGAACCGATCTTCCCAAAACTCAAGAGCTCCCTCCCCTTTCTCTTAACACCACAATTTCCTACCAAAATAAAATAAGGCTTTTCCTTATATTATTTACTCATGCCAAGCATTTCAAATTTTTAAAATCAAACACCTAATTCAATTAATTGTTGAGGTTCAATTAATTAATTAAATGTGTGTTGGAAAACATTAAATTGAGAGAGTGGGGAGAGGAAGGGTCACCCACTTAAAGGGTAATTTTAACAAGTTAAGATGAGTTACAAATTTTAAGAGGGGGGTTAAAGGAGTTTTAAGGAATGTGAAAGGGTGGGGCTCGTGTGGGCCCCACCTCACCAATATCCTCACATGGGTAGTTAGGGGCTTGTGTGTCCCACCCCAACTACCCCATGTTGGATATACATACTTGGATAAAGAATAAATTTTTTTCCACAATTTGTATTCAATTCGTTAATAAACCACAATTTTTAACAACTCCTCCCGAGCAAACACATCTTCGGTGAAGGTCCTCTTAAGAAATTACCGACGCTGCGGTTTCATCGGTGTCCTCGGATTTCAATTCCAAGCACTAGTTTAAAAGATAGAAAAACCTTCTCATTCGTTCACTGAACATACCTGAGCTAAACTTCAGAAATTGATTCCGGGCACGCCGAGCCTTGAAATCAAGTGTCATCAGAAACTGCGTACTCGTAAAATTCCCAAGAATTTAAGAAAAAAATTTCCTTGAATTTTACGGATCTTTACATTACTCCCATCTTAGAGATTTAAGTCACTGTAAAGATACATCATAAACTAGGGAACAAATGAGGGTACTGTGCATGCATCTGAGCCTCCCACTCCCATGTGCTCTCCTAGAGGTTCCCGTGCTACCAACTAATGCGCACTAGAGTAATCGAACTTCCACGTAGGACCCGCTCCTGTTGATCCTCAATCTCCACTGGAACCTCTAGAAAAGTTGCCCCATCATCGATGTCCCGCTCTCCATGATCAACGATATGCGTCGGGTCATGCACGTATCTCCTCAGCTGAGATACGGGGAAGACGTCATGCACCCGGTGCAACTGAGGTGGAAGGGCCAGACGATAAGACACCTTGCCTTTCCTGCTCATAACCAGGAATGGTCCGATGAATTGTGGAGATAACTTGCCACCCCTGCCAAATATTCGTAATCCACGTCGAGGTGAGACCCGCAAGAAAATGTGGTTTCCATCCTCAAACTATAGTGGTCTCCGCCTCTGATCATCATAGGACTTCTGTCGGCTCTGGGCAGTCCTCATCTGTTCCTGGATGATCTTCACCTTCTCTGTCGTGTCCTGGACCATCTCTGGTCCTACAAGTGCTGACTCCCCAGGGTCTGTCCAGCACATAGGTGATCTGCAAGGTTGGCCGTACAATGCCTCATATGGTGCCATCCCGATGGTGGAGTGGTAGCTGTTGTTGTACGCAAACTCCAGCAAATGTTGGTGATCCTCCCAGCTACGACCGAAGTCGAGGACACATGCACGAAGCATATCCTCGAGAGTCTGAATGGTGCTCTCCGTTTGGCCATCCGTCTGAGGATGAAAGGCGGTGCTCAGGCGTAGCTGCATCCCAAATGCCTCCTGCAACCCCTTCTAAAGCCGGGAAGTAAAGCGAGTGTCTCTGTCATAGATGATAGATGATGGTACACCATAAAGCTGTACGATCTTATGAAGGTAGAGGCATCCCAAGCTCTCCACTGAGCCCTGCTCTCTGATAGGTAGGATGTGGGCTGACATGGTGAGTCGGTCGACGATCACCCAGATGGAGTCGTGTCCTCTGGAAGTATGTGGAAACCCCGTCATGAAATTCATGGATATCCCATCCCACTTCCACTATGGAAACTCTAAGGGATATACCAAGCCTACTGGTATATGGTGCTCCGCCTTCACTTGCTGGCATGTGAGGCATCGTGAAACAAACTCTACTACAACCTTCTTCTTACCTGGACACCAGTGTTGTTGTCTGAGATCCTGGTACATCTTCGCTACTCCTAGATGTACCACCAATGGGGATGTGTGAAACTCTTTCAGCACCTCCTCCTATAATGCAATTGGTACCATGGTACGTCTTCTGAAAAGGATGACGTGCTCTCCTCCTACAGAAAATCTATCAGGTGCCTGTCCTATAGATATCTATGCACGTCATGTCTCACAATCATCATCCCCTTGTTGTTCCTCTCTGACCCACTGAAGTAGTGGAAGAGTGATTGTTAGCAACTGTAGGAAGGCTGCTCCATCTCTATCCACGAAGGATATCTGCAACGCGACTAACTGCTCCGTCGCCTCTCCAAGTAGCTGAATGCCCGATCTTCTACTGAGAGCATCAGATAATACGTTCCCATTACCAGGAGTATATACTATCTCAAAGTCACAATCATGGAGGAACTCGAGCCATCACCACTGTCTCAGGTTCAGGTCCTTATGTGAGAAGATGTACCTGAGACGTTAGTGGTCAGAATAAACTGTAAAGTGCTCGCCCATCAGATAGTGCCGCCACATCTTCAAGGCGAAGACCACTGCTACTAACTCCAGGTCATGGGTAGCGTAGTTCTGCTTGTGCTGCCTCCACTGTCGTGAACCATGAGTGATCACTACTCGCTACTGCATCAGGACACACCCGAGTCTGGTCGCTGATGCACAGAAGTAAACTACGTTCCCTAATCCCTCCTCCGGTAGCCTCAAGATTGGTGCACTGTTCAATCTATGTCTTAGCTCCTAGAAGCTCTGCTGACATCTATCTGACCACACGAAGGGTCTCCCCTTCTTCTTCAAAGATAAAAGCGATGCTGCAACTCTGGAGATGTCTGGCACAAATCTCCAATAGTACCCATCCAGACCTAGGAAACTCCGCACCTCAGTCACGCTCCTGGGTGGCTCCCAAGGTAGTACTTCCTCAATCTTCACAGGATCCACCACAAATCACTCCTCAGAGATGACGTGCCCCAAGAAGTAGACCTACTGAATCCAAAACTGGCACTTCGAGAGCTTACCATAAAGCTGGTGCTCTTGGAGTGTATCCAGTACAGCCTGCAAGTGGTAAGCATGCTCTTCCTTAGTAGTCGAGTAAATCGGATTGTCGTCGATGAAGACTACAACAAACCGATCAAGGTAAGGCTAAAAGATCCTATTCATGAGACTCATGAACACTATTGGGGCATTTTTTATGCCGAAAGGAATAACCAAGAACTCATAGTTCCATACCGACACCTGAAGGCCATCTTCTGCACATCCTCATCTCGAACTCTGAGCTGATGATAGCCTGACCTGAGGTCTATCTTTGAGAACTAGCGTGCTCCCTTGAGCTGATCAAAGAGGTCGTTAATCCTCATAAGTGGATACTTGTTCTTCACGGTCACTTGGTTCAAGCGATGTTAGTCAACATACATTCTCAAGCTCCCGTTCTCCTTTTTGGCGAACAAAATCTTGGAAGACCAGGGTGAAACACTGGGTCGAATGAATCCCTTGCCCTGTAAGTCCTCTAGCTGCACCCGTAGCTCACGAAGCTCAGTGGGAGCCATCCGATATGATAGAGTAGATATCGGGGATGTCCCGGGCAACAAGTAAATATAGAAGTATACCTCTCTGTGAAGAGGTAGTCCAGGAATGTCATCAGGAAAAACTTCCGCATACTGATCCACCACAACAGGAAAACTCGGACTCCACACATCAATTGATCCTAGGATGAGACTAGCCAACTGATGAGTGATCGGCTATCCTCTCCTCTGCGTGAGTCTATCCTGCGCTGCAAAAGCTCCCTTCTCACCGGTGAAGGTAAACCTTCTCCCATCGGTGCGAACACACCGCACCTTGCGCCTAATACAGTCGATCTGAGCATGGACTGTAGATAACCAATCCATGCACAAGATGACGTCGTAAGGCCTCGATGCCGTTACAAGAAGATCTCATCATAATCTCTCGCCTCCTAGAGTAAGATCACACTGCCGGAACTAGTGCATAATCGTCGATTCTACTGTTGTAGGAGTCTCTAGCTGTAAGGATCGAGCCAACAGCTCTGTCGTAATATCTGATCTCCGAACAAGGGAAGTGTAAATGAAAGAATGACTCAATCATGTGTCTATAAGAACTGAAACAAGGGTGGAGTAGATACAGCTAGTACCTTGAATCATCCTAGGTGCACCGTGGTTGTAAGCCTCCACTGCCTGAAGCTGATCCTGCCTCTGCCCACCAGCTCCCTGTGGTTGGGGTGGACCTCTTGGTGCTAGTGGTGGTAGAGCCTCGAAACGTCTTCCACCACCTGCTACCCGACCAACTCCTCTACCTCGTCCTCCTGCTCCCTGTGGACCGCCACAGTCGAACCTCTGCCTCTTCCTGGGTGGTCCTTCAACCGTCTGCTGCTCCTCTGCATGGCGGGTCGGGCAGTCACGAGCCATGTGGCCCTGCCCGCTGCATGCATAGCATTGCCTGCCTCTCATATGATTGGCTCTGCTACGTGTTCCCCACACCTCCGAACCAGCATCCTAAGGTTCCCCACCTGGTGGCCTGGTCCGCTTGGACCTCTGCGACATCTGTCTATTACCGGCTATAGAAGACTCCGTTGCGTGTTGCCCTACGGTAGGCCTCGCTGCAGGCATAGGCTCAGCAGGGAAGCTCTCTACAAGTAGGGCTTGCTCTAGTACTCTTGCCTAAGTCGGAATGCTAAAGGAGATCATCGAATCCATGATCTCATGCCTCAGTCCCTGCTTGAAGTTCCAAACCCAGAATAATGGGTCTCGTACCATGTCCGTGGAGTAGTGCGGGAGATAATTAAATCTCACCTAGTACTGGGCTACTATCATGCTGCCCAGCCGCAGCTGTAGTAACTCCTGGATGCGCACCGCACAGAGGGTGGCTGGAATGAACTCCAAGCTAAAGAGGCTCTCTAAGTCTATCCAAAGTAGTGATGCCTCGTCATGCACCTGGATCCTCAAGCATTACCATCTACCTACTGCATCATGCAGGAGACTCGCCACAAGGATCAGCACGAGGTCTGTTGGTGTCCCTACTAATCTGAAAACTCGGAAAACAACCTCCATCCAATCCTCGGCTGCCTGGGGGTCCGACTCACCGCGGAACCTGGGCGGCCTCGGATGCTGAAACTCGTGCAGTGCACTTAGGATACGTGCACTCTTAGCTGCTGGGGCTGTTGGCATTAGTGGCTCGGCGGGTAGAGGTAATGCCGGTGCCTCCGCTGTAATGGGGCCTTGCACCGAGGCCTCGTCGCTCGGTGGGCTTCCATATCTCACAAAGCTCGAAACCCTAGCTATCTGCCATCATGGGGACATCCTGAAAGAAACAGATGCACCACAGTTAATACAGTATACCTGGTGAGCTGACACAAAGTAATCACAATGAAAACGTTTAAAACACACATGCAATCAATGTTTTCATGCACTGAGTCGGAAATCAGAAGTCAGGATCCTGGTGTATAGATACGTTGGACTCTGCACCAACACTGGACTCCCTGAACTGATAACCACACTCAATACCCTAAACAATATTACTACACATAAAATAAATTATGAGAGTCCTAAGTTCTGCGGTAGAACCTCCCTCTGATACCAATTTGTCACGACCCGTCCTCAGGGCCTGTGCCGTGACTACCTCAATCCCACCTTCCATAGGCTAGGGGATGGAGACTAGAACCAAAGGCGTAAATTCCAATAAATGGGAAGGAATTTCATTTATATAAGTAAAAAAACACAACAGAGTACGCAAGATGAACTAATCTGAGTACAAAAGTAGGTGCCATAAAGTAAATGGGCCAGAATAGAAACCCAACTGAAAGTATAGTACAACCGTAAAGAAATAACACCTGCAGTAAATTAAACAAGAAACCACTGAGTCATAATCTAGATATCCCACCTGAAGGGTGGGTACAGATGGTCTCCTCAGATCCTCGGGTCCGGCTGTCCGCTCCGTGTACGTCCCACCAAGTGGTCTATCTCCAGGTACTATCCCGCTCCACTAGACTCCACCTCGATCATTGTTGTCTGTCGTCTGCATCCAACACAATGTAGTGCTGGCATAGCCCATGCAGGGGTGAGTATACGATACTCATTAGGGACCCCAAGACCCCCAAAGGTCTCCTAGAATCCAAAAAGGATAAACCAAAAAGGAAAGATACACCACATAGTATCAACAAAATCTACTTATGTATATGCCCATACATATACCTAAGTCATCAATTCCAGTTCAGCTCCAACTCCCGAGCCCAAGTACAACCCAGTACACACAGGAAAGAGCAACCCAATCCACATAGGAAAGAAAGTCAATAATATCGATGATAATGATTGAAAGTCAAGACTCAGATCACACAAGTATACTACTCATGAAGAGGGGTGGAAATGATTAGATATAGCCTCTGAATCATTTCCCCTGCCGAACCCACGTAGGATCCCAGTACAGAAGTCGTCGCTACTGAACCCACGTAGGATCCTAGTATAATAACCTTGTTGTAGAACCCACACAGGATCCAAGTGTAGTTGTCATCGCTGCCGAACCCACGAAGGATCCAAGTACAATCGTCCTCACTTCCGAACCCACGTAGGATCCAAGTACAGTCATCCTCATCTTCGTAGTCGCAAACAACTCTAGGGTTCCTGCACACAGCGTACTCGATTCCGGGAGGGTCCACTCCACGAGTAAAAGGGCTCAATACATAAACTGTCACGAAGACCAGAGATGATGTATCCCAACGTTCCGTCCCACGTCATAGGGGAAAACCCATGTAGAACGTGTCCAAGATACAGAGAATAAGATGACCAATCCATTTCCTTAAAAGTACACGACATGTAGGTAAAAAGTACACTCCATGTTATCAGACACCAGGTACTGCCTGTTTGAATGGCCCGTGTCATGGTGATGGTCATGTAAATAAGTAAGTACACGGCCTGTGGTATGGTTACATGTCGTGTCCAAACCTCTAGGTTCAGTTCCATGTGCGCTGGCCATGCCTGGCCATGTGATGGAGTACATGCCTGTGTAATCCATCCCGTGTCCATGTATTCCCAGAATACAGGCTGAGTCATCACGAAGCCGCTTCTACCATGGCGAGGTAGTACACGTCATGTCCCTGGCCATGTGGTTCTTCCCTTGTCCGTGTATCTTCCAGATTACACACTGAGCCATCACGAAGCTGCTTCTGCCATGGTGAGGTAGTACAAGCCGTGTCCTTGGCCGTGTGGTTTTGACCGTGTCCGTGTATCTTCCAGATTACACGCCGATCCATCACAAAGCTGCTTATTCCTTTCTATGAAAAGAATACACACCATGTTACTTGGTCATGTATTTCTGTCTGTGTCTGTGTATTTTCCCGGAATACATGTCATGTCCATCGAAGCCTCCTCTGACAAACAGTGTGAAGAGTACACGCTGTGTGTATAGATTCACACATCGTGTGTTACTTTTCTAACGTCTGAAACGGAAGACACAATATGTTTTTACTACACAGAATGTACTTCTGGAGTACACGCCGTGTATTCTAGAATTTTCCCGAAACGGCGCCTCTAGCCAACACGCCTCTCGAGGTGTCTGTTCTTCGTTCCGATGATCCGATTTCTATGAAACTTCCGCTTCTAAGTCACCATGATGCTTTGAGGCCTTTTACGATGTTTTCGGGCCTCCGATCAGCTCCGAAAACATAACTTGATTCACCACTCAAGAACAGTTGAAGGACTCCACTTATTCACAAGAATGGCGGAGGAATCAGACCGTGTTAGTTTGGTCTGGTCCCTTCCATATTAGTCCGATGACAAGTGGTTTAAGAGGAACGAAACAATGGAAGGAAAACCAATATTTATCAATCCAAAACACACCCCTACCGCGAAGGAAGTCCATGGTTGTCAAGAGCCGCGGATGATGGCATCGATTCCATCATCGACGATGTCTCCTCCCTTGTCGCAGAGTAAGAAGAGGATGGAGAAACCGAGCCGCCGATTCGACGTTCTTCACTGGAGAGTTGGTGTTCTTCGTTGAGGATGATGTTCTTCAACAAGAAGATGAACCGATCATCCCAAAAATCAAGAGCTCCCTCCCCTTTCTTTTAACACCACAATTGCCAACCAAAATAAAATAAGACTTTTCTTTATTTTATTTACTCATGCCAAGCATTTCAAATTTTGAAAATCAAACACCTAATTCAATTAATTGTTGAGGTTCAATTAATTAGTTAAATGTGTGTTGGAAAGCATTAAATTGAGAGTGTGGGGAGAGGAAGGGTCACCCACTTGAAGGGGAAGTTTAACAAGTTAAGATGAGTTACAAATTTTAAGAGGGGGGTTAGAGGAGTTTTAAGGAATGTGAAGGGGTGGGGCTCGTGTGGGCCCCACCTCACCAATATCCTCACATGGGTAGTTAGGGGATTTTGGGTCCCACCCTAACTACCCAATATTGGATATAAACACTTGGATAAAGAATAAAAATTGTTCCACAATTTTTATTCAATTCTTTAATAAACCACAATTTTTAACAACTCCTCCCAAGAAAACACATCTTCGGTAAAGGTCATCTTAAGCAATTACCGATGCTACGGTTTCATCGGTGCACTCAGATTTCAATTCCGAGCACTGGTTCAAAAGATAGAAAAACCCGCTCGTTCGTTCACTGAACATACCCGTGCTAAACTTCGGAAATTGATTCCAGGCACACCGGGCCTCAGAATCAATTGTCTTCAGAAACTTTGTACTCGTAAAATCCCAAAGATTTTTAGAAATAAAATTCCTTGAATTTTACGGCTCTTTACAGCAAGTAAGGTTGAGAATGAATAAGTTCTAGATAATTCGTGAGGATTCTAGTAGATTCTAGATGTGTTGAGAATAATTAAGAAGTAGTTAAATGGAGTTAAAATGAACATGAAATTTAGAGATATGAAATTTCATTGAGAGTTAAAACAATTTTGAGTTCCTAACTTTTTTGTTTCTAGCACATCAATATAAAGGGGTCTAATTACAATGTATTGTGACACTATTCACAAGTGAAAAAGGTAAAGTGCAAGATATTTGTTTTGAGATAGAATTTACATAGGAATATTTTAAAATTAAATTAGTGTTTAGATAAGTAGTGGTCCATATTCATTAGATTTGACCAAATAATGAGACTGATAGATTTTAATTGAAGAAGGAAGAAGGGAATTGCATAGTTTTGGTTTACTATAGAGAAATCAGACTGACTCATTTTTTGAATAAATATTTAGATGGGGGAATTGGTGTGAGAGATCATATTGAGTTTTGTATAAAGTTCAGAAAAGTTATTACATAATTATGGGAAATAAAGTGAAGACTTGTCTTAAAGTTCCTCAAAACAAAAAGTCACTGAAGTAGCATATTGACAATGTTCTGAACCTATTGGGGAAGGTTTTCAAACTTTTTGGAAAATCTTATTTACATATTCTGTTTTAGAATAAGCACATACACTATTTTATTCATCAATGTTCTATAAACGTTTAAGTGTATTTCCTACTTATATTATCCACAACCAAAATGATGGTTTTCTAGTGGATTTTGTGGTATTAGATTATTTACAAACCATTCCAAGGACAAGATACCCTTATTGAGTAGTGAACATTGTAAATACTTATGTTTCTATGGATGTTTTCAAATATTTTTATTTCGTAAGAGTTATATATAATAAACATAAGGCGATCATTGTTAATAAAGTTAACATAAAAACAAAAATATATCACTGATTCACCCTTACCCCTCTGAGCAATTACATTGATCAGGCATGTGAATTTTTAGTTAATCATATTTCTTGATTTATGGTTTTGAATAATCACAAGGTTTCTCATTCCAGCTCAAATTTCAAGGTGTTGTTCATTAAGGTAATTTTCACATTATCCCTAACACCGATGGTTATTTCTAGTTCCATCTATTACTAAAACTAAAATGGCAGGAATGAGTGTTAAAAAATTAATAATATTGGGGGGTTATCATAATCATAAAAGGAATTCAATTTTAAAATGCCTTGTTATTTTACATTTATATGTTTACTTATATCTCCTTTAGTTTTACCAATATCAATATTAGTTTGACCTTAGTTACTTTATGTTAGGTCACATTACACTATTAAACTTAATTTCTAAATGTAACTAGGAAATCTATCATTAATAGTGGTTCATAAAGGGAATATATAATAGCCCAAAACCCAAACTCCAAGATTAGTGCTTGATTCATAAAAAATACATTTTTATCTTTGATAAAGAATAATTTGAATCAATTTTCACCAATAAAATCATACAACATACAAAATAAATATAGGATCACTAAAATACCCAGGAAACTTTTACGTTTAGAGTTTTAGATAATTAGAACCAACTCATATCAACTTGGATTCATAAAATACTATTTCATAAAGATGAAAATCATCTCTCGTTATACCTATATTTTCGTATTTCACATTAGGTCATCAATATCATATACATAAATTCTCTTGTATCCATAATTAGTTCAAACTCATACTTCATAACATGGGGAATGTAAACACAATAAGGGTGTGCTCAAATACTCAGTAAGGGTAGACATAAACATTAGAAATTTAATTTCATCAATGATTATAAGAAGTGGAAAAGGGTATGAAAAAATAGTCAGATTTCATGAGAAAATAATAAAAGAAATCATACCCATCAATACCGTGATCGTCATATATGAAAGCATAGAAAAGGAAAGATTCATCAGAATCAATAATCATGAGACATGTTATATCAACCCTGATCATAAAAGACATTATAAAACTATAACAATAAATTAAAAACCATTTAGGTAACTTAGAGCATCATATTCATAAAACCCTTTCAAAAACTTATAATTGGAATAACCATATGACAAACTTACAATATAATCATTACCTAATGTATTGGAGCGCCTTCTTAGTGAACCCGTCATATACGCTATAATAGGATCCTCTGACGCTATCTAGGGCACCCTATTATACAAGACGTAATGGTCTCACTAAATGTTATCTAGTCTGACCCATTGAATAAGCTATAATGGGATCACCTGGTGCTATCTAGGCCTCCCCATCATAAAATTATTGTCTAAAAACCAAAATATGAATAAAGTAAAAATAGATTTCGATCATTATAAAACTAATAAAAGAAATAATTATTCCTTTATAACCTATTTAACCGATGGAAATTAAATGTGTTTCATGTAAATACATATGAAAAATGATTACCCCATGGAAAATAAATGGGTTCCATAACAATCTCATTGAAACATGATTAACCCATGGAAGAGAAATGTGTTTTATAACAATGTCTTTGAAAAAAATATAATTCCATCATGATAAATAATGAGGATGGTATCAATACCAAATATACCTAGTGGAGTAAAAGTAAAAATAAATGTTTTTGAAATTTATGAATTAAAATACCATTAAAAAATTCTTGTGGAAAAAATCTTATTCATTTTAAAAATTACTTTTCTTAAAACATAATGAAAATTATTTTCTTTGAAAATAATTTTTCAAAGATAGTAATTTATAGAATATTAAGAAAAAATGTTATTTAAATATAACATTGTAAACTTTCAAAGTATTCTTCAATGAAATCATGGCCATGTTGACATGTAATTCTGTACTTGTCATAAAGAACATTCCTTCTTTATGGTAAAAATGATAGAAAATTGCCTTTTATAGAAAGAGAAAATAATAATCCTTTCGTTTTTTATAAAAAAATATAATGGGTGAAAATTTATTTAATAGTTCATTTGGAAAATATTAATTTTTTTTAAAAATATTCTTTGAAAACATTCATTTTGTATAAAATATATTTACAACTAAATAGATAAATGAAGTCTGATCTTCCTAAAAAACATTCTAAATTATTCATTGTAAAAAACAGTGAAAAAATGGAACTATTTCATTAAAATATAATGAATAACCATAGGATAATAAAATTGATGAGTTTATTGATATATGGATCATAATGTATCATCACAGGATGTATAATGACCAAAAATCCTGATAAATGATGAGATTGTAACAAAAGACTCTTACCACATTTGTAACATTGAATTATAATCCCAAAGAAATAATATCAATAAATGAAACATATAATATCATTAATATAATAATTTTCATGATATAAAACTTAATATGGTCAGAATATAAACCTCATAAACTAATATAGGTTTATAACATAACATACGTCTCAAATATAGAAAAATTGAAACAAAAATTCATTACTGTTGTGGTAAATTTAAAACTATAAACACCATGAAATATAGACCCTAAAAAGGATATATAAATTCCCATAAATTGAATGATATCAATAATAATATAAATTAATGTGTATTATATACACCATACAACAAATATAATTTTTGAATATGGAATATATCTTTAAGAAATAAAAGTGAGATGAGAAAACCCTTTACCTTGAGTATGATTCATCACACTTATTATTTATTTTCCTGAATAATAAACTTATTATAAATATTTAATTTATTGAGAATATTTTTTAAGTTTATTATTGCATTTATTTCACCTATTATCATGTTATATACAATTACTTAATCATTTATGTTTACATCCGATGTCTTGTCCATATTCGACTTATGTGTCAAAAATGAATTTGGTAGGTTGACAATGGTCAAGAAAGTCATTATTTAAGAATATATAAAATAATAATAATGAAATAATTATATTATTTTTATATAAATTATAATGGTAAAACTAATCATGAAATATGGTTATGAAAAATGAACTAACATTTTGATTATGGAGATAGTATGTCGTTCCTAGACATGAGTAACATTTCCATTTTTCAATGATCATTATGGAAAAGGTAAGTTATATTTTATAATTAATAAAGGATAATAATATCAAAAATAACATATAAATTAATTATTTATACTTATATATATAATTATTGTGATTTTTGGTGGAATAAATGATTCTCATCGCTTCGAAGAGGAGGTAGTCCACACGTCCATGGATGACGTTACTAATATTTTTCAGTGAGTGAAAAGGAAAAACAAACAAGACATATTATATTTAAATAATTATAATAATGTCCTTAATATCATAAATATTTCATTTATACCATATATATGTATTATATTTACCCTTATTACCTTACATTTTACGCGTTAGTGGAGAATGAATCACATCACATTGCGAGGTGGTAGTCCACCATACACACGAGAGAAGTTATCGTATCCCTTACATAATTGAAAGTAAAAGGGTGTATATGAGATAATTACAATAAAGGTTTAATAATTTTATAAATATCATATATAAACATTATATCCATCATCATACACAATATTTAGAGGTGGTAATTCAGAAATGAATGACATCATTTCGTGAGGTAGTTGTCCATCGTACACATGAATAATGATTTCATAACCCATTTTATGGAAGTGTATGCGGGTTTAGTTCATAAAATTAACATAAAAACAACTAATTATAGGTAATATACTTATTTTATTATATAATCTTGGTATAATAAGAATTTAAGGGGTGGATAAAGGAATAAAAAAATTTCTTATTGATGAAATTTTATGCTTATTCGAGTAACTCCTTTTGGTTTACACTAAATCACATTATCAGTTTTCTTTAGAACCAAAATATGGATTTTAATATGAGATTAGGGAAGATGAAAAGTAATTTGGTTAGGTACTACTCAAACCTATGAGGGTTGATGGAATGAATAAGGGAGGAGAGTGGGTGGCCTTTTATAAGTGAGGTGAGTGGCATACTTATAAGTTTTTTAAAAGAGTGAATTACACCCATTTATTTTTCATGTCACCATGCGCTAATAATGAGAAAATTGATAATATAATAGAAATGGTCAAAATATTTCTATAAAATTTTTGTTTTAAAAGTGTTGAGTCGTTTTTACACATTATAATCTAAGTTCAACTACTATGTAAATGCATTTTTTCCATAATCACTGTAATGAATTTTAACTGGTTCACTAATCATTATGGAAACAATTTAACTTTGACTTATTATAAATTATAATTTATGATTATTAAATAAATATGGAATCCATTTTAGTAAATTATATTTACACAATTGAAATAAATTTAATTTAATATTAATCGCACAGATGCGGTGGGAGAGTAAGTTTTTAGGTAGAGTATTTTTTTTTGAAAAACATGATTATATATTAACTCTATGACTAATAATAATAATTTTATAAAACTAAATTAATATTTAATGATATATAAACTATAAATTTAATTTTAAAAATTACCCTTTATGTTTTATTTTAATTAATTAAAAAGGATACATATTATGCATTTTAAAATATTTTATTACAAAAACCGATTTTAAACCCAAAAAATACTTCTAATTAAAAACAATATAAAGTTGGTGAAAATTGATTAAGTGGATTATATATTACTTATGTTTCTTTTAAAAATATTCAAATCAAATTAGGACCTTTAAATTACTTAATTTATTGAATGTAAATGTCTTGTTTTTACAAAAAATCAGTATTTTTCAATATTCACTGAAAAATCAATATTTTTCAAAGAAACCCAAATGTTCACCCAAAATAAATTTTGATATTACACTTCGAAAAATGAATTTTATTTTTCAAATAAATTTTTGAAATGTTTTGAAAATGAGTTTTAAAATAAGCGCAATATAAAAATGTGACAAAACTATATTTTTTAAAACAAATATATACAATATTAAGCATCATATTAGATTTCTATTTATAACATTTCTAGAAAATACAAAGGATAAATTTTAATAATTAAAATTAATATATTATATATAAATTTCATTATAATATTCCAACAAGTGTGATTTTTTTTAAATTTATTGGTATAAAACACACTTGTGCACATTAGAATATTTTTTTCTCAGAAAAGGATTTTTGTTTTATTTTAAAATGGTGTTTATTTTCATTTTTAATTAATTTTTCACCACAGAAAACTTGTAAAGAAAATTTTAATAATTAATTTAATATTGTTAATACCCACCATTTTAATGGTTAGGTTATAATAATAATATATATCATGGTTCATTTATGTTTGGTGTTGTGTGTTGAATATGCTATTGAACATAAAAATCATGGATTTTAATGTAATGAAAGATGAATATAGTGTTTTATGTCCTTTATTATATCAAATATAATTTTATTATTTTAAAATATCATGTTTTCACAATATATGATCAACCAAATCATATCCCTTGGGAGTGTCAAACTAGGTGTTCAATTAGGCCTATTTGTTATGCATTAGGTGATGAATGAGTTAATACCCAACAAGTCTTATTTGGGGTTATTATCCCTTGGTATAATTTTTTTGAGCCTGTATCAACAGTCATTATCTATAGTTAGATGAAATTTCTAGGATACCCATACAATATTTACATTACCAAAACATCAATATGTTTTCCTATACTTAGACTCACCCCTTAGACTTTTTGTTAGGGTTTTCGCTCATGTTATCTAAAATAATCTCCTAAAGTAACTAAACACTACTCTAAAACCATCTACAGGGACCCAATATTTTCTTAGAATAATTAATAAAATAATATCAGGATTTAAATAATACCACTCACAAATAGTTGCATAATATAAAGATTGAAGTGTTTAGTGTCATTGAGACTAGCGACATAAAAATATTATTTTACTACAAATGGGGAAATTTCTTTATAATCATGCTCCACTTGAAACATTCCTATATATATCACGTCTTATAATATTATTCATAACCTAGGGATTTGAATAATCTAGAATTGGTGAGATCATATGCTCAGTAATTTAAAAAAATATCATAATAAGAAGGTGTACATAAGGGAGACATAAATATCATAATAGAAGATTATGAGACTATAGATTATAATCATAAATATATGAGAAAAATATAATATCATAAAAAGAACATTATGGGAGCATAAAATTTATTACCAAGAACAAAACATATCTTAGTAGTCATATAACATGAGATCATGAGATAAAAGTGTGGAATACTTTTAAAAATAAGACATGTTCTTGTAAACATTGAATTTCATGAAAATTAAATGTATCTTGGAAATTTTACATAACATGAAACACTTGAAAATATGGTACAACCATAATTAGGGAAATTGGTGCAAGAAAACAAAATATACCCATTCTTATGTTATTAAACTCATTATGTCTACACTTGAAAATGTTAGCAAACCCATCATTCCAACACTTATATGAATAAAACCATTTTTCTAGGCCTTAATATCTTATAATATATTTTCAAAAACCAATGAATCAAAGAGTTATATAATACCCAACACATGATCATCCATACATAAGTGTGCCTCTTAAAATCAATCATAAATATATTTTAATGAACCCCTGAAAAATATTCGATTTCATAAACTTTAACAAAGAATCAAATTACATAAAATTAAAACATCACAATATATCAAAAGTCTCATTTAAAAAAAATTACATCATAATATTACATGGAGGGGGATAAATAATCACTTCTTGAATAAAAAAACATTTTGGGTAAATAGGAGTGAAAAAAAGTTTTCAAAAAACCTTTTATAACAATAATTTAAAAATTACATTCACAAAAGAAATTTCAAGGGAAAGAGAAGAATTTTGACTACATTAAAATTAAGAGTTATTAATAAATGTTACATAAAAATAAATAATATTTTCATAAATGAGAAGTGACAATAATTTTCAAACATTTACTTTTAAAATAATATTTAATAATTGAGACTTAAATAAGAAACATGTTTTTAACAAAAATGGAATTGATTGTACTTTTAAAACCGTTACTTTTAAAAATAGTCTTTTATAATACAACCTTTTAAAATACATAAAAGATATCAAAATAAAATTTGGAGTTGTTGTTAAAAAATTTTATGTTGAAAGGATGGAAAAACCCCTAGAACATTTTGAAATAAACATTTTGAAAATACACATCCTTAAAAATATGATGAATCTATTATTTTAAAAGTAATAAAGAGGAATAAAATGGTCATTAGTGTTAACTTTTTTTTTTGTTTTTTTAGTAAACAAATAAAATTTGTAGGAATTTAAAACATAGACATGGATGGAAAATCCACTAAGAAAAATGAGAATTATTCTTAAAAAAACACATCTTAATGAAACAATATAATCTTCAAGGAAGAATAATAAGAGTAAAACAAGATTTCCAATAGCAAATAAGGTGTAAATACATCCTAACATCTCTATATGATTTTATATATCAAACATGAAAAATAATAGAAAAATAATAGTGATTTGGACCCAATAAAGTGATTGAAGTCATGAAAACCTCTTACAATATTTGAATATTATAAATTAAAACCAAATGAGAGGTATACAATTAAATAGAAGAATGAATAAAATTAATTATAATAGGATCATTATAAAAAATTGAAATATTTTTCTATTTACACTATAGAAAAGGAAACATGGTGTATGACTTAAACTTGTCTTAAGGAATTTATATTTAAGACAAAAAACCCTTATACCTGTAGAAAAGTTTGAATCAAAACCACTTAAAAAAGAGGTCTAGTAATTAAAATTAAACTTCAATGATTAATATATAATTGATGATATTATATCTCAAATATCTAGTATATACACCCCATAAATAATATTAGATTCATAATACTAAAAATATTCTCAAAGAGAGGAATTTTGAGACGAAAAACCCTTACCTTGTTTACTTTCTTAGAAGATCACACTCTAATATCTTTTTAAAAAAATAACTGAAAGAATTTCCTATTTTATAACATTGATCATAAATATCACCCTATTATAATCCTTATTATATTTTTTATGGTGAGTATGTTAATTAGTTATATTGTATTATGACAATCGGGTGTAAATAAATTTAACTATTTTTTACATGTTTAATAATATTGATATCATTACCCATCATTTAATACAAATTAAATTTCTAATATATCATTTAATATTATATAATATATAATTTAGATTGATTTCAAAATTTATTATTTCATTCCAGATGTGTTTCAGTTATGTTATGTGAAAGCCAAATTGGTAAAGACTAATTTTGGTAATTTTAGAGAATAAAAATATTACTTTAATAATAGGTTATATAATTTATATAATATTAAAATAACCATATAGTAATCATTATATTATAAATTTATTATTATAATATAATTTTTCATATTCCCATAGTGTTCCATAATCATATATTAAATCATTGTTCACCTAGGTGTCTAAATCAACCCAAACATGAATATTCTTTAACTCGATTGGAGAGTATTGTTAATGTGGAATTTATTTTGATATAATATCATTATAAAAAATAATAATGATATTATTTTAATTTTTTATTATATTAAAATATATTTTATGATTCCGGTATAATGAATTAGAAACTAGGAAAAAACGATTCTTTGTAGAGGTGGTAGTCTACGTACATGCAGAATTGACATTTCTTTATTTTTCTATGGGAATGGAAACGAAAAACAATGGGTTATATAATTAATAAAAAATCTTAGTTTAATAATGATAATTAATCCATTATATTATTATAATGATAGGAACTTTAAATTAGTATTATTATGAAGGAAAACATAAGAAGTAGATAATACTTATGTTGGAGACTTGATTTTTCCTTGGAAGTTCTCTTGAAATGGAAGGGATTATGATAACAATGAGTGAACATGTCATAAATTTTGTTGGATAGGGTTATAGGTATATTTAAAAGGAATATTTTCAAGGAGTAAGTCCAAATGGAGGTGTGTGTTTGAATGATTTTAAGTGATCCTATTTTATAAGAGGTAAAATGTGAAACTTTTGGAAACACTCATCATTTTTAAATAATTCCATGAAATATCCAAGGGTTAATGGATAAATAAATGGATAAATTAGGCTTTGGGGGTATATTTGGGTAAAAATTGTCAACCAAGTGTTTCTACACATGTTTTAAACATGTTATAGTGGTTTTACCATTAAGTTTTTACATTTTACTCTTTTATAATTAAACTAGGTAACTAGTGTTTAACTAAAAAATATTATATTTTTTAAACATATATCATAAAAATTATAATTATGTTTTTTGTGATTTTAATATATCTAAAAAATATTTAATACAATTCAATTTTAAAATATTATAAAATTAACTTTTAAATTAGAACCCATAATGTGTAGAAAATCTGTTTTAGTAGAAAAATGGAACTATGCACATTATGGATTCTTAATCTTATTTGGTATTATTTAAAAATTAATTTTGTGTTAATATATTAATTTATATTTTAATTCATATTATTATATTAATTATCTAAAGTATATAAATTTAATTTATTTGATATAAATTCATTGATAATAATAGTAATAATTTTAAATAATTGATTCACAATTGTCGTGGTAATTAACATTAATCCTAACAAAATAAATTTTATTCCCAAAAATTAAATTCTCCATATTAAAAAATATTTAATTATTATCTCATATATACGAATCAATTTATAAAATTAACTGACAATGTGTTTATTAATTAATGTTAATTTTAGAGCATATAGAGTGCAAAAACCGGTTTTTTCTGAAATGTTTATTTTGAGAATAACATTTATGTATATGAAAAAATTATCAATTTTATTGATTCTCAGGATATTAAATTATTTGAAGAATATTTTAGTTTCATTAAAAATAAACTGAAAACCCAATTTCTTTATGTGTAATTTTAATTAGAGAAACAAATGAAAAATAATTTTCATAAAATATTATCTAATTTTCTAAAATGAGATTCAAGGGTTTTTTAAATTGAAAATATAAATTTTAAATTATTTACATTAAATTTTTTTATATAGAGAATATTTCAAAATATAATTATTCATATAACCGTAATGATATTTGGAAAATCATTATTTTTTTACTATTCACCTAAAAATCAGTTATTTTAAAGAGAAATTTTAAAAATAAATCCAAAGATCATGTTGTTATGAGGAATTAAAAAAAATAATTTTACATTATGAAATTTACATAATAAAATATTTAAATTTATATTCTTAGAAGAATTTATATAATATGAAGAAAATGGATTTTATTGAAAATAACATTTTCAATATTAACTCATAGTAAATATTTACATTCTAAAGGTAGTGGATATTAATGGTTTACCATATTAGTTTATATTAGATAATTTTTTATAATGTATTTATAATATTTTGGGGTTTTTACATTGATTTTAGCATGTAATACATGTTATAGAACACATTATGTATTTTAAAGGATATAAAATCTCAGTATGTTACAATCATGAAATGTCAGACATGAACTTTGTGGTTCTTATGTAACCTGAGTCAGTTCTTTTTTAAAAACTCATTATGGAATTAGTTCAATTTATATCTTAGGAACACTTCCTATTTTTCAGTCTCAAAGTTCTCTATGTTCAACATTCTTCCCACTAACTCTTCAACCTATATATTTTTTCACAAGGAATATTTCATTTTGGTCTACAAGAACATTGTGATCAGTTGAATTATAGAAATAATAACCCTTGGTTTCTTTAGGATATAAAAAAATCACTTTTCAGACTTAGGTTCATGTTTTTTAGAATCCAAATTTTATATGAGTGATTCACTTCCCCAAGTAATCATAAAAGAAATATTGGGATATTTCTAGTATATATATCATATGGTGTCCTTATGATATCTTTCAATATAACCTGATTAAGAGGAAATATAGTAGCTAATAGAGAAAATCCTCAGAATAAAATATAAAGGTCACACTGACTCATCATTTATTGAACCATGTACAATATGGTATGATTTCTCCTCTCAAAGACACTATTCAATTATTGTGTTCTAGGAGGATTGAGTGGTAGAAAATTTCAATCATATCTAAGACAATAAATAAATTTATGTATTAATTATTAACCAACCCAATCTGGCTAGATAATCAGAATACCTTTTCTATATCAATTCTATACTTTGTTTTTAAAATCTCTAAACTTTTCAAAAGTTTCATACCCGTGTTTCATCAGAAACACATAACTATGCTGACTAAAGTCATTGATAAAATTTACAAACTACCTAAACCCACTAATTTATTTTGTACTCATTCTTCCACAAACAAAAAAATGTATAAGATCCAATATTCTATTAAATCTATCACCTTTTCTAAAAAAATTTTATTTTATCATTTTACATAACAAAAATGACTCAAAATCATCAAATGATTCATAATAGAATCATTATTAAAATCCTTATTTATGGATTCATTGAATTTGTTTATAATTTATATACCCAAGGTGACAATACCAAAGGTAGGTGGGTTAGAATCAACCATTTACATCTTATTATGAATGTTATAAAAAGTGTTACCCATATACAAAATCTATAAACATTTAACTATATTCCTTATGTCATAAATTTTTTTATTCATATATATTGAAAACATATTTTTCTTAATAATGATTTAAAATTTAATCTTTTATAAACAAGACACAAAAATCAAATTTCTTTTAATAGGAATAACATAATAATATTTTTCCAATTATTTACCTGATCCACTTTATAGACATAGATCGTAAGTTATGACCTATAATGTAGAAACACATTCCCCATTTTTAACACATTGATTTAATTTATATTTAATTTTTTTATTTCTTATCTCTGGGTATGTATTTATAATAAAATATGCACAATTAACACTTGATATTGAATTCACATAACTTTTAGTGGATAAATTTATTTATATAACATTCACACTAAAATTATCAATATCATTCTCTTTGAGAACACTTCACATCCTTAGATACATATCTAAAATTCTTTTATAAGTTATTCATATATGATATCTCATAATAATAAACATACCGCATAGTATAATCTATAATAATGACATATATAGGGGTGAGTATCTTTTTTTTAATCTTTTAATGAATAAAGTTTAATGAAATTACTCCCAATAAAAATGATCACCCTATACATCAAATCTATTTAGTGATACAAGACCCATATTTTATAAAACAATGAGTCCACTTTGGTATTTGTATCACTAATTAGTTATTTAGGTATGAAATTATCCAAATTATATCTTATATGAATCATGGATAGTTGAGTGGATAAATCTTTACCAAATCCATCATATAGATAAACTAAACTATATTAAAATAGTAACCTAATCTGATTAGAGTATTTTCGATTATTTTAACCCAATATAAATTAAACAAATGTGATCCTAATTCTATTAGGACCATTCATTACCTAATTTACATACACATGATAATAAAAAATAACCTAGATTTGGCATTACTTACACATTTGGATGATTTTGGTCTTGAAAAGTGCTATTTTGGGAGGAATATAACAATTAGAATTTGAGTGTTTTTTCTTTAATGTATCAACAATTTAATATACATCACATTCATATTAAATCAATAACTCTTTTATCCCATGGAATATTTATTATATTATTTGAAATTACTATATGTTTTCATGCATCAAACACTTTTTTTTTGTAATCCACATTCTTTCCACCAAATTAATATGTTCAAACCATATTAATATGTACCTCATTACAAAACCCACAGTTTATGTTACTGAATCAAAAATATAATTCATACATATTTAAACAAATCCAAATTCATTCTATGTATATGTATATGAATTTTTCATGTAATTGTTTTTGAATCATATGAAATTGATAATCCTCTCATGAGTAATCCTAGATCCACATATAGACAACCCAAACCATTCTAGAATAAAGAAAAATCCTCCAGTATAGTTGGATATTTGAACAAAATTTCCTTTACCTAGGGATACTTTACAAAAGGGAGTTTCAAATACATCATTACTCTAATACATAAAATTTATAAATATTATTTAGAAACTAAATTTAAGCAAATAATTTTAATTACAAACAAAGTTCTAGATAGAATAAAACTGAAACATATATTATTTTTCTTACATTTAATGCATGAAATAAAACAAAAGATTTATTTTATCTGATAAAAATCTAGACAATAACATTTAATTTGAATAAATAAATAACTGAAAATTTTATTTATTTTCCAAACATGAGATAATTGCGGACATTTCACATTTAATTTAGTAAAAAATATCCTATTTACAATGTCTATCACTCATATTCTAAGAACAATAATATACCATAATAAATTTAACCAACCGATTAAACTTTTTTTTATTTTTTCTTATATCATATTTTATGATTGGTTGGTATATAATAAATACTAGTTTATGATTGAAATAAATTTTTTTGATAAGTGTTTTTGATAAGATGCCTATCATGTTTGGTGATATACGATATATCACTATTAATATATGATTCCCTATTTTAATTTCATGAAATGATATGTTTCATTATCATATAACGTAAGTTGGCTCACCAGCATAGGTAATGTTATTTCATAACAAAATTTTAGTAACCCCAAACAGGTTATGATATCTCACAAAATAATGTCTGGGTCTCTATCGATATTATATTATTACATAATGTAATTTCTGGGGGAATAAATGAACATTATGTAATATTATAATTTAACATTAATAATACCCCCTATATTACATTATCTTATAACAAAATTTCTATAGACAATTTCACATTATGGTATAAATTAATGCAATTTTAGGTAGAATAATACCCACATTATCTACCCCATAACCTAGTGTGAAGAAAAGGGATCCAACGTCCAATACTTCGCCCATGACATATCATACACCATGATAGAGCCTCAAATAGATTAAAATATGAATGTTCTTCATGAAAATAGTGATAATAATTGATAATAAAATGATGATCATGGGTCTGATACCAATGATGAGTTTTTTGGATCATCATATGATCATTCTAGAGAACAAAACCCAATAAAGTTTCCAATTTATCATCATGAATCAATAAGAAATATTAATAACATAAAACATAACATGAGTAAATTTATTATAATGAGCTCCATATAACCTATTATTGATGGGGAACTCTTGTTTCTGATCACCTACAAATATTCATCAGACTCTTTCCTCTATAAGGATTCCCCCAGCCACTAGGATCCACTTTTGTAACGAGAGGACCCCAAAACACCAAATGATTTCTAGAACTTTCTCGAAAAAGATGAATGGATAATTAAGAAATAATAGAAATATTTTGTTAAATATTAGTCAAAATCATGTAGATCAAATAGAGGGATTACTTCCTTTTATATAGGACATGTTCACTTAATTAAGGAGAATAATTATTAATTTGAAACTCTTGGAATCCATTATGTGTTACCCATAACTCATGTACATTAGAGTTTTAATAATTATTTAAAATTATAATTATTATTATATGTATTCATATCCATTAATGAATTAACTTGTTAATTCATAACTAAATAAAACTATGAGGAATATATGGCAGTAGACATGCACTCAATCCCATAATCCAAAATTGAATAAGGTGAAACAAAATCACAAGATATACATCATATGTATATTATATTTTTTCAGACATAATGTACTCTGAAGAATATTTTTAGGGTTACATTAGTAGAACCATAACCTCAAGCCTAATGTGAACCATATGCACATTATATCTTATTACTTATGGAATATCATACAATATGATATCTCGATTATAGTAAATATACAATAATAATAAGATCTATGATATCTTTTTAAAATATTCTGAATATATTATCTCTACTATATATGTAAATAGTAATCAAAATTTCTTAATCTCGCTTTGATAAAAAATAATTCATGTCTAATATTTCTATCCTTTGGGTATAAGTATAATTATCTGAAGGTAGTGGTTCTTAAGAATCTTATTTCTTTTGTAATGTTTTTATAGATTTCAAATACTCTCACGTAAGATAAAAAATTCAATTAATTTAAAATAAAAAATAAAAATATATATAAATAAAAAAATTCCTTATATGTCAACTGATAAACAACAATAGCTGAAAAAAGAAAAAAATTCCCAAACTCTATCCAATTGTGACCACCTCCTCAGTAGGTAATGAAACTAGAGTATTTGAATTGATAACATCATTTATTAATAATCTTACTTTATGTTATCACATAAGACGATGATGTGAATTATCCATCAGATTATGTATTATTATATATACTATAATATAGAAATTAGTATCCCTTTTATTCAAATAAAAACACACAATTGGGTATGATCAAAGAGGTAGAGAACCTAGATTAGTAGGCTAAAATGGCTACATATGTTTTAACATATATGAAAACATAGACTATAAATATATTCTAACTCAATCCTCTATTTACTAACCAATCTCTCAATGATGATCGTTTAAGGATTATATTTCTTCTTTGCATGTATCTTCCCATCATAGAGTACCGAGATGTCTAAAAACTTTTCTAATACTAACACCCACCTTATAACTTCTTACGTGCATGAATGTTCTGTATTTCATAAAGAAGTTAAAAGAATTTAATTTCTCCCCTCATAAATAAAGCCCCCCTATATTTCCTAATCTAGAAGGGAATATTTAAATTAAATAATTAAATTTTATATTTTTGTGATGAAATTAGAAAAAAAAATATATTTTTAAAAAATAATAATTTATTTCTTATAATTATATCAACTACATTATTTAATTGATTAGTAAGGTACTTCCAAATTTTATCATAATTTCACATTTCTATGTTTCATTATGAGTTGGGACATAAGGAGGACTTAACCGAACCTATTTATGGCTAATACTTGATTTATATTTTAATGTGTGAATCTTTTTAGCAATTATTTTAATCGACAAATAAGTATACCCTCTATGTGGAAATGAATGGGGGTATACACTCTATGACCGAATCAACTGGTGAAATCTAATAAATTATTTTTTATATAAGAATAAATTAATATGGAATTAATTAATTGAGAAATAATTATACTAATTTTTTTATAAAAAAAGTTTTGTACCAAAAGGTTTTCCACCCACAAACTAATGAAAAACATTCCCTATGCCTTTTCATCTAAAACCCCGTATTTGATTCATGAATTTTCATTATTGTTTTTAAAATTGAGGTCTATATTGATTTGAAATCCTTACATATAATTACTTAAAAATAAACCCACCTCTTATTAATTTATTTCATATTGAAATAATAAAATGTCTTCTATAATTGAATAGACAAATTATTAGACACCTAAACTCTATTATTTGAACATTGAAGAAAAAAACATTTATTGAGATATTTTACCATTATTAAATCCTAGAGTAGATCTCTCAACACTTGGTCAACACTCCCCCAATTAAGAAATATGATGATAAATTATCATTTCCTATGCATGGCCATGAAAGTTTTAACTACTTATCATCTTGAAAAAATAGGTTATTTTTGTTATTTAATTGAACTAGTAACCTTTGGTCCTTACCCTAATAAAGTGAATGTTTTGGTGAATGTGTAATCCCACATATGCTAACTTTAGGTATCAAAATCTATGGGGTAGAAAAAAACTCAATATTAGGAGGAACACCTATAGTGCTGTAAATAGTTACCAAAAACATAGGTTAAAATTCATGAATTAATTTAATTATCATAGTTATATTTATATAAAGAGATACACAAATATGGAAGTGGTTATTCATCATTCACTATGTTCTCTAATTATATATATGAAAGATAATTTAATGATATTATTTATAACACAATTTGAGTAGAATTGAATGATTTTTAGAATCAAATATTTGAATGTTTTTAATAGGAAGGAAATTATAAATATTGTTTATTTAATACAATTTAAAAAAAGAATTTTTCTGAAAATGATTTATATAAAGTAATATTCATGATAAAACATTGACTCCATGAATCTTTAACAAAAGGGAATTTATTACCCCATTTAGCGTAGTCTGTAAGTACCTCTTCACACTCTACCACATCTTTTCCAATGGATAAAAGGGAGTGGTGACATTCTCATTTGGATATATAATTGGGTTGGTGATAATCTATTCTTTTCTTTCTTCCCTATGACAAATATCACCTTTATGATGGCTAAGTATTCTCTTGAAATCAACTATGTTGTTCTTTTCATAAATTAGCATGGGGTGTTCAATTATATTTCTCTCACAGTTGAGGAAAATCATTGTGTTTTTAGACAAACATGGTATGATCGATTTAATATGAAGAACCTTTATAGGATTAAGACATTTTACTAACCTTCATATCACTAGGCTATGACCATATGGGGTGGATAATTACCCTCCAAATATTAATTTTTTATTTAATTATATACATACAGCTTTGTCCATGTAGAACGCCATCCATTATAAGGGTATCTTCCCGGTATCTAAATTCCAATGCTGCAATTTACAAGTAGAGAACAAGGCTCATTTATTTCATGAAGGGGATTGGTATAAATTTATTGGTAATATCCTTTTTATCTAACTTGTCATATGTCATGGGATGAAGACATTTGATCATTTGATAAATTTTTGATTCAATAAAACAAACCCTCTCTCTATTTCTAAGTGAATCTGAAAAGTTATCTTCATGGCTAATTTTGAGACTCTTTGGGTTTCCATAAATATCATCAAACAAAATATCAGTATCATCGATAGAGGACACTTGAAACCACTTTTTCTTAGTAATATTAATGACACAGTTCTTCTGATTATGATATATAAGAAATCTCCTACCATCCATAAAATTCCCCTCTTAATCTGTTCTCCTGAACAAATCATTAGAGATAAAGACTAATGTAGGTGGGTTACATAGATACCTCCCAATAATTATTTCAGACATAATATAGATTGACCATGTAGTAATGGAGAAACCAATGGCGGGGGTATCATTTATAATAATAGGGACCCTTTCAACCTAGATTCAATGACCACTACAATATTATAAATTATATAATGTAAGAGGATAAATACCTTTCCAATGGACTCTCCCTATTTAGAGAACATGAGATTCCCCAATTAGAAATTTATATGAACTCCATTCTTTGGTCACCTTTTTATCTCACCAAGCTCCACCTTATTATAGTGTTGTTTGTAGTCTAATAAATTATAAAAGGATAATAGGATAAGGTGTATGGATCCAACATATCTATTATGAATGAAGCATAGTGGTAGAAAAGTTGAATGAGGAGGGAGATCTAAGTTAGACTTGTAATGTGTACTCTAGTACAGACTCCCAACCCAAAGAATGTAAAATAATCATGGTTGGTGATACTCTCGTCTTGCATCATTAAAGGCTACCCTAGTGTTATTCAAATCACCCTTTCCCCTTAATAAAAATCTAATGTTCATGTTGAATAACAAAATGTGTACCTAAAAAATGAATATAAAAATTGGAAAAATTACCGAATTCTAGGTTTATGATCTGTAATTCTTACATGTTTCATTTAAACTAGGGAAACTTCATATTCAAGGAAAGTGGAAGCTAGAAACTTATTTTTTGGGATCATTAAAGATAGTGAAGAGGATTGATCAAGTAGGCTACCTATTTTATCTATTGGAGTGTTTTAGTGTTATACATAATGAATTCCATGTATTTATGTTAATATGATATCATATAGTCCCATATTACATGGTTAAAATCAATGATATTGATCTTGAATCTAATGTATCTTATGAGGAGAATAATTTATTTATTGTGTATTGAAGTGAAAAGGTTCCATAATAGAATAATTCTCCTTTGGTATAGGTGAAATGTCATAATATCCAAAAGCAATATGTTATATGTTCAGGGGAATCTTTCATTAGGGATTAGTTTTTAGATTTATTCACCAATAATAATTAGTGAAAATGTATAATATAGTTGGAGGATGAAATTATATATGTTTTATAGGTTGTAAATATCCTTGAAATATTCATAGGTATGCACCAAATTATATTTTTTCAAAATAATTTATTTTTTATTGAACTGTGTATATTTTTACTTGATATGCAGGTTTTAGAGGTTTGTAGTGTATTTTAAATGAATAAAAAGTGATCTACAGGGGGACTAGATTTCATGATGTTATATAGTTTTTTAAACATGATTCTTAATATGGTTTAAGGTGTGAACCATTTGTAAAAAAATTAATATCCTATTATATAAATGTTTTGTTTTCATGGACATCTTCGAGTAATGACATAGAAAATGATGTATTTTCATATCCATATTCAATGATTCTCATAAGTTAAGAGACCTCTTGAGACACTTTTCAAGGATGAGAAGTCCTTAGAGTTTGATTTTTTAATTTCAATAACTTTTTCAAAGCATTTTATCAATCAGTTTTGGTTTGGGAATTTTTATCTGGTATATTTTTAATATTGCTGGCATTGGGATTTTTTGGGGGCATGTTTAGGAGGAGGATGACGGGCCTGCAACTGTAGGGTGTTTCATAAATCAATTAACCATGTAAAATAGTGTGTCCTAACGTGAAAAATTATGTCTTGGATTTTGGGATATTTTAATGAAATTTTAGTTTGTGAAAGTGTGTTTCAAACTATAATTTTCTATTTATTATAGATTTGGGTATTTTAAAATAAGGTGATCTCTTATAAAACCCCAAAATTTTTCTCCTCAAACTCTCCTATGTTTTTAGTGAATTTTCTGTTCAAAAAAATGTTTCCTTCAATTATTTTTGATATATTGTCATTTGTTCAGATTGATTAAACATGTTGAAGACTCTTCGTGTCCTAGATAGTTCACATCTTATTTATTTTTTGTATTATTATGATGAATCACTAATATGACTTTTTTAGACAGCTGGAGGGTTTTGGTTTTTCAGTCTTCTTTGGGCATCAGTTCTTAATGAATAATATTTTTCATGTTTAATGTAGTTAATATATAAATTATCATTTAAGCAATAATGTTATTATTTCCATGTGTGTTTTATTCATTGATGCTATCTATTTGTTCCAAAAATCACCTATGTGACCTTGAAACGTGGGATCAACCTAAGGTATGGAGGAAAAAAATGCCCCATGGACTATTCTTGATCCATGCTGGAATTTTGGTGAAACATTTAACATTTGTTCGGAACAAATAATTATTTGATGCACATATCTTGTGTGTGAATGGCAAGTTCATATGACTACATTCCGCTGGTGGCCTTCAATGGAAAATCCATGGGTGTAACATAATAAATAGGTGCATGAAATATTCATTAAGAATCCACATATCTTGCTCGATATGACCACATGTTGTGTGGCATGGATTCTGTTTCAAAAGAAGACACCTTAAGTGTCCAAAAATTCTACAAATTGATCATCACATATAGTTTTAGGGACATAACTCTTGTTGTTGAATAACCACACTCTCATTCAAAAAACCCAATCTTTTATGAGCTCATTAAATCATATCATGCCATAGATTATCGATGGTAGTTAACCATCACTACATACATCAAATAAGACCAAAAACCTCTTATTTTATCTTATAGATAGATTCACATAACTTCTTATAGACAACATTCGTGTTATTATAAGATATCAACCCATCACATAACTATAGGATTCACATAACCCCAAATGTTTTATGCAACTACACCTACACCATTCATATCCCACCCTTGTACTAGATACCATGGTTCACATAACAATAATGAATTATGAAGCCCCAATGATCTATGAAACAACCTATGAGTCCATAAATCAAGAGATAGTTTCACCAAACATAGTATTGCACAAGTTTAGTTCTCATGTCTACTAAACTAATTCAAAAAAATTTATATGTGAAAACCGCATTCAAATGATTGGAATCATAAATATCCATGAAATATACCTTTTTCTCCAATCATGAGCTATGTGTCATCATTAAATTATGATCCCCATCATAGAAACCCTCACATTAGACCCCTATAGGGGGTCCAAAAAAGGGAAGTGTCTCCGACTTCTACTCTCCAAAATCACATAAATTATTGGTTTTTTATTCCTAGATAGTTGAATAATCATTGGAAACCATCCATCTCCCCATGATGAGATCATATTTAAACCTTGTATCCTTCTCTTCTCTCACCCAAACTGGGACTGGTATGCTTCAGGCATATGTCTTAATAATTTTATAAATAGATGATGTTAAATTAATTGCCTTTTTCTTTGTTTAATGATGCTAAACTACATGATAGTATCCTCAACACATTACATTATAATATTTACTTAACCGTTGAAATCAACATGGTACACCCTGTGTAACAAGAACAAAATTTGACATGTTAAGTAAATCAGATGCCTCATGTGATGAGTATGAGATGGAACCCAAATATTTGGGATGCCTCTATAAAAAAACCACACACCATCCCATATTTTCACTACTTTCATGATAAAATTATCAATAACTCATGGAAATAATCTACAACATGTGATAATACAATATAAACATAATATGTTTTATTGATATATCTTGGTTTGATCCCTATATTCTGACATGATATAATTGATTACTCCTTGTAGTTCAATTCTGACACTATAATGTTAAAAAACCTATATTCCGCTCAATAGGTTATAACTAAAGTCTTATTACTATTCAGGAGTATAAAAAACCTCTCAACCTTCAAATCAAATGTCCCCACTTGAAATTAGAGTTTTTGTAGGAAAGTAATCTATACATTTCCTAAAATGTGATGATCAAATATGGGAATATTCCATCAATTATACTATAAATCTTGTGCTCCATCACTTAATTATTAAACTTTTTTTATCCTTGAATATGATAATTCCATCTTCTAAACTGAGTATAAAGGGGATTTATTGGTCACACTATCTATGCCCACAACTCAAGAGCTTCCCAAGAAGGTTCTCAATTAACTATAATGTATACACCATCAGTTATACCTCATTGATGGTGAGTAGGTTGATCCATTCCATACTCCACTAGAAATAATCCATAATATTTGGCACACGTTCTAGGGTAAATCTTCCAACCTATAAAAATGGTATGTTTTCTTGATATCTTCAGTCACCTCAGCCACAACCGATGTGCCCCTACAAACCAAACCATCAGGTGTGCGAATATTCTAAAAAAATTGGAATTGTGTACCTAAATATCCATAAAATTCGTTGTGTTATATCCCCTACCATTGGCTCTACTAGATACAACCATGGTGCCCCATACCATTACAATTAATTTCACCATGAGGGTTCTACCTTCGACTCCATCAACAGACATGGTGGCCATGCCAATTTTAATGAAATCTCATGTCTTAAAGATCCCTCCCAGCATAGGATAGATTGTTGTCATGGGTACTCTAACTAAAACAAAAGACACAACACATGTTGAAGAAATTTAAAAGACCCCTATATATTCTCAGTTAGGGATCTCCCATGTAATTTTTTATGATAAGGGTAGGTTCAACACCATGTCACCATCAACCTAACAAAGTTTGAGGTGACTGATGAATTTTGTAAAATTCCTCCAACACCACCACTGGAGCTGAGATAATCACCTAATCAGTTTAGAATTACCATCCCATAGGTTGAGGTATATAAGGTCTTAAATTACCTCTATAACTACACACAAATAGAGGAAATTATATCCTCCATTATGCTATTTCCACGTGGTTCTATTTGTCATTATCCTCTTCTCTCCTCTACACCATATAAGTATAGTAATCATTAGTGTCTAGATTGGACATCTCTTATAAAGGATAACCCATTTTCAATCAATATGCACACTATGAACTTATTGTTCAAGAGTAGGATATATATACCATATCCTATATAGTAATTTCAATGAAGATAGCTCCACAATCAAAGTACAATCTATTGTTTCAGGGATGGTTGAATCATGTAATTACCCCTATAGAAAAATATAATTAACATATCATGTCTAAATCAATATCTCCCAATATCAAAACTATATCTGCTAGTAAACTTTTGGCATTGAGACATGTATTAACCTATGAAAAAATAAAATGTGGAAATATTATAGTATATTTTGGATACTGAAAAATTCATGGTCATGTTCTGGAAACATAAAACCCAAACAATTGACATTAGAGAATTTATTAATGATGATACTACAACATGCCTCTAAAGAACCAATGATAAACATTTAAGTAACTTTTAATATATTATAAGGCCTTTTTATGAATCGATGATCAACATTAGGATATGAATCATTTGTTAAGAAGGTATACATTATATCATTCTTGGACAAAGAACTCCTAACCTCATTAGGGTAGAGTAAGAGTTTTTAGTAATATTATATAAAAATACACACTATATTATGGAATCCAATGGAATAGTTTAAAATTTTTGTAATGATTATTGTATGAGGGTAGTACACCATCCTCTATTTTATCTCTTCCCTACAACGAAAGCAAGTCTTTTAAGTTAATTCACTCGTTGATGGTGAAGGTCCAACCCAACCAATGATAAGATGAATTCCATAATTGTTAACCCTTTATATTATTTTTAGCACCATGCTTGTTACATGGAGTTTGATGAAGGGAATCCACAAAAATGAGATATATATATCCCCAATATGATTTTCTAAATCATTATTTCACTCGTCAAAAGAGAGATACATTAGTTAAACAGATTCCAAAAGAGGTTCAATCACCTATTAATCAATATAATGATAAGGGATTGAGAATTTTTGAACCCATTGGCTCATATGAGGGTATGAATAGAGATAAAATTAATTCTATAATGGCCACATCACACTAGGATCCTATTAATTAATAAATTATATCTACAACACTTCTCTCTAAAAAGATATAAGATCAAGAGGATGTGTGATGGAATCCTATAATTCCCCTACTGTAACCCCAACATTTAACCCTTTATGGATAAAAATGGAGGGATGAGATGGTGTCCTGATGTTCCCAATCAAGGTGGAGTAAGGGGAATCCACTTGACTAGAACATTAACCATTTTTCATTGTAACTATTATCCTATTCAATCAACACTACTTCTCACCTCATAAATCATAACAATTCATCTCACATTCTACAAGTATAGTGAATATAAATATGAATAACTACCCTCACCCTATATACGTGATATACTCTCTCACTAGTCCTCTATAGGCCTTGAAAAAACACCAAGACTTAATCCACCCTTGTGGGAAGCCGTACCAGGAATAAGTGGACCAAACTCATCCACCCTCATACTATTGTAACATGGGGTTCACAAATATCATTGGATTTGGAGGGGAAAAACAATATTAATCACATGTAAACTCATATTTTGGGATGATGTTTAGAATTATAGAAAAACATATAGCTTCCAAACACATCAATGTTTTTTCCAGTCTATACAGGGAGCCAATATTTTGTTGTATATTTTATTTTCCTAAGGGTCCATAACTAGTGTTTAATGTCTCTTTAGGAAGTTACCTTACTAGTTCTATTCAAAAATTCATTGATCGACTATGACTGACCCTCCAATTGTATGTAGAGGGATTAAAATCATGTCGCTAACATCATTACCTGATGTAAGTGAAGAAATTTTTACCTTTGTGTTTATATTTCATAGGATCAATTATTTGTGACATTTATGATAAATTTTTGGGATGTGCTAGTTCCTATTATATACTACTAAAACTATTGATATAGATTTTATGAATTCTCTTAGATGGATTAGTGTTGTTGAATAACCCTTGTAGTAGGACAAGAATTGATAATTCTTATTAGCACATCTAATTCTAGTTTGAATGATCAAGAGTGAAGATAGAATCACCTATTTTTAAAATCTGGCCACTGAGCTATTCCAACATTTGGCATGATCCTATAGTAGTCCTCACCAAGTATAGAATCAATGTTATAATTTTTTACAAACCCCATTCCTGGGCTAGGTACCTAAATATTCCATCACCCAATGAAAGAATAGGGTATACTCCTTTAAGGATGAACATGTCTCAGTTTACATTATATATTCCATGGAATATGACCTTTTCAAGATTCTATAATCATGAAGACCCTAAGTGGTTAAGTTATTAAAACATGGAGACAATAATCCATACCAAAAACATTGTGGGATCAAAATAAAATCACAATTTTTTCTCAAGGAATGGATATTGGAGTTGGTAAACAATGGTCCGGTTGAGCTGGGTGATGTTCTGGAATATGTTAAATATGTTGTTTCCACCCTCGATTGTGTTATTAAATACTCTATAAAATATCAGTAAGTTTCTTATCAAAGACACATAAGCATGATGATTGATTAGACTATAGGATGGTCTCTCATTCTGATTTCATTATATGTTATTTTTTTACAAAATCAAACACCTATTAGGGGCACCACACCTCATCCATCTACACAATATAAATCATAGTATTCCATGTATCAGAAAAACAAGCATCGATAATTCAGATAAAATCATGAACCACTTCCATTTCTGAAGTTATCTTACACTCTAAGGGATCTCATACCCTCAAATTTGGGTGAAATCCCCAAACCCATAAAATCACATAGAATTAATCTAATAAATATAAAATTTATACATAAGTTGGTTCCATTAGGTCAGGGAATCATTTCATAGAATTTTGTGGTAAAATTTATCACCATACCCTTTCTTGTACATTTGTACATTTCCATCAAGGGATGATCAGATATTATCAAACCATATATAATTATCAATCAAAAACCCCATAAAATATTATTGTTGCTACTAAATACATATAATAGATAATCTATAGGGATCTACAAGCTCATTTATTATAGGTATCTACATTGGACACATAAAACTTTTTTCTATATTTGGTTGATTGTAGGTATCATCCAAAATTACCTTCTAATTAACAAAAAAACATTTCATGGCATGATCAAGACCTCTGAGTGATCAATATAATCAATACAACCAAAAACATGACATGGTATGCACCAGTCAGTCCCTCATTACTCATACATCCATGAATACCACACATCTTGTAAAATAGATTGATTTAGAAGGCATGAGTATTCCCCTACCTTGGAAAAAAATAAATTTTCAGAACCATTCCAAAAATAATTCCATGACTCTCAATCCATCATGTGATCTTACATTAAATGGATTTGTGTTGGTCTACCATCAAGCCCTTATATTTCACTATGTTAGTTTAAAATGATGTAGATATGGTAGAGGCATATCACTTAGAGGATTCCAAAAAGGAATTGATCCAGTGAATTATCTTGTTCTCTTATGATGATGAAGGTTCATCTTTTTAGGGTCACATATTCTTGTACTATTTCATGTGAAAGTTCAATTTTGTGGAAATCCATAGATTCATGGTCAGAATCAGCTTTGCTATCAATAATATATAGAATAAATCACCTAAAATGACAATGATCAATGAAAAATATGTAGCCATATATAAAATGACAATCCATGGAAATGATAATAGCGATAAAAACCATGTGGTATGATTTGGATGGAGACCCAATTTGGTAAGTTCCTATGAAACTTTGAGTTCATGGTTATTTCAAAATACACTACCTAAAACACCATATTAGGATGGACCCAACTTTACCTGAACATGGTGGTACCTAATCATATAAATATTTCCTTAAGTACTCACTCAATGGTTGAGTAAAGGGGATCTATGGTGACACTTACCCATTTCATTAATCATATGCTCACAATTTTCATACCACATATTAATAAAGGGAGGGGAACTACCCCTGACCATCTAGGTTAAATGTTCTAATGACAATAAAGACTTAAAATGTACCTTAATGAATTTTAAGTATATTTGAATGAAATATTTTTCTTTCTTATCCAAAAACTTGAGCCTACAATCCTAGACCTCGATATTCAATTAATCATCCTTGAAACATATTAATTATCATGGTTGAAATCATATTCCAACAATGTGTATGAAACACTTAAGCTAGAGAAAACCACTCCCATTGAATATAAAAATGTCAATCCATTGGATACAATCCCATGTTAGAATCATGTGTTTTATAGGGTGTTATTATCATATATGAAGTTAATATGATATAATTATTTCAACATGCAATGAGGAACATTCCATTAGAAACTACAAATGACTATTTCAGAAGATTTTGTTACTATTGATTCCATGGTATCCAAGCAAGAATAGAACTATAAATATTTATATACATTAAATTTAGGAGATAATTTATCTCCTCCTAGTAATATTCATGTTTTTAAATAAGAATTTGATTTATACAAGTCTCCATTTTCCTTCGAGGATGGGGTCCCCACCCATGATAATGGATTTAACCAGGTGAACTTCATCACAAAAGATGATCTCTAGATTAGAAGGATTAGTGTAGTTATGTATCTAGTGAATGAATAATAATTAATGGAATTACTTAAGAAGCACTATGATTTTTTCACATGGTAATACATGTTAATGAATGGGCTTAATCCTAGGGTTGTTTTACACCACATGGCCTCCCTATTGTCCACTGTGGGATCAAAAAAGATCTCTCAATTATGCATCCATATAAATTTTTAATGGTTATGGCCAATGATGATAATATATTCAAATTAAAATTCATTATGGAAGTTCAATAACACATATTTTTCAAAAATCATCACAATCATGAAGAAAAAATGGACAGATCAATGAATGCATTGAATTCCAAGACCTCAATCGTGATTACCTAAAGAAAAATTTACACATCCCAGTGACATAGTTTATGATTGATGAAATATTCAGTTTTATATAATTTTCCTTCATGTATGGGTATTATAGTTACAATCATAACATTATGGTCCCGTTGGAGGAATAATTTATTACATTCCATCTACCTCAAGGAACTTTCTATTACCAAGTGGGATTAATTGGATTGAATAAAACTATATACACTAATCAGTTTCCATTGATAACTTATTCATGTTGTTGAACCCTCTAGGAATCTAGTTGCTTTACTATATTTTGAAAATCCCAATTATTCTTTATTATATGTTGATAATATCAATATTGCTTATTTATAGTTTGATAATTCTTATTGTGGATAAATACTTACTTTAGTATTTGTGTACTTCATACACATATTTATATGTTATAAATAATTATATTATGATAAAAGAATTTGGTTAAGAAATGCTCTATTACTTTATGATTGAATATAAGTCTTTCAGTTACTGGATGTATATATATTATGACATAACCCTTTCTGCCAATAGAATGTTTAAACAGAACAAAGATACCAATACAGTTAAGTCTACCGCTATGTTAGAGCTACCGATACAGACTAGTCACCGTTACATTAAAGTCCACTGTTACAGATAATAGCTACCGCTACCGATACAGAGCTACCGCTACCGATATAAAGCTACTGATAAAAGACAAGTCTACATCTACCGTTACACATCAAGTCTACTGTTACACACCAATTATACCATTACACATCATGTCTACCGTTACACATCAAGTCTACCGTTACATATCAAGTCTACTGTTACACAAGAAGTCACCGATACAAGCAAGCCTACCGTGACATCTACCTACCGATATCAAAGCTACCGTTCCAGAGACAGAACCCGACACTGATTTAATTTCTTTATTATCATTTAATATAACCAACGGTCATATTAGGTATATTTTAATGCATTGAAATTTATTTAATGTGTGTTTTTGGATTTCAGGGAACCGTACCTCATACCTGCGAAAATAAATCATTTCTTTTTCCGGAGCTCGTGCTTTAAATGAAAAGAGGATGTGATACTACTGAATGTGGAATGAATAGATGAATACATAGAGAAATACATACCACGAGGTGTGTTGGACGAACAACCAAGTGTGAATGAAAAGAGACGACTGAACTTACACAAAGAACTCATTCATTACTGCATACTAGTGAAGAGCTGAGAACGAGAACACAACACAAGAACTTCATCGACTACTTTTTTCTTTGTCTCTACCCCTAGAAGTCAAGGAAGCAGACGACACTCTGTTATCCAGAAAAAAACTAGAAGAGGACTCATAACCAATTCTGATCAATCCAATGGAGTCTATAACTGCACTGCAATCACTAGAGCCATTTCTAAACTCTAAATCTTTGCCTCTGTGATTTAATTTTTACATTTTGAGCAGTGTGTGTCATCTGCTATATTTTACACACACACTGTCTCATGTACTTTAACTAGAGGATCTGCAAATCCTCACTCAAACTCTTACATATTTTATTTCCCACTGAGATAGTGGTAGAGGTCGTGTGTGTAGGACAGCTGGAGCTGTTGTTTTTGTTCCCACAGATAACAGTGGTAGAGGTCTTGGACCTGGACAGTTGTATACTGTTGTAATCCACGATCCAAGGTGTGGATCACTTTTATATAATGTTTTTAGAGGACTAAGTCTCATCTTGAGACTGAACCTCTTGGTTATATCTACTGTGCTTATTTCTTTTCAAAGTCATTTTTATTCCGCTGCAAACTACATTAAACCGAAAACTGTTTTAAAGTCACTTTGATAATTAAACTCGCAAGTGTTTATATTAGTTGTAAATCAGTAAGTTAGTTTCAAATGTTAATCCACTCTTCTGATTTGATTAACTGGGAAATAATCAATCCCTTGAGAACCTAACAGAACCTTTACATTGATATAAATTCACTACAGTTTAATTCTGTATTTTATTTGGGGGATTTTAATACAATGTTTTTAAACAGAAATTTTAATTGGAACTCAATTCACCCCCCCTCTTGAGTGTCCACTCCGACCAACATTTGGTATCAGAGGGTTTTTAAATATTTTCTAAAGTACTCTGTTTTTCAACTGTCATTTTAGTTGTATTTTAATGTTCTTAAAATTTCTGTTATTTCTAAATCTTTATCTCTTTAAAATATTTGCTTTAAGAAAGTTATTATGGATAACAGAATTTAAGGTGTTGCTAACAATAGACCACCATTTTTCAATGGAAACGATTATGCTCAGTGGAAAATCAAGATGAAAATTCATTTAGAGATCACAGGTTTTGATATTTGGACTGCTATAGAATCAGAATATAAAATTCCTACTACTGTTAGATCTACTTGGAATGAAGCTACTAAAACAGCTTACAATAATACTTATAAATCTATGAATGCTCTATATTGTGCTTTAGGAGATGAAGAATTTAATAGAATATCTTCTCGCAAAACTGCATATGAAATTTGGGATACCTTAGCTATTTCTCATGAAGGAACAACTAATGTTAAGGAAATGAGATTGAACACCTATACTATTAAGTAAGATAATTTTAAGATGAAGCCTGATGAACCCATTTCTGACATGTATCTTAGGTTCAATGAAATTGTCAACACAATGACCTCATTGGGAAAGGATGTTCCATCCAAGGAACAAATCATGAGAATTCTGAGATGTCTACCTGAAATATGGAGAGGAACTTCTGTCTCAATTATAGAATCGTGTGATATTGGTGAACTGCCAGTCAAGGAACTAATTGGGAATCTAATGATGTATGAAGAAGAACTTAAGGTAAATAATGAAGAAGAAGATGAACCTAGAAGGAAGACAATTGCTTTCAAGACTTCAACTTCAAAGAACAAGGATAAGGAGAAACTTCAAGCTATAAACAAGAGTTCAAGATGTGAAGACAGTGAGAGTGCTTCTGATAGTGATGCTGAGATGGATCACATTTCTAGAAGGTTTAATAAGTTTTATAGGAAGAAGAATTTTTTTAGAAAATCAAATTACAAAGGTATGTATGACAACAAGGGACATTGGAAAAAGGATTGGAAAAAGGATTGGAAGAAATCAGACAAATCAGATGAAGTTGTCTGCTTTGAGTGCAAAAGAAAAGGACATATAAAAGCAGACTGTCCAAAACTGAATTATAAGAATAAATATGAATACAAGGACAATAAGTATAAGAAATCTATGAAGGATACCTGGAGTGCTTCTGAGGATAGCTCCAGTGAATCCGAAGCTTCTGAAACTGAGATCAGAAATAAGGCAAACATGTGTTTTATAACAAACACCTCTGAGGTAACATCTGAAACTCCTTCTTTAAATACATATTATTCTAGAGATGATTCCGACTCTGAAAACATGTCAAAATCTGAACTGTTTGAATACTGTGATATGTTGGAAGAAACCTGTAATGAGCGGAAAGACAAATACAAAGGTTTAAAGAAACAATATGCTTTGACTATTAATCATAAATCTGATCTTGACAAAGAAATAGAAAATAATGCTCAGTTACTTAAAGAAAACACTGAACTAAAATTTTCAAATGAGCAACTTAGGAAGGATTTAGAAAATTTAACAAATGTAAAAGATACTCTTACTCAAATTCTAGGTAATAAAATTGCACCTAGATATACTACTGGCATTGGATTCCAACCTGGACAAAGAAAAATTACCAAAACTAAATTCATTCCTAAATCTGGACAGAATGTTGCTTGTTCTAATTCTGGAATCTCATATGCTTCAACCAGTTATATTCATAGTTACAGATCTAATAAAGTTTGTCTTTCAAAATATGTTGATTCTGCAAATTTTATGAGACCCATAAGACAAATTTGGGTACCTAAAGTTTTATTGGCTAACCTGTCTGGACCCAAGAAAATCTGGGTACCAAAATCATTTCCTATCTAATTCTATTTTGTAGGGAACCTGCTTAAAGAGCTCCTGTAGAAAGACCTGGTACTTGGACATTGGATGTTCAAGACATATGTCAGGAGACTTCTCATGCTTTAAAATCTTAGTTCGAGTTGATGGAGGTTTTTCACTTTTGATGATAATTCTAAAGGGAAAATCATCGGCTTAGGCCAGATTGGTAACACTGACTCAGTATTAGTTTCTAAAGATTTATTCATTGATGGACTTAAATATAATCTTTTAAGTATTTCTCAGTTATGTGATGATGGTTTTAATGTTATATTTGAGAATTATTCTTGCAATGTTTTTAATTCTAAAAATGCTTTAATATTCTCTGCCTTACAAAATGAAAATGTTTATGCTATTGATTTAAATTCTTTAGCTATGAAAAATATTACTTGTTTAAATTCCATTCATAAAGAGTCTTGTCTTTAGAACAAAAGATTAGGAAACTGCAATGTACATTCACTTAGAAAACTTACTAGGAAGAACTTAGTTATAGACCTACCAAAACATGAATTCCCAGCTAATAAAGTTTGTAATCCCTGTCAAAAGTGAAAGCAACATAAAGTTTCTTTCAAATAAAAGAAGTAAGTGTTAACTTCTCAACCTCTCGAGTTGGTTCACATGGATTTGTTTGGACCTTCTAGAGTTTCTAGATTAAATGGGAAGCACTATGTCTATGTTCTAGTAGATGACTATTCTAGGTATAATTGGGTATATTTTCTAGCTCACAAAAGTGAAGCTTGTTCTTACTTTGTTAAATATTCCAAGTCTGTAGAGAACCTTAGTGGATTTAAGAATAAAACCTTGAGAAGCGATCATGGTCGTGAGATTGAAAATAATGAGTTTGAATCCTACTTCTCACTCAATGGCTATAGTCACAATTTCTCTGCCCCTAGGACACCCCAGCAGAATGGTGTAGTGGAAAGGAGGAATAGAACCCTTCAGGAAATTGCTAGGACCATGCTCAATGAGTATGACCTACCTGTTTATTTTTGGGCTGATGCTATCAATACATCTTTTTATATTATCAATAGATTCTTGATCAAACATGTTCTTAAGAAGACCCCTTTTGAGTTGTGGAACCATAGGAAACCTAAGGTCAACTACTTCAGAATTTTTGGTTGCAAAGTCTTTATTCTTAATACTAAAGATAATCTTGATAAGTTTTCATCCATGAGTGATGAAGGAATTTTCCTAGGTTACTCTATTTCTAGTAAATCCTATAGAGTTTTTAATAAGATAACCAAATGTGTGGAAGAATCCGTTCACATCGAATTTGATGAAACTGATCCACATGAACCTAAGACCTCTCTTGAAAATCTATAAGATGATCTCTCTATTTTGAACCTTAATGATAAAGATAGTGGACCTATAGTTAAAACGTCCAGTTCTAGAAATTTTCCAGAACCTGCTTCTGTTGACTCCCAACCTGTTGATGAACCTGAAATCTCTAGACCTACCTTTTCAAGACCAACTAGGATTATAAAGAACCATCCTTTAGATGCTGTTGTAGGAAACCTTGATAGAGAAACATAGACTAGAGCTTCTCTAAGAAATCAGGTTGAACATCAAGATTTTCTTTCACAGTTAGAACCTTAAAATATCAATGATGCTATCAATGATGAATTTTGGGTAATGACTATGAAAGAAGAACTCAATCAATGTGAAAGAAATAAAGTCTGGGAACTAGTAGAAAGACCTAAGGACACTTTAACCATAGGCACAAAGTGGGTGTTTAAAAACAAAGTTGATAAATCTGGAAACATCATTAGAAACAAAGATAGGCTAGTTGCACAACGTTACAATCAAGAAGAAGGAATTGACTATGAGGAAACCTTTGCTCCTGTAGCTAGATTAGAGGCTATTAGGATCTTACTTGCCTTTGCATCACATCTAAATTTCATGTTATATCAAATGGATGTGAAAAGTGCTTTTCTAAATGGTTTTATTGTTGAAGATGTTTTTGTAGAACAACCACCTTGTTTTTCAAATCCTCACTTTCAAAATCATGTTTTTAAACTTTCTAAAGCTTTATATGGTTTAAAATAAGCTCCAAGAGCTTGGTATGAAATACTTACAAATTTTCATATTTCAAAAGGATTTAAAAAAGGAATTGCTGATCCCACTCTTTTTATAAAAATAATTTCAAAATATGTTTTAATAGTAAAAATCTACGTTGATGATATTATTTTTGGATCTTCGAAAAATTCTTTATGTACTGATTTTCAAAGGTTATGAAAAATGAATTTGAAATGTGCGTAATGGGAGAGCTTAAGTATTTTCTTGGATTTCAGATCTTTCAAACTAAAGATGGAATTATTTTAAATCAAAGTAAATATACTAAAGATTTATTAAAAGATTTTGGTTTGGATAGTATTAAGGGAAGTGATATACCTATGAGTACCACCTATAAATTGGATATTGATGAAACTGGGAAACTAGTTGATCAAACTAATTATAGAGGTATGATTGGGAGTTTACTTTATATTACTGCTAGTCGACCTGATATTATGTTTAGTGTATGTATGTGTGATAGATTTCAAGCTAATCCTAAAGAGTCACACTTACTTGCTGTTAAAAGGTTTTTTAAATATCTTAAGTATACTGCAAATTTAGGTTTGTTTTACCCAAAAGAACAATCATTTGATTTAATAAGTTATTTAGATGCTGACTTTGCTGGATGGAAGTTAGACAGAAAAAGCACATCTGGAACATGTCATTTACTTGGAAAGTCCCTAGTATCATGGTGTAGTAAGAAACAGAACTCAGTTTCATTGTCTACTGCTGAAGCAGAGTATATAGCTGCTGTTAGTTGCTGTGCATAGATTCTGTGGATGAAACACACTTTACTGGACTATGGATTTAATTTTAAACATGTTTCAATTAACTATGACAACACTAGTGTGATTAAAATCTTTAAGAACCCTGTGTCTCACTCTAAAACCAAACACATTGATGTTAGACACCACTTTCTAAGAGATCATTATCAAAGAGGTGATATAACACTTGAATTTATAGGCACTGAACTTCAATTAGCTGATATTTTCACTAACCCTTTATGTTGAGAAAGATTAAGTATCATTAGACACGAATTAGGAATGATAACTTACCCTTAAACCGTTAAGAGAAACCTCACCGTTAGGAAACCTCACCATTAGGGAAACCTCACCATTAGGGAAACCTCACCATTAGAGAAACCTCACCATTAGGAAACCTCACCGTTAGGAAACCTCACCGTTAGGGAAACCTCACCGTTAGGAAACCTCACTGTTAGGAAACCTCACCGTTATGGAGACCTCATCGCTGAGAAACCTCACCGTTAAGAAACCTCACCGTTAGGGAAACCTCATAGTTAGAGAAACCTCACCGTTAGAGAAACCTTACCGTTAGGAAGCCTCACCATTAGGAAACCTCGCCGTAAGGGATACCTCACCGTTAGAGAAAACTCACCGTTAGAGAAACCTCACCGTTAGAAGACCTCACTATTAGAAGACCTCACCGTTAGGAGACTTTACTGGTACATCTCGCGCTGTTTTAATCTTCTATAAAGCCGAGACATCGAACCATTTTTTTATATGATTTATTTTATTTGTGGATCCTAAATGATATTAAACCGAGTCTAGACTTCACTCAATCTCACTACGAAATCTTCTGTTCGAATCCCTCCAACCTAAACCTCTCAAGCCGCGAAACCCTAAACCTCAAATCTGCAATGTCCTGCGTTAAGAGACCTCAAGTTACATATGGAAGTGATGCGCTAGAAGCTAAAAGACAAAAGGTGACCAATGCTGGTGCCAGTGGAAATGGTGAAAGTGTAGCTCGAAGGAATCCAGTAAACCCACATCTCTCAAGGCGAGAGATTGTCGTTGAGAAAGAGGTGTGTGAAGAATGGCTCATGGAGAGAAATTCCTTGGTTCTTAAGGTTATAGAAGAACAAGGTTGGCTTGAGTGCTTCACAAACAACAATGGACCTTATTATCCAGGACTGGTGGAATAGTTCTATGAGTTCGTTCATTTTGAGAAGTCTGAAGAAGAAAGCAAGATGATTTCTTTTGTAAATGGTCAGGAATTTTCCTTTACTTTGGTCGAATGGGCTGGGAACTTAAAAGTTCCTCATGAAGGTGATTATGGATTTTATTCAAAATCCATACCTACTTCCAGTGACTTTTTCAATTATGAAGATGCCTTGTTGGAGTTGACAGGAGATGGAAATTCTATAAAGGTCATTACTGTAGAGATGACAGGGGACGATAAACTACTTTTCAAGTTCATTCAGCATGTGATTAGTCCAAGGAGAGGATATTTTGCTACCCTCATATTTCAAGACATTTATTTGTTGTATCTGTTAAAGCATGGAGTTAAGGTAAATCTGTGTAGATTGATTATGATTCAGATTGAGGATATGACTAGACCGAAGTCTAAGTCAAATGAACTGTTCTTATCAAAGTTGATTTCTGTTTTGATGAAAGCAAAGGAGGTGGATGGACCTCAGGATGAAATGATAGTAGTTAAGGATAAATTTTGAATCACCAAGACTGTCTGTAAATTCATGAAAGTCAGTTGGAATCCTTGGAAGAAATCATGGTTTAATGATGATGGAAAAATCTATGACAAGTATACTCTTGTAGATCATCCTTCTAAACCAAAGGATGTGAGGGATCCTAGTCTTGGACCAGATGAGCCAGAACCGGTCTACTGTGATGATGAAGCTGAGGAGGAAGAGACATCGATTGAGGAAGGAGGAGTCCCTGATTTACCTCCTAGTCCTTTGCCTCAAAATATTTCTTATGGATCAGCTAGACCTCCAAAAGAACTACCAAGGAGAGAAACTATTTTGAAGGACAATGACACTAAGACTGAGGAAGAAGAAGAAGAAGCATGTCAGTATGTTGTTAAGGACACCTCTAAAGAGGATGAGGCAACCGAATCTGATCATGTTTTTAATGAAGAAAAGGAGGCTTCTGGTGAAGCAGATGATAAGGAAAATTAAGAAGAAGAGCTCAGTTTGAGCCCTCTGATAGACAGTACATTCAGAACAATTCCTGATCAGGAAGAAGAAGCTACATCTGTTGATGAGAGAGTCATTAATGACTCAGAACAAATGGATATTGAATCTGCTGCAGTTGAAGAGGAAATTATCTAATTACATCAACTAGAACAGTTGGAGGAGATACCTCAAGAGAATGTTCCATGAAAGTAGGAGCATCTTGGTTCAGTATCTGTTCTGTATGAAAATGAAGGTTGGACATCAGATCCAGGATATATGGTTCTTGGACATTCTTATGGAGATTCGGATGAGGAAGACCATCCCCAAAAGGAATCAGTTATCCTACCTGCTGTGGCTAAAAATGTGGCAACCAAGGAGGACCTTGAGTCCTTAAAGGCTGAATTGAAAGAAGCAATAAGGGAATCTGTGGCAGATATGAAGAAGAGTATGGTTGAAGAGATGAAAAGTGTGGAGAAATCCCTTGATTTATAGATTGGATATGATGTATCCAGTCCTGTGAAAGAAATTATGGATGAAATTAAAGTGTGCCACACTCAGATTGAGAGTTGGATAGGAGCTGTAGTTGCTTTGAGACAATTGATTGCTTCTCTGAATACCATGCATATCTCTCAAACTCAAGTAAAATCTGAAATTCGATATATCAAATAAGTGGTCAAGCAATTTGTGGAAGTTTTTGAGGCCTTTAAGAAGTCATTCAAAGAACATCCGAACAGTCAGGATGAACTTGTTCAAAAGGTTGTTAGTAATCCAACACAATCTTTCAAGGAGACAGTAGCTTTTTCAGTGAAACCTCTTCCCTCATCCAGCTCCTCTGTGAACCTTGAACAGATCAGAACAGTTATTCTGGAAGAGTTTTCTAAGGCTAGTACAAGTGGCTCCTCAGATACTCATATTCTTGCTACCACTAGGGAAGTTAGTAGTTTTGTTCGCGATCACCTGCGGGAAGCTACTGCTTCTCAAGAGGCAATCAAGAATAAGGTGGATGCTTATTTCGAGAAGGTTTATACCAAGCAACAAATGACAAACCATTTCAAACTTTTTATTGAGAATATGAAGTTACCTCCAGTAACCCAAGACTTCAGAGAACAGGTTACTAAGATTAGGGAGCTTACTCCTGCCTTGGATAAATTCATTGAAAATGGAGATGATTTTGTTTCTGCAATGGAGAGAGGAGGAAGCATTAATATGGATTTCAAGAACTTGTTGCTTCCCTTCTTGCATGTGGTTGCAAGAACTGTAATTGTACCTCCTGCACTTCCTGCTTCTGCCCCTAGGAGTACTCCTCAATTGACTCCAATTCAAGCCATCAGGAGCTTTAAACCAATGATCACTCAGAGGAATACAAATTTCAGATCCGGTACCGTTTATGTAGCTGAACCACCAGTTGTGTCTTCAGCTATTCTGAAACCCTCTAATGACCCTGCACCTGAACCCTCTGTTGATCCTAAGGGAAAGACACCTATTCCAGAGGCGGATTGAGTGTTTCTAGATCTTGTTTGATAGGATTCACTTGTATTTCTAAAATTTTAATTTTCTCAGTGTATCTATTGTACCTTAATGAAAATTCTATTATATTCTCTACTTTATCTTTTCTCTGCTACCCTTATTTTTGTTAATCACAAAGGAAGAGAAAATGCACAAATGAGCCAATGAGAGAAAATAAGAAATGATACCTAAGAGTTAACAAAGGGGGAGAAACACACAAAGGGGGAATGCGAAACTGTGACTTGAGAAACAGACTTAAGAGAGAATCATGAAGTACAATTGAAAGGGGGAGGAATATGGAAGTTTTGTTCTAAACAACAGAAACCTTTTCCTCTGATGCTAATTTATTTTCCTTTTTTCCTCTGATACTATTTCATTTTTTTGGCATAAGTTGTGACTATAAAAAAGGGGGATATTATTGAACCCTCTAGGAATCTAGTTTCTTTACTATATTTTGATAATCCCAATTATGCTTTATTATATGTTGATAATATCAATATTGCTTATTTATAGTTTGATAATTTTTATTGTGGATAAATACTTACTTTAGTATTTGTGTACTTCATACACATATTTATATGTTATAAATAATTATATTATGATAAAATAATTTGGTTAAGAAATGATCTATTACTTTATGATTGAATATAAATCTTTCGGTTACTGGATGTATATATATTATGACTTAACCCTTTCTGCCAGTAGAATGTTTAAACAGAACAAAGCTACCGATATAGTTAAGTCCACTGCTATGTTAGAGCTACCGATACAGACTAGTCACCGTTACATTAAAGTCCACCGTTACAGATAATAGCTACCGCTACCAATACAGAGCTACCGCTACCGATATAAAGCTACTGATACAAGACAAATCTACAGCTACCGTTACACATAAAGTCTACCTTTACGCATCAAGTCTATCATTACACATCATGTCTACCGTTACACATCAAGTCTACCATTACACATCAAGTCTACCGTTACACAAGAAGTCACCGATACAAGCAAGCCTACCATGACATCTACCTACCGATATCAAAGCTACCATTCCAGAGAGAGAACCCGACACTGATTTAATTTCATTATCATTATTTAATCTAACCAGCGGTCATATTAGGTATATTTTAATGCACTGACATTTATTTAATGTGTGTTGTTGGATGTTAGGGAACCGTACCTCATATCTGCGAAAAGAAATCATTTTTTTTGCTGGAGCTCGTGCTTTAAATGAAAGGAGGATGTGCTGCTACTGAAAGTGGAATGAATAGACGAATACACAGAGACAAACATACCATGAGGTGTTCTGGAAGAACAACCGAGTGTGAATGCAAAGAGACGATTGAACTTACACAAAGAACTCATTCATTACTGCATACTATTGAAGAGCTGCGAACGAGAACACAACACAAGAACTTCATCAACTACTTTTTCCTCTATCTCTACACCTGGAAGTCAAGGAAGCAGACGACACTCTGTTTTCCAGACAAAAACTAGAAGAGGACTCAGAACCAATTCTGATCAATCCAAAGGAGTCAAGAGCTGCACTGCAATCACTAGATCCATTTCTAAACTCTAAATCTTTGCCTCTGTGATTTACTTTTTACATTTTGAGCAGTGTGTGTCATCTGCTGTATTTTACACACACACTGACTTCTGTACATTAATTGGAGGATCTTTAAATCCTCACTCAAACTCTTACATCTTTTATTTCCCACTGAGACAGTGGTAGAGGTCGTGTGTGACCTGGACAGCTGGATCTGTTGTTTTTGTTCCCACGGATAACAGTGGTAGAGTTCTTGGACCTGGATAGTTTTATACTGTTGTAATCCCCAATCCAAGGTGTGGATCACTTTTATATAAAGTTTTGAGAGGACTAAGTCTCAGATTGAGACTGAACCTCTTGGTTATATCTGCTGTGCTTATTTCTTTTCAAATTCATTTTTATTCCACTGCAAACTACTTTAAACCAAAAACTGTTTTAAAGTCACTTTGATAATTAATCTCGCAAGTGTTTATATTAGTTGTAAATCAGTATGTTAGTTTAAAAAGTAAATAAACTCTTCTGGTTTGATTAACTGGGAAATAATCAATCCCTTGAGAACCTAACAGAACCTTTACTTTGATATAAATTCACTACAGTTTAATTCTCTTTTTTATTTGGGGGATTTTAATATAAAGTTTTTAAACATAAATTTTAATTGGAACTCAATTCACCCCCCTATTGAGTGTCCACTCCGACCAACACATGTCACTCATTAAGACACTGGTGGAATGTTATATTGTTGGGTTTTTGGTCCAATCTCAACAAATCTAGTAATATCTCAATAATTTTGAGAATGTGGTCCTCCTACTCTTCTCACATCACCTAGGAATGAATCCATAATGTGCGAATCTATGGAAAACTCAAGAAAGTGTTATGTTTTCTTGTTAGTAAACCTGAACCTAGGTTGATATAGATACATTCATGGTTATTATCCAAATGCATCCTTCAAGAAATCTCTTGGACTTGTGGGGCCTTCACAGAACCTTATCCCATTTTCTATATTTTGTTTATAATTTTTCTAGAAAATGTAATACATTATCCAATATCATGAATAATGGAATTGTGTATCAATTATATGAGAACAATTATATTCGGTTCAATGAAATTAAGTAATATATGATACAACCTTTGGTATTGATTCCACCCATCCATGATAATCCCTTCATCCATTATATGAAAAATCTAGAATTTTCCTTTAAAAACCTAATGGCATAGAATGATATCTATGATAATTAAATCAGTATTTATTACCTTGTTCGTATGATTTATGACATGGAAACCAAATATGTTAATATGTAGAAGTGTTACCTCACATAGAAAATTGTGTTTCATAAATTGTTACTTTACATGTGTCATTATGAGATAAAATTACTATCTAGTATCGTTTAACTAATTTAAATACTCAACCACTCTAATCTAAATGGATGATTTTTGTGGTGGTAAGTAACCCTATAAAAGTTTTAAATTATGTTAATTCCCACAAATTATATTGAGGTCTATGCATTGGACGACTCTCTAGCCTCACACACGATATATGGGGAGATTTACCTAGATTTCTATATCCTATATGAGTTTATCCTCTCTTTTTAGCAGGTTATTAAATTCTATAAGATATAAATTGATAGTACCTCCAAGAGATTTATTAGATGATGTATTAGTAACCCACACTCAAAAAGGTTTTCCATGTGATTTTCGTCATAACTATTTGATAGGACATCCGGTGTTACACATTACTTTTGTTTAAATGATATAACAATAATGAATCTGACTACCAAAACATTATTCAACATCCTTGAGATTCATATTGATATTAAATATCCAATTTATCATGTGAAGGGAGACTCAAATACGGTATTAAAACATTTGAGTAATGACTATATTGTCTTAACGAAACATCTTGTGCCCTTGCAAGAGAGAAATCATGCACTAGTGGACCACTTAACCTAAATTTAGAGGATGAATCACATTCCTAGATACTAGAATAATGAATTAGATTATTTAAAAATCAAATAAGAATCCATAATTGAGACTAACTAAGTGGACTTGGTAATTCATGAAAACACCGAAAATTCATTTCTAATAATTTTTTATACAATGTGGGTAAATAGTTGAACTAACTGGCAACCGAAAATTCGTCATAAGGACTTATAAATTAAATTACAGAAAATGTGATTACTATCAATAATAATCTATTCATTGAGTACCTCTAACAAGGTTCCCTCCCATGGATCAATCCATGAGTAAGACAATCTATCTATGTATAGTGAATTTTACCCTCCGGGATAGCCCCAACTCCAAGTAGGCCCTTTATAGTCATGATTTGAAAGTATCATACGTTATTAAATTGAAGGTAAAGAGTCAACTTAGTTCCTTTAGTGATTCCAAGTTGGGTCATATGGTACCCATTATTTAGGTTTGACTCTCTCTCACAAGATCTGAATATATGGGTACTTTTTTTCCACTATTGTTTATGACATCAATGAGGACACCCTGGAGCTTCATGTTTTAAAGATCCAATCAAAATTCATGAATCGGCTACTAGAGGTCCTCCATTTCACCATATACTCTTAGAACATTATTGTTTGGATAATTATTTGGTGATTCATCATAAACCATAGAGCTAAATAATCCATTTACATATATTAGTACATATTTTTTACCATAAACATCTAAAAAACAAATCCAAAGGATCAAGAGGCATAAATTATTTGGATGATTAAGTTAATAATACCTAAAAAGAAACTAAAATAAAATATATTTATCTTAATATCCAAAATGATATCCTTTAAACTTTTTATTTACTGAAACTATATAAGATAACATGGGGAATACATAATGAAAAGTGGTGAGCTAAAATCCAAGTAATGTAATAAACATGTTAGTATAGAATATCATATGTGTCAAAAGACATAATATTATATTATAATCAAAATTATTAGGGACAATGATATGGAATTATAAATTGAAATACATAGATTCATAAGACAATGAAAACATTTTAAAGTGGTAGAAATGACAAAAACATAAGTCAAGGCTAACTGCCATGACAATATAACATTGGGGATATATTCCCATAATGGATCATGTATACTCCATAATAACATATAAAATATATTGAGAAAAAATTATGTAATTAATTAGATTTATATATGGGTGAAAATAAAATAATAGTTACATATTAAATTTTCACACAAAAAAAATTCAATCAATAGGCATAAGCATAATAATTTCTCAGGAAAAAAATGGATTGAATAATTATTCCTCGTATCATGGTTAAATAATAATTAATGAATATTTCAAGGAGAAAATGGATTTAAATATTTTTTACATTCATACATATGTGCATATTTATAGGTCTGAAAATATAACCTTCACATGGTAAGACATCTTGAGAATTGGTAGTTAATTGAGCATAAAACTGAACTTTCATAACATTATTTTAAGGAATTGTTTAATAAATTTATGAAAAATAATTAATATAAAATTTTATTTAAAATACAAAGGTAAAAGAGATTGATTAAACCATAAATAAATTTTTATTTAATTAAATCAACATTGGGAATAATGAATTTGAATAAGTCTTACACAAAATGATTATGGGGCATGAAAGTTCCACATAACTAGATTTAATTTTAAAGAAGGAATTAGATAAATGAACCTAAATTATGTATTTACCCATAAAAGGATGTTGATATAATATATTTATACATATATGAGAAAAATATATAGATTTTTTATGAATTATACAATATGAAATATAGAGATAAAGTGATTTTCAGTGAGGAAGTTTGTAACCCAAGGAAAAATTGTGGTTCTAAGATATCCCATACCTTATGTTCTAGAATTATTATGCGTTTTAAATTATTTTAGAGAATAATCAAAAATAAATTAAATAATTATATTATATAGTATTTTTTCCTTATATATTTGATTTATTATGATTTTATAATGTTGGTTTATAAGAGTTTTGATGAGATAATGTGTTTAATTTGACTCATTCAATGGTGTTCGGTTGATTGTTCCATGTTCAGATAACTTTTGTATAATTATGGATGTTTTTTAAATGGTAGTAAAACTCTATAAGTGAAATTAAAAGAATTCCAAGTCCATATACAAATTTTAAATTTCTAAAATATCTTTTTTTTTCTTTAAAAATGATATGATTATCTTAGTAACAATGTTAACATAATGTAATTAGTTTATTTAGTTGGTTATACTGACTATCATGATCTAGTTTACTTTTATGGACAAACGAGAAAAAAATAATGGTGGAGAAAGGAGTAAAATTAATGAAAATGGATTTTTCAAAGAGGGAAATTATTTTTATAACATAAACCAATTAAAAAATATATGATCCTAGATAATATTGGGTACAAAGTACTCCTTTAGTTTTTCGTTCTCAATAGACAAGCAATTACAGATCATCATCCTAGATATTTTTTCAGAAGAATAATTTCATGGAATTAGTTTCTACCAACATAAACTACTTTGATTTGGATTATTCAACCATATGAAGAGTAAAAAAACAATATATTTCTTCTGTCTTAGATAATTATTTCATACTGAGGAAACGGACAGTCTATGTATATATTCCACCATTGCAAGGGTTCTAACCCTCATCAAGGAAAACATATAGAGGTTCATTGATCTAATAAGAAGAGATGAAGAGATATTGGTATTCCATTATTGGAGGATGATGAAAATTGGTAGAGTCTTATATCATGCCATATTTCCAAATAATTAATGAAAATGAATTACATGGAGCATCGGATATATACCACTAAAAATTGGATTCCATCAAATTATAGAATGAGATAAGATCTTCGACCATGAAAACATAAAAAATAGACATAAATCAATTCGTATTCATAACTATATGCTCAAATATATTGAAAATAATGGATTATTTCGTTTAGACATTGCATCCTTTGATGGAAATCTGGATAGGATGGATTGATAAACTGATAATCTATGGTATGAACATTATACCAGGTTATATATTGGGCATGGTATATCCACTACATAGTTGAGTAAGTAGTTTTAACAACAAATAATGTTAATTTTTTCTATGAAATTATGTATTAACAAAGGATAAAATTTGAATAAAACTTTATCTTTTAGGGGAACATGGTCATTAAGTGTAACTTGGATAAAAATTTCATCCATTGTAAAGAAAGGGGGAATGATGGTGCCTCTAGCTATAGGGAAAAGGGATTTCTATGGAAACCATTATCCCAAATGACAATAAACCTTACTCTACTAGAGCCATGGGAAAGAAACCTGGCCCCAATTATACCCACTAGTCTCTAATCTTAGTGAATGTGCACACGAGTGTTTGATCCAAACGTCTATTTAATAAAAATTTTACAAAAAAATGTAAAATTGATTGGAAATTTGGAAGTTTAGGGGGAATCTAAGGATCTCATCCAACAATGTGTGGATCCACCTCCCACATTTTTCTTCTAATTGAAGGAAAACACCCAATTGTGACATGATAATTTATTGGGAACACTTATTGATTTGGGTAATCTAAAAGGCTAGTGATGTCAGTCTTTAACATGTGGTTCCCCCAATACACTTGACAGAGGAAATAATACAAATGAGATTTGAGAATTAGGAGGTCACATTGAATTATACAATGGAAAAAACAATTAATCTATTATAGATCACGATGAAAAACTTGGAATGTAAGTGACTTCTAATAATGATGTAAAAGAATAAATTTTGGGCCTATCCCTTTTATCAATATAAAACATTATAGAAATCCTTTATAAATTCATAAACACTTATGATAAAGAAGGATCATTATTCATATAATTGAATTAAATAAATATTTATATGAGAATATAACCTTATTATAGACCCATGAGATTCCACAATCCAACAATATATTTACCCCACTTGATGGGAATATTTGGGCTGATGATATTGAGGAATTGCATCATATTAAGGAAGGATAGTAGGTAATCAACTCTCCCTAGAAAATATCCCAGTCCATGGAATATAGAACCTCTATATAAAGTAATAATAAAGGAATGGTCATATGGTATAAAAAAATATTTGAAGAATATATTGCAAGGATGACCTATTACAAGGGGAATATCCCTTATTAAATAAGGCATCTCAACAAGAAATGTAAATGGATTATGAACTCTACCATGGTCACATCCCTTAGACAGTATATTGTACCCCATAAAACTCATCTAATTGGGAATCATAGACACAACATACTGTTGAAATACAAGAATTACTTCATTTGGGCCTCCATTGGTTTCACATTGATCTCTCAAAGTGAACATCGAAATTAAATTGGCTACCACTGGGTCCATAAACATGAAAAATTTCACACATATGATTGTAGAAAAATCATTAAGTTTTTATATTTATCTTTTTCCATACACTACCACACCATTTCCACCTCCATTTTTATGTCTCCACCTCTTATATTAGGGGAATAGAATCATGTAGGGAGTTTGGAATAACATTTTATGAGATTTCCTATAAATATATCATGTTGGAAGACATGAATACTATCTTTGTGCTCAATGAGAAAACTTGAAAAAAATTAATAACCCTACAAATCACAAGTTATCGTTTTTTATTAACTAGTTTAACAATTACAAATATCCAATGGTCAGACCTGAGTTTACATGGACCAAATACACCATGAATATTAGGAATTATATCAATCTAAATAGGTTAATTTTTTAAAATTGAGGGAAGGATTGCTGACATTAGGGTTTCTAGTTTTACTATCCTCAATTTTTAATCTAACCACAACCCTGTTGTTCTTATACTAAATACATATTTGATATGGCCATACCCCTCCCATTAATATTCAATAATGTATGGATTTTTATTCATTGATTCATGGAAATTGGACATAATTATTAATTCTATAAATTAATGGGTCCCTCTCCAGATGAATGCTGGAAAATTGAAGGACACCAACAAACTTCAAAGAGAGTGGAGTAAAAAACCACTCACCATGATGTTGGATGATATTAAGGGTGTTGAGAACCACCTTACATTATGTCCATATAAAAATTTAAAGTAGGAAAATCATTCTAGGGAGAAAATTCATCACATATTTCATAAAGATTATCTATTATCTCTAAAATAGAGTATGGATAGAAATCATGTCGATATTAAGTAGTTGAAGAAAGATCACAGAAACCGAACACATTTCCACTGGATGTATGAGGAAAAAATAATATGAATATGTGATAATTACCTTATGATTAATGGATTATCATTCACTTGTGAAAATTATATATCTAATTCAGTGGTCACACACATTTTAAATATCTAGTCTTATGATGGTTGATATAATTCCTACATGAATTTAGGGTCATTATAATAGGATCATTGACTTGGTCCCTTCATTGAGGAATATGAGGAAGTTAACTTCTCACTGAATATTGAGTGTGCCTAAAAACCTTGTGGTTTCACAAAAAAACTTTATTTTATTGGGACATTCTACATAACGAGGTGGTAATTACTGTTATTAAATTGTTTATCCATGCATAAAAAATAATCATTTTATATTTATAAATCCTACATGATGAGATGGTTAATAGTGTTGTTGGATTTTTTATCCATGCCTTCGATTCTTATGTTGTAACCTCCAATTTCATTTCATTAATACCCATGAAATTGAATAATATGGACATCAAATATTTTAGGCCAATACTAATTGGAATCATTATCTATATAATCATTATAAATGTTGATACAACTAGGATGGGATGTGTCATATGAGATATCATTACAACAAATCAGTTTGAGTTTGTACATAGTAGGCATAAATAGAACTGTATGTTTGCTGCTTTAGAAAGGCTCAATATTTTGAAGAAAAATTTCATGGATATAGATTTTTCACTCAAAGAAGATATCCAAAAAAACATTGAAATTATAAAATAGATCTTTGTGGTTGATTTCTATAGGAAGTATAGTTTTTGAACTTATTTTAGTAGACATATTTGAACCATTCATAGCATTGTAAGAATCTATATTATAATTAATGGATACATGAGAATATTTTCTTAACCATATAGGGAATTCAGTTCTGGAGACCCCAGCTCAAAAAATCTCACTATATTTTTTTTAAAATATTTCATTATTAGATGCATTAAGGAGATTTTTCTGGATTCCCTTTATAAATTGATTAAATATTTTTAGCGGCATGTACACCCTTCACACATCCTATATATTGATTATATCCTTGTTTTAGAGAATATATCCAAGTAATTCCCATCAGGGAATTATTGTAATTTTTTCTTAATATGGGTATGTGGAAGGACAATCCATCAGTTATATTAAATACTACATTTTCTTGGGGGAAGAAATTAGATCTACAAATAAAAATAGGATTTCTAGATTAATTGTGGTAAAAAGAGATGAGTATCCTTTTAACTACCTTGGTATTCACATTTTTTATTGTTAAATGTAGAATTTTATTGTAAAGACCCAGAAATTCCGTATATAATTTTTAATTATATGGAATTTTTTTTGAGATGCAAAATCTAATAGTGCGTAATTTGAGGCCCGAAGTGCCCAAAATGATCTGTTGAAAGTTGTTAAGTTTAAAATAGCATGTGTGAGTGGTTTTCCTGAAAAAAGTGGAATAACTATTAAATGGGTTTCTGGATCAGAAATCCAATGTCACCGTTGCGTTCAGGATGGTGGGTTTACCCTATGTGCTACTTAAGTTTAGTCAGCGCATGCCTCCAGTGAGAAAACCCAAAAATGACATAAACGAAAATAAAATAATTAAATTATTTTATTTTATTTTTAAAATGATTATAACTCACGAACGGTGACTTAGATTAAAAACCCAATACCACCGCTAAACTTGTGAGGGTATGATTTCCTTAGGTAGACCATAACATTGGCCAGCGCGGGCCAACAATGGAAGTTAGTTTTAGGCTGTAAATAAAATAATAAAGTAACAATTGTTTTATTGTTAAATTTTATAACTCCTAAACAAAAACATGGATTGGAAATCTGAGAGTACCATTGAGCTCGTGAGGGTGTTTTTACCATAGGTAGAGGATAACCTTGATCAGTGCAGGTCAAGGGTGACTGTTAAAATATTTTGATCTTTTTTAAGGTACGTTCAGTAAATGTGCGTGTGGCAATTTTTATCTTTTTAATTGGTGCTCAGAATTGAAATATGAGGGCACCGTTGAAGTCGAAGCACCAAGATTATCTTTAGGGAAGCTCACTTCGACCACAGTAGGTTGGGAGAAAAATATAAGTTTTTTGACTTTTAAAAGAACAATAAAATAACATGTAATTGTTATTTTATTTTGTCATACCACCTCTTGAGAGGTAGTGTCAGGGACCACGGAGGTGGTCATATTTTTAATATGGGATATTAAATGCTCAATTACACTTTGGTTGCATAACCACACCTCATGTAATTAATAAGACACATTAATAATGTCAATTAATGAACCTCATTAATTCCTCGTGTGTTACTCACCCTTTTCACCCTCTATTTATGTGAGGCTTAGGATAGAGTTTTGACACATCTTCACCAAACAAGGAACCTCTGTAAAAGTGATGAGACGCATTTCAATGATGGATATGGGAGCTCGGGCAGCAAAAAACTGGGACCGACGAATGCTGGTGTCTTCATCAAGGCACAGATTCTCCTCCCACCACCGCGACGAATCAAACGATTCTCGAGGTAGGGGTTGTCTTTTAATTCAAGAAATTACCAAGTTGCTTCTCTTCATTCTTAATCTAGTGAGTGGTCATTTTAGGGGATTTGAATGGGGTTTATAATTATTTTAGTGTGATGTATAAATTACTCCCTCTTGTTATGATGCTAACGCGGAGGGTGTGGGCCATACGAACAAGTCTCAGACCCTTCGCCGCTTGATTTTTCATTACGTCCTTCAGAGGTGGGTTATTAAAACTTGAAGGAACCTTGAAACCAAGAGGCGTGAAACAAAAATAACATCCTAGGAAGACCATAGGTGCATTAGAAAGGAACAAAAGACCATAAAAACTCACTCGGTAGCCCACAGAAGATTCACCGGTGTGGCACCGGCACAACGGCACCGGCGACTGGTGCCAGAGGTGAAGGCGGCGGTCGGTGCACGCCGGTCGTGGAAGAGGGCGGTGCCGCTTGGCACCGCGGTGGAATCGAAGGGTCAACCAACAACCATCTGGCCGCATTGTGTTAGGTGGTGCGCCGTTGTGCGTCGTGGTGAAGGGGTCGTGACATCGAAGCTGTGGTAGGAAGGGGGCCCATGCCCTGCAGGTCCAGCGGACCCCGTGGCACCAATAAATGAAGAGACGAATGGAACTTCTTGAGCCATTCAGGGAGCTGGAGGCCACTTGTGTGGAGAGCCACGCCAGCGCACTGGGCCGCATAGCCCAGCCTGTGGCCCAGGCCGGTCCACGACCCAACCCAACTGGGCCGGGTCGGACTAGACCCAGACCCCTCTTAGGCCCAGATACGCTTAAAAGGCCATATCTTGCAAACCGGACGTCCGTTTGACGAAGTATCTGTGGAGATGGGATCCTTGGAGAGAGAATATCCTTTTGAGATACTCCACATGACATTCGGTGAAAATTGGTGTTTGGATGGGTTGGATCGTACCTGAATCCAACCTGGCCCTTGACACTAAAATGCTTATAGCTTACAGACTGGGTGTCCAGTTGACGCGCTGTCTATTGCGTTGGAACCCTTATCAAATAAAGAATCATTAGGTTACATCCTTGTAGATCTTCATAGTGGTTACGGTATGACCGATAACTGAAGGATCTGAACCAGGGTGTTTATTGTAGCGAGATTTAATATGTATACACACTTGTTGACTCAAGGTATGGGTATTCCTTGATCATCTGCTCTGGTAGAGATGGGAGTCCCCAATTCATGTGTGTGGGTTCGTCTCCCTCTATTTTTTTCTATATTTGGAGTCGGTACTCCCCTATTAGACTAGGGTGCAGGTCCTCCATACTTATCTATCATAGAGTCAAGTACTCCCCTACCAGGTAGGGTGCATGTCCTCTATGTTAGGAGTAGGTACATCCCTATCTACCCAGGGTGTGGGTCCTCCTTATGCAGTGCTACATCAGAGACAGTACTCCCCTACCTTGCCAGGGTGCAGGTCCACTAGCCCAGGATCAGTACTCCCCGGACATACTAGGGTGGGAGTCCCCCAAAGAGAACAAACTACCAGAGTTGTACTCCCATACTGGGTAGGGTGCAGGTCCTCACACACAAATTTGATACTCCCCTCCGATGTGTGGGTTATCTAGCCTAGGGTCGGTACTCCCCTGACATACTAGGGCATGAGTCCCCCACAATGAACAAACTTCCAGAGTTGTACTCCCATACCGGGTAGGGTGTGCGTCCTCACACACAGAGTCGATACTCCCCTGGTGTTCCATGGTTCTGGTCCTCTAGCCTAGGGTTGGTACTCCCCTTGCATACTAGGTTGCGGTTCCACCACAACAAACAAACTACCAGAGTTTTACTCTCCTATCAAGTAGGGGGAGGGTCCTCACATATGGAGTAGCACACCCCTGTCTTTGAGTAGCGATGAGGAGTGGGTCCTTCCGGGGAGTAGGAGCTCCCTCAACTATAAGACACAGTGTCTAGGAGTGGGCCTCTTCACTTGGTTTTCCTTGGTCATGCATTGGGTGCAAGATTGTGTCTGAAAGACGTCTAGTGCCATGTACTAGAGGCAGTTCTAGCAGAAATTTCCTGATGGATCACATCCTATCAGACATTCCATTAGGAATGATTGAGTTTTACCTGATAGAGTACATCTCTCAGATGGGTGCCATCAGGGATAGACAGTTTATGGAGCGAGTACTCCTGAACCTCGAGTTATTCTTTGAACCTTATTTGGAAATCCTAGAAATGGATTGGGGTCGGGGCCTTAGGTTTTTTTTGGATTAGACGAGTATATCTGGTTGAGCTGTGTCTTTTTATTTATGCATTGTGATTGAGATCATGTTTTTTGGTTTTACTTTGTGGAATTCTATGAGACCTTCGGGGGTCTCGGGGTCCCTACAAGGCATTATTATACTCACCCCCACATGGACCTCACCCGCACATTGTTGTGTCTTGTGCAGATTATGATTAGTTTGGCTGAGACTTGAGGGAGAAAGGTCTAGGTGGTAGATGGAGAAGACTGGTTGATGTGGAGAGGTTTGGAGATGCGCTATAACTACACTTTATGCAGGATCCTTGGTGGAAAATTGCAATAGTTGTTTGTGTTTTTCAGGTGTAGTAGTATCTTTCAGCCGGGCTTGTATTCCTACCCCTTACTTTTAGTACACACCTTTTCTACTACAGTTTTAATTAATGGTTTCATCTTGTTGTGTTCTTGGACTACATGTTTGTATAGTTTTAAAGGCAATGCTATCCCATTTTAGGGATATACCTTTCCAATGCTAGTCGCCAACCCCTAGCCTATGAAAGGCGGGCTTGGGGTAGTCATGACACGGGCCCCAGAGGACGGGTCGTGGCAAAGTGGTATCAGAAGAGTCGGTTCTACCAAAGAACTACGACTCTGATCTTTTCAATTGAGCAATAGTGTTGTGTTTTGAGTGTGGTTTTTATTTTGGGGAATCAAGTGTTTTTGCTGCGGTTGACGTATCAATACACCAAGACCCTAAATTTTGATTTCCGACTCAAATAATGAAAACACTAATAGCGTGTGTTTTGGAAATGTTTTACTTTTGGTATCTTTTGAGTCATCTCAACAGGTATAACGTATTGACCATGGTTCTTATTGATTCTATTTAAAGATGCCTCCACACATACATCTAGCCAGGATTCCAATACGTGACCATGAAGATGGTACACAATGTGATGATGCTTCAGTACAAGGATTGGTTCCTGAGATGGTACCTTCGAGCAGTGTCCCAGTGATACCACTACCTATTGGACTTCAGTTACTACTGGTACTACCAGTATAGGACACTTATAGGTTTAGTGCCTTACATGAATTTCGATGACCGATAACCCTCTGGTTCTGAGGCGAGCCCGACTCAAAGGTAGATAAGGACTGGATTGAGGTGGTGACAGAGTTTCTATCTAGCCAGGGCACCATTATATCAGATGGTGGTCCTGGTAGTGAGCATTCTATGTGGTTCAGTAGGGCGATGGTAGGGTTTAGATTACCCTTATCATACATGAGGTGACTTTTTCATGGATGTAGCTTGAGAACCTTCCTCAGAGAAGGGGGTCTCTTTCTAAAAAAAGCTAAGGGATTTGTGTTCTGAAGAGATTCTATAGCTTCGGCAGGACGACATGCCGGTAGCTGGGTATTCATCAAGGCGTACCGACCATTCCATATACTTGATGAATACGATAAGGCCAGTGCTTCAGGGATCAATCCTTCAAGAGAGATTTTTTTAGGGACACATGAATCTGTAGGGCAGCAGACATGGAAAAGGGGTTTGGAGAGCAGCATGAGGTGGTATAAATTTTGAAATGTTACAACCACCACCCCAATGCGATCCCCACCAGGCTCAAGGAGCTGGAGGACATGGGAAGGGAGTAGGTTCATATGGTCAAGGAGTGTGACCCAAGGGCTCCTGGAATGATTCGATGTACGATATGTGCCTACTACTAACTATCGTTTTAATAGACATAGGTACTAATCATTACATCTTGACACGAATCATGTTCAAGACCTGGAGTTTCTTGTTAAACCATTAACATGACCGTTATGTCAGGAGATAAATTTGTGAGGAGACTTGATAATCACACTTATGCCAATGGTATGATCTGTCCCTTGAGGTGAGAGTTTTGGTTGGAACCTCTTGGTGGAAGCGTCGAGGACTTACGATGTTAGATTGGGTATTGATTGTACATCCATAGTTCATACTCAGATTTACTGTTTTACGCAAAAGGATGTGGTATATCTAAAATGGTGGAATGGGGTTTTCCTTGGTCAGAGAAAAAGGAAACCTAGGAATCACGAGATAAAATCATGCATAGGATGGTGCAATAGATCACTCTTGAGTTGGCCAACCATACCCTCGTGGCAGCAGAAGTTTTTAGTTTTTAGTTTCCAACAGTAGTTGTAGAGTGAGGAAAAATATTTTCAAAATATGTTTCCAGGATTACCTCCCCAAAGGGATAGGGACTTCTACATTTTCTTGTAACGAGGGATGTAACCAATATCTACAGCTGCATATCAGATGGCTCCCACAGAGCTCCGGGAGCTGAGAGTTTAGAAGGGGGAAGTGGTGATAGATGCACTGAGCAGGAGGTCTGGTTTAAAGATACTGAGTGAGGTGTCAGAGCAACTAGCCGAATTACAGAAACCCTTCATGGATAGTGATGGATTATCTTACCTCTAGTATATAACTGTCACTCCCTCACACCATCAGTGAATTCTTGAGGCATAACTTGGGGACATGGACTGGGAGGCCCAAGGTGCTCAGATATCCTCAGGATAGGCTCCTGAAGGATTTTATGAAGGTGATGAGCACATCATCCTTTTCATAATACGCACTATGGTACCCGTTATGCTACCACAGGAGGTGTTGAGTGAGTTTCACAATTCCCCATTTGCAGTACATCATGGTGTGATGAAGATGTACCAGGACCTTCGGTGTCTGTACTAGTGGACAAGGATGATGATTGTATAGAGCCAACATAAGTCTTATGCCAATAAGAGATGGAGACCCTTGGAGTTCGAGGAGTAAGACCATGTATTCTTACACATCTCACCCTGATGAGGATTGAGGAGATTTAGCAGGGGAGGTAATCTATCTCTAAGGCTCATTGGACCTCTCCAATTTCTCAGTAGTGTGGGTGATGTTTCATACCGTTTAGCACTTCCCCCACAGATTCACCGAGTGCATAATGTTTTCCATGTGTTGCAGCTAAGGAGATCTATGCATGATCCATCATACAATATCGACTTGGGAGAGTTGTACTTTGTTGATAGGGTTACTTTTACAGAGTTCTCCATGGTGATAGGGGGTCCACATGAGTGATTCCTTTGTGGACGGTAGATCCCTCTAGTGCGAGTTTAGTGAAAATACGAGAACCTCTAGGAGTGAACATGAGAGCATAAGGCTCATATTCATGCTCAGTAACCTCATTTGTTTGATTTTACTTTATTTTGGCTTTCTGGGATAAAAATCCCTAAGGTTGGGAGAATGTAAAGACCCATAAATTCTGTATAATTGTTTTTAATTATATGGATTTTTTTGAGACCACAAAATCTGACGACGCATAATTCCAAGGCCCGGAGTGCTTGGAATGATCCGTCAAAAGTCGTTAAGTTCCAAATAGTGCACGTGAGTGGTTTTCTTAAAAAATTGGAAAGACACATAAATGGGTGCTCGAATCAAAAATATGAGGGCACCGTTGCATTTAGGATGGCGTTTTTACCCTTGGCGTGACTTAAGTTTTGCCGGCACATACCTCCTGTGAGAAAACCCGAAAATAACATAACTGTAAATAAAATTAGTAAATAAAATTATTTCATTTTTCAAATACTTATAACTCACAAACGGTGTCTCAGATTAAAAATCCAAGGCCACTGATGAACTTTTAAGGGTATGATTTCTTTAGGCATACCCTAACATTGGCTGGTGCGTGCCAACAATTGATGTTAGTTTTTGGATGTAAATAAAATAATTAGGTAAAAATTATTTTATTGTTAAATTCTATAACTCCTAAAAAGAAACTCAGATTAGAAATCTGAGAGTACTGTTGATCTCGTGAGGGTGTGTTTTCCTTAGGCAGAGCCTAACCTCAATTGGTGTGGGTCGAGGGGGACTATTAATAATTTTTGAGCTTTTTTTAACGTACTTTTAGTAAACGTGTAAATGACAATTTATATCTTTTGAACCAGTGATTGGAATTGAAATATGAGGGCACCATTGAACACGCAAAACCAATATTTTCTTAAGGAAATTTTCACTTCGACCGCAGTAGGTCGGGAGAAAAAGATAAGTTTTCTAACTTTTAAAAGAATAATAAATTAACATGTAATTGCTATTTTATTCTATCCTACCACCTCTTAAGAGATAGTGGCGGGGACCACATAGGTGGTCATATTTTTAATATGAGATATTAAATTCTATGTTACAACCCCTCGTGTAATTAATAAGGCACATTAATTATGTCAATTAATGAACCTCATTAATTCCTTATGCATTACTCTCCCTTTTCCCCATATATTTATGTGAGGCTCAGGATAGAGTTTTGGCACAACTTCACCAAACAAGGAACCTATGTCAAAGTGATGGGACACCTTCCACTGATGGAGACAAGAGCTCAAGTGGCAATGATCCAGGAGCGACGAACGCCGATGGCTTCATCAAAGCACAGATTCTCCTACCACCACCGCAACGACTCAAACGATTCTCAAGGTAGGGGTTGTCTTTTAATTCACGAAATTACCATGTTTCTTCTACTTGTTATTGAATTTGCGGGTGGTGTGGGGGATTTTAATGTGGATTATAATTTTTTAATGTGATGTATAAATTACTCACTCTTGTTATGATGCTAATGCGGAGGGAACATGCCAAACTAAAAAGGCCTAGACCATTTGCCACTTGATTTTTCATTACGTTCTTCGGATGCGGGTTGTTCTAACATGATGTAACCTTGAAACCAAGAGTCGCAAAATGACAACAGCATTCTAGGAGGACCATAGGAACATCTGGAAGGAAAAACGGACCATCGGAGCTCACCCGGTGGCCCGTGGAAGATTTGCCGGTATGACACTAGAACAACAGCATAGGCAACCGACATGATGGCATCGGCGACCGGCGCTCGCCGGTCACAAAAGAGGGTGACGTCGATCGGTGCTGCAACAGACCATATGGGTTAGCCGACAACTGGCCAACCGTGTTAGTGAGGCTATACGCCATCGCGCACCGCAGGGAAGGGGCTGCGACAACAAAGCTGCAGCAGGAGGGGGACCCATGCCTTGTGGGTCCCATGGACCACGTGGCACCGATAAATGAAGAGCTGAACGACTCCTCTTGATCCATTCAGGAAGCTAGAAGCCACTCGGCTGGCGAGCCACACCAGTGCACCAGGCCGCGTCACCCATTTGGTGGGTCGGGCCGGGTCGGTCCGACCAGGTCAGACAAGACCCAGACCCCTATCGGGGCTAGATACGCATAAAGGTCCATATCTTGAGAACCGAACGTCTGTTTGACGAACTGTATGCGGTGCTGGGATCCTTTGAGAGATACAACCATTTTGAGATACTCCATGTGAATTTTAGATAAATATAGAGTTTTTATGGGTGGGATCGTACTAGAATCCAATAGGGCCCTCGTCACTAAAATGCCTATAGTTTATAGACCGGGTGTGTAGTTGATGCAGTGTATGTCACGTTGGAACCCTTACAACATTATGGATCATCAAGTTACTTCCTTGTGGAACTTCATGGTGGCCGATTTATGACCGATAACCCGAGGAGAAGAACTAGGGTGTTTCTTATAGTGAGAGTTTGGATGGATACTCGCTTGATGACTCAAGGCGCGAGTATTCCTTACTTTTCTACTCCAGTAGAGATGGGAGTCCCCACATCATGAGTGTGGGTTTGTTTCCCACTATTGGGTTTTTCTATCTTTAGAGTTGGTACTCCATTATTGGACTACGGTGTGGGTCCTCCAATCTTAACTAACTTAGAGTCAGGTACTCCCCTACTGGGTAGGGTGAAGGTCCTTTATGTTAGGAGTAGGTAATCCCCTATCAACCTTGGGTGTGGGTCCTCCTTATGAGTGCTATAGTAGAGTAGGTACTCCCCTGCTATTCAAGGGTGCGATTTCTCTAGCCTGGGTTCGGTACTCCTCTAACTTACTTGGGAAAAGGTCCCCTACATGGAACAAACTACCGTAGTTGTACTCCCCTACCGGGTAGGGTGCAGGTCCTCGCAGACAGAGTTGGTACTCCCCTGCCATGCCAGGGTGTGGGTCCTCTAGCCTGGGGTCGGTACTCCCCGTACATACTTGGGCCCGGGTCCACCTCATTGAACAAGCTACTAGAGTTATACTCCCTTACCGGGTAGGGTGTGGGTCCTCATACATAGAGCAGGTACTCTACTGCCGTTCTGGGGTGCAGGTCCTCTAGCCTGGGGTCGGTACTCCCCTAACGTACTAGGGTACATGTCACCCACAAAAAAAAAACTACCAGAGTTATACTCCCCTACTGGGTAGGGTGTGGGTCCTCACATATGGAGTAGCACACACCCATATCCATGTAACAACAGGGAGTGGTTCCTTCATGGGAGTTAGAGCTCCCTTGACTATAGGACACAGTGTTGAGGAGTGGGCCTCTTCACTTGGTTTTCCTTAATCATGCATTGGGCGCAAGACTGTGACTGTGAGACCTCTAGTGCCGGGAATTAGAGGCAGTTATAGCAGAAAGTATCTAATGAAGAATTTCCTCTTGGATGTTCCATTAAGAATGGTTGAGTTGTACCTGAAGGAGTACATCTATTAGAAGGGTGCCATCAGGATGGCCAGTTCATGGAGCATGTACTCCTGATCCTTGAGTTATGCTTTGATCCTTCTTTGGAAATCCTGGAAATGGTTTGAGGTCGGGGCCTTATGTTTCATTGTTGAATAATGAGTACATTTAGTTGATCTATGTCTTTTTCTTTACGCATTGTGTTTGAGATCATGTTTTTTGGTTTTCCTTTGTGGAATTCTGAGATACCTTCGAGGGTCTTGGGGTCCCTACTAGGTATTTTTATACTAACCCCTACATGGGATTCACCCACACCTTATTGTGTCTTGTGTAGACGACAAGCAGCTTGGCTGAGACTTGAGGGAGCCAGGTCAAGGCGGTACACAGAGGAAATTGGATGATGTGGAGAGATGTGGAGATGATATGTAACTACACATTAGGTAGGATCCTTGGTGGATGATCGCAAGAGTTGTTTCTAATTTTTAGTTGTAGTTGTATCTCTCAGCTGGGCTTGTATTTTCACCCCTTACATTCAGTACACACCTTTTCTACTACAATTTTACTTTGTGGTTGCATCTTTTTGTGTTCTTGGACTACGTGTTTGTACAGTTTTAAAGGAAATGCCTTCCCATTTTAGGGATACACCTTTCTGGTGCTAGTCGCCAACCCTAGCCTATAGAAGGTGGGCTTGGGGTAGTCACGGAATGGGCCCCGAGGGACTGGTCGTGACATTTATACCTTGATAGTATCTATTACAACATCACTAATTAGATTCCTTGGAGGAAATGAAAACTAATTTCCCAAGTTGGGGGAGTTTTCCAAATCCACTCAATGGCCACCTTCATATTCTTCTATACCTTTTTGCATATAAATATGGACTAGATGCCTTATCAAAAACTAGTAAAATTATATCTGAAAATTTATATATAATAGATATTTTAATGAAAATATGTTTATAACTTTGGAAGTTAAATAATAAAAAAAACTTATTGACATGGGTTAAAAAGGATTCAATGATCCTATGATCTTTAATAATGAGTCATCAACAAATTCACTTATAACTTATACCATCTAATGATATCTCTGATGAGCATATTTTAAACTAGTTAATTAGAAAATTATTTAATGGATATACACATTATCATTCCTCCCTAGATATGGTTTATCATTGAACACACTATCAATGAAATTAGGAATTCCCAATGGATGGTGTTTATGCAATCCGATATGAATTTTTACACTTACCTATGGTTTAATAGGCCTCTTAATAAGGTTATGGTTATCCCTTAAAACATTGATGATATTTCAATTTAAATTTTATTTCATAACACCATCAACATGAATGGGGTACTACCCCAATATCTATTTTATTTTGAAATGTTACACATTTTTTTGAAAGAGACATCTTAATCTATAAAGGAAATTGTAATTACCTCTTCAACAATAAGGACTAATATAAGATGAATTGTATTAGCACCAAAAATATAACATTATGGATACTAAATTTGAAATTTCAATTCATATATCCTTAATGATAGATTTTTCTCTAGAATATATATGGGAACAACCTTCCCAATGATGGCTAGATAAATGGATTTGACCTTCATATTTCCTCAACTTATAGCATATGCTTCGATGATGCTGAGAACATCAGGTACGACTTATGGTACCACCATTTTTCAATATGATTTTGGAAGCATGTCCATGAAATTTTTAGAATAAAAATTTATATTTAAAACTATATTGAGGTGTGTATGATATCTATTTGAAAAGATATACAAAGTTAATAGATTCACATCCTTCTAATTTTAGCCACTGCCCATGTCTTCACATATATATGGAATTCCCTAAACTCACTTGTTTTTGAAAACCAAAACCCTTACACTCATGTGAACTCCATGGTGACACACTGGGATGTTTTTTCTACCTCTATGGTATATAAAGGTATGAGGGGAAACAATTTTTTTGACATATATAACTTAATGTTGTTGGGTGTGCATGGAAAACACAAAAAACATCTGGTTCTGAAATTATTCCTCTAGATTATACCTAGTTATTTGTGGATCAAGGGTAACATTAATGGTGATTAATGTAGGATTTCAGGGTTATATGGATATATATATGACTTTTAAAATCAACATGACTATTTCCTAGGGGGTTTAGAATTATATTGAAATCATATTAGTTTATCAAGATGATCTATGCAAAAATATTCATGAAAGAAAGGATATTTACCATCAAGTATGGAAATCCATTAGGATTTAGTTACATTAAATTATTTTCATTGAAACATTCCAATAAATGATAAAATAAACTATGTAAGGCACTTCATCAATGTATCGAGTTTATTGAGGCCACTTGTCACCTTTTTTGGGTGGGAAGACATGTTTTTAAGGAAGAAAATCAAGTTGTATATGTTTTTTCAAAGAGTTGGATTATTGAGTTGAGTTTGAAGTTGTACATTTGGACCCTGGATTATTTAAAAAATTATTGGATGTGTTCTTATGGGGTGTATCTTACACCCAAATTCATAAAAATACCAAATAACAGATGGACACTGAGTTTATGTCTTTAAATAAACATTATTTTCATGATCTTTTAAATCCAAAACCTTTTGGTTCAGTTTGATTTTATATAATATTAACTATAAATATTGTTTTTAAAAAACTAAATAAGTTAAAATATACTTATTATCAACTATATTATGATATGAATATTAGTAAAAACATCCATGAAGGAAATGGATAAAAAAACGTATGTTGTTCACTGAGGTGTTAAAATAATCATGTTTTAAACTCCATTTTAATTTTCGGTTCAATGTAATAGAGGGTATATTATAGGTATTTTAAAGCGTGGCCGATTGTCGCCTATCGACTGTTCAAAGTTCTAATGCTCTGCTATTGTGTATAGTAGCACTCGGGTCGAATCCTCGATGATGATACTTTTTTAATAGTTGTTTGTTTTTATATGATTGTATTTTGATTGGGGGTTTTGTTTGAAGAGATTAAATGAAGTGATTAATGATTGGTGATTGACTTAACAATTAGATAAAGATTGGGGTGAGTTCATTTTTAGGGAGTTAATCTTGTGATATCCTTGATCTTTTCTTTATATTGCATTTAAATTAACACCCACATCACAAGATTACGTTAATTGAATACCTATGTGTTAAGGATTTAATCCAAGCCTTATCATAACTTAGGGTTGTAATATCAATCATAGACTATTTATGTTAGTGTATTTATGGTTCCAATAATCCATGGAAACCAAATGTTAAACAAAACAAGTCATTAATTCAGGACATGATAAGTCCAACATACACAATGTTAAATTAAAGAATACTCATCGAGAAAAAGCTATCAATCACTTAACTTATATAAATTATAACTCACCCCAATGAGAGATTTAATCCTCAATTTAAACGATTAATAATCTGGTTATAATTATTATGATGATAAATTAAGAAGAGAAGAAAAACAATGGGATAAGAAAAGATCTTTACGTCGAACACACACACAGAAAGAGTGAATGGAAATAAACACTGAATTTAGATTGAATGAGAAATAAAAAGAAGGGAAAAGGATTTAACTTGATTTAAACTATTTTAAGAAAATTAATATTAAAATATAGAAGGTGGATGAGAATAAGAGTTATTGAAGAAGAAAATTTCATTAAAACAGAATATAAAAAAAGGCATACATGATTACAACAAGGAAGAACACAAGAGTAAATGAAAAAAAAGAGAGGATGAAAGGTCTACCATGTGAAAACATGAGTATGTCAGGTCCTCCCAAGGATTTGGAAAAGATTTGTTCGTGCCGATATATGCTCCTCTCTTCTAAAATTCCAACCCTTTTGAAAGGAGAGGAGGGGATGTATTTATAGCCCAATGTGGTGGACAATTTGCATTCCAAAACTACCCCTCCACTTGGAACAATGATTTGGACATCCACAAGGCTGAATCTCGAGCTATCTCCTTATTTAAAGTTGTGGATAATAATGTTTTCCGAATAATCTCAAAATGTGGAGGCATTTGTACTTATGGATCCAAATATATGGTAGTTTTATTAAACAATGTTAATCTGTCAATTTCAATCCATACTTTTTAGAAGGCTGAAATGTGAATGAGTTTATCAATAGTAAGATGCCTTCAAATCCTAACACTTTATTCATGAAATTCAGCTGCCTATATCACCTCTTTCACACTTAAAAATATCAGCTTGATTTGATGATTATATCATGAGCTATGTCATCAATAGTGTCTAGAGTTTAATTCCCATCCAGAATGGTGGACAGGATTTCAAAGCATCATTTGGGCCCAATGTTTTTTAAGTTGGGCCCTGAAATTTTTATCCCTGACTCCTTGAGTTTTTCTTTGATATTTTGAGGATAATAAAGGAATTTGGACTTCTAAATTGAGCCCAATAATTCAACCTTCATATCTGGTCTAGTTTCATCACAAATTCTTTGGGTCATCTTGTGAGAACCATATGACCATTAAAATGGAATAATTGGCCACTAATTCCTTCTAATGATATGTTTTAAATTGAATACGTAATCCTAAAAAACAAGAATTAAACAATTGGGATTTTTAGGGTGACAGTTATAAATAAAATATTAAACTGAATCAATTGGGCTACTTCTAGAAATACTCAAAAATTATATTTAGTATTAAAACATTAATATTTCACACAAATTATACATATTTCATATAAAATCAGTAAAGGGAGTATAAAATAAGTCATGAAGATATTAATAACATCAAATCCCCCAAACACAATCCAGTTCATGTCCTAATGTTCAATAAATATAAAAAGATAACAAAATCATTTTCACTCACCAACAAATATTAAAATATTGTTTTCCCCACTCAGGTGAGGTTTAGACAATTTCACTCATCCATATTGAATTCCACCATAAGTTGTTATAGAAAAAATGTTCAAAAAATAACCCTTTTTCATGCTCATATTCAGAAATAGAAAATGTGGGAACTCTAAACTTACTCCTCTCAAGATGATTTTCACAACCCGTTCCCCGGGGCCCATGTCGTGACTACCCCAAGCTTTCCTTCCATAGGTTAGGGGATGGAGACTAGCACAGAAGGCATATTCCCTAAAACTAAGAAGTCATTGCCTTTATAACCTACAAACACATGAAACCAAGCACACAACAAGATACAAACACAAGCAAACTGTATAGTAAAAAGAGTGAGTACAGTAGTAAATGGGGCCATAATAAAAGCCCAACGACAATGGTACAAGTAAAAATGAAATAAAATACAACTGAAGAAAGAGAAAGAAATCTAATGGGTCGTCCTCTATGGTTCCTACCTGAAGGGTATGTATAGATCGACTCCACAACACTCCTTGTCCACCCGTCTCCTCTACGTACTGACATGTCGTATGGTCCATCTATGGGCACTGTCTAGTCTTGGTACCCTCATCATCGATCAAAACTGTCTATTTTCTGCACCAAACACAATAAGGTGTGAGCATATCCCATATAAGGGTGAGTATAATGATACTCAATAGGGACCTTGAGACCCTCAAGGTCTCACAAAATCCACAAAGGATAAACCACATAGCATGAAATCAACTGACAACCCTACATAGGTATATGCCTATACATATACCAAAATTAACAAGTATACCCATATCAATCAAGAGGAAAACACATAATCCAACTCAAAATCCCAAAGATAAACTGTTCCACAAGGAAAGAGTCCCATAATGGTAAGTACCACTCAGGTACGACACACAGAAGAATACCACCAATGTATTAACACAAAGGAGAGTACCACTCAGGTACTGACTCATCTCACACCAGGTATAACTTAGGTATAGTAGTACATATGATTATATGTAACTACCGAATCATCTTACTTATTTAAGAGGTAGACCCACAGAGGATCATAAATCATCATTAGACCCACACATGATCTCTAGGTGCTGACCCAAACATGATCACTTGGTGCTGACCCACAGATGATCATTCGGTGCTGACCCACACAGGGCTTCTCGGTGCTGACCCATACAGGATCACTAGGTGCTGACCCACACAGGAATGCTCGGTGCTGACCCACACGGGACTGCTCAGTGCTGACCCAAACAGGATTTCTTTTCATTCTTCACGTCACAACTAGCTACTGGGTTCCTGCACTAAGCTTGCTCATCTCAGGGAGGGTATACTCTTGAAGCCATTGGTCGATACTACAACTGCCAAGAATTCCCATGAAAAATTATCTCAAAGGATTGCCACGTCAAAAGGGTATCAATGCAACAGATGGTGCGTCAATCGGACGCCCATTCTGTAAGTTATTAGCCTTTTAGTCCCGAGGGCCTGGTTGGATTTGTGATCGATCCAACTCGACCGTACACCATCTTTATCCAAATCTCTAGTGAGGTATACAAAACGGACTGTCTCATTACAGGGTTTCCGGCGCCGTAGAAGGTTCGTCAAGCGGAAGCCCGATGCCAATGTTATGGCCGATAGAGTGTAAACAGGTCATAGTTGGTCGGGGTCTGGTCTGACCCGGTTGGACCAACACGGCCCGACCCAGCCTGGGCTGACCCAACCTGGTTCAGGTCAACTGGGCTCGCTGGTTCTGGCCTGGCTCGTGTTGGGCGGCCCGGCAGGCTGCGAGGCGATGTACAGGCCGCGGGGGCCGCGTGGGGCCGCGTGGGGCCGCGGAGGGCTGTGGAGGGCCGCATAGGCCGCAGGGGGGGCAATGGGCCGTGGAGGTCGCAGGGGGGGGGAAGGGTCGTGGAGGCTGCAGGGGGGGGGGGGGTTTGTGAGGGTCGTGGGGCCGCCAGGGCCGCGAGGGGCCATGGAGGGCCACAGATGGCCGCAGGGCAACACAGTGTGGCGAGGCCGCGGGGCATCGAATGCCGCAGGGGCCGCTGGGCGGCGTGGTGCCGTGGGGCCGTGGGGCTGCATGGTGCAATGGGGCTGCGAAGCCGTGGGGAGGTGAGGGTCGCGAGGCAGTGAGGGCTGCGAGGCGGCGAGGGCCGCGTGGCGGCAAGGGCAGCGAGGCGGTGAGAGTCGCAGGGCGGCGAGGGCTGCGGGGCGGTGAGGTTGCGGGATGGTGGAGGCACTGAGGGCTGTGGGTGACGTGAGGTCCAAGGTGTGGCGGTCCTCCGCGGCTGGCCGTATGGCCAGCCTTCCTCTCATCTTGGCGCGGTCGCGCGCCGTGCCTCCGTCGGTGGCCGGTTCAGCCGTCCACTCTTCGTTCGTCGCCGGTACAAATCCACCTTCTTCCATCGCGAGGAACACACCAATAATGAAGAATTGCGGATGGTTCGGGCCATGTTTTTTTGTCCGTAACCTCGGTGTTAGAGCGGTAGCAAGAAGCTCAACAAAAAATTGAATGAAGAACGTCAAACTATAAAATCCCCGATAAGGATTATTCCTAATCTCTCATAAAAGAAATCATCCATTAATCAACTAATTAGAGTGTTGATCCAAGTTCTTTTTTTAGAAAGGAAGAACATGGGAATCCATAATCACACATAATAAAAACCCTGCTTCAGAGATTTTTTGACGGAGGTCGCGAGGAAAGATATGAAGTCATTGGGGATAGACAGACGTTGGTGATGTCGGCATTTCATCGATCGTTGATTCATTTTCGTTGAAGACGTTCCTCGTCGGCGTGAGCATTCTTCATTTGGGAGCACATTCTTTGTTTGAGAACGCATTCTTCGTTTGAGAGAATAATCCTCCAGAGGTTCTTCTCTCCCCAATTCCACAAAAAATAGATAGTCACCAACTTATTAATTTATGTTTATCAAAATAATTTATGTTTGCACAATAAAGTTGGAATAATTGATGTACTGTGTTGGCACCATTAATCATCTCATTTAATTGGAATAATTTATGTTGGATAAGTTGAGAGGTTTTCTTTCATTAAAGTGGTTCGGGTGGTCCCCACCTCTTATCATCCACATGGGAGGTTTAGGCTCGGGTGGTCCCGACCACCATTACCCATGTTGAGGGGTTTCAGAAATAAAAATTTTAGAAATTTTTATTTTCTTTTATTCTTTCATGAAAAGAACTAAAATTATTTTTCACCCTCGACCCATTACGGTCTAGGTAAAGGTCTTCTTAAGTGATTACTGGTGCTACAAGTTCAATAGTGTCCTCATATTTCAATTCCGAGCACCGGTTCAAAAGTTACCAAAACCCACTCGCACGTTTACTGAATGTACCCGAAAAATAGTTTAGAAATTTATTCCGGGAACACCAGGCCTCAGAATCACGCGCCATCAATTTTTGAGGACTCTTAAAATTCACAAATTATTAATAAAAATTACATGGAATTTATGGGTCTTCGCATTCTCCCCTCCTCAGGGTTTTACGTCCCTGTAAGCCACAACTCAAACATAGGTAGACAAGTGGAGGTACTGAGCATGAATCTGAGCACCATGCTCCCATGTGCTCACCTAGAGGTTCCCGTGATGCCAATGAATGCGCACCTGAGGTATCGACTGTCCACGAAGTACATGCTCATGTCGATCATCAGTCTCAACTGGAACCTTCGCAAAAGTCTCCCCATCATCAACATCCAACTCTCTGTGGTCAATGACGTGAGAAGGGCCATGCATGTATCTCCTCAGCTGGGATACGTGGAAGAGGTCATGCACCTGGTGTAACAGAGGTGAAAGATCTAAGAAGTATGCCACCTCACTAACTCTATTGAGGACCTGAAAAGGTCTGATGAACCTCAGAGATAACTTGACACCTCGACCAAATCTCCACAAATCTTGTCAAGGTGAGACCCATAGAAAGACGTGGTCACTATCCTCGAACTCTAAAGGTCTTCGTATCCTGTCAAAATAAGAGTTCTGCCTGCTCTGTGTAGTCTTCATCCACTCTTTCATGATCTTCACCTTCTCTGTGGTAGCCCGAACCATCTCGGGTCCCACAAGTGCTAACTCCCCTGGTTCAGTCCAACACAAAGGTGATCTGCAAGGTCACCCATACAACACCTCAAACGGTGCCATCCTAATGGTGGATTGATAGCTTTTGTTGTATGAAAACTCCACCACAGGTAATTGATCCTCCTAGCTACGACCGAAGTCAAGGACTCAAGTACATAACATGTCCTCAAGGGTCTGAATGGTCTAGTATGTCTGGCCATCCATCTGAGGATGGAAGGTGGTGCTCATATGAAGTTATGTCCCGAAAGCCTCCTGCAACCCCTTCCATAGATGGGAATTAGATCATGCATCATGATCAGAAACAATCATCGAGGGTACTCCATGTAGCTTCACAATATCTTGCACATAGAGGCATCCCAATCTCTCTACTAAATCCTACTCTCTGATCGGTAATAAGTGGGATGACTTGGTGAGTCGGTCGACAATCACTCAGATCGAGTCATGATCCCTCGATGTACGTGCAAGTCCTATCATGAAGTCAATGGATATCCCATACCACTTCCACTCTAGGACCTATAAAGGCTGAACCAAGCCTGCTGGTACCTGATGCTCCGCCTTCACTAGCTGACAAGTGAGGCACAGAGAGACAAACTTTGCAATTTCTTTCTTTATTCCCAGCCACCAGTGCTGTCATCAGAGATCCTGGTACATTTAAACCACTCCTGGATGTACTGTTAGAGAAGAAGTGTGGAACTCCATCAACACTTCCTCCTGAAGTGACACTGGTACAATGGTACATCCTCTAAAGAGGATGACGTGCTCCCCACCTTCAGAAAATCCATCAGGTGCTTGTCTTGTGGATATCTGAGCATGTCGTGTTTCACAGTCAGTGTCCCCATGATACGCCTCCCTGACTCGCTGAAGAAGTGGGGGAGTGACTATAAGAGACTGAAAAAAATATTCTCCATCTCGATCCACAAAGGATATCTGCAAAGTGGCCAGCTGCTCTGTCACCTCACCTAGTAGCTATATACCAGACCTCCTGTTGAGTGCATATGCAACAACGTTCCCCTTCCCAGGTGTAAATACTATCTCGAGGTCATAGTCCGGGAGGAACTCAAGCTAACGTCGATGTATTAGGTTCATGTCTCTCTGAGAGAAGTTACACCTGAGAATCTTGTGATCCGAGTAGACTATAAAGAATTCTCCCACCAGATAGTGTTGCCACATCTTCAAGGTGAAGACCACTGCTACTAAATCCAGGTCATGGGCAGCGTAGTTCTTCTCATGTTGTCTCTCAGCTATCAAAAACCATATGAGATAACCACTCGCTCCTGCATCAGGACACATCTGAGCCTGGTCCCTGATGCATCTCAGTAGACTACATACCCTACGCCCTCCTCTGGAAGCCTCAATATGGGGGCACTAGTCAGCCTCTGCCTCGGCTTCTGAAAATTCTGCTCGCATCTCTCCAACCACAAGAAGGGTTTACAATTCTTCATCAACAATGAAAGTGGTTCTACAACTCAGGAGAAATCTGGCACAAATCTCCATTATTATCTGGCCAAACCTAGGAAACTCCGTACCTCTAACACACTCATGGGTGGATCCCAAGCAAGTACTTCCTCAATCTTCACTGGATCCACTGCAACTCCAGCTTCAGATATGACATGTCCCATAAAGTGAACCTCTCAGATCCAGAACTGGAACATAGAGAGCTTACCATAAAGATGGTTCTCTTGGAGTGTGTCCAGTACTACCAGCAAATGATAGGCCTGCTCCTCCTCAGTAGCTGAGTAGATCAGAATTTGGTCGATGATGAATACTACAAAGCGATTAAGGTATGGCCGAAAGATCCTGTTGACGAGTCCCATGAACACTGATGGAGCATTGGTCACACCGAATGGCATAAACAAGTACTCATTGTGACCGTACCGACTTCTCAAAGCTGTCTTCTGCACATCCTCGTCTCGTACTCTGAGCTGGTGATAGCTTGATCTGAGGTCTATCTTCAAGAACCACCATTCTCCCTTCAACTGAATAAAGAGGTCGTCAATCCTCAGAAGTGGGTACATGTTCTTCATGGTCTCCTGGTTCAGGTGCCGATAGTCAACACAAAGCCTCAATATCCCATCCTCTTTCTTGGAGAACAAAATCACGGCTGCCCAGGAGAAACACTGATCCAAATGAATCCTTTCCCCTGTAAGTCCTCTATCTGTACCCGCAGCTCATGTAGCTCCATAGGAGCCATCCGATATGCTGGTGTAGATATCAGTGTCATACTAGGGTATAAGTCAATGTAAAATTCCACCACTCTACGAGGAGGTAGACCCAGAACATCATCAGGGAAGACATACACAAACTGGTCCACCACTATAAGATAGCTCATACTCTCCACATCAACCACTCTGAGGGTATAGATAGCCAACTGATTAGTGATCGGTTGCACCCTCCTCCGGGTAAGTCCATCTGGCACTGCAAAGGCTCCCTTCTCACCAGTGAAGGTAAACCTGGTCACATCTATGCGGACACATCACACTTTCCTCCTAATACCATCTATCTGAGCATGGACTGTTGATAAACAGTCCATACCTAAAATGACGTCGTAAGGCCTCTATGCCGCTACAATGAGATCCCAACCAAAGCTCTCACCTCCTAGAGTAAGCTCACACTACCAACACTAGTGTGTAATCGTCGAATCCACTCCTGTAGGAGTCTCTATCCATAAGGATCGATCCAACGGCTCTGTCATAATCTCCGAGCTCCAAACGAGGGAAGTGGAAATAAAACAATGACTGGAACATGTGTCTATAAGTACTGTAGCTAAGGTGGAGTAGACACAGATCATACCTTATATCATCTCTAGAGTGTCATGATCGTAGGACTCAGCTGGCAGGAGATGAGCTTTCCCCAATCATCCAGATCCCTGTAGTTAGGGTGGACCACCTGGTGGTGGTGGTGGTAACATCTCTAATCGTCGCCCACTACCACCTGCACGACCAGCTCCTCTTCCATGTCCGCCTTCTCTCTGCGGACCTCCTCGGTCGAACCTTTGTCTCTGCCTTGGATGTCCTTCGACCATCTACTGATCATCCATATGGCAGGTCGGACAGTCACGAGCCCTGTGAACTAGCCTACCGCATGCGTAACACTGCCTGCTCCTGGAATGACTGGCTCCGCCTCGGGTTCCCCGCACAACCAACCCTGAATCATGCGGTCGTCCACATACAGTTCTGGTCCTCTTGGACCTCTGCAACATCTGTCTTCTGCCAGCTATGAAAGACTCTACTTTGTGATGACTGGTGGTGGGTCTCGCTGCTGGTGACTGCTCAGCAAGAAAACTCTCCACTAAGAGGGCTCACTCTAACATCTCTGCCTGCGTTGAGATACTGAGAGAAATCATTGAAGTCCTGATCTCCTGCCTGAGTCCCTACTTGAAGGCTAGTTCCCTGAAGAATAGTCCCTGCACCATATCAGTGGAGTAAATTGAGAGGTCGGTGAGCCTCGCTGAATACCGAGCTACATTCATGCTGCCCTACTACAGATGAAGAAGCTCTTGTATGCACACTACACGAAGAGTGGCTGGGAAAAACTTTGCCCAAAACAGGCTCTCGAAGTCTGCCCAGAGAAGTGTCACCTCATCGTGAACTTTGAGCATCAAGCTCCACTAGCTACCTTATACTTTCTATAGAAGGCTGGTGACAAGGATCACCATGAGATTAGCTGGTGTCCCTATGAGTCGGAAAACTCTCACTACGACCTCTATCCAATCCTTAGCCACTTGTGGGTCCATCTCTCCTCTAAACCTGGGTGGCCCTTAGTGTTGGAACTCATGCAACGTGCTCAAGAAGTGTGCACCCTCTACTTCATGGGCTGGTGGCATCATGGAACGATGGGTAATGATACCACTGGTGCCTCTACTAGTGCCTCCGCTGGTGCCTCTACTGGACGAGGGCCCAACACCGAGGCCTCATCGCTTGGTGGGCTATCAGTGCGTACTATATTCAGAACCCTAGCTAGTTGTCGGCGTGGAGGAATACTGAAAAGAAACAGGTGAGCCACAGTCAATAAGATATACCTGGTGATCTGAATCAAAGAGATCACAAAGAAAACACTTCAAAACACACACACAATCAATGTTTTCGTGCACTAAGTCATAAATTAGAAGTGAGGGTCCTGGTGTATGAATATGTCGACCGCCGCACCAATACTGGATTCCCTAAACTGATAAACACACTCACTACACTTAACATTATTGTCATTTAAAAAGATCAGAGTCCTATGTTCTATGGTAGACCCGACTCTTCTGATACCAACTTTTCACAACCCGTTCCCTAGGGCCCGTTCTGTGACTACCCCAAGCCCGCCTTCCATAGGCTAGGGGCTGACGACTAGCACTAAAGGCGTATTCCCAATTTTTTTTTGAAGGAATTGCCTTTATAACCTGCAAACACATGCAACGAAGCACATAACAAGATACGAATACAAAAAAACTGTATAGTAAATAGAGCGAGTACAATAGTAAACAGGGCCAGAATATAATCCCAATTGTAAATGTATAAGTACAACTGAAATAAAATATAGCTGAAGAAAGATGAATACAACTACTGGGTCATCCTCCAAGGTTCCTACTTGAAGGGTAGGTACAGATCAACTCCTCATTGATCCACATCCGCTCGTCTCCTCTGCATACCGACACATCATATGGTCCACCTTCGGGGACCGTCCAGTCCTAGTACCCTCAGCCTTGATCAGCATTGTCTGTCGTCTACACCAAACACAACAAGGTGTGGGCATATCCCGTGAAGGGGTGAGTATAATGATACTTAGTAGGGACCCTAAGACCCTCAAAGTTTCACAAAATCCAGAATGGATAAAACCCATAGCATGAAATCAACTGACAACCATACTTAGGTATATTCCCATACATATAACTAAGTTATCAAGTATACCCTTCTCAATCAGGAGGAAAACACAGAGTCCAAATGAAAATCCCAAAGCTCAACTGTTCCACAAGGAAGGAGTACCACGATGGTAAGTACCACACATGTACGCCACACAGAATAATACCACCAAGGTATTACCCCAAATGAGAGTACCGCTCAGGTACGGACTCATCTCACACAAGGTATAAGTCAGGTATAGTAGTAGAGATGATTAGATGTAACTACAGAATCATCTTAATCTGTTAAGAGGCAGACCCAGAGAGGATCCTAAATCATCATCAGACCCACACATGTTCTTTAGGTGCTGAACCACACAGGATCGCTCGATGCTGACCCACACAGGATCGCTCGGTGCTGACCCACATAGGATCGATCGGTGCTAACCCACACAGGATCGCTTGTTCCTGACCCACATATGATCGCTCGATGCTGGCCAACAGAGGATCTCTTGGTGCTGACCCACACAGAATAACTATTTATTCTTAACGTCACAGCTAGCTACTCGGTTCCCGCACTAAGCTCGCTCATCTCGGAGAGGGTCTGCTCCTAAAGCCACTTTTCAATACTCCATCTGCCACAAAGTCCCATGAAAATGTCTAAAAGGACTGCCACATCAAAGGGGTCTCAACGCAAGAGATGGTGCGTCAATCAGACGCCTAGTCTATAAGTTATTAGCCTTTTAGTCCCAAGGGCCCGATTAGATTCGTGCCCGATCCAACCCGACCATACACCATCTTTATCCAAATCTCTAGTGAGGTATACCAAAGGTTCCATCTCATTCCAGGGTTTTTGGTGCCGCAGACAGTTCCTCAAACGAACGCCCGAGGCCAATGTTATGGCTGATAGAGCATAAGTGGGTCATATTTGGCCCGAGTCTGGTCTGACCCCAGTCGGACCAACCCGGCCGGACCCGGTTGGACTAACCTGGCCTGAACCGGCCTAGGCCGAACCGACCTGATTCAGGTCAACCTGGCCCGCGCTGGGTGGCCCAGCAGGCCGCGGGGGCCGCGAGGTGGCACGGAGGCCGGAGGGGCCGCGAGGCGCAACGTGGGGCTGCAGAGTCTGTGAGGGGGGTGGGGAGGAGGGCCGTGAGGGGCCGCAGGGAAGCACAGTGCGGCAGGGCCACGAGGCCGCAGGGCGGCGTGGTGTGTTAGGGTCGTGAGGCCGCGGGGCGGCGCGGTGCGGTAGGCCCGCGAGGCCGCGGGGTGGCGCGGTGCGGCATGGCTGTGAGGCCGCGGGGCAGCGTGGTGCGGTAGGGCCGCGAGGCTGCGTGGTGGCGAAGGCTGCGGGACGGTGGAGGCCGCGAGGGCCTCATTGCGACCATCTGCATGGCTGGCCGGATGTCCAACCTTTTTCTCCTCGTGGAATGGTCACGCGCCGCGCCTTCATCCACAGCTAGTTCGGCAGTCCGCTCTTTGTTCGTCGCCAGTATAAAGCCGCCTTCTTCCATTACAAGGAACACACCAATATTGAAGAACGACAGAGGGGTCAGGCCATGTTTTTTTAGCCCGCACCCTCCACGTTAGAGCGGTAGCAAGCAGCTCAACAAAACCTTGAATGAAGAATTTCAAACTCTACAATCCCCAAAAATGATTATTCCTAATCCTGCAGAAATGAAATCATCCATGGATCAACTAGTTTAAGAGTTGATCCAAATTATTTATTTATAAGGGAAGAAAATGGGAATCCATAATCACACATAATAAAAACCCTACCTTCGGAGACTTGTTGACGAAGGACGCAAGGAAAGGGAAAACGTTGTTGGGGATAGATGGACGTCAATGACATCGGCGTTTCCTTGATCGTCGGATCATTGTTGTTGAAGACGTTCCTCATCAGCGTGAGCATTCTTCGTTGGGGAGCACGTTCTTTGTTGGAGAACACATTCTTCTTTAGGGAGAATAATCCTCCAGATGTTCTCCTCTCCCCAATTCCACCAATAGTGAAAATTCATCAACTTATTAATTTATATTTATCAAAATAAATTGAACTGGAACAACAAAGTTGGCATACTTAATGTACTACGTTGGCACCATTAATTAGCTCATTTAATTGGAATAATTAATGTTGGAAGAGTTGAGATGTTTTCTCTCATTAAAAGGGTTCGGGTGGTCCCCACCACCATAACCCAGGTTGAGGGGTTTCAGAAATAAAAATATTAGACATTTTTATTTTATTTTATTCTTTTACAAAAAACACAAAAATTATCTTTCACCCTCGACCCACTGCGGTCGAGGTAATGGTCTCTTTAAGCGAATACCGATGCTGCGAGTTCAATGGTGTCCTCATATTTCAATTCCGAGCATCAGTTCAAAAGTTAAAAAAACCCACTTGCACATTTACTAAACGTACCCGGAAAGAAGTTCATAAATTTATTCCAGGCACACCAGGCCTCAGAATCACATGCTGTCAATTTTCACGGACTCATAAAATTCCCATATATTTTTAAAAAATTACATGGAATTTTCAGGTCTTTACAATGATAAAAAATTTATTTCTAGAGGTTCACTCGTTCACCAACCAAAAGTGAAAATCATAGAGTTTGTAAGAGCTCATAGCTACCAGTCCCTATCCAAAAGTGCTCAAAAATTAGGAGGTGTTTTTTTTTGGGTTTTCTGTGGCTATCAGATGATAGAAAGATGATATCCAAAAGATAGGAAAAGGGGGTAAAACCCTTACAAGGAAAAAAACAATGAAAATTGTTTTTGAAATAAAACATGGAATGAAATGAAAACACATATTTACAGGGGTAATATTGTGTGATGAAAGACACAAAGGAGGAATAAAATTTTAAGGGGATGAGAAGATGAAATATTTAAAAAACACAAATCTTCTCCTAATGACACAAGTGTTCATTTTTTTCTTTTCTTTTATATTTTCTTGAAAATTGAACTTGAAATAGATCTCACACTCATATCCTAAACCATGTTTGATCTCTTCATGATACTAATTTTAATAGATACAACAAGATCAAACGTTGAGGAAGAATGATTTTTGACCCACCTAAGCCACAACCCATTCTTATTTGTTCTTTTTTTATATTTTTTGATATTTTTTGAACACATGTAAAAATGATTTACAAAATTACATAAATGAAAGTACCTTACATTCCCCAAAACTCACTGAATTAAAACCTCTCCCCCACACTAAAATGGATTCTTGCCCTCAAGTATATGATAACTCATGGAAAATCAATAAAAGGGCACCCAAAAAATGAAATCCATTCCCCCCACACTTAAATTTCAATAAAAAATGAAATGAAAATCCATCTAGATGTTTGGTGGGATAAGGTATTGGGATTCTAATGTGGCTATAAAATAGAAGGTTTTTAGAGGCTAGAAGGGGATTTCAAAAGGAGGAATAATGTATGGTTAATGGGAGGATATTTGGCTATTATAATTCTCATGTGGTTCAGAAAATGTCTCTATCTTATTAATGCACACTTAAGTAGGAAATTCAGCTCGAAGGTCAAAAAACTCAAGACTCACAAATGGGGGTGAAAAACACAGATTTTGAAAATATGGACATAGGTGGACTTGGAATGAAAGTTAATATTGTTCCTCATGGTAGGAGAAAATCATTTTTCAAATCAAAAAATTGAAAATTAAATTTTTTTGATACAATATTCTTTATCCAAATTTAAGATAAAACCACAAAATTTTTAAGATGAAACCATGTCTTTTGAATCCCCAAAATGGTTGGACAAATTTGAAAATTGTAAGGTGAGTAAGCATGAATCATGAATTTTTATATGTTTTTTTGTTATGATTTTTATTTGTTTTTTAGTTTTTTAGGTTTTTTTAGTTTTTTCAAAAAGACACACCCACACTAAATAGAAAGAGTAAATAAAAAAATGTGATGCGGAAAGCGGTAAAAAATGAGAATGAGGGAGGAAGAAGAAAAATAGAGAGATAGAGAGAGAGAGAAGATGAGTTAAAGGGAAATAGGTGCCCCCTAGTTTTGATTTGGTGGGTTTCTATATCCATCCAGTGGTGGGTCAATTTCAGAAGTCGGGGACCTGATGGAAGTTGATGTGTTTCCAGGATTGTGTGTCCTCTCATGGTGATGATTTAACCGATGTCCATTAACCGTGAATGTCCGTTTTGAAGGGGGGTCTTGGACTTTCAATGCACCAAATGGGTATACATTTGTAATAACAAAAGGACCTTCCCAACAAGAATTAATCTTACCTAGGTGAATCCAAAATCAATAATTGAAGAGCATTACCTTTTCAAATTCATGAAATACCTTTCTCAGGATGTTTTTATCAAGGATTTCCTAGTATATTTCTTTGTAGAGATTAGAATTCTCATAGTAATCATGTTGAAGCTCCTCCAGTTTAGCCAATTGCAACAATATTTTTTCAGCAGATTTTTCATAATCAAAGTTACATGTTTTCATATCCCAAAAAGACCTATGTTGGATTTCAACTGGAAAATGACATGATTTACCAAAAGCTATCCTAAAATAAGATATCCCAATGAGTGTTTTATAGTCAGTTCGATAAGCCCAAAGTGCCCCACGAAGTCTTTTACGCCTGTCTTTTCTGGTGAGTTTTACAATTTTCTCAAGATCTCTTTTCACTTCTCTATTAGAAAGTTCAGCCATGCCATTTGTTTGGGGGTGATATGCAGTTGAAGTTTTATGTACAACACCATTCTTTTTAAAAATATATTCCATGGTTTTATTACAAAAATGGGCTCCTAAGTCACTTATCAAGGCACGTGGTGTGCCAAACCATTGGAAGATGTGTGTCTTTAGGAATTCACTAACAGTATGTGAATCATCCTTTCTAGTGGGTTTGGCCTCAGCCCACCACAAAACATAATCAACCGTAAGAAGAATGTATGAGAATCCATTGGAAGGGAAGAATGGTCCCATGAAATTGATGCCCCAAACATCAAAGATCTAACATAAAATTAAAATATTTTGGGGCATTTCATTTCTCTTTGAAATTGTGAAAAACTTTTGGCAAATGGGATGTGATTCAAAGAAATCATGTGGGTCCTTGAAGAGTGAAGGCTAGATGAATCCAGAGTCTAGGACCTTTCTGGAGGTCCTTTGTGGTCCAAAGTGGACACCACCAGGAATTGAGTGACATAATTCTAAGATGGAAGAATGTTCATTTTCAACAACACATCTCTTAATTACCATGTCTTCCCCAGTTTTCCAAAGTTTATTTTCTTCCCAAAAATAGTATTTTGAATCACTTTTCAACTTATATTTTGTTTATTTTGAAAAAATTTCATGAAAAACACCAGAAACCAAGTAATTTACAATTGGGGTATACCATGGTATTTTTCGAGTGAGATATGAAAGGTTCTCAGTTAGAAATTATGGATCGATTTTTTCAAAATGAGAAGAATTAGAAATTCTACTCAAGTGATCAGAAAAAGGGTTTTCTCTTACTTATCTATCTTAGATTTCACGGTCAAACTCTCAAAGCATTAGGATCCATATTATTAGCCTCGGTTTGGAATCCCTTTTCTTTAGTAGGAATTTAAAAACAGAATGGTCTGTGAAGATGATGATTTTTGCACCTAAGAGATAGGGTCAGAATTTTTCTAAGTCAAAAACCACTTCTAAAATCTTCTTTTTCAATGACTGTGTACTGATATTGAGTTTCATCCAAAGTTTTTGAGGCATAATAGATGACATGAAATGTTTTTTCTCTTATTTTACCAAGAACAGCCCCAACGACTCTATCAGAATCATCACACATCAACTCAAAGGGTAAAGACCAATCTGAGGTTTGGATTATTGGGGAAGATGTAAGAGCAGTTTTGAGTTCAATGAAGGTTCTTTTGCAAACCTCATCAAAATGGAATGTGACATCATTTTGGAGAAACCAAGTGAGTCTGAGGGAAATTAAATAGAATTTATGGATAAATCTATGATAGAAACTGACATGATCGAGGAATGAACGAATGTCTCGAACAGAGGTTGGTTCAGGAAGTGATTAGATCACTTCAATTTGGCAGGATCCACTTCAATACCATCTTTTGAAACTATGTGACCTAGAAAAATCCCATTTGCGACCATGAAGTGACATTTTTCAAAATTCAACAGAAGGTTACACTTGAAAAACTTTTTAAGGACTAGAGAGAGTGAATGGAATCACGATTCAAATAACTCACAATAAATGGTAAATTCATCCATGAATACCTCCATGTAATGTTCAATGAATTCAGAAAAGATACTCATAATACACTTCTAGAATGTTGCTGGAGAATTTCAAAGGTCAAAAGGATTTCTCTTATATGCATATATTCCTAAGGGACATGTGAAAGTAGTATTTTCTTGGTCCTGAGGTGCAACTGGGATTTGGAAGTAGCTGGTGTATCCATCAAGAAAGAAATAGTGTGACATTTCGTCTAACCGTTTTAGAATTTGATCTAGGAATGGAAGAGGGTAGTGATCTTTTATTGTTTCAAAATTCAATTTCCTATAATTGATGCACACATACCATTTGTTCTTCACTCGAGTTGTGACTACCTCCCCATGTTCATTTGTGACACCAATTATCCCACCCTTATTAGGTACAACTTGAATTGGACTAACCCATTCACTATCATAAATTGGGTATATAATACCATCTTGAGGAATTTTGGTGATCTCTTCCCTAAATACCTCAAGTAAGAGTGGATTGAGTCTTTTTTGTGGTTGTCTAATTTGTTTGGATGATTCATCAAGATGGATGTGATGGATTAAAATATCAGGGTTGATTCCTGGTATGTCATCTAGGGTCTAAACTAAGTCCTTTTTGTTTTCCTCTAACACCTGAACAAGTTTGGACTCCCCAGTTTTAGTAAGTGAACCAAAGATAATGACATGATATGAGTGATCATGGAAAAGGAATTCATATTTTAGGTATTCAAGAAGAGGTTTTAGATCAGTATAATATCTCATTTGTGGGTTAGACAACTCTGGAATAGAGGAAGGGACTTCAGTTTCTTCATACTCATTTCCTTATTACTGCCCAAGGTGGAGCAGTAGAGATAAGAGTTGATGTGGGATTCAAGAGAGTTTTCATGTTCCTCTAGATTAATGGAGTCTATGAATGAGAGGTCCACATCAAATTCACCATTTATAACATGTTTAATCATGGTATAGATTTCACATGATCCTCTCTCTTTAGAACAGGATGAACATGATGGAATGGGGTTCAATTGACTCTAAGAATTTTCCTCATAAGAATGGATTGCGAATGCAGAGTGGTCCTTAGATGGGTATCACATGGCTTGGAAAATGTTAAAGTTGACCAGTTTCTCACCAAATTCCAGGGATAAGATTCCTGAATGAACATCAATCTTTATTCTAGTAGTCATGAGGAATGGTCTTCCTCAAATTATGGTAGATCGAGAAGAGGTCGTCTCACCTTCCATGTCATGGACATAGAAAATAGCTGGGAAGATAAGATCATTAACCCGAACTAGGACATCCTCAATTATAACCTCAGGACTAGCAGTTCATTGATTGGGCAATTGAATGACAACACCTGTTGTATATAAGGGACCTAGACCAAGGTTAGAGAAGATGGACTTGGGCATGAAATTAATTAAGGCTCTTAGGTCTATGAGTGCATCCTCAAAGTTGGAACTTCCAATTTGGCATGAAACCGTAAAGGTCCCTGGATATTTTCACTTTATGGGAATATACTACTGGGTGGAAACATTTTCGAAGGTCTAAAGTTGCCTCTTATGGGTGCAAAATTCCTTAAGAAACTTGGCATACTTAGGGATTTTTTTGGCATCTAAGAGGGGTATGTTGACTTCAACATATCTAAACATGTCTAGCATTTTGGGATCAGGTTCAAAGGATTTCTTTAGCTTAGAAAATTCTTGAGGAATATTAATTGGATTCCTAAGTGGAATAGAAGGAGGTGAAAGAATGGATTTAGGTTCTTTTTAATATTTCTTTATATTTTCATTTTCTAGGACACCATTTAAAGGAGGGTTGGAGGACTTATCTTGAGGAAAAGCAATTTTCTTTCTTGATCTAAGCTCAATATCACTTATATTAACCTTGGGGTTGGGTAATGGTTGAGCGGGTAGTTGGGAATAATTATATGGTTTCTGCTGACAAAGGTTGGATGCAAGTTGACCGATTTTAGTTTCAATGTTTTTAAGGCTGGAACGAGTGAAATAGGTAATATTTTCCACTGCACTTTTCCATGATTGATTGGAAGAAGACACTTGTACCAGATTGGGATTACCTTGACTTTGGTTCTTGGGAAAGCGATTGTATTGGTTTGGGAATTGGTAAGGCTCACTAGGATAGTGGAAGCATCATGGAGTAGCAGGAGGATTGACCTTTTGAAGTTGAGGAATGAAAGGGTAAGGTTTTTAGAAGTTACCAACACCTTGACCATATTGGAACTGGTTTGGGTTTTGAGGAGGGAATTGAGGGGGATAAGAGATTGGGATTCCGTACAATACTCTTGGGTTATATGTAGATTATAAGGGCTCCAAGATGGGTTGGTTGAATTTTCTAACAAACCGACCTGATTGTTGAGTGCAGGGGTTCTGCTGAGCATATGCTGCATTAAGCTCCATTGGTCCGGATGAATCAGAGGGATCCTCTTGATGTTTTGGACATGTGTCAGTTGGATGAGATGGGGATATATAAATTCTAAAGTTCTTTATAGGTCCAAGAAACATTGATTGTGGAGGAGATGAGGTTTGGGCTTTGGAAGCCACAAACAGTTTCCGCACAAGACCTATAAGTTCAGTCATCCATTCTATCATCTTGTTCAACTCTATTGATTGAATATCATAGGCTTGTTTGACTTGAGAATGTGCTCAAGTATGGAATTGTTGTCTGTATTCATCCATATTTCTTATGAGATCTCTTGCACCTGTAGGAGTTTTATCAATAAGAGCACCTCCACTTGCGGCATCAATGGGGGTTATCTCCAATGCCAATAACCCCTCATAGAATTATTGGATAAATAGTTGTTCAGGGATTTGGTGGTGTGGGAAGGTTTCCACAATCCTTTTGAACCTCTCCCAGTACTCCTGGAGTGATTCATTTGGGAATTGACGTATACAACTTATTTCCATTCAGATGGAAGTAGTTCAAGAAGATGGAAAGAATTTTCTCTAAGAAGAGTCGCCTCATGTAATTCCATGTGGTTATGGAACCAGAAGCGAGGTAGTAAAGCCATGACGTAGCAGTGTCAGCTAGGGAGAAAGGGAATGCTCAGAGTTTGATTTGTTACTCAAAAACCCCTTAAGGCTTTATGGTAGAGCACACCACTTGGAACTCTTTAAGGTGGAGATGTGGATCCTCACCTACTAGCCCATGGAAATGAGGGAGAAGATTAATCAAACCTGATTTGAGTTCAAAGTCAACCTATATGTTTGGATATTGAATAACAAGCGACTTGTAATTCATATATGGGGCAGCGAGTTCTTTATGTGTTTGTTCCCTAGGCTTGTCCATATCTAATTCAATTGGTTAGACAAGGACATGTTCATGAATCAGTTGATTATCCATTATGTTACTCATATGTTGGCAAAGTCTTCACTCAATTTCAGGGTCAAACAAATTTGAGGGATTGTTTGGGAGGCTACAACACATTCAGATATATTTTGGAAGAAAGAAGAAGATGAGTTTTTCATTGTGTTTTTATTAATTTATGATTCTTATGAGAAGGAAGGTTTTTATTTGTGTTTTTTTTCATTTTTTTTAAATTTGGTTTTTTCTACAATAACCAGAAACTAACGACTAATTAAAGCACCATCCCTAGAAAAGACGATATTTTAAAGCATGGACGATTGTCACATAACGACCATTCAATGTTCTGATGCTCTGCTAATGTGTATAGTAACACTCAGATCAAATCCTTAGCAATGATACTTTTGTTTGTAGAGATTAAATGAAGTGATTAATGATTTTTTTTTATTTAAAAATTTGATAAAATTGGGGTGAGTTCATTTTTAGGGAGTTAATACTGTGAAATTTTTGAGCTTTGCATTATATTGTATTTAAATTAACACCCACTTCACAAGACAACGTTGATTGGAATTCCTAAGTGTTAAGGATTTAATACAAGCCTTAACATAACTTAGGGTTCTAATACCAATCAGATATTGTATATGGTAGGGTATTTATGGTTCCAATAATCCATGGAAGCCACATGTTAAACCAAACAATTCATTAATCCATGACATGTTATGTCCAACATACACAATGTTAAATTAAAGAATAATCATCGAGAAAAAGCTCTCAATTTCTTAACATACCTAAATTATAACTCACCCCAAGGAGATATTTACTCATCCATGTAAATGATTAATAATATAGTTATAATGATGTTGTTGATAATTTAGTAAGATAAGAAAAAGAAATGGATAAGAAAATAGATTTGCGTCGAACACACACACACACAAATAGTGAAGGGGATTAAACACTAACTTTAGATTGAATGAGAAAGAAAAAGAAGGGAAAGAATTTTAATTTGATTTAAACTATTTTAAGATTATTAATATTAAAGTAAAGAAGGTGGATGAGAAAAAGAGATATTTAAGAATAAACTTTCATTAAAATAGAATTATGAAAAAAGAATTACAAGATTACAATAATGAAGAACACTGGAGTAAATGAAAACAAAGAGAGGAGGAAATGTCTCTCGGGTTAAAACATGAGTATGGAAGGTCCTCCCAAGCCTTTGTAAAATCTTTGGCCATTCTAATATATGATCCTATCTTCAGAAATTCCATCCCTTTTGAAAGGAGAGGAGGGGATGTATTTATAGCCCAAGGTTGTGGACTGTTTACATTCCAAAACTACCCCTCCACTTGGATCAATGATTTGGACATCTGGATAGCGTAATATAGAGATATATCCTTCTTCAAAGATGTAGATAATAAATCTTTTCAACTAATCTCAATATATGGAGGAATTTGGACTTATGGAGCCAATGTTATGACCGTTTGATTAAACAATGTTAATCTATCCATTTTAATCCATACTTTTTAGAAGGCCAAAATGTGAATGGGTTCATCAATTGTAAGATTCATTCAAATCTGAACAATTTATTCAACAGAGTCGACTTCCAATATCTCCTATTTCACACTGAAAAATATCATCTTGATTTGATGATTACATCATGATCTATGGCATCAATAGTGTCTAGATTTTAATTCCTGGACAGAATGGTGTACTGGACTTTAAAGAATCATTTAGGACCCTTGTTCTGAAAGTTCTTCCCTAACATTTTTATCCATGAATCCTTGCATTTTCACCCAAACTTTTAAGGATAATTAATGAATTTGGACTTTTGGATTGATCCCAGAAATTCAATCATCATAGCTGCTCCAGTTTCATTACAAATTTTTTGGGTCATCTTGAGAGAACCATATGACCCTTAAAATGGAATCATTGGCCACTGATGCTTCCTAATGATATGTTGGAAATTGATTAAGGAATACTGAAAAAAAATAATTACAAATTTTGGATTTGTAGGGTGATAGTTATAAAAAAATAGTAAACTGGCTCAATTGGACTACTTCTAAAAAATGCACAAAAATTATATTTAGTATTAAAACATTAATATTTTACACAAATTATGCACATTTCATATAAAATCAGTAAAAAAGTACATAATAAGTCATTAAAATATTAATAACATTAGTATTACACAATAACAATGACATAAAATAATTTTTATGATGTTGATGTTACTATATTTAGGTTGATGGGTATCATATGTGGGTGGTAGTAGAAGACTATAATTAATTGTGGTAAGTTGATAATCTTACACAATCCCTTTATTTTATTCACTCATGATACCCCTTAATGCTCCATCAAATGTTCATTTGGTGAGACCGAAAATACTAATACATTCCGATGGGAATTAGATAGAAAATTGGGATGCTATGAGGCTTAGATATTGTGAGGATAAGGGGTATTATTTATATGTGGCGGAGAGGAGTGTTTTTGATTATAATATTCATTAGTTTATTATTTTTTCCTTATGATTAATAATACCAGTGATTAATATGTCTATATAAAGTATATTTTTCATGTGAGTTTTAACTAATTTGTTCTTACATCATCCAGGAGTCAAATACTTTGTATTTACTTTATAATGTGTAATATTGTGTTCTAACTTATTTCACTACCCACGAATTTTTTTTTTACAAAAATACAAAACTCACACTGACTGCCTTTTAAAGTGTATATTTTCAAAATTAAGTATATTTTATGAATATAATAATATATATAATAAATTACATTTTTAAATAAAATCTTCTTTTATTTAAAAAATGCCAATATTAATATTATGAAATTTTTTTATACCATTTGAAATATAACATATATTCTAATAAAATTATATATGCATTATAATACAACCTATTATTTATTTATAAACCCATTATATAAAAGAATATATTCATTTAAATCATTATATATTTTATGAGAACTAAAATAAAATATATATGTTTTACAAAAAAATAAACAAATATTTTATAAATTTAAAAACATTTATTTATTGTATCATATTATTAATGTGAAATATTTTCATTTTATTAGATAGATAAATATTATTTTACAGTTCCGTAAGTGATTATACAACTCTAATGGTCATGCTAGTATTCCTAATGGTAATATTATTATTCCAATGGTTATGTTACTATTCCAACATGCTAATCAATATTCCTACAGTCTAATTTTGTAATATTTATATGGGATCCCTTAATTCTATAAATACTTCATATTTCATTCATTCATTAATAACATATATTTTATCTCATATATATTTATTTTAATTTCCAAAATACAAGTTTCATTACTAATATAATTATTTATATCAATAGTGTTGTTTCTTAGTGTGATTATTATGGGGATCAAGCATTTCTAAATTTCCCTATTGTTATTATCATATTTTTTATTTTCTTCCCATTTTAATAATTTTAATTATTATGGAAAAATTCTATATGTAAATAAAAATTTTAAATTAATATATTATTATTTAGATAGTTTTATCATGTGGTAGGTGGGAATTTTATGATATTATATATCTTAATATTACACAACTATTTATTCAGATAAGAGATTCCATTAGTAAAATTCTGTATCACTACATTCTATCCCCCTTATGAAATTTATCCATAAAAATATCATTTTACACTCTACGGTAAATACTAGTGAGAGTAATTTGCCCTCATCTCTTCCTTTAGTACTCATGTCACCTCCTAATAATTATAGTTTTTTCATAACACTTGGACTATGTGAGATGTATTGTTTTATAAAAATTTATCTCAATTTTAGTAAATTATATTATTTCCCCTCATAGGAGAGATCAAATTCCATTCGTAATAAATTTTAATTCAGTACATGTGAAGGATAAGGTATGTACTTCCTTATAAAAGATATATGGAAGACCTAAATTTCTCATGACAAGGTTGGTGGGATTTATAATGAAAAAGACATATATCAAGTGCAATCAATAATTTCAAATGAGTAGATGTACATATGAAATTGTTTTACCCTACTTATCAATCTAATGAATCTCCTTAATGGTGATATATAGGGAACACTATATCTATAAACTGACACACCAATTCTCATAAACTATTTCCAATATATCTCTTTTGTTGAATTTTAGATTTATCAATGTGATATTTAACGATCCTTTCATTTTATACCATTACCTCGACCATTTCAAGACCTAGAAAATTTTATTCACCTAGTCCACCATCAAGAAACTGGTGTTCTATATATCTTCCTAGAAAATTATTCATATGGGACAATTTATATGTTTGAGTGGAAACTATTATTCTGTAAGTACTCGACTAGATGAAGTGATAAATACAATCTTCATTTTAATCATATCAATAATTATATCAATATGAATTTATGTTTCTATATATTATAATCTGAGTTAATATCTATTCGAGGGTGAAAATTCATACTCAAGTTCAACACAATGTTTAGATAATATTGGAGGATTTTATGATCTTTGAGGAAAACCATGGAACTTGATATGATATAGTCAATAGTGGTCTCCCATGAAGCCTCACCACTTATTAGATGCATATAAATGGAGTTTGGTAAAGTGAAAAGTCCAATATAATTTAATTAAACTAAGAAATCTTTGAAATATTATCCCCATACAGAATTACATCCCCTGAAAATATTTCAAATGCTATTGAAAAAATCCACAGTAAACTTTTCCCATTTTCATGTAGTTATAGTTAATGTTTGAATCATCTCCCTGTATAGTTTCCTTTAAGAGTTCACTTACTCATAAAGAAAATTTTTGTATCTTTCCTGATCTCTTAAATTATATTATTCCACCAATAGTTCTCTTAGAAATTTGGATACATTTTTATCCTCCTTATGTGGATGAAGAAGGTCAATCTCTGTTCACTTTTAAACAAATAATTCTTTATATCGGGATTTAAATGTATAAATACTCATGAACCAAATCTTAGAAATCCATATTCATCAATTATGAACATTAATGACTTACCTTTTCTAATATCTTCAACCATCTTCTATATTTTTAAATCATATTCATGTGAAACATTTATATTCACTAAAATTCTTGTCAAAGAAATCATTTGAGAATGGAATGACGATGTTTCATTATTTTTTATTCCCATGTATATTCATTGCTATTGTAATAACATTGGATCCATATTAATACTCATCATTTAAAAATTTGACATATAATTTATAATTAACGAAACTACGTCTTTATTTCCTTTCACAAGAATGTAGAGGACTGAGTTATCATATTCATTGATCAAATATAATAATATTAATTGGAAAAAATTATATCTTTTTTGAATATATATTTTAGTCTATTAGGATCCATATATGTCTCACAATTCTCCATATAAAGATAATGAAAATATATTTTTAATGTTAATATTAATCCTTCCAAATTTATATCATGAGTTATATATTTCCCCTCATGCACATTCAATATCCTTGAGCTGCAGGCTTTCAATTTAACATTTTATTTATTTGTACATTTCTGAATCCCTTCCTTTAATTATGAATATTATCAATAACATTTTCATTCCTATTAGTATTTTATATACTGGTGTAGTGATTAGATTATATTTCAATTCATTTAGACTCTCTTGAAATTCATTTTTTAGACATACATTACTCCCTTCATAGTCATCTTTGTTAGTGTGTTTTATAATCAGTAGAAGATTCTAAATAATCAACACTAATACCCAAATAATCAATAGAAACTATGTATCTCCCTTATATATATGTTGTTTGGGGACATGCTTCAATTTAATGTTTCCTATAAGGAACCTAATATAACACTTTTCCAGTTATAACATTCCCAAGGATTTATACTTTCTCTATATAGAATTCACATTTTCAAAAGAATTCATATAACATACCCTTTAAAAAAACTCTTCAGTTTAGTATTAATATCCTCCTCATTATCCTCCTTATATTTGGATAATATAGAAATAACATATATATATACTACCACAAATTTTTTGAGATAATATTTATTGAATATTTTCATTATGTATATATTTTTTGACAGAGAATTAGTGTATTCGATGGGAATAACTAAGAACTCATAGTATCCATATCTAGTTTGAAAGGCACTCTTGGTAATATATTAATTCTTCTCTACTAATTGGTGATATCCTAACTAATTTTCCACCTATGTGAAATATTGGTCACAACATATTTGATCAAAAAAATCATCAATTAATCATTTGGGATACTTGTTATTTATCATTTTATTTCTGTTCACGATATTCAATGAAATGAAACATTGATACATCCCACTTCTTTATGAGAAGGATTGTCTCACCACATAGTGAATTACTAGTGTACCTGAAAATCTTTTAAAGATTTTGTTTTAACAATTTTTTAGTTCTTCCAACTCAATAGTGGACATTCATTAAGGATAGTGTGACATGAGAAGTGATCTAGAAAACAATTCTATTGTAAACTCAAACTATCATTCCGGAGGAAGACCAAGAACTTTTTTATGGAAAACATCAATAAAATCTCTCATAATTTGAATTTTTTGGGTCCTTATTATCTCTTTTATATCAATTATTTGTGCTAGATATTATCTATCATGAGAAAATAATATCCAAACATGAGAATAAGACTCTAATGTAGATTCGACCTCCTCCATAGACCTTAATAGATTTATAAGATGAATAAATATTTTAATGGTGTTATAACTACAATAATAATTTTTTTATTTATATTATGACATCCAATAGATTCCTAATATATAAAAAATACTAATTATTGATAGAATTTGTTTGGTAGGTTCAATAAAAAACATTGACTTGGGAGGAGTTGTAACATAAGATTCAATAATTTTCTCTATTTTATATTCTTATAGATAGCACATCCCCCATGTTTTGAGATTGGGTGTTAATATTTCTAAAAAACATATAATATATTAGAGAATGTGAATGTTTTGAATGAAAAATATTTTTTACTATTCTCGAATGAGTTACCAGCGTACCTTTCACCACATCATTTTTGGCAACCCCCGAAGAAGTTGTGATAACTTATTCCCATCATAGCTCTGCATTCCTTGGAGGATTTATCCATTTATTGTATATAAAAAATTGGCTTTGTGAATTGGTTTTCATAATTATAGTGTTACTTAGTTTTAAAAATGTACTCAAAGATGTGAATTGATAAAAATTTTCTTTTATTCAATTTCAGTAGGGGTTCTCTTTCTGCCTGCAACATTGGTTACCATAGTGCCCCACTTTTCACCATTGATAGTATCTCCCAGTTCCATTGAGATAGTTTATATGATTCTTCATACCAACTTTTTGACATCTAGGGTATTGGGTTTTTATTCCTCCATGATATTAATCTAATTATCCTCCATAAGAAACTCCATTATATTATTTTTTATCTCCAGGACAATAGAACACAGAGAGTCACAAATATCCATATTATTAATAAGGTCATAATGAATGAAATAATCATATATTTAAATGTCTTTAATAGATAAATATATTTATATACATTGTAGTTACCAGATAAAGAAACAATCTACATAACATTTGGTGTTGATGATAATGTAAGAGGTATACCATGAAATCCTTGTCTAGATCCCCATATATTCTATAACAGACTCATCTTCAATTTTATTTATTCCAAGAAACATACACTCAATTTTATGATGTATATTTTGGGAAATAAATATTTAGTGAAAAATATTTCATTGATACCTTTCCATTCAATTGAATTAATATTATTTTTTAGACTTCTTGTTATTGATCAATTCCCACAAGTAAACATCTTCCCCTTCAAGATGGTAGACATCTTAAATGAAATTCCACTATTCTGGTATTTTTTTAGAATGATAATATCTTTTAAATTTTATTAATCCATTGTTCTATGATGAGGGTATCAACTAATCTACTATAGATAGGGGGAATTTTATGCATTAATAACCTGATCACTACATTCTCTCTCTATGGAGAAGGAGCGACTTCAATAGGATTCTAGATATTAATTTCTTTTCAATTATCCAGTTAATACAATAAATCCATGATGTTCCTATATCCCAATAATATAATTTTAGACATATCTATAGGAAAAAAATCACATTTGTTATCATGTTGAATAATTTTATGGTTTCTTATACATCCCTTCATTATCTAAAATAAAAAAAATTAATTAGAAGTCCAAAAAAATATATTTTTAACAGATAAACTATGATCATATTTGGAAAATAAAATCATTGAAATTTATACCCTAAAATTTGAGTATCTTGGTTTCTTTCAAGGTTATATATGATAATGTTTCATACTTGGTTTTATAACTAAAAATACCATTCAAATATTTCATAATGATTCTTAAAGTGTTTCTGAATTTCCTAAAGAATATACCCCAAGTGTGTCAAAACTTGTGTGCCACATTGACCTTTTATTTTGAACTGGGTGATGATGGATTTAATACCCAACGTAACCTTTTCGGGGTTATTACCACTATGTACAACTATTCTAGAGACAAATCTTCTGGTAGATGCTAGATATGGATGGAATTTCTTAGAGTCCACTTTTTTTATACATCACCGATATTTTTGGGTATTATCATATCCAAAATATTATCCCTAGGGGTATCACTAAGGAATTAACGTCCTAACATTCTTTTCTGTTATATTGTGTATTGTGATACATGAAATTTAATCATATTACTACAAGATTATCCATATAAACAAAAAATAATAGAAATAGTATGGTTCCTTGTTTATATTATAGGACATGGTTTATAATAGATAAAAACTAAATTAAAATAAAATTTCTTTATTTTCATATCTATAATACACTCCTAATACACTTTTACCACCTTAAAAAGAATATGATCACCTAGGGAATACTAAAGAGTTTATTTCATGCATGTATTTTACTGCAATGTAAGATATTGATTCATGTATTTAATTAATTAATATTTCAAATATTTGGTTTTTATATGTTTTATGTTTTATGGAAGGAACCAATTAATCTAGAAGTTTTTTAAATATGTTGTGATATATTATATCTAAAACATACTTTTCACTATGAGCGCATCGCAAGACATGAAATCGGAAAATTGAAGATGAAATAGAGGTATGGAATTATTGTATGAAATTTAAATATCGTTTATTGAATTACATGAGGTGTGTTTTTTGGGAGAAGTTATATTGGAAGAGATATACTAAAATTCATGAAACCATATAATGAATTTAAAATTATAATATTTCTTGATGTGTAATCCTTACACGTCCTGAGAACATTGGGAAGAAAAAAATTAAAGATTTATAGATTGATGTTTCAACAAAAAACATAAAAAAAAATACACATAGATGCAGCTTTGGAGGAGGGAGATAAGAGGGATTCTGATGGATGACTCTGGCCGAAGGTGAACCACCGTGATCCCATACTAATACCACCTATCTATATACTTTTTTCATTCCAATTATCACCTGCTCATGGTTATCATGTGAATTAGATTTATTTGTGTCATTCCATGTATGATGAATATGGATTGAATATATAATTTATTTTGTTTTTTATGTCAATTTATAAGGGGATTTCATGTTTGTTCTTAATTTCTATTTCTTTTCTTGATAATTCATGCATGACCACTATGATTGGGGTAAGAAAGGTTGTTTAATTTCATTCAATCTTTGAGAATAACTGATTCTTGAGTTGATTGAATGATACCGTTTAATGTGATGTTTAGGGTTTAGACATCAAACATGACCATTAGCATTGTATTTTTCCTATGTGAAAATAATATTTTGGGTTACCCATCCTTTGAAAATAAATTTCCTAAGCATGAGAAAAGGAATTTTTAGGATGGAGGGAATTTACCATGGTCGTTGGAATCAATATGTCTTTATTAAAATTACTTACTTATGTTTAATATATTATTTCATACATTTTCACCCCCTGAACCTAGAACCACATTTCCCGAAACCCTTTTCATATTTTCTTCTACAAAAATTATCCACCAATCACACGCTTAGTAACATAGACATAATTCATTCAAATCAAAATTAGTTTAAATCATTATTAATACATTAATATGATATCCCAACATATATCTATTGATTCCAACTCAAACTTCCAATTCTTATAATACCATACAGTTTAGTGGTTTATTTATTTCATGATATAAATTTCAAAATTTGGTAACACTATATGAATTACTGATGCCCTACAGGATATCTAATCCATAGAAACATAGTGAGATAATGTTCTTAGTATGATAATCAATATGATAATGGATCATATTATATGAGTCCAAAAGTCATAATATGACACAATAATGATAAGAATCATGTATAATTTTATTTTATAGATACACAAAAAAATATATTCATAAGATCATTAAATCAATGTAATGTGATAGAATCTTATATCATGTCATAAACAAAAGTCAAAGATAATATCATAGACAACATCACATGGTGGAAAGAGTTTGATCATGGATAACATTTAATCTCTAATTCCACATATAAAATATCATGACATAAAAATATTACCCAATTCATAGGAGCGCTATCTTTACACACGTATCATAACATGTACATGATTTTGTGTTCCAAAAATGGAAATCAATCCTATATTAAAAACATAATAATTACCCAAGGAAGGAAATGGGTTACACAATATTACCTTATCTCATAATTATAGAATATTTAATAAATATTATAAATTGAATAATGAATTAAATAATTTTTAAATTCATATCAGATTACATATGAGTATGTCTCAAATATGTTTTTAATTTGGAATAAATACATGTGAAATTTAAGACTATTTTGTATAGAATGGAGCATTCAAATTTTTGTCCTGAGGATTAGTTTTAAAATTTTGGAGAAAGAGTAAGTGTGGAATTTCTATAAATACATAGCTGTAAAACGAGTTGTTATACCTAAAAATAATAATTATTTAATGAAATCATTAATTCAAATAAATAATTTATATTAATTTTATATTTATGGATTATAGGGTAGGAAATATACCCTTAATCAGGTTTGATTTGAAAGAAGGAATTTGACCAATGAACATAATAAATATATTTCCCCATCAAAGAATAGGGGATTAATCATTGTGTACATGTAAAATAAATATATAAATAATATATAATAATTAAATATTATCAAATAGAGAGATAAAGTGAGTTGTAGAGAGAAAGATAACAACCCAATAAAAAAGGGTTTTTCAAAGAGATCCATAATCTTTTTTTCATGAACTATTCGGTAATTTCACTTAATTTTCCAAATAATAAAATAATATTAATTAATTAATTAATTAGGAAAATTTTATATCCATATTTCCTTTATTATTATTTTATTATTTACATTTATTATCATTAAATAAGATATATTGTTTAATTTTTCTTCTCTCTAGGCATTTGATTCTTATTTCTGTGGTCAGATAACTTCTGTATAATTAAAGAAGTTCCTATAAATTGGGAAAAACTATAAAAGGGAAATTATATGATATTAATGTACTTATATAAATTTAAATTATTCAAAATATACTTTTTTTGTTCTGATATTTGAATGATTCACTTTTTAAAATCCGAAAATTTATACGGTTTGGTAATTTGGGTGGTTTTTCCAACATTCTTGAAATAGGTTCATTTTATTTAATTATATGTCAATATATTCAATCTATATCATGTAATAATATATAATATATTTTTAATTTTCATATTTAACCACAATATAATATTTGTGATTGGCCTTAAAGGTGGTGCAGAGAGAGGAATTATGTTTTTTATAGGGATGTTGAACCAATAATATTATAATAATGTATTAGGAACAAAGGAATAAACGTTTTACGATAGATATTATGTCATAGAAATACCATATTATTATATCTATTATAATTATGTTACTATGTTTATGTTGATGGAGATCATGTGTGTTTGGTAGAATAAGAATAAAATTGAGATAGGTTATTTGAGAATTGTACCCCTTCTATTGGTTGTCTCATCTTATGTTACCTCATAATTATCCTAGAAATGGACTTTTCATGAGATCAGTAGAACTAATACATGTGGTATATGATTCAGAAGTGAATTATTCCGAAACATGGAATGATAAAAATTATAGAAACTATAAGGATAAGGACTGGTGAGGGGTTTTATTTGTAAGGGGAGGAGAGGGGTGTTTTTGAATATTATATTCATTAGTTTATTATTTTGACTTAATTCATCCAATAATATTTATTTTTGTGACTATTTAAAATTAATGGTTCATGAGAGGTTGATCTAATGTATCATTACATCATACTTTATTAATAAATCAATATATTTACCTTATAATATTAAATGTTGTATTTTTATATATTATACAATAAAAACAATTAAATTTTTTAGAAAAATTCAAAATTTCTCTATATCCCTTTTCTGATATGGATATTATAATAATGAAGCCCATTTTAGGAAAACATTTTAAAAAATATGATATTTTATTAAATTAAATATTCAATTATTTTAAAATTAATATTTGTAATATTACGATCAATTTCATAGTACATTGAAATTTTTAAAAATTACACATTTAATTATTTTTTCATTTAATACAACATAATATTAATTTATTAACTCATTTAATGAATAAAAATTTATATTAATTCTCTATTTTTTTATATAATACTTAAATTAAAATATGTTTTTTTAAAATATATGAACATATATTTAATAATTTTATAATATTTAATGACTTTTATCATTATATAAGTAATTATTATATTAATTTTATAAGATACATAAATAAGAGTTTACACTTCGATAGGAGTGGATACAATTCAAATGGTTAAGTAACTATTCCTAACATTCATATCACCATTCCATTGAGAAGGTTACTATTTGAACAATCAAATAACTATTCTAATGGTCAGATCACTATTTATTCATTATTTATTAACTTTTATTTTCTCTCATGGTTATAAATTTTCATTTTCAAAATTTATATTTTAATGCTACTACTTTACATCATTTTAATGGAATTATTCTTGAGTCTAATTATTATGGTGGATCTAGTAGATCCACATTTTCCTTTTATTTTTATCTTATAATCTATTTTTAGTCCCATTATAATACATTCAATTATTTTGTCTATATTAGTTATATAAATAAAATGGTGAAATTTATATAATAAAATGATTTATGTTTTATGATTTCTTATGTATTCATCATTTGAAAAAATTCTATAAAAAATGAAAGAATTATATATTTGTAAGGGATTATACATTTATAAAATTCAAGGTCATTACACACCAACAACATATCGATTTTATGGGTTCATGGTATATATCTTCAAAATTATCTCAATGAAGAGATAATTATTCCACCTAAATGTTGTCAAGAACTAGCCTTTGATTGAATTTATGAAATTTTAAAACATCCATTGATTCTAAAATTCCCTCACCATTCTCAAAGAAAATGATATCAACTTTCATTATTTATAATTAAAGAAGTTATAAACTAAGTACAACATCTGGACCAATCATACCTCATGGTACTTTGTTATCTTGAATGGGTGGATCAATGTGTTAAACAAAACACTCTCAAATGTCCAATAAAATGATATTGTATAAACCAAAATGGGTTGTCCTGATAATCTTTCGAATTTCCTTTTTAATACAAGGTGTTGACAGAGAATTCCATCTAGGAAACCACATTTTCCATGGTGTATGGGGAAGAGAAAGTATCACATAAAGATGTTTAGCTGTTGTCTATCTATAAATATATTTATTATCATGAAACTATATAAAAATAGATACATTGTTCCCTTTAAGAATAAGAATTCCTTGATTAGAGTAGGCATCAAGAACTAAAAAACATATAATTTTATCAGAATTGGGATGCATATGTGTTGAAACAAAATTACACCTTTTCTCCTCAAATTATGGAAAAATAATATTGTAGATATAGATTCCAATTAAACTCAGATAGAATAAGAAAAATCGAAGTCAAATGTTTGAGGGAACTTTATTAATTCACAGGATTTACTGCAATGGTTTATACTTAATAATAACTATGGAAGGGGAGTATGTCTCACTTTTGACCAATTAATGGTTCCATAAATGTTACATTTTATAACTATTATGACATGATGTCTATGCCACATGAATTTAAAATTTAGGACAACATCCTGACCATAAGATGTTAAAATATGTTAAAGCATTTCATAGTGTCATGATGTTAAAAAACATGACAATGTTTAAATCAGGATACATTGACATGTGTTTTAAAACATTATGGTTGCATGATGTTATAAAACAATACCACATCAATATGACAAAAAGTTAAACAATATAACCCAATATCCTTACTATACGATATTAAAATGTGTGTTTAGTGTCCTCACCACAAGACATTATTTTTCATAGCCCAAGTCCCCATATCATGACGTAAAATTGTGTGATGATCTGTAACTCAACAGATAAGACCTTCCCTTTCTGTGATAGCCTCATACCAAGACACATTCTAGAACTAATTATGTCTTTATTCCTATTTCGTGGTATACATAGGGATTCTGAGATCTCAAATCTGGTATGAAACCATTCCAATGACCTGAATTGGGTTATTCATGTAATGACCCAATCATTTATAAATTAAATTTAATTCTAATTGAATAAATGACATATTATATGATATATTTTTTGAAAAAAACATGCACTATATTTTATTTTTTATTTTAGTCAATTATAAAATATATCCATAGTTGTTTTATGGGATTAAAATAGCATTATTCATTATTACTGTTGATAATATAATTGTTATATAGTGAAAACTATGATTATAAAATAATATGTTACTTGATATCAAAAAATTAATATAGAAGGATTAGGTGATCACCTTAACATGTAATATTGGACCATACAAAGCTCATTAAGAAGAGATTTTGAGAGAGATAGAATCCTTAGGATTTAAACTCATCCAAGCTCAAGAAATAATTTGACAACTGAAACTTGTTTAAAACTATTTATGTGATAATTTGAAGATAATTATGATCGTTTTTAAAACCATGTTTACCGAACTTCCCCTAGAAATGACTACCATTACACACCATACCCTTTGGGAGTATGTTGGTCTAATAATTAACTGTGTGTCTAGAACCCACTAGTATGATTTTTTTAATTTATTTATAATATAATAATGATTATATTCATAACTATAAATTATTAAATTTTCTTTATATACATTATTAGAAAATATGTTTGATATAAATTATATTTTGATATAGAAAAAAATATATTTTTACTAAATATTTAAATTTTGTAAAAATATCCTTTTATATAAAGTAATGAATTATGAACTGAATTTTATTTTCAAGAAATAGTCTTTTTCAATTATATATTTCTTAAATATAAATTAAAGTATAATTTAATGAATAGAAATTAAAATTTAATATGTGTTTGAATATTTTTATACTGAGGAAAAAATAATTTCTCAATATATAAGGATTTTTATCTAATGAAAACAATTCTCATATTTTGAAAATTATGTTGGTAAAATAAATATTATTTTTTAAATCGTCATATAAAAATTACCCAATGGTAAATGTTTCATTATTTTATGAGGCAATCGATTTTTTTGTGTAATCATTTAATACGGTATAAATATACATAATGTATTATCACATCATAGTAGCCCTAATGTTTTGTAATAAATTAAGTTAATTGAATAGACAAACAAATATATATTTTCAATTTAAAATAATTTATTTTTTAATGTTACTTTATTAACAAAAGAATCCTAAAATTAATCCTTTAAAACCTATGTTATGTTTTAATATTTTTAAAAGTATTCGTTTTTAACATGATTCACTTCCATTTCATAGATGGTATTATGGTAATTAGTTATGATTATAAAAACATTAAATACTGAATCTCACTTTACTTTGTGGAAACCAAGGGAAATTTCATTGGTTGGTTTTTTGTTAAAATAACACCATTACATAGATTCGAAAACCAAAATTTGGAAATTTAAAATGATTTATCATCTATTTTTTCAATACATTCCAATCCATCCTCCCATTATTTTTCACTCAAATACAATTGATCATATATTTCATCTCCATTTCATTATCAAAATCTCTAATATGGTGTTCCCAATATATTGTTTAGGTCCTATTATGATTTTTTAATAAACCTCTAAAGCTGAGGGATTCCCTTCCTTTTCCCATCCATTTAATTATATCCTATATATTTTATATTGTAAATCTCAATTGATTAAATTTTCATGTGTTTATACCAATTTATTTCTTATATATTTTGAGGAATATATATTATTCCTCAGATCACCATATAACTGTTACCTAAGAATCTACTATAATGAGGCAAATAATATACCCTTATATTATTATCTATTTGAGAATCTTTTTAATTTAGAAACTCCACATGTTATTTTAACGTTGTAATGTGTTCCTACAGATCCATTTAGTTTCCTTACGATTCCCATGAAACAAGAGACAATATTTCTCTATTAATAATATTTTCCTTATAATATTATATACATTTTTATGCTATTGGAATTATCCCATGATATTCCATGAAAGTAATTTTTGTGAATACACTTCCAAATTTCTAGTAATGGTTATTCATGATGATGTGAATATCCTTATTTTAATTTGGAAATTTTTTTATTCACCCCAAATTCATTGATCTGGGGATTAAAATTGATTGAATACATTCATAAAATTTATGATACATGTTTCACAAAAATAGATATACAATATATGATTATAAGAGGTGTTTTTAGAATTATATAGACCCCCAATACACTGTGGAATGATATTATGTCATGATTTTCCTTAAATTACACATGGGTGGTTATACCAAGGATACAATTTTATGATGTATTGTATATTATCCATGACTTATTTATATGATTTCATTTTTTTTATTGTTTCCTAAATAAGATAATTCAATGATGTTATCTTCTTATATCATGATTTTATGTTAAGGATTATGATTTTCACATTTACATATAAATTTTTTGCACCTCTTAACTATCTTGTTCAGATTTGAATTATATTATTCATTAATTATTTCATTACTAGGCATTAAAAATCACACCATTCTTATTTACACCACTAGGTTATACTATGAGATATTATAATTTTAATGGAATTCAAGACCATGTTATAGAGTTTTAAATAATTTATTTGTATCACAATTTCTTATTAATCTTATATGTATCTAATTTCCAAATGAAATGATACCTCTAAATATTTTTTAGACTATTATGGGTATCTTTATGAAATGAATCCTGAAATAAAGATTATATATGTTATGCATTATCATAATCCCCTTAAAAAGATTTCCAACTATCACAACCAACACACTCATTAAATTATTTCAAATGCATGGTTATATAGTACCCAGAGTATTGAAACTCCACTAATCATCCTTCCTTTCTATTATTTACACATCGGTACTTATTATATATTGGATCCTCATCATCTTATAGGTCCAAATATCATCCCCATCAGTAATGGTGTAAGATAAAAATATTTTCACCTCTTGTCCATGGAACACATATTGAAGGAATTACATAGGAAAATAATGGTTTCCATGTAATGAACATGCTCAGTAGTCGATCCATACTTTTCTCACCCCATATTCGATAATGTGGTTTTTGTACCTATGTTTGGAACATGATTTGAAATCATCCTTCACCCATTGGTCTCCCCCTTCATGTGGTTCAAATATATAAAGTCAATATTTACTTTATTTCCACATTTAAAAATACTGGTGGAGTTTCAATAATATATGTTTCACCCCTTATTCCATTTATGTATTTTAGATATGCATCTTAGATTCATAAGAACCTCCCTGATTTAGATGTTGTTTTTCCCATATCACATTCTAAAATATGATAGTGGATATCTGGATGTGCTCATTGTTTTTTACATTAGGATTGATTCACATGGGATTAGGAATATTGGTGGGTCCTTCCTAAAATAATCTAGGCATTAAAATGTTCTCATGTAGGTCACCCATGGGTCCAATCTTCATAACCATAACCTAACAGAAGACCCCTACGGTCCGTACATAATGACCTTATTTTTCATCCAATTTTCCATGCCTATGACCCTAATATGTGATCCCCAACCCATGTGATAAACTATCCTATCAATGAGGTTTGTTCCCCCTCAATCATTCTATTAATGTCAGGCATGATTCTATCTTGCTGGATAGCTCATATCACCCATCAATTCCATGGTCAATGACCTTAATATGGATACACATATTTTGGTCCATACATTGTGACAAATAAAATTATTCACATAGATCATGAAATTTTCCAACAAGATGAGTACATGATTATAATTGTAATAAATGTTTGTGAATTTTTTTCTCATTGCCTTCCATTCACATTTTTTTCTCATCGCCTTTGGTAATATAGAGACCATGGTTCCATTTTACCTCATACCCACAATATGTTAATCATATTGTTAGATTCCCTATTTCATGAATAAAACTATGCGATATCTGGAGTCCTCACTCTATATGATTCCATCCTTTTATGGTGTTGTCATCTCACCAAAATGTATCAATATATATGTATGGCTTGATTCATATTTTATGGGATATGTTGAGATTTTTGGATCTACACTCTCAATCCCAGACCAATTTTTTTTCCTTGAATCTCACATTATTTCATCACCCCACACCATGTTCGATGGGATCATTATTTGACATTGATATCATCATTCCCTCTATTCACAACGGGTTCATGTTACCTCATATGCTGTGTAACATCTCAAGGTTTTATAAAAATAAATTGAAAATGCTTGAAATTTTGTTTAAGGTATATATTTATAAGTATCCTTTAAACATAATTTTATTTCCTCTATGTTTTGAATTTCAAGAAACTGTCATCTATAATTGTGTTTAGTATTTTATTTAGAGTCTGATGAAACAAACTTGTTTTTTTGGTGAATAGTAACATTCCTCATGAATAGTAATATGAATAGTAATATGACCTCATGAATAGTAAATAATAATATTATTTTATTTTCCCAAGGCAACAGGATAATGGGATCTTAATTAATTTTCCAATGTCACATAAAACTAATTGCACTTCAATATTGTAATTTTTCGAATTAACTGTGACCTTATTTAAAAATTAAATTAATAATATTTAGAAAATTATTTTTGAAAAATGGAGTTCATTTTTGAATTCTACAAGTCGAAAAATGGTTGGGGTAAATTTTTTGTATTTTTCTGAAACTCTTGAATTTTCGGTGAATAGTGAAATACGATAAAATACCGTATAATCAATTTATCACTAAAAATGCACTATTTATGACATCATAAGTGATGCAAGGAAACATTCTTCAAACTCACATGATATTTTAACTATTTAGGGCCACTTGATTTGAGATTATTCATATTCTTGATAAAAATATTATAATAATAATTAAAATAATCTAAAATACCTCCCCTCCTCCACTATAAATATCACCCTCAATCCCCTCTTCCTCCCACACCTATCAAGCCTTGAGAATTGCCTAATTTCTACCAAATTCCCTCCCAAATCTTCTTCCCCACGTCCTAGAGCTGCTGGTCTCACCCAAAGACCAAAATCAAATCCCTTAAGAAGGATCTCAAGGAGAAGAGATCCAGAGGTAAACAACCTCTTTTATTTTCATTCTTTTCTTTCATTTTTTGTTATTCTCTTCTATTACCTTTTTCTTTTGTTGGGATATTTCATTAAATATTCCCCCTTACTGTACATATCTTGTATGAATGATGATATATTCCATTCCTCTCATCAATCTTTTTTTTATGAAATTTTAAGAGACGCTGTTAGGCTGCCGAATTTTCGTGAGAAATTTCTCAAGATTTTCTTTTATTTCATGATTCATTTTCTTATTTCCTCAATCCCTCTTATCCAAGAGGCATGAAATCTCCAGAATCATGTATATTCGTTATTTTCTCATGATTATGGAAAATTCCTCATCAGTATTCTTCTCCTCTTCCACTTATTTAAAGAATCAAAAAACATTGTCAATTTGTGTCGAATTACCGATATCGTGGACGATGTATTTTCAATTTCCATTAATTCTTTCAAGTATGGTCATGAAACCATTTATATGGTTGAAACAGGTTATAATATATGTTTTATGACTCATATAAGGTTCTGGAATTCTTTTGTACTCATGGTTCTAATTTAAAAGACAAAATTACATTGTTATTATCAAAGAACCACTTAAATGATCTAAACGAACATCATTAATGTTTTATCTAATGAATCATCCTCGTATAAAAAAATCAAAGTGATAAATGGTTTAATTTATGGTAATGGAAATATCTAAATACTAATCCATTCAAATTATGGAGTTTCACTTCCAATCAACAAGAATGATTCATCATGAACCGATCATGAAAATCTCAAAAGAACTCACCCAAAATAATACAAGGAACAAAATACTAACAATTAAGGGGTGAAATGAGGTTATGAAATGAACATATAAGATGTTATAAACATTAACATGTTTCTTTAAAATACTAATAACACTCTTTTAACCATTATACAGGAGGTTTAAACAATTTTTAAGTAAGACAAGCCTAAGGTAAGGGAATTCTTAACCCGATTTCCATTCTTTGGGTTAACCTTCTACTTTATAATTTATGTGCTATTTAAATTGTTTGTGTGATGGGTTATGTTTATATTATGTTTCATTATGGGTATTTACATATTATATACATATTCCATCCACACTATTAAGTCTCACTTCAAGTATATGATGTTTATAAGGGACTTTTCTTCTAAAATCCTCTTTTAAAATTCTGTTTTATAAGATTCAAAAGGAATGTTTTTATGCTATTGTTTATGTTGTATGATTGTGTTTTGGTTATTGGGCATTGTTTATGATGATAGGTGGGACCTATATTTCCCTCAAATGCATTGGGTATGAGTAATTTGGATGTTGGCCGTATGGTTACTCCAAGTGTAACTGTGGTGGTTACACAAAGTAAGGTAGCCGTGAGGGTTACAAATTTTAAGGTAGCCAAGATGGTTACAAGATTATGTAAGTAATGCCCCAAGATACCTCTATGATTATATTTATGTTTGTGTGGATCTTGTGTAAATCTCATGTTACACAAATTAAGTATTTATGGGTGGAAATCGTGTCTTTTGAAAATGTTTTCATACGTCATGCGTATTCGCGGACTAATGTGATTTTCATTCTTTTTCATACCTTACTGAGATTTTGTGCTCATCCCAAGTTTTTAAATGATTTTTCACAGGTTAATGGATTAGTAATACAAGGAAGGAAGACATGTTAAATGTTTAAGAATTGTCAATGAGTCTTGTTTTAAGTTTTAATGTTTTATATTCTGAGGAAAATGTAAACTGATTTTATGGTATCCACTATGTAACAATGTGTAATGTTATCAATGTTTTGTCTTAATTATCTAAAGCTCTAAACTTGAAAAGATCCTCAATGTAAAAGGAAGTGTTCTCTTGAATAAATTCAATATTATGTATGAAATAAGTGCGGGTCTTTATAGTTGGTATCAGAGGATTGTTTAGATAACTTTAGGGGTTAAGGTGATGCCAATAGAATACCATAAATAATTTTCACTCTATGTTTAATTTGTTATAGAATTTAAAGATTACCATGTTGCTTCATCTAAGAAATGTTTGTTCAGAATGGTTGTCTGTAGAAGGAACAGGGATGCTGAAGTGGAGAGGCACCGACAGAATGACATCCTTCTTGATCTACAGCCCGAAATGGTAGGGATTGGAACCGAGCAATTTGTGACAGTAATGGCTCAGCTAACGCAGGCTATAAATGGTGGTGGAATCCATGAAAGAGAACCAATAGAGGTACCCCAACGGAACATTCCAGTGGTGGAACATTTTATGAGACAACATCCTCCTGCATTCAATGGATCTTCTGACCCAGTGGCAGCAGAAGGATGGATTAAAGCCCTTGAAAAGATATTTGATGTTATGGGATGTTCGGACAATCAAAAGGTAAGTCTTTCCATTTATCGTTTTGAAGGGGAAGCTGATCAGTGGTGGTCAATGGTAAGGAATATCAGGGGTAGAGAGGATTTTGATGCCTTAGTGTGGGATGAATTTAAAATTCTTTTTCTTGAAAAATATTTTCCTAAGATGGTGCGACATAGAATAGAGAGGCAATTCCTTGAATTGAAACAAAAGGAGGAAGATTCAGTGGCTGTGTATGAAGCGAACTTCACCCGACTAGTGAGGTATGCTCCAAATCTTATTCTGGATCTCGATAGCAAAATCAACCGCTTTTACTGAGGATTGTAGCCAAGGTATCGAAGGGCGTTGGCCTCCTGTGAATTCAAAAGTTATGAGAAACTTGTCCGATGTGCTAAGAGGGTAGAGATGGAATTTGCTGATGATCGAATGCATTTTGGAAACAAAGAGAAGAAGATGTATCGTTGGCAAGCAATGGGTAAGAATCAACCAAAAAAATCTGATGGTAAGAAAATCTAGATTCCAGTTTGTGAAAAGTGTGGCAAGAAGCACCCTGGGGAATGTCTTATCAAAACTGGGAAGTGTTTTAAATGTGGTAAGTTTGGACATATGGATAGAGATTGAAATGAAAATGATCCAAAGACTAATCCTGATAAGCAAACTGTAAAGTGTTTTAAATGTGGTGAGATGGGTCACTATGCAAATGCCTGTCCAAAGAGGGATCCAAATGATGCAAAGAAGCTAGACTACAAGAAGAAAGGTGTAGTGAGATCCTTTGCAACTATGTCAGTAGGTGTTGGTCCATCCAATGAAGTTGTTTCAGGTACTTTTTTTGTTCACTGAAATTTTTCTAAAGTTTTGTTTGATATGGGGTCTACACATTCCTTTATCTCTGAGAAATTTTCTGGTAGATTGGAAATATCACCTCAACAAATGAGACCTGAACTTGGTGTTAAAACACTAGGGGGAGATGTTATAGCAAAGAGGAATTATAAGAATATTTCTATTGTGGTATGTGGAAAGACTTTACCTGCAAACCTTGTTGTTTTAACCTTACTCAAGTTTAATGTTATTCAGGGGATGGACTGGATTTCTGATTATCTTGCTAAGATTGACTGTAGAGCTAAAAAAGTGGTTTTTCAGAAAGAGTTTCAGTTTTTATACAAGAATGAACCCATAAAATTGATAACATATCAGGAAACTGAGAAACTACTGAAAGATGGAAGTGAAAGTTATCTTGCTCATATTGTTGAAAACAAGGGAACTATTCAAATTAATGATGTGCCAGTGGTAAATGAATACCTTGATGTTTTTTCTGAGGAGTTACCCAGGGTCATACCTGAATGAGAAGTTGAATTCACAATTGATTTAGTTCCTGATGCTAAGCCAATTTCAAAACCCTCATATCATATAGCTCCAATAGAACTTCTTGAATTGAAAAATTAGTTGCAGGATTTTCTTGTCAAGGGCTTCATTCGTCCCAGCACTTCACCATGGGGAGCCCCTGTTTTGTTTGTTAAAAAGAAAGATGGTTCCATGAGACTTTTCATTGATTATAGATCTTTGAATAAAATCACTGTTAAAAACAAGTATCCTTTGCCTCATATTGATGACATGTTTGATCAGCTCCAGGGAGATCAGTACTTTTCCAAGATTGACTTGAGATCCGGATACCATCAGCTGAAGGTGATGGAGGATGACATCCCGAAAACAACCTTTCGCACTAGATATGGGCATCATGAATTTGTTGTTATGCCATTTGGGTTAACTAATGCACCTACTGTATTCATGAATATTATGAATAGAGTATTTCATGAGTTCTTGGATAAGTTTGTGGTTGTATTTATTGATGACATTCTAGTTTTTTCTAAAAATAAAGAGGAACATGAAAAACATCTAAGGGTTATTTTACAAACATTAAAAGAAAATAAACTCTATGGAAAATTCAGCAAGTGTGATTTTTGGTTGAAATAGATTTCTTTTCTTGGGAACATTTTAAATAAGGATGGAATAACATTTGATCCTGCCAAAACAAAAGTAGTTGATGAATGGCCAAGACCCACAAATGTTACAGAGATTCGTAGTTTTCGGGGATTAGAAAGTTATTACTGACGGTTTGTTAAGAACTTTGCACGGTTATCTATCCCAATAACTAAGTTAACATGGAAAGGGGTTAAATTTGTTTGGACAGAGGAATGTGATGTTTGTTTTCAGGAACTAAAGAAGAGATTGGTGAATTCTCCAGTTTTGGCCTTACCTTCCCGGAATGGTGAGTTTGTCATCTACAGTGATGCTTCTTTATAGGGACATAGTTGTGTTTTGATGCAGAATGATTAGGTAATTGCCTATGCTTCGAAATAACTTAAACCTCATGAGCTAAATTATCCCACACATGATTTGGAATTGGCAGCTGTGGTTTTTGCTTTGAAAATATAGAGGCATCATCTATACGGAACCAAATGCCAAATATATACTAACCATAAAAGTCTTAAGTATATATTCACTCAGAAGGAATTAAACATGAGGTAGAGAAGATGGCTAGAACTGATAAAGCATTACGACTGCATGATCAATTACCATCCTGGAAAAGCAAACAAAGTAGCGGATACCTTAAGTCGGAAAAATCATGCATCATTAACCATGCTACCTTTAGAACATGATCCCTTGATTAATGATTTGATGAATTTTGGCATAGAAGTTGTTGGTGCAGGAAATATATCTGTTTTGTTTTAGGTTTCAGTGCAGTCTTTGTTTTCAGATAGAATTATGAAAGAGAAGAGGGAAGACCATAAGCTACAAAAAAAGGTAGAATTGGTGAAAATGGGTAAGTTTCCAGAATTTAATCTTGATAAATATTGTGTTTTAAGATTTGGAAAAAGGTTGTGTGTTCCTTGTGATTCCTAGCTGAAGAAAGAATTGTTGTGTGAAGCTCATAGTTCTCCATTTTCTGTTCCTCCTAGAAGTACTAAGATGTACAGAGACCTTCGAGAGTATTATTGGTGGAATGGGATGAAAAGAGATATTACTGATTTTACAATGAAATGTTTGACATGTCAGAAGGTTAAAGAAGAGAGGCCATTACCGAATGGGATGCTTCATCCTTTTCTAGTGGCAGAATGGAAATGGGAGAATATATCCATGGATTTTGTGGTGGGACTACCAAAGAATTCTCGAGGTAACAATGCGATATGGGTTATTGTTGATCGGCTAACAATGTCTGCTCATTTTCTTTCTATTTGAGATACAATGACATTAGATCATCATTCTCGATTGTACCTCAAGAAGATTGTTAGGTTACATGTAGTTCCTCTTTCCATTGTGTCTGACCGAGATCCCAGGTCCACTTCTAAATTTTGGAAGGGACTTCAGAAGTCTTTGGGCACAGATTTGAATTTCAGTACAACTTTTCATCCTCAATCAGATGGGCAGTCAGAACAAACGATTCAATCTTTGGAGGATATGCTTCAAGCTTGTTCAATGGACTATCAGGGAAGTTGGGATCAACATCTTTCATTAGTTGAGTTTTCTTATAATAACAGTTTCCATTCCAGTATTCAGATGGCACCTTTTGAGGCCTTGTATGGAAAGCGGTGTCGGACTCCTGTGTTTTGGGATGAAGTCGGTGAAAGAAAGTTTATGGGGCCAAAATTAGTAGAATAAGTGGCTAAGAAAGTGAGGATAATCCAGAAACACGTGAGGAAATCTCAGAGCAGGCAGAAAAGTTATGCAGATAACAGAAGGAAAGACTTCTCTTTCGAGGTAGGTGACCATGTTTTCCTTAAAATCTCTCCTTGGAAAAGTGTGATGTGTTTCGGTAAGAAAGGGAAACTAAGTCCACGGTTCATCAGTCCTTTTGAAATCTTGGATAAAGTTGGAATAGTTGAATACCGCGTAGCTTTTCCTCCGAGATTATTTTAGGTACACAATGTTTTTCATGTTTCGATGTTGAGAAAGCATGTTCCAGATTCATCACATGTCTTGAGGCCAGAAGTAGTTCAGTTGGCAGAGAACCTTTCTTATAAATAAAAACAAGTTTAGATTCTTGATCGAAGAGAAAACGTATTGTAGAATAAGGTAATCCACCAGGTAAAGGTTTTGTGGAGAAACCACATGGTTGTATAAGCAACATGCGAGTCTGAAATGCTATGGGGGAAAAATAACCTCAATTTTTTAATAAGTAAATAAAATTGCGAGGACGCAATTTCAAGAAGGTGGGGATAATGTAACATCCCAAGGTTTTCTAAAAATTAATTGAAAATGCTTGAAATTTTGTTTAAGGAATATATTTATATGTATCCTTTAAACATGATTTTATTTCTTCTATGTTTTGAATTTCAAGAAACTGTCATCAACAATTGTGTTCAGTATGTTATTTAGAGTCTGATGAAACAAACTTGTTTTTTTGGTGAATAGTAACATGCCCTCATGAATAGTAATATGAATAGTAATATGACCTCATGAATAATAAATAAAAATATTATTTTATTATCCCAAGGCAATAGGATAATGGGATCTTAATTAATTTTCCAATGTCACATAAAACTAATTGCACTTCAATATTGTTATTTTTTGAATTAACTATGAACTTATTTAAAAATTAAATTAATAATATTTAGAAAATTGTTTTTGAAAAATGGAGTTCATTTTTGAATTCTACATGTCGAAAAATGGTTGGGGTAAAATTTTTGTATTTTTCTGAAACTCTTGAATTTTCTGTGAATAGTGAAATACGATAAAATACCGTATAATCAATTTATCAGTAAAAATGCACTATTTATGACATAATAAGTGATGCAAGGACACCTGCTTCTAACTCACATGATATTTTCACTATTTAGGGCCACTTTATTTGATATTATTCATAGTCTTGAGAAAAATATTATAATAATAATTAAAATAATTTAAAATACCTCTCCTCCTCCACTATAAATATCACCCTCACTCCCCTCTTCCTCCCGCACCTCTCAAGCCTTGAGCATTGTCTAATTTCTACCAAATTCCCTCCCCAATATTCTTCCCCATGTCCTAGAGTTGCTGGTCTCACCAAAAGATGAAAATCAAAGCCCTTAAGAAGGATCTCAAGGAGAAGAGATCAAGAGGTAAACAACCTCTTTTATTTTATTTGTTTTCTTTCATTTTTTGTTATTCTATTCCAGTCCCTTTGTCTTGTGTTGGGATATTTCCTTAAATATTCCCCCTTACTGTCCATATCTTGTATTAATGATGATATATTCCATTCCTCTCATCAATCTTGTTTTTATGAAATTTTAAGAGACGCCGTTAGGCTGCCAAATTTCCGTGAGAAATTTCTCAAGATTTTCTTTTATTTCATGATTCGTTTTCTTCTTTACTCACTCCCTCTTATCCAAGAGGCATGAAATCTCAATAATCAGGTATATTCATTATGTTCTCATGATTATGGAAAATTCCTCATCAGCATTCTTCTCCTCTTCCACTTATTTAAAGAATCAAAAAACATTGTCCATTTGTGTCGAATTACCGATATCGTGGACGATGTATTTTCAATTTCCATCAATTCTTTCAAGTCTGGTCATGAAACCACTTATATGGTTCAACCAGGTTATAATATATGTTTTATGAATCATATAAGTATCTGGAATTCTTTTGTACTCATGGTTCTAATTTAAAAGACAAAATGATGTTGTTATTATCAAAGAACCACTTAAATGATCTAAACGAACATCATTAATGTTTTATCTAATGAATCATCCTCATATAAAGAAATCAAAGTTATAAATGGTGTAATTTATGGTAATGTAAATATTTAAATACTAATCCATTCCAATTCTATAGTTTCACTTCCAATCAACAAGAACGATTCATCATGAACCGATCGTGAAAATCACAAAAGAACTCACCCAAAATAATTCAAGGAACTAAATAATAACAATTAAGGGGTGAAATGAGGTTATTAAATGACCATATAAGATGTTATAAACATGAAAATGTTTCTTTAAAATACTACTAACACTCTTTTAACCATTATAAATGAGGTTTAAACAATTGTGATGTAAGACAAGCCTAAGGTAAGGGAATTCTTAACTCGATTTCCATTCTTTGGGGTGACCTTCTACTTTATAATTTATGTGCTATTTAAATTTTTTGTATGATGGTTTATGTTTATATTATGTTTAATTATGTGTATTTACAGATTATATACATATTCCATCCACTCTATTAAGTTTCAATTCAAGTATATGATGTTTATAAGGGACTTTTCTTCTAAAATCCTCTTTTAAAATTCTATTTTATAAGATTCAAAAGAAATGTTTTTATGCTATTGTTTATGTTGTATGATTATGTTTTGGTTATTGGGAATTGTTTATGATGAAGGGTGGGACCTATATTTCCCTCCAATTCATTGGGTATGAGTAAGTTGGAGGTCGGCCGTATGGTTACTCCAAGTGTAACTGTGATGGTTACACAAAGTAATGTAGCCGTGAGGGTTACAAATTCTAAGGTAGCCAAGATGGTTACAATATTATGTAATTAATGCCCCAAGATACCTCTATGATTATATTTATGTTTGTGTGGATCTGGTGTAAATCTCATGTTACAAAAAGTATGTATTTATGGGTGGAAAGCATGTCTTTTGAAAATGTTTTCATACGTCATGCATATTCATGGACTAATGTGATTTTTTATTCTTTTTCATACCTTACTGATATTTTGTGCTCATGCAAAGTTTTGAAATGTTTTTTCACAGGTTAATGGATGTTTAATACAAGGAATGAAGACATGTTAAATGTTGAAGAATTGTCAAGGAGTCTTGTTTTAAGTTTTAATGTTTTATATTCTGAGGAAAATGGAAAATGATTTTATGGTATCCGCTTTGTAACAATGTGTAATGTTATGAATGTTTTGTCTTAATTCTCTAAAGCTCTAACTTGAAAAGATCCTCAATGTAAATGAAGTTTTTTCTTGAATAAATTCAAGATTATGTAATAAATAAGTGCGGGTCTTTATATGCTGCACATCTCATTTTTCATGACCATAGTCTAAGCCATATGACCTTAAAGTATATGTTATATTCCATGATTTTATGAAAATAAAATGAACACCAACTATTCATATATGATATTATATTCTTTCATGGATCCCATATATTCACATATGGTTTCTTCTTTCCCTTTCCATGACATTAATCTGCAACCGTATTTTGATGAAACATTATGACCTTGTAGTATAGAACCCTAGTGGTCTCACTGGAATGACCCAACTATACTATAATATAATTTCAAAAACTCATGTAAGGTTGAATATAAAAATTTTGTAGCTAGGTAAAAATTTAATATTTCACATTCCAAGTCACCATTATAGGTTTTGACAAATGAACGACAAAATAGAGAAGGTATGAATACCATATGAATCCTCATGAGGCCATATCCGGAACCTAGATATACTAACTAAATCCACTGGTTCATAAATTTTTTTTTTCTAACCATTAAAAAAATTTCAACTCTTTTTATACTCACCATAAGATGGTAATATTAATTTCAAATTTCCTTTCTATAATATGTTAAAATATATGGTCTATGTATCAATCACATGGCATAAAAATTTGTGATGTTGTATCCCTCACATGATAGGACCTTCTTTCCCTATATTGGCTGCCTACAACGACAGATTCAAAAACTATTACTTACCTTTTTGTACATTATTGATATATGTAGTGATGATCATGCATTCCATCATGAGCCCAATCATTAAATTATTCCCCATTAGTGAGGTTTTTATGTTGGCATGGGATCCCCTTGTGTCATTATATTCAAATCATGTTTTATTTTCCTTGGCCTACATCCTCACATCCTTATGGTCCTAGTTTCATGGATTTAGAAATTATAGATTGTTTCTCCCAATATGAAATGTCACAATATAGATTCATATCACCATTATTTTCTGAATGTATATCGCTCTATTTTCATAATTGGTCCACTACCAATCCACATTCATGAACCACATACAACATCATTCCAATTTCGTGGTATTCACAATGATATATAGTCCCTTATCTTGGGCCCAACCATAAAATATATCATGTATGTGTGAAATTATTCTCATTCATTTGACCACATAGGTTTAAATTAAAAAAACATAATGTTACTAGATGAGAAAACCATCTCAAACTCCCTAAAATCCTCATTGAATGATCTTCAAGTACAGTTCTATTATACTTCATGGATGAATGATCATAAAATGCATGAATTGTGGTACATACTACACAACACTAATAGGAATGATAATTTTCAAACTCTATAGAAATTTAACTAAGAAACTTTCATGATCATATATCTATCCCCTAGATCATGATTGAACTTCACTCTCATATCATTAACCATGTCAATGTTTTTATTTTCCCCACTAGCTCATTCACATTCCAAAAAATGGAACACTCATATCTATATTCATTACACATGATGGTTTATACTTAAGAGTCTTCAGAATCTTATGGATCATCCTAATCACTTATGAACACACTTTTTGTCACCTTTATTTGTATTGAAACCAATATTTCATGTATAAATGGAATCTTCCATCATTTAACAACATGGGAAAAATTGGCCCCCTTCCAACCTTGGGGACATGCCCTGGATGATTCTCCCCCAGAATCTCTAACTATATACCCCAACAGAAGTGGAACATGACTTAAATATGAACACCTCATCATCCATGAAACCTGATAAATAAGATAAATCACCATAATATATTTTTGGAACCCAAATTTGGAATTTGTTCAATGGTCTTGCTCAACCCATTGATCATACCGTGATTCACAGTTTCATTTTCACCCTTACACCACTGGGTTAAACTAGTTTTGTATTGAAAATTTTAAAAATAATAAAAATTTCTCTTTATTATAAAAAAAATTAATTTGTGTTTTTTACTGGTAAGAAGTTTAATGTTACTTGTTTTGATAATTAAATTGTAGGTGGAGGTGATTTGGAGGGCCCATGATAATGTCCAAGACAAATAGGAGAAACTGTGGAGGATCCATCCACACTAGTGGACTCAACCGTATACTTCTACTGAAATGTGTATCCAAATTGGATGATATTTTTTAGGCTGATATAAAATTAATTTCTCTACAATTCACCTGAAGGAGCCCAATACAAATTCTTCAACTAAAATTCCCATCCCAACCAATCTGTCAAGCACACTGAATCTGCACGAAGTTAAAAGTGGCATGCTGTGATCTATCCATATACTGAGATGTAGGTTTAAAAATGAATCTAAACATTCGTTGGAGATTTTCATGATGTGGGTATAAAACTTTTTTATTGTTCCTTAAGTGATATGATTTTTTCTACCAACCTAAAACAATGAGGAAACTGGTTTTACGGAATATATTTTCCAGAACCACCTTCCACATTGCCTATAAAATGATACCTTGGGAACCTCATTTGTAAATTCGAACCATAATCAAAGATCTACTGTTTTGGAGTCCTCGAGGAGTATCATATTCATCCTATATGTCCTGGAGTCCGCTATCCTCATAAGGGGATCAAGAATGAATATGGAGTTCCACCCTAGCTGCCTCCTCCTTTGGATGCCGGGCCAAACAGAGGGCATTCATTGTGAGGGTGCTAAACACATGTTAAGGGATTTCCGATGCATATATTTTATACGGGTGTGGATTTATTTGGGTGTTTATACATTTCATTCCATGAATCTTACATTATTTATTATTTGAATTTTTTTTGATGCATGTGATTGATTTACTCTTAATTTCCAACCGATTGGTGCGATGTTTTCATTGCGTGACTTGTGTTGTTCTGATTAAAAAACACAAGACTCCTTTTATTATCGAATTTTTGACAAATAAATCTTATTTGTGTGATATTATTCCATGAATAAGTTTGATACCTTGATAATATGATTTTTATTTCATGTTTTGGTTTTTCAAGCAATGAACTAAAGGCTTAGGAATTAATCATGATTCTAATTAATTTCATTCAAATAATTAATCAAAACCTAAATGAATTCATAAGATTAATGAAATTTAAATGTTTGTAGTGAAATCACAATGATCCCTTTTTCTCATATTTTTCTAAATATACTTGTTTTCGGAACTATTAAACTCTTTAAGTTATGTAATTTTCATTAAATAGTTTTCAAAATCAACCCCCTTTTTTGTGATTTTTATTAAAAACGTATACTCTAAACCTATAAATGCTCTTTGAGAGATGACCTAGGGTCTAAAAAATACTTCAAATAAACCTTAAAATCATAATCAATTTGATGTGTCATGACAACACTATCAATTTTTTTCACCGTTGCTGGGGAACTCTTTGGTTTTTAGTGGGTGTTTTTGATAAGATTTTTGTAAATTTCATCAATATTTATTTGTTTTATACTATACCTTTACCAATCTTTTTGTGTTCTTGTTTATTTATTCTATAGGTTATGTTCATGATGCATTATAGTATGGGATATTTACCACCTTTTGAACACAAACTGGAGAGGATCCTACATCAGCGACACTAAGACACACAAGAGAACCCTTTGAAGGAGGGCACACAAAACATCGACACTCTTCTTGATTCATCATCTTCTCCATCTGGTACCAACATAAAAAATAAAACAAAAATTCATAACATGGCTGAAAATATTGGAAATTAAAATAAATAACCACACATTAGGTTTATATCCAACCCGCCTATATTCAAATACAATTCCGGGAATATAATTTTGAACTAAAATCCGATCAAATTTACTTAATGCCATGATTTCATGGACTCGCTGGAGAAGATCCACACTAGAATTTAACAGAATTTGATATTGTTTGTTCAACATTAAAACTTAATAATGTGGATGAAGAACAAGTTATATTTTGGGAATTATCATTTTCATTAGATGAAACTGTGAAAGATTGGTTGTACTATGTAATTTCACTAATTAGAGGTTGGGAGGACATGAAACATCTTTTTCTGGAAAAATAATTCCCATCCTATCGAACTACAACTATTAAGAAATAAATCCTCGGTATAAGGAAATAAAAAGTAGAGACATTACATGAATATTGGGAATTCTTTAAAAAGTTATTTTCAAGTTCCCACACCACCAAATAAGTGATCAATATTTAATTTAGTATTTTTTGTAGGTTTAATTCATATTGATCGAAATATGATTGATGTTGCAGTAGGTGGTGTGCTATTTGATAATACCAAAATTCATATAAGAACCCTAAATGAGAACATAGCCCAGAACTCTAAAAAAATTGTTTTTGGATCCAATTTACCAATTCGAGGTGTCTATGAGGTGCATTTTTTTAATTCTAGAAGAAGCTGGATACGAAGTTCAAAGAGGTAAGTAGACATCTTTGACAAATTTATCTTTCCGAAGGGGAGTATATATATCCTCCTCCCTTCCACTTTGGAATATGTTCTTTTGAAACCAATTATTCTTACCAATGCCCTCAACTAAGAGAAACTTCTGAGAGTTGTGAGACAATCTTTCCAGGTTTCCCCTATAACCAAACCTTTTGGAAACAAAATTATTATGTATCCATACTTGGGTGGAAATATAACTAAGACTATAGGAAATGGGATATTCAAACCAAACTCAACATAAATGGAACCAACCGGGGTAGAGTGGTAATCCACCACCACCACCTAGAAATACCCAACTACCCACAAAGGCCTTTCCAACCACCCCATACAAAACCCAAACCAAGCCTAGATGATACGATGAGAAGAAATTTCTTCCAACAATCTCCAATTCCAGGAAAACACCCATGATTACATAAAAGACCTAAAACCCCAATAAGAATGACTAGCTAACTCGGTGGGGGGAAATCCGAAGTCATGGGTCAGGTAAAATACCCTTTCAACTAGTAGATAACCCTTGGGATAAAGGAAATGTTAGTTCCATAATTCATAGGAGTGGATATGAACTTAAAATACAAATAAACCATCCTTTATAGTCATCCCCTCTTGAAGAAAACACCATACCGACCGTTGAAATTAGTCTAAATGTTGTAAAAAAAGTATCCTGAGAGAAACCCCTCCAAAGGAAAGAGTGTGTCTATTGATGATTCACATATCCCAACCATTCTGCTAACATTTCCCTAATGGGACACCCAACCTAGGAAACAAAAGGAAACTAAACACGATAAAGAAATATTTGAAACTTTGAAAAAAGTGCAGGTTAACATTCTTTTGATTGATATTGTGATGAAAATTCTATGATAATTCATGTTTATGATGTAGATGAGTACACATAAAAGTCAAATTTGAGGTTATGAGAAGGTGATCTTGGGTAGGAACGTCTCATCATTGATAGATCCATTACTTCTCACTAAATGAAATTATCCAGGAACATTCTCAATTCCATGCACCATAAGAGAGTATTCGTTTTTCAATACCATGATAGATTTAGGAGCATCTATAAATGTGATGACTCACTCCATTTACTCTTCATTGTAGTTAGGGGAATTGAATACCTCTATAATTTTTGTTCAGTTAGAAAATCATAGTCCAACATACCCTTCTGGTGTGTTAGAGGATGTTCTTGGGAGGGTGAGAAATTTAATTTTTCCTGCAAATTTTCAAGAGATAAAAATGGAAGATGATTGGATGAATTCACATGCCCTGATTATATAGAGAAGTCCCATATTGAAAACTAAAAAATATATAATTAATGTCCACAATGGTACATTATCATTGGAGTTTGGTGGTGACATTTTCTAGTTCAACATCCTTCATGCCATGAAGCACCCCTTAGAAGAACATTTCTCTCTATATTTTGTAATTCTATATATGTACTCCCATCCCCGAAAAACATTTATTTTCATTCCAATGTTCCCATTTTTGAGTTTTCATCATTGATTTAATGATATGAAATGAATCATGCACTGATTGTTGTAGTGGTTTACAAAAGTTTCATGCATGTTTATTAATTGATTATTTCTTTTACACTGAGGATCACATGACCATCATTGATACTTCTAATCTTGTAAAAGATCATTCCTCATCCGAGGATGACACCATTGAGTAGTTAGATGATATTTTTTACCTCTCACTTTCACACACACTCCCATCAATCCAAAATATCCCAGAACTGGAACTAAAAGAACTACATCATGATTTAAAATATTTCTATATCTAGAATGAAAACTAGACTCATGTCATCATTACTAGTTCACTCCCTCTAGATCATTAATTATGAATGGTTGAACTTTTGAGAGAGTATAAACAAGATTTGTGATGGACAATTGACAACATTCCTAATATTATCCCATCAATTTTCAAAAATTACATATTGTTAAATGATGAGGCTAAACTAGTGAGGTAGTCAAAACCTTGATTGAATCCAAAAATCATAGATGTTGTTAAAATTGTGGTAACACAATTATTGGCTACTAGAATCATTTAAACTATCTATGATAGCCAATGGATCAGTCTAGTATGAGTAGTTCCTAAAAAATGGTCTGAAAGTTAAAAAAATGGAAACAATGAATTGGTTCCAACCTTTGTGCAGAATAGTTTACGTGTATGTTTAGACTATCACCCTCTAATCGAACACACTAGTAAGGACTATTTAACATTTTCATTCATTAACCAAAATCTAGAGAGGATATAAGGGACTTCCTATTACAGTTTTCATGATGGGTGTTATGGATTTTTTCAGATCCATATTTCCCCCAAAGTTCAGGGAAAAACATTTACTTAACCCTTTGGCACATTTTCATATAGGAGGATGCCATTTAGTCTGTGCAATGCTCCAGGTACTTTCCAGTGATGCATGGTTAGTATTATTTTGGATTACCTAGAGAATTTTATGGAAGTATTCATGGATGATTTTAGTGTTTATGGCTCCTCTTTTGATGAATATCTGAGTTGTCTTACTTCAGTCCTACGTCAATGTATTAAACATAATGTTGAATTAATTTATGATAAATGTCATTTCATGGTGAGAAAAGTTATTGTATTAAGACATGTCATTTCTAATGATGGTATCCAAGTTGATAAATCAAAAGTGTATGCCATGTCTTCCTTACCATTCCACAAAAATTTGCAGGATGTGTGGTGATTATTAGGTCTTGTTGGATTTTACCATCGTTTTATTCATTACTTTAGTAAAATTTCACTCCCCCTGTCCCGATTTCTTCAGAAAAAATGGGATTTTTTTACAAAGAACGTGAAGATTATTTTAATAAGTAAAAATGGAGTCTCATGTCACCCCCATTAATCCAAACACATCTGTGGGATTTACCATTTGAGCTCATGTGTGATACCTCTAACTATACATATGGGGATATATTATCACAAAGGGTCAACTGTCCTCTACATGTCATTTACTATGTCTCATGTACTTTGGACACTGCCATAGAAAACTACACCATAACTGAAAAAGAATTTTTTTCCATTGTGTTTTCCTTGGATAATTTCAGGTCATATCTTTTAGGGTCCGAAGTCATTGTGTAGTCAGACCATACATACCTCTGGTATCCCATTATGAAACTGAAAGCCATAAAATGTCTCATTACTTAGATTCCCATACTTCAGAAATTAAATTTCGAAATTAAAGAAAAAAATGGAGCAGAGAAATTGGTGGTTGACCATATCAGTAGAATCCACCCATCCTCAGACATTGACTCATCCCCCTATATTACCATAAATGACATGTTTTCTGATAATAAATCATACCGAGTGCAAGATTATATTCCTTGGTATGATGAAATTGTAAATTATTTGGTAGCATATTGTATTCCTAATAATTTCAACAATAACCAGGCCTAGTATCTAAAACATGAGTCTCATTGTTAAATTTGGGACAACCCCTAACATTGGCGTACATGTAGAGATAAAATAATCATGAATTGTGTTCTAGATATAGAGTTTAATTCTGTCCTTAGGTTCTTCCAAACACATTCTTGTGGGGACCACTTTGGTCCCCAACTGACTTCTTGTAAGGTCCTTGATTCTGGTCTCTTTTGGACAACTATTTTTTGGGATGCCCATAACTTCTGTAAATATTTTCCTCACTATCAAGAAATGGGGAATATATCTAAATGAAATAAAATTTCACAAAAACCCTTTCTCTTTCAGGAAAATTTTTATATTTGGGGAATTGAATTTATGGGACCATTCCCCAATTCATTCGGGAACCCTTAAATTCTTCTAGAAGTGGATTATGCTTCAAAATGGGTAAAATCACCCACCACAAAGATTGATGATTCCAAGACTGTTGTGGAGTTTTTGAGAAACCAATTTTTTTAGGTTTGGATTACCTATGATCATCATTAGTGACTAGGGCTTACATTTCTACAACGAAACAATGCTATCCCTTTTGTGTCTATATGGGGTCAGGCATCAGGTGTCTACTGCTTATCACCCACATACTAATGGTCAAGATGAGGTTTCAAATAGAGAGGTAAAACAAATTATTCAAAAACTGGTTCAACCCAACCAAAAATATTGGGGTCTTAGACTCGATGATTCATTATGGGCTTACCATAGTGACTTTAAAACTCCCATTGTAATGTCACCCTATCAGATTCTGTTTGGAAGGAGTTGTCACCTACCTGTTGAGATTGAGAACCAGGACAACTGTGCCATTAAACAATTCAATTCAATTCTTTTTGTTCCAGGTGCTCAAGAGAATTAGCAAATTCAACAGCTAGAGGAAATGAGAATAGATTAATATTAAAGAACATTGATTTAAAAGGAGAGAACCAGGGCTGCCCCTAACTTCCTCATCCTTCATCTCCAGTTCCAAATCAGGAAGAAGGTCCTCTTTTACAATGTATAGTTGACGTTGAATCTAGGAAAGCCTTTTTTTAGCTATATTGGTCTATACACTATAACTAATGCTTATCCATTTGGTTTTGTTTTGGTACAAAATGAATAAATGAACCAAACATTCACTATCAGTGGGAAACAACTTAAGAACTTCCACAAAGACCTTTGAAGTTCCAGATAGAGGAACTCCAAGTTCAAAAGTATCCTACCAATGACAACCACTAGGTTTTATCCTTAGTTACTAAATTCTATTTAATTACAATGAGAACACTGCACACTCTAGGTGTGGAGGGATGGGTATATTCCTATATTATTTAGTAATTTTAACCATCTTTCATCATTTTCACTTTTTGGCTTATTGAATTTTATTTTCACTTGATTCCCCATTCCTCCCCCTCACTTTTTTTAGAATGTTAAATTTTTTATGACTACATTATAATTTAAAATATTGCATGATTATTAATAGTATTTATATAAAATACATGTGGAATTTATCTATATCATTTTGTTTTAACATTAAAAAATATTTTGATGAAATGTTCATTTAAGAAAGAATTCAATATTTTTGTGTGACTTTCTCTTGAATGTTGGTTGTTTTTCGATGATATAAATCGTTTTATTATATTGAAACCTGTGAGAAGAATGGTACCCTTTGAGTGAATATTTTATGAAAAAAATGTTTCAATTAATCTTTCGACACATATTTGCACCCATCCATGAAGTGTGATAATTTTTACTTAAAATAAGGTAAATATAATTTAGGTAAATTTTTCTCTACCTTAAAAAATTAATTTTCCATACATTTTATCCTTATATGATCTATTTAATTATTGTACCATATTTACAAATGCGTTTGTACTTATTATCTGACTATTGTAGGCCATAAAAAATAACAAAAGGGGTTCTAAAATGGGAATGTTAGAAACCACGCTTCTTCAATTATTGATCTTGTCATTACTATTACAATTAGTTTTGTGAGGAGATAAAACTTGGATTGAGAGAGAAGTGTGAAATTTGTTCCAAGTCCAAACTTTGAAAAAAAATGAGGGGTGTGATGAAATATACAACATATGAGTATATCAAGATCAGGATCTTATGGTTTGACTGTTGGTAATTATTAAGTGAGTGGGTCTTGAAATTTGATTGGAAAGGATGTAGGGAAGGTTCAGAGGAAAGGATCATGTAAGTAGATTTTTTTTAAAATAACTTATATTTACTCAATTAAAAGTGGATATAATAGCAGGAAATGGTTTTCACACACACAGACACATAGAGAATTAGTCAAATGGTTAATTGTGAATTGTTTTCTTAATTTTTTTCAAGAATCTCTTAGAATTTAATTCTGATAAAACTTTTGAGATATCTTTTTCCATGATCACTAAGAATAACACCTCAATGTGATTTTTTCTTTGATCACATTTCTATCAGGAATTAAATTTTCATTGAATATTAATTATTTATTAAGTTGGAAACATAAACATGCATATTTTTTTTAGAAATATGACTTTCCCCAGGAGTGAAAATGTTTAGGTGTGGGGCTGTGATCGCATTGTGATTCACTGTTTTATTTTCAGCCTTACACCATTGTGTTAAACTAGTTTTGTATTGAAAATTATAAAAATAATAAAAAAATGAATATAATGTTTGATTCAATTATTATTTTTATCACTATTAAAAATGGAAATTTTCTTTATTTTGATAATTACATTATAGGTGGAGGTGATTTTGAGGGCCGGCAATAAATTCCAAGAAAAATGGGCCAAATTGCGTAGGATCCATGCACACCAGTGGAATCAACCACATACTATCACTGTAACCTGTATTCAAATGGGATGAAATTTGGTGGGCTGACCCAAAATTCATTAGACTATATTTCAACTAAAGGTACTCAAGAAAAATTAGTCCACTAAATTTCCATCTGAACCAATCTGTCCTGAACATCGAATCTGCAAGGAGTCAAAAGTGGTGTGCTATGATCTATCCATATCTTGAGTTATAATTGTCCAAATGAAGAAAAAAGATTCAGTGGACATATTAAGGAGGTGGGTATATAAATTTTTAGTTTTTTCCAATATGAGATAATGTTGTCTGCCCACCGAAAACAATGGGTCACATGGTTTCACACAATCCATGTGCCCAAAACCACCTTTCCCTTTGCCTATAAAAAAAATAACTTGGGCACCCCATTTGTAAGTTCGAACCAGAAGCAAATATCTACTATTTTGGAGTCCTAGAGGAGTATCCTATTCATCATACAAGTTCAATTGGCCCCTATCCTCATAGGGGGATCAATAATGAAGAAGGAGTTCCACCCGAGCTTCCTCCTCTTCCCGTTGTCGAGGTAAACAATGGGCATTTGTTGTGAGGGAGCTACACACATGTAAAGGGAGTTATAATGCATAAATTAGATAATGGTTTGGAGTGATTTTGGTTTTAAAACATTTACTTCTATGTATCTTACATTTTATGTTATTTTAATGATTTTTTGAGGCATTTTATTAACTTTATCTTAATTTCAAACCAACCGGTGTGAGATTTTGAGTGCGCAACTTGTGTTGTACTGGTTAGACAACATAATAATCCCTTTCTTACCCAATTTACTTAGATTAAAATTTTATTTGGAATCTCTTTTTCCATTCATGAGTTTTGTACCCTGACAATATGATTGTTAGGTCATGGTTTGGTTCTTCAATAAATGAAATAATTGATTAGGAACAAATCAGGATTCCAATTAATTTAAACCAAGGAATTACATCAAACCTAAATGACTCTCTAAGAAAAATGACCTTAAAATGTGTGCAGTGAAATTAAAATGACACCTTTGTCTCATATTTTTTAAAATACACTTGGGTTTTCAACTATTAAACTCTTTATGTTAAGTTATTTTCTTCAATTTTCCTTCAAAATCTCCCCCTTTTAGTACTTTTTTATTAAAAATACATACTCTAAACCTATGAACACTCATTGGAAGATGATCTAGGGTCATCCCTATACTATAAATGAACCATATAACCATAAAAAATTTTATGTTTTATGACAATGTGGTCACATATATGGATCTATTTTTTAACATACACTATTATAGTGACAATTTACCAATGAACACATTCCTATCTCTCATGGAATGAAAAATAATTCATGATTTCCCATTATGACTCCTATAAATAAGTAGGGTATATTGAAACCCTATAATCTCACAATATTAGTTCCCAAATTAATTATTCTCAAATATTATTGACGTAATATTTTGAACTTGACTCTTCATCCTCTTTCTAGAACTGTGATGTAAATCAAATGTCTTACCATTGTATCCTATTTTTCACCCTAATAATAACTCAAATGGCTATATGTATTTAATGTTTTATTTATTTTATAATTATGGGTATGAAATAAAAACAAATCCTAGTGTATTCAATTGAATGGAAAATTTATTTCTTTGGGAATAAAACAACCATAAGGAGGGTCATCCACATATCGAATCAACTCTCTTAGTAAATAATATGATGTCCCTAAAGTCCAGACTATGAAATATACCTTTCAAGATCATCAATATTTTATCATGTTTCATCATGGAACCATCTTCACATTGATATCTACATCATATCCTCCTTGAATAGATGAAACAATATGTTGTCTGAGGCTTTCATATAGTCCTAGTAAATCATTTATTCCACAATAAGAGATGGCTTCCCCAATGCCTCAAACATGACACTAATAATTATTCCCTCATCTAGATTATTTTTTATTTCTTGGTTATGAAAAATTCCTTCGGATTATATTTAATCTCCTGGTGATGATTGTGATTATTTATGATTGACTAGAGTGCCTCAATACCTTCATATGTCGGTATCATACTCCAAACATTTCACGTAGACACGATCATCCAAGAAGTATTGAGATAGTTTATAGAGGGGGTTGTATTCCAAAAAACTAATTCCAAAATTCATAATATATTTGTGATGGGACCCCATCCACCCAATCAAATCATCACACATGGTATGTGAGACGATGTTCGAGAGACACCTTTATTCCTTGTGTCAAACATACAATTTTTTTAGTGACATATGACACAATATACTATAGGTATCTGGTTGTAATGGGGTTGAAACAAAAGAAAGACACAAGAGAATATGTGTTATGGAATTCATTTGGAACCCTTTCTAGGATACAAAGAACCATGTCACTAGAGTTTTCGGCCTCTCCCAACACATCACAATAGTCAACATCCTTTGAATCCATGGGATCCCTTGATTCCCCATTTTCATCCTCTAAAATTACATGATTACATCCCAAGACTGGGCTACCTCTTTATGATTACTAAACTCTTCATAGACTAAAACAACTATCATAATGATAATTATGTTTAGTGGACCTTTAATAACTTTTTCTACCATAATCGGTTCACCTCTAATCACAATTGAAAAAAATTCAGAAGAGTAATGTTCAGCTGCACATGTAACCATAACCTTGAAAAAATAACCCATGGAAAGACATACATAATGTGATAGTGTGGATGAAATAAAGGTATGTATTCATAACAATGACTACATAATGATATATTTTCACATAGTACAGATTCTCTAATCTTATGGAATCAATGGAATTGTCCACCATATAGGGTCATTCGATGTGGGTAGGCTCCTTGATAAAATAGTGTGATTTTCCAGTGATTCATACCCAAACACTATACAAAAAGACATTTCCACAATTATTAAAGAGGTTATAAGAAAAAATTATAATGTTCTAAATGATCAGGTGAATATAATTGAACATTTACATCAGGGATAGAGGTATATTTGATTTTTCAATCAACCCGGGTGGCATGCATCACTGTTAAGTGTGATTGATGCCATCATGCTAGGGTGATTCCCCTGATAAACAAGCAGAAGGGAATGAGATCATTATGCATCCAAAAAATTTACATTATAGACTCCCTCAATGAGCCATTAAAGATATAAATTAATGTGGGGTCTTCATCACATATTTAGGCATCCTCCCCTCCTTCAAGAGATACATCCTCACCCTCCACCAATGGTTCCTAAACATGTTGAGGGTAAGATCTAAAAGAATTAAATGTAGTGATTCAATTAAAATCATGATATTTAGGATTATAAAATTATATGGGAACTCATTAAAGACATAATTAGGAAGGACATACCCACACCCTTAAGGACATTATTTTTATGTGGTGGATCATCAAGACTCTTCATCACGAGAATAATATTAATAAATTCCATGATCTGACACCACTAGGGGTTAAAATTTTTTGGTGGTTGAATAATATGTCTCCATATTGAGTATCAACCACACCATGGTGTTGAAATGATCACCCTCTCAATGCCAACACACTAAGGAAACCATGACCGATAGGTATTTTAACCGCTAAATTCTGTGGATCCATGTGGATGGAATAATGAGCCTAATGACCAGTAACCCAATTTCGTCCCTCGTCATCCTCCTCTAAATTCCCTCCAACTTCTGAGAATGCTAAAACATGAACCTTTCATCAATTATATTAGGATCGATTTTGTGAATTTCTAGATATATTATGTAGTGTACCAACATCCCCATATTTCCTCAAGACCTTCCTGTTTCACCTCAGGTGATCTCTTCCCACTCTTGTATCCACCTCTTCTAGCTCACTACAACTTTTGTGGTTCTAAATAGATGTTACCAACTAAAAAATAGATTATTTATAGTTTCTTAAGGAACAAATACTTTTTTTTTTGACAATATCCTTCCTCAATTATTGGTGATCTCCCACGATGGTACCCCCTCCTTCCATTATATTCTTTATATTCCTCGGATGAAACCACCATTTATACTCATTAGCATATGACTAAATTTTGATACAATGAAACTTAATTATGTGAATAATTCATGGTTAGATCAACATTTCTGGTGGAAGGTTGTATCATGGGTACATCCAAAAATACCTTAATGGTGAAAATATACCACAATTAGTGGTTTATATTGGGGTTCATTCCAACTTTGACCCTCTTGTAAGAATGCATCCATGGATACTGAATTAAGGTGAACTTCCTGATGAATTTTGTTAGGGTGTATGATTCACAATAAATGAATTATTCCATCCAAATTAACAACACACTATATAATTCTTCAATGCTTATAATTTTCTCTAGAAAATCTTTTATATTTTCATTTAGTTCACCAGACGGTCTAGGAAAGGATTGATGTTAATTTTTCCAATATTGAAAATGTCTCCCACCACCTCATCCTTAGTAAAAACTGTTTCATATTACTCAGTTATGTTGAGGAAAGATAAATTAAGGCAAGTATTCATGGGGTGATAGAATTTGGGAACTCATTATATCTACACATACATTACAAACAAAAAAACAAAATCTTATTTGATAAATCATAAATACATGACATAACGATATATTCCAGAATCATATAGGTTTAGTGTCCTTGGATGCATTGACTCATAAGTATCATGTTAATAAGATATCTACAACATCCCCCTCTATTTTTTTCATAACTAGAATTTTTATTTAAATATATCATAATTAAAACCATTCATTATAACATTAGGAAGTAAATATTATCAAGGGTGATATCTTATTCTTAGTAAGGGTAAAAAATTATGATATAAATTATATGTTAAGAATAATATGAGAATATGGGAATGATAAAAAATGTATGACATTTTAAAACAATAATAATATTATCATAGATCATAATCAAGATTGATGGAATGAAAATTGATAGTACATAAGAAATTAATCCTAATAAAATAAATTAACATGATGCATGAGAAAACAATATTGGAATAATATAGAATAATCTGCAATACACATAAGTATAGAAAATAATTTCTTTAGTCATGTCTCAGTGGAAATACAATCATTATGGATTAATTTCAATCCCCATTCAATCATATCCTTAGTCAAGGTTTTCTCCTAAGACTATCATAGTTTAAATAGTCTCTTATAGAACAGGCTTCAATCCCTAATATAATCCTTATTATCACATGAGATATCAATCATTACCCAAATTATTAGAGGAATATATATTTTTGGGACCAAAAATAACATAATCATAATCCATTCATATATATGATAGAGGATTATATAAAATCTATTATATATCAAAACCCATGGAAAAGAAACTAATTGTATAAACATTTCAACTAGTTATCAAAACATAATCCATGGAAAATAAAATAGTCTAATAAAGTTATATTAATAATAATCATAAACAATCCAGGGAAATTAAAACGATGGTATTGATTGATCATATACCATTTAAATCATAAATAGGAACAGTTTATTTTATCAGAGATTAAAAATTGAATCAATTGATCTATAAAACATTTAATGTCAGAAATATCCTTTTTATTTTGATAGATAATATTAAAAATCTATAAATTGTTGAAATATTAAGGAATATGTTTTCATTGAAGTTTTTCATGGGAAATTTTAATTTATTTTTTAAATAATTGAGAACTCATGATGGTGGGAATATTCTTTTATCCCATATAATATAAAACATAGATTCCTCTTAGATTTTTATCACCTGTCAAAAGTACCTTATTTGAAAAAAAACATTCATTTATAAAATTTTTTAAAATATAAATTATGGATAAGTATTTATTCCAAAAATTATATAAGAATATAAAAAATATTCATAGAATTTATTTAGAAAACAATGATATCAAAGAAAAATAATTTTTAACCAAAGGAAGTAATAAAGTTGGTTTTCATATAAAAATATTTTCACCACCTAATGAGTTCATAATGAGAGGAAAATTAAATTTAAATTGTAATATCAATAAATAAAGATAGGATAAGAGAATTCATGAATTTTTTGATAGAAAGTTCATAAAATTTTGTCATAAAAAACCTTACCATAAACAACCCAAAAAACAATGAAATTGTAATATATATCCTTTACCTCATGTTTTAATTGATTCAAAAGTTCTCTAGCATCATGTATAAAAATTAAATTTATTAAAATTATATGATAGACTAATTTAAAAACTTTAAATATCAATTAACATTAAAATATAAAATTTAAACATCCAATTATTAACAATTCCTTTTTTAAATCATCATTTCTTCCAATTAACTATTTCATTTATTAAGAGAATTTTAGTTTTGTAGATCCTGAAATTATACATTGATCATGGTTACATCATCTCCAAAATAATAAAAATGATATAAGTGTAATATATTTAAATTATATATATAGTCATTAATAAGAGGTGGATATAGATAAATGAATTACGCTGTTCATGGATGGTTTTCCCACATGTACGAGAAAACAAAATTATCATTTTAAAATAGATTAGATTGTAGGAAGTTAGATATAATAATATAAATAAATGACCAAATTTATATTATAAATATTTTTATAAACATTATAACCATAATAATACCCACCCATTAATTGTTGTGAAGAAAAATGGATTATCCCTCTACGTGGAGGTGATAGTCTAAATAAATGATCGAGCGATACGTTCACTTCCAATTATATAGAATAGACGATGAATAGTTGTGGTTCCAAAGTCATAAGAAAATATCAATATATTGAGTATACAAAATCTATTATTTTATTATTAATAACATATATTTATAGAAGGTGTAAGAATTTTTTTTGAAAGGGGTCGAGTGGTATGATGACATCTTCTCTGATATCCCTCCCTCAGATCCTTTCTTAAGGACCCTTGTAATTGTCTTTTAAGGAGACCAAAAACTCTATATCATATGTATGTTAGAATAGAAGAAAATCTTGAATGTTTTGGTCAATATTGAAGTTTCAATGTGATATAAAGAAGATAAAGGATTTTTGTGGTTTTATGTTTTTTTTGAGATGACACACATGGAATTTAGTAAAAGAAATACCACCCATTCATTTTGTTTAACCCCCCCACCAATGGTATAATCATTACAAACATATCCAACGTAATGAGTTTCTACTATTATTAATCGTAATTATGACAAAGCATTACATAGAAATTATTATAAAATCCAAATTACTTATATCCCAAAACTATAGTCCATTATTTCAAATTCAATTAAAAAAAGTATTATAATTTAATTCAAAAATAATTCAAAAAAATGTGGTGAAAATAATTTTCTAGAAATAATGTTTTATAGAGTATGGAATGTTTTTATACGAAAAACCAATATAAAATTAATTCTACTGACACTAATTATATTATTAATAACTTAAATGAACTAATGTTTTATTAGAAACATTTTGTTTAAAATTTATATTTTAATATTCTATATAAAAAATTTCAGTTTCCAATTAAAATAATTTTTTTTAATATTCCATAAAAACAGAATTTTATTAGAGAATTAAAAAAAACTTAAATAATATTTTTACATACTGAGTTAGAATATCTTGTTAATTTTTTTAAGAAAATTGTCTAAATTTTTAAAAACAAATTTTATTATTTTACAAAAATATGTAATAGATTTTTTTTGAAAAACATTATTTTTGAAGAGTATAACTACTTTACAAAAAATAGTGTACCTATTTATAAATATATCTGATTTATATAAAACATTAGTACATATGTTTCAATATATGTTTATCCATATTCACTCATCAAATTTAATTTCTTGGAAGTGATTTTATATTATATTATTGTTCGTGTACACTTATCGTTGTATGTATCATATGATTTTGAAGAAATTAAATTTTACTAGAGTGAAATATTTTATATAATCACAAGGTGTAAAATTATACCCATGTAAACTTAATTTCAATAATATAGTTCAATCACTCCAAAATAATTATAGTATGATATTTATGTTTCATCACATCCTTGGGTTCCAATGTATATTTTTTGAATATCTTATTCCACCTAAGAAGATAATCCATTTGAGTATTATTTTAGAATATCAATTTATATCTATGATCCAAGATATCTAATAGTTGGTATTTGTTGGAAATATAATTTATAGTGGAAAAACTATTAGTTCAATAAATTTTATGTATTGGGTATATATATCCTCATGAGAGATAGATCGAACACTTCATGAACATTACATAGATCCAGTGGAAGAACAATGTGATTACAAACCATCAAAGCATGAATTGAAATGTCAACGGGCCCAATATAACAAGGGCTCATCTTTCCCTTATTTATTAATATCATATCATTTATCCATATATAAATTCTTAAGAATACCTACTCAGTAATTTAAAATTCAAAAACTTTATGATGATTGCCGACATAAATTTTAGGTCAACTCTGAGCTATTTTGATGTATTCTTGAATGGATCTTATATTCTATTACATTTCTCTATAGATCATGTGCTGATATTTTTCATTTACCATAATTCTCCAAGAACATTACAGTTATAAACAATTCTCTATAAAAGAACATATAAGGAGTGATGTTAATTATCAAGTGAAATCTATTATTAAAAGATTATTTGACAAGAGGAAGGTGTAAATCACAACAAAATTTGAAATAAATTTAACAAAATCTCAAAATAACATCTGGATTTATAATATTTATGTAGAGACCCTAAGCCTGACGTACATGTACATTACATTACTTTTTCGGAATACTTAGTACATTAAAAAAACACACACACAAGGACCGTAATAGTTTAGTGTCTTTTGAAACTCGGAATATAATCTTCTAATCGTGGTGAAAGATCTTCAACATCTCCCATAAATATCTTCCTTTTTTTTACCTAAAACCATTCTTTATATCCTGGGGAAAATAAAACATAAAAGGGTGAGCTCAAATGCTCAGTAAGGGTAAACAAAAGAAATATCAATCACATCGTATACACAAGCACATAACTTTTGGAAATCTTAACCTGCAAAAGAGATCATAATTTCATAACATGGGATAAATCATGGTAGTGAAATGTAATCACAATAATCATAACTTAAAACATGATACTTTGTGGCATACACACATAATCATATAGAATCATTTCTTGTTAGTCAAGACTCATTTCCAAGACTATCTTAGTGGACAAAGTCCCTTTCTGAACCGAGTCACCCTCGTTTCAGTCCTGTTTCACTGAACCAGTATAACCTACCGTTCCAGCCATGTCTATCTCATGAGATATAAAATCTTATCCAATGCATTGGAGGGAGATATAGGTCCCACCCATCTTATAATTAATCCTTTCTTATGTGTGCCACATAATCATAAATCATACATCATCGCATAACACATGTAACAGAAGTGGGATTCTTGAAACATCATGACATCATAAAACAAATCATATAAGGTAAATGACTTCATAAAAATAATTGCCTCAAAACATAATCAAATCAATGTAATAATAGGGATAAAATGAGAACCCTTTATTATCTTAGATGGAAAATAATTTTGATAAAACACTTGAACTCCATTCTTGAGGAAAATATCCTTTCTTCTTCAAAAACATTTTTTCCTTTCTTAACATGTCATACAAATTTAAACTAAAAGAAGTTGATTAAAAATAAACTTGAAAACTTGTAAAGGAAGCTTCTTGGAAATAATGTTTTAAAAATCCATTCATGCCATATAAGTTAAAAAAAACATTCTTCGTACTTTTGTCAGAAAAGTCAAAAAGTACCTCGTACGAAAAACGACAAAAGATTTCTTTCATATATTTTACTAAAAACACACCGAAGGGTAAAATTGGATATAAACTATTGTAGAAGGATGAAAATAATATTACATATTGAGGGAACATGGATGTGGATGATAAAATACACCCTAGTAATTACCAAAGTAAAAACAATCTCGGATAAAAGTGAGATTGTGATATTTTCCCTTACCTTAGGTCCGATTTGCTTCGTAAGTGTCCGAACCTCCTGTATAATGATTTAAATAATGTCATTGACTTATTAAATAATCATATTCAATGTTATGATATCATATATGGTTCAATTATGACTTTATATTACCCGTTCTTTTGTAAATTCCATGTTAAAGTAGCGTTTTGGGTAAAATCGTCTCATTTGTCGTTCGTGTTTTTAACTTGTAATTATTAATATGATTACTTGGATCATGATTACTTATATCCAGAATGTAAAACATGATTTATATAAAATATATATTCAGAATATATATATATATATATATATATATATAATATATCGATAAATGGAATGAAATACACCGTTCATGGAGACGGTAGTCCGTACGTACGCATGAACGCTGTTTTTGTTTCCTTATTGAAGTGAATGGAATTAAGTAGATGAAATACATATAAATTTACATAAGTCCAGTATCATTATTATTTCATATATATTTCATTAGTACTTATTATATATTTTTTATAATCATTCATGAATGGTTAATCATTGAGAATGAATCTCATCGCGTCGTGGAGACGGTAGTCCGTACGTACGCACGAGCGATGATATCATTCCCATGGTCGTGGAATTGTGTTGAAGTGTATGTAGACTATTTCAGTATCAATATCACTTTATAATAACCATATATATTAACTCATTACACCATTATACCCATCCTATTAAGGTGGTGGTGGAAAATAGATTACACCACGGCGTGGAGACGGTATTCCGTACGCACGCACGCGCGGTGATTTAATTTTTCCGTAGGATGGATAGAAGGTGAATTATGGTTGTTTCATATTTATAATAACATATCAGTATGTAATTAATACTGATGTTATTACTTTTTCATGAAACAACTAAAGAAGAAGAAGTTGAAGAAGAAAGAAATTGAAAAGATCGGTAATGGATATTACCTCTTCTTTGAAACGCCTCTTTGAATCCTCCACTTAGGGAACTAAGATTGGTCTTTGAATAAGACCAGGACCTCTAGGATTATTCTAGGGAAGTGGAGAAGGTATTTTGGTAGGGGTTGGCCGAGCTTGAGTGCTCAAATTGGTGTGAGGAGGAGGGGGAGGAGGTGTCCTTTTATAAGGGATGAGAGGGGAACCTTAGGAATATCTCAAAATATTATTTTATATTAAAGTCAAAATCGGTTTATAATGGTTGAAAAGGGTCTTATTTCGAAGATAAAGTGGGTATGGGTCGAAATCCTATCAACCAATAGGATTTAGACAAGTTTAGGTTATTATTTTAACCTTATCAATTAGATTTAACTCTAAGTTAAATAATTTAACTTTTACCGTGTCTTTTTGTTTTCTTACACTATATGGTTAATACACTTACTATAACATGCCAAACGAACCCCAAAATTTTTATTATTAATATATATATCCTTATCTAAGTCATTTGGCCGAACCTTAGATATTTAGGAATAAAATAACAATTAATAATATAATATTTTATTTAAAAACTATTTTGTGTCAATTTTGACACTATTTAGTAATTGAATTTTGTGAAAATAATAACAGAATGATAAGTTCGAAAAAAGTTAATTAAATCAATACTAACATGTCATATTAACCTAGAAAATTAGTGGAATTCATAAAAAGTCTGAAATTAGATCTATTTGGGTATTTATAACATCAATTATGTCAATATTTCATTAATAAGATTATTACTACATCATCTTTGTGTCATAAATAAATTAACTTATTTGATGTATAAAAATTACAAATAAAATACCATTATGTAGGAACTCTTTTTAGATTTATAATGAATATTTAAAATCGAATTTATCTTATGTATAACCCTATATTAAAAATGTTTTAGTAAATAAACTTTGATTTTAACTCTTTTAACTCTTCTTTGAATTAAATAATAATAAATGTCCTAATCTAATCCAAATGGGCCTAAATGATCATATTTTATTCCTAAGATTGTTTTGGGTCGAATTACACTTATCCAATAGAATTTGGACATGTGTTAGGGTAATAATAATATCATATTTACCCTTAATTACCCTATTTACTTTTAACCGTGGTAAAATAAAGTAAAAAGTTACTATTCACCAAAAATTATTTTCATCTCATTGAACCACATTTTACTTACTGACATCAACCATGTCTCTCGGATTTTTGAAATTCCACTCACAGAAGCGGTAAAATTATGTTTTATGAACAATTCAGTTTTTTTAACTAGCACTTAGTGGTTTCACTATCCATCAAAATTTGAAAGTTTTTAGAAAAATACCAAAAATTAGGCCTAAGCTATATTTGATATTATGAACTCAAAAATGATGTCTATTTTAACAAATTCAAAACATATCAGTTGCATTAATTAATTTAAAAATTAATTCCCATCGTCAAAACAATTAGCGTGTTTTTAAGAGATAATAACTATCAAAAGATTGACACTTGTTTATAACTGGTTTGAATGTGAAATTACATCCAATGACCAACATTGTATTAAATTGCTAAAATATATTATAAATATATTTTAAAACCACTAAAATTAATAATTTATCACTATTAATTAATTCTATTGAAAAAGTTGTTTTTAATTAAAATTTAGTAATTTCTACTATTCATCAAAATATGAAAGTTATCCAAAAATTACCAAAATTTCACCATAAGCTAATTTCGATAATCCGAATCCAAAAATGAAGTCCATTTTGAAAAATAAAATTTACAAAATTTCAAAAAGTGGTTATTACTATTCATAACGGCTTGTTTTAATAATATTTTAAGAGCATATTGTTGTTTAGTGAAACTCGGTATTGCGTACTACACACACTGTCGAGGAAGGTCGTGATTGCGTGTAATACAAGGCAAGTCAAGGATGCGTCTTGTGTAAGCTCCTTTTGGTGTAGCTTACAACACAAGACATTAATGAAATTAAAAAGAATATTTTTCATAAAATCTCAGGGTGTTACATTCTACCCACCTTAAAATGAATTTCGCCCTCGAAATTCGTCGGGGTTATAAATGGTTTACTACTTGAAAGTTTATTTAATAAAAACCCACATCGTAAAAAGGAATACCAAAACCAATATTTAAAAACGAAAGTATGAAACGTAATGGTTACCCAAATAAACTAATCACTGGGTTTCCACATAGGTGAAAATATGGATATGGAAGAAAAATCTAACCATCATGTTCTGATGGAGAGTGGTAGAGAACATGGCTATAGAAAAGCCCACAATCACAAATCCATAAATTTGTGACGATCTAAGGTACCATCTGATTAATCAGATATAAGAGTACTAGGACAACATTTTTGGTTTTCAAGATCGTTTCCCTAAAGTTGAAGAATTTGAATTAGAATAAATACTTACTTTATTTTGGTACAATCTCACTGTTGTTAGTGCCTTGAACAATTTCTATTTCATCTCTTAAATAAATGAAGTTGAATTTGTTATTCGTGAAGTGTTAGCAGATCATGTGATAGAATGACGGGTCATTCCATCTGTCTCAAACAAAAGGTTAACAAAAGTTATTAAATATACATAAGTCATTCTATAGTGAGATTAATCATATATGGTTTCTAAAATGGACTTATACTTCATATATCATACTGCTTAATATAATAAAACTAGTTTCTACTAAATAGGGACTTCCTGTAGGCCAGTGGTAGGCGATAAAGGCCAGTCGCACTTCGGTTGTGGGTTTGATTCCCACGGCCTTTTCCGACGCGATGGGCTGTCACCCGTCCTGCAGGTTGTCCTTTTTCTAAAGCTATATTACTATAACATCTCATCAATAATATCGAAAAAAACTTCTATCCTTAAACAATACTAACTTATGTCCAACATAATCCATTCCAACCTTTAGGCTTATCCATAATACTGCAGTCCACTCTCATAACATAGTGAAAATTATTACCAGAGATTTAATACCATCGTTGATCCCCATATATCATAAGATATATCTTGTTGGTCAAATTACAAACATGTGAATACCTTAATCATGTATTCTCTTGAAGAATGAATACCCATTGAACCTTAGTGAAAACATGAAAGCTGTCAAAAGTTAACTCTTTCCACATACCAAAATCTAAAAATTCTATATACTCAAACCATGATATAACCTTCTCCTTATATCATTCATGAGCTCATGAATACTATCAAACATTTAATTTTCTCCTTATCCCTTCATTATGCGCATATCATCTACATTCCAAAAATATCTGAATAACCTTTCATGGATACTGGTAACATTAATCATACACTTTCAAAACTCAAGGAAAGACAATAGTGTAACAATCCATAGATGTCTCTTTATTCCATAGTAGCATGAGATTACTTATACAACATTATGCATGATAAAAACGTAATCATTCCACTACATTCATAAACCATTGACCGAGCTTAAACAATTCTTTCATCTCACATATCATTTGTAGTCTCTTCATCATCATCAACATAAATACTACCCATACGACCGTACTGATTCTCTTCATGAGACATTCCCTTAGGGCATTGGTTTGCATAATGCCCGTAAATTCCACATTTAAAACATTTAACCATTGTTGATGTCGTAGAAATACCATTATCCTCATCCCTGGTGTTAACTGAACCTTTTCCTTTGCACTTACTGGCTTTGTGTCCTTATTTTCCACACCCAAAGCATCTTCCAGTTCCTTTGAAACATTCTCCTTGATGCCTCTTCCCACATGATTTACATAGGGGAAATTGAACTTTCTTTCCTCTATGATCATCATGAAACTCCATCTTTCTCTTATTAGCCGAGTCAGGAAACTTACCAAATTTTACTTTGTTGATCATATTATGAGATTGCTGATTCGGCATAATAATGATGTTTGGACTTCCAAATCCCATTTCATTTGGTTGCTCATGAAGAATATCATTCCATTGTCCATCATATCCTTCATTATCGTGAATCATTTTGTTTCCATCCATTTTCTAAAACCCAAAAAGAATAGTGTGAGAGGAAAAAATCATGCTAGGGAAAACAACATAATAAAGGGGGAGTACCCTCAATATCTAACATCTTAGGTTAAATTCTAAGATCGTTAGCGCAATTCTAGGACTATAACCTATATGTATACTTAACCTTAGAGACATCCCTAGACATACCTTGGAAATATCTCTAGGGATCTCACTAAAGTTCTCGCATCCTAGTTTCCAAAGGTTGACTAAACCTTTCCTCTGATACCAACTGTAGAGACCCTAAGCCTGATGTACATGTACATTACATTACTTTTGCGGAATACTTAGTACATTACAAAAACACACACACAAGGACCGTAATAGTTTAGTGTCTTTGGAAACTCGGAATATAATATTCTAATCGTGGTGAAAGATCTTCAACATCTCCCATAAAGATCTTCCTTTTTTTTTTACCAAAAACCTTTCTTTATATCCTGGGGAAAAGAAAACATAAAAGGGTGAGCTCAAATGCTCAGTAAGGGTAAACAAAAGAAATATCAATCACATTGTATACACAAGCACATAACTTTTGGAAATCTTAACCTGCAAAAGAGATCATAATTTCATAACATGGGATAAATCATGGAAGTGAAATGTAATCACAATAATCATAACATAAAACATGAAACTTTGTGTCATACACATATAATCATAGAGAATCATTTCTTGTTAGTCAAGACTCATTGCCAAGACTATCTTAGTGGACAAAGTCCCTTTCTGAACCGAGTCACCCTCGTTTCAGTCCTGTTTCACTGAACCAGTATAAACTACTGTTCCAGCCATGTCTATCTCATGAGATATAAAATCTTTACCCAATGCATTGGAGGGAAATATAGGTCCCACCCATCTTATAATGAATCCTTTCTTATGTGTGCCACATAATCATAAATCATACATCATCGCATAACACATGTAACAAAAATGGGATTCTTGAAACATCATGACATCATAAAACAAATCATATAAGGTAAATGACTTCATAAAAATAATTCCCTCAAAACATAATCAAATCAATGTAATAATAGGGATAAAATCATCACCCTTTATTATCTTATATGGAAAATAATTTTGATAAAACACTTGAACTCCATTCTTGAGGAAAATATTCTTTCTTCTTCAAAAACATTTTTTCCTTTCTTAACATGTCATACAAATTTAAACTAAAAGAAGTTGATTAAAAATAAACTTGAAAACATTTAAAGTAAGATTATTGGAAATAATTTTTTAAAAATCCATTCATGCCGTATAAGTTAAAAAAACATTCTTCGTACTTTTGTCGGAAAAGTCAAAAAGTACCTCGTACGAAAAATGACAAAAGATTTCTTTCATATCTTTTACTAAAAACACACCGAAGGGTAAAATTAGATATAAAATATTGTATAAGGATGGAAATAATATTACATATTGAGGGAACATGGATGTGGATGATAAAATACACCCCAGTAATTACCAAAGTAAAAACAATCTCAGATAAAAGTGAGATTGTAATATTTTCCCTTACCTTAGGTCTGATTTGCTTCGTAAGTGTCCAAACCTCATGTATAATGATTTAAATAATGTCATTGACTTATTACAGAATCATATTCAATGTTATGATATCATATATGGTTCACTTATGACTTTATATTACCCGTTCTTTTGTAAATTCCATGTTAAAGTAGCGTTTTGGGTAAAATCGTCTCATTTGTCGTTCGTGTTTTTAACCTGTAATTATTAATATGATTACTTGGATCATGATTACTTATATAAAGAATGTAAAACATTATTTATATATAATATATATTCAGAATATATATATATATATATATATATATATGTATATATATATAATATCGATAAATGGAATGAAATACACCGTTCATGGAGACGGTAGTCCGTACGTACGCATGAACGTTGTTTTCGTTTCCTTATTGAAGTGAATGGAATTAAGTAGATGAAATAAATATAAATTTACATAATTCCAGTATCATTATTATTTCATATACTTCATTAGTACTTATTATATATTCTTTATAATCATTCATGAATGGTTAATCATTGAGAATGAATCTCATCGCGTCGTGGAGACGGTAGTCCGTACGTACGCACGGGCGATGATATCGTTCCCATGGTCGTGGAATTGTGTTGAAGTGTATGTAGACTATTTCAGTATCAATATCACTTTATAATAATCATATATAGTTACTCATGACACCATTATACCCATCCTATTAAGGTGGTGATGGAAAATAGATTACACCACAGCGTGGAGACGGTATTCCGTACGGACGCACACGCGGTGATTTCATTTTTCTGTAAGATGGATAGAAGGTGAATTAGGGTTGTTTCATATTTATAATAACATATCAGTATGTAAGTAATACTGATGTTATTACTTTGTCATGAAACAACTAAAGAAGAAGAAGTTGAAGAAGAAATAAATTGAAAAGATCGGTAATGGATATTACCTCTTCTTTGAAACGCCTCTTTGAATCCTCCTCTTAGGGAACTAAGATTGGTCTTTGAAGAAGACCAGGACCTCTAGGATTATTCTAGGGAAGTGGAGAAGGGATTTTGGCAGGGGTTGTCCAAGCTTCAGTGCTCAAATTGGTGTGAGGAGGAGGGGGAGGAGGTGTCCTTTTGTAAGGGAGGAGAGGGGCACCTTAGGAATATCTCAAAATATTATTTTATATTAAAGTCAAAATCGGTTTATAATGGATACAAAGGGTCTTATTTCGAAGATAAAGTGGGTATGGGTATAAATCCTATCAACCAATAGGATTTAGACAAGTTTAGGTTATTATTTTAACCTTATCAATTAGATTTAACTCTAAGTTAAATAATTTAACTTTTACCGTGTCTTTTTGTTTTCTTACACTATATGGTTAATACACTTACTATAACATGACAAAAGAACCCCAAACTGTTTATTATTAATATATATATCCTTATCTAAGTCATTTGGCCGAACCTTAGATTTTTAGGAATAAAATAAAAATTAATAATATAATATTTTATTTAAAAACTATTTTGTGTCAATTTTGACACTATTTAGTAATTGATTTTTGTGAAATTCATAACAGAATGATAAGTTCTAAAAAAGTTAATTAAATCAATAATAACATGTCATATTAACATATAAAATTAGTGTAATTCATAAAAAGTCTCAAATTAGATCTATTTGGGTATTTATAACATCAATTATGTCAATATTTCATTAATAAGATAATTACTGCATCATATTTGTGTCATAAATAAATTAAATTATTTGATGTCTAAAAATTACAAATAAAATACCATTATGTAGGAATTCTTTTTATATTTCTAATGAATATTTAAAATCGAATTTATCTTGTGTATAACCATATATTAAAAATGTTTTAGTAAATAAACTTTGATTTTAACACTTTTAACTCTTCTTTGAATTAAATAATAATAAATGTCCTAATCTAATCCAAGTGGGCCTAAATGATCATATTTTATTCCTAAGCTTGTTTTTGGTCGAATTAAACTTATCCAATAGAATTTTGACATGTGTTAGTGTCATAATAATATCATTTTTACCCTTAATTACCCTATTTACTTTTAACCGTGGTAAAAAAAGTAAAAAGTTACTATTCACCAAAAAATTATTTTCATCTCATTGAACCACATTTTACTTACTGAAATCAACTGTGTCTCTCGGATTTTTGAAATTCCACTCACAGAAGCGGTAAAATTAAATTTTATGAACAATTCAATTTTTTTAACTACCACTTAGTGGTTTCACTATTCATCAAAATTTGAATGTTTTCAGAAAAATACCAAAAATTAGGCTTAAGCTATATTTGATATTATGAACTCAAAAATGATGTCTATTTTACCAAATTCAAAACATATCAGTTGCATTAATTAATTTAAAAATTAATTCCCGTCGTCAAAACAATTAGCGTGTTTTTAAGAGATAATAACTATCAAAAGATTGACACTTGTTTATAACTGGTTTGAATGTGAAATTACATCCAATGACCAAAATTGTATTAAATTGTAAAAATATATTCTAAATATACTTTAAAACCACTAAAATTAATAATTTATCACTATAAATTATTTCAATTGAAAAAGTTGATTTTAATTAAAATTTAGTAATTTCCACTATTCATCAAAATATGAAAGTTATCCAAAAATTACCAAAATTTCACCCTAAGCTAATTTCGATATTCCGAATCCAAAAATGAAGTCCATTTTGAAAAATAAAATTTACAAAATTTCAAAAAGTGGTTATTACTATTCATAACGGCTAGTTTTAATAATATTTTAATAGCATATCGTTGTTTAGTGAAAATCGGTATTGCGTACTATACACCCTGTCGAGGAAGGTCACGATTGCGTGTAATACAAGGCAAGTCAAGGATGCGTGTTGTGCAAGATCCTTTTGGTGTAGCGTACAACACAAGACATTAATGAAATTAAAAAGAATATTTTTCATAAAATCTCGGGGTGTTACAATTTATCACATACTAAACATCTTTTTGGGTATGATAAGAATTAATTAAAAAAAACTCAAAATACATTGTTATCTAAATACTTATCCATATCATTAATACAAAAAATAGATCATTGGTAGATAAAATTGAATGAGGTACTCCATGAAAAGTTACCACACTCATAATGTATATTACGAAAAGATTATCAAGAGATAAATATTATATGATATAAATGAAGTTTTTAAAAATTATTAACATGTCTGACTATAACCAAAATAGAAATATATCTTTTAGAAATTTTGTAGAGTCTGATGACAAAATCCATATTTATGTTTTATCATCTATATTCTTGTATATTTAATGGTTTTAACATTTTATTAGACTTATGTATCTTATCCATAACCTACTAAAATACCAGGAACTGCGAAACATACTATGAAATATCTCCTTCCTTATTGGACCATCATAAATAAAATATCATATCTTTATACATATTTATATTTTCAAAATAAATTGAGAGGGGTGAATTATGAGCATCATTAAACTAATTCTCTATCATATATGGTTTGTATCAGACACATACTTGGTTTTTAAATCAGATCACTCTATCAAAATCAAGGTAAATGTCGAGAAAAATTCAATTATTAATTTTTGAATATTAAATAATTTTTTTGTACCTATTTAGTCTTCATGTGGACAAGTTGTTGAACTTGTATTTTAGGAATATAATATATATTCCCTTCCTTCAATAAATCTATATATATCTCTTTAAAATAAAGAAATATGGGGTATTTTATGATTCCCATTATATATAAGATAGATTTTCGTTTTAGTCTCAAAGAATTGGACAAATTTTTCACTTTTTTAAGGTGGTAATTCATTAACATGTCATAATATTAATAAAATATGACCATATTATATATTACATAATCAACCATTTCTGAGTGAGTATATACATTAAACTTTCCTTATAATTATATTTATCACACTATTCACCATAAAGACAATGCATCCATATTTATAAATAAAATTATTCAATAGATAACTCCAAATATTATGATGTGTAATTTTTTAAATGAACAATCAATTATCATGCATCATAAGATATAATCATATCATTATAGATGAAGAAACATATGAGACATTTTTTAACACATTACGAAAAATTCAAAATCATATTGCCCTAAAAGGTAGTCTATAAACAGGTTCACTAACTTACTTTCTATTCAAGAAAATGTTCAATAAAATCCATCTTTTATGGATCCACTAAAATTTCCTTGAATCATATTATATAACTAAAAATGAATCTTTTGGTAGAAAAAATTGACAATTGTTACATTTTTATTACAACTTTTACTTATAGGAAAAATTTAAAAAAAATATTTTAGTCATATTTATTCTCTTCATTGCACATGGATTATATTAAAATGAAATCTTTAATTTCGACCTCTAAATGATGAAGGAAAACTCTGATGACATAATTCTAGAAATCCCTGAAGACATTGAAGGAATTAGTAATAAAAAATTGAATAAATATAAATAAATAGTGTATTTACCACATAAGGAAGGCTTTCATGGGTAAGTTCTCACATTTGACTATCAACTGGTAGTATCCATATTGAATAATACTATTAAATATATCTATTGAATCATTATTGATCAATGAAATAATCAATATGTTGAAAATGATACATTTTATTGATTGAGAACTTATATAATTTCCAATAATAATGGTATAGTATCATTGATCCAACATTATTGATAATAAAAACAACATTAATACCCCATGGATATACACTTACCTAAATGAATAAATTTTCAAGATTCATCAACAATTTCCACTTTAATTCATTAAACTCAATAGGTTAATTCTATAATGTGTATTTGAAATATGTGTCTCAATGTGTATAAATTATATTAAAAATCAACAAGATTATTTATAGGAATACTAGGAATTTATTATATAAAAACATTAATAAATTCTCTTACAATAGTCATATAATATATTTTTTGTTTCTTTCTCACCATCAGATATAAAATTTTTTTTAATGGAAATCAAGACACATATAATGGATATAATTTTCAATGAATGTTTATATTTATCATCACACTAATTGGTGATCATAATTTGGTTTGGAATATCAAATTTCTCTTACCTTCCATAAAAATTGATTTGGGATTTATGTAATGAATGATAACCCATTCCAAATATATCACAAATATTTCTAGGGGGAGAATAATGAGATTTTTAGGAATAACATTCAAAATGACAATAGTCATAGAAAAATCATAGTCTTGAAATATGTTCATTGTACCATTATAAACATTCACTACTAGTTTAATATATAATTATTGACATGTTATTCTAAAACCCTTAAAAATTTCTTTTTATTTGAATGAGTGCTTAGTTCTAGAATCAAATAATAAATTAACAATTATATATGGGACCATAAGTGTTACTTTCACCAGTTCACTACCATACACTATCTCAACTATTGTGATCACATGAGATTACCAATTGTCTCTTTAAATATGTATATTCTAATATAGATCATCATCATTAACCTCCTTTTTTGAGAAATATTCATCATAATGGACATAATACTTACTTTTGGAACATTTTAGTATGTGTAGTGTATTTTATTTTACATTCTATAAATCATTAGCTAGTGTATTCATCCCATCACTTCAACATTCAATTTCTTGATGACATTCTATCCCATAGCAAAAGAATTTACTAGTAACATTATAAAAATTGCCTCCATGTTTCCTTCGACACATCATTCATAATAAAAACCTTATATTCTTATCTCCATGTTTTTTATTATTATATTTTATTTTTAATTCCATATTTCGTTTCTTCTCAGACCTATAATATTTATTTGATTCACCAATATTTATTTCCATCTAAATTAAACATCAAACAATATATTCACAACAAATGAACCTTCTTATGACTAATTCCCTTCAGATTATTAGGTTTTAGTCTACTAATGAATCAATCATTTTTATATTTTGGTTGGATGATTATACTAAAATAATACTTGAATTCCTTGTAAAATTTTCCTCGTCTATACTATTGGATTAACTATCCTTCTGCTATAACTTAATGAATTACTTTTTATCATTTAATTATGAATTCAAGGAATTTAATTACTAAAAATAGTATCTCTTAATCATCCCACTATATATGGTCAATTTATTCATATTTCATCATATTCTTGAAAATATTTCACAATTAATCTACATCACCTTATAAATGATTAGTATATAAAGTTACTTTTTCTTGTTAAAGATACTCGTTAGTGGAAAATTGAATTTTTAGTATTGTTATCCTTTTTCTAAAAACTAGTGGGTCAGTAGACCTACTATATGAAAGTGTATGTTTCTTAATGAAGGAATCAATAAAACACTATTCACTTTTTTCTATTTTTGAATCTCAATGTGATTTATAGTTTGGGAGTTTTTCATAATTGTGGAAATATGATTTTTTATTCCAACTTTCATAGCATTTGGATTATATGGGGTATAATCAATTAATCATCCATCAAATTTATTATTAACATAATTAATTTAGGTTTCAACCATTCACTAATAACTAAAATAATAATGTGAACAATAATAGTCATAATGTTAAATAACATAATAAATAAAATTCATTTTTAGGATTCCCACAGTAAAACACATTATTATCAATATATAACACATTTTGGTTTAACATATGAAAACCATGATCATAATATATTCAATAACTTCATAATTGATACTAATTATAACTTTAATTAACCTTATATTATTCCAAGAGAGTGTCAAACAAGAATTGTTTTAAGGTAACACACATTAGGAACACGAATGATGGTTGAGATATACTCAGCCAACACTTTTAATGGTTATTTGTCTTAGATGAATCTGTGATAATACCACATCGAATTATAGAATCTAGTTAGGTTTTTTTAAATAAAATCCTACTTATTTATTGAAAATAACATATGTTTTTCTCCTATACATAGGATTATCCAATGTGTTGTAACTAATTTTTTCTAATCCTTCTTTCCAAAGTTAAAAAAACTATCTCTGTTACCCCCTATAGCGACCCATATATTTCATATATAAATTCAACATCTAATTAGAGTAATATTAAATACATAACATAATGATCCATGTTATAATCATATCGGTTTAGTGTTTTGGAATCATTTATAAATAAAAATATTTATTAGATATATATATATATATATATTATACACTACTATGTTTCTTATAACTGACATTATTGTTAAATATATTAGACATATAAAATTTCTTCATAACACGGGGAATGGAAATACAGGAATGGGTATGAACATATTCTTATTCATGGTAGAAAACAATGATACCAATGATCAAACAAGAATAACATGAAAAAATGGTAACAAAAACAATATATTAACATTTCATAACCATCCCCAACTTATCATAGAAAATAAGAAAAATTCACGAAATAAAGCATGGTAATCCAAAAGACATTAATTATAACGTAGACAATTAACATAAGAAATTAGGGGACAACATTGGTGTAAGACAGATGTTTTCGGAAAACATAGAAAAATATAAAATCACTTAAATAGTCATGTTTCATTTCCAAGTCTACCACTAATGGTTTTTTTGAATCCCTATTCTATTATATCCCTATTCTATGTTCAAAACGAAGGTTAAACTAGTAAACAATGTCACTTATTTGAATACGTTCACTCCCCATTAAAGTCCCTATTATCTAATGAGATATCTATCATCTACCAATGCAATTTAGGGAAACATAATTATTACCCCAACCATCACATAATATTAATCCATTCATATTTATGACACAAGATCATAAAAAAACATCATATATCATTACTTTTGTAATGGAAATAGGTTACACAAACAGTTAACAATTTCATCATAACCTGAACCATGAATAATAAATAGTCTTTATAAACATCTTATTTTCATAGTCATAAAAAAATTAATCAAATATTAATGACTATATCCATTTATAATATACCAATTAAATAAAATTTAACATCAAATTATGTTATCATAAATTAAAAAATTATTCAAAATATCATTAGAATAGTTTTTGAGGAAAGTAACTTTTCATTTTAAAAATATCCATTTAATATAAATAAATTTTCCAAATCATGCAGAAACAAATTTCATTCAACTAGAGCTTAGAAACATTTAATTGAATCCTCAAAGCACTGAGTATTTATTATAGAGGGAAAATATCTCAAATGACTTTATGTTAAAATGAATATTCCATTGAAATTTTTGCAAAAATCAAAAATTACAACATTTTGAAAATAAAGGGAACATTAATGTTAAACCATTTTGTAAAAATTAAATAATTGGTAAAATTGAATTTAAATAATGATATAATAATAGGAAAAAGTAATCTTGTTTTTTTAAAAACAGTTATATGTAAGAAAAAGGATTTTTGAATGAAGAATGAAATTATGATGGTTTTTTAGAAAAATTATTTTGGTTACTTGATTTATTAAGTAAATGAAAATCATATGAAATTATATAATATAAAAAATAAATAGTGGATAAAAAATTTCATTATATTCTTGATAGATAACTTATATAATTTCATCATCAAAAACTCAATCATAAACCAGCCCAATAAAAAAATGAGACAACAACATATATCAATTACCTAAAGCACAAATAGAATATAAAGTCATCTAAACCAATATATAAAAATTTTAAATTATGTATAAACATGTACCATAGTCATTTATTTAATTATAATTTCATATATGACCGACTTATAACATTTAAAAACTAATTTATTAATAATTCCTTATTGTTATCATCATTTCTAAGTGTAAACTATTTCATTTTTTATATGAATTTTGATTTGGTAGAACACTTAATTTTAATTTTATCATGGATGAATATTCATAATATTTGTAATAATTATACAAATAGATAATATATTCATCATATATAAATATTTTCCACAAATAAGGCGAGATATGGAAAGATTAATTACACCATTCATAGAGACGGTATGTTATACATATGAATATATTCTTTTTTCAATTTCCAAATAATGGAACAAAACAATGTTAATTAATAATTGTCATTTATAGAATCATTATAATTACATATATATCATATAAATTGATTAAATTTTTAATTTTTTCCAGCGATTTAAATTTGAAAAGAAAAATCAATTATATATATTTGTAGAGATTGTAGTTTTCACATACGCACTAATGCCATTATGGGTTTCCAAAGGATTTAAGGTAAGAATATTTATGTATTATTGTAATTATATAATAATATTTATTTCATAAATATTTTTTTTAAATTTAAACCATCATAATTCTCTTCAATTCTATATGGTGATGTAAAATTATTTGTATCACTATATGGAGGTCCTAGTCCACACATACAAACAAATGATACTTTGACATCCCATTTGATAGATAGTATGATGAATAATAATGGTTAAATAATAATAATAATTACATTTTAGTAGATTTATTATAATTAAGTTATTTATTTTTGATGAATAAAATTGATATCATGGAGGTATAAAAATAAATAATTGCAAAGAGGTCAGGTGGGATCATTTCCTTTTTTTAGTAGGACTTTAATAGATCCCATATAAATGAAACTTATATTAGAATATCTAGAATAAAATATACTAAATTTCCTTTCAAGGGAATTTTATATGATAATTTGAAATTTTTTTGTGAGTTATATAAATCAATGTTTTGTAAGAAAGAGAACAGAGGGGAGTCCTTTTATAAGTAGGGGAGAGGACACACTTAATTTTTTTGAAAGATTAAAACGTATTAATGTCATAATCATGTAAACTAAATAATAATGGTTATATATTAATGGGTGGGAGAGTATGAGGTAATTATATGGATAAAAAATAGGTTTTAGAAATGTTTTTTTTGAAAATATACCTTATCTTTTAGTTTAACCTCCCTTGTAAACTTGTTTTAACCATAACTAAAGTAATGAATTATTTCTGTTTTTACTATTCATTATGAAACAAATATTCTAATAACCATTAATGTAATAATAATTATGGTACTTCATGATATGTAATCCATTTTTATAAATAATACTTGTTTAATTAGAAAAAATGAATTTAAAATTATTCATCAAAAACATAATTGAATATTGTTTTGTATAAAATATGTTGAATTAACTATAAATCAAATTCTACCAAAATCCATCAAAAAAATTTAATGGAAATAATTGTATTATTCATAATATAAATGAACTATTTTTTTTAACATTATTCCATTTTAATTTAGAACATATCTATTTAAATATTTTAATTGAAAAGACAGTTTTCACTAAAAAATACCAATTTAAACTTATCATGGAATGTAATTGTTTTTATAAAATATTTTAAAAAAACTATTAGGTAATTTTGAAATTATTATTTAAAAAATAATGTTATAATTTTAAAATATATTATCACAAATTATAAAAAAATTATTATAATATTTCCACACAGGGATCAATAAAAATAATTTTTGAGGAAACATTTATTTTTGAAGTATATTATGATATGGCCAAAAAATTAGAACTTATTTTTCAATATGTTTACATAATATAAAACTACTATATGTAATTTTTTTTAAAAAAATATTCTTATTCAGTCATCCCATTTAATGGCTAAGTTATAATTGTATACTATATTGTGGTTCACATAGACTGTAGTTTGTGTTTATCAATTTCTGTCACAGAAAATTAAATTATTTTAAGATAAATATATCATAAAATATCTTAGTGTTACACTCATATATCATAAATTATTTATTGATTCATCTATGCATAATCATGAAGGTAAAATAGATAGTCCTGGGCATGTATCCCCTCACAACATACCCCATTTGATCATACAACCTAGATAACACTGAGATACTAAAATTGACCTCATTTCAAGACACCATAATTGATTACATCACCTGGGTTGTTCGTCATAGGAATATTCTTGCATCCCTTACTAGAAACAAAAACCTACTCTGGAAGGTCTCCAAGAATTCTACTTACCTAAACTCTAGGTGTATTTTCTATACACTATATCTCAATTTTTCATACTAGACCTCTTCAAATGTTGTCCAATGAATATCTACTTCATTCTATTCCTTATAATATGGCCTTTATTGGGTGGATATAGAATCTATTTCATATTTATATTCACATGTAGACCCAACCATGCCTTGAAAGGAATATAATGGTAAATAAATAAATGATGTCATATGATCTCTATCAGCTTTCTAACAATATTTTTGCCACTATAAGTGATTGGTATGTATACCCACCCTATGTAGGGAATTGATAGGAATTCATCATTCTAGAAACATTCTAGGGGAATCCCATCTCTATTGAATATATCCAAAAGGATGAACCCACATCTCCATGATGAATGTGGTGGTAATGTTATTTGGAGACTGTCTATTGGGAATAAGTATCAATAGCTCTTAATGGTGGTAGAAATGAAACATGGATGTTGACATTGTCTCATATATACCAATATAACATAGCTCAGCCTGATAACCAATCCACACGTTTCACATTTAGTACACCCACAACTATTCATTGGGGAATTTATAACTAACCAAAGATCGCATCTTTATCCCATCCCATTAGAAAATTCAGGATATTTTCCCACACATTACTAGAATAAAAGGATATGAAACCCTCCTTTGTTGGTAGCTACATGGTTATAATATCGATTCTATGGATAAAAATTTAAATGATAACAATATGAATCTTTATTTTCAAGTGTCATGAAATAATAATATTACATTTATGGATCTAATCATGTTTACAAAACCAGGGCCATAGTTTTTATATCCCCATAGATATAATAACCACATCATGAAACAAAATGAAATTGTCAATGGGAAGTCTGTTTCATATAAAATACACTATATATTCTTAGTTTTTAGTCATATCAATCCCTCATTTTTAGAAATGATCCACCTTGCATGAGGTATCATGAGGTTTCTAACCATTTCTCACTCATGGAAATATCGTCAGTAACAGTGAAGACTTTATCAAATTGATTGGCTATTTTTGAGGTGGTTTTCAATTTTCTAACTCTACATAAGGCAAGTGATTCTAGTCTCATGAAAATGACCTTGTTTTAGGAAACCGAAAATAAAATCACACAATGTTTAATGGAAATGTGTAATAATCGGAATCATGTAAGTGTCATCAAATAAAATTTATTATGTAAATGAATAGTTCAGAGAACATCGTATCTTAGGATCTTGTGAGTTTGAAATTATTTTGGAGTTATACAAACCAAAGATTGATTTATGTGGGTGAATGTTGGGTGCTCATACTTGAACCCCCATATTTTTATTTATTTGTGGGGGATTACTTCAGTTTCATGGGGGAAGAAGATATTTTATTGTCATAGGAAAATGTTGCATGAAAAATGTGGAATTGTCTTGGAATCAATGTTTTTCTTCAAAATCCATCCATCTACATTACAATATTTTTGGGGATAATATTTTGGAACAAAAAAAAATTATGGGACCTTGAATCATTTGATCTCACTATAGCATAGTGAAAACCCCACCACGGTGACAATTTTAGATAAATAAGAATTTATGTGAAACTTGCATCATTTAATCAAAACATACAATGCTATCATGAAACAAAAACTCTCAATAAAGGATAAAAATTGTCAGAGATTTCTGGGTAACCATCTTTGGAAAAGTTATGGGTTATAAAAAACATACAGTTTTTGAAACAATAAATTTTTATGCCTAATATCTTGCATGGCCCAAAACCATGTTATGATGAATGGATGTATATGTGTGAAAAAACATCCTTAGAGCAAAAAATTTCTACAAATACAGTATCACCCCTGTATTATTTGGGATGAACCTCTGGATATTGAAGATTCATTTCTTCAATCATGAAACCATCCCACTAATAAAATTGAATAAGAAAAGGATACCATATATTTTTGAAGTCATAAAACATTAATGAAAACCCTCACATGGTCTCTAGATCACATTTTAATGTGTTAGATATTATTTCTCAAAACATCCCATGACCAATATTAGAGTTCTCATAAAATGATAGTCAATCACACAAATCCATGTTTACAAAGACACCAAACTTTTCATTGAACAATTCCTTATATCTCCATGCCATAACATTGTGATAGAACCAATTTCTCATTGAACTCTAATTATTTTCACATATTCAGTGTTTTGAGACAACAACTTTAGGTCCCCAACATGATACCTCATTTTACAAACACATTTGGCAATAAGTTGACTGATCATATCCCCATACCCTTTCAAACTAGGTTTATATGTGGAAATATAACTATCATTAATAGTATTTTCAAACCTCATTCCAATAAAAGTTTCTACAACCACAGCTTAAGAATCCTCATTGCCTTCGACTCTAAATAATTGGCACCCAATCATTAGGTCCCCTACATGCTACTTGAAATGGATAGTGTCAATGACTTCTAACGTCCAAAATAACCTTTGTAGTGGATATGTAAGCCCTGATAGTAGCATAATAAATGGAAGAAAACTATAATTGCCATCCATGAGAAAATAAATAATACATGTATCCTTATATTATCTCGCTAAAATTGGGAATTTGTGGATTCATGTGTTTTCCTTAAAGACATCCTACTAACAATATTTTTTATTATACCTAAACTCGAAAAATTGATCATCATTTTGAATTATACCTAAACTCTCACATTTTAAATCCAAGAGCCCACTAGAATTTAGTATTGTTAAAGGATTTTAATATTCACCAAACCAAATACATGAAGAGATTATATAGGAAAACACTATCAATTGGAATGTAAACTATGATCACCATCTCTCACCATTAAAATAATTCTTATCCTAGTTTGTGATGATCATTTTGGGTGGTTCCCCCATAGACTAATAACCAATAAGGTCCATTATACAACTATAACACTATAAAACCTCATGATGAATTGAAATAAAATCTCTATTTGGATAGCTTAGGGATACATTGGTGACGACCATAAGAAGAATATGTGAAGAAAATATTATTTATTATATCCCCCTCAGGAGATGATCATATGTTCCATCCCCATGTGAAGAGAATGATATACCCTTTGTGATGCTCTTGTGGATCCTTATGTGGAAGGATATGTTTCTAATCATGATGAGTGTCAGATGCCTTATATATGGAATGTGATATTCTCTATGTGATTATTAGAGTATTCCTGATGGGATAAACCTCAAATTCCTTACACCCAAAACGTGAGTTTCCATATAGTGATCATGGGATGGCTCAAGGTTTGTTCCATGATTCTTTGTGTCATAATCAAAATATTCCATTAAAGCCTAAATAGGGATGACATCTATAGATGTCCAACATAAAAAATGATAAAATATTTCCAAAATATGAATCATTATCATCAGCTCGAAAAAAAGTATTCGACCAATCAAGGTAATAAGATGGTTAATTAATTGGTGTCCACTAACAGATTCTTACTAGAACGAGACACCGAAAAATTTCATTAATCTATAATGGAGACATGGACTAAGTGAAGATATCATGGGAGGAATACATGTAAGTTAGATCTGATATACCATCATCGCATTCTGATCAAGGATAAAAAATCATCAGAAACAATAGTGGAATCCACCAACCATTAAAATGTGGAAATATGGGATGATGAAGATAATGATATGGCTATATATGTGGATCCCTAGATTCAAAAAATCACACCATGGTGGCAGAATTAAAAACAAAAATGGACAACCTTAGGTGAATCACTTATCCTTTAACTAGTGGTGGATGAGAAGCATTTGGTACCAATCGTTCTAGGAATCATTAAAATTAATCCCTTATCCACCACTCAAAAGAGGTAGTAGTGTTGGATATGTTCGAAATCACCTTCAAATAAAACTCACTAATGGTTTACCTAATATGAAACATATCAAAAAAACATCCAACAATATTTGAAAGATTACTAGTAATAGGAAAGAGTCTTAGAGGACCAAAGGTGCTATAATACCACACAAATCTGAATATTTTGTAATAGAAACCAATCCATAAGTTCATGGGATCACTCTCCCCATCAACCCTTCCATGTGAATCCTATTAATGGTGATCAAAACCCTTGTTCATTGACATAAATAATAAGGGATCATACCAACTATAGACATGGATTGACGGGACTTGGAAACCCCAACACAACACCTATTCCACTTCAAATAGTAACTAAGTTGGGGAAATGCTCCACAACATGATGAAAAACTATTTTATTTATCTCCCCTTGACATGATTTGGTAGATCCATCCCACATTCCTTAAATGTATTGGATGTATTGGTCGTTCCAACTGCACCCTCCACAATATATTTTTTATAGAAGTATCTAACTACCAAGAGCCACTGACATTGTGGGTCTTCCATATAGGCTGATTAGAAGGTTGGTCTAATCCTTTGTATATATACCATAATCTAGAAAACTTGGTTCCTAAAGTGGGGGAAATATTCCAACCATACATGATGGGGAGTTTCTCTAATGGATACAATGCCCCTATGACATATGGGGTTCTTCCTTCCATTATGGCCACAATGAAAGGGAATTTTCACCACATGTTGGGATTATAACATTATTCATCTATTAGGAAGGGTGGGTTTTCTCTATCCACTATGTGATCTATTAGAACCATCATAGTGGGAAACCATAGTAAGATAAGTTTCAATATAGAGAATCTACTTACAACACCATCCACATACAAAGATTCCCTTCCTGTTCCAACAACTCTACATGTCCTGAATGCCCCTACCATTGTATATATACATACAACTACCATGGGGACCCAAAAATTGGAACTTATTATCACATTCATGGTAGAAATACTGTCTACCATTATATTATCTTTCTTGGGGAGATCCCATGTCAACATAAGTGATAGTTTTAGGGTCAATTCCACTTCAACATGGACTATAAGATGTTGAAGAAACTGATGAGTCAAGAGAAATACCACCACATAAACAACAAGATCCATGGGTTCCATCACATCATTTGTGAATGGATATTCTATAGTATATGGTTTATAAATTACCTCTCTATAAGTACTTGTATATAGTCTAATTTGGATGACTTTCAGGGACTATTCCTTAAGTTTTCATTGTTTATATATTTTCCCTCCTCCCCACATAAACTATTGTTAGAGGGTATATATTATGGTCTTTTGGGACCACAAAATATTGGAGAACACCCAATCGATCCATTGGAAATTAATAATATTATCGACCAAAATGAGACCATTGATACCCTATCCCATAATGAAATGGCCATGCTGTTAAATACATCGACAAAAGACACTCCATCATTTTAGTGATGATTGGATATTGTAAATGACCTATGTGGGAAAAATCATCAAAAATGAAATTATGAATCATTATCTCTCCAAAAATTCCATTTACTGTAAATAGGTGCTTATACTGATCAATAGTTGGATTAACTTATATAAATAAAACCTATGGAAATCTTATGGGACATTCTAGAATCATACAATGAAAGAGTTATATTTTGGCCACCTACAAACTCAATCATTGACATATCATAGTTTTTTTATAAATATCGTGAATGTTTTTTGCGTAAAAAGAATTTGGAGATGATTAACCACTTATAAGAAAACTAACAAACCTATTAATGGTTCTATGAACATAAATAGGTTATACATTAGAAATTTTTTATTGTTTATATTATAACTTTCAAAATGGATCAAGGCATTAAATCAAATGGGTACACCAATAGTTTTCAATTTACATTAATTATGTGACTCACTATGTTATGGAGATTATTGGAAGATGTGTCCCCTCATGTGTAAACCAAGGGTCAGGGGAATTATGATTCCCTCTTGTTTACCCCCATCCTCAATGAACAGAATCCCACCAATCCAATTCACCCATAAATGGTGAAGGTCCCTCTCAATCCACATCCATTATGAGTATCATCATGAACATCCATTAATATGATCTTGTTTTCATAGAATGTTTAGGGGAGAAAAAGTAATAGAATCCACCCCATGTAGTGGAGAAGTGATATTAAAACCATCCAATGGGACAATACGAATAAAAATAGAGACACATTTGTTCTACGAATTCCCACATAGACATTGTCACCTACTCATGGACAACAAGACAAGAGTAATGTAATTTTCAATCCCATTTCACCCTATAAGGATATATAAGAATATAAAATGTATAACACAATGTATGTTTTACTATAGAATCCTAATATTTATTATATTATCACCTCTGAACATCTCACCGAAAAATCCCTAGGGTTGGATGAAGTTAATGGGGATTCTGTTGTTCCATAAGTGGACCCCCATAACCAATTCAAATTGGAAAACCATATAGGGACACAATGGGTGGTCCCACATTCACAATGTTATTGAATGTTGGTGGAACTTCTGGACTGATACATGAACTATTTTCCCCCAAAACCACTACATGAGTCAATCAACACAATTTATCACCTTAGAACACATATCCTTTCACCTCTTGATCTAGAAGATTAATTAATGGGAGAGAAAATATCCACCTTCACTCGAACAATGTGATATCTTCTCTAAAATTTCCTATTAAGTCCTTAAAAATGAATTGGTCCTTGTTATAGCCTGAAAAGAATACATATATGTTATGGGTGGGTCCCACTTTTCCACCCACCACATTTGTATCCTATGAATATCCATGTTCATCTGAATAGGTTCTCTGAAATAATATATTTCCCACATCACCAATCTATTTATCTAGATACTGAGAAATACATAAAAATAGAATCTACATACATTGATGTTTTTTAACAACCTTAATGGGAATTTATTTATTATGGTACAGTCTATTTGTTTCATTCCCCATCACCAACCAAGAATTTCATTATAATACGTATCCTTCCTAGTTCACCTCAACTTGCATAAACCTAGTTTACTGACCTCTCCAAATTTAAGAAAAGGGATAATTAGTGTGTCACATGAATCATTACTCAATATATGTTAGTAAATTATACCCACTATGTGAGAATTTTGTTGGAAAAAATATTATGGTTATGTGTGTAGAATTTTCAGTACAAAATTGTTTCATTACTCATTTACCTAAAGCACCTGGGGACATTTCATAAAATCTTCGAGATGGATCAATGTTTATAATAATAAATTCAATATACCATTTAGTTATCTCTCCCATTATCCCATCAGGTGATAGTTTTAAATCCCATGAGAGAAAATTACATTACATCTATGAAAAAAATGAACCCCGCATCTGGTCCGACATTAGGCACCTCTGAGAACATACCCCCTATGTACACCTTATCTATGTGAATGTTTCTCAGGACTCACATTAGGGATAAGTGCTCAGAGTTCCATTAACATAATGAATAGTGTACTCCATATTGGATGGTGAGGTATCATGTTACATTAACAATTCCATGGATATAACCTTAAAATTACAAGAAAATAAAATACCTCAAGAGGCTCAGATGAAAAACTACACAGACTGTTGTCCCTAGAATAAGGTCATTTAACACAACATAAAGGAGTAGATTATTATCAGGGACTAGCTCAATGCCATGTAATAATATAATCATGTTGTGTGGGTTGATTTGTTTAATATTACTAAAATATGTCTCAAGAACCCTTGATATTGATTTTGAATACTCAGGATAATATATGTGGGTTTCTAGTCAAAGGATTTGGAATATTGAGGATTGTTTGGACTATAACTAAGTCACTGGATCTAAGGGAATTATTCAATCTTGTTTAAATAAACAAGAATCTCCCATAGTCACCACACCACCAACAATTACCCCAATTTTCCACTAGTAGTACCAAACCCGTCGTACACTCTCAAAGATTTCCCCCCCCATAATAATAAAGAAGACACCATAACCTATGAAATCATATATTATTAAACTAAGGAATAAAATATTTTTTCTTTAGAAAATATCATTAGGCCAGAGGATCATTTCATAAAACCTAGTAGTGAAATATTTCACCAAGATCTTATAGATTCCTAAGGATAATTCAATAGAGGTGAGGGAGGGAATAATTGTACTAAGAATGATGCTCAATCCAAACCCATACAAAAGAGAACTTATGCAGTTGAAACTATATAGAAAGTTTTACTTAAGGACAAAAAGTGTATTCCTCACTAGGTGTATCATGAAGAACACCCATACATCATTACTAATTGGTGGATCATACGGATCCACTACAACCCCATTGGGATCATAAAAAACAACCTAACACTCAATAATAGTAAGTGATGGAATTAGAACAATCACTTAACTCTCAATATAAGTTTATTATACGAGTAGTGGGACCTAGTAAGTACTAGTCAGTCACTAGAACCTCAACCAACCATTCCCTCCATAATTCATATAAAAGTGTGAAATTTTTAATGGTGGAATATACCCATCACATATATAGACAATTTGTTAAATGATGTATCTAGTATATTGTCATGACACTCATCATTGACATCATCCACATGTCAAATGATTTATGCGAGGCTATACTTGTGGACTAAAAGTTCCCTCCCCAATTTGAAGATATAATAATGTCTACTGAGGCCTATAAAACATATGAAACTTAACATAAAGAGTTTGAGAACATTATATTATTCTCCAAGGAGGATGAGGGTGTAACCATTATGATGAACATATGACCACTTTTATCCTAAGGTAGTTTATTAGATGTGATTTCCATTATTTTATGGTAAGTACTGGCTCTAGGATAAAACATATCCAGACTCTGGAGCTTCACTAGATGGGTCACACTAAGGAAGATTTGAACTCATCCAACCTTATATTCCATGGATATGATAAGAGTAGGAGAAAATCCATGAGGCATGATTTGGACGGAGATAGGATTCAGTGACATGGTAAAAACATAGTGTTCATTATTTTATAAATAGAAACTACCAATAAATAATTAAAAGGAAGTCCCCAGCATCACTAATTCATGGAATTCCACTCATTAATTTACTAGTTCCTCATATACCCCCTAAGTGTTTGATTAAGGTTTCTCCATGGTGACACTTCCACCTTTGAAAACATTGAATCTCATTAAATGGATATAGGTTATTACAAAAGAGGGGATTAATTAGCTACATATAATTAGGGTCGAATGAGTTTTTCTAACTGATATCCCAATAGAAACCTTTATAGATCCATTGATGGGTTTGATGTAAAACATTTTCCTACCAATCTCTTGACTGGAGTAAACAGATCTAGATATCACAAATCATTTCATCTTCCCTAAAAAGAATGATTTAATAAATATAAACTTGTATTACTATAATTACAATTTATATATGAACCTAATGAAAATAACTCCCATTGAAAACCAAAAGGTTCATTTCATCTTTTCCAACCTATATTAGCAACATGTCATTTGAAAATCCAGATTGAAACAATATAATTCAAACCAGCATCATTGTTTATATATCCAAAGTGTACTTCATAGATAGAAAACACATTTTATTGGGTCATAAGAACTATTGTTATGGTTTTTAAAAAACATGTAAGGAATATATCACTGAAGACCCATCCCCTACAAAAGTGGTTGATGATTCATTTCATCCCTAGGATCCTCATATTTCATGTTAGAAGTGGATTTGTATATGGATCCTTTGACCTTTGACTATGTACTCCCCACAACTGATGATGATTTGAACTCAGTGAATCTTAGAAAGAGGAATACTTTAGTCCAATAATGATTAACATAGTTTTATCTACATATGAAAAATAGAATAACATAGAATTCCATACACAACATCGTTATTTTTACAACTCAGAACAACAAGGAAGTTACAGGGCATAATCACAAAGTTTCAATCATCCAACATGGAATCCTTGTTTTACACCATAGGTTTTAAATGGATCCAAGAAATATATATACCACAAAATAGGCCATAGTTGAGGCAAACACATGTAAGCTAATTAGTTCCAAATTTGGTAGTGAGGTTTAATAGCCCTTGTTTCTAGCTAACAACATCCTTGTCATGAAGAATACTTTATAAATAAGAGTTTTCATTAATATCTATGACCTCGATATATATTTATTAACGTTATAATTTACCAACACATTAACATCGTTTCTGATTTATGCAATTAATATTTACAAGATTTTCACTTCAAGTATTGGTAATCTAGATATAAGAAAAATAGGATAGCCCCTAAGGTACATGATTCTTCTTTTTTAGGATTCCCCAGTGGATCTTATATTATCAGGTAACATTATTTGGTTTCAATAATAATAGTATCAATAATTTTTTTAGAAGAAACACATGTTTAACCCACTCTATTGGAAATTAGTGGAATGTTTTACACATGATTTTTTATCAAATGTTTCCAATTTTATGACCACTAATAGATCCTAAGAATTTTTTTATCCTTCTTCCCAAATCACATAAAATTTTAAATATTGATTTTATAATTCAAGTATACCTCTAGAGACATTCTCCATTTTTATTAGTTATATAGGAATATAGATCGATCTATTGAATATCTTGACCATTAGTAAAATTTCCCCACTATGCAGTCATTGTGAGATAGGGGGAATTCAAGGAAATAAAATCTATATCTATTGTTTTTCACCAATTGTTTTGGGAGATGTAGTAAAATTTTCAACCTCGTGATATAAGGTGACTATTATAAGTTGGATAATAGTTTAATACCATGTTACATGACATAGTTATTTATATTCTGAGTTTTATAGTTCAGATTCCACCCATTCCATGAAATTAAATGGTTATTTATTTTATTGATATAGAATTTTTAAAAGGTTCCCACTTTGACAAAAAAGAGTGAAAGTAAAGAAAAATGTCAATATTACCTCAGTTTGATGCTTATAGACATAAAGACTATATATTATTCTATTAAGATGTGTTTCCTCGCCTTTGGAATCACAATTATGAAATTAATAAACTAAAAATAGCATCCTAAGAAACAATATGTATCCAATTTTGATCTAATGATTTACATGCTTAACATACCCATGATTACTAGATGATTGGAATAATGGGAATTAATAATAAGTTAATTTAACATTAGGATAATTCCTCCAAAATATATCAAGGGAAATGGAATTAAATATTTATTATCTACACATTGAAACTCTTTGGAGATTCACATAGATGTAAAAATACATTATCAAGACATTCACTTTGTAAAATATCAAATAATTTTTTTCAATATTTATTTCTATGGTTCCTACTAAAGCCAGATCAAGAGGATACTAAATAACTGTTATCTCAAAATAGATGACCTTGGGATTTTCCTCATCACAACCACATAGGACCTCAAAAAATACTAATTAATACAATAAAAAGGATATAGAAACAAATAATATGAGTAACATGAACATATTTAGGACATAAATACGGCTCTTGAGATCGAGGTTACATAATTACTTCTGAAGGGAGACTCATAACATGTCATCAAACAAATCAATGTAGACTATAACATCAAGAAGAAAGACCCCCTCCCCTCATTGAAGTGAACTCAAAATTTGATAGCCCAATACCACTCTAGGATGAAGGTTACTAATGTTCCAAGATCCTTTAATTATTGATAAGAATCTTTGGGATTCCTGGAAACATACCCTATAGATCTTAGTCAATATGATTTCTTTATTTGCATGGCGAATTGAAATTTCATATATCCGATTACTTTTTCAAAAGAATACAGACAAGTAAACAATGTAGTCATCAAAAAATCCTCATAAGTACATATAAATATTTTATTGATTGGAGATATTACATAATGTATGACTCAATTCATTATACCTACAACACCAGTTTCTTTATTGAGACAATACCAATAATGATAAAATCCATCATTTTCTATTGAATTTTACCATCTGAGACGAGGCCAACTCAGAGGAGGTTCTCTATATGCATTGTTATTATGGATTCCTCCATTTATATATCCAAGGGAAGAAGATATATTTTGTATTTAATCATTTTCATGTTTTTTCATTCATGGATTATCAATCACTATTGAATCTCTATCATCAGGATCGGAAACATTTGGTGTTTTTGGAACGATAGAGATCATTAGATCATTGAACTCACATGGATGTTTCATACATGCAAGACCAATGAGAAAATAATTCATAATCCACCATAGATTCTCCATGGCACTGTATATTCTTATCCCATTGATGAATGTGGGATTGACATGGTGGGACCATTTCCCCTAATAATAGCTCAATAGTACAGATGCATCATAACATTCACAATAATTCCCTAAAAGTGGTTATTATCCATCCATCTTAGAGCTTCCCAGACTGGGTATATGATGCAATTTATGAAATCTAACATCATTAATTGATATATTATTCCATACAATATATATAAAAATATCATATTTAGTCTTTTATAATTATAGAGGTTATATACTATTCATAGAAGTTGTTCTAAACATAACTCTAACTACCATTCACTAGTGAATTGTAATATCAAGGAACTAATGAAAACATTCTCTAACATCCAATAAAAAATACTTGGTCAAAATAAAAATTTCAATATTTAAAATCCCTCAATTGACATTTTTTTCTATCAGATGAAATTCCTAAATTCCACCAAGGTGACCCCATATTCCCTTGTGTAGGGGAGATTTAAATGTTACTTATACCCGTTTAACTTCAGTGACTCCAAATAAAAATTTATGGTTATAAAACAAAAAAACATATAGTTGTGTTCACTTTGGAAAATTGTAATCCCTCTATGAGTGTTGTCTGCAAGCACCACACAACCTCAATGTTCATCAGAACCAGGTAGCATGAGTGTTTAACAAGAAGCTCCACCTATACTCTTTCAATAAATTAGACATGGTATTGATACTAAGGATTCCAATGATTAAATAAAATATGTTTCCAAAGTTTGAGACCATGTTGTGTGGCCCTACCTTAATTTATAAGGTTTCCTATAATAGTAGAAACTCATAAATAAGCATGAATGGGGAGCTCATCACACTTACTACAAATGAATGGTTCCTAAAATTCACATAACCTTAATGATATAAAAAAATAGTTTCATGAAATTAAACTATAAGAAAACATATAATTCAAAAGATATTAAACTTTGAAACATAGAATACATGTCGTATAACAATATACTAGATGAAAACATTCCAATCATAGGATGTTAAATTAAGCATCAATATTTCCTTGTAGAATCATAGTAAACCAAAGGGAAAAATCATTGTAACAAAATTATAGACATCATGAGTCTCCATTAATAGTGTAATATGTTATACTGTAAATACAACATCCTTACTAAAATAGGATAAAATTACTATTCCATTTCCCCATCACCTAATGTAAACCTTTTTGATCTACTAGACATCGCCTTAGAGGACCATCCCTTCTGATACTAGTCTGCAACCATTCCAAATTCTATAACTATGTATGGATTGATTCCTAATACATGGGATACATAGGGATTCCAATATATGACATTCTAGGTCCATTTGAGACACTCTACCACCGTAGGTTCTATTAATAATACCCCATTATTAAATAAATGAAATTAATTTTTGATTTATTTTTAGAATAACAGTTATCAATATTACATTTATTATTTTATCCAATTAAAAATATATCCATCATTACTTGAGAATCTTAAATGACCATTAAGAAACATAAAATTGTATAATATAAATATTACATAGGTACAAATATGATTATAATATATTAAGGATTTTGATGAGATATAACTAAAAAATAATGATGCAATGACATCAACCAGTAGTATCTTACCATATGATGCAATTTTTTCATAGTGTTCCATAGAGATGAAATCATTAGTCATTTCCCTTCACCAATCCCATGATGATTTTCAAAAAATAAAACATGTGTAATAAAATTTATGGGATATGTCCTAGTACATATAGATCTCCACCCAAACCATGTTCATCTAATAACCTCATGAATGTTGTCCCTTCACGTGCTCTTGAAATACAGTTTATGTATCTATATCACAACAGTATCAAATTGTATATTTTATATTTAATAAAATAATATTTTTATTTATTCCATTTCATTTTATGTTATATATATATATTTGTGTTTATATATTGTGTTTGATAAAAATAAAACTTGATATAGATAATCCAGAAAAATATATTTTTTGGAAATATTTAGTTTCAATTAATATAATTTTTTTTAAAAACCATTAATATTAAAATATATATTTCTTTCATTAAATAATATTATTAAATAATATATATTCAATTATAATTTATAATATAACATAATTATGTCCAATGTTATTTTAATAAGGGTCATAATGTTATTATTGTTGTAAAACCAATTATTTTTCATTACATGTGGTTTTTATTTAAGGGTGTAAATAATAGAATTTTGGAATTTATTTTTCTTAAGTAAATATTAATTTTTAACTCACGACATCCATGTTAGCTGATGGTTATGTTTTCAAATCTTTCCAAGATAGTATAATTTTTGGCTAAAACATAATCTCATTATAAATATATGTTATGTATTAGGAGATAATTATTGTCCAAATGCGATGTAATTATTTCTATAAAGATTATCCATGATTAAAAAATGATATACATTTTAAAATAATGTTTTTTAATGTTTTGGATTAATATTACATATATAATGTGAATCCTGCTATAAGGCCCCAGCCTTAAACCTTACTTAATATTGAATTAAATGAATAATTCACATTGAGGATCTTTTCAGGTTTAGAGTTTTAGAGAATTAGAACATAACTATTACATCTTAAAAGATTACAAAGTAGACACTTCTACTAAGTCTCCATAAAATAAAAACTCTTAAAAAGAAAGATGTCTAGATTCCATGTTTTAGATAGCATGAAATTACCTTGATCCCATCCTTGACCTTATTCCACTTTAAGTCCTGTGAAAAACATTTCGAAAAACTTGGGATGAGCATAACAACTCAGTAAGGGATACACAAAGAATAAAAACTGTTAGTTTATCAAAACAAAAAGTAAACCATGTATATTTTATCAAAGTAATACTTTTCACCTTTATGAAGTAGTAAAAACTCTTCACTGAATAAAATATCATTACTTACCTTTTTGTAACCAAAGGATTACCATAAAACCCATATAAAGAAAACATAACATATATAAAGGTAACTTGGGACATAAACATACTTAAGTGGAATAACCATACGGTAGAATTCCACACATATCACTTAATGGAATAGCCATTAGGCCAATTTCCATACATACTTAATGGAATAGCCATACGGCCGACTTCTATACCCAATGCATTGGAGGTTATAACGTAACCACCCGTCCTGGTATTCACGGCACCACCCGTCATATGGTTTATAACGTAACCACCCGTTAAAATGTCCAAGTACCATTATAAAATCATAAAACATAAAACCAATATAAAGGAATGATAACATTTCCACATTTCAATCACAATATATCATAAATATATTGACATAATAGAATCCTTTATCAAAACCATTTTCAATACTAAAATACATAAAAGAGTATATGGTATTTATTTTATTTTAAAAACATTACGGCTTGTTGAGGAAGCCAAAGATCAAATAATACTCGCGGCGGCGGAAAAGGACGTTGTCACCGCGTACGTTAAAAAAAACATTCTTTTTTGTCGTTTAGTAAAACGCTTCGTAGAAAAAGATTCCTTTTGTATAAAAGTAAAAGTCAAAGGAGTTTATACACCGTATAAACGAATGTTGTGTATAAAACGAAATATGCCTCAATGAAAGGAGATTGAGACAAAGTCCCTTACAAAGATCATTTTTTTAATAAAATAGATCTATTATGTGTATTCACTATAATTACACATAAATAAAGTACAAATACAAGATAGGACATAATAATATCATGACATAATTTGAAAGTAGGAGATTAACCCAAAGAATGGAAATTGGGTTAAGAAGTTCCCTTACCTTGGGTCCGACTTGACTCGATCATTCTTTAACGTCCTGAATAATAAACTTGAGTTAATTTATAATTGATTAAGAACCTTTTTAAAGTTCATTATTCTTTTTATATCACTTATTCCCATGTTATAAACATTATGTAACCATTTAAGTTAATAATGTTTGTTTTGTCAATATTTAGTTCTTAAGTCGAAAGTTGACTTCTTACAATTACATGTTGTTAATGTGGTCAACAGTTCTTTATTTCCAGAATGAAATTCCCAATTTGGATATAATATGTATCATATATATCCAGCATATACATGTATTTATAATATTACATAATCATTTAGAGGTAAGAAATGAAATGCACCGTTCATGGAGACGGTAAGTCGTACGTACGCATGAACGCTACTTTCATTTCTTTGTCATATTAGTGGAATTAAAACTAAATGAGAGGTATGTATATTTTAATTCCAGAATTATATTCATCATTTAGATATATCATTAATTATATATATACATTATATACATGTAATTTTAATAGTACATTACATTTGGGGATAAGAAATGAAATGCACCGTTCATGGAGACGGTAAGCCGTACGTACGCATGAACGCTACTTTCATTTCTATCTCATAATTTAATGGAAAGAAATAATAATGATATAGAGGTATATTATAATTCCAGTATAACATCATATATAATAACTTTAAATCCATCCTTTACACGTCCCACATATGGCATTAACGAATCACATCACTTTTAGGGGGCGGTAGTCCGCACTTCCTTAAATGAAGATATCGTGTTTACCCATAATGGAAACCATAAAGGTATGCCAAAAATAAAAAATACAGAAGCTTAAAGAAAACATAAACATATTATATATCATATATAAAAATAGTGACATCATAATGACCACCCTTGAAGGTGTTAAATGAGTATTGAACAATCATCGTTTCGGGAGGCAGAATTTCGCCATCCACGGAAACCGTATGTTCTTTAACCATTTTATGTAGTTGTGTGAGAGTGTAGCTCAAATAAATATTATAACAACATACTAGTATATTGAAGATACTGGTGTTGTTACAAAATAAGTAAATAAAAAGAGTTTAGAGGGTTGGAGAAGCAAAATAAAACAAATGAACAAGAGAGAATGAATTACCTTTAAAAGTGTAACTCCATTTTGATTTGAGCCTAAAGGCTTCCTTTGAAAGGATTCTGCCCAAAGGGAATCCTCTAGGATGAGGATAGGGATGTGGAGAGAGTAATTGGGCAGGGGTTGGCCGAGCCAAAGGCTTGAGAAGTGTGTGAAATGGGGTAGAGGTGGGGGCCTTTTATAAGAGGAGAGGAGGGGCACTTTTGGAAAGTAAAGAAATATTACTTTATTTGAAAATGTGTTTCGGTTTTAAAAGGACCCACATTGATATAATTAGTGTATAAGGTGATAAGGGTTCGAAATCCACTCATCCAATTGGTTTTGGACATGTGTAGGTTTTATATTTTTCATTATCTTTCCATTTTATTTAAATCGTCAAATAATGATGTCATCACTGCATCATTATTATGTCATATATAATTTAATTTATTTAATGTCTAAAAATTATAAAAAAAATACTATGATGTAGGAAATATTTTTAGCTTTCCAATGACTATTTATAAGCAAAATTTGGACTTGTATAACCCTACTCAAAAATTATTTTAGTAAAACAATTTATGTTAGTGTCATTTTCACTTTAACATTAAATAAAAATATATTAATGTCATTTTCCAACTAAAGTGGCTCCATGGGGTCCCCAAGTTGGCCCATGGCTTGTCTTGGTCGGCCATGACTCACCCAATAGGTTTAGGACAAGTGTCATGGTGTTTTCACATTCTTATAATATCATTTTTACCTTAAACTACACTAATTACCTCTAATCACGATTAATGAAAAAAAGTTACTATTCACCAAAAAATTATTTTAATCTCATTGAACCACATTTTACTTCTTAATGACAACCATGTATGTCGGATTTTCAAAATTCAATACACATTAGTGGTAAACTTTCATTTAACTGAAAAATCAGTTTGCTTGATTACCACTTAGTGGTTTCACTATTCATCAAAAATTGAAGTTTTTCAGAAAATTACCAAATATTCTCCCTAAGCTATATTTGATATTCCGAATTCAAAAATGAAGTCTATTTTACAAAATTCAAAACATATAAGTCACATTAATTAATTTAATAATTAATTCCCGCTGTCAAAGCAAATAGCTTGTTTTTATGAAACAATAAGTATCAAAAGATTGACACTAGTTTAAGTCCGATTTGAAAGTGAAATTGATTCCAATGACCACCATTGGATTAACTGGTAAAAATGTTTTCTAATTTCACTTTAAAACCAATTAAAATAATAATCTAATCATATAAATAATTTAGATTAAAAAGAGGCTTTGAATTAAAATACAGCATTTTACACTATTCATAAAAAATCAACTTTATCAAAAAGGTACCAAAAATTTACACAAAGTAAATTTTGATGTCCCGATTCTAAAGAAGAGTTATATTTGGTCCAAAAGAAAGTATAAGAGTTATCAAAACTATATTTAATGACGGTTCACCATTAAAAGGTGATAAGTGAACCTTTAGTGAAAATTAGAGTATATATGCCCGAAAATTGAACTCTTTCTGTATTTTAAGCCTTTATCTTTTATTGGGTAAATGTATAAACATTTAAAAACATATCTAATCATATTTTAGTTATTTCTATCCATTCCCGCCAGTAAAACGGCTACTTGTTAACTAACATTTAAAATAATATTATTTTATTACTAGTGTGCTACGTAAGTTTCAAAGAAACTCATTATTACGTATCGGTTACGCTATTGAACATAACAACCCCTTTAAAATAAAATTAATATTTAATTCGTAAATATTAATAAATATGAAAATTATTTATTCTTTATTTACCTGGGATGTTACATCCTTCCCCCCTTTTGGGAATTGCGTCCTCGCAATTTTATTCACTTATCAAAATAAGTGGGGATATTTATCCCTCATAGCATTTTCAGATTCTCATGTTTCCTCTTCAATCACATGGTTTTTCCACAAAACCTTTACCTGATGAATCACCTTATTCCGTAACACCTGCTCCCTGTGGTAATGAATCTGGACCGGTTGTTCCTCATAAGATAGGTTCTCTTCCAGCTGAACTACCTCTAGACTCAAAACATGAAATGGATCTGGCATATACTTTCTCAACATCGAAACGTGAAAAACATTGTGTACCTGAGATAAACTCGGAGGTAAAGCCACTCGGTATGCAACTGATCCAACTCTTTCCAGAATTTCATATGGTCCAATAAACCTTGGACTCAACATTCCTATCTTACCAAATCTCATCACTCTTTTCCAAGGAGAAACCTTGAGAAAAACATGATCACCTACCTCGAAATATAGATCCTTCTTCTGGTTAACCGAATAACTCTTCTGCCTGCTTTGAGCTGTTCTCATGTGCTTCTGAATCAACTGAACTTTTTCTGCCATCTCTTCTACCAATTCTGGTCCCATCAGCTTCCTTTCACCCACTTCATTCCAAAAAGCTGGAGTTCGACACCGCTTCCCATATAATGCCTGAAATGGTGCCATCTGTATACTGGAATGAAAACTGTTATTATAAGAAAACTCAACCAAAGAAAGATGTTGGTCCCAACTTCCCTAATAATCCATCGAACAAGCTCGTAGCATATCCTCCAATGTCTGAATTGTTCGTTCTGACTGCCCATCTGATTGAGGATGAAAATCTGTACTAAAATTTAATTCAGTACCCAACGACTTCTGAAGGCCTTTCCAAAATTTAAAAGTAAACTAGGGATCACGATCCGATACAATGGAGAGAGGAACTCCATGTAACCTGACTATCTCTTTAAGATACAGACGGGAAAGTTGATCAAGAGAGAAAGTATCTCGTATAGCAAGGAAAAGAGTAGATTTAGTCAAGCGATCAACAATAACCCAGATTGCATTATTACCTCGAGATGTCTTCAGTAATCCAACAACAAAGTCCATGGATATATTCTCCCATTTCCACTCTGGCACTGGTAAAGGTTGAAGCATCCCTTTCGGTAACTGCCGCTCTGCTTTAACCTGTTGACATGTCAAACACTTCACAGTAAAATCAGAAATATCTCTTTCCATTCCATCCCACCAGTAATACTCCCGCAGATCTCTATACATCTTAGTACTGCCAGGATGAACTGAAAACGGGGAACTATGAGCCTCACAAAACAACTTATTCTTCAACTGTGAATCACAAGGCACACATAATCTCTTCACAAACCTCAAAACACAAACACAAACTTATCCAAGAACTCATGGAAAATTTTATTCATAAGGTCCATGAATACAGCAGGTGCATTGGTTAACCCAAAAGGCATAACTACAAATTCATAATGGCCATATCTAGTATGGAACGCGGTCTTCGGAACGTCTGCTTCTTTTACTTTCAACTAATAGTACCCCAACCTCAAGTCAATATTCGAAAAATACTGAGCTCCCTAGAGCTGATACCACTTCATTCGATGGCCCAACATCTGCTGAAGTTGTTGCAAAGGATTTCACCACCCCTTTCTGCTTATAGTCGGGCAGCATTCCCCCAGTTGAGTTCTTCGTTGGACACTCGTTTGAATAATGACCCATTTCATTACACTTAAAACATCTTACCATTGGCTTTTCATTTCCTGCTTGATCATCTTCCTTACAGTTACGAGCAATATGACCAGACTTACCACACCGAAAGCACTTACCAGACTTGGATAAACATTCTCCAGGATGCATTTTACCACACTTCTCACAGGATGGATATTTGGTTTTCTTACCTCCTTGCTTCTTTGATGAATTCATCCCCTTTTCCTGCCAACTAGACCTCTTATTCTGTTGTTTGTCATAGAACACCTGATCATCGGAAAACTCCATTTCCACCTTCTCCATACATCGAACAAGTTTTTCATAACTTTTGAACTCACGAGAAGCTAAAGACCTTCGATATTTTGGCTTTAATCCTGAGTAAAAACAATTGATTTTACTATCAAGATCTCGTATGAAGTTTGGAGCATACCTTGCCAATCGAGTGAACTTTTCTTCATAAGCAGCCAATGAATCATCCTCCTGCCTCAATTCTAGGAACTGTTTTTCCATCCTAAGATGAACCACCTTAGGAAAATATTTCTCAAGAAACATACCTTTGAATTCGTCCCAGTGAAGATCCTCAATCTCATCACTATCCCTTATATTTTTCACCATCGACCACCACTGATCAGCTTCACCTTCAAAACGGTAAACAACAAGACTAACCTTTTGATGTTCTGAACACCCCATGACATCAAAAATCTTCTCCAGTGCTTTAATCCACCCTTCAGCATGCACAGGGTCAGATGATCCTCTGAATGATGGGGGATGTTGCCTCATGAAATGTTCCACCACTGACCTGTTCCTATGTGGTTGATCTGGCTGATCTCGTGCATGGATACCACCACCATTTATAGCCTGAGTCAACTGTGCCATCACTGCAACAAACTGTTCAGTTTCGATTCCGACCATATCAGGTTGCTGATTTGGAAGGTTATCTTCCTCCTGACGTCGTCCCAACATAGCTGCTTTGTTTCCTCTGCGGAAAACCATTCTGAACACAGAAATATCTTAGGCGAAGCAACATGGTAATCCATAAATGCTATATCACTTCAATCATATTATAATTTAACACTTTTCTAACTCCTAAAGTTGTCTAAACCGACCTTTGATACCAACTATAAGGCCCCAGCCTTAAACCTTACTTAATATTGAATTAAATGAATAATTCACATTGAGGATCTTTTCAGGTTTAGAGTTTTAGAGAATTAGAACATAACTATTACATCTTAAAATATTACAAATTAGAAACTTCTACTAAGTCTCCATAAAATAAAAACTCTTAAAAATAAAGATGTCTAGATTCCATATTTTAGATAGCATGAAATTCCCTTGATCCCATCCTTGACCTTATTCCACTTTAAGTCCTGTGAAAAACATTTCGAAAAACTTGGGATGAGCATAAAAACTCAGTAAGGGATACACAAAGAATAAAAACTGTTAGTTTATCAAAAAAAAGTAAACCATGTATACTTTATCAAAGTAATACTTTTCACCTTTATGAAGTAGTAAAAACTCTTCACTGAATAAAATATCATTACTTACCTTTTTGTAACCAAAGGATTACCATAAAACCCATATAAAGAAAACATAACATATATAAAGGTAACTTGGGACATAAACATACTTAAGTGGAATAACCATACGGTAGACTTCCACACATATCACTTAATGGAATAGCCATTAGGCCAATTTCCATACATACTTAATGGAATAGCCATACGGCCGACTTCCATACCCAATGCATTGGAGGTTATAACGTAACCACCCGTCCTGGTATTCACGGCACCACACGTCATATGGTTTATAACGTAACCACCCGTTAAAATGTCCAAGTACCAGTATAAAATCATAAAACATAAAACCAATATAAAGGAATGATAACATTTCCACATTTCAATCACAATATATCATAAATATATTGACATAATAGAATCCTTTATCAAAACCATTTTCAATACTAAAATACATAAAAGAGTATATGGTATTTATTTTATTTTAAAAACATTACGGCTTGTTGAGGAAGCCAAAGATCAAATAATACTCACGGCGGCGGAAAAGGTCGTTGTCACCACGTACATTAAAAAAAACATTCCTTTTTGTCGTTTAGTAAAACACTTCGTAGAAAAAGATTCCTTTTGTATAAAAGTAAAAGTCAAAGGAGTTTATACACCGTATAAAAGAAAGTTGTGTATAAAACAAAATATGCCTCAATGAAAGGAGATTGAGACGAAGTCCCTTACAAAGATCATTTTTTTTAATAAAATAGATCTATTATGTGTATTCACTATAATTACACATAAATAAAGTACAAATACAAGATAGGACATAATAATATCATGACATAATTTGAAAGTAGGAGATTAACCCAAAGAATGGAAATTGGGTTAAGAAGTTCCCTTACCTTGGGTCCGACTTGACTCGATCGTTCTTTAACGTCCTGAATAATAAACTTGAGTTAATTTATACTTGATTAAGAACCTTTTTAAAGTTCATTATTCTTTTTATATAACTTATTGCCATGTTATAAACATTATGTAACCTTTTAAGTTAATAATGTTTGTTTTGTCAATATTTGGTTCTTAAGTCGAAAGTTGACTTCTTACAATTACATGTTTTTAATGTGGTCAAAAGTTCTTTATATACAGAATGAAATTCCCAATTTGGATATAATATGTATCATTTATATCCATCATATACATGTATTTATAATATTACATAATCATTTAGAGGTAAGAAATGAAATGCACCGTTCATGGAGACGGTAATCCGTACGTACGCATGAACGCTACTTTCATTTCTTTTTCATATTAGTGGAATTAAAACTAAATGAGAGGTATGTATATTTTAATTCCAGAATTATATTCATCATTTATATATATCATTAATTATATATATACATTATATACATGTAATTTTAATAGTACATTACATTTGGTGATAAGAAATGAAATGCACCGTTCATGGAGACGGTAAGCCGTACGTACGCATGAACGCTACTTTCATTTCTATATCATAATTTAATGGAAAGAAATAATAATTATATAGAGGTATATTATAATTCCAGTATAACATCATATATAATAACTTTAAATCCATCCTTTACACGTCCCACATATGGCATTAATGAATCACATCACTTTTAGGGGGCGGTAGTCCGCACTTCCTTAAATGAAGATATCGTGTTTACCCATAATGGAAACCATAAAGGTATGCCAAAAATGAAAAATACATAAGCTTAAAGAAAACATAAACATATTATATATCATATATAAAAATAGTGACATCATAATGGCCACCCTTGAAGGTGTTAAATGAGTATTGAACAATCATCGTTTCGAGAGGCAGAATTTCGCCATCCACGGAAACCGTATGTTCTTTAACCATTTGATGTAGTTGTGTGAGAGTGTAGCTCAAATAAATATTATAACAACATCCTAGTATATTTAAGATACTGGTGTTGTTACAAAAGAAGTAAATAAAAAGAGTTTAGAGGGTTGGAGAAGCAAAATAAAACAAATGAACAAGAGAGAATGAATTACCTTTAAAAGTGTAACTCCCTTTTGATTTGAGCCTAAAGGCTTCCTTTGAAAGGATTCTGCCCAAAGGGAATCCTCTAGGATGAGGAGAGGGATGTGTAGAGAGTAATTGGGCAGGGGTAGGCCGATCCAATGGCTTGAGAAGTGTGTGAAATGGGGTAGAGGTGGGGGCCTTTTATAAGAGGAGAGGAGGGGCACTTTTGGAAAGTAAAGAAATATTACTTTATTTGAAAATGTGTTTCGGTTTTAAAAGGCCCCACTTTGATATAATTCGTGGATAAGGTGATAAGGGTTCTAAATCCACTCATCCAATTGGTTTTGGACATGTGTAGGTTTTAGATTTTTCATTATCTTTCCATTTTATTTAAATCGTCAAATAATGATGTCATCACTGCATCATTATTATGTCATATATAATTTAATTTATTTAATGTCTAAAAATTATAAAAAAAATACTATGATGTAGTAAATCCTTTTATCTTTACAATGACTATTTATAATCAAAATTTGGACTTGTATAACCCCACTCAAAAATTATTTTAGTAAAACAATTTATGTTAGTGTCATTTTCACTTTAACATTAAATAAAAATATATTAATGTCATTTTCCAACTAAAGTGGCTCCATGGGGTCCCCAAGTTGGCCCATGGCTTGTCTTGGTCGTCCATGACTCACCCAATAGGTGTAGGACAAGTTTCATGGTGTTTTCACATTCTTATAATATCATTTTTACCTTAAACTACACTAATTACCTCTAATCGCGATTAATGAAAAAAAGTTACTATTCACCAAAAAATTATTTTAATCTCATTGAACCAAATTTTACTTCTTAATTACAACCATGTATGTCGGATTTTCAAAATTCAATACACATTAGTGGTAAAATTTCATTTAACTGAAAAATCAGTTTGCTTGATTACCACTTAGTGGTTTCACTATTCATCAAAAATTGAAGTTTTTCAGAAAATTACCAAAAATTCACCCTAAGCTATATTTGATATTCCGAATTCAAAAATGAAGTCTATTTTAAAAAATTCAAAACATATAAGTCACATTAATTAATTTAATAATTAATTCCCGCTGTCAGAGCAAATAGCGTGTTTTTATGAAACAATAAGTATCAAAAGATTGACACTAGTTTAAGTCCGATTTCAAAGTGAAATTGATTCGAATGACCACCATTGGAATAACTGGTAAAAATATTTTCTAATTTCACTTTAAAATTAATTAAAATAATAATCTAATCATATAAATAATTTAGATTAAAAAGAGGTTTTGAATTAAAATACAGCATTTTACACTATTCATAAAAAAATGAACTTTATCAGAAAGGTACCAAAAATTTACACAAAGTAAATTTTGATGTCCCGATTCTAAAGAAGAGTCATATTTGGTCCAAACGAAAGTATAAGAGTTATCAAAACTATATTTAATGACGGTTCACCATTAAAAGGTGATAAGTGAACCTTTAGTGAAAATTAGAGTATATATGCCCTAAAATTGAACTCTTTCCGTATTTTAAGCCTTTATCTTTTATTGGGTAAATGTATAAACATTTAAAAACATATCTAATCATATTTTAGTTATTTCTATCCATTCCCACCAGTACAACGGCTACTTGTTAACTAACATTTAAAATAATATTATTTTATTACTAGTGTGCTACGTAAGTTTCAAAGAAACTCATCATTGCGTATCTGGTATGCTATCGAACATAGCAACCCATTTAAAATAAAATTAATATTTAATTCGTAAATATTAATACATATGAAAATTCTTTATTCTTTATTTACCAGGGATGTTACACCTACAAAACCTATATTATATTGTACTATTTTGAATTCAACTATTTATGATGGTAACCTAATAGCACATGATGAATGATATTATTTTAATGAGCCCAGTTCATATAAATATAAATTATTTTAGACTACTTCCCTTTAGAAAACCACATTGGAAAAACCCATGGTAATATTTGTGGTTTAGTTTAATTTTTTAAGAAGATTCAAAAAAACAAATGTTTTGAGAATAATAATGAATTACCTACACTTTTGATAGAAATAAATATCCATACACAGATTAGTATTAACTCAAAACTAATTTATTAGGGTTTTACTCCCCCTTTCCCTCTCTAAAACCCAATAATGGGTTTCTTAAGATCTTAACAATATCCTCCCATTATTTTATAAGAAACATCCCCATGTGAGGTATTCTATTACTTTTCCTCTTCATTCCAGTACTTACTTAGTATTAATCTATTCTAATATCAATCTATTATATTTTCATGTGTTTACAAATATCACATTAATGTAAAAATTATTTTCTATGAATGAGTCACTCTTTATACCTTCTCACTTATAACCTTTACCTAAGTCATTATTATGTCAGTGTAAGGGATCTGTCTCTATCCCTAATTTTATTTTAAGGAACATTCAATGTATTTATCCATTTTTTATAAAATTTTTAGGATTTAATGTTTCCTTAAATTCCATTTTACCATGTTTTTTATTCTTGTGAAATGAGATATCACCATTTAATTTCATTAATCCCTTCTATAAAACACTATCAATATCCATTATCAAGATGAAATTTCCTATGATTTTCTATTTCAAACATTTATGTTGTGAACACCCATTCCCATTTTTACTAAATGGTATTCACATTTATGTGACTATTAATCATTTATTGATGACTTCCTCTCACTCACCCCACACTCCATAGTCATCATATTAATTTCAAGAAAAACATTAGAATGTTTTGTGGTCCATGTGGCACCCAAATGCATATATATCATATGATTATGGAGAATGTGAATGAAATTATATAGCCGTATAATAACACAGGTAATGTTATTATCTCATGAGACACCATGTGTAGTGAATTGGACAATATGCTAAAAACACTATTTTAGGATTTCATGGTTGTTATAAATTATTTATGCTTATGATTTGATGTTTTATATTGTTTCCACATACTTATATTCCATTGATGGTATCACTTATATTGTGATTCATCATTTAGGTTTATTATTTTCACCTTTTTGTGTGAAAATTATATATATATTGAATATAATGTACTACGTTACATATAACGCCTTGAGCCAGCGCTTCCAGATTCGATTCTTAGAAATATTCTATGTATTTTTTTTATAAAAGATAACTAAAATATACATATATATTTATAAAATAGGACAATTTTTACCTGTCTAGGGTCTGAAGGATTAGGCAACACCTTATATTTATCAAATCTAAACAAAATAAAACAAATTTTTACTATGATTACACACGCGCTAACTCCAAAAAATGATGACATATGAATCTGAACTTCTATAATACCTATGAAAAATAATTTTAAAACAATGGGTGAGAATTTAAATGATGAGTAAGGGGTTTTGAAATCATTAAAATACTTTTTAGAAAGTCTTTCTTTGAAAATGAATTGAAAAATGATTTCAAAATTTCTTCAGATAGTAACCTAAAAATAAATTTTTAAATACCCCTTTTAAAACTTAATTGAAGTTATTTAACATTTAAAATACTACATCCCTTTGTAAATTACTTATATTAAAAAATTGAATTAAATAATATCTAATGATTTCTAGAAAACATAGGGCATGATTTTGAAAACAAAAAAAAGTGGAAACTTGAAACCTTGAAGGCTATCTTGGGCCTAACCAGTTATTGACAGATGAGATCTATCCCCAATTCCCTACCATATTTGAATTGTTCAAGTGCTATATTTTATAAAATCATTTTCAGCTTTCTTTACATGTATATACTTTCACTAGATTTTTTGATTTTAAAATCATGTCACTGCTTTGAGATACACATTCATACTTAAATATACATGTATAAATAAAAATATGAACATCCATTTAATATTAAATTTAATTTTGATTATAATAAAACTCATTCCATTTAGCATGTTCATAAATGTCCATGTACACAAACATTCATGAAATATATTTTACAAAAAGATATAACTTCACCAATTAAATAAACTCAATCTAGAATAAAAACATCAAAGAAATATTTGTTTAATAGGTTTTATGCATGAAATAATGATATGATTGTATAATATAATAATAATATAGAACATATAATTTTGTATTCTTAAAAATAACAATAAGAAATTGATAATTATTTTCTTCACATAAAATTGTCCAAGTCATCCCTTAAATTATACATCAACCCCTTTCATGGATATATCTATGTAAATAAATTTTTAATAGTTTTACTTTAATTATATATTTAAAAAAATAATTAGAATTTTATCTTTAACTTTGAATAAATCAATTTTTTATGTTTGAGTAATATATACACATGTATCACACACCAATGATTTAATCAAAGTGTGAAAATATCACAAACATAAATATATATATATATATATATATAAATCCTAAACATAAAAATTAAATATAAAACTAATTTTTTTACCAACACACATATTCAATTCATGAATGGAAATTATTGACTTCGAATTCATACAAGTATAAAACATGCAATAGAATTGTTTAATTATTGAAGAAACCATTTTTGAATTTTGGAAATGATACCATTATATATATATATGTGTGTGTGTGTGTGTGTGTAATTGAATCACATATATTCATAATAAAAACCACTTGAATAATTGTAATAAAATTTTAAGAACCAAAAACTGAAAATATACTTAATTAAGCCCTTATAGAAATACATTTTTTGATAAATAATCATTTGAAAATAAATAACCATCCCTTACAGACATAACATTAAAATATACAGTTAAATTAAAAAAAATAATTAATAAAATACCCTTACTAATTTTATTTTATAAAGAATCATCCTCTCTGGAATATGTATTACTCATACTCAGACTTATTTTCCTCACATTGGGTGTGCAAGACATGTTGTACTTAGATAGGGTAACCGTACAACAATTCAAAATTAGTGGGATCGTGCTTATTAAAACACTCAACCCATACACCTATTTATAATATTAATTGGTGGATGAAAATAAAATATTATTAAAATATTTCATATTAATTGGTCACTACCAATTGAAATCCCGATTGGAAGAACTAGTAAAGAACCTTCATCTTAAAGTCTTGTAGATTGAGAAGATTACAGGTTTTGGAAATTATATTTGTATTTTTAATACTGTTTATTTTATGAAACTTATTCAATTATAAACAAGTCCCACAAAAAACTATTTCTTTAACTTGGAAAATAAATCAATTCAATTCTAATTCAAATTATGCGTTTATATTGAAGGAACAACACCAAGCTGAATTAACAAATTAAGATTTTTCGTTAAAACATTAGGACAACGATGGCTGTGGATGAATTAATAGAAGAAAATAATGATGAAAAAATCGAAATGATGTAACAATGATCCAAATTGATACCAAAATGTTTTCCATTTAATTACAACATTATACAATCATTTTTGGATAATAAAATTCAAGAACCTTATGAATAGTGAATTTAATTTTATTTTAACACCTAACAAAAAAATTAAAGACACCTAGTACTCTACAAGGATCAACATAAGAGGAAGTACTACAAGGAATAATATGATCACACCTATTTGTGGTATATATATGGTGTTCGAACTCCTTTTCTTGAACTGCATCAGTCGAAAATTGTCATTCGAGTTCGATCCTCATTTGCAATGGCCTTTCGAAAGCTCACCTACAGTTGGAACTCACTGTGGCATCAATACACTCTAAAAAAAATTCCATGAACTAGGATCTATATCCAAACTGTACTAAACTAGTATAACCATGCTTGTTTTAGCTCGACTTTGACATCACACCTAAAGTCGGAAACCCTAATCCAAGCTCATCCTCACCGCTCGACTGCATCTCACCCAACTCGAAGCCCTTGGTTCGCGACTCGTCCTTCTCCCTCAGCCGAACCTGAACCCTACAGACCCTATTTACAAAATTTTTCATCTAGATTCATTTTTTTAAATCATTTCTCGCCTTTTTTAAGAAAGGCTCGGAGCATGGGTAAACCCATGCTCCCCAAAATTTATTAAATAAAAGTAAGAATGTCGGATGAAAACATGAGGTACAATGGGCTTGTACCAGCAAGAGAATCAGTGAAAAGAAAGGACACTAGAACCTCTGGATCATCCCTATGGGAGCATGGAAGAGCGCAACATGAATAAAAGTCAAGACTCACCATAGCATCCACCCAGAAGCACACCTTGCCAATCAGAACTCACTCACACCACAACATCAATTTTTGAGCACAATGCAGAAACCCCCCCGCCTCTGTTCCTTGAAGATCCACAAAACAAAAATAGGGCAATGTTGATTGTAAATTTGTCAAAGGGGTTGATGAGCCTTCTAGACTTTTCATGAAAAGGCCTGCTCATCACATAAAATCAGAAGTAACAAAAGAATAAAACGACAAGAAAATAGTTGGAAACTGTAATCCTGAATTCCTTGTGCCAAGCCAAGCACTGGACCGGCATGACAAACTCTTTTGTGATTATACAGATGAAACTTTATAGTCCTAGACCCCAAGAAGAGTGATATCCTCTTCATTCTGTCAAGGAAAGAAGATCCTCAAAATTCCAGCCAACTAAAAAGTCAGATCAGGAGGTTAGAGTTGAAAATCCATTCTTTATGTGCTTCCAGGATAGCTCCTCAACAAGGAAGAGCCGCAACTGAAGAACCATTGCAAAGATCAAGTAGAAAAGTATCAGAATCAAGCAGATCAACAAAAAATAGAGCTAGAACTTGACCACTTAAAATGGTACAGCAAGAACAGGTTCCAGCCAGACAGAGTCCAGATAGAGTCCAGATAGAGAAGTAGAAAACCACAGTTTCTGGATAAAAAAACAGCAAGATCATCTCAAAAAAATGACAAAGATAAGACCAGGGAAAGATAAGAATCGACTCCCATATCAAGTTCTTCTAGCTTCCACCCGACCAATCAGATTAGTTAGGGAGTTTTTTTAAACTCCTTCTTCATTCTTTCATTGAATATATCCGACTTGATGGCTAAGTAAGTATCCTTTGAAATCTATACTCTTCTAAAATATTGATATAGGATTTCATCCTGAAGCTTCTCTATAGATTTAGGATCTTCACAACAAGGCACATTATGCGAATTATCCCCTTTATCATGTTGTTGGACCTCTACATTCTGAGTTTTGTCGGTGGTAGAGACATTCTGTCTTGGGATGTCCAATGAATGTGTGACTATTGTTCTTTCAATTTGAGAGTATTCTTTGCGTCTCCTTGTTTTTTGGGGTTAAGGGTGATGAACCCATCAGCATCAACTATTGGTTTTTTCCCCTTCCTGGCCATAGATCTCATGTAATCTTCCTCAGTATGAGTAGTTTTATCTTCTTCCTCATGAGGTGAATCACTATTTTTATATGGTTCACACCTTTAATTTTCATCCTCCTGAGTAATATCTTGTATTTGCGATGTCGGCACATCCTCAAGAGGCGGGGGTTCCACAACCGGAGGTGGAACCTCCTTGGGGGAGGTCTGAGCCCCATCTTGCAATCTACTAGGTGTAGATATTGAAGGAAGTGGTTGATTTATCTTGCCTTTCTCAATCCAAATATTCTTTTTAGTTTGAAAACAAGCGTCTTTGATTCCACATTCTTTTGAGGCATGTCCTAGTCTAAGGCAACATTGGCAGTAAGCAGGTAAATTTTCATAAACAATATCCTAAAAAACCAGTTTCACCATTCTGGATCCATATTTGTGAAGGCAATTCCCTAGAAACATCAGTCTCAATAAAAATTCGTGCAACTGAAGGCCTTGAGAGATTCCTAGTGGACAAGTCCATCTTTAATGGGGTTCCAATTAGATTGGCAATTAGGAAGAGGGCAAGTTGTTTGAACAAGTGCAGGGGTAGGCCTGGAAGACCAACCCAGAGTGGAAGAATTGGGGATTCCTTGAATGGGTCAAAATTAGGGGTCGAATTCAATACTTTCATGGGGTATCCACCAAAAAACCAAGATTTTCTAGACAAAAGTCTATAGTAGTCTTCCTCAGCAGCAAATCGGAAGATAATTATGCGCGAGCTAACCAGACCGATGCTGAAATCTAAAAACCCAATCCCTTCTAATTCTCTTCTAAGGAATCTTAGAGAAGGTCTACGAATAGGAAATTTACCAACCAAAACCAGGTGTAAATCCGAGGCAAGAGAAATCACCTCCAAATCTGAAAAAGAAATCACAGGCTGCCCGCGGTGTCGAAAATACTTTGGATTAACTTCAAGATCTGGAACCGCGTTGTCTTTAAGGCCAGCAACAGGTACCTCTGATGATCTTCCGGGGACAACATCAGCGAACGAGCGCGGCTGTGGGCTAGGGTTCGCGAGCGAGGGATTTGTCTGCGAGCGAGTGCGGCTCATTTGTCGTCGAAATGTTGGTTTCATTTCTCACCTTTTTATTATATTTATATAAAATAAAAATATATTTTAATAATAATAATCATCATAATTCCATTAATATGATTAAAATTCAAATTAATAAAATTGATAATTATAATATTAAAATAATTCCAGTTATTATTTAAAAATAACATAAATTTATATATCAAATTATAAAAAAACAATTTATATTAAAATAAAATAATTTATTAATAATTATAAAATATTTTATTCTAATTTTTTTGGAAATAACTATATATAATAAATTAATATGATATTGAATTGATATAAAAATAATCAATTAAATGTACTTATTATTAAAATAATACTCCTAAAAAAATATAATTGAAATAAATTTATGTCAATTATAAATAAATTAAATATATTAAATAATATATATATATATATATATATTAATTTCATAATATCTAAAAATATTATTTATTTAAATATAAAGTAAATTTTATATTTTGATTTAAGACATATTTTGATTGATTAGGAAGCTGTTTTATTAAATAATTCTTTGTTTTAATAAATTATTAAATAACTATTTAAAATTTATTGGGGTGTTACATAACTTTATTATATTCATTGATTTTTCCATAACAATAGTTTATAACTCACACATTTTTATCTATGTTCCCAAGTTATCATTTTTAATATTAGAAGATCAATGTAAATTAAGTGCATGTTATGGAGTTTTAAATGTTGTCTTTAAATCACTATACCTAGCTCCTATGAAATTTATCTAATTTCTGAAAAACACTAGGCTACATGATATTCATGAATTTAAATTTTTTATCATCATGTAATAGATCTCAAAATAATGTGTTTGAAAGATATGGTTTTTCATAATCCCCTTTAGAATATGTCCAACTCTCTCCACTCATACATCTGTTGAATGTGCTCAAAGCACAATCATGTAGTTCATAGCTTGATGAACTCTACATCAACATCACATAATGCTTGTATTAACACTTCAATCATCCCATTATATTAGATACTTAGAATCCTCCACACCTAAATGAGCACCCCTTTGGTAAGGTAACACGTCTAAATAATGTTTTTCTACCATCCAAGGAACATTCTTTGAAGGGATTATGGTTATAAATAATGGTTCCTGTGTTTTGGACATGTAAATGGTTGATATGAAATATGATTTCCCTATCATTGATGATATGTATGTAGGACCTATGTTTCGAATATAGTTTGTAGTCATCCAATACCCATTGGTCACACTGTTTCTATTTTAAAAATATCTAAATTCATAGTTTACTTCATTTATAAATTTTTCTTATTATGGTGTTTCAACACTATTGGGGTAATCACTTTCATGTATCCAGGTAAATTGGATATGCATGTCATGTTTTTAAGAATCCCCATGATCAAAATTCTATTTTCCCTATATTGTACTCTAAAGTGGAAGAGTAGGTATCCCACCAATCTTGGAGTCCCACACCGATCATGACTCATATGGGATTTATAAAAATGATGGGACCCACTGAAAATGTCTATGTAATGAAGAAATTCTCAGGCAGGACACCTGATGTGTCAAAAATTAGCATTAGATTTCATTTTTTAGAATTAAATCAATGTTTTACAAGAATTATATTTACTTATAAAGCTAGATAAGTCTCTTGGGACCCTAAACTATCATTTATACATTATCTTCATTATTCCCATGTACAAAAATTAATTTTAAATTATATTTTGAGGTCCCAAATGTCTTATCTATCCTAGGAACTCATTATAAGAGATATAAAACATGTTATGAGCAATAAAAAATGATATAAAAATATATTGTATGAAATAATATATTATGATATGATAAAAGTGAAACATAATTTTATCAATACAAAAATAAAAGTTTCACAAAATTAATAATAAATAAAACAAATAAATCATTGTATCCATCAAAACATAAATTTATTCATGTATTCAATCAACATTATGTCCCATTTGTAGGGGGAGATTACTCATTATAAACTTGATACAATTTCATGGATGATTAATATAGACCATCCGATTTAAAATTTGATTAGTAATGCTGGCTCCATTATTAATAGTAAAAGCTCTACTTTAAACATCATTTGCAACATCTCTTTTATTTCTGATCATGTTCCAACTATTTTGGTGGATTCTTTAATTGACCACAATTGCATTATATCTATGAATGACGTGTTTAATAAATTTTCTTAAAATTAATTCTGGTTTTTTGAATAGTTTCTTAATTACAGAAAGATAATCTAGATTAAATTGATATTTAGAAAAAACCTAAATGGATCTTGACTGATTCTAAAAAATAAAGGAAGAGTTTATTCCCAAGTATACTCTCATGAAGAAGGTATAAAATTTGAATATTCTTTTTCACCTATTTCTAGGTTAGTTTATATTATAATAATATTATATTTTTCCTGTTTTAAAAGTCTAAATATTTTCAAATTGATGTAAAATATTCTTTTTTATTTATTTTATAATTGAATAACTTTATGTTTCTCAAGCACTAGGATTTGAAAATTAAAAAAATCCTGAATCTTGTTTTTTCATTTTCAAAAGACTTGTGTGATCTCCAAAAACAACCTTCATCTTAGAATGATAAAATCTATTTATTTCTATTGAATAATTTTTTTATTAAAGAAAATGTTGATCTAGAAATTATAATTAAAATAATTTATATTGATATTTAAATTTTGTAACTTTTTTAAGATATAATTTCTTGTTACTGTAATTAATTTTTTAGAAATTTGTTTTATACATTGATTTCATATGATTATGAACTGATCTTAATGCAAGAATTAAATTTTTATCATGGATGCTTAATATATCAGTTGAAGTATGTGATATTGATTATCAATCCATGTATTCTAATGAGTTTGTTAAAAGGTTTATTTTTGATTCATATCAATTTATGTAAACACAAATGAGTATTTATTTTAAAATTGATTTTGATGAATATAGAAAATATATTGATATTAATGTTTATATATTCATGATAGTTGTACTACATTATTTAACTACATATAGACCAAATATCATGTTTCTTATCTGTTTATATGACCGATATCATATTGATCCTAGAGAGAGTCTTATTAAAGCCGTGAAAAGAATAAATACTTATATTAAATGAACCATTAAATATTATTTTTTATTATAATTATAGTTTTTTACATTTAATTTCATTTTCATACTCTAATTTTAGAGGATTTTGAGTGGACTAAAAAATAACATTATATATGTGTAATTATCTTGGAAATTCTTTAATTTATTGTCCTCTATAAAGCAGTTATCTATTGATATATCTAATACAGAAGATGAGCACATTTCTTATTATATTTTTGTGCTCAAAGATTTTGGATTATTAAACTATTATGTGATTTTTGTATTTATATTGATAAGTAGCCTATATGTATTTATAATTCATCAAAAATTTATTTTATTTAGGAATCAATTACTATATTCTAAGAAAAAGTATATAAATGTTATATTTCATTTTATTAGAGATCAACTGAATAAGGGAGATGTTTATTTAGATATTATGGCTCAATTAAATCATCATGTAGATATATTTACATTTATATTAGACTTTAATGAGTTTTAAAATATTATATATGATATTTTAATGGTTGAATATTAATATTTTTATGTTTTAATGTGAGTAGGGTGAGTTTGAATTCATTTACATGAAGAAATTTTCATATTTACATGAAATCTATAGAATATGGTATTTGTTTGTCGTATTATCTTTTTTTAATTCCCATGAAGTTTTATTATATAATTATTTTACAACTTCTAAATATTTTTATATATTGTTACCATACTATTTAAACATTCGCATTACAAAAAATATTTTCATGAAAGATTTATATTTTTTCTCTGAAACAACTTTCAAAATTTGTCTAATTGTATTTCATTATATTTTTTATTAGTGGAAGATTTTTTTAGATTATTTATATTTTTTTAAAATAATTTAAGGATTTTTATTTAATCTAATAAATACATTTTGACATAGTAAATTTTAAGACAATATAATACACTATCTACATATATTCTGATGTAATAAATTGTCTATTGAAACCATACCATTCTATTAATTTAAAAATGTGGATATGTGTTTGCAATTATTCTTTATTATGTAATTACTAGAAAGGGTGATAATGTTTAGTGGATCTTTAAACCATTTCATGTTTTTTTAAATTAAATGATTTATTTGTGTTATTTACATTAAATGACCTATCACATTGAATAATGTAAGGATTAAACTATGTCTAACGGTAAGTATTTCATAATATTTCATTACATAAAATTTAATTATATTTCATGTTTTGATTTGTGATAATATTTTCACTTCCTTAAACTTCCATCATACACCATGATTAACAATAATGGAAATAAATATTGAGAAACCATCAATACATATGACCTAAAATGATGCCCCAATTGTATCACCTATATTATGGAAGAGATATATATGACCCCAACGCAACCATTAATGTTATGTATGATTTGATCAAGTTTGATAGGTTTTTTCAAACGTCTATTCCATGATCAATTACTTTAAACTAGAATCACCTATTTTTTTCTGACCATCGTGTTGTTAAACTGTTTTCCTATGGTTCATGCATTATTTCCCAAATCTGAGAAAATATTCCCGGAAGAAATGCATTTTTGTAATCTTTCAAGAAAATTTTCTTTCCATTGTAAATATTACTGTGTTTCAATTATTTATAAATAGTATAAGTTTCCACTTTAATTATCTCAACCATATGACGTGAAACTATATATTAGAGTTTTCATTACATGACTAAATCCAATACACCATACTTACTATAACACAAGAGAATTACATCATTTTCAATTGATGGTATCTTTCAACACCCCATATATAATTACGTGTGACTTTATTATAATTATATTAAATGCATAGATATTATTAGATCTATGATATGAGTCTGAGCCAAAAGTTTTCCATCATCTTCACATTATTTTTTCACCTCAGTCCACATCTTAGGGGATATTTGTCTCAAAAGGAGATTCACTTTCACTCTATTAATAATGTGTTCATGTTTCCTCTCAAAACACACAATTTTTTTTTCAACACCATGGTGAAAGATATATGACTTTAAAACTATGTTCCATGGTATAAGATTTATTACCATACATTGAATGATGCCTCATATTCTAGGATTCTCTATGATGGAATCAAGACCCTCTTTTCACATAGGTTTTATTATTTTCCTTTCCATATAGATTTAAATAACAACATTTAGGTAAATGAATTATGACATTAAATTGTATCTATATTTGGTTAAAATTGTATGACCCTGAACTCGGACCCCAGGGTGGTCCAACAGATTTAACCCTAATCTATCCCATGAAAAATGAAAAACTTCTTAATAAGCTGAAAACCCATGAAGGGAATTATGGGAAATAGTCTATATTTTTATCATGATGTTATCCCTTCATTGTTGGAACAATAACGAGATAAAATGGGAAAAAGTACCATAAAACACATCATTAATCATTTTGAATGTAACAACCCGAGAAACCCTGTTTTGTTTTTGACAAGTTTTCTTTTCAATGTCACTCGTTAAGTGAACCAACAAACAACTAATAAGGTATTAATGATAAAATGCATCAAATGGATGAAAAATTCATTTTATTCAAATAAGAAACCTTTCGGCTACAACATCCACTAAGGTAAACTAACCGAAAATCCCAACTAAGAACCCGATTACAATGATGGGAAGGCCACTTAAAACTACTAAGAGCGCGAGAATGCGGTAGGGGTCTCGAGCGTCCATCATGAGGAACATGAGGATGGCTGAAGCCACCGCGACCGTGCTCAGCACCAAGGGGATCACACAAACCATCCTTCCTTTTCTTCTTCGGTCACTTGGAGTAAGGGACACTCCGAAACTGGACCCTTTTTATAAGCACCCTAATCTGACCGTTGAACCTCAAACGGCTACAAATTCGACCGTTGGTTTAATTTGACCGTTGGGTCTCCTTATCCTCTATGTAGACCGTTGGAAATAAGATGATTTACCCCAAAAAGGATTGAAATGATAATTGTGTTTTTTTCCTTAAAGTGTCATCAATGTTAATTTAGTTTTCCCAAAATGATAATTTTATTTTATGGTTCTAAACGGAGAAAATTAATATTATGGGTTTTCTTCCATTATACATATTAATTTGAACAATTGAACTCTTATTTTCTATTTATATCAAACTTGAAGGATTTTTATGAGTTATGTATATATATTGCAACAAATTAGATACATTATTTCTTTAATAATTTGACCTTTATTAACTATATTGGAAACTTTATTAAATTATGATTCTATTTACAAATATCGCATCTTTAAGATTACACAAATACTTTTAAGAAACCTATAATTTCTTTTCTTAAAGGAGTGTATCCAAATGTTTGCATGAGTGTATAAATTAAGTTAATTATTATGTAATTCAGCAAAGGAAAAATAAATAAATAAATAAACAAATAAATATATATTATGATGAATAAATCGATGCTTTATTGAATTGATTAAATGAACCTCTAATTTTCCAAAATATAATAATTATGGTTTAAAAATTATATACTTAATATAATAAGGCCAATAAAATTTTTGTTATTTTAAAATAGAATATATATATATATATACCTATGTTCATATAATAAGATGTTTTGATTAAATCAATTTATAATTTTTATTTGACCAATGATTTTATTAAAAAAGTAAAAGTCAGATTAATAATTGATCTTTTTAAAACAAAAACAATGTTATAGTAAATTAATAATAATAATAGGTTAAATAAAACAATAAAATAACAGTTCTTATAAGACAAAAACGTTGAAATAAAAAAAAAGAAAGTAAATTATGTTAAAAAAATGAAACCGCGTGTTTTAAAACACCGCGACAATCCGGAGCCGTCCGATCCGGCTCTCTCAATTACGGCCGTCTGTGAGTTTAATGTCACTCTGAATCCGAGCCGTCCGATCGGCCAGCGTGTAATCCCGGCCGTTCGTTGTGTTTCACGTTTTCTTCCCCGCGGCCTCTCCTTCCACTGACGCCGTGTTATTCTCCTTCCTCACGTCGCCAGACCAGTAGACTAGGGAGTCCCGTTTTTCTTCATCTAGGTCGGTGTAGCCCGGCTGTCTCCCCCTTCCTTCATGTCGACACCGACCCCGGATGCCTCGGCTGACAACTCCCTCGAAGTCTTCTTCTTCTTCTTTCGTTTTTTTTAAATTCCCTATTGCACCGAAGGCCGAAGGGCTTGCTTCCGGATCCCTGATCACTTCAGCTTCTGGACCTCGGTTGCTGCATCATCTCCTCTCCTCCTCCTCGTCGAACAGGTAAGGGTGTGTCTCTTTTTTTAAGTTTGTGTAAACACCAGGTTTTATATATAGTTATATATATATATATGAATATACCGGTGATAATTATATATGTACACCTTCTGTTTTTTTTTCATTCAGATCCTCCCTCCTTGACAACTCCCCCTCTCCGTTCTGGTAAGGGTTGAACTATGTCTCTGAAGCTTTGTCTTAATCTTCGGTTTTCATATACACATATATAAGTATATTCGGGTTATATATATATTTATATGTGTATAAAATCTATGTTTATACCTTCGGTCCCTCCGGCCTCGGTTACTTCCCCTCTCCAAGCAAGGAAAGAATCATGTTTCAATTTCGGTTGGGTTAAGACAAGATTCAGTTTTATATAAATATGTATATATTCATGATATATATATATATAGGTTTATGGTATGTTTGAACCTGGTGCGAACCTAGAATTTGAGATCTCCCTCTCGGCTTAAAGAATCGGTTAGGAGTATGGGGGAAGAGCCTATTCATTGTTTCCTACCTTTTTTATAAGTTTTATTTAGTTGTATACACCTATTGTATAAAACATACAAGACCATATAAACCTGTTTTACCTATTCCTATAACTGATCTTGACAACCTCTTTTTGAAACCATAAAATTTGGGGTAAAGGTCCGAAGGTTCTGTTTTTATTTTGGGTGCGGGTTCTAACTTTTCACACCTTATGTTTATATATATGTGTATATATATATACATATATATACACATATGTATAAGATGATAAATGTAAGTATACAACCATTCCTCTATGTTTATACCCCTGATTTTCTATTTCACCTATAAAAAATGGAGATTTTGAGTAATTGAAGGAATAGGAAAAATTATGCAAGTGAATGATGTATATTGTTGTTGTATATACATACAAGTATGTTTATATACATTAATATGAACTTACTGTCCATTTTTTCAATTATTACAATAAAGCATGATGAATTTTATGGGTTGGATGGATTTTAAAATCATTCTTGAAACCGAGAATTTTCATTTATCACTGCTTTGGATAATCAGGATTTTTCTTAAAATGGATAGTATGGACTCCTTGAACTTTTATAAATGCATACATGTATTCATAGGTATGTAATCATGTTTATTTAAAGTGCTAATGGAAGAGTTTACACAATTATATACATGATTTCCCAAGATGGACTTGATTATGCACATTGTAACCTCAACTGCCTGTATTAAATGCCCATGACATCCATTTATCATCATATTTGTAAGTTATGAACAACCCTGCTTTAATTGGGTATTAAGATGTTATGTAATGTTAAGTGTTATGTTCATTTTCTTGAAAACCCATGTTTTTCAAATGTTAAGATAACTGGTTATGTGCACAGAGTTTTAGCATGCATGTCATCATGTTTTTAATGATAGAACTGTTTTCATGTTATGAATACGTATGTGCAAATGGGGTTTAATTAAGAGTGCATGAAACCCTATGAATAATGACCAAGTCAAGATATGTGAGGGATGTATAGGACTTACATGTGACGGGTGCGCCCGGAATTATATAGCGCAACAAGAATGATGTGACGGGTGCGCCCGGAATTATACAGTGCTCCAATGCATTGGGTAAAGTAGGAGTCTCATGAGACGAACATGTGTGATGGTCTTAGCAGTTAGCCTTGACTTGAGCTAAGGAAACGGGGTGGGCAGTGAGCCTTGACCCCTTAAGTATGTTATATGGTCTTGATGAAAAGTCTTGACAAAGTACAGGATTATACATTCCCTCTGCATGTAATGATAAAGGTTAATCAGGGGTCAGTTCAACTAACATTACAACCCCTAGTTGAAAGCTCCCAAGATCATGAAAATGTACTTTATGTGAAAAGAACTGTTTTTCATATGGTAAACCGTTAGATGATCTGCATTTTACTCATGAACCATGATATGCATGTTTTCCCTGCTTAGCCATATAATTCTTTTAGAATTAAAGTACCTTGTTTTTACATTCTGCATTGTTTATTTTTCTTATATTCCGCACTCTGATCATGTTTCCATTAAAGCTCATTTTCAAGTACGTGCTTCTTTGTGCAAGTGGTTTTCAAAGAAAGATTAATTTCATGATGTAAGAAAAGATAATGTTTTGTTTTAGCAAAGTGTTTTATTCTCTTCAAAGAACTTCTTTGAGAAAGGATTTTCTAAAAATGTTTTAAAACCCCTTACTGGGCATTTTTGCTCACCCTACGTTTTGTTAAATTTTTTCAGGTATGGTTGATACCTATGAAGTTAATCGGAAGTAGCTGGTTTCCCAGAATCCTGAGCCTCACGATCTTCTGTAGTAATGAGACATGTTATTTAATTTGTAATGATGTAATGTTATGTATATCATGTCTCATTCATCACCCTGGGTTTGGGGGTCGCTACAGTTGGTATCAGAGGATGGGTTCAGGAAACTCTGGAAAACCAGCTGATATAAATATATTGCTAAGACTAACTATGTAAAAATGTTATAACTTTCAGATGGCTGATGTACCTACCGACCTTTTTTCACTTCCCACTGAGGCTCTAGATGTAACACCCCGAGATTTTATGAAAAATATTCTTTTTAATTTCATTAATGTCTTGTGTTATACGCTACACCAAAAGGAGCTTTCACAACACACATATCTGACCTGGCTTGAATTACACGCAATCGCGACCTTCCACGATAGCGTGTGTTGTACGCAACACCAAGTTTCGCTAAACAACGATATGCTATTAAAATATTATTAAAACTAGCCGTTATGAATAGTAATAAAAACTTTTTGAAATTTTTTAAATTTTATCTTTCAAAATGGAATTCATTTTTGGATTCGTAATATCGAAATTAGCTTAGGGTGAAATTTTGGTGATTTTCGGATAACTTTCATATTTTGATGAATAGTGAAAATTACTACATTTTAATTAAAAAACAAATTTTTCAATCGAAATAATTAATAGTGATAAGTTATTAATTTTAGGGGTTTTAAAGTATATTTAGAATATATATTTTACAATTTAATACAATGATGGTCATTGGATGTAATTTCACATTTAAACCAGTCATAAACAAGTGTCAATCTTTGGATAGATATTGTTTCATAAAAACACGCTATTTGTTTTAACAGCGGGATTTAATTATAAAATTAATTAATTAAACTACTATGTTATGAATTTGGTAAAATAGACTTCATTTTTGAATTCGGAATATGAAATATAGCTTAGGATGAAATTTTGGTATTTTTCTGAAAACTTTCAATTTTTGATGAATAGTGAAACCACTAAGTGGTAGGTTAAAAACTGAATTTTTCATAAAACTTAATTTTACCGCTTATGTGAATGGAATTTCAAAAATCCGAGAGACACGGTTGATGTCAGTATGTAAAATGTGGTTCAATGAGATGAAAATAATTTTTGGTGAATAGTAACTTTTTACTTTTATTTACCACGGTTAAAAGTAAATAAGGTAATTAAGGGTAAGAATGATATTAATATTACCCTAACACATGTCCTAATTCTATTGGACAAGTGTATCTCGACCAAAAACAACCTTAGGTGTAAAATATTATCATTTAGGCCCACTTGGATTAGATGAGGACATTTATTATTATTTAATTCAAAGAAGAGTTAAAAGAGTTAAAATCAAAGTTTATTTACTAAAACATTTTTAATATAGGGTTATAGATAAGATAAATTAGATTGTAAATATTAATTAGAAAGCTAAAAATATTTCCTACATAATGATATTTTATTTATAATTTTTAGACTTTAAATAAATTAATTTATTTATGACACAACGATGATGCAGTAATTACCCTTTTTAAGGAAATATTAACATAATTGATGTTATAAATGCTCAAATGAATGTAATTTGAGACTTTTTATGAATTCCACTAATTTTCTAGGTTACTATGATATATTATTTTTGATTTAATCAACTTGGTTCAAACATATAATTCTGTTATGACTTTCACAAAAATCATATATCAAATAGTGTCAAAATTGACACAAAATAGTTTTTAAATCAAATATTATATTATTAATTGTTATTTTATTCCTAAAAATCTAAGGTTCGGCCAAATGACTTAGATAAGGATATATATATTAATAATAAACAATTTGGGGTTCTTTTGGCATGTTATAGTAAGTGTATTAACCATATAGTGAAAGAAAACAAAAAGACACGGTAAAAGTTAAATTATTTAACTTAGAGTTAAATCTAATTGATAAGGTTAAAATAATACCCTAAACTTGTCTAAATCTTATTGGTTGATAGGATTTCGACCCATCTCCACTTTAGCTTCGAAATAAGACCCTTTGGAACCATTATAAACCGATTTTGACATTAATATAAAATAATATTTTGAGGTATTCCTAAGGTGCCCCTCTCCTCCCTTATAAAAGGACACCTCCTCCCCCTCCTCCTCACACAAATTTGAGTACTCAAGCTCGGCCAACCACTACCAAAATCTCTTCTCCACTTCCCTAGAAACATCCTAGAGGTTCTGGTCTTCCTCAAAGACCAATTTTAGTGCCCCAAGAGGAGGTCTCAAAGAGGCGCTTCAAAGAAGAGGAGGTTCGGACACATACGAAGCAAATCGGACCTAAGGTAAGGGAAAATATCACAATCTCATTTTTATCCGAGATTGTTTATTCGTAAGTATTTACTGGGGTGTATTTTATCATCCACATCCATGTTCCATCAATATGTAATATTGTTTCCATCCACTTACAATAGTTTAAATCCAATTTTACCCTTCGGTGAGTTTTTAGTAAAGAATATGAAAGGAATCTTTTGTCGTTTTTTTTTTCGTACGAGGTACTTTTTGAATTTTCCGACAAAAGTACGAAGAATGTTTTTTTTAACTTATACGGCATGAATGGATTTTTAAAAAATTATTTACAAGAATCTTCCTTTACAAGTTTTCAAGTTTATTTTTAATCAACTTCTTTTAGTTTATAATTGTATGACATGTTAAGAAAGGAAAAATAATTTTGAAGAAGAAAGGATATTTTCCTCAAGAATGGAGTTCAAGTGTTTTATCAAAATTATTTTCCATCTAAGATAATAAAGGGTTCTGTTTTTATCCCTATTATTACATTGATTTGATTATGTTGTGATGGAATTATTTTTATGAATTCCTTTATCTTATATTAATTGTTTTATGATGTCATGTTGTTTAAGAATCCCATTTTTATTACATGGGTTATGAAATGATGTATGGTTTATGATTTTGTGGAACACATAAGAATGGTATCATTATGAGATGGGTGGGACCTATATCTCCCTCCAATGCATTGGGTAAAGATTTTATATCTCATGAGATAGACAGGGCTGGAACGGTAGGTTATACCGGTTCAGTGAAACATGACTGAAACGAGGGTTACTCGATTCAGAAAGGGACCTTGTCCACTAAGATAGTCTTGGCAATGAGTCTTGACTAACAAGAAATGATTCTCTATGATTATGTGTGAATTCCACAAAGTTTCATGTTTTAAGTTATGATTATTGTGATTACATTTCACTACCATGATTTATCCCATGTAATTAAATTATGCTCTCTTTTGCAGGTTATGATTTCCAAAATGTTATGTTCTTATGAATACGATGTGATTGATATTTCTTTTGTTTACCCTTACTGAGCATTTGAGCTCACCCTTTTATGTTTTCTTTTCCCCAGGATATAAAGAAAGGTTTTAGGTAAAAAAAAGGAAGATCTTTATGGGAGATGTTGAAGATCTTTCACCACGATTAGAAGATTTTATTCCGAGTTTCCAAAGACACTAAACTATTACGATCCTTGTGTGTGTGTTTTTGTTATGTACTAAGTATTCCGCAAAAGTAATGTAATGTCAATGTACGTCAGGTTTCGGGTCTCTACAGTTGGTATCAGAGGAAAGGTTTAGTCAACCTTTGTAAACTAGGATGCGAAAACGTTAGTGAGATCCCTAGAGATATTTCTACGGTATGTCTAGGGATGTCCCTAAGGTTAAGTATACGTATAGGTTATAGTACTAGAACTACGCTAACGATCATAGAATTAAACCTAAGATGTTAGATATTGAAGGTACACCCCCTTTATTATGTTGTTTTCCCTAACATGATTTTTGCCTCTCACACTATTCTTTTTGGGTTTTAGACGATGGCTGAAACCCGAAGGAACCGTGTTGATCAATGCAATGGACAATGCAATGATTGTCCTCCTGAACAAACAAATGTTATGGGAGATGGAGTGCAAAATCTTATACTTACACAAGCTATGAATCATTCTGGACTTCCAAATGAGCAGAGAAGGGAACAATATTCAATTGAGTCCTTCATGAGGCAACGTCCACCTTCTTTCAGTGGGACTTCTGATCCACTTGTTGCTGAACAATGGATCAGTACCACTGAAAAGATATTTTCAGTTCTTCAATGTTCTGAACACGATAAAGTTATCTTAACAGTATATCGTTTGGAAGGTGAAGCTGATCAATGGTGGAATCTTATCAAGAATACAAGGCAAAGAGATGAAATTGAGTCCATGGAATGGGACGAGTTCAAGAACTTATTTTTCAATAAGTACTTCCCTCGTATTCTTCGAACAAAGATGGAGAAGGAGTTTCTTGAACTAAAGCAAAAGGATGATGAATCTGTTGGTATATACGAAGCGAATTTTACAAGACTTGCAAGGTATGCATCTGACATTATCATCCAACCTGAAAGTAAAGTTGATCTATTTTTCAGTGGCTTAAAACCAAGTCTTCGAAGGGCATTAGCTATAAGAGACTTCAGTAGCTATGAAGAAATTGTGCGTTGTGCTATCAAGGTAGAAATGGAAGTTGGTGTTACATATCCATCTCATGGTTTTGACAAGAAACGAAAGATGGAGTTCAAGGAGAAATCTCAGAATAATGGTCAAAAGAAGATGAATGTTTCCTTATGCACAAAGTGTGGAAAGTAGCATGGTGGAGATTGTCTTAAAGGGACTAGAAAATGTTTTAAGTGTGGAAAAGAAGGTCATCGAGCAGTTGAGTGTCGAAGTAATGGAAAAAGGGTTTCTAATGATGTGAATAAAGAAAACACTGCAGAGAACGCACCACCAACACTTCAATGCTTCAAGTGCAAGGAAATGGGGCATTATGCTAATAAATGCCCTAATCCAAGGGTTAGTGATGATCAACATGAGCAACCACTGAAGGCAAAGGACAAAGGGAAGTCACATGCGATCACTATTGGCAATGTTGAATATGACAACGATGTGGTGGAATGATTAAGTGTTTATGTAATGGGATTCCAAAATAATGTTGTATCATTGAGTATTGCAATATTTATTGATGTGGTATTCAAAGTGATTGAGATATTTTTTGGAAATAAGATGATATGCGCATAATGAAGGGAAACGAGAAAATTAAATGTTTAATAGTATTCATGAGCTCATGATTGATATAAGGACTAAGTGATATCATGGTTTGAGTATATAGAATTTTGAGGATTTTGGTATGTGGAAAGTGTTAACTGCATTCATGTTTTCAATAAGGTTCAATGGGTATTCAAGATAGTACAAGATTAAGGCCTTTGAATGTTTGGAATGTGACCAACAAGATATATCTTATGATATATGGGGATCAATGATGGTATTAAATCTCTGGTAATCATTTTCACTATGTTATGAGAATGGACTGCAGTATTATGGATAACCCTAAAGATTGAACTGGATTATGTTGGACATAAGTGAGTATTGTTTAAGGATAGAAGTTTTTTTTCGATATTATTGATGGGATGTTATAGTAATGTAGTTTTAGAAAAAGGACAACCTGCAGGACGGGCGACAGCCCATCGCTTCGGACAAGGATGTGGGAATCGAACCCACAACCGAAATGCGACTGGCCTTTATCGCCTACCACTGGCCTACAGGAAGTCCTTGTTTAGTAGAAACTAGTTTTATTATATTGAGTAGTATGATATATGAAGTATAAGTCCATTTTAGGAACCATATATGATTAATCTCACTACAGATCGACTTATGTATATAATTTTTGCTAACCTTTTGTTTGAGACAGATGGAATGACCCGTCATTCTATCACATGATCTGCTAACACTTCACGAATAACAAATTCAACTTCATTTATTTAAGAGATGAAGTGGAAATTGTTCAAGGCATGAACAACAGTGAGATTGTACCAAAATAAAGAAAGTATTTCTTCTAATTCCAATTTCATCAACTTTAGGGAAATGATCTTGAAAACCAAAAATTTTGTCCTAGTGATCTTATACCTGATGAATCGGATGGTACCTTAGATCGTCACAAATTTATGGATTTGTGATTTTTGGCTTTTCCATAGCCATGTTCTCTACCACTCTCCATCAGAACATGATGGTTAGATTTTTCTTCCATATCCATATTTTCACCTATGTGGAAACCCAATGATTAGTTTATTTGGGTAATCGTAACATTTCATACTTTAGTTTTTAAAGCCATGTTTTGGTATTCCTTTTTACAATGTGGGTTTATCAAAAAAAAAAAAATTTCGAATAGTAAACCATTTATAACCCCGACGAATTTCGAGGGCGAAATTCGTTTTAAGGGGGGTAGAATGTAACACCCCGAGATTTTATGAAAAACATTCTTTTTAATTTCATTAATGTCTTGTGTTATACGCTACACCAAAAGGAGCTTTCACAACACACATATCTGACCTGGCTTGAATTACACGCAATCGCGACCTTCCACGATAGCGTGTGTTGTACGCAACACCAAGTTTCGCTAAACAACGATATGCTATTAAAATATTATTAAAACTAGCTGTTATGAATAGTAATAAAAACTTTTTGAAATTTTGTAAATTTTATTTTTCAAAATGGAATTCATTTTTGGATTCGTAATATCGAAATTAGCTTAGGGTGAAATTTTGGTGATTTTCGGATAACTTTCATATTTTGATGAATAGTGAAAATTACTAAATTTTAATTAAAAAACAAATTTTTCAATCGAAATAATTAATAGTGATAAGTTATTAATTTTAGTGGTTTTAAAGTATATTTAGAATATATTTTTACAATTTAATACAATGATGGTCATTGGATGTAATTTCACATTTAAACCAGTCATAAACAAGTGTCAATCTTTTGATAGATATTGTTTCTTAAAAACATGCTATTTGTTTTAACAGCGGGATTTAATTATAAAATTAATTAATTCAACTACTATGTTATGAATTTGGTAAAATAGACTTCATTTTTTAATTCGGAATATGAAATATATCTTAGGATGAAATTTTGGTATTTTTCTGAAAACTTTCAATTTTTGATGAATAGTGAAACCACTAAGTGGTAGGTTAAAAACTGAATTTTTCATAAAACACAATTTTACCGCTTCTGTGAATGGAATTTAAAAAATCCGAGAGACATGGTTGATGTCAGTATGTAAAATGTGGTTCAATGAGATGAAAATAATTTTTGGTGAATAGTAATTTTTTACTTTTATTTACCACGGTTAAAAGTAAATAAGGTAATTAAGGGTAAGAATGATATTAATATTACCCTAACACATGTCCTAATTCTATTGGACAAGTGTATCTCGACCGAAAACAACCTTAGGTGTAAAATATTATCATTTAGGCCCACTTGGATTAGATGAGGACATTTATTATTATTTAATTCAAAGAAGAGTTAAAAGAGTTAAAATCAAAGTTTATTTACTAAAACATTTTTAATATAGGGTTATAGATAAGATAAATTCGATTGTAAATATTAATTAGAAAGATAAAAATATTTCCTACATAATGATATTTTATTTATAATTTTTAGACTTTAAATAAATTAATTTATTTATGACACAACGATGATGCAGTAATTACCCTTTTTAAGGAAATATTAACATAATTGATGTTATAAATGATCAAATGAATGTAATTTGAGACTTTTTATGAATTCCACTAATTTTCTAGGTTACTATGATATATTATCGTTGATTTAATCAACTTGGTTCAAACATATAATTCTGTTATGACTTTCACAAAAATCATATATCAAATAGTGTCAAAATTGACACAAAATAGTTTTTAAATCAAATATTATATTATTAATTGTTATTTTATTCCTAAAAATCTAAGGTTCGGCCAAATGACTTAGATAAGGATATATATATTAATAATAAACAATTTGGGGTTCGTTTGGCATGTTATAGTAAGTGTATTAACCATATAGTGAAAGAAAACAAAAAGACACGGTAAAAGTTAAATTATTTAACTTAGAGTTAAATCTAATTGATAAGGTTAAAATAATACCCTAAACATGTCTAAATCTTATTGGTTGATAGTATTTCGACCCATCCCCACTTTAGCTTCGAAATAAGACCCTTTGGAACCATTATAAACCGATTTTGACATTAATATAAAATAATATTTTGAGGTATTCTTAAGGTGCCCCTCTCCTCTATTATAAAAGGACACCTCCTCCCCCTCCTCCTCACACAAATTTGAGTACTCAAGCTCGGCCAACCACTACCAAAATCTCTTCTCCACTTCCCTAGAAACATACTAGAGGTTCTGGTCTTCCTCAAAGACCAATTTTAGTGCCCTAAGAGGAGGTCTCAAAGAGGCGCTTCAAAGAAGAGGAGGTTCGGACACATACGAAGCAAATCGGACCTAAGGTAAGGGAAAATATCACAATCTCATTTTTATCTGAGATTGTTTATTCGTAAGTATTTACTGGGGTGTATTTTATCATCCACATCCATGTTCCCTCAATATGTAATATTGTTTCTATCCACTAACAATAGTTTAAATCCAATTTTACCCTTCGGTGAGTTTTTAGTAAAGAATATGAAAGGAATCTTTTGTCGTTTTTTTTCGTACGAGGTACTTTTTGAATTTTACGACAAAAGTACGAAGAATTTTTTTTTAACTTATACGGCATGAATGGATTTTTAAAATATTATTTACAAGAATCTTCCTTTACAAGTTTTCAAGTTTATTTTTAATCAACTTCTTTTAGTTTATAATTGTATAACATGTTAAGAAAGGAAAAATAATTTTGAAGAAGAAAGGATATTTTCCTCAAGAATGGAGTTCAATTGTTTTATCAAAATTATTTTCCATCTAAGATAATAAAAGGTTCTGTTTTTATCCCTATTATTACATTGATTTGATTATGTTGTGATGGAATTATTTTTATGAATTCCTTTATCTTATATTAATTGTTTTATGATGTCATGTTGTTTAAGAATCCCATTTTTATTACATGGGTTATGAAATGATGTATGGTTTATGATTTTGTGGCACACATAAGAATGGTATCATTATGAGATGGGTGGGACCTATATCTCCCTCCAATTCATTGGGTAAAGATTTTATATCTCATGAGATAGACAGGGCTGGAACGGTAGGTTATACCGGTTCAGTGAAACAGGACTGAAACGAGGGTTACTCGATTCAGAAAGGGACCTTGTCCACTAAGATAGTCTTGGCAATGAGTCTTGACTAACAAGAAATGATTCTCTATGATTATGTGTGAATGCCACAAAGTTTCATGTTTTAAGTTATGATTATTGTGATTACATTTCACTACCATGATTTATCCCTTGTTATGAAATTATGCTCTCTTTTGCAGGTTATGATATCCAAAATGTTATGTTCTTATGAATACGATGTGATTGATATTTCTTTTGTTTACACTTTCTGAGCATTTGAGCTCACCCTTTTATGTTTTCTTTTCCCTAGGATATAAAGAAAGGTTTTAGGTAAAAAAAGGAAGATCTTTATGGGAGATGTTGAAGATCTTTCACCACGATTAGAAGATTTTATTCCGAGTTTCCAAAGACACTAAACTGTTACGATCCTTGTGTGTGTGTTTTTGTTATGTACTAAGTATTCCGAAAAAGTAATGTAATGTCAATGTACGTCAGGTTTCGGGTCTCTACACTTGAGAACATTATATCTCTATCCAGTCGTGAGAACTTTTGGAATTATGCCCAAATTCGCATGACGTGTAAGCACTTGTACGATGTGTCAAACTCATCTAGGGTGCTTAGTATCCACCGGGGAATGGGGATGGATTATCTCCTAATGATGATGACCTAGTTTCCCTCTTATGCACGTCAGGGAAGGTATCACAAAGGACTCTTCTGAGTGTTTACAACTGGAGAGGAATTTGGCACAATTCTAGATAACCCCTTTCAAGAAGCTGCTGTTGCTGGAGACCTCCGAGCGGCTTACCTGTGCCAAACTTTGAACTATGGCTTCTGGGGCCAGTTAATGGACTTTGGAGCATTGGAAAATGAGTCCACTCGTGTGTCTCTTAGGCAAGAAGTGTACACCGATGTTTCCCAACTCCACACCCCTCACGCTAAACTCAGGAGGCGTTATAAATGTTCCCATGAGTTTAGTCCTGTATGTTCATCCTCTGTGTGGTTTGAAGAGTTAGGAAGTTATTCCACTCTTTGTGGCGTACGTCTTGTAAACTCAGACATTTCCTTGTAAACTTCTTCATAAATGAAAGTTCCTTGTTTCCTATCATGTCTTCACCTTATCTATGTTGTTATGATTTTTCCTTCGATGTTTGTTTTCAGATTGCTGGTCAAACAAAATTCTCATCCCTACCCGATGAGCTAGTAGAAGTCATATTGATCAAAGCATGCATGATGGATTATGCATCATTTCTCCACCTACGAGGGTCCTGCCAGCGTTTTCTCAATCTAGCAAACAGTCTAGAGATTCTTCGGTTATGTCAAGAGGATGACCGCGTCTTTCACCTCATTGCTGCTGCTCAACTCCCCTGCTACAGGCGAAGGGGAAGATACTTTGAGGGCCTGTTCCAGTGTTTAACTCTGGCACCAAATTTTTCTGCCAGAGCGTGTTTCCTCGTGGCCACCCTGGATGGCCAGCTCAGTGAAGCTTACATGTTCCAAGTCTTGAACCTCAGTCTCCTCAACTGCATCATCCCTCTCAACTACCTCAAGCATGAGGTGGCCAGAAGAGTCATCAGGGAGTTTATCTACTCGGTTGTTTCCGAGCATTGCATCGCACGAGCCTCCCTTTGGAAGCCCGTGTGCAGTACACACGAACAGGAGTTCAAGGAGAACTGTTCGAGGTGCATCTGGACTAGGGAAATGGAAGAGCTGTGTTCCAACATTGGCGTCCCGTTAACCGAGCCAGATCCGCTATTTCGGTAGAGTTGTACGTATGGAGTTTTTGTTTTTCTCTTTTTATGATAGAATTGCAAGGGCGCAATTCTTTGTAGGGGGAAGTAATGTAACAACCCGAGAAACTCTGTTTTATTTTTGACAAGTTTTATTTTCAATGTCACTCGTTAAGTGAACTGACAAACAACTAATAAGGTATTAATGATAAAATGCATCAAATGGATGAAAAATTCCTTTTATTCAAATAAGCAACCTTTCGGCTACAACATCCACTAAGGTAAACAAACTGAAAATCCCAACTAAGAACCTGATTACAATGATGGGAAGGCCGCTTAAAACTACTAAGAGCCCGAGAATGCGGTAGGGGTCTCGAGCGTCCATCATGAGGAACATGAGGATGGATAAAGACACCGCGACCGTGCTTAGAACCAAGGGGATCACGCGAACCATCCTTCCTTTTCTCCTTCTTCACTTGGAGTAAGAGACACTCTGAAACTGGACCCTTTTTATAAGCACCCTAATCTGACCGTTGAACCTCAAATGACCACAAATTCGACCGTTGGTTTATTTTGACCGTTGGGTCTCCTTATCCTCTATGTTGACCGTTGGAAATAAGATGATTTACCCCAAAAAGGATCGGCATGATAATTGTGTTTTTTGCTTTAAAGTGTCATCAATGTTAATTTAGTTTTCCCAAAATGATAATTTTATTTTATGTTTCTAAACGGCGAAAATTAATATTATGGTTTTCCATCCATTATACATATTAATTTGAACAATTGAACTCTTATTTTCTATTTATATCAAACTTGAAGGATTTTTATGAGTTATGTATATATATTGCAACAAATTAGATACATTATTTCTTTAATAATTTTACCATTATTAACTATATTGGAAACTTTATTAAATTATGATTTTATTTACAAATATCGCATCTTTAAGCTTACACAAATACTTTTAAGCAACCTATACTTTCTTTTCTTAAAGGAGTGTATCAAAATGTTTGCATGAGAGTATGAATTAAGGTAATTATTATGTAATTCAGCAAAGGAAAAATAAATAAATAAATAAACAAATAAATATATATTATGATGAATAAATCGATGTTTTCTTTAATTGATTAAATGAACCTCTAATTTTCCAAAATATAAAAATTATGGTTTAAAAATAATATACTTAATATAATAAGGCCAATAAAAATTTTGGTATTTTAAAATAGAATATATATATATATACCTATGTTTATATAATAAGATGTTTTGATTAAATCAATTTATAATTTTTATTTGACCAATGATTTTATTAAAATAGTAAAATTCAGATTAATAATTGAACTTTTTAAAACAAAAACAATGTTATAGTAAATTAATAATAATAATAGGTTAAATAAAACAATAAAATAACAGTAATTATAAGATAAAAATGTTGAAAAAAAAAGAAAGTAAATTATTTTAAAAAAATGAAGCCGCGTGTTTTAAAACACCGCGGAAATCAGGAGCCGTCCGATCCGGCTCTCTCAATCACGGTCGTCCGTGATTTTAATGTCACTCTGCATCTGAGCCGTCCGATCGGCCAGCGTGTAATCCCGGACGTTCGTTGTGTTTCACGTTTTCTTCCCCGCGGCCTCTCCATCCACCGATGCCACGTTCTTCTCCTTCCTCACGTCGCCAGACCAGTAGACTAGGGAGTCCCATTTTTCTTCATCTAGGCTGGTGTAGCCCGGCTGTCTCCCCCTTCCTTCAAGTCGACACTGACCCCGGATGCCTTTGCCGACAACTCCCCCGAAGTCTTCTTCTTCTTCTTCCGTTTTTTTTAAATTCCCTATTGCACCAAAGGCTGAAGGGCTTGCTTCTGGATCCCTGATCTCTTCGGCTTCTGGACCTCGGTTGATGCATCATCTCCTCTCCTCCTCCTCGTCGAACAGGTAAGGGTGTGTCTCTTTTTTTTAAGTTTCTGTAAACACCAGGTTTTATATATAGTTATATATATATATATGAATATACAGGTGATAATTATATATGTACACCTTCTGTTTTTTTTTTCATTCGGATCCTCCCGCCTTGACAACTCCCCCTCTCCATTCTGGTAAGGGTCAAATTATGTCTCTGAAGCTTTGTCTTAAACTTCGGTTTTCATATACACATATATAAGTATATTTGGGTTATATATATATTTATATGTGTATAACATCTATGTTTATACCTTCGGTCCCTCCGGCCTCGGTTACTTCCCCTCTCCAGGCAAAGAAAGAATCATGTTTTAATTTCGGTTGGGTTTTGACAAGATTCAGTTTTATATAAATATGTATATATTCATGATATATATATACGTTTATGGTATGTTTGAACCTGGTGCGAACCTAGAATTTGAGATCTCCCTCTTGGCTTAAAGAATCGGTTAGGAGTAAGGGGGAAGAGCCTCTTCATTGTTTCCTACCTTTTTATAAGTTTTATTTAGTTGTATACACTTGTTGTATAAAACATACAAGACCATATAAACATGTTTTACCTATTCCTAGAACTAATCTTGACAACCTCTTTGTGAAACCATAAAATTTGGGGTAAAGGTCTGAAGGTTCTGTTTTTATTTTGGGTGCGGGTTCTTACTTTTCACACCTTATGTTTATATATGTGTATATATATATACACATATATATACACATATGTATAAGATGATAAATGTAAGTATACAACCGTTCCTCTATGTTTATACCCCTAATTTTCTTTTTCGCCTATAAAAAATGGAGATTTTGAGTAATTGAAGGAATAGGTAAAATTATGCAAGTGAATAATGTATATTGTTGTTGTATATACATACAATTATGTTTATATACATTAATATGAACTTAGTGTCCATGTTTGCAATTATTACAATAAAGCATGATGAAGTTTATGGGTTGGTTGGATTTCAAAATCATTCTTGAAACTGAGAATTTTCATTTATCACTGCTTTGGATAATCAGGATTTTTCTTAAAATGGATAGTATGGACACCTTGAACTTTTATAAATGCATACATGTATTCATAGGTATGTACTCATGTTTATTTAAAGAGCTAATGGAAGAGTTTACACAATTATATACATGATTTCCCAAGATGGACTTGATTATGCACATTGTAACCTCAACTGCCTGTATTAAATGCCCATGACATCCATTTATCATCATATGTGTAAGTTATGAACAACCCTACTTAAATTGGTTATTAAGATGTTATGTAATGTTAAGTGTTATGTTCATTTTCTTGAAAACCCATGTTTTTCAAATGTTAAGATAATTGGTTATGTGCACGGAGTTTTAGCATGCATGTCATCACGTTTTTAATGATAGAATTGTTTTCAGGTTATGAATACATATGTGCAAATGAGGTTTAATTAAGAATGCATGAAACCCTATGAATAATGACCAAGTCAAGATATGTGAGGGATGTATAGGACTTACATGTGACGGGTGCGCCCGGAATTATATAGCGTAACAAGAATGATGTTACGGGTGCACCCGGAATTATACAACGCTCCAATGCATTGGGAAAAGCAGGAGTCTCATGAGACGAACATGTGCGACGGTCTTGACAGTTAGCCTTGACTTGAGCTAAGGAAACGGGGTGGGCAGTGAGCCTTGACCCATTAAGTATGTTATACGGTCTTGATGAAAATTCTTGACAAAGTCCAGGATTATACATTCCCTCTGCATGTAATGATAAAGGTTAATCAGGGGTCAGTTAAACTAACAGGACAACCCCTAGTTGAAAGCTCCCAAGATCATGAAAATGTACTTTATGTGACAAGAACTGTTTTTCATATGGTAAACCGTTAGATGATCTGCATTTTACTCATGAACCATGATATGCATGTTTTCCCTGCTTAGCCATATAATTCTTTTAGAATTAAAGTACCTTGTTTTTACATTCTACATTGTTTATTTTTCTTATATTCCGCACTCTGATCATGTTTCCATTAAAGCTCATTTTCAAGTACGTGCTTCTTTGTGCAAGTGGTTTTCAAAGAAAGATGAATTTCATGATGTAAGAAAAGATAATGTTTTGTTTTAGCAAAGTGTTTTATTCTCTTCAAAGAACTTCTTTGAGAAAGGATTTTCTAAAAATGTTTTAAAACCCCTTACTGGGCATTTTTGCTCACCCTACATTTTGTTAAAAATTTTCAGGTATGGTTGATACCTATGAAGTTAATCGGAAGCAGCTGGTTTCCCAGAATCCTGAGCCTCGCGATATTCTGTAGTAATGAGACATGTTATTTAATTTGTAATGATGTAATGTTAAGTATATCATGTCTCATTAAGCACCCTGGGTTTGGGGGTCTCTACAGTTGGTATTAGAGGATGGTTTCAGGAAACTCTGGAAAACCAGGTGATATAAATATATTGCTAAGACTAACTAAGTAAAAATGTTATAATTTTCAGATGGCTGATGTACCTACCGACCTTTTGTCACTTCCCACTGAGGCTCTAGGGAACATTATATCTCTAGCCAGTCGTGAGAACTTTCTGAATTATTCCCAAATTCGCATGATGTGTAAGCACTTGTACAATGTGTCAAACTCATCTAGGGTGCTTAGTATCCACCAGGGAATGGGGATGGATTATCTCCTAATGATGATGACCCAGTTTCCCTATTATGCACGTCGGGGAAGGTATCACGAAGGACTCTTCCGAGTGTTTACAACTGGCGAGGAATTTGGCACAATGCTAGATAACCCCTTTGAAGAAGCTCCTACTGCTGGAGACCTCCGAGCGGCTTACCTGTGCCAAACATTGAACTATGGATTCTGGGGCCAGTTAATGGACTTTGGAGCGTTGTAAAATGAGTCCACTCGTGTGTCTCTTAGGCAAGAAGTGTACACCGACGTTTCCCAACTCCACACCCCTCACGCTAAACTCAGGAGGCGTTATAAATGTTCCCATGAGTTTAGTCCTGTATGTTCATCCTGTGTGTGGTTTGAAGAGTTAGGAAGTTTTTCCACTCTTTGTGGCGTACGTCTTGTAAACTCAGACATTGCTCTGTAAACTTTTTCATAAATGAAAGTTCCTTGTTTCCTATCATGTCCTCACCTTATCTATGTTGTTAAGAGTTTTCCTTCGATGTTTGTTTTCAGATTGCTGGTCAAACAAAATTCTCATCCCTACCCGATGAGCTAGTAGAAGTCATCTTGATCAAAGCATGCATGATGGATTATCCATCATTTCTCCACCTGCGAGGGTCCTGCCAGCGTTTTCTCAATCTAGAAAAAGGTCCAGAGATTCTTCGGTTATGTCAAGAGGATGACCGCGTCTTTCACTTCATTGCGGCTTCTCAACTCCCCTGCTACAGGCGAAGGGGAAGATACTTTGAGGGCCTTTTCCAGTGTTTCACTCTGGCACAAAATTTTTCTGCCAGAGCATGTTTCCTCGTGGCCGCCCTGGATGGCCAGCTCAGTGGAGCTTACATGTTCCAAGTCTTGAACCTCAGTCTCCTCAACCGCATCATCCCTCTCAACTACCTCAAGCATGAGTTGGCCAGAAGAGTCATCAGGGAGTTTATCTACTTGGACGTTTCCGAGCATTTCATCCCACGAGCCTCCCATTGGAAGCCCATGTGCAGTACACACGAACAGGAGTTCAAGGAGCACTGTTCGAGGTGCATCTGGACTAGGGAAACAGAAGAGCTATGTGCCAACTTTGGTGTCCCGTTAACCGAGCCAGATCCGCTGTTTCGGTAGATTTGTACGTATGGAGTTTCTGTTTTTCTCTTTTTATGATAGAATTGCGAGGGCACAATTCTTTGTAGGGGGATGTAATGTAACAACCCGAGAAACCCTGTTTTGTTTTTGACAAGTTTTATTTTCAATGTCACTCGTTAAGTGAACCAAAAAACAACTAATAAGGTATTAATGATAAAATTCATCAAATGGATGAAAATTCCTTTTATTCAAATAAGCAACCTTTCGGCTACAACATCCACTAAGGTAAACTAACCGAAAATCCCAATTAAGAACCCGATTACAATAATGGGAAGGCCGCTTAAAACTACTAAGAGCCTGAGAATGCGGTAGGGGTATCGAGCATCCATCATGAGGAATATGAGGATGGCTAAAGCCACTGCGACCGTGCTCATCACCAAGGGGATCACGCGAACCATCCTTCATTTTCTCCTTCGGTCAGTTGGAGTAAGGGACACTCCGAAACTGGACCCTTTTTATAAGCACCCTAATCTGAACGTTGAACCTCAAACGACCACAAATTCGACCGTTGGTTTATTTTGACCATTGGGTCTCCTTATCCTCTATGTTGACCATTGGAAATAAGATGATTTACCCCAAAAAGTATCGGCCTGATAATTGTGTTTTTTGCTTTAAAGTGTCATCAATGTTAATTTAGTTTTCCCAAAATGATAATTTTATTTTATGTTTATAAACGGCGAAAATTAATATTATGGGTTTTCTTCCATTATACATATTAATTTGAACAATTGAACTCTTATTTTCTATTTATATCAAACTTGAAGGATTTTTATGAGTTATGTATATATATTGCAAAAATTTAGATATATTATTTCTTTAATAATTTGACCTTTATTAACTATATTGGAAACTTTATTAAATTATGATTCTATTTACAAATATCGCATCTTTGAGCTTACACAAATACTTTTAAGCAACCTATACTTTCTTTTCTTAAAGGAGTGTATCCAAATGATTGCATGAGAGTATAAATTAAGGTAATTATTATGTAATTCAGCAAAGGGAAAATAAATAAATAAATAAATAAATAAATAAATAAATATATATTATGATGAATAAATCGATGTTTTCTTTAATTGATTAAATGAACCTCTAATTTTCCAAAATATAATAATTATGGTTTAAAAATAATATACTTAATATCATAAGGCCAATTAAAATTTTGGTATTTTAAAATAGAATATATATATATATACCTATGTTTATATAATAATATGTTTTGATTAAATCAATTTATAATTTTTATTTGACCAATGATTTTATTAAAATAGTAAAAGTCAGATTAATAATTGATCTTTTTAAAACAAAAATAACGTTATAGTAAATTAATAATAATAATAGGTTAAATAAAACAATAAAACAACAGTTCATATAAGATAAAAACGTTGAAAAAAAGAAAGTAAATTATGTTAAAAAAAATGAAGCCGTGTGTTTTAAAACACCGCTGCAATCAGGAGCCTTCTGATCCGGCTCTCTCAATCACGACCATCCGTGATTTTAATGTCACTCTGCATCTGAGCCGTTCGATCAGCCAGCGTGTAATCTCGGCCGTTCGTTGTGTTTCACGTTTTCTTCCCCGCGGCCTCTCCTTCCACCGATGCCGCGTTCTTCTCCTTCCTCACGTCGCCAGACCAGTAGACTAGGGAGTCCCATTTTTCTTCGTCTAGGCCGGTGTAGACCGGCTGTCTCCCCCTTCCTTCAAGTCGACACCGACCCCGGATGCCTCGGCCGGCAACTCCCCCGAAGTCTTCTTCTTCTTCTTCCATTTTTTTAAATTCCCTGTTGCACCGAAGGCCGAAGGGCTTGCTTCCGAATCCCTGATCTCTTCAAATTTTGGACCTCGCTTGCTGCATCATCTCCTCTCCTCCTCCTCTTCGAACAGGTAAGGGTGTGTCTCTTTTTTTAAGTTTGTGTAAACACCAGGTTTATATATAGTTATATATATATGAATATACAGGTGATAATTATATATGTACACCTTCTGTTTTTTTTCATTCGGATCCTCCCGCCTTGACAACTCCCCCTCTCCGTTCTGGTAAGGGTCGAACTATGTCTCTGAAGCATTGTCTTAAACATTGGTTTTCATATACACATATATAAGTATATTCGGGTTATATATATATTTATATGTGTATAACATCTATGTTTATACCTTCGGTCCCTCCGGCCTCGGTTACTTCCCCTCTCCAAGCAAGGAAAGAATCATGTTTTAATTTAGGTTGGGTTTTGACAAGATTCGGTTTTATATAAATATGTATATATTCATGATATATATATACGTTTATGGTATGTTTGAACCTGGTGCGAACCTAGAATTTGAGATCTCCCTCTCGGCTTAAAGAATCGGTTAGGAGTAAGGGGGAAGAGCCTCTTCATTGTTTCCTACCTTTTTATAAGTTTTATTTAGTTGTATACACTTGTTGTATAAAACATAAAAGACCATATAAACCTGTTTTACCTATTCCTAGAACTGATCTTGACAACCTCTTTGTGAAACCATAAAATTTGGGGTAAAGGTCCGAAGGTTCTGTTTTTATTTTGGGTGCGGGTTCTTACTTTTCACACCTTATGTTTATATATGTGTATATATATATATACATATATATACACATATTTATAAGATGATAAATGTAAGTATACAACCGTTCCTCTATGTTTATACCCCTGATTTTCTATTTCACCTATAAAAAATGGAGATTTTGAGTAATTGAAGGAATAGGTAAAATTATGAAAGTGAATGATGTATATTTTTGTTGTATATACATAAATGTCTGTGTATATACATTAATATGAACTTAGTGTCCATGTTTTCAATTATTACAATAAAGCATGATGAAGTTTATGGGTTGGTTGGATTTCAAAATCATTCTTGAAACTGAGAATTTTCATTTATCACTGCTTTGGATAATCAGAATTTTTCTTAAAATGGATAGTATGGACTCCTTGAACTTTTATAAATGCATACATGTATTCATAGGTATGTACTCATGTTTATTTAAAGTGTTAATGGAAGAGTTTACACAATTATATACATGATTTCCCAAGATGGACTTGATTATGCACATTATAACCTCAACTGCCTGTATTAAATGCCCATGACATCCATTTATCATCATATGTGTAAGTTATGAACAACCCTACTTTAATTGGGTATTAAGATGTTATGTAATGTTAAGTGTTATGATCATTTTCTTGAAAACCCATGTTTTTCAAATGTTAAGATAACTGGTTATGTGTACGGAGTTTTAGCATGCATGTCATCATATTTTTAATGATAGAACTGTTTTCATGTTATGAATATGTATGTGAAAATGGGGTTTAATTAAGAATGCATTAAACCCTATGAATAATGACCAAGTCAAGATATGTGAGGGATGTATAGGACTTACATGTGACGGGTGCGCCCGGAATTATATAGTGCAACAAGAATGATGTGACAGGTGCGCCCGAAACAATAAAGCGCTCCAATGCATTGGGTAAAGCAGGAGTCTCATGAGACGAACATGTGCGGCGGTCTTGGAAGTTAGCCTTGACTTGAGCTAAGGAAACGGGGTGGGCAGTGAGCCTTGACCCGTTAAGTATGTTATACGGTCTTGATGAAAAGTCTTGACAAAGTCCAGGATTATACATTCCCTCTGCATGTAATGATAAAGGTTAAATAGGGGTCAGTTCAACTAACAGGATAACCCCTAGTTGAAAGCTCCCAAGATCATGAAAATGTACTTTATGTGACAAGAACTATTTTTCATATGGTAAACCGTTAGATGATTTGCATTTTACTCATGAACCATGATATGCATGTTTTACCTGCTTAGCCATATAATTCTTTTAGAATTAAAGTACCTTGTTTTTTACATTCTTCATTGTTTATTTTTGTTATATTGCGCACTCTGATCATGTTTCCATTAAAGCTCATTTTCATGTACGTGCTTCTTTGTGCAAGTGGTTTTCAATGAAAGATGAATTTCATGTTTTAAGGAATGATAATGTTTTGTTTTAGCAAAGTGTTTTATTCTCTTCAAAGAACCTCTTTGAGAAAGGATTTTCTAAAAATGTTTTAAAACCCCTTACTGGGCATTTTTTCTCACCCTATGTTTTGTTAAAAATTTTCAGGTATGGTTGATACCTATGATGTTATCGGAAGCAGCTGGTTTCCCATAATCCTGAGCCTCACGATCTTCTGTAGTAATGAGACATGTTATTTAATTTGTAATGATGTAATGTTAAGTATATCATGTCTCATTAAGCACCCTGGGTTTGGGGGTCGCTACATTGAAGGACCTGGATATTCTCATGGAATCCACTAGTTCTAAAAATGTAATATAAAAAATTTACCCCCTTATCCCATCTTTTAAACCTAACTATATGATGTTAAACTTGTTATCCAATTATCTTAATAATAAATGTTAAACTAAATGGTCACTATCACCATCGTATGATGTAATATCTTGTGAATTTCTAGCCCTTGACTCGGAAGAACCTCCATGCTGGTGTTATTCCCTACCTCATCACATTCCAAAATGATATGTGGCATGATAGACATGAACAAGAAATATTTTGATTCCATGAAATTTTTTATTAGGAACAATAAATTATTTTAACCCACTAGTGAGGTTTTTTTTATTTTGTTAGATCAAATAAGGCCCTAAAATTCACATCAGTATTTATTTTCCTTATAACACTACCTTAGAACGTATTAGTTATAGTTACATTAAATTAAATTATATACTGCGATTGTACTAGTATGATGTTTTAAACTATACATTCCTCTCATCATCCCCACATAAGAGGACAACTCTAAAATTTAAATGATGGCCCCTACCTAGTCACATTATTGAACCACATAAGATATGATTGCTACTTCACATGATACACATAGACACCTAGTCCCCCTCTCCTAGACACATATTATCATTTTTTTGAAAAGGTGACAGTATATTCATTATAAATAATCCCCCTTGATTTAAATTCACATCCAGATCATTTTTAATTGAACATAATACTATTTCACCCACCCCATTATCCTAACTATATGACTTAAAACTATATTTCCCAAACATTTCATGGATGAATGATTATAAAAGGAGTTACCCATGTTCATAGATGAATATCCATAAAATTAAAAATCATTGGTCAAAACTATACGACCATTTACTATGAAAATTAGGTTACTACTAATACTCTCCTTATAGAATGATTACATGTTTCTCTAATCTTTCACCAAGTAAACATTTTCCATTTTTATACTACCTATATTAAATTTTCTTGACATGTTACACTCCCATCAATATTAATTATTCATGATGGGGTATTCCTAAGAGTATTCAATATCTCATTGAACTTCTTTATCCATCATCAATATATTATATATCCCCATGATTTGTATTGAAATTGATATTTTATGTTCAAATGGTCTCCCCTACTATGAAAAAAAATGGAAAAAATAAGTCCGCTTCTACCCTAAGTATTTTTAACTATATTCTCCACCTATTTTATATCTAATAATTTTCCATCCATCATTGGAACATGAACCAAATATGACAACTTCTCTATCTAGTGCACACATCCTATAAGAGGTTTCAATATTAGTTTTACTATGGAACTAACATTTCCAAAATGGTCAATGGTTACCCAAAACGTACATCCCTAAACTCATTGTTGTATAATCTTTAGGACATAATTTAATAATATTCTTTACCCCCATTCTCATGTAGAATTAAAACACAATTTTTTAATCCCACATGAATTCTGCACATTATTATAGAATATCCAACCCTATAGTCTCACCATCCTAGTTTCCAAATCCATGGTTCTCAGAGGGAATCAATGATATATAATGATCCTAAAACCTAACCCTATATCCAAAAAAATAATTTAAATAAATAGTTGTATATTAGTATCTTATTTCTAATTATTATTATTAATCACATCATCTTTGCAATTTATAGTCACTTATCTTGTTAAAATTATGGAAATGAAAAAAACTAATAAAGGAAATTGAGGGGAAAGAATTGTTTTTACCTGATAAATAAATAGAAACAATAAGATTCATCCTTATATTTGAACTCCTCCATTTTAAAAAATAAGATGACTCTAAAGTACGTCCTAGTAAAGGGACCCTTCTACCTCGGCCAACATTTCCGAGTTGCCTCAGGGATCTGCAGATTCCTGGTCTGCTCTATCATTTCTTATTTAGTTGTAAGGAGAAACAAATTTTCATTGGTATGAACCTAAACATTATCTATCCTACACTATTCCTCCATTTTTTCATCCCCACAAAATAAAAAATTATTCTTCTAGTTGTTAGCTCAATTGGATGTTTATTTTGTATTTTTAAATGATGAATTCCTCATAACGTTGCACCTTCTCCCCCAGTCTGAACATTTATTCCATGAAAATGGAGTTCTTTAGTACATGTAGTTGTGTTTTTTGGAATCAATATCATTATATTATGTGTACACATGATCATATAGGGAGTCCCATTTCATCACATGGAAGTGGTGGTATTCCACACCACAGATTCCAAAATTCACCAATTTGCGGTGAAGGGACCCCATATGGCCTATCAAATCAATCCACGAGGTATAATTAATGAATATTCAGACACTACTGAATTCCATGTGTGATAAAAAAATGTTTTTATTTGGTTACATTTGACACACAATCTTTGATGTATTCTTGTGGTGTAGGTTGGTACTCGAAGAAGGATACAAGGACATCAATGATAAGGTCTTCCTATAGAACCCATTCTGTCAGACTGAGATCTATGTCGAGGGAGAGATCATCCACTCTTGTACTATCAGAAATGGAAATCTCCTATAACATTAGAGGTTCCAACCATACCCCTTTTTGATACACTAACGTGATGGGATACTCTCCATGGAATGGGACATAATTCTGCCATATAGTCAAATTATCAAATCAAAACCGAACCATTGAAATGAGTGTTGGGTTCTCAGGGCCCTTCTAACATATTTTGTTCATGTGGGTGTCTACTTTAAAACACTATTTCATGGGAGAGGAGGACAAAAATAGCGGTTTTATTGAACTATATCCATAACTAGGGTAGAATTAATCCATGGAAATAGGTATTTACTTAATGTGAATGAATGGATGATGTCCATCTCAATCACCCTATAATGACCCAAAATTTTACTAATAAAAATTCGTCTTGATCTGATTAAATGTATTATTATATAAAAGGGTAATATAACATATGAACTTATTTGGTTTTATGTCCCTCAAAATACTATTAAGAATTTTTACTATTGCTAATATAGTCATTGAACACTGATCACATGATTAGTAAAAACAGAGGGCTTTAACAAATCCAATTTACTCCGAAAACGGAAGTGATGACCCCATCTAGTAGAATTGCTTTGTACAAAGACCATTGGTCGAATCTTGAAAAGGAGGTTAAATCACTGGGCTTCTCTCTTGACTAAGCCTAATCCGAGATTCAACACGTTAATCTCGAACGTAACCACCTACTGGAGAAGTGGAAGTTGATAGAGATTACCACCCGAGCGATGTTATCCGATCCACCCCAAGATTCTGTCACCATCGCTCACCTCACCCTTCAATATTATGACGGTGTTATAAGTGGTTATTTAACATGATCCTAGCACGATAATTATTTTCATTATTTTTGTATATAATAAATAATATACATTCATTTTATAATTATTACTTTGTAATTAGTTTTTAAATCACAAATAGTATTTTCAGTTGGTATTCAATTATTAAATATATTATGTTGAATTAATGTATTTTTTAATTAAATAATATTTTAATAAAATATTATTAATAAATTAATTTTTAAATATAAATGATCTTATAATTCTTAGTAATATCGTTGTAATTTTTATTAATGTTTGAAAGAAGTTTTTGTCAAAACCCACAAATTTTCAATAAATGTCAGTTTTCATTTAAAAAATAAATACTCAAATATTTATAAAATTTTTAAGGTAAAATGAATATTATTTTTAGAATTAGGATGTCATAATTATTCAATAGTTAATTTTTCATAATTTTCTAAGAAATTTGAATTTTTGGGTAAAAATTAAATAACGGTTAATTATATAATGTGTTTTATGACATCATAATGACCTAATAGTGATTTAATAAAATAATATAAATAGTATATTCAAAAAATAAATGTTTTAACATTAAAATAAGGTTATTTTAGATTTTATTTATTTATTTTACAAAGCCTTAGTAGAACTTTCATGACTTATAAAACATGTTAACATTTTAAATGGATTTCTTTGAGAGTGTGACTCACCTCCACATAATAAAGCCTAATATTTTAACATGTTCGGCCATTAAACTTATAAAATAATTTTTTCACTCCCATTTGGAAAAACCCTTTGGCAAAAATCATGGTTTTGTTTGTGGTTTTGATTAGTTTAATGTGTGGTTTCCAATACCTAAATAATAAAGATTTCCCTCTATTTTCCGATATAAATCCACCCAAGCTCCCACTTCCTATTTACTAAAAGCCACTGGAGATCGACCAGACTCAGATATTCTATCTCTATAATCCTATAAATGTGCCCCAAGCACCCAATAATTTTCTCTAAAGCCTCTCTTAATCCATTGGGATCACACTTCGAAGTAAGGGATTTCATCTTTTTTCATTTTTATCTCAATTTATTATATTGTTATACCATTTTACTTTCAATTAATAATGTTGGGGTATTATTTCTCACCTCCCCTGTACTTCTCTAATTATGTTTTAATTATGCGATACCCCTTTATCTATCATTAATTCCTCCTATGTACACCCGTTACCATTCCAAAATTACGTAATGGATTTCTCTCTCATCATTTACATCCAAGAAGTTATTTTGTATTATGCTTCTAAAATCCATTAGATATGATGAGAAATGTATATATATATCCCCATAACTGTCAGTTTCATGTAAATATGATGATACACCACTTTCTCTCTCATCAATCATTTTTTATGAATTCTTATGTCACAAAGTTATTCTGCTGAAATTGCATCACAATTTTCCAAGCCAAAGTCATTGGGTAGTGAATACCATGCCCATTTATATATCAAGGGTATTCAACATAATTAAAATTTACTTATTGATTAAAGGTTTTAATGTATGAGTTCTAACTTCCTTTGTCATGGATCAAATAATGATGTTTAATGAATCCATGTTATATGATCCATGTGGCACACTTATGCATAAAAAGAAATGACTAAGAAGGGTGCACCCTGATAGTGCTCCAATGCATTGGGTAAGTATTAGTATCATGATATGTCAAGTGAAATGAGGGTTTACTAATGCTAATTAAAATTCAATGAGGGTTTACTTATTCTCCATATGAAATTATCCTTGGATCATGCTAATACCATGTTAATGTTGTTTCCACATTTACATGTCATAAAAATTATGTTATATCATGCCTTTATATTCATGTTTCTCTTTCTCTCCGTTGATAATCATATTACCTAACACTCTTTATGTTATTCCATCTTTAATACCTTAATTATCTTTATAGATCACCCTTTTCTTATGCATCTCCTTAGGTTATCCCATGCAATGCTAAGTATAAAGGAATGTTGTTGTCATATAAAAGAATTTTTCAATAAAGATGTGGTGTTTTATTTTCTAAGTTGTTATGAAATTTTCCTAAGCCCCAATGGTAGTAGACCTATCGATCATCTATGTGGTATCAAGTTATGTTTATATATAATAAAATATGTTTTAGTGCAAAATAAAGAGTCGGGTTGTCATAGTTGGTATCAAAGGATAGGTTTAGTTATTATTAGGATTAGGATTATCAAACCATAGTGAAAGCCTTCGGGATTAGACTAAGTGTAATAAAAAAATCCATAAATTTTTGTGAGTATTGATTAAGTGGTTTATCAATAAAATACATCCCTATCTGGATACGATTACGTAGAGGAAGCTTTAGAACATATGTATCTAGGGGTAAAAGATGAAAACACCACTTTGATCTAGACTTGAACGAGAACTGGTGCATGACAACGGGCCTTTCTTTAATCTTGGTTACAAAAATCCTAGGGTATATGATTTGGTAAATTTATTATCTTAGTATGAACCATTATTAAGGGAAAAAATTCTCCCTATGAATATAAGCTAGGAAGTAGATCATGGATAACATAGATTAAAGCCTAAGAATTCATAATTAAGGAAATAAGTGTAATTTATAAGTTATCAATTTTTTTCTTTGGATTACGCTTTATGTGTTACCCCTAACATTCCTTTTCTTCTAGCTAATAGATGATAATAGGAGTTCTTGGGCTAACAACCGATGTAATGATCAATGTGATGACTGTTCTAATGAGATGCCCAATCAAATGAGAGCATGAATCATGAACTTTTTCATGATAATCTCTCAGTTGACTCATGTTTTGAATAGAAACATGGGTCAATAATAATGTTAAATACCCCTAAGAAAGAACTATTCTAATAAAGAGCTTCATTAGACAATGACCTCTTACTTATAATGGATCATCTGATCCCTCAATTTTGGAACAATATATAAAATCCATTGAAAACATCATCTCTATATTTTAATGTTTCAAACAAGAGAAGTTTCTTATAGACGCTTATTATATGTAGGGTGAAGCTGATCAATGTTGGACATTGATAAAAAATACAAATCTTGAGGAGAGATCGAGGTGTTGGAATATACAGATTTCTTAAAAATGTTTTTTAACAAATATTTTCCTCACACCCCTTGAATTAAGATGTAAAGGGGATTCTTTTCCCTTAAGAAAAAAGATGATTAATCAATCAGAGTGTATGAGGAAAACTTCACAAGGCTTGCAAGATATGCCTCCTATTTTGTGCTTACCCATGAATGCAATGTTGATCGCTTCTTTGGTGGGATAAAAACCTTGCCTATAGAAATCCCTAGCGGTCTGTGACTTCAGGAGCTATGAGTTAATTGTTCAATGTTCCCTCAGGGTCAAAATGGAGATCAACGAATCTCAGGGGTATCATGGTAATAAGAAGCCTGAGGTAGAATTTAATTTTGGTGGTTTGATGGATAAATACAATGATGCTAAGAAAATTCAGCACCCCACTTTCCAGAGGTTCAGAAAGAAGCACCCTAAAAATTTATTGATAGGGAGGAGAAAATGCTTTAGGTGTGGAAGAGAAGGGCACCTGGATATTAACTTCTGACAAAAAAAACCCACGGATGGGATAGAAGAGAGAAACACTCTGTTTGACCCTCAATGCATTGTTCATCATATCAAATGAAAGGAACCAGTATAGTTTACAAACCAGTACCCGAGGCAAAGGGTTTTCATAGGCAACTGACAACCTCCAAGGTAGCAAGGGTGGAATTTTTCCATCACTACTGTCGAAGTGAAACTTGATAATGATGTTGTGACACGTACACTATTTAATATTTCAATAATAGAGAATGTACTTTTTTTATTATGGTTCTACACATTCTTTTATATCCTGAATGTTTAGTAGAACAATCCCAACACCACCATAAGTTATGGAAATAAAGATGTTAGTGAGACCAGAAAATGGGGAAATCATTGCATCCCATGAATATAACTCCTCCCCTCTCATAATCTGTGGATTGAACTTCCCGAGGAACCTCATCATACTCCCTATGGAGGAATTTTATGAAATTCATGGCATGTATTGTCTTTACTTATATAGATCCAAGATTAATTTCCATGAGAGGGAAATCAATATCCATGGGATGAATTGACCCCCGATTATGTACATGTGCAAGTAGGAGAATGAATATTATTTAGCACCATCCTATCAAACATTGATATTACTACCCTATGAGCATACGTATCTGGATTAGATGATTGTGTCTAATGATAAAACCATCCTTGAAGGCATGCCTATTAAGATGGAATTCGCTGAAGTGTTTCCCAAGGAATTTCCTGATCTTCCTCCAAGAAGAGATGTTGAATTCCCAATTGATCTTATACCTGGGAAATATCCAATATCCAATATTCTGTATAGAATAGATGTTTTGGATCTTGAGTAGCTAAATAAATAACTACAAGAGAATTTGGATAAAGGTTTTATACTCCCAGGTGCTTAACCATGGGGTACACCTGTCCTCTCAGTCAAGAAGATGGATGGGTCAATGTACCTTTGCATCGACTATCGCAAGATTAAGAAAACTAGGGTAAAGAATAGGTTTCTACTTCCCTAAATTGATGACTTTTTCGATTAGCTATGTGGAGCATGATACTTATCGAAGGTGGATTTTCGGTGGTGATTTTACCAAGTAAGGTTGAAAGGGAGGATATCCCCAAGACATCTTTTCATACAAGGTACAAGCACTATGACTTCATAGTAATGCCTTTCTAACACACTAATGATCCAGAAATCATCAGGGAATTGATGAATAGAGTCTTTAGAGATTACATTGACAAATTTGTGATAGTATTTATAGACGATATTCTAATATAATCCAAAAACATGGAGGAGTATGAGGAGCATCTAAACACTGTACTATAGATCTTGCGAAAGGAGAAGCTCTATACACAGTATAGAAAGTGTGAGTTCTGGTTGACTTATGTATCATTATTGGGTTATATCATCACAAGAAATGGGATATCTGTGGATCCTTCTAAGACAACTTCAATTAAGGAATGGACAAGGCCAACATCGGTGACAGATAATCATATGTACATGGGGTTAGCTGGATATTATCTACGAGTTGTGAGAAATTTTTCATGATTTTCAAACCCACTTACCAAGCTAACTCAGAAGGGAGTGAAGTTTTCATGGAGTGATGAATGTGAAGAGTGCTTCAAAGAGTTGAAAAGAAGGATTATAACTATGCCCGTACTCACACTGCCCACAAGTGGATAACTTTTTGTGAAATTCAGTGATCCTTCGAAGAAGGGCATGGGCTATCTATTGATGTAATATGAAAAAGTAATTGCCTATGCTTCAAGGCAATTGAATTTTCATAAAAAAACTATCCAACACATGATCTATAGTTGGCTGCAGCGATCTTCTCTTTAAAAATTTGTCGGTATTACCTCTTTGGGGAGATGTTTGAAATAAATACGGACCAAAAAAGCCTCATGTATATATTCATACAGAAAGAGTTGAACATGCTCCAATGAATATGGTTAGAGATGATCAAAGACTATGACTACTAAATCCATTACCACCTAGGTAAAGCGAACAAGGTGGAATATGCTTTAAGTTGAAAAGAACTAACGATTCTATCATTGATGGTAATTGAAAAGATCCAATCTTCTTAGATTTGATGATGGTGGAGATGGGAATCATAAATAAGAGAACATCATCAATCCTTTCACAAATGATTTATCAACCGTCTCTTTTGGAAAAATTAAAGGATGCTCTATAGGATGATGTGGGCATTCAGAAGAAAGTTGAAACTATCAGAAAATGGAAATCCTTGGAGTTCAATGTTACTGACGAAAAAATTGTGAGATTTGGGTCAAAAATATGTGTTCCATAAAATCCAGAGTTAAAGAAGGAACTTTTGGATGATGAACATAGTTATAATTTCTATATTCACCTAGGAAAGACAGAGATTTATTAATATCTCTGAGATTATTATTGGTGTGATAACATGAATAAGGAGATCACTCAGTATACATCAAAGCCCCTAGTGTGTCATAAATTGAAGGCTGAGAGGTAGAAGTCAAAGGGGATGATTCAACCACTACCTATACCAACATGGTATTGGGAATACGTCACTATAGACTTTGTCACCAGACTTCTTTAGACATCCGAAGGAAACAAAGCTATCTGGGTTATTGTGGATCGTCATAAAAAGACTGCACACTTCATTTCAATTTGAGAGGATTTATCACTTGATCAACTAGGACATATATACATCCAAGATGTGGTAAGGATACATGGAGCAACAATATATATTGTATCCAATCATGATCTGAGATTAAACTTTATGTTTTGGAAGAGTCTTCAACCAGCTCTGAATATTGAGTTGAGCTTCAGTAAAACTTATCATCCTTAAGCTGATGGCCAATATGAGCGGACTATCCAAAAACTTAAGGAAATGTTGAGAGCATGGTCAATGGAAATAAAAGGAGGATGAGATCAACATCTTCTTCTAGTTGAGTTCTCTTACAACAAAAATTTACACTCAAGAATCAAAATGGATCTTTATGAAGCCATGATTGGGAAGAGGTGCAGAACACCAACATGTAGGGATGAAGTTGGGGAGAGAAAAATCCTAGGTCCAGAAATGGTTGAAAAAATGGTGGAGAAGGTTAAAATCATGTAGTAGAACCTTAAATATTCTCAGAGTCGACAAAAGTGCTATGATGATAATCATCAACGAGACCTAGAGTTTGATTTTAGGGACATGGTATTCCTATGCATATCCCTGTGGAAGAGACTAATGAGATTTGGGAAGATGGGAAAACTTAGTCCAAGGTACATCAGACCTTTTGAGATTCTTGATCGCATTAGAGTAGTGGCCTATCCAATAGAACTCCCACCAAATATATCTAAAGTACATGATGTATTTCATGTATCACTCTTGAGGAAGTACATCCCTAACTCATTGCATGTACTCAATCCAGAGGTGGTACCATTGGATAATTGTCTCTCCTATAATGAGAAGCTATTGAAGATCTTAGATTGTAAGGAAAATGTTCGTTGAAATAATACAATGCCCCAATTCATGGTGTTCTGAAGAAACCATAATTTTAAAAAAGAAACGTTGGAATCAAAGGTAGTGATGAATCACAGTTACCCTCATCTATTTTATTATGGGAAAAGGAAATTTCAAGGGAGAAGTTTCATAAGGGGGGAAGATTGTAATGACCCAAACTTTTACTAATGAAAATTCCTCTTGAACTGATTAAATGTATTATTATGTAAAAATTTTATATACCATATGCACTTATTTGGTTTTATGTCTTCAAAAATACCATTATGAATTGTGATCATTACTAATATAACTATTAAGCAATTACCACATGATTAATATAAATATAGGGCTTTAAAAAATCCATTTTTTCAGACAAAGGAAGCGATGGACTCATCCAAAAGAATTACTCTGAATGAATCCCATTTGTTGGAGCTTAGAAAGGAGTGGGCATAATTGGGATTCACTCATGAACAAGCCCAATCCAAGCTTCAACATGTTAAGCTCAAATGGAATCACCTATGGAAGAAGTGGAAGTTAATAGAGGTTACCACCCGAGTGATGTTATCTGAACCACCCCAAGAGTCTTTCACTATCACAAACCTCACCCTTCAGTCTTATATGGGTGTCATAAGAGGTTATGTAACAATACCCCAGCACTATGATTATGTGCATTATTTTTTTATAGAATAAATAATATACATTCATTTTACTATTGTTACATTGTATGTAGTTTTTAATGCACAAATAGTATTTTTAGTTAGATTTCAATTAGGAAAAATATTTTGATGAATTAATGGATTTTTGAATTAAATAATATTTTAATAAAATTTTATTAATAAATTAATTTATAAATATAAATGATTGTATATTTTTTTTGGAATACAATTGTAATTTTTATTAAGGTTTGAAAGCTGTTTTTTCAAAACCCATGAATTTTCGATAAATTTCAGTTTTTATTTTAAAAGTTAAAATTCACATACATTAAAACATTATTTATATAAAATGAATATTATTTTTGGAATCAGGTTGTCAAAATTATCCAATGGTGAATGTTTCATTATTTTCTGAGATAGTCGAATTTTTGGGTAAATATTAAATACCATTTAATTATATAATGTGTTTTATGACATCATAATGGCCCAATGGTGATGTAATAAAATAATTTAAATGGGTTGTTATGAAAATATATGTTTTTCCATTAAAAGAATTTTTTTTAGATTTTTTTATTCATTTTACAAAGCCTTAGTGGACCCTTCAAGACTTATAAAACATTTTAACCTTTTAAATTGATTTCCTTGAGAGTGCAACTCAACTCTACATAAGAAAGCCTAATATTTTAATAATTTCGGCCATTGGCCTTATAAAATAATTTTTTCCACTACCCTTTTGAAAAAACCATGGGAAAAAACAACAGTTGGGTTTTTGGTTTTGATTAGTTTAATTTGTGGTGTCCAAAACCTAAATAACAAACGAATTCCCTATCTTTTCCTATGTAAACCCACCCAAGCTCCCACTTCCTCTTCAACAAATGACTTTGGATCTTGACCAACCTTATACATCCTCTCTCTAGTATCCTTCCAAGGTTCCCAATCTCCCATGATGCATCTCTCAAGCCTCTCCCAAGCTTTTGGGATCACACTTCCATGTAAGGGATTTCTTCCTTTATCATTTTTTTTCTCAATTTCATTATATTGTTATACACTTTTAATTTCAATTAAAACACTTTTAACTACCTCTATAAATCCCTAATTATTTTTAAATGATGTGATACCCCTTTATATCTAATTAATTCCTCCCATGTACACCCGTTACCATGCCAAATACCGTAAGGGTTTTCCATCTCATCATTTACATTCAAGAAATTATTTTGTATTATTAATATAGACTCCATTAGATATGTTGGGACATGTATCTATATAACCCACATAAATTCAATTTCATGTAAATATGGTGATACAACCCTTTCTCTCTCATCAACCATTTTTCAGTAATTCTTATGTCACATCGTTATGCTGCTGAAATTGCACTGCGATTTTCCAAGCCTAATTCATTCTGTAGTGAATACCATTACCATTTTTGTATCAATGGAATTCATCTCTATGAACACTTAATTATTGATTATAAGTATTAATTTATGAATGAAAAATTTCTTTATGATGGAATAAATTATGATTTTAATGAATCCATGTTATATGATCCGCGTGGCACGCTTATGCTTGAAAATAAATGATTCAGAAGGGTGCACGCTAATTGCGCTCCAATGCATTGGGTAAAGACTAGTATCTTGATATGTCAAGTGAAATTAGGGTTTACTCATGATAATTAATGTCCAATTAGGGTTTACCCATGCTCCATGTTCAATGATGTTTGGATCATGCAAATACCATGTTAAGTGTTGTTGCCACATTTCCATGTCATGATAATCACGCTATACCATGCATTTATGTTCATGTTTCTATTACGCTCAATTGATATTACTATTGAATAACAATCATTATGCTATGACTTGTTTAATCCCTTACTGGGATTTATATCTCACCCTTTTCTTATGCATGTCCTCAGGTTATCCCTTGAAATGCTAAGTACAAAGGAATGGTATGGTCATGTAAAAGATGTTTTCAATAAAGATGTGGTGTTTTATGTTCTAAGTTGCAATGTAATGTTCCTAATAACAAAATAAATGAGACCTATCAATATTCTATGTTGTATAAACTAAATTGTTTATGTAATAAAATATTTTTAAGCATGAAATAAAGATTAGGGTTGTTATACACCCTCTTGAACACTACATCATGAGTAGCATATTCCCTGAACATAATTTATAGGATTTTTTATTCTATGTAAAGTTATACTATCAAGGATCCTTCTATGTTAGTATAAATACCATTAAATTTTTATATATCCTTTAGATTTTCTTTTATGGGAGGTTTTCCAAATGAGATTTTTCTGATGAGTAAATAAGTTACAAGAAATAAAATTTAAAAGTAAATAATGTTGGGGTGAATTGAATTGAGGGTTTAACTCAAATATGAGTTATAATATTAATGGTTAGCCACTTATAAGGCTATTATAACCATGAAAGGGTGTGGCCTATAGAAAATGATCGAGAGAGTTAGGTATCTATAAGTCTCCACCTTAATTCACTGTGTGGACTCCCACAATAAAGAATTGGGTACAAACTGTAATGGGATGTCTCAATCACTTATTCACTCCAAAAATTTTAGTGTAGTTGATATGTAATCCATTATAGTTTCATCATCATTGGAAACTAACAATCTTTCCCCTTGATGAGTGGGTATGGGATCCCCATATCATCCTCTCGTCCAACCTAAATTGTGACTGTCCATCTTAATGAAAAATCCTAAACAATGTCTTAGTCACATAAAAATAAACTAAATAATGTTTTCCTAGACATATGAAACTAAAATTCACGATAACATCCTGACCAAATGAAATTAAATCTTTTCTTTACATTATGAAGAAAACATGGGATTCTATATGTAAAAAGGATAACTTACCTCATGTCAAGAGAATGAGATACCTCATGTCAAGAGAATGAGATACCTCAGGTGATTAGAATGATAAGATACCCCATATTCTAGGTAGATTATATGCATAATCATCACTACTTACCTTGTTTTCTCCCATTTTCAATAAAATAATCTTTACCACATAAAATTAAACTATATAGTGTGGTCCTTCCATGTGGTTGTAAACTACAAAATGGAACTACTTGAGTTTTTATTTGTGTTTCATAAAAGGGTACGTAGGATGCCACTATGAGGTTCAATGTTGCGACCCGACCCATTGGGACCTAAGTTTTGACTACAACAAGACAACTCCAATTGGATATGGGAAAGTGATCAACGCCGAGTAGTCATATCACACACATGGGAGGCCTTAACATATGGAACATTTATATATTCACATACATACAACTCCATGTAATAGTGCATAGGTAATAAAACTACTTATAAAAAATGAATTCATACATTTATATCCCACAATCAGAGTACAAAAATCTAATGAATGCATAAAATGAAAAAATATAGACCCAAAAAAACTAAAATATAATATAACATTCTCATAAAGAGGAATATTCTATCAAATGTGACCATTGGAACACAACTTAGTCTTGAACAAATATACTCCGTGGACTATCTACCTCCCTATTATCTTCCTCGTATGTGTCCTCTAGAGAATACACTGAATGGAATGCCATATGTACAAGGCATGACTTGTGTGGGTAGATCCTATGAAGGGGTATGTTTAAAAATACTCAATAGGTATAAAAAATACCCAAAAAAGAGATAAAATAAAAGTAAATATTCTACTCGACCAACATCCAAATGAGGAATCCCAAGAGATAGAGAAAAAGAAACACCATGTGGAACATGCTTAAACTATAAAAAACTAGTAAAATCATCTTTGAATCAAAATCTCATAAATTCCACATTCCACTTCTAGCTACAATATTCTACTCATGGCTCAAAGTTAATGCTCGTCCAGGTGATCTCACTCAATATGCCAAGCCATCCTATATGGAACTCATCCAAGAAATATCAATCATTAGAAATAGCTCTTGCATTACTAATTGAACTCATACTAGACATCAGTCTCTATCTGTTATTTCAAAACATAGGTATGATCATTTCCATCCCAAGTGAAATACATTAGATAGAAAATTATTTTCGGTTCATTCCATTACAAAAGTCACACTGGAACCCAATGGATCTCAATAATCAAATAGGTGATCTCATGGAACCATGATTGGGGTCTCCACTGGCCCTACTGGAAACATAGAATTTATCATCTCAGAAATAGGGGATCACATATAGGACCACTGGGGGACACATCGAACCCAATCTGGTACCCATGAAATCATGTCGCTCATCAAGGGGATCAGAACCAAGATATTTGGGGGATTAAAAAGACCCAACGATGTATCATATCATCTATAAATAGATAGGATTTCATTCCTAGGACCATTTTAAGATACCGCATACAAAATATCGATCTAACCGCTCTATAGGTTATTATACTCATGACGATACCATGAACCCCATTGGTACCCACTACAGAGTAAGGGATCACACTAACGATGATACCACAAACCCTTCTAAATCTAACAACTAAGTTGGGGATCAATTATCTGATGAGGAAACAAATCCTACTTGGATATATTGGAATATATGGGATCAACACCCTATGCATTAAGGTTATGATGATACTTCCAAACCATCCTAAGCTGGTGGATATGAAAGAAGATCCCACCTTAGACCCCTAGATGGATTCAAAAACACTATATAAGATCATTATATTAAGGGGACCAAAATCCTATGCTACGTATTTATTGCCACACAGTACCATTTTAGTTATAGAACAAGGTAATTTAATCAATTGATAATGTTCTATGCATCACATTAAATTAACCCACTATCCTCACATCGTGTCACAACTATCATGAAAAAACCATGGCCACCATAAAGTTAAATTGTAAAAACAACCAAAGATATTATAATTATTGGAAACCATGTGAGTCCTATATAAGATAATATGTGAGGGAGAATATTCCAATGGGAGTAAATGGTGTGTAACAACATTACACGGTGTTTCTAAAATAACCTCTACCCTTTACCCATCCTAATAGTTGGCATGAATTTTGTAATACAAACAACGTGTACAAGTAACACAATATGTGACCTCATTTGAACCTCTGGGAGTGTGAATAAATATACACAACATGATGTCAATGTCACTTCACATGAATTTAACCTTGGTACATGTTGTGTCTTGGAAATCAAGCTACTTGGTCATGTCCTTAGCCTAGTTATATATCAGACCCCTAGTATCTGTGTACCTGATTGTGTATGCCTACTCAACTATTTAGTGGGACATGGAAACCATAGACATGTCCCTTGACCAAATGACCTAAGTTAAGTATATAGAATGTACCCCAATTACACTATGTGTAGTCAATAATGAGCAACTTATCAAAATTTAAATAACATACCTCATGGGATACTTTGAACTACACACTGTTTGATTGTGAATTTTGAATTCAAATTCCCTACGAGATTCCCAAAACTCAATGATTTCCACTTAACCTCACAGACCAACCCTAAGGGATCCCTATGAGTCATAATAGGGCTCTAAAAACATTAAAAAACATAGGGGATACAAATGAAAAACTCAAAAATCATCCTACCTAATGGATAATTCAAAGGCATGGGGTCTAAAATGATCGGAAACATACAGCACCTCAATCTGGTGATGATCATCATAAAAAATACTGATTGGAGGTTTCATCTCACCTTTTTATTCATTGGGTTTTCTGTCACACAAGTGAGACTCCTCCTATTTCATGAATGATAACCCAAATATGGGAGGGTTTATTAATTTAATTTTAATAAGTTAATAAACCTCCATTTATCACCACACCAATGGTCACCTCTAACCAAGATCCCAAAACTAAAAAAACATTTTTTTGCACATAGTTTAAACACCACATTATGTACTCAAAAATGATATCATATTTATGATCAAATATTCTAATTTAGAGTTATTCCACATTTACAAAAAAACTATTTCTCTATGATAAACCATATTTAATATTTTGAATATAACCACATCGAGGCTCTTCATGCCTCAGAATCTAACTATGACTTAGTGCTTGGATTTGAAAATATTCCTAGAACTATTACCAAGTCTTACATGGGATAATCAACATCACTAAACTATCCCTAACATCATTATTTTCATTCATTAAAGTAAATTCCATGTCATAAAGGGTATCAAAATTTTCTCACAATTGGGTCTCCCACATGACACCAGTGAGATCATGAGAGGGTACCCATGATGTCTACAAAACCATTCTAAGGGGAACAAAAAAATCCTAACTGTGACCAAAGTACGTCTCTGACCAGGTCAACCACATTAAATTAAACATGCATTTATCTTCTCATCTTTGATAGGTATAAAACACAAAACACCTGGTCCATCTTTTCTTATAGAGTCTATATTTACACCACCTCACTAACTAGATATATATAAAAATGTATCCTAGTAGTTATAATATTACCTTGGATGAACTACACCCATTAAATCTATCCCCATCACCAACACTAGTTCCATAGAAACAATCTCACTCTATCCCAAACCAATGTAATAGTAAAAATTATGGCCTCTCTAACATGGAATCAAATATTTCTATACTAGTAGTGGTGTTTCAAATACACTATGACAACATGAAAACTCAAATAATATTCTACCAAACCGAATGGTTTGTTCTATGTGGAACAACCTCCCCTTCTTGGGTGTAACACTAAATTAACAAAACCTCCTCAACACCTCTTCCCACAGCATGTATGGGGTATTCATCAAATCAGAGAAGGCCAACATATTCCCCACCATTAGAAAACCTCTCACACCCCAAGGTTTTATAAATAAATTTAATATATAATGTAATTTATAAAACACTAAGTCTATGAGAAACAATAATATTTTTGTTTATAGGTGACAGTTATAACCTATCCACCAGACATAAAGTTTCCTCTTCGGTGTTTTAAATTTTGAAAAACAGACATAAACGATTGCGGTCGTTAAGATATTTAGATTCTGATAGAATCAAAAAATATTTTTGCTGAATAGTAACATAAAACATATGAATATTATTATACCCATATGAATAGTAATATGACCCTTATGAATAGTAACCTCACCCATGTAAGTATGAATAAATTTTAGGCACCATATAAATGTGAGTGAATATTTTATAAATTAATAATTACTATTGGAATTTTTGTGAGTAATAAATATTGAATTACAATTTTAATTTAATAAATAGATTTAAAATAAAAATAATTTTTATAAAATGTATTCCTTTATAAGAATTTTGTTGTCCTATTATATTAGGATAATTTTAGGAGACCATAGTTAATTAATGAAATTTTTATAATAAGAGTTTTAAAAAAAATATGTATTTTTAAAGAAAATAATGATTTTATTTAAAAATTAAATGTTACTGTTGGTCGGAGTGGACACTCAAGAGGGGGGTGAATTGAGTTCCAATTAAAATTTCTGTTAAAACATTGTCTAGTTAAAATCCCCCGATTTATAAAATAAGTTAAACTGTAGTGAATTTATACAGATTGTAAATGTTCACTTAGATTCTCAAAGATTGATTAGGTCTCAGATAGTTTAACCACAAGATCAAACTAACTTTTGAAACTAATCTACTTATTTACAATAAGTGTAAACACTTGTTAATATAACTGTCAACGTAGATTCAAAATAATTTTGTTAAAGTAATAGCAGCGGAATAAATATAATATATATCGTATATATTAAACATAAATAAAAGATGCAAAACAGATATAACAAGAGGTTCAGTCTCAAGCTGAGACTTAGTCCTATCAAATTTATATAAATTTGATCCACACCCTGGATCGGGGTTAACAACAGTTTACAAAACTGTCTAGGTCCAAGACCTCAACCACTGTTATTCGTGGGAAACAAAACAACAGAAAACTAGTTGTTCAGGTCACACACGACCTCTACCACTATCCCAGTGGGAAATACAAGATGTAAGAGAGTTGAGTGAGGATTTACAAATCCTCCAGTTAGAGTACAGGAGACAGTGTGTGTGTAAAATACAGCATATAACACACACTACTCAATATGTAAAAATATAAATCACAGAGCAAATATTTAGAGTTTAGAAATGGCTCTAGTGATTGTCGTGTAGTTTTGGACTCCTTTGGTTGATCAGAATTCACTCTGAGTTTGCTTCTGGTTTTTGTCTGGAAAACAGAGTATCGTCTGTTTCCTTGACTTCCAGGTGTAGAGACAGTCGATGAAGCTCTTGTGTTATGTTCTCGTTCTCAGCTCTTCGTGTAAGTTTAGTCATCTCTTTTCATTTATGCTCTGGTTATTCTTCCAACACACCTCGTGGTATGTATATGTGTCGAGACGTGTCAGGCGTGCGTTCGTGCATTCATTCGTTCGCTCGCTCATATATTCGTATATTCTCTAATGCAGCTCGATCCTCTTTATATTCCACGAGTTCTGGCAGTGGGAATGATTCCGTTCTCATAGGTACGAGATACAGTTTCCTGTTAAGCCAACAACTATCATTAAATAACATTAATTACATTAAAAACAACAAATATGACCATTAGCATCACTTAAAATAATATTGACAAAAGCTTAAGGAACGGTGTCACAGTGATCATGGAGACGGTGTCTTCTTCACGGTGTCTGATCACGATGTCTGGTCACGGTGAGTCCTTCACGGTGTCTTGGTTAGGGTGAGTGGTCAAGGTGTCTGGTCACGGTGTCTGCTCACGGTGTCTGGTCACAGTGTCTGGTCACAGTGTCTAGCAACAGTGAGTCCTTCACGGTGAGACCATACTTAGACAAAAAAAAACTGTATTTGGACTAAGATAGTGATATGCAGAATATGATTTAAGGTAACTCATTAAAGATAATATATGAGAGAATTTTAATTATGCATAAAAATTGTAATGAGTAATTAACATCCATAATATTTGTTATTATAAAAACATGATATGCACCTATTGTTTAGTTTGAAGAGCATTAGAAAGATGTGCACTGAAGATCAAGATTAATTAACAGTAATGAGATTTGTGATTATTAAAACATGAGTAACACATGATGAGTCCAACAATCTCCCCCTTTTTGATGATCACAAATCACATATAGGCAGAATATAAAAGATATGTAATATTAAAGATACTAGCATAGCAAAAACATTATAGAACAGATAGTTGCAATTTTTCTCCCCCATTTATACTATTATAGAACTGATACTTCTTGTAGGTTTTCTCCCCCTTTTGGGATTATCAAAAAGTAGAGAAAATGAAATGAAACTCGGAAATTATCATTAACCAATGCATTCATAATAAAAAGTACAGGAGAAGTACAAACTGGAAACAAGAAATGACATCCCATCAAAAAGAAATACAGGCGGTAAACTCTTTAGGGATCCATTTTTGTCTTGCCTTTATCAACAACAAGAGCTGGTGCTGAAGTAGAAGAAGGAATAGAAGAGGTAGAAAACAAGGGTAAGGGTAGACCATCAAAAATATATAGAGCCAAAGTAGGAGCAGTAGAAGATCTAGGCTTAGGTTGGTCAAGAATGACTGGCCGGATCTGAGAAAGGGCTTGGCTAACTGTCATGGTAGTAGATGCTAAGGCAGGAAGTCCAGGTCTAAGGGGTGCAGCAGCTGGAGAAACTATAGCAGTACTCTACACATGAAGATACGGCTTCAAAAGATTGATGAAATCATTAATGATTTCACCACCATACTACACAGCCTTTTCAAAATCATCCTTATTCTCCAGAAATCTGTCCAACAATCTGGTGAACTATGAAAGTTTCTGAACTTGTGCTTTAAAAGCTCGAGTCACCGGAGGGATTCTCAGATTTTCCACAAGATATCTAAATTGATCTGTCATGTCACTGTTAGAGAAAATCCGGGAAAGATATAAATCTATTTTCTTGGAAATCTCTTGTTGAGCATAATTGGCTATCTTTGAATGGATCCTAACCAAGTCCAATGCTCTATCACTGTTCTTAATTACTTCTGACAAAGAAGATAGATCCAAGCCACTAAAGGCATTCTGTAATTCTTCCTTAATTAAGGATCTCAGCAGAGAATCATCCAAAGCAAGTGTGGAGGTCTGACTAGAAGCAGGTGAAGCCTTGACAGCTTCGGTTAGAACATTGAGTTGTTTCATAACTTTTTGCAGACATCCAGTGTATTCATCTGTAAGCTTATTCAGAGTTTCCACAATCTCTCTCATGTATTCCAGCATCTTTGTGTGCCTTTTTCCAATCTTTTCATCAAAAGATAGAAGGTAAGGATGAACTTCAGACACAATCTCCCTAGTAAGGAGGGAATCGGAAGACTCAGGTGAAACTGCAGCAGGTGCAGGGGCCGAAACAGGAGCAGGCTTTGATCTCACAGATAGCTCACTCTGCAGACTTGCTACCATAATTTTCAGATTTGCAACATCAGCACTCATTAGATTATTCTCTACTCGGACTTCTTGAATTTCTTGGATCATCCTTGGTTGAATATGCAAGATAATATTTTCCAAGGGAATTGATGCATCTTCTTGACTTAATTGAGTCACTGGGTGAGGTTGAGTGGAGACACTTTTCTCAAAACCATCTATAAATGTCTCGCCAAAAGCTTTCAGATCATCTTTGGTTACAAAGGAATGAAGCTCAGGTAAGGATGCAGGTAAACGTATAGGCTCAGATTCTGGTTGAGTGTCAGAGTCATCTTCAGACTCAGATTCTGATCCAGATTGAGGTTGGGGCTCTGATTCTGGTTCTGAATGAGCTATGGACTTCAGTTAAAACAGAGAAGAAAGATCCATTCTAGTTGCAGTCACTTTTTGTGACTCATTCACATCATAAAAGCTTGGGAAATCATACCGAGAGTGTATAAAGAAAGTGACAGAAGGTTGAGAAGCTTCACCAGACCTAGCTTCCACAATATCAGGATTTCGAGTTTCCTCCCCCTCAACTTGTGCTTCCCTTTCAGATTCTTGAGGTTCAGGAACATGGAAAACATCCACAGGATCATCCCTAATCTCTTCAGCAAATTCTTGTCTTGCCGGATGAAAGCCAATTTCCAGTCTTTCTTCAGCAGATAGAATAACCTCAGGAACCGATTGTTCCACTGGATAAGCTTCCAGACTGGCTTCTTTCCCAACAGAAAGAGTCTCTTCAACAAAAACTTCCTCAAAGGTTTCTTGCTGTTCTGAACCAGGAAAAACTAATTTCCTTACATCATTTGGATGAGCTTCTTCCTCACTAAGAACAAATGAAGGATCCTCAGTCCTTTCCTTTCCAACAACAACTTCCTCTCCTTGAGGTATTTCAGAAGGGATAACAGCAGGGATAATAGCCCTTTCGACTTCAACAGGAACTGTTTCCATTAGAGGTATTACAGATTATTCTCCAGGTGGAACTTCAGCTGTTACTTCTTCTTGTTCTTCTTCTTCTGAGTACTCATCCACTTAATCTGGTTCCAAACTAGGATCAGATAGGTTCTTAGGCCTTCTTGGATTGTCAACAGGACTAAAATTTTTATACAGTTGATCGCTATCCTCAACCCATTTCTTTTTCCAGGGATTCCAGCTAATCTTCATCCTTTTGATGATAGGAATGGATAGGTAGAAATCAAAGTCCTCTAATTTTTCTTCATTCTGTCCAACCATTCCTTTTGATACTAACATGGCTGAAATCATCCTTGAATAAAATAGGGAGGTGGATTTGGAAGTTACTTTGATCAGCTCACAGATATGGTTGATAACATACTTATACAGATTGATCTTTTGGCCATTCATCAACAGGTGAATCAGGAACACATCCCAATACTTCATCACAGCAAAATCTCCTTTTCTTGGACTAATCAAATTCTGAACAAACTTAAACAAAAGTCTTGTCTCCCCATCCAGTTCAGCAGCTATGGCCCTTCCCTTGGTTCCATTTTCAGTTAGATTTTCCAAAGCGGTTTCTAGGTCAAAGATGTCAGTTGTTAGAGGAGGGTATCTTTGGTAATCTTCACACACTCCTTCATGTGGAATTCTTAGGCATGAATCCCACAACATTGAAGAGAAAGTTCACTTCTGACCATCGATCCAGCTGGTCACCAAAAAGCTTTCTCCAAACTCAAAAGAGAACTTCACATACTGATAGAATTGAGATATAAGCCTCGGGTAAATCGGTCTATTCTTTCCAGTGAACCATTCAAGCCATCCTTGTTCTTTTAAAACTTTCAAAACTAATGATCTGCTAGACAGCAACCATTCAGGGCAAACCTCTTTTTCATGTACAACTGTACGGCTTACCAGGTTTGGGTTTAGAGGTACTTCGAGAGCTATCCTCGGTATCCTCATATGTTTCTTAGAGCGGCGCTTCTCAGACGAGGGTAAAGATGGATGCTTCATCCTTGGCATTCACTAAAGGTTCGGGTGAGAGGGAAAAGAAGGTTCAGAAGAGAATTAGGGTAAGGAGTCGAATGAAACCCTTAAGTTTTATCATTTGGGAATGTCAAACGTCATAAAAACACAAACGCGGGAAATCAAATAGCGATGAAATAAAAATTACTGCGACATGGGTAAAGATAAAATAAAAATAATAAAAATTATCATACTTCTCACGGTGAGACAGAAAACTAGACATCACGGTGAGACAGTTTATATTCATCACGGTGAAACAATGAGCAGTTTATATAGTCACGGTGAGACAGTGAGTTGTCAGACCGTGAGCATAAAAATAGTAACTTAGAAATAGTAAGATATTCATTTATGATTAATCATACCAAGATAATGTATGATGTAGTATAATCTTTCATAATTTAATGGTTTAGTGAATATATCAGCAAGTTGATATTCAGTAACAATGAATTTCAAAGTGAGATCACCTTTTTTATAATGATCCCTCAAAAAGTGATGTCTTACATCAATATGTTTTTTCCTAGAATGAGAAACATGATTCTTAGAAATATTAATAGCACTTGTGTTGTCACAATTTATTGAGACATGTATGAATTGATATCCATAGTCTAGTAATGTGTGTTTCATCCACAAAATTTGTGCACAACAACTTCCAGCAGCTATGTATTCAGCTTCTGCAGTTGAAAATGCAACAGAATTTTGTTTCTTACTACACCATGATACTAGTGACTTGCCTAAAAGATGACATGTTCCAGAGGTGATTTTTCTATCTAGCTTAAATCCAGCAAATTTAGTATCAGAATAACTAATTAGTTCAAATGATTGTCCTTTGGGATAGAACAGTCCTAAATTGGGAGTATGCTTAAGGTATTTGAAAATTCTCTTTACAGCATTAAAATGTGACTCTTTAGGGTTTTCTTGAAAACGAGCACACATACACACACTAAACATAATATCAGGACGACTAGCAGTCATGTAGAGTAGACTTCCAATCATTCTTCTATAAGTGGTTTGATCAACAGATTTACCATTTTCATCAAGATCCATCTTCTAGGTGGTACTAATGGGAGTGTCACTACTTTTTGTGCTATCCAATCCAAAATGTTTTAAAAGATCTCTAGTATATTTACTTTGAGTTAAAATAATTCCATCATCATTTTGAAAAATTTGAAAACCAAGAAAGAATTTATGTTCACCCATTAAACTCATTTCAAATTCATTTTGCATCATTTTTGAAAAATCAGTACATAAAGAATTTTTAGAAGATCTAAAGATAATATCATCAACATAAATTTGTACTACTAAAACATCTTTAGAAATTCGTTTTATAAAAAGAGTAGGACCAGCTATTACTTTTGTAAAACCTTTAGAAATTAGAAAAGTACTTAATCTATCATACCAAGATCTTGGAGCTTGCTTTAAACCATATAAAGATTTTGATAATTTGAGAATATGATTTGGAAAATGAGGGTTTGAAAAACCAGGTGGTCGTTCAACAAAAACATCCTCAGCAATATATCCATGTAAGAATGAACTCTTGACATCCATTTGTTATAGTTTGAAATTTAGATGTGCAGCATAAGCAAGTAAAATCCTAATAGCTTCTAATCTGGCTACTGGAGCAAAAGTCTCCTCCTAGTCAATACCTTCTTCTTGACTATAGCCTTGTCCAACTAGTCTAGATTTATTTCTAACTATGTTTCCGGATTCATCTACTTTGTTTCTAAACACCCATTTTGTGACCATTGTGAAAGTGTCCTTAGGTCTTTCAACAAGATTCCAAACTTTATTTCTTTCAAACTGATTGAGTTATTCTTGCATAGAAATTACCCAAAATTCATCATTAATAGCATCATCAATGTTTTTAGGTTCAAGATGTGACAATAAGGCTTGATTTTCAACATGATTTCTAAGTGAAGATCTAGTATGTTTCCCTCTATCAAGATTTCCTACATCAACATCTAAAGGATGATTCTTCAGAATTCTAGTTGATCTAGTAAAGGTAGGGCTAGAAATTTCAGGTTCCTCAACAGGTTGGGAATCAACCGAAGCAGGTTCTGGAAAATTTCTCGAACTGGACGTTTTAACTATAGGTCCACTGTCCTTATCATTAAGGTACAAAACAAATTGATAATCTTCAAGATTTTCAAGAGAGGTTTTAGGCTCATGTGGATCAGTTTCATCAAACTTGATGTGAACAGATTCTTCCACACACATGGTTCTCTTATTGAAAACTCTATAGGCTTTACTAGAAGTAGAGTAACCTAGGAAAATTCCTTCATCACTCTTGGATGAAAATTTGTTGAGATTGCCTTTAGTATTAAGAATAAAAACTTTTCAACCAAAAACTCTGAAGTAGTTATCCTTGGGTTTCCTATGGTTCCAAAACTCATAAGGGGTCCTCTTAAGAACATGTCTGATTAAGACTCTATTGATTATATAACAAGCTGTATTTACAGCTTCAGCCGAAAAATAAACAGGCAGGTCATACTCATTAAGCATAGTTCTAGCAATTTCTTGCAGAGTTCTATTCCTTCTTTCTACTACACCATTTTTCTGGGGTGTCCTAGGGGCAGAGAAATTGTGACTATAGCCATTGTGAGAGAAATAAGATTCAAATTCATAATTCTAAAATTCACGGCCATGATCACTTCTCAGAGTTTTAATCTTAAGTCCACTAAGGTTTTCTATAGATTTTGATTATTTAACAAAGTAAGAACAAGCTTCACTTTTGTGAGCTAGAAAATATACCCAAGTATATCTAGAAAATTCATCTACTAAGACATAGACATAGTGATTCCCATTTAAGCTAGAAACTCTAGATGGTCCAAATAAATCCATATGAACCAACTCGAGAGGTTGAGAAGTTGAAACTTCTTTCTTTTATTTGAAAGAAACTTTATGTTGCTTTCCCTTTTGACAGGGATTACAAACATTGTCATTTGGAAACTCATGTTTGGGTAGGTCTCTAACTAAGTTCTTCCTAGCAAGTTTTCTAAGAGAGTGTATATTGAAGTGTCCTAATATTCTGTGCCAAAGCCAAGACTCTTTATGAAAATAATTTAAACAAGTAATATTCTGCTTAGATAAAGAATTTAAATCAACAACATAAACTTTTTCATTTCGCAGGGCAGAAAATACTAAAGCTTGTTTAGAATTAAAAAAATTGCACGAATCATTTTCAAATTTAACATTAAAACCATCATCACATAACTGAGAAATACTTAACAGATTATATTTAAGTCCATCAAAAAATAAAACATTAGAAATTAATACTGAGTCAGTGTTACCAATCTGGCCTAATCCGATGATTTTCCCTTTAGAATTATCACCAAAGGTGACAAAACCTCCATCAACTCTGACTAAGCTTTCAAAGCATGAGAAGTATCCAGACATATGTCTTGAACATCCACTGTCCAAGTACCAGGTCTTCCTACATGATCTCTTTAAGCAGGTTTCCTACAAAACAGATTTAGATAGGAAATGATTTTGGTACCTAGATCTTCTTGGGTCCAGACAGGTTAGAAATCAAAGCTTTTGGTACCCAAATTTGTCTTATGGGTCTCATGAAAGGTGTAGAATCAACAGAATTTTAAAGATAAAACTTATTAGATCCATAACTATGAATATAACTAGTTGAAGAATATAAATGTCTAGAACTAGAATTAGCAGCATTCTGTCCAGATTTATGAATAAATCTATTCTTAGTAAACTGTCTCTATCCAGGTTTTTAGCCAATTCTGGTAGTGTATTTTGGTGCAACTTGCTTTCCTAGAATTTGAGTTAGTGTATACTTTCCATTTGTGAATTTCTCTAAATCCTTTCTGAGTTTCTCATTAGATAATTTTATTTCAGTGTTTTCTTTAAGTAACCGAGCATTCTTTTCCATTTCAATATCAAGATCAGATTTATGTTTAACAGTTAAAGCATACTGTTTCTTTAAACCTTTGTATTTGTCTTTCAGCTCATTACATGTTTCTTCTAACATATCACAATATTTAAATAGTTCATATTTTGACATGTCATCAGAGTCAGTATCATCTCCAGAATAATAAGAATTTAAAGAAGGAGTTTCAGTTGTTACCTCAGAAGTGTTTGTCATAAAACACATGTTTGCCTTATTTTTGTGTTCAGTTTCAGATACTTCAGATTAAGTGGAGCTATCCTCAGAAGCGCTCCAAGTAGCCTTCATAGCCTTTTTATACTTACTGTCCTTGTAATCACATTTCTTCTTGAATTTGAGCTTTGGGAAGTCTGCTTTAATATGTCCTTTCCTTTTGCACTCATAAAAGACAACTTCATTACTTTTATCTGGATTTTCCCAATCCTTCTTCCAATGTTCCTTATTGTCATACTTTCCTTTGTAATTTGATTTTCTGAAAAAGTTCTTCTTCCAATAGAACTTCTTAAACCTTCTGGCAATGTGATCCATTTCAGCATCACTATCATAAGCACTTTCACTGTCTTCACAGCTTGAACTTTCGTTTATAGCTTGAAGCTTCTCTTTATCTTTATTCTTTGAAGTTGAAGTCTTGAAAGCAACAGACTTTCTTCTAGGTTCATCATCTTCTTCTTGGTTCACCTTAAGTTCTTCCTCATACATCATAAGCTTACCAATGAGTTCTTTAACAGGTAGAGCATCAATTTCACATGACTCTCTGATTGAAACAGATGTGCCTCTCCATTGGTCTGATAAAAATATCAAGATTCTCATAATTTGTTCTTTTGCAGGAACAACTTTTCCAAGTGAATTCATTGTATTGACTATCTCATTAAACCTGAGATACATGTCAGAAATAGGTTCATCAGTTTTCATTTTAAAATTATCATATTTAATAGTATAAGTGTTTAATATCATTTCCTTAACATTAGTTGTTCCTTCATGAGAAACAGCTAAGGTATCCCAAATTTCAAAAGCAGTTTTACAAGTAGAAATTCTATTAAACTCTTTATCTCCTAAATCACAGTACAAGGTATTCATGGATTTACAATTATTATTGTAAGAAGACTTTGTAGGTTCATCCCAAGTAGATCTAGCAGTAGTGGGAAGTTTATATTATGATTATATGGCAGTCCATATATCAAAACCTATGCTTTCTAAATGAATATTCATTTTAAGCTTCCATTGGGCATAGTTGGTACCATTGAAGAAAGGTGGCCGGTTAGTAGAAGCACCCTCTAGTCTATTATCCATAACTAGATTTTAGAAAGACAGTTTAAAGAGAAAAAAATTAGAACTAAAAGAAATTTAAGATCTTTAGAGATGCAACTAAAATCATAGTTGAAAAATAGAGAATTTTAAAAATCTTTGAACAAACAAAAACAAACCTTTGATACCAAATGTTGGTCGGAGTGGACACTCAAGAGGGGGGTGAATTGAGTTCCAATTAAAATTTATGTTAAAACATTGTCTAGTTAAAATCCCCCGATTTATAAAATAAGTTAAACTGTAGTGAATTTATACAGATTGTAAATGTTCACTTAGCTTCTCAAAGATTGATTAGGTCTCAGTTAGTTTAACCACAAGATCAAACTAACTTTTGAAACTAATCTACTCATTTACAATAAGTGTAAACACTTTCTAATCTAACTATCAAAGTAGCTTCAAAATAATTTTGTATTTTTAAAGTAATAGCAGCAGAATAAATAAAATATATGTCGTATATATTAAACATAAATAAAAGATGCACATTAGATATAACAAGATGTTCAGTCTCAAGATGAGACTTAGTCCTCTCAAATTTATATAAATTTGATCCACACCCTGGATCGGGGTTAACAACAGTTTACAAAACTGTCTAGGTCCAAGACCTCTACCACTGTTATTCGTGGGAAACAAAACAACAGCAAACCAGCTGTTTAGCTCACACACGACCTCTACCACCATCCCAGTGGGAAATACAAGATGTAAGAGAGTTGAGTGAGGATTTAAAAATCCTCCAGTTAGAGTACAAGAGATAGTGTGTGTGTAAAATACAGTATATAACACACACTGGTCAATATGTAAAAAGATAAATCACAGAGAAAATATATAGAGTTTAGAAATGGCTCTAGTGATTGTCATGCAGTTCTGGACTCCTTTGGTTGATCAGAATTCGCTCTGATTTTGCTTCTGGTTTTTGTCTGTAAAACAGAGTATCGTCTGTTTCTTTGACTTCCAGGTGTAGAGACAGTCGATGAAGCTCTTGTGTTATGTTCTCGTTCTCAGCTCTTCGTGTAAGTTCAGTCTTCTCTTTTCATTCACGCTCTGGTTTTTCTTCCAGCACACCTCGTGGTATGTATATGTGTCGAGACGTGTCAGGCGTGCCAGCGTCCATTCTTTTGTTTGCTCGCTCATATAATCATATATTCTCTAATGCAGCTCGATCCTCTTTATATTCCACGAGTTCTGGTAGTAGGAATGATTCCCTTCTCATAGGTACGAGATACAGTTTCCTGTCAAGCCAACAACCATCATTAAATAACATTAATTGCATTAAAAACAACAAATATGACCGTTATCATCACTTAAAATAATATTGACAAAAGATTAAGAAACTATGTCATAGTGATCATGGAGACAGTGTCTGCTTCACGGTGTCTGATCACAGTGTCTGGTCACGGTGAGTCCTTCACGGTGTCTGGGTTACGGTGAGTGGTCACGGTGTCTGGTCATGGTGTCTGGTCATGGTGTCTGGTCACGGTGTCTGGTCACTATGTCTGGTCATGGTTTCTGGTCACGGTGTCTGGTCACAGTGTCTGGTCACGGTGAGTCCTTCACGGTGAGTCCATACTTAGACAAAAAAACTGTATTTGGACTAAGACAGTGATATGCAGAATATGAGTTAAGGTTACTCATTAGAGATAATATATGAGAGAATTGTAATTATGAATAAAACTTGTAAAGAGTAATTAACATCCATAAGATTTGTTATTATAAAAACATGATATGCACCTATTGTTTAGTTTGAAGAGCATTAGCAAGACGTGCACTGAAGATCAAGATTAATTAACAGTAATGAGATTTGTGATTATTAAAACATGTGTAACACATGAGGAGTCCAAAAGTGACATATTTAGAAAATTATTATGATAAAATAAATTTAATTTTTTAAATCTATAGATGAAAAAAGGTGATGGTGAATTTTTTCTATTTTTCTAAATTACTTGCTTTTTTTTTGTGGATAGTAAAATACGATAATTTACAGTATAAATACATTAGAATCTAAAAAACTATTCCGTGATTCATCAATGATGTAAGAACATTTGGATTGAGTTCACATGCACATATAAATATTTTTTCATAAGAATAAATAGTTTTTCTTGTCTTTAGAAAAATATTAAAATAATAAATAATATATTTGAAAGTCAACCTTCTCCTCCACTATAAAGCCCACCCTTCACTCCAACTTCTCCTCACTCTTCTAAGCCTTGAATCTTCTCAATTTTCTACAAAAATACTCTTATCTAGTATCTATCCATGACCATGAGATCTTGGTATTTACAATAGACCAAAAACCCTTCCCTTAAAGAGGTTCTCATGGAGGATATTTCGAGATGTAGACCCTCTTCCTTTTTCTTTAAAATTAATTTTAAATTTATTATATTTTCTTATCTTCACCTCACCACCTCTTCCCAAATGATCATTATAAATCCAGTATCATATATACAATGTAATGATATCATTTTAATGTAATATAATTCCCCAACCTACTATCTCTCTCTCTCTTTTATTCTAAAAATGAAATCATTATCTAGGAGGTGCTAATTTACAACCTTTAGGGATGATGAACCTCAATTCTTAAATTTATCCTTCAAGGATGGTTATAAAACCATTTATATGTATGAACCATATTATAAATTATGTATTATGTATTATTTATTGTTTTTAAACCTTTATATATATAATACAAATGTATAAGGAAGAATTAGTTCGTAATAATCTAAATATCACCAAAATTATCTAAATGATTATCACTAATGTTATATCTAATAACCCATCCACTTAAAATAAATCCAAATAAATTATATCTAACATTTAATCTATTTATTATTCATTAGTATCATATAAATTTAAATTTATTGAATTAAACCAATTACACATGAACTCCATACTCATATACAAGTATACCGATCATGAAAAACAAGGTATCAAACCCTGTTGAGCAATAATATTGTATATTATAACTCATCCAATATTTTATAAATTAACATAATATAACTATAATAAATAAATTACATGTATATAAGGTTATTAATTAGATAATTATTGGATTTAATTTGTTTATATATGATGTTAAGGAAAAGTGTAGAAATCGTTTAGACATAAGGTAAGGGGTTTATACCCGAACCTCTGTTTCCTTTTGAGTTACTATATGTCTATGTTAATACAAATTAAATTCATAATTATACTTATTTAATCCTAATAAAGTATGTAAAAATTTTCTATATATGTGTTCCAATAAGAATCCTTCTTTATCTTATGAGGTGTTGAATGTTTTATAAATATCTTTCTCTATTCTTCTCGATAAACAAGACATGATTCAAGGGAACTTCTAAAATTATTAGCTATTTTCATGTGCAAACTAGAATCTATTTTACCAAACATTAATTTTTCTAACAACAACGTCTTCCTGAAGGAAAAACTACCTTATTTAATTTATGGTTTTATACAAAGATGTTTCCTAAAGAACTCCTGTTTTCAATGAAAAACTGCATTTCTCTCAAAAATTTCACGATGATTTTATTAGAGTATTATTGTCTATTTCAACTCAAAAAATTAATAATAGTTCTTATTAAGGTTAATATATACATTTTATCATGTATTATATTGTATAAAATTTCTTATGATTAGTTTTAATATGTATTTTTTATCTTGAAAAAATTCACCATACAACTCAAAATGGTTTTTGTTCATGTGTACATATTAGGGAAAATTATTTCATTTGTTCATGTATTTTATGTTTAAACCATTTCATATGAGGAATTAATTAGAATTAAAAGGTGATAGGTTGGTCATGCTATAGCCCCTTGATGCATCGATAAGTCTCATGAGTCAAAACAAAATTGTGTTTTGGAAGAGGCCTTACCCTAGTATTTTTAGACGTCTTGGCGGAGGACTTGACAATATGTTTTAGATATCCATCATTATAAATTTCCTTATTATGGTATTATAAATTGAAAAACCATGTGATTATTTGACTATTAGAATATAAATGGTTATTATTCATTCTATTATGATCACTTATATTGTCATATTTAATCATCTTTCATTCTAGTCATATAATGCAGAACTATATTTTTAACCTCATGTGTTTTAGTTGTTCATAATTTCGAGGGGTTATTTTGATGATAAATTACACTATATTACTTACCCATACTAAGAATATAAGTTCACCACTTTCATATGTTTTATTTTCCCCAGGTTTTTTAAATGAATATTATGAATTACTTTCATGTATAATATTGGTTTCATAGATGTACCAAATAGAATTGAAATTATGTCTTTCATTTCAATTTGTAACATTGAACTTCTATTTGTATGTTGTTTTTCCAAAACTACTAAAAAAATAATTCATTCATGGTAAAACTTTATTTTAATCATGAAAATTTACTAATATAAAGAACTAGCTCTAGGAAAATGGTGTATTGGTCCTTATAGTTTGTATCCGAGGTTATTCAGTAAAATACTTGCACTCTAGATTTAGAAAACATAGATTTGGGAAAACCCTAGAGATAGACATTAAGGATAATCATACAAAAAACATCCTAGAATTTTTTAAGGTGTAGATTATGGGAATTTTCATAGAAAATAAATATCTATCTGGATACTACAATTGGACGTGGTTCTGGAAAAAATGTACTTAGGAGTAACAACTCCGACAAGGTGTTTTGGTCCTGACTCGGTGTCACCCAGTATATGAAAACAAGCCTTACTGTGCACCTGGTTTGACAATTATAAGGGATATTCTTTGGATAATTTACACTTTTTATAAACCATTATGATTTATTTAAATGTAAATATGTTCGGAGAGAAACCATGCTTATGATTTCGAAACTAGAAATGCATTAAATGTCAATTTATGATAAGTTTATTTCCATTTTGATATTATAAATTACGATTCATATCCTGATTTAGTGTATGAAATTACTTAGAAATATATCCTAGGGGAAGAAATGGAAACCACATAAATTCACATCTCCCATGTAGTGATTTCCATCAGATGAAAAATAATTATGTTTGTTCTGATGCTGTGGCTTGTGCTAATAAACCTATAAATATATTGGGATAACTAACTCAGATTGTGAAAAATAAATATAACCGTATAAAGAATCCTGATCCACAATGTGGAGAATCAATGTTAGACTGATTTATGAAACAATAACCTACATTATTCAATGGGACTACAAAGCTATTCATAGTGGATTAGTGGATAAGTTCCTTAGAGAATATATTTTTTCTTGGGGATGTAAAAAAAGAGTAATGGTTATCATGGAAGTTTATCATCTATAAAGAGATATAGATTAGTGGTGGTCATTAATTAAAAACACAAAATAGGAGTAATAAATAGAATAAATTGAATAGAGTCACATTAAGGAAATATTATAAGAAAAATATTTTCATCAAGAATAGAAAAAATATATGAAGAGATAATTATTGAGTATGAAAAAAAGAGAGGATAAAAATGTTAAGATATATGAATACAATTTTACAATCCTATAAAGTCATGATGAGGAAAACATATTTAATCCTAGAATCAATATTGACCGATTCTTTAATGCATTAAAACCATTCCTATGATGGGAACTGGTTTCCCAAACATTATCATCATACGATGATATAGTCTCATGTGAAATTAAGATAGAGAAAGAATTCTCTATGTATTATGAATTTAAATTAAATAAAGAGAATAAGTGGGTGGTGGAGGAAATAATGGATAATGGTAAGAATAAAAAGGTTATTTTTACATTATGTGATATATGTGGAAAGAAAAACCCCATAGACTACTTAAAAGGAAAATGATTCTATTAGAAATGAGTATAAAGAGGCCACCAATCTCGAGATTATAAGGTAAAGAAAGAAGCTACCAATTTTCAATGCTAAAATTTTAAAGATATGTGACATTATTACAATAAATGTGATAAGCGTCTAGGAAACATTCCCCAGAGAAGGTGAAGGGAGCAAGGCCAAGCTTATGTGATCACAACTTCTAAAGATGAATTTCATAATGTTGTTGTGGAAGGTAATATATCATTTCCTCAAAATTATCCAATGCATTAACTAATTCTGGATCATTGAATTATTTTATATTTTCTTAGTTTTCCTTGGAAATTATATATTTTAAATTATATTTAATAACAGTGTTGTTAGTCAAAACTCCTAAGGGAAGAATCATTGTAACAAAGAAGTGTAGATCAATCCAACTTATGAAATATAAATTTTATTTTATTGATGAACATATCATCATACCATTATTCAGTTTGATTTAATTATTTTTATGTATTTCCCTTCAAGTTATGATATAGAAATATATTAGAAGAATAATGAAGTTACAATATTTTAGAATGATCTAAAATCTCTTATCTTTAGAGAAGAATCCTAGTTATTTGATTCATATCTAGATCCACCCCCAGTAGCACTATTGAATGAAATTTTTGGGGATGATGATAAAAAAATATCTATGGATGAGGAAATAAATATTCAAATTTATGATGTACCTATTGTGCAAGAATACGTTGATGTTTTCCCATAATATTTACTCGGACTTCCTCTGATGTGGAAAATTGGGTTTTCTTTTCATTTAATTCTTGGTGCAAGGTCTATATCAAATATTCCTTATATAATGGACATAGTGTAATTAGTAAAATAGAAGAAAAAACCATAGGAACTTAGTGATAAAGGATTTTTCTTCCCTAGTGTTTCTCAACGAGGATTCCCTATTCTCTTTGTCAAGAAGAAAGATGGATCCATGTGGTTGTCCATTGACAATAGAGAAATAAATTCTATTACAATTATGAAAAAGTATCCCCCAACTAAGATGGATGATTTATTTGATCAAATTCATGGATCCTAATATTTTTTGAATATTGAACTTCATGCGGGATATCATCAGTTGTGTTTTAGAAAGGAACATATTTTATGACAACATTTTGAACCAATTATGGGTATTACGAGTTTATATTAATTCCTTTTATACTGAATAATTAACCATATTTTCCCTTAATCTAATGAATATAATTTTCAAGGAATATGTGGATGAATTGTTTGGGGTATTTATTTATGATATCTTGGTATACTCCAAAAGATATTAAGATCAATAGAATCACATTGGAATTATTATAAAGACTATTAGAAGAAATAAGTTGTATGGAATATTTAAGAAGTGTGAATTTTGGATTCAAACAAGTTTTTTTCATTGACATACTATATCAAAAGAAATAATATTAATTGACACTACAATGAAAAATCTAGTTTTGGAATGACCTACACCAACAAACATAACTGAGGTACGTAGTATTATTGGTTTGGTAGGTTATTATCAGCATTTCTTTCAGAACTTTTCTTGATTAGCCAACCCGTTAACCAATATTACTCATAAAGGGGTTATGTTTGTATGGTCTAATGAATTTGAATAATGTATTGAAGAATTTTAGAAGAGGTTAGTGAATACTGCAATCTTGACTCTGCTATTGGGAGATAGTGGATTTATGATTTACTGTGATGCATAAAAGAAAGGACTTGGTAGTGTCCTTATGTAGAATGATAGAGTTATTTTCAATGCATGAGGGTAGTTAAAAATTGATGAATAGAACTGTACAACTCCTGATAGTGACTTAGAAGTTATAATATTTTCTCTGAAGATATGGATACACTATCTCCATGGTGAAAGGTGTGATATATATACTGATCATAAGATATTGAAATATATTTTCTCATAAAAAGAACTCAACATGTGGGAAAGGAAATGGCTCGAGCAACTCAATGATTATTATTATTCCATATACTAGAATACAAGGAATGAAAAAAAGGTGGATTATGCTTTAAGTAGAAGGATCCTAGTGTTCTGAAAAAAATTAGTATTTACAAGGATCCTATGTACATGGATATAAGAAATATGGATATTGTAATTATTTTAGAAGGTGAAGCATTAATAATTTTTCAATTGGTAGCCCAACCTTATTTATTAAAAAAATTAAAATTTATCAATCTGATGATGAGAATATTCAAAAGAAAATTAATGATGTGAATGATGTGTAGTTTACAGAAATCGTGTGTGAGGATGGAATTCTAAAATTCGGGATAAGTCTATGTAATCACTCTATACTTATAACGACCCATACTTTACATACATTGTTATTATTTCAAAATTGAAGCATACTTATTACAACATATATCAAAACCATGAAAGGACCGTATAGGTATAGTGTCTTTAGATATTGGGAAACATAAACAACTGGTTCATAAAGCGTCTACACTATCTCCCATTTATTTCATCATATCTATAGTCCCTTTTGGAATATCTTACTTAATAACCTTCTTCCTGTCCGGGGGAAAGAAAACATAAAAAAGGGTGAGATCAAATGCTCAGTAAGGGTAAACAAAAGAAATATAAATCACATCATATTCATAAGTACATAACATTTTGGAAATCATAACCTGCAAAAGAGAGCATAATTTCATAACATGGGATAAATCATAGTAGTGAAATGAAATCCCAATAATCATAACTTAAAACATGAAACTTTGTGGCATACACACATAATTATTGAGAATCATTTCTTTTTAGTCAAGAATCATTGCCAATACTATCTTAGTGGACAAAGTCCATTTCTGAACCGAGTTCACTCCTCGTTTCAGTCTTGTTTCACTGAACCGGTATAACCTACCGTTCCAGCCATGTCTATCTCATGAGATATAAAATCTTTACCCAATTAATTGGAGGGAGATATAGGTCCCACCCATCTCATAATGATACCATTCTTATGTGTGCCACAAAATCCTAAATCATACATCATTTCATAACTCATGTAATAAAAATGGGATTCTTAAACAACATGAAATCATAAAACAATTCATAGAAGATAAAAGAATTCATAAAAATAATTCCATCACAACATAATCAAATCAATTTAATAATTGGGATAGAAATAGAACCCTGTATTATATTAGATGGAAAATAATTTTGATAAAACACTTGAACTCCATTCTTGAGGAAAATATCCTTTCTACTTCAAAAACATTTTTCCTTTCTTAACATGTCATACAATTCTAAACTAAAAGAATTTGATTAAAAATAAACTTGAAAACTTTTAAGGGAAGCTTGTTGGAATTAATTTTTTAAAAATCCATTCCTGCTGTATAAGTTAGAAAAACATTCTTCTCGTACTTTTTTTGGAAAAGTCAAAATGTACCTCGTACGAAAAACAACAAAAGATTCCTTTCATATCTTTTACGAAAAACTCACCGAAGGGTAAAATTGGATATAAACTATTGTAGAAGGATATAAACATTACATATTGAGGAAACATGGATGTGGATGATAAAATACACCCCCATAAATTCCGAAGTATAAACAATCTCAGATAAAAATGAGATTGTGATATTTTCCCTTACCTTAGGTCTGATTTGCTTTGTAAGTGTCCGAACCTCCTATATAATGATTTAAATAATGTCATTGACTTATTACAGAATCATAATCATTGTTATGATATCATATATGGTTCACTTATGACTTTATATTACCCGTTTTTTTGTAAATTTCATGTTAAAGAGCGTTTTGGGTAAAATTGTTTCATTTGTCGTCCGTGTTTTGAATTGTAATTATTCATATGATTACATAGATCATGATTAATTAATTCCAGAATATAAAACATGATTTATATATAATATATATTCATAATATAAATATATATAATAAATCAGTAAATGGAAAGAAATACACCGTTCATGGAGACGGTAGTCGGTACGTACGCATGAACGTTGTTTTCGTTTCCTTATTGAGTTGAATGGAATTAGGTAGATGATATACATATATATACACATAAATATAGTATCATTATTATGTAATATATTTCATGATTACTTATTATATATACTTTATAATCATTCATGAACGGTTAACGTGAAGAATGAATCTCATCGCGTCGTGGAGACGGTAGTCCGTACGTACGCACGAGCGATGATATCGTTCTCATGATCGTGGGACTGTATTGGAGTGTATGTATACTATTTCAGCATCAATATCACTTTAAAATAATCATATATAGTAATTATTTACACCATTATACCCATCCAAGTAAGGTGGTGGTGGAAAATAGATTACACCACGGCGTGGAGACGGTATTCCGTACGTACGCACGCGCGGTGATTTCATTTTCCGTAGGATGGATAGATGGTGAAATAGGTTTGTTTCATACTTATAATAACATATCAGTATATTAGTGATACTTATGTTATTAATTCATAATGAAACAAACTAAGAAGAAGAAGTGGAAGAAGAAATAAAGGTGAAAGAATCGGTAACGGAAATTACCTCTTCTTTGAAGCGCCTCTTTGAAACATCCTCTTAGGGAACTAAAATTGGTATTTGAAGAAGCCCAGAACCCCTAGGATGTTTCTAGGGAAGTGGAGAAGGTAATTCGGTAGGTGTTGGCCGAGCTTGAAGGCTCAATGTGGTGTTTGGAAGAGAGGGAGGAGGTTCCCTTTTATAAGGGAGGAGAGGGGCACCTTTGGAATTTTTAAAAATATTAATTTATAATAAATCTAACCCCACTTAAAAACCTCAAAACATATTCTAATCTTAGATGATATAGGGTTGTAATCTCATAAAACAATCAAATTTATACATGTTTGGATCTTATTTTAAACCTTATCATTTTGATTTATCCTTATTTAATCTATTTAAGTTTATTTGTGGTAATAAAATTCTAAATTTTAAATTATAACAAATAACTACTTATTTGTTGTTAATTTTCCATAATTGTTTACTTTAAAACATTATAGACAATATAAATATAAATTTATAATTTTTAAATATTTTTGTGATTTTTAAACAATTTCATAATATGTTATTTTTAAAAAATAACAATAGTGTCAATTTTGAAACTATTCATTTATTTGAATTTAAATAAAATATATACAGAAGATATGTTCGAACTAAAAGCTTTAATAGATTTATAGAAGGTCATATGTATCTATAAAATTAGTGGATCACATTAAATAGTTAATATAATATTTATTTTATTACTTTTAAAACCATTTATTTGGTTTATCTCTTAATAAAATAATTACTACAACATTTTTGTATAATTATTTAATATAATGATTTGTTGCATAAAAATTAAAACTAAAATCCTATGAGGAAGATAAATCTATTACCTTTCACAATAATACTTTTACTCGAATTTATCATCTTAAAATCACAATATTTAAATTGATATATTTATTAAATTATGAAGTTGACAACTTTGGCATTATTTAAAAGAAAATAATATAAGTGTCATAATCAGTTTTATAAGGCTCCAAACGGTTATATATTAGGTCATTGGATGATTACGGTGTATATATACACTAAAAAAAAGTTTTGGTCAGGTTTGTGGGCCTTTTAATGGGTATTATTATTTCAATAAAAACTATATCACTTATTTTCCACTTAATAAATAATTTCTGTATCATTAATGTATCAACATTAATGACAATTATTTAATCCCTAAAAATTCTAAATAAATTATCATGATGTGGATAATTTTATTAGATTTCTGGAGACTATTCATGTTCTACGTTTCATGTAGTTTATCACTAAATTAAAATTATTATACTTATAAGATTTAAGAAAGTGACATGTTGTCACATTCTTTGGTTTTAATAATAATTAAATTATTGGTATAGAAAAAAGTCCATTAAATGAATCTAATCTGACTATTAGGTGATATGGGTCGACGTTTAGTCATCCAATAGAATTTTGGCATGTGTTAGGGTAATTTTATAATATTATATTTACCCTTAATTGCCCGATTTACCTTTAAAATTGCTAAATAAAATTTACCGTAGTTACTATTCATAATTCCCAAAAATAAAAAGTAGCTTATTAACATAATTTAGACCTATGGATTCCTAATATGGAATCCATTTTTCCAAATTCAATACACAAAAGTTGCATAAATTAAATTAAAATTAATCCCATTGTCGAAAGAAAATGGGCTTTTCTTTAAAACATTGCAAAAGATTGAATTGATTTAACCTACGAATTTAATGTAAAATCAATGCTAATGACATACATTATATTAAATGGTAAAAATATATTCTATTTTTACTTTAAAACCATTCAATATTATAATTTAACCATATGAATTATTGCGATGAAAAAAGTTGTTTTTAATTAAAATATAGCGTGGTTTTATTATTCATCAAAATATGAAAGTTACCAGAATAATATGAAAAATTTATCCAAAGTAAATTTTTATTTCTTGATTCCAAAGAAGAATTTTATTTTGTCAAATTGAACTTATAAACATTTCAAAAACTACATTCAATGTGAGTGTGCCATCAAAAGGCGGCAAAACTATATTTTTTTAAAAATACTTATTTTACCCGAAAAATTTATTTTGTTCTTATTCCATGTTCTAGAAAATGTGTAAGACGAATAATAATGTTATAAAATTCAAAATGTAGTTAATACTATTCATAACGGCTAGTTCATGATAATATTATAATAATATATCGTTGTTTAGTAAAACCCGGTATTGCGTACAACACGCGCTATCGAGGAAGGTCGCGATTGCGTGTAATGCAAGCCAAGTCGGGGTTGCGTGTTATGAAAGAATAATTTGTTGTTTCGTATAACAAAATCCAACCATATTTCATTTATACATTGAATATATATATATATATATATATATACTCAATTTTGCGTAGAATAACTATTATCAAAATTGTGTGCAACACGATCCAAGAATAGTGTTGCGTATACTGCAAGCTAATACAGTGTTGCGTATAGCGCAAGGTAATATTGGTTTAGCATACAACACAAGACATTAATGAAATTAAAAGAATATTTTTCATAAAATCTCGGGGTGTTACAATACTCAATCTAAAAAGGGAGTGATATGATGATTCACATTTTTAGAATTTCACTATACACCCCATATAACTATGATTTATAGTGATTTTATAGAACATTTTTGGCGAGACAACATGAAATGTGAATTTTTTGATTATATATCAAGATTTTTAGTCTTTTAATAGGTGATGGTCATAAGATAACATACAAGATGAGTCAGGAAAACTCTACCAATTCCGAAATGGAAATGGGATGACATCACCATGGAGTTTTCCAATAGATTAGAAAAAACTCCAATATGCAATGATTCAATATTGGTAATTGTTGACTGAATTACACCAAATTTTTATATTTCCTCATCATAAGGGTGTATTTTCTTCTGATGATCCCTACACGACTCTATATCAATGATTTTTAAGACATCATGGAGCAACTATCTCAATTGTGTCTAATTGAAGTCCAATATTTACATGAAAATTCTTGAAATGTCTCCATAATGATTTTGATATTGAACTTAATTTCAGTACTTATTATCATGCTCAAAATAATGGTCTGTTAAAGAGGATGATCTAAACTTTATAAGAGAAGTTATGATCATGCTCACTTGATTTTCAATGTATGTGGAATTAGTATTCCATTAGTAGAGTTTATCTAAAATATATTTTGCATTAAAGTATTCAAATTGAACCATAAGAAGCGTTATATGGAAAACGATATATTATAACAAAATGTTGGGATGATGTTAGTGGAAGGAAGCTTGTGGGAATAGAGCCTATTGAGGAAGAAATATCCAAAGTAAGTAAAATTCAAACCCATATCAAAGGAACTTAAAGAATGAAAAAGAGATATGCTAATAATCAAAGGGGGGTTAGGAATATCAAGTGGGAGATCATGTATTATTGAAGTTATATCCATGGAAGGGTGTTATAATATTTTGGATAAAATGGAAACTAATCCCTAGGTACATAACATGTTTAATGTATCTTTATTAAGGAAGTATATACTAAATCCCACACATGTACTGACATATGAAGGTATAGAATTGGAACCTGACTTATATTACTATGAAGAGCCTATCTGGATTTTAGACACTAAAGAACATGTGTTAGAGAATCAGACGACATGGATGGAAAATGTAATTTTGGAAAACAACAAAATTTAAGATGAAACATGGGATTTTGTGGAACATATAATGAAAACCATCACAATATTTTTATGAGGTAACATTTTGAGAAATTTTAACAATGAATGTTTTGTAAGGCAGGAATATTTTAACACCCGAAGGTTTTAAAAATAAATTTATAATTTAATATAATCCATAAAACCCTAAGTATTTGCAAAACAAAAACTTTTTTATTTATAAGAGATAGTTATAACCAATCCATTAGACATAATTTTTCTTCTTCTATGTTTTGAATTTCAAAAAACATACATACAGGGTTGTGATAAGTATGATATTTAGTGTGTGAAAGGATTAAATTACATTTTTATTGAACAGAAACTTGACCCTTATGAATAGTAATTCACCCTTATGAATAGTATATATGAACTTTATGAATATTAACCTCTCCCATGTAAGTTTAAACAAAATTTAGGCACCTTATAAATGAGATTGAATATTTTAAAAATTAAAAATTAAGTGTTGGTATTTTTCTGGGTAATAAATATTTAATTACAGCATTAAATTTATAAATTGATTTAAAATAAAATTAATGTTCAAAAAATTTATTTCTAAATAAATACATTTTTTTCTTATAATTTTAGGATAATTTTATGAGACCTTAGTTAATTTATGAATGTTTTATAATAACAGTTCTAAATTTAAAATCTCAATTTTTCCTACAAATAATGATTTTTTTATCAAATATTAAATCACATATATCTAGAAAATTACTTTTATAAAATAGAGTCCATTTTGGAATTCTAAACATCATAAAATTATAATGGTGAATTTTTTGAATTTTTCTAAAATATTTGAATTTTTAGTGAATAATAAAATATTATAATTTATAGTATAAATACATCAGAAGATAAATAAACCATTCCTTGAGTCATTTCTTATGTAATCACACATCATTTATATTCATATGAACATATTATTGTTTTCAGTCACAACAATCAAAATTATTTCTTATGTTGATCAAAATAATAAAATAATGAATAAGATGTTAAAAAATAATATATCTCCTCCACTATAAAACCCACCCACACTTACTCATCTATTCACTCTTCTATGATTTGAAGCATCTAAACGTTATTCACAAATCTTCATACATAGTCTCTACCCACGTCCAAGAGCTCTTTTTCTTTCCAATGGACAAAAAACTCTTCCCTTAAGGAGGTTCTCAAAGAGGATATTTCAATAGGTATATCATCTTCCCTTTTCTTTTAATATCATTTTCAATTAATTTTCTTTTCTTATCGTCTCCTCACCTACTCTGCCCAAATGAGCATGATAACTCTAGTATCATCTATATACTAGAATGATATAATGTTAATTTAATATCCTTTCTCAAACTACTTTATCTATCTCTTTTATTTTAAAAATGAAATCATCGTCCAGGGGGTGTTGATTTACAACCTTCGTGGACGACGAAGCTTCATTCTTCAATTTTTGATTCAAGGATGGTCATGAAACAATTTTTATGTATTAAACATATTATAAAATATTTATTATGTCTTATTTAATGTTCTGAAACTAGTATATATACCTATTACTAATTCAAACGACAAAACTGTATCATAATAATTGAAATAGTGCTAAAATAATCTAAATGATTATCACTAATGTTCTATCCCACAAATCATCCTCCTAACATATATAAATAATGAATTTTATCACCATTTAATCTCATGTATGATTATTAGTGTCATATAAATTCAATTTTTGAGAATTATACCAATTCCACATGAACTTCTATACTCATATAAAAGTATACCGACCATGAAATCCAAGGAATCGAATGCTGCTGAGCAATAAAATTGTATCATATAAGTCATCCAAAATTGTATAAATAAACTTAAAAAAATTATAATAAAAAATATATATTTATATAAGGTTTTTAATTAAATAATTAATGTATTTAATTTGATTATCCAAGACGTTTTGGTCAAGTTCATAACTCATTCAGACATATAGTAAGGGTTTTCTACCTGAACCTCCTTTTTTATTCGGGTTACTCTTTGTATCTATTAATTGAAATTAAATTCATAATTATCCTTATGTTCTAGTTCATATATTCTATGTGAATTTTATTTATATGTGTGACAATTGAAATCCTTCTTTATTTTATGCGGATTTAAATGTTTTATAAAGATCATTCTCAATTTTTCCAGATAAACAAGACCCGATTCAAGGGAACTTCTCAAATTCATACTTATTTTTCGGTGAACTATATAATCATATTTACCCAAAAATTATTTTTATAAAACCAAAACTTATATCATGGAATAAATACCTTAGTTCATTTATGATTTTATGCAAATATTTTTCCAAAAACAACTGTTCTTTTTAAAGTAAAAGTGTATTTCTTTAAAAAAAATTCCTCGATGATTTTATTCGAGTATTCTTCTCTATTTAAAACACCTCTATTGAATTTTATGTCTTATTGAGGTTAATATGTTATGTTTATTATCTACCATATTGTATAAAATTTTTAATGATCAGTTTGACTTTGGATTTCATATCTTGATGTCATTCACCATACTACTCAGAATGGTTAGTGTTTATGTGTATAAATTGGGAAAGATATTTCATATGTTCCTATAGTTTATGTTTATCCCCTTTTATATGATGAATTCATTGTACTTAGAATGTGAATTTTGGGGCCCTATATATCCCCTCGATGAATTGGTAGCTCTCATGAGACAAAACAGAATTGGGAGTTTGTTGAGTCCTTACCCTAGTATATTCACATGTCTTGGCTGAGGCCTTGATAATATGTTTTAGATGTTTATAATTATGAATTTTCTCATTATGTTATTAGTAATTGATAAACCATGTGATTATTAGACTAGTTTAATATTAATGTTTATGTTTCATTATATTATGATCATTTATATGGCCTTATTTAATTAGCCTTCATTCCTTCCATATTATGCTAAATTATATTATTAAAGGAATGTGTTTTTAGTTGTTCAATATGCCTAGTGGTTATTTTTATGATAACATACACTATATTACTTACCCTTACTGAGCATCTAATCTCACCCCTTTCATATGTTTTATTTCCCCCATGTTGTGAAGATGATTATTTTGAATGAATTGTAAGTATAATCAAGGAGTCATATATGATTCCAATGGAATTTCTATTATGTATTTCATTTCAAGTTGTAATGTTGACCTTATGTTTGTAAGTTTCTTTCTAATAATTCTTAACAATTTATTCCTTTTGGATATGATTATCTTTTAATCATTCTAATGTATTAATATCAGTCACCGGATCAAGTAAACTGGGTTCTAGGTCCTTACAATACCCATCATGAACCTGTCCAATGGTTATCCAATCATGCAAGACCTCGTGAACAAAATATTATAGTGAGTCCTCTCTATCATAATAATAAAGGGATGTGGTTACCACAAAAAACTAGAGACATGTCATATAGACCTAAATATAATCATGGGAAACATTGACACCAATCACATGGGGGTACCACATATAAAACATGGGTGACACATCACACACATGGGGTCTTAACAATCCATCCATATGAAAATCTCCAAATTTACCACAACTGAAGAAGCTCCATGTGAATTAATCAATTTTCTATCATGAACATTCAGATTAACCTTGGAATCAAGACTATATAGAAATAATCTGCTAGTGGATAGTTAAAACTAGAAATTCATTAGGTAGAGTTCCTCAACTCAAACACTCATCTTGAAATCAAAAGCGCATAGAACTACTTCTCTATGGTCCAAACAAGGTATATTATAAAATTTGGCTATATCTATCCATATATTACCTTATATAGATCATTACAAAATTACCTTATAATATATGAAAATTATGTTCCATATGAAAAAATAGTTTCACACCCAATTATGGAAAACACATGAACATTGATGGTAGTAAACCTAGCTGAATTGAGGAATATCACCATACGGTCTCCCTATTACTATGAAAATATTTTATGCGAGGACCTATATTCATAGATTTTTGTTACAAGTTATATATATATATGTATGTATTCAATGATCCAATATATAGAATACTCCAACATATGGTTAATGAATAAAGGCTATAATATTATACCTTGTCCTCCCTCTATAAATACAGCACACAACCTATCCCCTAACACAGAAGTGAACAAAACTATTTTTCCAAACCCTGATAAAATACTCTTTGGGTGGAACTCACACACTGACACAATTTTGTATCACATAACAAGAAAATGTACCGGTAGGGTATGTGTATCTCTTTCTTGTCAATCTAATTCTATTTCAAACATAACAATCATAATTCTCTACCAATTCCCTATGTCACGCTAGATAATCCTTGATCATGAAGTGACAAAACATGAGTAACTCATAATAGTGACTAAATACTCCACTAAAAAGTAGTAAATACATAGAGAATACATATAATAACCCTTGTAGGCTTCGTGCAATAGGCCTATATAGTCTACATCTATCCTCATCCCATCCTCCATCTTCTTGAGCCTATCAAAGACGACATGAGTATGTGGGCGACAACAGATCGAAATGTATAACACCTCATACTTCTCTTCCATATCCACTACAATTTTTTCCACCATACTAAAATAAATTATCTTTTAGTTGTATATTCTAGGGATTTATATCAATAATCTACCTCCCAATATCATATTTGGTTAGAAAATCCCTCATGATATTTCTATATCCATCACAAGTGAAACACTGCCTCTACCCTGACTAACTATATCATACATGAGACCCGGAACCACACTCTAAGTTTCCTCAGATAGTACCCTATATAATTTTCCATGATTTTATTTGCTATCCTACCATTTCAAACAATATATAAAGGTGTCATACCTTTTTTCCGAACATAAATTGTTGGTTTTTTTCTTCCCAAAAAATCTCTCCACCACCAAGGATCACTAAAGCACCACATCATAAGTGTTAATGCACGAAAATATAACTGAAGCCCTAATATCCCAAAATAAGCATTGATATAAGGTATGTACTATGAAAAAATATATCAAACCATGTCCATGTAGTGCCAAGAATGGTCTGAGAACCTCTCTAAATACACCATCACAATCAGGATATCATGTTGAAGCTATATAATCTACCAGATATGTACCGGTCACAATGTGACTTGATTAAAAACATCCAAAAATAGCTTCTCAAACACTTTCTTAGTCAGTGAATCTCATCATAGATCTATTTCAATAAACTATTCTATTTCATTGACTACACCTGATTATTATTAACCACTAGGACCACTATTTGATTGAGAGTTTTCAGCCCAAGCTGTAAATTGTGTTTGACAACCTCAAGATTGTGATCAAAATCCTTGTAGAATATGTCATTCTCATAAATTAGTTGGGTATGCCTCTAGAAATAATGAATCACAGACATACCATGTTCATCCTCATCCTGAAATGTTGGCACAACCTACTTATCAACAGGTGGTTGCTGGATTATCATGCCACTAGGCGGTACCGCCCCTTGTACTGTTCTACACACCGAATCTTTATCAATCTGAGGATCATTATCAAAATCATGTATTAGAATCCAAGATGGATATTATTGAGGTGGAATCCTAAAATGTAATTATTTTATTCTAGTGTAAAATAGTATAATTAGGTAGAAAACTTATGTTGGAAATGGAACAAAAAAACACTCAAGTGTGATTCATGTACCAAGGTGTCCCCACAACCAGTTCCTAAATATAATGATTCATTAATAAGGTAATTAGTGTCATTGTGAGTTGATTCATCATCCACCACACTAATTTTTGAACAAATTGAATGAAAAAAATTGAGACACATTAAAACTATTACCTCAAATCCAAAATCAATCTCATTGACTCATATCCTAAGGTAGAATCATACCCTTTGATACAAATCTATCAGGATATGACCCAGCGAGACTTGAGCCATGAGTACTCCATGATCGCCTTTAATTGGATATTGGTGGTCGACCAAAACATAGTATGATTATAAAACACAAGGTAGGAATTATTCCACACTAATTATACACATTCTGGTCAATGAAATAGTGACGTTTTAATGAAACTAGTAATAAAAAATGAATGTATAGTTATATTTTCATCAATCAGAGTATAAAAAAAAGTAATTAAACAATAAAGGGAAAGTATTTCCCAATACAAACATTAATAGGGTCCAATATTCTCAGAGGGAGGTCTCTTGTTTTCAATATAAATCATCAAAACACATCTCTTTCATCTCCAATTATACACTATAGTCTAAATATATCACTATGCACATCCTAATCAAAGTCCTCATGGGATTCCCTTGAAATGCATGTCATATGGATAACAAATGACATGTTTGGAAATATACCATGTAAGGGTGATTATAAAAATACACAATAAGAACCCCAAAAAATGTAGATATAGAATGAAAATAGTCTGGTTGTCCCAAAGAAAGTGGTGGAAACCCAAGAGAGAGAGAAAAGGAAACTCCATATCGATGAATCCTCAACTATACTAGACTAGTAAAACAACATCCACATGTTGTGTAATTAAATATATGTGAAATAACAACATGAAAACTACAATAACATAGATATTCTAGTATTATACTCTATTTTTAGTGAAGTCCCGACCTCACTACCTGTAATGAGATTTTACTCGAAGTTCAATTGTAATACTCATCCAAAAAATCTCAATTTATAATCCCTTCCACCCTAGATTGAATTCATATGATAGATTCCTCTCATGGTGAACAACTCTGCCATATGTAGTGAAACCCATACAAGGTATAACACTTAAAAGGGTATCTCTAAACAGATGTCACATCCCCCCATCCTTTGTGGTATACATACAAAATAACATGCTCACTGGGTATCTATGTGATGAATGTATTGATGGAACCCAAATGATACTGATACCTAGAGAGGGGTTCTCACCCAACCATGATGGGGGGTCTCCACAAAACCAAATGGAAATTTATAATATCTCATATAATAGATATGGGATCATATCCATGATCACTAAAAGACATCAAAAACCAAATATGGTACCATGTTGATCATATCGCTCAGCTAAGGGATCACACCCAGGAGTGCTGGAGGGCATCATAAACCCTACCATGTATAAAATATATAAAAGATAGGGGATCATACCAATGACTACATAGAGATATTGTAATCTCAAATTTAGATCCAATGAACATATAGGGGATCATACCCATGGTGATACCACAAGACCCACTATATCCACTCACTAAGTAGAAGATCATACCCATGATTATATCAAGAACCCTAAAAAAATACCCTCACATGTAGATGATCATATATTTGATGATTACACAAATACTATAAAGATAACCTATTATATAAGGGATTAATTCCATATGTATAAAGGATACAATGATAATGTTAATCCCATATTACGTAATCAATGAGATAGGGGATCTCACAGTAGCCTCCCAGAGGGATACGACAACTCAATTCAAGATAATCATATATAGGGGATCCCAATCCTACTTTAAAGACATAATTCCCCATCGTACCCTCATAGGGATAGAAAAATGGAATCCTCTTAACTGATACTGGTCTACACATCACTATTAAGATACCTACTGACCTCACCTTACATTTAATCTCACACAATAAAATCATGGGCAACATTACATTCCATGTAGAAAAGTACTCATAATTTGATACTCATAGGCCTCTATCTGGGTCCTAGGGAAGTAGATGCATGAGGTAAAAGTGACCATATGGAGTACATGGAGTTTACCCACCATACATGACTTGTATCTAGAAGACATCCCTTGACCACGTCCCTTACCAGTTCTTTGTGTGTCTATTAGAATAACAATAACATTTACCGCATGTCACACAATGTGTGACCTCTTCCAAACAACTTTGTGGGTCATCTCCCATAAATGGATATTAGGAAATGTAACACCAAAAAACCTGAACTCTTGTTAATCAGCATGTCTTGGCTATTCATCCCCTTTTCTATGTCCTTAGCCTCTCCATGGGTCTGAAACCACATGGCTCTCTACTTGACCATAGATGTCGACCTAACCCTATCCTTTGACACATCTATCCTTGTCTATGTCCCTTGGTCCCACGGCATGGGAACACTACATGGAGTGTACCTTATGTACATGGATCGTAGTGACCAATGAACATATTTCTTTAATGGGAGGAACACACTATGTGTGATTCTCTTCACTACACATTATCTTATCAATAATTCAAAACATGAATTCCCAATGAGGTTCCCAAGTATTCATGGTTTCCACTAAAATCCATTTATCTATAACCATGGGATCACTAATAGTCGTGATATATATCATAAATTTTTTTTCAAAAAATTGAATCAAAAGGCACGGGGACATGAAAATAATAAATATTCCAACCCTGTAGAGAAGCATTAATGATTTAGTTCCAAAATAACACCCAAAAATAGATTAACCTCTTTCTAGTGATGATCAATGTCAAGAATGAGGATTGATATACCCTCCTCTCCCTAGATCCACCTTGGTTATTCTATCTCACAATGGGGGATCCTCCTCTACCATGCATGAGAACCCAGAGGGGTGAGTGTTTATTAATTTAAATTTAGGAAATTAATAATCCTATATTTAACACCCCTATAATCGTCGCCTCTAACCAAGAACCTGAAGTCGACAAACGTTATGTCACTCCTATTATAAACACCATGTTTCTAACTCAACTGAATTCACAAATTTACTATATGTGAATATGATGTATAGTAATTCCAAATTTACTAAAAACATTCACACTCAGGAATAAACATACTTAATAATTTTAATATCACTGTATTGAGGCCTAGTATGACATGAAATCCCACTCTGTCTCAGCCCATGGGTTTAAAAATATTCCTAGAAAAATTCAGAAGTATTACATCGAAAATTTAGATTCACTAAATTCAAAAAACGAAAATTATAATAATCACTTGTCCCATTAGTGGGAAACAATATTAGAAAATTTATCACCCTTTAGGAGTATAAAAAGATACTCACCATATAAATCCATGATATTGACTATGATTTTATATCATTATAAAATTATAGAAAGTACATGGCTTGATATGTAATGAGAATACATAAAACGAATCCCTCCACTGGACTATAAATATTGATTTCCCCCACTTGGGTATAATATTGTTTTTTGAAATATATGTGAAGCGAATATTGGGAGGATTCCCCAACGTATTATAACCCTATGAGAACCATTAATCAGCTATAAATATATGACTTGTTATAATGATTTAGAATCAAATCTCTATGTTAAGACCCTATAATGCCATAGGTGAAGATCATATGAAGATAATGATACATGTATATGATATCATATTTCACCCTTAGATGATTATAATTCTTTTTAATCCAATGCATTTTTTATGAAAATAAAAGCCTATTTTTTGTGAAAGATTTTTTGGAATTTATTTAATCATTTTCTTATTTTTCATTTCACGTAACACTAAATTTATCTAGTGCACCATGTTATTATTTGATTATATGAAACAAAAATATTACCTTGTACTACTTGAAACACATTTTGTAACATGTAGTACATGGAGCACTATGCTTGGATTTTGTTACACAATAGTATATCCCTATGATATCTTACATTACAAGTAATGCTGAGTTTTTAAAAACTAAATTACTCTATTAATATTATTATTAAAATAATGTTATAGCTACCACCGTTCCATTGGAATGGAAGTTGAGAATAATAATAAATAAATTTTTAAATTATCAATTAAAAATATATATAAAATAAATCCTTTGATTGTGAATTATTATAAGTGAATGAAGGAACTATTTTAAAATCAAGAAATTAATTTTCTAAGAAAAATATTTTATTATGTAGAAACAAAAAATTAACTGATTAAATTAAAAATCCAAATTTTTATTAGTGTTTTCAAAAAAATTTAAATTTTATATATTCAATAACTTTTTTGATACTCATCCAATATATTTTATTGTTATGATATAAGAAAAAAAATAATTTTATAAATAAAAAAGATGTATTTTTTAAGGTAATCTTATTCCCTTTTAATAGAGAAATCATATTAAATATAATAATTCAATATTATATATATTTTTTAAAAAATAAACTACATTTCTGAAAGATAAATATCAAAATTTACTTTGGGTGAGTTTTTCGTATTTTTTTGAGAAGTTTTATCATTGGATGAATAGGTAAAAATAGTGAATTTTAATTCAAAAATGCATTTTCATCCAATTTGTTTACATAGTAAAATAATTTTTTAATTGGTTTGGAAGTGTATTTAGCCTATTTTTATATCATTTAATCCAATTTTTGTCATTTTAAACTATTTCACATTAAATTTAGATATGAAAACATAGAAAACTAATGAGAATTCTTACTTTAAAACCCTACCTTTTTATCCCCTCCATGGGATTAAAATTATTTCAATTTATACAGTTGTGTGACGATAATTTTGAAAATTGGATTGAATATTTATAATAACTATAAAAAATAATTTATAATAAGGAGAAATTATTTTTTGATAAAAAATATAGGTTAATGTAATTAATGTTAATTACAATGATTAACGTAAAAATAAAATTACCTAATAGTTAAACATTAATCATAAGAGGCTAACTGAGCTAGAAAAATTTCCAAAATCTATTTAATGTAAAATTTTGACTACTTCCCCTATTTTATAAAATTTTAAAAACCATTTTATGTACATGATTTTAGGAATACCTCTCAATAGTTTTTTCCCTTTTGTATTTATAGGAATGCCACTCATCCTCCTATATAAAAGAGAACACCCCCTCACATTCTCACACCTATGAAGAAATTTTTTCTTGACTAAACCATGAAGAAAACTTATCCCAACATACCTATATTCATCCTAGAAGCCTCAATTATGGAATAAATCCATCCATGGAAGGCCTTTTGTGAAAACCAAAAGGAGTTACAAAAATAATATGTAACATCCTTCCTCAAGATCATTTGTTTAATTTTCATTCTCCACAACCAAAAATGTTAATATTATTTGATTATATTAAATCCCATATATCCAAAATATATTGATATATTTGTATTATATAATTTTTACCAACAATTACAAAAAATTCCTTATAATGGGTAACCAACATACCGTTCTTCGGTACGCCAAACAACTGCCTCATGAAACGATTATGTTCTTTTCTCCTTCACCAACTCTCATGGATGTGATTTCTGATGAAAAATATATTTTTATATGATATATATGAAATTTGTTATCAATTTATTATTCCTTAATTATTATATATAACATAAATCATTGTATTCCATTTTGTGTAAACATGATAACATCATTTTCGGAAGTGTTGGCTACCTCATCTTTAAAGTAATTTGATTCATTCAAAATTTAAATGGAATGAATTAAGGGATTTTTAGTGAAAATATAATATATATATATATATATATATGAAAAAATAATTCCATTTTAATGATATTATATATATACATATATTTCATTTATTTTTCTTTTAATACGACAAGAAAATTGAAATAGTGTTCTTGTGTATGTACGGACTACCATCTCCATGAACAATGTGTTCCATTTCATATGTCTATATATGATTTATTATTACGAATAACTATATAAGAAAATTATTATATATAAATCATGTTTTAAATTATTGAAATAAGTAAATAATAACTTATGGAATAAGATCAATCATAAAGACTCAAAACATCTATGATAAACAAAGCAGTTATTACCAAAATGTTGATTTAACATTAAATTGTTAATAAATGGGTAATATAAAGTCATAAGAGAATGGTATATGGTATCTACTATCTATACTAAAATAGGCTTCCTCAATCTTATGTGTCACCCTACCATGCAGCCACGATACCTCTTTTCGTTCCATACCTCCCTCCATTATCGCGAAACCCTCAGCTGCGAACCTCCCCCTCCCACGTTCCATCCAAAGTTGCCTCCATCTAGGGTTCTCTTCATTCATGGATCCCGCTTCAATCGCCTCCAACTAGAATCACATCTCCATCTTCAATTGCATCCATCAATAATCGCGGATCCATCTTCAATCATGGATCCCCTCGATCTAGGTTTCCTCTTAAATCGCGTTTTATAACTCCATCAACAATCACATGTCTCTCTTACATCTTGGTGTCCTCTTCAATCATCATCCTCTATCCAGAACAATAAACCTGTCGCGACCCACTTGATGGAGTATCTAGGTACATTCAATTACATGCACGTCTATCTTCTTTCTCACAGAATGGACCAGATCTTCCTCTTTGGCTTGGTAGCAGACTCAATCCGTCAACACATGCATACAAGAATCCATTCTTCATTGCGTACGACGATCGCTGACTTTTTCTGCTCCCACAATAATATTCGCGAAGTAAGTACCTTTGGATCCTGAAGTGTTCTTCTATTATGTAACTCTTTGTTAGCTTCAATACCCAGAAACAAGATGTCTCTTCCACAACTAAGGCTACAGTGGTAAGCTATTACTCCCAAAAAACACCACAACCATTTCTGTGGGATTTTATTGACATGATGAACTACTGCTCCCTATTATTTTCCATGAAATTATATGTTACGGTTGATTTATGCAGTATCAAACTATAAAAACTATATATCCACTTCCTGCAGGTGATTATTTTTAATAGAACTAAAAAAATAGTCCGCATTCCCTACTGCTATCTCCACATAAAAAATTGGATGTCTATTTCATGTGAAATATCTTCAAAACTATGAACTGGTAACGCAATTACACACCCAAGGAGGTATTCTTCACATGTGAAACCTTCTGAGAGCATCAACAATATTATATTTTGTATACTCGATGGTTTTTAGATTCCATTAATTTTTTCCAATCAAATGATAACTACCTTCCATTATCCTATGCTTATAGTTCAATGATTATCATCAGTTTTCATGTTTTCATGTGAACATGAACTATTAGTTTATTTGGTGGATTTTCCTTTCAAGAGACAATAGATGACCAGGGTCTACAATTTTGGATCGAATGCTATTCTTTATTTGGTAGGATTTTGAAACTTTGTTTTAATTTTTATATTATAGACATATAGAATTCTAGATATAATATTAATTTCTTTTAATTTTCTCTAAATTAGTAGATGTAACATAATCTATGTAACAAGTTTTTTACTATAATTTACATTTTTACTTTTCCTTGCTCCACTGGAACAAATACATTCAATTATCATTGATGAAAATTAAGATGACATTCAAGTATTGATATCTGTACCATCAACCATTACAGATCAACTACAGGTTCCTATGTTTTTATACCTCAATTTTTACACTTCAATTTTTGTTATTGTTTTCATATAACCTTTCATAAATATATGGTTTTGGTTTAAAGTTAAATTTAAATTGGTCACCAATAGGGATACCAGTATATCATCCAAATCAAGGCGAGTTTAAAATAAATAATATATCATAGTTAAATGAATTTCATGAGAGTTTCATAGAAAATCCTTAATACCCATTCATAATAATTTTGTTAATAAATTGTATCACATAATATTTTCATAATATATTCACTGTCAGTCATCTTATTTCACCAACATCTATTTCTGTTGACAAGGTTTGCCTCCGTCTGCACCACTCGAGAATCTTTTCTTATGAAATTTTCATAATTCTGTTACAATACATGATTTTTAACCATTGAATACCAATGGAATCTATTTAATTCAGTCTTTCATTATTCATTCGCATATTGGTATTTTCAGGTTCACATTGTTGTTCCACCAAATCAAAGCAAGTTATTGTTTAGGTAAGAATAACTGATTTTATTCAATTAATCATATATAAAAAATATTCATGTTTCCCTCCTACATATTGTATTCACATCTCATTACCAATTTGTATAAAATCTTGGATTTCATGTATAGTGTAAATTTTTTTTCATCTGCTTCACACATTAGGTCTGCAACCCATATTCCTTTGTCGCTTCCTACTGCATTGCAACCCCAATTCCATAATTCTTGGGCTTTACACATTAGGTATGCAATTAATTTCCTACTCCAAAACAGAAATCATTTCATCTTCATTTATTTTATCATTTCACTTCAATTTTATATTAATGAACCTTTCATTTTATTCTGATTTCTCATGATATATTTGAAAATAAAAATTTCAATTGTATTTAGTGCTAGGCTATGCCTTGAATATTATTATGATTACATTTTGGTTCGGTACATTGAAATATGTTACAATACATCCATGTGTAATGATTTTGTAATTGTTTTAAGTCTCCATGATGAATATATACTCATCTTTTGTGTTGGCATGACTATATTCATTTGATGGTTTTATCTTCCATTCATATTGGTTTGATTATCAAACTGATTTTACAATGATCATGTGATGGGGATGATCCAATGTATTGAATTTTCAAGTGCAGTTGTCTTATTTTTATTCATTTTTATTTTTGATTATTTTAAATGTTATGATAGACATAAAATTAAAATAACTATGCATGCCTACATTTATTTACAATTGATCACAACATAATAATGATACATTATATTCACATTCTTAATAAATGTTTTAATTTTGATTTTGAATAAGCATTTATGGATATGCATTAAATTCATTTCATGTTTACATCATGGTGTATGATTTTATATCTTCTTTTTTATTTTTCTATTTTTTATACACTACTTCCTGGTACCTGACTCTATCTAAGTTTGCCTCCGCCTGCACCATTCTAGAATATGTCGTATGTATCTTTGCTTATGTATTTTTTCATACTATTGTTACAATACATATTTTTACCCATTGAATATCAAGGGAATATATTTAATTCATTCTGTCATTATTTATTCAGTTATTAGTTTTTTTAGGGATCACTTTTTGTTCCTCCTGATCAAAGCATGTTGTTGTTTAGGTAAGAATAACTGATTTTATTCAGTTACAAGTAAATACAAAAAAATTCATGTTTCTCTCTTGCAAATTGTATTTAATTATAATTTCCAATTTGTATAAAATCTGGGATTACATGCATAATGTAATATTTGTTTTCATATACTTCACACATTAGGTCTGCAACCCCTATTCCCTTGCTACTTCCGTCTGCATGGAAACCCCTATTCCATTAAGCATTTTCTTCACACTTTAGGTATGAAATTAATTTACTACTCCAAAACATAAATCATTGATTCTTTGTTTCTTTTATCTTTTCAGTTCAGTTTTATATTAACGCACCTTTCATTGTTTTCTACTTTTTCATATTTAATTTTCTATTTTTTATATACAACTTCGATGAACCTGACTCCAACTAGGTTCTCCTCCACCTGATCCGCCTATGCCTGCACTATTCTAGAATATGTATTATGTATCTTTGATTATGAATTTTCCATAATTTTTTTACAATACATCTTTTTTACCTATTGAATATTAGGGATTCTATTTGATTTGGGTTTTCATTATTAATTCACCTAATTGGTTTTTGAGGGTTCATTTTGTTGTTCCACCATATCAAAACATGTTGTTGTTTAGGTAAGACTAACTGATTTTAATCAGTTAAGAGTATATACAAAACTATTCATGTTTCTCTCCTACATATTGTATTTACTTCTAATTATTAATTTGTATAATAGTCTTGGATTACAACCATAATATAATTTCTTTTTTTATCTGCTTCACACATAAGGTCTGCAAACCCTATTCCCTTGTCGCCTCAAACTATACATCACCACCCCTATTCCCTCCCACATCTGCTTCAAACATTAGGTATGGGATTAATTTCCTATTCCAAAACATAAATACTTTCTTATATTCTTTTATCTTTTCACTTAAATTGTATATTACTCCACCTTTAACCTCACTTTGATTACTCTAATTGCAATATTCAATCAATTTAGATATTATATCTTCAATTGTATATTACATCTAGTTCATTTGTTGTCTTTATCTTCCATTATTATTGGTTCGTTTTTCAATTTGATTTTACATAGATCAAGTAATGGGGATGATAGTTGTCTTATTTTTATTTATTTTATATTTGTTTCTTTGAAATGTTATAACATACATAAAAGTTAAATAACAATGCTTGCCGGTGGTTATTGATAACTATTTGTTAATTAATAATGATACATCGTTTTCATATTCCCGATAAATGATTCTCATTTTGATTATGAATAAGTACTTACACATATAAAATTCATTTAATGTTTTCTGTAGTGTATAATTTTATAACATCAGGTTTAATTTTCTATTCTGTATATACCACTTCCATGAACATGACTTTAGTACAACTAAAATTGCAGTATTCAATCAAATATATTATTCAATACATCCTCTCCAAGTGGAAGAAAAGTTATTTTCTTACTATTGAAACTTATTATTGAACAAATATTGTTGGGTGTCTAGAACATGTACATAATAGTTGAATGAATCTGACATGTCCTACATATATTGTTGTATTATTTCATTACAAATTAACGAAATTATAGATCGTTATATTTCTAATTTTTTCAATTGTTTTATATAGAAATATTTTTCTTGTGTTGGAAGATACTGAAGTTTAATATTCAGTAAAAACTGGTACACTGTTTTTATCCAATATTCTTTCTTCTGTCTTAACTATCTTCATATTTGTAGTCCACTTTTATTTCTATATTATGTACTACAAATTTTGAGTTTCAATATATTCAATACATAGTATTAATGCAGTTTTTAGTAGCTCAATACAATGTGACAATGTTTACTATAACAGGTTTTTTGGAATATACAACTTTATGGAATAGAGAAGAAGTGGTTGAATGCATGGCCAACGAATTTTTTTCTTTTCTCTGTTATTACTTGATTAAACTTGTATAATATATCACCTATGATACATTTATTTGAAAACTGGATCATGTACTTTGTTTGAAAAGCATTTATGTTTTGTTTTTATCATAATGAAAATTTATGGGATATTATTACAAAACATTTACAATTGCTGAACCTTTACATAATCATGGTAAATTTACATTTATAAGTGAAAAAATTATATGTACAGGAGAGTCCTTGCAATTTATTTTCCTGGAGATATGCCCATATTTCAGAACATTGCAAAACCCCCTCTTGAAGTTGTATCTCACTTATGAATCTATTGAAATCCATCACAACGAAGCCTTCAGGTTCAATCTATTGGAACAAATCCAAATACAGACCATGTTTAGAACCTTGGGTGAAACAATCATCCTGACATGATAGATCATTAGGCATGGTGGTCCATGATACTTCAACACCATTGAAAGATGATATGATGGGGAGTACATTACACATATGATGATACAAATGAGATGCCAATATTTCACCCTTTATGTTGGGATCATGCCATTGCATGCAAGGTGCTTGACTAATGGTACCCTTCACCTCTATTTACTTCAACCTCACTCAGCTTGTTTATCGGTCTCTTTGATTTTATTATTTGTAGTTGCAAGAAATTAAATCCAACATTAATTATTATAATGATAATAATTTTAATTATCCATTTTAAACAAATTTTCATTCATGTGATTGAATTATCCATCATGAATCCCCAATATAAATTTTCATTCCATATTAATTCAACTAAATATTTTCTATCATATGATTTCTCATCATTTTCCATAACTTACTATGTACCACTCTTGTGATTTAAATATATTCATTATTAATATAGAAGATTATTTTTTGCAAAATTGTATTTTTTTTATTTAAATTAAGCATTCCTTTTAGTTTCGTGCAAAGACTATTCATGGGAAGGATACTAAGACCACTGGCCATGGTGGGAAGATAGTCCATTTCTCGAATAAGCACTGAGGGAAGAATGTTCCTCCTTCAAGATATTTTTTTGGATCAGGTAATCACTTATTTCTCATTTGGGGTTTTAATTGCGGCCATCCATTATTGGATTCATTGTTTTCAGTTGAGATTCATGGAATGATATCATAATATCAAACTGCATAGTTAGATTTGAGTTATAATCTTGTATTGTACATTATGAAATGTATAACCATATTATTATTCATCTACTAACAATGTTTTTTTACCAAGTTCAACTTCTTTTAATGTTGAATATTTATCCCATGAGAATGGTGGAGAACATGTCAAATAGGATATTCTGCTACACAGATTAAGACATTGAGAAGAACCTGCAACTTCAAAATGTTCTTACAAATGAAATGGTAGTATTATCACAGAAATAAAAGTAGCAGGGTAGTTTGTTAGTGAGCCAGAGTTTCAAGAATACTGGTAAAATACATGACTCAATAGAGTTGGTGATTGAGAAGTCTGGAAAGTACTGGTGATGCCAATTCAAGGTCAGTTGAGATATCATCAACATGTTTTAAATAAAAAATTCAATGCTAATAGAAATTAATATGTGTGCAGAGAAGGTTAGAGATTCATTCCTTCTAACACCCTGCCATGGAGAAATCCGACTATCAATTCATGGTGGCCTGCTATCTATGCCATGCTACGATGATAGTGATTGCAGATTCTGCATATCAACTATCAGGTTAATGTAAAAAGATACATGGAATTTTTAACCAATATGTTTTTATTCAATCATCATCATTGCATCAATGTTTCTGATCGTTCCTGTGATCGTGGACCATCCCTTCATACTTTTACTAGACCGATCTCGTAGACATTTTCATCACTTCATATCCAATCTATGGGAAACCCTAACCCTAGCTTTGTTCTGCAAGGTTGAATTTGTGGGTTTGCAGAATCTGCCCACACCTGAAACCCCTGTCATGTATGTTTCAAACCACTAGAGCGTTCTAGAGATATATATGCTTCTTATGCTTGGGAGAAGCTTGAAGTTTATTGAAATAACACCAAATTTCCACTTCCCCATTTTCAGGCAAGCCCTGTTCATGATGGGTGTAATCCCTTTGGAAATATTTGGATGGTATTAAATATCTTCCTTTTGTCATTGTCCCTTTTATTAGAGCAACTGATAAAGCTATGCGGGTTTATGATGATAGGAGTGTTTGAAGCTGTGTGTCGATCCAATCAATAATGGGGCATCTGCGTTTTTCTTCCCGAAGGTTCTCGGAGGTAATACACAGTCGACGAGAGAGCCTGTGGTGCCAATTATGCTTTTGGGAATTAGAAAAGTCCTATTTGTAGTAATAGAAGGCACACTATGCACATTGCACAATACTTTATTAAACAATTTTTAATTTTTTAATAGATATTCTTTGGTAGTTTTGTTTTAAAATTTACTATATAGATCCTTAAATAATAATATATTACATATGTACTAACATAAATTGTCACTTTTTTCACACATTATTGTGGAATGGAAAATCTTTCTCAGGAATTGAGTTATTCCACTTGGCCAGAAGATACACTCCATAGAGGGAGGTTATATGGAAATATTTGGAGGGATATTCATCAAAATAAGAGAATGAGGACTGCTATAGAATTGAAGTCCACTGAAAGGTACATAGATTGGTTATTTATTTAATATACATCATGGTCTTGGGTTTCATGCATGGTGTTATTAGTTTTTTTTGTATTCTTATGTTTTTCTATAAGATAAGTTAGTGTCTTCATCATTTCAACCCCCTTAGTGGTATCAAACCTCTTTCATGTTCTAGGTTCACAAGGCCATGTTCTAAAATGATGAAATTTCATGAATCATTCATGATGTAGAAAAATAGGGCACCACATTTTGTAAGAGATGGTTGAAATTGTTAAATATTACTATAAGGTGAAATAGTTAGTATTATGACATTATGATAGGTGCTTAATTAATATTACATGGTCTAAGAACATAAAACACATAAGATTAACCTACTGTTAATGTCAAACAAGTGTACTGGAAATCATTTCCAGTACAATAGTTTCAAGCACTGGGTAAAACTATTTTCTATCAGTACATACTAACTCTTATTTTTATTTTTAGTGAGTTGTCATTTAATTTTATTAGACTGCTTTTAGGGTATCCTAATTACTCTAATGGAAAACATGTCCACTAAAATAGTTTTTGTTATGTTATGAAAATGTCTACTAATTGGGAATGCATGAATTTACCTACATGGATGTCCAGTACACTGCCAGTACGATTGGGAACAATATATGAATTTAAAAAGTCTTGGATGCTATTACTTCTTATCCCCTTATGTTCACAACATAATGCTTCTATGTAATCAATCTGTTATATTTTCATTGTTTAAAAATTATCTCTATTATGTTGACACTCACAATTAATGTGTTCCTATTACAATGTTTATTTCTATTGATTCTTATTTGAATGGTATATAACTTTATATATATGATTTCTTAATGGTAAAAATAAATTTGAATTCCTTTCTATATATTTTTTAATTAAAAATCGTGTGATAACGTTTTATAAACTTGTACAATTATTCCAATATTATCTATCACTATTTTGTAAATTTAACATTTCAATATATTATTTATTAATTTTTATTCTGTTTCACCATTGGATCCTTCATTCTTAATATTATACAGAAGGTTTCTCAGTATCTAATTTTTGTTTCTCAATTTCTAAAACTATTATTCATCATTATGCATGTCATTTTCTTTTCAAATATATTCAATATTAATATAAACTATTATGTTTTATGTAGTTGGGGTTTGTCTTAGTGGTAAGCACCCCTTAAATCTACATGAAAAATGGGGGTTCAAAACCCATTGGGCGCAGGGTACTGTAGCATTACTGTAGCGTAATGTAGCAACGACATACTGTAGCGGTGGTAGAGAACTGTAGCGGTGGCGGGTACTGTGCAGCACTGTAGCAGTGCAGGTACTGTAGCAGTACTATTCACATAATGGGCTTCGGGCAAAAAAAAAGGGTCTACGGGCTAGGTAATGGGCTAAATGCCCACTGGGCCTTCAAGCTATGTAATGGGTCTCCCTCTACCTAGTTAAAATAGGTCTTTTCTTTCCTTTAATAATAAATGAGGCTTCGGCCCCAACCTTTAAAAAAAATAAACTATTATGTTTTATAAATAGTAATCTATAGTTAATAATTATAATTATTTTATAGTGTCGTGCATCACACGGGCGGAGTACTAGTTATGTATAATAATATAGTTATTTTTTAGATTTATAACGAACATATACTTATTATACTTGTGGTTTTTATGAGTACATAGAATGTCAAGACTTATGGTATAGGGATTTTATTTCACTTTTTATTTCTGTGAGATACATTCTATATTCACCACTCACTTATTCTGTGTGGGGTATATACTTATGTATTAAATGTTATAAAATTAATTTAATTTACATAATTATATTAAACTCTTTAATTAATTTAATTATTTTTTGGGGATCATGATACAAAAGTTACCCATTTTGCAAGGGTTTTCTCATCTCACTTTTAATACTATGATGCTTATGCCTTATTCATCAATAATTTATTTTTTGTGGTTATATATTTCCCTAATATGTATTATATGATTGTTGTAATTAAATTTATTGGAATTTTTATATCCCCTAATTATATTTCTTACATGGGGTTTATGTTTCAAATTTTACCATATCAGTATAGTAATTTTGTCTCAATTTTCTTTCTTTGAGACAGAAGACATGTTATGAACCTATATTTCTATTTAAAGTGTAGATACTTACCTTAGACATTTAATTTCTTGAATATCTTTAATTTAACAGAATTTTATGCTTCATTTAATGTTATTATTTCCATATTATTATGATCCAATGTTACCAAAGTGGTAATAGTTCACTGCTACAATCTCTTTGTTTATCAATATTTTTTATGATTATACTTTAATTGATGAAATATTATGATACAAATATCTAGAATTATCATTAATATTGAAATAAAATAGTTATAAAAGATATATACATGTATTGGTACCAATTTTCCACTCTTTGGTACTTAATATAATTATGAAATTGGATTTTTAAGAAAATATGACTTTGTTTCTCTATTCAGTCAAAAATTTGTTTAATAATAAAACACATGTTTTCTAAAAATGATTCAAAAAATTATTTTCTATGATATTTAAAAGAAATTTTTATCCATTTCTTACATTTTTATAACGAAACATTTTCTTAAAGGGATCTCCTTATCATTTTCTGATCAGGGAACATTTGTGACCTTTTTGAGATGCAATAGGAATGGTAGAAATGTATAAACCTACCCACCATCGTGGATATAATTTCCTTTATTCATTAATTACATTATTAAAAGATTATTTTTAATGAAAATTTATTTTTTATATTATAGAAATTTTATTATTTTAAATTGGGTTTCAGGGAAAAAGTGTTTCAAATTTTTTCAGGATTCTTTATAAATTTTCTTGGTTATTTTCAAGGGAAACGAGTTTTAAAATGTTTTATGTTTTAAAAAAATTCAAAAAATAAATGATATTTTATTCAAGAAATGTTTTAAAAGTTTTTACATGCTTCCTTTATGTTTTTGAAAATAGGTTTCATTGATTATTATTTTGAAAATGTTATATGTTTTAAAATGTGATTTTTAAGGAAAGGTTATGTTTGACATAATATTTCAATATCAATATCCATATATGATGAAATACTTGGTTAATTTTTATGATTTAATAGGGACATAATCCATTAACACAAGTCATATTTTTTCTATAAGTGGTATATGTTTTGATAGCTATTTTTTTATAAAACCGGTTTATCTTTAACATGTTATATAATGATAAATGCTTATGAATCTTGCTTACATCCATGGGATATTATAGAATTAAGTGATTATGAAGCCTATTATTTTACATAGGTTATGATATGATTAAAATTTTAACATACCCATTTCACTTCATGGGTAATGATACGACGTTTATGAAACTCATATCCTTTTATGTGTGATGATAAAATTAGTATTTTACGAAACATGTGTGTATGATTTAATTATGAGATGGGTGGGTCCTAAATTTATCTTAAATTAATTTGGTAAATATTTATATATCCTGATATAATAATATTAAACTAGTCAATGGGACTGATCCATACTGGGAAATTGGCGTGTTCTGATCCACAATGAGAAATAAGTGTTTCTTGATCAACAATGGAAACCTGGTGTGTCCTGATCCAAAATTGGAAACATGTGTGTTCTGATCCAAAATTGGAAACATTTATGCCCTTATCCATAATTTGAAATAGGTGTTTCTATATCCAAAATGGGAAACAGGTGTGTCTGGATCCACTATGGGCAGTTTTTGTGTCTTGATCTTCTATGTTTATGGTCTTGGTAGTTAACCTCTACACGTGGAATGGTTTTCTATATTTATGATGTTTAGAAACTTATATGACATGAGATTATGTTTTATGATTGATGTGTAATGATTTAAACAATTATGAATCATGTCGTATAAACAAAAAATAATTATTCCATGAATCATTTATATGATATTGGTTATGAAGGGAGTTAACTTTAAATGTTATTATCGTGTTCTCATAACCTTACTCTCATGTTATGCCTATGTATCTCTTTTATTTTCCCATACTAAGCATATAAAATCACCCCATTATTATGTTTTATTTCCAAAGGTTATTAATAAGGGTTTTAAGTATAGGTACTAATGGGAATATATTTGTGGTAAAAATTGAAGATCTTTCACCGAGTTAGAATATTTTTTTTCATTTTTCCAAATACACTAAACTATTATCATCCTCGAGCATTTATTTTTGCATTGTTTTTAATATTCATATGAAATTATGCAATATACATGTATGTTATGCCTAGATCGATGTAGTGGGTAACAAAGGAAGTGTTCAATCAAAATTTGGAAACTAGGACGAGAAACATTTAGTTAGATCCCTTGGAATATTTCTATTGATATGTCTATGGATGTATCTAAGGATAAGTTAAAGTATAGGAAACTGTCCTATAATTTTGGTAAAGGATAGATTGTTTGGTTTCCAAGAAATAAATCCTTTTATATATACTATAAGTGGGTTTGGATTTGGAATAGATGTACATAAGGAAATAATCCATCAAACCCGTATTGAGAAAAACTTGATTTGGAACTGGTGGACAACAACAAGCCTTACTGCACACCAGTTTTGACACACTCGGAGGATAGGCTTTGGGAATTAAAAAAATCCTTAAAAACCATTCTCTAAGATTTATATAGAATATAAATTTAAATAAACTATTATAAACTTATCGTTTAATAAATTAAATAAGTATATGTGATGATATAGGCATCCTATAAGTTATTTTTTCATGATTATTTGGTTTTCTTCTAGGATAAGTGTTTCTTACGCTATGCTTTATGATGTTATTAAATAGTAGGATGAAGAAGGAATTGGATTAAAATTTAATGTTTGAATTGTGAAAATTTTGTTTATTATTCAAATTGATGTCTGAAGTAGAGATCCCATGAAGTGAATCATGAATGTGGTATGGGAATTGGTTATACTTATAAAGATAATGATACCTTAAATAATATGTGTAATGTATGGGATGTTCTAATAGTATTGACTACATTAAAAGTAAGAATATTGATTAAATTGAGGTTGAATAACCTTATGAAATGATCCATATTTAATATTCTAGGAAAAGTGTAATTATAGAATAATATGATGAATCATGAGAAATGGTTTAAGAATAATGTTGGATGATTGAAGTTTATTTGTTTTAGAATTCAATTATTATGTTATATTAATCATTAAATATGTATGTATTTTAACTAAATTTTTTTTTCAATAATTATTGAAAAGGATATTTTGAATGTTTATGAATACTTAGAAAATTTATTTAATGGAAAGGTAATACTTTTAATTAATGTAAGGTGACCAATAATCTGTTCACGATGTTGATTGTTTTTGTTTAGCAAAGATAAATAGATGATTCATTTGGATGAAGTAAATTTGATTGTATAAACATCCTCAGAACTGATAAGGGATTTTTATACAAAGTGGTGTGTGCTATCATGGTTTGATATTATGTAATTTATCAAAAAAAACCAGTTTCCTTTGGATTATGAAAGGATATATGTTTTCAAGAAGTACTTCTAGTAATTCAGGTAATTAAAATGTTTCAATATAATGCATGATGATAGTATTCACATGTTTTGTATGTGAAAACTAAGAGATACTTTATGGTATTTACGGGGTCAATGTGAAGTTATTTTTGAGAAATTTAGTAACATTATTTATAATGATTTTAACTTACATATTTCATAAGTGTTATAAAATTATCTATTTATCAAAATTTTAATGTTAATCCTTAGATATGTTTTTAGATAATAAAGTATTATTTGGCCATATGAGGATTTGTGCATATTGGATAACTTGTGATAACCTTTTTGATGTAATGATAACTAAATATGGATTGAATTAGTTATCATTCTACCTATGGATCTGGTGGTTAGTTATTGCTTTAGGGATTAAATTTTCAAATTTATTTTTGTTAGAGTAAGAGATGAAATGGAAATTGGTCAAGACATAGCCAAAGGGTAATATTATGCATATCAAATGGAATTAAATCAAGTATTTTTAGATAATTTAATAGAATGTGAAATAATTTAACATGTTTAGGAAAAATATATAAACAAAACACGTCCCAATAGATTCATTTCTGTTGAACCAATGGTCTTATAAATCATCGAAGATATGGGTTTGAGGACCTTAACCATCTATTGATCATTAACATTCTGGTGATCAATAATATTTATCACTCTATATAATTATTTAATTTGTTCCTCTATATACAATATTTACTCCCAACCTATGTTATCATACATGGAAACATTATTATTAGTTACTTTGGGTAACCGTTATGGTTCTATCATCCCCATTTTGACGGATTTTATTTTTTATTTTTATTTTGTTGGTTTATAATAGAGGAACATTGAAGTATTAACCCTATGACAACAAATATATATTTTGAGGTATAAATTCATTTTAAAGGGGGATGAATTTAACACCTCTAGTTTTTGTAAAATATGATTTCTCGATTTAATATAATCTTTTTGTTATTTTTATTTCATGCATCACTGAATTTTTATTATGCACCAAGTTATTCTTTATTTATATGGAACACCAAGTTGAGAAAACACTAAAAACACAAAGTAGATTTTGGTGCATACAACACTAATATTGTCTTTTCTTATACACAATACTGAGGCCCTTTGATAGCTTGTGTTACATGGAAGGCCATGCATTTACAAAACTACAACAACCTATTAATATTTTTATTAAAATAATATTATAGATACCACATAGACATTGGAATGTATTTCTAGAATAATATTAAATAAATTATGAAAGTATAATTTATATATTATATAAAGTTAATACTTTGGTTATCAATCAATTAAGTAAAAGGATAAACTATTTTACAATATAGAAATTAATTTTTTATGAAAATTATTTTTTATGAAAAAACAAAATTTTATCTTAGTAAAATAAAAAAACACTTTTTATTACTTTTATACATAACATTTATATATTATATATTCAATAATTATTTTATATACTCATATAATAGATTTTATATGTATAAGATAAGAATAAATCCAATTTTATGATTAAAAATATTGATTTTTCGAAAAAGTAATTTTACATCCTTTCAATGGAGAATCATATTTAAATCTAATGATTGAAATAAAAAGGTTTTATATCCAAAAGTAAATTCCATTTTTAAATGTGAAATATAAAAATTTACTTTTAGTAATTTTTTAGTATTTTAATGATATTTTTTATTTTTTGGATGAACATTGAAAAATAATGAATTTTAATTTAAAAATGGATTCTCATCTAATTTATTTATATAGTTAAAAAAAATTAAATGGGTTTTAATTAAAATTAGATCAATTTTATATCCATTAATACAATTTATGTCATTGGAAAAAATTTCACATTAAATTTAGATATAAAAACAAATTAAATTTTTTAACATTTTTTCATTAAATACCCGATATGGCATCCCATTTATAGGATTTATCATTAAATTATTTTCATCTACTTATGTTATCATATTTTTAAAAAATAGGAGGTGGATGGATCTCGAAACCCTGGAAATGGGGATCTCGTCATTTGTGATATTGATATCACACATGCTTGGATTATTTTCTGATGTCACTCATGGATTCTATTAATCCTGAATAGGAATTTGCATTCAATGATGATTTAATCTCATTGCAGACTCAAGGATTGCAATCAGAATCCTCTGATTCCTCATATTTCTGGAAACAGGATGTTTCTTTTGTAGAGATTATTTTTTGTTCTCCGGCATTATGCAAGGATGGTACACCTGGATCATCTAATATTAGTAAACAAGATAATGGGGGTTTTTCTGTTACTACGAATCTGGTGGCCTTGCAATAAATAATTAATCTTTGAAAATTCTCTGTTTTGGGTCATTTGTTAAATTCAATGGGATACAAACCGTTGTCCTATGTGGATCTTAAAAATAGTATTTTTCAATTTTGGGGATTCGGATATTGGAGATTAATTCCCATAGGTAGAGGTTTTTTGTCACACATTTTTTCAATCGAATGGTTCTTTCAACAGGGTCTGGGAGCTTAGAAATATAAATCTCAAGCCTATTAATTTTATAATTTCTTAAGGGAATGTTAAATTTAATCCATTTAATATGAAGAAAATTAGTGCTCATATTTGGGTTAGACTCCATGGTCTCAATTGGATGTATTAGAATCCCAAGATCTTTATTGACCTTGCATCTTGTATTGGCACTCCTATTAGAATGGATCAGAAGACCATGGATGGAAGAAATTTGTTTTTTTCTGAATTTTGGTTAATATTAACATGGAAATAAAGATACCATATTTCATTATGTTGCGTACTAGTGAAAACGGGTCTGATATAGGGGTTGAATATAAATGGGTTCCTGATTTTTGAGATGTTTGAAAAGTTGTTATCCATTTGGTTGTCATGAACAAAATGAAACAGAAGAAGGTGACTATGGTACCCCAAGGTATGGATTGGAATGAAGTGAAACAGAATAAAAGGGATAAGAGGGTTTTTGTGGAGAAATAAAGGGTTTCAAAACCTATCCCTTCTAATATTATGATACCTCTGAAAAAGTCTGGGTTGAATATTGCTGATGAGGTGGAATAAGGAAAAATCTCTGATTTACCTAGTCCTCTTGCTACATTGGGTCGTGAGATTAATATTAAAGGGGGACATGATCTCAATGAAGATATTAATATGTGTATGTCTTTCTCAAATGAGATTTACAATTTGGTTTTTTAAATGCAAAGAGAAATGGATGATATTTCCATAATGCAAAATCTGAAACAAGATAAACAAAATCTGGTACTGTCAATATAGTATGGTGAGGAGCTCATTTGTTTCCACACTACATCATCTTTGATATCAATAATTCGTTCCTCCATTGTCTCGGATACATCCTTCAAGGAATCCACCATTGAATTAGGAACCCGTAGTCTTGAGCCTCTTAGTGTTGTTGTTTCCAGTCCATCCAACATTCCTCAAGATGATTTAGCGTTGGAGGCTGCTCAGCTAGCTGCAATAAGGGGTAACATGGATGTTGTTTTAGATATGAATGGCACCACCATAAAAGACAAAATTAAGGTAGAATCTAATGAAAACACTACTTTGATATTCACCAATGAAGCAGTCCCTACTGTTGTGCCAATGGAGAAATCATGTGTTGGTTCAAAACAAATAGGAGACATCGTCATGATTAACAATGGATAAGATCAGACTACTACAATGATGGATAATAGTACAATTATTTTTTATATGAAGGACACCAACAAGTCTAATAGTGAATCAGAACACACTTATTTAGAAATATACAACTATGGTATGGGTACAGATCAAAAGGGTTGTAACAAAGATGAAACCAGTGTAGCAGATCCTAGTAATGGAAAGTGTGAAGAAACTATAATTGATCCCAAAATATCTAATATAAATGATCTTCTTAAAGAAGATTATTATCTTAAAATAAAGGTTGGAAGGCCTGATAAATTAGGCAAATAGAAATTATTGGGATTCAAAATGGGGTGGTCCAGCCTTGGTATTATGTTTAAATGGGGATTATTTTATGGAATTTCTAGGGATTTTCCAATTGCGAAACTATGAGACCCATGAGGCTTTTCATTCAGCTTCATAAGCCTCTTCTTTATTTATTATTATGTATTATTGATGTTTTTATCTATAAAATATTAATTTTAAAGATATATAACATAAGTCATATCCAAATACAAGTTCAATGATTGTCTAGGGAAAGAAGCGACAAAATGGAAAAATTAAGTAGTTGTATTGTCATGTATATGAGTGAATATACATAATGAATGAATATAGAATTTTATTTTGACCCTACTAAATTTATTTTTAAGGTATTATTTTATTTTTAATTTTATATATGATGTAATTAAAATTATTTCATGTGCAACACTGAGAGAGTGCTTGTGCAAGCATACGAAAAATAAATAAGACGTTTTTAATTAAAATTATTTGAATTACTAAATGACACATATTTTGGATAAATAATTTTTTATAAGTATTTTTATACCATTATCAGTTGTGAATTCAGTTAGGGAAGATTTTGGACCCACATGAATCACTTTTAAGCCTTTATAATATTTTATTTCAAAAGGAATTCATGTTTTCCCATTATATTTTTTAATTAGTATTTATATTAATGTAAGGTTTTACAATAGAGTTTTTCAAACATAAATAGTTAATTGAAAAAAAATTATTGTATTCATGATATTTTATTTTATATTATTAGGGAATAAATAGTTACCTTAATTTCTTGCACAATAATGATGTAATAAATAATCAATTAATGAATAAATCAAATTAATAATATTAAAAAAATAAATTAAATATACTTTGATAATTTTACGATAATTCATGAATTCCCTAGATGAATATGATATATATATAATATAATAAAAAAATTTATTCAAATATGAAACTTTTTATGTGTATAAATTCATAGTTATGAATAGTTTTTATTTTGAGAGAAATTATTTTTCATAAATAAAATATTTTATTAAATTATTTTTTAATCACAATGTTATTTAATAAGGCCAAATGGGATAAAATTGTTTAAAAAAAAGTAAAAATTTTTTTTTAGGTTTTTTTGGTAGGCTTTATCCATATAATAGATTTCGTATATTGTATTAATTTAATTAATACCTATGTTACCCCTCACCGTAATTATAAAAGAAGGTTATTCCTTCAAACATAACCGTACCTTAATCCATATTTCTCAACTAAATAATTTCCATTTTTTATCCTCATCAATTTCCATGTTCTAGTTCTCCTGGTCTCACAAAAATGCCACTTCTAGGATCCAAAGGTGGTTCTCAATGAGAATTGATCAAGAGGTAAATTAATTCATTTTCTATTTAAATTTATTCTAACTTCTACCTTATCCACATATATTATCCAACATTTCATGAATATTATAATATAATATATATATATATTAAAATGTTTTTTGATGGTGTATGTAACATAAAATGTCTTACCTTCTCCTTTTATTCTTCAATAACGAAATCATTGTCCATTGTGTGTCAATTCACCACGTTCATTCGTGATGTGTTTTCATTTCATTTTTACCAAAATAATGGAATGTTAAATTCACATGAATTTCTATAAAATTACATAAATATATATAGGCTTTCACTTAATAAGGATGATATTTTTTTGACATGGAAATCCATAATAAACCGACCTTGGAAACCCTGAAATGAAGGCTCCCAAAATAGTGGAAATAACAAAATATTGTTAACAAATGGGTGGAAAATGTTATAAAAATATGATTTATGGTATTATAAACATTATTTTAATTCACTAATTAATTAATAACTCTATTAAAACAATTATATAGTGTATTTTAACACATTTTATGGAATTCTAACCGAATGTAAAAGAGTCTTTTAACTAAAACATTGTTTTAGTTTTTTAAATATTTATTCTTATGAATCATTCAGGTTTATGTTAATGATCTCAAAATAATTTTAATGAATGTATATATATGGTTATTAATGTTTTAATTTATCTTATTCCTTTTTCAAGTGAACTGTCTCATGTGTTATGTAAGATAATTTCCATTTAAAATTCTATGAAATGATTCTTTTAGGAAATTCAAAAGAGTTGTTTTTTATACAGAACTTGCAGTTTATCTGGATTTTTGAAAATTTTAATACTATAATGCTTCATTTATAATTTTCATTGTTATTTTTTAATAAGATTATTTAATTTTCAGGTGTGTGGTTTTTATATTTTAAAAGTGATTTTTATGAAAAATTTGTATTTTTGAAATACGAATTTGTTTTTCTAATGGGGTTAAAAGAGTTACCAATGGTTTTATTCATGATATGTTCCAAGGAAATTTTTTATTATGGGTACACACATTATAACTCACGATATGATGGTTTTATCCAATTATAGCTCATGATTTATTAGGTTTATCCCATTATAGCTCAAGATATGATGGGTGAGCCCCATAATACATTTCCAATGCACTTGGAACTCCGTAGAAGGAAGTTGACCAAAAGGTTATTCAATTTATTAGTGTAAATGTAAGAGTGATATGTTAATGATTCCAAAGGATATTTCATGATTTTTCTATGCACACTAATGAGTTTTCATAAAATTGAATTTTAATGTGTTTTCATGTTTTCACTAGAGTAAAGAATTTTATTCATTATTTCCCTTACTATGCTTTCCTCTTAATCACATATTTTAAAATGTTTTTCATAGGGTATAAAGAGTTATAAGATAGAGGAAGTCATGTTTAATGTTTTGAAACTTTTTCAAATAAATCATGTATATAATTTATAAGTTCTATATTTTGGAAGAAATGGATACTGTTTTATTAGTATCCAAAATGTATAAATGTGGGATGTTATGTGTTTATTATATCATAATTATTTAAAACAATTACGAAAAAAGATCATCGATGTGAAATAATTTAAAATCCTCTACCTAACTAAATATTATGTAATGATTTAAGGATGGGTCATTATAATTGGTATCATAGGATGGTTTGGATAAAATTTTGGGTAAGAATGATGTCAATAGAAGACCATAAATGATTTTTTACATTATGGTTGATTTAAAATGATATTGCATTTGAACATTACCATATTACTTCATCTAAGATATTTCTATTCAAAATGGGTTTCCATAGAATAAAAAAGGAATCTGAAGTAAGAAGTCACCAAGAGGTTGATATCTATCCGAATATGTAGTTTGGAATGGTGGGAATTGGACCTGAGAAGTTTTTTAAATCAATGTATCAGTTAACTCAAGAAATAAATGTCATTGGTATCCATTCTAGAGAGTAACCAAATATACAATGACAGAACATGTCTTTTGTGGAGAATTTCATGAGGAAAAATCCTCTATAATTTAGTAGATCCTCTAAGATAATGGTACTTGAAGGATGGATCAATGCTTTGGAAAAGATATTCAATGTCATGGGATGTTCATATCATCAAAAGGTAACCCTTTCATTTATTGTTTTGAAGGTGTTGCTAATCGATGGTGGTTTTGTTAAAAATACATGATATTAAGAATATATTTATTTCATGGACCAGAAAAAATTCAAGGATATTTTCATTGAGAAATATTTTCCAAAGGTTGTTAGACTTTGAATAGAAATTTTTTGGGATTTGAGCTGAAAAGATGAAGAATCTCTAGCTATATATAAATAAAATTTCATACCATTATCCATGTATGTTTTTGATTTTGTTCGGGACACTGATAGAAAAAATATTCATTTTTACATAGGATTAAAAATAATTATTGGAAGAGCATTCTCTTCAAGATAATTTAAAATCTATGACAATGTTGTTCATTTTTATGAAAATTTTTAGATTGAGTTTATGACCCATATGTGCCTTGTGACGATAAGAATAAGAAGCGTTCTGGTTGGAATGCTTTGGAGAATAATTTGTCAATGAAATTTCAAGGTAATAAAATCAAATTACTTACTTGTGAATAGTTTGGTAGAAAGAATCCTACGGAATGTATTGTAAATTTTGGGATGTACTTCCCATGTGGAAAATTTGGATACATGGCTCATGAGTGTATGAAAAATGATCATGATAATGGTGAGAAATCGATGGTAATATGCTTTAACTATTAGGAGTTGGGTCATTTTTCTAATGTGTTTCCAAATCTATTCAATCTGACAGGAAATCAGCTAGATAGGAAAATGAAGGGTGTGAAAAATTCTTATCAATTACATCAAAAATTGTTGAGCCATAAAAATAAGTGGTATCACGTACATTTCTTGTTTTTACAAAGTATGCCAATGTGTAGTTTGATTATGTTTCAACATATTCATTTATTCATGGGAATTGTTTTGATAATTTTGAATCTTCTCTTAATGAATTGACTAAAAAAATTATGGTGAAAACACCTTGAGGAAATATAAAGGAAAAAAGAAATTATAATAATATTTCAATCATTATATGTGTAAGGAAATTAACTGAAATTTTGTTTGATATTACATTAGTAGAATTTGATATTTTATTGGGTATAGATTTGATTATTATTTAGCATGATAAGATTTATTATAGAGATAAAGAATATTATTTTCCAAAAGTGTATCAGTTTGTGTACATGAATTAACCCAACTAATAGATAACATATCAGGATAATGAGAAAATGTTAAAATAGGGAAATAAAGGTTTTATTTCACATATGTTTGAAATTAAAGGAAATATTCATATTAATGATGTAGTAATGGTAGATGAGTATTGAATTCTTTTCCTCATGATTTTAATTGTGTTATTCCTGATAGATAGGTTGAGTTTACAATTAACTTAGTTATTAATTCAAAACAATTTTAAAACCCCTTTATCAAATAGATCAAGTTGAAATTCTAGAATTGAAGAATTAGTTGTAGGAATTTTTAGATAAATACTTTACCGGACCTAGCACTTCACCATGAGGTGATACTATATTTTTTTAAATGATGGTTCATTGAGATGTTGATTTGATTATAGATCCTCGAATAACATCGATGTTAAGAAAAAGTATCCTATTACCAATATATATGATTATTTTGATCATATCTAGGGAGCACAATATTTTTCAAAAGATGACATGAGGTTGGGGTACCAGTAGTTGAATGTAAATGAAGAATAATTTCTGAAAAGTGTATTTTTTTCTAGATATGGGCATTATAAATTTATAGTTATGTCATTTTAGTTAACTAATACACCTGTTGTATTCATGGATATTATGAATAGTATATTTTATGAGTTCTTGGAAGAGATTATGGTTGTGTTTATTTATGACATTTTTTTTACATTTTAGAAGTAAATTTGAATATTAAAGACATATAACAGTAGTTTTTAAAACATTATAAAATGTAAATTTTATGGATAATTAAGAAAGTGTGAATTTTTGTTGCAATACATTTATTTCCTTGGTCACATTGCTTCAAAATAAGGAATAAATATTGATCTTAATAATAAAAACGTTTTTGAAGAATTGAAAATACACATAAATATAACCAAGATTCATAGTTTTCTTAGTTTCGAAAGATACTACCTGATGCTTTTTGTTAAATTTTCATGGTTATCTAGTCCACTACCTATTTAAACTTCAAAATTGTTATGTTATTATATAAAAAAGAATATAATGATTGTTTTCAAGAGTATAAATGAATATTTTTGAATGCTTTAGTTTTGGTCATACCATACAGAAATGGTGAATTTTTCCTCTATAGTGATGATTCATTTAATTGACATGGTTGTGTCATAATGTAGATTGATCGAGTATTTGCTTATGCTTTACGCCGGTTGAAACTTCATGAGTTAAATTACCCTATACATGATTTGGAGTTAGCTGTAATTTTTTGACATTAAATAATTAGAGGAATCATTTATAAGGATTAAAATTTGAAATACATTCGGATTATAAAATTTTGAATTATATATCCACTTATAATGAATTGAACATGAGACAAAGAAGTTGGATGGAATTAATCAGGGATTATGGTTAGATGATTTATTACAATCCTAAAAAATTAAACAAAGTGGTAACAGCATTCTGTCGGACCTATAATTTTACATTAACTATGTTGTATTGGGAACATGACCCCCCGTATAATGATTTGAGGAATTTTTTCATGGATTTTTTCGGTGTAGGGAATTCCTCAGTTTTGTTGTAGGTGTGAGTGTAGTCATCTCTATCAGACAGAATAACAAACATTCCATGTTTGGGTAAGTTTAAATACATATAAAAACTACAATATAAAATAATAACCTAGATGAATTTGGGAAAAAATACAAAGAATATTATATTTTATTAAGAAAATTATAAATTTCCCAATTTTATAATGTTTATATAAATTATTTTTTCTTTTTAAAATACCATCCTTAATATCTAGATTTTCCAAATAAAGATGACAATGATTCAATTTTTATACAATATAATAGATTAATGATAAAAATAAAATAAATAAGTAACATATGATAATAATTAGTGCATATTAAATAAAATAAATTTGATTATGTTTCCTAATAAGGTATCTAATAAACCTAATTTTATTATTCTATAATTTAGGTGCATGTGCCAAATAAACGAGGACCAAGGTATGGGTTTTCTGTTTCATTTTCACTTTCTTAAGATATTTTTATTATTATGGATAATGGTAACATTAATATGTTTTTCTTACTTAATAATTAATTAATTTTAACATATTAATACAATTCCTTGGGTATAAAGACCAATATTTTTTTCTTTCTTTAAATGGATTTCAACTCGAATGATACCATGGTTCTAAGAGTTTTTTATAACTCAATTTACTTTGGGTTATATTTTTAAAATGTTTATTCTAAAATTGAATTTAAAATAATTAATTAATTAATTATAATATGTTCTAAAATTAATTTATAGTGTTTTACAATTCTCCCATATGATCAATTTTTCAAATTACTCTAACCTCAATGATTCTTCTTCTTGTAAGGGTTTTGTGTCCCAATATCCAACCCATGACACATAATTCATAATATACATAATGTTTTCTCTAGAATGATGTATATACCAAAACATTACTATTTTATGTCATTATTATATTATATTCTATGATATTAAAATTTAAATTTTATGTCCATTCTATCCTGGGGTTTTAACTCAAAAATTACAAAATATTGTAAGGGTTTTAACTAACAAAATTTTCTTCTACTTAGAAATGAACATTCATATTGAACCCTTTTGTTCAATTATTTATTTAGTATATCTAATGAATAATTTTTATTTTATTAATAAATAATTTCACATTTCAATAATTGTTACTTATCAAAAAATCATAATCATATAATTCCAAGATTAAATATTATGTTACATTAATGGTTTTCTCGGTATTATTTACTAATTTTCTGATATACTTCTAATTATAAATAAAATTAATATTATATAGGTTACATACATCCTATATATTATATTATATCATGATTTTATATTTCACTCAATTCATTTTATTTCCCATTAATGATCATTCTCTATCTCTCTATCACTTATTCAAGAGGTTTCAATTTCAATGATAATCATACAGTAATATATTTCCCAACTCAAATTGTTTCTCAAAGAGTTGTAAAATATCTTCAAGTTATGATTTTATAATACTATATTATCCTTATATTTATTTTTCCATTTCAATTTTATCTTTTATATTGGTATGTCAATATTATATATTTCATCTTCATTGATGGTGTACCTTCTCAAATAAATGATTATAGTTATTATAAACAACTTACACTCAGTCCAACAGACATTTACCCTGAGTATCGATACATTACTTGAATAAATTATTTTACACTCATTTTTTATGATCAAATATAGATTAATTCATGTGATCCCCTTATAACTCATCCCAACTATTATAATCAAAATTTTATCTACCCATTCATTATTTGAGTCTCCAATAAAGGATCATCAATTTATTAAATAGTAGTATGTACGGTTAATATATTTAGTATATACCACAATGCATTTTTTTAATAAAACATTTATTTCTTTTCGTGAATAAATTATTTTATATTTCACAAAAAAAATATATTCATTAATATATCTTATTTTTTTTGTTTTAATATTTTCTTTTAATGACATTTCAAAAGTAACTGGTTACCTTTTCTCTTAGACCATTATTATAAAAATTATAAAAGAATTGTTTTTTATTTTTTTTCATGAATATAATAGAAATATATATCTATATTCCTTCCTATGTTTCATTGTTTTAAAAATTATAATATTTTCATCATTACTAAATTTAATTTATTTAAATGTATTTTCATGGGAAATGTATGATTTTCATCGTGATTTTTAATTTTCAATTCTACCATTATATGAAAATTAATCACCATATACCCATTGAATCAATATAGATGATTTAACACATGATAAATGTTAATATTATATAACAGTAATAATCCATCATAAATTTTTACTTTCTAATCATCTACATTGTAAAGCCATAACTTTTATTCAAAATAATTTTACCTTTTAATTACTAATTTATGATTACATTGATTTAAGAGTGTTGAATAAGATTCTATTCATCGATTTTTTCAAGAAAATAATTATTAAAATATATATCCACTATTTATATGATGTAAAAACTATATTTGTCATTTTTCTTACTAAATGGTATCTACCTATAATTTTATTGAATATTTACAGATATCATTTTTTCCATGGGTTTATCATGCTACTATTATTAATAGAATTATGCATTTTACCTTTATGAGATTGTCTTTGAGACAGATATAAATCCATTTTTTAACCACGGGTTCTCTAAAATGTGCTGAATTCGTCCCATTTTCTTCCTATGTGTTTATTACGATAATACAAGTGATTTTATTTTTCATAGTACACATATAAATGGATAAGGATTAGATAATTCATATATTACCCTCAAATGAATTAGTTAGGGTTTAAAATATAATGAGATACTGAAACATGTACATACAAGGATGTTTTTTAACATAATCGATGGACATTATTTTATTTTTTAAAATAAAAATGGTGTACATACTTATACTTGATCAAAATTGAATGGGTAGACAAACATAGATTTGTTCATCACATTTTCTTATGCTTATAGTTGTAAAACAATTCTATATTACCTTAAATTTTATGCTATCCTACATTTAATTATCATTTCACTATTCTATTCTTCTAATTATTACTATGTTATATTCTAATGGATTAGGTTTAATGGATCAATTTTCCCAAATTATTCACTAATTTCTTATGACATTCCATGTCATATGACATAACTCATTTTTATCAATGATTTATTGGGAATGATTATATTATGTATCTTGATTATAAATATATTCTTATCTTATTATCACTTATTATATTATATTTTTTTCTCATATGTTTTACCATACAATGAGATTGAGCTCACACTTTTCTTAAGTTTATATTCAATAGTTTATGAAGATGAATGTGTCATCTGAGAAATCCAGAAGGGAGACTAGTAATGTATTATTAAGGGGACATGTTCACAAGTTTTGTAAAATAAGTTTCCTATATAAAAGGTATTTGAATAAAAAACCAATATTTTTTCCATTTTGTGTGAGTTTTCTTTGAGATGTAATACTAATGGGAAATATTGTGAAACAAATTTATTTATTTCTCCCTTTGTATCAAATATATTTTTTAATAGTATATATTTTATAAATGGGTGTGGGGGTGCTGGTATTGGGTTCCTTAGCTGATATCAAAGGAGTGTGTAGTTTTTGTTTTTGAATAGTTTTGTTATTTTTTATTACTATAAGGGATATTTATGGAAAAATGATATGACTAGACAAAGGGTTAAGTATATTTGTAGGATAACAACTAGATGTTTTTGTAATGAATATAATGTGTGGTTCCCTATTTGATTACATAATTTTCTGGAATTACATATTGGTGGATGATCTAGAATAGATGAACATATGAGTAATAACCCTGAAAATGTAATAATGAATTTTTAACACATTTATCACCTAGTTCATAATACGAAGGATTAACTACAATCCTGGATTAACACTCCCGAGGGATATGAAATCTAAAATTATAAGTCCCACTAATAATACATTGTTAAATATCTAATGATGATGATTATAATTAATAAACCGAAGGTAATAGGAGAATAACCAAGATAAAAAAAGATAGATCAAATAGGTTATAATATTTAAACAAATTTGTAATATGTTGAAAATAAAGGATTCATTTGTGAATACATATTCATATTGATGTTTTAATATTTATATTTTTGATTGTATCAAAATATTTTTTTGGTTTTACAAATAGGTTCAAACATTATAATTAAAATAAATGTGATTATTGTATGCATCTAGAAACCCCTATGTATTATAACTGAATAAAGGATCAAATTAAAATAGTTGATAATTTTAGTATATTATGATTATTATTGAAAATGTAATAATCATAGTCATACATTGGGTTTTTAGGTTGATATCCTTGTGTAAATTATAAATTGAAACTCTTAGTTATCTTCCACAGTGAGTGTTTTTTATTATTAATATTATGGTATAATACTAAATTTACGAGGATTTTATGAAACATCTAATGATTATTCATCAGTATTTCTACAATAAATAATTTGAAACATATATTAAATGGTATTAATGGCCTTGAATATTAATATTATGACAATGTTATTTTTTCTAGGATAACTGTCAATGAACACATGTTTGAGGAATATATTACAACCATTATTAATATATTATAAATGGTGATGTAATAAAGGGTTGATTGAAGTTGATAAAACTGAGTTACATTGTATTTAATGATTTTAATACAATACACTTTAAAAAAAATGTAAACTAACTTTTTTTAGGGTAACTTGTATTTATCATTTTTAGGATTATGATATATATTGACATGTGTGTTACTTTATAAAATATTTGTTCATACATTTTATGGTTATTTATAGAGTGAATTTTTTGAGGAATATATAGATTTACTATGGTTTAATTCCTTGGGGATTCAACAGGTTTTAGAAATGGTATTTTATAGAGAATGTATTAATAGATTGTATACATATAAGGATGAATGATTATATGAATGATTAATATTTGGTAATTAAATACATATAAAATGATATATCCTATGATATTACGAATGATGAAATATTATAATATATATCCTAAATGATTAAAATATTAACAATACCCATATATATATCAATCAATCAATAATAATTAAAATCGGGAGTATACAATTTATTTATATAGAGTAGAATGCAGTGATTAGAGATTTCATATCCTTTAAATTGATAATATAATTGTTATATTATTCAATATTCATCATTGAGTGGTCCATGAAATGTTATTAATCAAAAACTTTAAGAATAAAGTACTTTTATTTTTTAAATAATATTATAATCAATCATAAAATTTATATAAAATATGTTTTAAAACACATAATTATTTAAAAAATAATTTTCAATAAAATAAGGATCTAATTATAAATATATATAGTATTAATTTAAATATTAAATTTTGAATTTATATAGTTTTATTTTTTTCAAAATTAATATCACTTTTTAATTCCAAACAACAAAATTATCATAAGGTGAATTTTTGTGATTTTAATTGTTTTTTACGTGAGTGGTAAAAAATACAGAATCAGATAATTTAGTGAATTTTATGAAATTATCATAATACATGAATGATATAAAAAATTTTTTGATATTTTTTTGTTAATATATATATCGTTTTAAATCATTAGAATATACTCTTTTCATAAAACATTGGTTTAGCGTTTTTGACACATATATAATTTTTTACCCAAAAATATTTTTTATTTTTTTATTGCAAAATATATTTTTAATCATTTATATATATATATATATAATATTTCAAAATTATTTTCATATTTTTTATTTTTTTGATCCTTTTAAATAATAATATCTATTTTATCTTTCAATATAATGTTATGAATACTAATATTAATGTTAAAGAGCTTTATAACATTAGAATTATTATTTTCTTTGCATTTTTTTTTAATATTTTGTAATTTATATCTAACCAAAAATATTAGTCATATATATAAATTTACATTATAATAAATCTCAATCATATTTAAAAATTATTTATGCCACATTAAATTGGTGTCCAAAAAAATATTATTAATATTACATAATTGTAAAAGAACATTCTACTTAAAAATAGATTTTAAATAATGAAATTATTTTATTTTTAAAGTTAATTCCCTCTTATTTAGAGATTGAATTACATTACATAGAGGATTAATTTAAGTTAATCCCACCCTATATATTTATGTGCCTATATTTTTCCTTTATATTAAATCATTTACTACTTCATTAAGAATAACTTACCTACAAAAAAAGGAAATGGTAAATTATTAAAACATAGTGGTATGAGTTGATAGTAGTTTAAAACAAAATTACTATATAATGAATTTATAAACATCATACTACCCCACCCAAATATATATATAAATTTTTATCCTCATTCACATAAATTGTGTCATTTAATTATGGTAAAATAATTCATTTTCAACAAAGAGATCTTTTTTCACTTTAAAAAAGGGGAAATTCTTCCCCTTCCGACCACACTTTTTCCATCAAATTTGTTTCTGAAAAAATATTTTTTTTATCCTTTTATAATACTATATAATTTTCAAAATACTATGGCCTCAATTAGTTACCCAATTACGGTCATTTCCATTGATAATTTCAAGAGAATTTTTGAGGTTGTAAAGTGAAAATCACTTAATCATTATAAATTTCTACATAGTAAATATATTACAAAACTACCGTAATCATAATAATATATTTTTTTATGTTTTGTTATTAAATTTTTATGTAATAATATTTTTGGAAAAATAACTATTATATACTTTCAAACCAATATAAAAAAGAAACGTCAACTATGAAATGTAAGAACTAAAACCTCAACGAGAACACATTTTATTGTATTTAATATAAATTTAATTATTAATCCAATTAAAAAAAATGTGAATAAAAATGTATATTATATAGTATAATTAGGTTTTTTACATTGAGATTATAAACTTCCTTAACCACACTCAACCATCAACTTTAAAAGTATTCTTATACTGGATGGTTTACCCACATTCACGAATAATGCTATAAAACTCTATCACGGATGGATTTGGGAACTAAAGTAATAATAATATTATATTTTATTATTAATATAATGAAAATAATATAGTTTTGGAATTTATATATTAATTATTTTACATATTATTAAAATATTGTTGTCGATTATTAATATTCAAAAAATAGGATGAAACCAAATCAAATTTCGCACAAAATAAAAATCAAAAGAAAGGAAAAAAAGAGCATATGATATTTAATGGTACACCGTAAATGAAGAAAGCATGAATAAGTTTCCTATTAATATCTCTACTAAAATTAATTTGTTTATCCAAGATGTTATTCACATTAACAAAATGAATTAGGAATAAGTTAAGGGGTTCTTTTCCAAAATTTAATTTTCTGAGAAATATTTTTATTGTGCATTATGATGTACAAACCAAGGTATGATTACATAAATATGAATTTTATTTAAAATATTCATTTAAAAATCAATTTTTAAGAGACATATTGAAATAATTATTTACAGGGACGTAACTTCAAATGGTAATATGGTTGTATTGATTTTTTCTAATTTGATTTAATTATTGTGAGTTAAAATAATTTATTAATATACAGGTCACAACCTGTCCACTAGGACAGTGTCCTGACTACCCCAAGACCACCTCCCATTTTCTAGGGGATAAAAACTAGTGTCGAGTAAGCATATCTCACAAATGTGAGGAATTTTCCTACAAACTCTTACACCCGAACCCAAATGAAAGACCTATAGATGGAGAGTGAAAAAAACATGTAAAGAAGAATCATGCATACCACTATAACACAAAAAAATAGTACGATAAAAAGTAAAGTAGTAATGTACAATAGGGCTAGAATACAAGCCCCCTAAAATAAAGACAACTGCAATGCCCAACCCATAAAAGGGCACTGATGTAGTTGTAGGAAGATGTCGGAAACACCTTGACTCATCTGATCTCATATGGAACCACTCGATACTGGCCATCATCCTGATCAATCTTAAACTCCACCAATGTGTCAGTTGTCTATAGAATACACAACGCACGTAGGAAAAGCCGGTGTAGCGGTGATTAAAACAATACTCAGGTAAGGACCCTGAAAACCAAAAAGTATAAGACCACAAAAAAAACACCACCAAGAAGGTAAATTCATCTAAACATAGGTTTATTTCATCAACACATATAACATGAACATCCATGTATACTGGTAAAGGATACGAAGAAGCAATCTCTTATCTGCTATCGGCCATATGGTTTCGTGCATAGCATGCTCGATTCAGGGAGATCCCACTCCTCAAGCTATTTGAAAATAATTAGGTATAGAAAGTCTACGAAATTTATTTGAGTGAATATATGGTCTTGATACATCACGAATTTTCCCTAGGATGTCAAGTCTCACTGAGACAAGAAGTATTCATGTAATAGCCAATCATTCAACACATGATTCTTCCCAAGGCATGCACATCCCAGAAAGACTCACTCAATGAGCCATAAAGTCATAACAGACCTATGATAAGAGGTCCCACTTCATTGGGCTAATCCAAAAGAGAACTCACTGAGAACTACCTTGATCACACTACTTCAGTCGTAATGTTGATCATCTTGTACTACTGAGGGACTCATCCCCAATGGGGTATTGAGTTTGTCTCATCTATTGGGTCATTGAAGTTTACTCGGCTATAGGGAAACTGAGGTGTTATCAGCAACCACATTTCTGTCAGGGACACTGTGGTCTGCTTGGATACTAGTCTTATTCTAGGATAATGAGGTCCAATCGGATACAACTCGTCTCCTTGGACACAAAGGTCCTATCAGCTACTACTCGTCAGCTGGGCCACTAAGGCCTGCTCGGCTACTACTCATCTTTTGGTCCCCTAATGTCATCTTGTAAACTTCTCGTATGATGGGCCACTAAGTTCCCCTCATCTACCACTAGTTTTATGGTCTAATGAGGTCTACTTGTCACTTACATTTCATTATAGCCATCTATAGGATTTATTCTCATAACACACATGATTCTAGTAGATTTTAATCCTCAATCCATCGATCACAACTCCACCTCCATGAAAACACTCTTGGAGCATGTCAAAATCACACTCTCATTACGAGGGTCCCAACGATGTTGATGGATCCTTGATCGAATGTACAGTTTTATGCTATGAAGATTTTTTCCAAAAAGGGGCCTGGGGGTCTGGTTCCTGTCTGACCTAGTTAGATCGACCCAACCCAACCTGACCTGAGGTCCACCAACCCGACCTGGGTCGGACCTGACTTAGATCCCACTTAGTCTACTAGGTCTCAGGTTTGGCCCACTGGACTACCGTGGGTTAGGCCCATTGGGCCGCCTTGAGAAGCCTGCCTCGTCCTCCCTGGTGCGCTGTGAGTGGGATGGCCTTCTCAGGCTGAGACGCAGAGGGCGAGCCACGTCTATGAATACCCCATAGGTCTTCTCGGGGTCCACCGCATTCACTGTGAATTTAGTCCACGACCCTTGAGCCATGTGATACGGCATGACCACCGAATCTGCATGTGCCACCTCCGACCATTACCTAAGGGATAATTCAAGAACTCTTGGGGGCTGTTACTATAGGCTGCTCCCAGCGGCCATCCAATCACCGCCCATGGCTGGATACCATGGACCTTGTCCACCATAGTGGCGCCCACTGGTAGTGTCTTTTGTGGGCCATCGAGTCTGCTCTGGTGGTTAGATTTCTGAACAATGAGTGTAGTCGGGATCCTCAGATCATCGTCGTCGCTGCTATTTTTCCCTCAATTATTTTCTTGAATTTATTATTAATTTTCTTTTATATAATCTATAAAAGTCAAACAAAACAATCAGGGGGGGGTCTGTAGAAGTGAAGCCCAAGGGAATTCTTGATAGCGATATCCACAATAGCTGGGGGAAGTGACCTAAGGGAGGTAAACATCAAGATAGGCTGGTCATAGGATACCCTAGTAGAAAAAATGTCAGCCAAACAATTACCCTCCCGCCACATGTGAAGGACATCAGTCTCACTAGGAATAATCACTCTGTATTTTCATATGAGGTAAGTGATATGCCATGGGGGAGAAATGTCACCCTTAATGGATACCCAAATGATCTTAGAATCAGTTTCCACTAAAGTTAGGGGAAGAGGAACTAGAAGACAGATCTCAAGTCTGGTGTGCATCGCCTGGGATTCCACCACAAGGGATTCACCCTACCCATAGGAAGCATTGAAAGCAAGAGTGACTGATCTAGAAGGGTCCATAACAACACCTCCTCCCCTCATTCCCCATAACCATAGGCCCCATCGGTATTCAGTTTAAACCCATTAGATGGGGGTGCCATTGCACCCAGGAGCTAGACATTGGAGGGGCTAGAGAGCCAAGGGGACACGTGTTGTTGGTATGGTGAAAAATGGAGGGTGAAGATGTATGATTCTTATAAAGGGAGACCATATCAACAATGAGAAACCATGTCTGGAGAAGCAGTCAGTGATGGGAGGGTCGAGGCCTAGAGTGTCATGATTGGTTGTCTGCCTTCCAAAGACACCAGAAGCCTGCCGCAAGAAGGATTGACCAGCCCTCCTCCTCATGCTTGGTGGAGGCTCTACTGAACTAGCACTTGCAAAACTTCTCCACAGAGGAAACCACCCCTAATATATCCATAAACTCTCTAAGGGAAGTTCATAGGTGGCCAACCCAGTCGCGTCAAAAGAAAACGTGGAAGGAGGTCTCCTATTTTTGGGTAGAGCTATAAAATCATCTCAAGGAAATAACTATACCTTTGGATTTAATAGCCATATTCATGAGAATGTCATTGGAACGAACTCTCTATAAAATAAAACTAAACATGTATGGAATATATTTTCACCGAAGAACTTTTCCCTAGGGGTCGTTTTCCAGTTTCCTATAAATGTTATTTCGGTAATTCCTTGCTAAGAACCTGCCATATGGGGAGAATTGGAACATGAAAATATCCATGGATCCATCTAGGAATATTCATGGAAACATGCCTCCTGGGATGGGATGAGAATGGCCTTGAGAAAGGAGGGGTGAAAGAAAGCTTCTCCGACTGACGGATCCGGTGTCGGGCAACACGGGAATCTGAGAATCCCACTGCCCCAGTTGCACTCCCAGAAGCTATCCTCACTTTTCCCAATGATCCATTATGAGTTTGGATGGAGGGTAGAAACATGGCTAGAAAGAGAGATATAATGAGGGGAGGGCTTCCTTTCATTCTTCCTTATACCGAAACCGTACATGCCTCTTATAAACTAGATCCACAATGTCCAGACCTTAATAAATTCCCAGGACAACATACCCTAAAGGAAATACATAGCTTCACTCTGACTTCTCACATTAATACCACCATCTTCTAGAGGCCTTTCCATTTTTCTCCAATCATCTCACCTGCATCTCCCCTAACCATGGACATCCCACAAGAAGGAATTCTGAATGGACTCCAGACGACTGAGGACAGACTTGGGGACCTTCAGGATATAAATAATGTGCATAGGGATTGAATACATCACACTATTTATGAGGGTGATCATCCCAATGAAAAAGAGGAAGTAGTTTTTCTATTTATTAATACGGTTAATGATTCAGTTGGACAGGTCCTCGAAGTAGTGCTCCCGGATTCTCCCGGGGCAATAGGAGCCCTGAGGTAGGTCTTGGGGTAATGATTTTTATGAATACATATGATGGTTTCAATGGAATTCTTACAATGGAATGGTCATTTCGAAGGAAAAAAGACCCCACTCTTCTCTTGGTTGATCACTTGACCACTCCATTTGGAATACTCATACATAATAAAAACAAACTTTCTGATGGAAGAACTTCGCCCATGGATGAAAAACAATAAGTCATCCACAAAAAAGAAGCAGGAAACACTGGGATCCTGGGAGCTTCAATGGAAGGGTTGAACACTTCCACATTTCATAGACAAGGAGAAGTATCTACTAAAGGCATCATGGGCTAGGATAAAAAGATTTGGGTACAGGAGTCTTCCTACCGTAAGCCACTTACAGACTTAATAAAACCATACTACTTCCCTTAAAAAATGATATTGAACCACAAAGAGCTGTATCATTGGAAGAAAATGCCAATGGAATCCCCTGAGAAGCCCATGAATCTCATAGTATGAATGATTATGTTCCACTCCGGGTGATCATAAGTCTTATCCATGTCCAGTTTGACCACCACATTCTAGCCAACCACTTTTCTGTTGATATCCAAAACCATATCCTCAGCCACCCCAATAGAACCTTGGATAGATCGACCTCAAATAATGGAATGCTTCTCATCCATGACCCAATGGTGAGTGAATCTTGAATGTATACTATTGATGATGGCAGCCAAGACATTGTAAGTGAAATTACACGGGCTAATAGGTCGATACAGAGAGGTTGATGAAGATGAATTGACCTAGGGAATCGGAATCATGGTAGTATCACTAGATATTCGAGGGAGAGATCTAACATAGAAGAAGTCTTGTATGGCCTCACAAATTTCAGTGTTGATGATATTCCAAGAATAGATAGATAACGTCCCCGAGAATCCATCCGGTCCAGGCGCGCTATCCAAGTTTAGAGAAAGCACAGAATCCCAAATTTCCTTCTCATTGTGGACACAACAGATGAGAACATTAACATGGATGGAAACACTACAAGGAATAGAGTCAAAGAGGCCAGCCTAACTAGAGGGAAAACCATCATGGAATTAGGGATTTTGATCACAAAAAAAAAGAATTAAAATGGGAGCGGGCCATACCACCAATCAGCTCCATGTCGTTAGAGAAAGACCCATCCTCAATCCTAATATGCGGGAAATGCACCTGTTTCTTCTCCTTTAGGTAGGCATGAAATAAATAGTTAATGTGGGCCCCCTCTCTAAGCCACAAAGAGTGGGATTGTTCCCAAAGGTGCTGCTCCTGTTCAATGAGACCTAGTTCAACATGTTATTCTTCATAAAGAGGGTGGAAAACTCCTCATCATCCCATCAATCTTCCAAAATAACTTCAGTTCTCTCTATATCCTTCATCAGGGCATCCGTGGAAGGGTGATCAGATTTTTGAGAGATGGACCAAGCCTAGAGAGCATATTTCAATTGTCGAAGCTTAAAGTGGAGACCAACCCAACTACTATGCTGGAAAGGCCCATTCTAGGAACAGTCGACTGCCTTTAGAAACCCAGGGTGTTGCATCCAAAGGTTGGAAAAGAAGAAGTTAACCAATCTCAGGGAGCCCGATCTCAGGTTAATTAAAAGTGGGGGAGTGATCAGACAGATCCTGAACCAAAAGGGAGACTTGATGATTCTGAAAGGAAGAGATTGCGTGGATATTTCTCAGGAAATGATTGATCCTCCACTAGGTTCTCCTGTTTCCCCTCTGGTTATTGCACCATGTGAACCTGTCACATGTAAATCCATGATCTAGGAGTCCTTAATATTCCGCGAAGGAATAAAAATGTAGTCTATCATTATGAGGAAGAAATGTGCATCCTTTATTCTCATATGGGAGGCATGATAGTGTTCAAATCACTGCCCATGATCCAAGGTTCTTCCCCTAGATTGAAAGAACTCAAATCCAGCCATAGGGTTGCATCAAAGATACAACAAGAATTCCCACAACATAGGGATCATGCCTTGTTCGTGTCAGCACTATTCCCATGTGTTAAAATAAAATTGGATATGATTATCACTAAGTTTCTTTCCCTTTGAGTCTGATATAAACAATCCACCATGTAAGAACAAATGACCCACGGATCAACCTGGTAGGATGTTGATCTGCATTCGTTGTTTAGAAAGAAAGAACATAGAAATAATTTCAAAAAAATCAAATCCCTACCTCATGCTTGATCATTTGAAAACGTATATTGAAGTATTGTTACCATATCAATCCTTCTTCAATCACTGTTCATCAATTCGTTGCCACTTGATTGAACCGCAACCTCTGCTCTGTTATCACCAGTGAGAGACCCTCCTCCCCCTTTCCATAGGGAAACTCCAGAGTTTCGAAGGAATTCTCCAGCATTATGATTTCTAACACTGGAACCTGTCCTTGATTAATTAATGAAATGTGTTAACATGTTAACAAGTTTCAGTACTACTGTTCTCTTTGAAATAACATCAACACACTACGACGTTTTTAATATGAGAATTCGTTACTCTGTTGCGATGTCGCAATATCTCCATGATATAGAAAATTAAAATGAAATAAAATAGAAATCTATTAATTTATTTTATTCTTCTTTAAAAAGTCCCGAAATCTAATTTTACGCTCGACCCGAACCGGTCGAGTTTAAGTCCTGCTTAAGGAAAACATATCATTAAAAACTCAACGATGGCCTCATTATTTTAATCCAAGATACTGTTTGTGAGTTATGAGGATTCAAAAATAAATTAATTTTTAATTTAAATTATTTTATTTATATTTACCTCCCAAAAACCAATTTTTTACAGTTGGCCCGCACTGACCGATTTTAGGATCCGCTATGGAAAACATTTCTTTACAATCTCAACAATGGTCTCATATTTTCAATATGATTTACCTATCATGATTTATAAGGACATGAAAAATAAAATAATCATATTTATTTAATTTATTTATGGAAATTCTTTTCTCAGGTTTTCAAACTGGAGACATGTGCCGACTAAGATTAAGTCACACCTAGGGTAAACCCACTATTTTGAACGCAATGGTATCCTAAAATATCTAATCCGATAAAATTTTTATGATTTATTCCTTTTTTTAGAAAATTACTCATGCATGGTATTTAAAACATAACATTTGTCAATGGATCATTTCGGGTACTCAGGGCCTCAGAATCACATTCCATCTCAGCTCTTGGTCTCATAATTTTTCTAAGAATTTCCTAAAAAAGAAACATAGAAAATCCTTTCCACGAAATCAACGCCACCTTAAAAATCTAAATCCCTAAAATCCAATCCAAGGAATTACCAAAAACAAATGAGCGTACAAGCATGAAGTTGTGCCTCCCACTCCCACATTCTCTTATAGAGATTCCTATGATGCCACCAAATGTGCACTAGAGTAATCAATCGCCCACAAAGGGTCTTATCCTATTGATCCACTATCTGTAAAAGAAACCTTGAAAGTGTCTCCTCATCATCAATGTCCAGCTTTCCCTATTGAAATATCTAGCATATAGAGGCATCCTGAACCCTCTACTAAACTCTACTCCAAGCTTGTTAGGAAGTGGGTTGACTCGATGAGTCAGTCAATGATAACCTAGATGGCATTATGTATCCTGGATGTATAAGGAAAACCCAACACGAATTCCATCGATATCCCTTCCCACTTCCTTCCTGATACCCCTAGAAAGAGAACGAACACCCCACATAACTGATTCATATAGACGTTCAACTTTCTATCTCAATAGGTAAGCCCATGTTCAACTAGTTCCATCATCCTCGATTTCCACCTTGACACACACACTTACCCCATTGCATCTCACCACTCTAGGCATCACTACTACAACTGCACATCCAATAAAAATAACAATATACTCCCCGCATATTGAAGATCCATCAAGGGTATTCCCTATGAAAAAATGAGCACGTAAAGACTCACAGTTGGTTTCTCCAAGTTTTTACTCCCAGACTTATTTAAGAGTATATGAGTACCAACCAAAGTCTGTAGATAAGATAATTCATCCCCATCAACAAAGGATAATTGTAACAAGGCTAACATCTCAATTTCCTCATTCAGAAACTATGAACAAGATCTACTACTGAGAGAATCCCCTACAATGTTTCCCTTAATAGGAGTGTAGACTACTTAAAAGTCATAGTTATGGAGGAACTCTAGCCATATTCATTTTCTCATGTTAAAATCCTTTTGAGAGAAGATATAGTCTATACTCTTCTGATTAGACGAGACATTAAACTATTCTCCCATGGAGGTAGTGTATCAAAATAATCAATGAAAAGATTACCATTTACAACTTAAGATTAGGGAACTCTTCATACTTTGTCTCAATTACTATAAATCCTATGTTCATCTTTACATCCACATGAAAGGACACCCCTTTCAACTAATAGATGTGTTCATCATCCCTTTAGTAGGGGGAACTCGTTCCCAATGAACCCTTGGTTAAAGTGATTGTAATCCACATATAAACCCAAGCACTGGGTATTACTAATCCCTTCTCTACAAGTTCCCCACCTATATCCTCATCTCAAAAAGCATTGAAAAATACATATTATATACTGATGATTATATTACTGCCATATTGGGGTTTAAAATAATGCAGAAGTCAATCTCCCTATAGGGAGGTAATCCTAGAAACATCTTTTGGAAATACATCATTGTACTTTTCCTCTAATACTGGGAAATCAAAACTCAAAACATCCACTACCATGTGGGTGAGTATATTTGACTTATGTCTGATTGGTTTTACCCTTATATGCATGAGTTTTATCCCGTGCTTCATGGGTTTCCTTTTTAACCAAACAGGGAAAACTCCATTCCAACACTTCATACATACCACATCATTGTTTCCTAAAATAGTCAATCTAATCATGAATTTTGGATGACCAGTCCATACCCAAACTAACATAGTAAGGCCTCAACACTTCCACTATGAGGGTCTAACCTAAACTCTCACCTCAGGGGATAGATATAACCGTCAACATAAGTGTGATTATCGATTATCACCCCATAGGTATCTCTAGAAGTAAGGGTCAAGTAAATGGTTTAACCAGAAACTCTAGGTATTAAAAAAGATTTATGACAAGAAGGACAAATTATCACATGTGTCTATTAATACATAAGCTAAGAGTCAACACATACTATACCATGATTCATTCCTGGAGCCCTTGGGTCATAATTCTTGGCTGCATGCAGCTACACCCTTCCCCTATCCTCCAGCTCCCTAAGCCTAGTGTATACCACATTGGGGTGGAGGTTGTAACATGTAAAAATGTATAGCTCCTCCTGATACTCTCCCATCTCCCCTTCCATGTCTTCTGCCCTACAGATTAATATGTTCCTATCACTGTCTCTTCCTTGGTGTCCCATCCACCATTTCACTATCAACAAGATGGGATGGAAAATCTCTACCTAGATTTCCCCTTCTGTATTTTGAAAACAAATTACCTCTTTATAGGCTGAATGGACTCATCCTAATTTCATTTAGTTGTAGATCCCCTGTCTTGGGACATCTTCCCGAAACATCTCATACGACCATGTCTCTGAGACTGAACTCTACTTCTTTCTTTTCCACTACGGACATCCACTAGCTATATCTTATCATCCAAAGTAAATTAAAACAAAAAGTATCTCTATATAAACCTATCATAATTAGGGATGAATAATAGAATAGTGATGGGTTGGATGTCCGTAAACACATCTTGCTTGAAGGTCTGAGTCCTGAAGCACTAGTCATATCATATTCATTGAGTTCATGGAAAGGTCGGTATGCCTCCATGAATACATAGCTACCAACATGTCATCCTTCCAAACCTATAGATGTTATTGGGAATAATAAGCCCTTATCTTTTACAGAAAGTTCCACTTCTCTGATAAAGGTTCTCAGGATCTATCCTTGTAAAAATCAACTCATCATAAGATCGGGTAATTTGAACCCCACCGTCACCCAATTGAGCCACGTAGAAGGCTTTCCCCCATGGCCGACATATGATCTAATAGTTCCATAAATAGATGAGATACTCAGACACTACCTCAAAAAAATACTTAGCCACTGATAAGTCTATCTCACCTCAGAACCTGAGTGGTCTCTATCACCGAAACTCAGGATGCGCACTCAGTACGTGCATCTCATCCACTGGTACTATGAATACCATGTACTACTCCAAAATTGGTGGTATTGCTGGTACACAACCCGATGGTGTTGTCTCTGGTACGAACCCCTATATCCATCTTGTCACCCCACAGATCATCTTCATGATCAATGGAGAAATTCGTACTGAATGTCTACCTAGAATCACCATGAAACTAAACAAAATATACCATGATCAATTTTTTTGTGTAAATAATCATGAATTATTAATCTATATTTTTGTGATTTCCTTCTTATCTTCTCTAGCCTCTTTCCTATTATTTTTGTCCATTCTAAGAACATGGTTAAAATTCTACTGAATTTTGCTTCATCCTAGTTGATCAGTACCACCAAATCAAAGACCAAATATCTTCTTTTATAATTATTATGAGAATTTCAATGTCAAAAGTCTGTGAAGGATCAGTAGATGGTGGGGTTTCTTTTAATTACTCTCTAATGATTAATCTTAAAATATATAGGTCGTGTGATGGAGGATTACGTGTATCATCGTCAAAAGATGTATCTACAAAGATATCTACAACATTCTACAAAGACTCTATATACTCATCTCACATTCATTTATCTACAGGAATGAGAGCACCCAATTCATCACTCATCCATTTGTTCTCTATTCGTACTTCATGAAGCATCAAAACCATTTGAAGAAGAATCATTTAGATCAATTTATCTGAAATAATAGATGCATTAGTTTCTCTAAGGATTAAAATTGATGCTAGTTGATATTAAAGGCAATCTCTAAAAATTGATACCAATACTTCCTTAAAAACTATTAAGTCATTATGATTCACCTAATCTATATGAAACTATTCAAAGTAATTGGAAGGATTCGGAGCAGAAACCACTGCTATATTGGTTCCAACTAGAACTCTACTAGAATGATCTACTTATACTGCCAGGGATCCCTTCAGATCAGATTCTAAATCCTCTGAATCTGAATAGTCAGAACCCAATGTGATGTATCCAAGATATTCCACTCATTTACCTACTAATGTCAAATCAAAATAGGTAAGAGTAGCTACTTTAACTCCTAGATATAGTTCCTCCCCCTAAATATGTGCTTTCTTTTCAAGATGAACTTCATATTTTATTTGATCATTTAGAACTTATCCAAAATCCAACACTTACTCTGCATTATTTTATGGTTCTAATAAAAATTTCCACTAAAATTGTTCTGCATTGGTTTCATGTTCTGAAGAAGTCCCGTTATAATTGATAAGATGATTAATTCCACCACCAATTTCATAACCACCATTACCACTTTCTTATTTTTCTTCTTATTAATTTTAACCACTTTCAATTACTTCACAAGACTCTTCATCCACCTATTATTCATTTTCATTATTTTCATTTCATTTATATTTTTTATTCTATAATTACTATTCACTTCTAGTACCACAATCATACACAACATTCTCAAATTTTTCTGTTTCATCATCATCATATCTAAAGAGAGATTCTCTTGTAAGAAAATTTTTTGTTGGGCTAGGTGATCCACATGTGATTTCATCAAGAATTACTTTAATGTCAGCATCACTTTTTTCATCAACAATAGATTATTTTCCATTATCATCCTTGACTTTTTCCTTATTATTGGAATACTCCAAAAATTCATCTGGTCATAATCCAAGATGGTCCATATCCATTGGTCTTGTGAGATGTTGTGGAAGATTTAACACATCATAAATCATCTCATTTTTTCTAGACATCATCTCTTCTAAGTATTCCACCATATTTTCATACTTTTTCATATTTATTTGGTAATGAAAAAATCCACCATAAGTTGTGACTATTTATTTATCTTCATTTACCACTCCTTTAACATTCATCATGGTAGAAAAATGCATAGAATAAAACATAGAGTTTGAGTTTCTGTTAGTCTTAAACATATCACGCATATCAACCGTAAGATATCAAAAAAGATTGATATTGTTTCCTTTCTTAATCAGATATAGTATATTAACATACTAAAACTTTAAGGAAGAAATGTACCCTTTCCTCATACACAATTATGCCCAATGAACCTAAACATCAATTGGTATTCACCATTTAGGTCAGTTTTTATTCAAGTTTTGGTAATTCCATCACTGGTTGACTTAGTGAAGGAAATTTCATAACTAAATATTTCAGTTTGAGGAGGATCACCAGATTGATGATATTCAAAAATAATTTCATGATGTACATTCAAGCATTCAGCCCTCTGTGTTGAAGAAAAAACATCCTTTTTCCATTTATTCTCCACTTGATCCAATACTCATTTATTACTTCATGAATATACTCTACATATAGATAAAACACAATAACTTGATTAGGATAAAGAGGCCACTTGTTATTAAAGAACCACTCCAATAATCCCAGTTCTTGCAATACATTCAAAAAAGATACTTACGTGACAGGAGCCAATCTACATGCACATCCTTTTTGGGAACTACTATTCTGATGCCAAGCACATGGTTAACAGTTTTGGGATTAGGATCAATTTCTTTTTCTTTTTTATTTTTCAATGGATGAGATTTTTCTAGAGATGTATCATACAAGAGCTTCACTTAAGACATTGTGAAGGGTTTGGTTTGAAAGAAGAAGATAGTAGACATTTGGGATAGAATGGTTTAGTTTCCGGAGAAGAGTGAAAATGATTTGGATCAATTTTTTATTATTTAGGGATCCAAAAATCATAAAGAGAAAATACAGAATAGGATAATGTGAAATAACTAAAATAGTGATTTTATGTCTGAGCCATAAAAATAACAAATTAAAGAACTATAAGACACAACGATAATTCTTATTTGCGAGTCATCATTGGTGAGTCCCAGTGGTGATTCTTCAACAATGAGTCCCAACTGTGAATCGTCAATGGTGAGTCTCAATGGTGACTCACCAATAATGAGTCCAAATGGTGAGTCATTAATATTTAGTCCTAACAATGAGTCATCAACAGTTACTCCCAAGGGTGAGTTGTGAACAGTGGGTCCCAACGGTGAGTTATTAATAGTTAGTCCCAATGGTGATTTATCAAAAGGTAGTCCCAATGGTGAGTCATCAATAGTGAGTCATCAATGGTGAGTATCTCAATAGTTAGTCACTCAAAATATATCATCCCTATCTCATGTCTAATGTAACTCATTCTCTCAAAATTTAATGGATTAGTAAAAATTTCATCACGTTGATGTTTAGTGCCAATGAATTCAAGGATTATAACGCCTTTATGATAATCATCTCTAAAAAGTGATATCTTACATCAATATGATATGTTCTTGAATGAGAAACTGGATTCTTATAAATGTTAAAAACACTTTTGTTCTCATAGTTTATAAGTACATGACTATGTTGAAATCTATAGTCTTGTAATGTGGGTATCCTCCATAAAATGTGAACACAACAACTACCAGCATATATGTATTCAACTACAGTAGTATATAATGTCACATAAATTTGTTTCTTACTACACAGTTAAACTAGATACTTGACCACAAAGTGAAATGATCTAGAAGTTCTTTTTTATTTAACTTATAACCACCAGAATCATCATCAAAATAAATAACTGAGTCAAATGGTTGTCCTCTAGGGAAGACCAGTCCTAAGTCGGTAGTATATTTAAGGTATTTGAATGTTATTTTGATAGTAATAAGATGTGACTATTTATGATTTACTAAAAAATGAGTACGCATAAACACAGTAAACATACAACCAGTTCAGATAGAAGTAAAGTATAGAATACATCCAATCATACCTCTATAATTTCGTTGATCTAGTAATTTTCAATTCTCATCAAGATCCATTTTATATGAGGTACTCATAGGATGATCCTTACTTTTAGTTCTATCCAATACCTAAAAAATTAAAATATATTTTTTATATTTAATTTTAATTAAAATAATACATTTAGTATTTTTAAAATTTTAAAATCCAAGAAAGAATTTGAGTTCATCCATTAAACTCATTTCAAAATCATTATGCATCATTTTTTAAAATCCAATACATAAATAACATTTTGATGATCCAAAAATAGTATCATTAACTTATATCTAAACAATAAAAAATATATATATATTATTTTTATGAAAATATTAGAATCCTCAATTCCTTTAGAAAAAACCCTTATAAATATGAAAATTGATGAGCCTATAATACCACACTGTTGGATCATGTTTTAAACCATACAATGATTTTGTTAATTTTAAAATATTATTTAGAAAATGAGGATTTTTGAAACAATGGGGTTATTCAATGAAAATATTTTGAACTATATAAACATTTTGGAATGCACTTTTGACAACCATTTGACAATGTTTGAAATTTATAGGTGTTTCATAAGCTTGCGGTATTCTAATGGATTAATGTTGGGCCACCGGTGAAAATGTTTCTTTACAGTCTATTAATTCATCTTGACTATAACCTTGAGTAACTAGTCTAGCTTTATTTCTTACTATAGGCCCATCTTCATCCACATTGTTTATAAACCCCCATTTTGTGCCTATGGTCAAGGAGTATTTGGGTCTATCAAAAAGTTTCAAAACAGTAATGACATGAAAAATTCAACGATTTTTTTTTTATTTTTCTTTGGATTTTTACAAGAACGCATTTTCTGACGGAACCTGATTCTGAGGCCCGGTGTTCCCGGAATCATTTTCTGAAGTTTGACTCGGGTACGTTCAATGAACGGGCGAGCGGGTTTTTCTAACTTCTGAACCGATGCTCAGAATCAAATTCTAAGGGCACCAATGGAATCAAAACGCCGGTATTTTCATAGAAACGCCTCTTCGGGAGTTGCGTTTTCTCAGGTGTGGTTTTTAATTTTTGGGCTTAATGTTAAGAAATAAAATAATTGGTATGACAAACATTATTTTATTTCACTTAAATCCACTTAAAAGACACTTTAAGGTGCCTAAGCTGAGTTGAAGCGGATATAGTAGAACCTGAAATATCCTACCCTCCTGGTAGGATATTTATGAGGTGGGGCCCGCACGAGCCCCACCGTTTCTTTTCCGCTAAGTAACACACCCGCGAAAACCCGTCATTATGAATGTTAACTGATGCATTTTCTTAATTTCATAACACACCAATTAATTGGGTGGTTTTATTTATTGAATAAATTCTATTAATTAATTTAATCGTTTTTTAACCTGTTTACAATCAGTTGGCGTAATAATAAAATAAGACCAATGCACGCCTTATTGATGATTTCTCGTTGAGAGGATTTTGATAGAAATGTTGTGCCTTCATCCTCCTTCGCGAAGAACTCAAAGAACGTGAATAACGTGAAGAACGCCGTCACCCTCGGAGATTGACGACGCGACGCCAAGTACCGCGATGCCGTCGATTCTTCTTCTGCGACTTTCTTCCGCGACAATCCAACCCCGCGACAACCTTCGATCAACAGCGACATGGTAGGGGGTTGCACCCTTTTTAATTTATTTGTGGATTATAACAACAATATGGATTTAATTATTATTAATTAAATCTATATTTTTTTGATCCTCGGAGTTCGTCGACGCGACACCAAGTTCCGTGACGACGCGACGCCCTTCCGCGAAGAACGCGCGCTCGACGACTACGGTGAGGTAGGGATTTTTATTTGAGAACAATCTTTAATTCCCGTGATTGTTTATTTTAAAACAAAGAACCCGAATCAAGTTCAATTTTAATTCTATTAAAGTTGTGCCTTGTTTGTTATTCATGTGTTGAATATTTTATTCCCGATTGTTATCACCTAACGTGGAGGGTGTGGGCCAAACAAACACGGCCCGACAACCCTCCGCAGTTCTTCATTGATGTGCAGATTGGGAGGCGATGACAAAGCATGCCTCAAGGGTGATTCGTTGATTTTGCAGTGAAGAACAGGACCCGGGAGGAGCTACGACGTAGACGGTAACAAAATCGGACCACCGGAGAAACTCCGGTGGCCTGCGGAACCCACCGGCGGCGCGGCAGCACTGGCGGCCGGAGGCGGCAGCGCCCCGGCGCGTCGCCAGACAAGGCCACCGCGGCTGAATCTGCGTCAGCGGCGGCCAGCGGACCCGCGGCCGCGCGGGTCCGACACGCCCGGGACGCGGCAAAGTCGCGTCCGCTAATCCAGCACGGCCCCACGTGGGCCGCGGCTTCTCATCCCGCGGTGGCAGCGCCACTCTGTGGCTCCCTTGCTCGGCCGCTCGGCCGAGCCGAGCCGAACCGCAGGCCGGGTCACGCCCAGGCCGAGCCGGGCCGCCCTGGCCGGGCCGGGCCGCCCCAGGGGGGGTTGGGCTGGGTCGGTCCGGGCCCAGACCCGTCTTTGGACCGTTTTCGGTCTTTTACCAGTATCATGAGCTACAGGGCTCCGAACGACATGCCGTTAGCGGCAATGCAATCCTTCGATCGAGATGGTCGGTTCGGTATATCGAACTCAAGGTTTCAAAATACTTTGGGTTTGGTCGGGTTTGTTCGTACACGAAACCAACCGGGCCTTCGGAGCGGAAACGCTCATATCTTGAGCTTCGGACGTCCGATTGACGTGCCGTCGACTTTGTTGTTTTTCTCTAAGTGAGACGGATCTTTTGGAATACTCCTTCTCAGGTTTGGAAGCAGGTGGAGTACGTTCAGGTTGGTTTTGCCTTAAAAACCAACCGGGCCCCTCGGACAAAAAATCCAATAACTCTCAGACGGGGCGTCCGATTGACGCGCCGTCTGCGACGATGAGTTCCTGTTGAAGATACAGAACTTTTGGATACATAAACCCTGGACTATGTATCAGTTGATGTATCAGCCTCTCATCTCGTGGAGCGGACCCTCCCGAATGAGTTTTCTGTGTGCGGGAACCCTAGAGCTGGCTGCGACTGCTACTGTGACTGCGACGATGATTGTGCACAGATCCTCAGCGGATTGGATGACGACGACTACATCACTCAGCAATCTTGTGTGGATCAGTGCTACCGATCCTGTGTGGGTCTGATCTTGTGTGGGTTAGCGCTCAGCGGTTCTATGTGAGCCAGTGCCTACAGGTCTTGTGTGGGCCGGATCCTGTGTGGGTCTTTGCGGGGGTTAGTTACCTATCAATCCTTTGTGGGTTAGATCCTTTTGGGGTCATTGCGGGGGTTAGTTCCTATTGATCCATTGTGGGCCCGATGACTTAGATGGACCAGTGATCATCTCTATCATCATTTGAAGAAGTATACATGTGTGAGCTGAAACTCTTTTTTACTTTCCTTTGTGGATTGTGTTGTGTTATCCTGTGTGGATTTATGTTTTACTTTCCTTTGTGGACTGTGTTGAGCTATCCTGTGTGGATTTTCATTTTACATTCCTTTGTGGATTGTTTTGTGCTATCCTGTGTGGATTTTACGTTTTACTTTCCTGTGTGTACTGGGTTGTACTTGAGGTCGGATGTTGGAGCCGAGCGAGAATTGATGACTTAGGTATATGTATGGGCATATACCTAAGTAGTGTCGGATGTTACTTCGTGATTGTATCTTTCCTTTGTGGTTTATCCTTTGTTGATTTTAGGAGACCTTCGGGGGTCTCGGGGTCCCTAATGAGTAGCTTATACACACCCCTGCACGGGCTACGCACGCACTACGTTGTGTTGGTTACAGACGACGGACAACGCTGATTGTGGTGGAGGCTTGCGGAGCAGGACGGTACCTGGAGGTGGACTACTGGGCGGGGTGTACTCGGAGCGGTAGGCTAGACCCGAGGAGTAGTGGAGGATTTATGTACTCACCCTTCAGGTGGGACTTCCAGTGGACAGCTCGCCGCGGTGGATTTACTTTTCAGTTGCTATTTTTCCTCTTTCAGTTGTACTTTACAGTTGGGCTTGTATTTCCATCCCCCTTTACTTTCTGCACTTACTGTTGTACCAGTTTTTACTTAGTGTTTAATTTTTCTGTTGCTTACTATGTGGTGCTTGTTTACATTACAAGTCAATGCCTTCTCTTTGAATGGAATTTACGCCTTGCTGCTAGTCGCCAGCCCCTGGCCTATGGAAGGTGGGCTTGGGGTAGTCACGGCAGGGGCCCCGAGGACGGGTCGTGACAAATTGATATCAGAGGAGTTCGGTTCTACCGCAGACTTTGATCTTTCTTCTATGTGAAGCAATAGTGTTTAGCGTATTGGGTGTGGTTATCAGTCTAGGGAGTCCAGTGTTGGTGTGGCGGCCGACGTATCCGTACACCAGGACACTGACATCTGATTTTCGACTTAATGCACGAAATCATTGATTGCATGTGTGTTTCAAGTTTTCTTTGTGATTACTTCATGTCAGCTCACCAGGTATACTATTCTGACCATGGCGCACCTGTTTCCTTTTCAAGATGGCCCCACGACGGTATCCAGCTAGGGTTCCAAGAGTCGTACGTGACAACAGCCCGCCGAGCGACGAGGCCTCGGTACAGGGCCCTTTGACAGTAGAAGCACAGGCGGTACCTCTACCCACAGAGCCACCGGTGCTTCCAGCACCAGCCGCTGACGACGCACGTTGCCTCAGTGAACTGCATGAGTTCCAGTGCTAGAGACCGCCCAGGTTCCACGTGGAGATGGACCCCCAGGCAGCCAAGGACTGGCTGGAGGCAGTGGTATTAGTTTTCAGACTATTGAGGACACCATCAGACCTCATGGTGATCCTCGCAGCAAGACTACTGCACGCAGCAACAGGACGATGGTGGTTCTTGATGCTCCAGGTGCACAATGAGGCCTCTCTGATCTGGAGAGACTTTGAGGGCCTCTTCTGCTCAGAGTTCTTCCCGGACACCCTCCGTGCGGTGCGCATCCAGGAGCCTCTTCAGCTGCGGCAGGGCAGCTTGACGGTCGCCCAGTACTCGGCGAGATTCACCGATCTCTCGCGCTAATCGACCGACATGGTACGGGACCCGTTCCTCCAGGCCCAGACCTTTGATCAGGGATTGAGACATGAGATCAGGGCATCACTGATCTCCCTCAGCATCCCGACCCAGGCAGGAGTACTGGAGCGAGCCCTTTTGATCGAGAGCTTTCTTGCTGATACTTCTCCAGCGGTGAGACCTACCGCGGTGCGGCACGTAGCAGAGTCTTCCATAGCGGGCAGTCGACGGATGACTCAGGTGTCCAGGTAGACCAGACCCTCACGCAAACAGCCTTAGGGCACTGGCTCAGCAGTGCGGGGCACACAGCGCAGAGCCAGTCTTTCGAGAGGCAGGCAGTGCTACACTTGCGGCGGGGAGGATCACTTGGCTCGTGACTGCCCATACCACCGTGCTGAGGAGAACCAGGTAGTTGAGTGGCCACCCAAGCAGAGGCAAAGGGTCGACCGTGGCGGTCTGCAGGGAGGAGGAGGACGAGGCAGAGGAGCTAGCTGAGCAGCGGTTGGTGGGTGACACTTTGAGGCTCTACCACGACCTCCACCAGGAGGTCCACCCCGGCCATAGGGAGCTGGTGGGCAGAGACAGGCACAGCTCCAGGTGGCAGAGGCCTACGACCACGGCGCGCGAGATGATTCGAGATACGATCTGTGTCTATTCCACCCTTGCTGCAGTTCTTATAGACACAGGAGTGAGTCACTCTTTCGTAGTCGCTGCCCTTGTTCGGAGCTCGGAGATTCAGATAGAGCCGTTGGATCGATCCTTACAGTAAGAGACTCCTACGGGAGCAGACTCAATGATTACGCACTGGTGAAGGCAGTGTGAGCTTACTCTAGGAGGCGAGAGCTTTGGATGGGATCTTCTTGTAGCAGCGTTGAGGCCTTACAACGTCATCTTGGGCATGGATTGGTTATCTACAGTCCATGCACAGATTGACTGTATTAGGCGCAAGGTGCGATGTGTACGCACCGACGGGAGCAGGTTCACCTTCACCAGTGAGAAGGGAGCCTTCGCAGCACAGGATGGACTACCACATAGGAGAGGACAGCCCATCACTCATCAGTTGGATAGCCTCATCCTAGGAGCAGTTGACGTGCGGAGTCCTAGTTTTCCTGCAGTGGTGGATTAGTACGCGGACGTCTTTCACGACGACGTTCTAGGGCTACCTCCTCGCAGAGAGGTAGAATTTCATATTGACCTATACCCCGGGACAGCCCTGATATCGACTCCAGCGTATCGGATGGACCCCGCTGAGCTTCGAGAGCTACGAGTACAGTTGGAGGACTTTCAGGGCAAGGGATTCATCTGACCCAGTGTTTCACCCTGGGCTTCACTGATTTTGTTCGCCAAGAAGGCGGACGGGAGCTTGCGACTTTGTGTCGATTATCGTCGCCTGAACCAGGTGACAGTGAGGAACAAGTATCCGCTACCGAGGATTGATGACCTCTTCGATCAGCTCAAGGGAGCACGGTGGTTCTCGAAGATAGATCTCAGGTCAGGCTATCATCAGCTCAGAGTTCGAGACGAGGACGTGCAGAAGACAGCCTTCAGATGTTGGTATGGCCACTATGAGTTCTTGGTTATGCCATTCGGTGTAACCAATGCTCCAGCAGTGTTCATGGGCCTCATGAACCAGATCTTTCAGCCATACCTCGATCAATTTGTCGTGGTCTTCATCGACGACATTTTGATATACTCGGCGACTGAGGAGGAGCACGCATATCACTTACGTGTTGTACTGGAAACACTCCGAGAGAACCAGCTTTATGGCCATCTCTCGAAGTGTCAGTTCTGGATACGTGAGGTCCACTTCTTGGGACAAGTCATCTCTGAGGCGGGACTTGCAGTGGATCCTGTGAAGATCGAGGCAGTGCTAGCTTGGGAGCCACCCAGGAGCGTGACAGAGATGCGAAGTTTCTTGGGACTAGCTGGATACTATCGGAGATTTGTGCCAGACTTCTCTAGAGTTGTGGCACCACTCTCAGCTTTGACGAAGAAGGGGAACCCTTTGTGTGGTCAGACAGATGTCAGTAGAGCTTCCTAGAGCTGAGACAGAGATTGACCAGCGCACCTATCGTGAGGTTGCCTGAGGAGGGATTAGGGTACGTAGTCTACTGCAATGCATCAGGGACCGGACTCAGATGTGTCCTGATGCAGGAGCGGGTACTGATCTCCTATGGATCACATCAGTTGAGGCCGCATGAGCAGAACTACGCTACCCATGACCTGGAGTTAGAAGCAGTGGTCTTCTCTCTGAAGACATGGCGACACTATCTGATGGGAGAGCGCTTTACAGTCTTTTCGGACCACCAGAGTCTCAGGTATATCTTCTCGCAGAAGGACCTGAACCTGATACAGTGGAGATGGCTCGAGTTCCTCCAGGACTATGACTATGAGATAGTCTATACTACTGGGAAGGGGAACGTGGTGGCTGATGCTCTCAACAGGAGGACGGGCATTCAGCTACTTGAGGAGGTGACAGAGCAGCTAGCCGCTTTGCAGATATCCTTTGTGGATAGAGATGGAGCAGACTTCCTCCAGTCTCTCACAGTCACCCATCCACTACTGCAGCGGGTCAGAGAGGCACAGCGTGAGGACGCTGACTGTGAGACGCGGCGTGCACAGTTATCCTCAGGACATGCACCTGATGGCTTCTCCTTTGGAGAAGAGCACGACATCCTTTTCAGAGGACGTACCTTGGTACATGTTGCTTTACGAGAGGAGGTGCTGAGAGAGTTTCACACTTCTCCTTTGGCGGTACATCCTGGAGTGGCAAAGATGTACTAGGACCTCAGACGACAGCACTGGTGGCTGGGCATGAAGAAGGCTGTGGCAGAGTTCGTTTCTCGATGCCTCACCTGCCAGCAGGTGAAGGAAGAGCACCAGGTACCAGCAGGCTTGGTACAGCCCTTGGAGGTCCCGAAGTAGAAGTGGGATGGGATATATATGGACTTCGTGAAGGGACTTCCACACACTTATAGAGGTCACGACTCCATCTGGGTGATTATCGACCGACTCACCAAGTCGGCTCACTTCTTACCCATCAGAGAGCAGGGCTCAGTGGAGAGCTTGGGGTGTCTCTACTTTCAGGATATTGTATAGCTTCACAGTGTGCCATCATCTATCGGCTCTGATCAAGATGCTCGCTTTACTTCCCGGCTTTGGAAGGGGTTGTAGGAGGTGTTCGAGACACAACTACATCTGAGCACCGCCTTTCACCCTCAGACGGATGGTCAGATGGAGAGGACCATTCAGACTCTTGAGGATATGCTCCGCGCATGTGTCCTCGAATTTGGTCGCAGCTGGGAGGGCCACCTACCCGTGGTGGAGTTCGCGTACAACAACAGCTACCAATCCACCATCGGGATAACACCATATGAGGTGTTGTACGGCAGACCTTGGAGATCTCCATTATGCTGGATAGACCCTAGGGAGTCAGCACTTGTGGGACTAGAGATGGTCCGAGCCACGACAGAGAAGGTCCAGGTTATCCAGGAGCGGATGAGGACAGGTTAGAGCCCGAAGAAGTCTTATGCTGATAGGAGGCGGAGGCCACTAGAGTTCGAGGATGGCGACCATGTCTTCTTGCGTGTCTCACCTCGACGGGGATTACAGAGATTTCGCCGAGGCGAAAAGTTGTCTCCATGCTTCATTGGACCATTCCAGGTCCTCAGCAGGATTGGCGAGGTGTCTTATCGCCTGGATCTACCACCTCAGTTGCATCGGGTGCACGACGTCTTCCACGTATCTCAGCTGAGGAGATACGTGCACGACCCGACGGACATCATTGACCATGGGGAGCTAGACGTGGATGATGGGGCGACTTTTATGGAGGTCCCGGTGGAGATCGAGGATCGACAGGAGAAGGTTCTACGTGGAAGATCTATTCCTCTTGTGCACAGCAGATGGCACCACGAGAACCTCCAGGAGAGCACTTGGGAGCGGGAGGCTCAGATGCGTGCTCAGTACCCACATTTTTTTCCCTAGTTTATGATGTATCTTTACGGGGACGTAAAGTCCTGAGTTGGGAGTGATGTAAATACCCGAAAACTACAAGGAAATATTTTTCTTAATTTTCGTTGGATTTTTATAAGAACGCAGTTTCTGACGGCACCTGATTCTGAGGCCCGGTGTGCCCAGAATCATTTTCTGAAGTTTGACTCGGGTTCGTTTAGTGAACGGGTGAGCGGGTTTTTCTAACTTTTGAACCGGTGCTCGAAATCAAATTCTCAGGGCACTGATGAATCGCAGTGCCGGTATTTTCTTAGAAATGCCTCTTCTGGAGTTGCGTTTGCTCATGTGTGTTTTTTAATTTTTGGGCTTAAAGTTAAGAAATAAAATAATTGGTACGACAAACATTATTTTATTTCACTTAAAGCCACTTAAAAGCCACTTTAAGATGCTTGAGCTGAGTTTAAGCGGATAGGGTAGAACCCAAAATATCCTACCCTCCTGGTATGATATTTGTGAGGTGGGGCCCGCATGATCCCCATCATTTTTTTTCCGCTAAGTAACGCACCCGCGAAAACCCGTCATTATGAAAGTCAACTGAAGCATTTTCCTAATTTCTTAATGCACCAATTAATTGGGCGGTTTTATTCGTTGAATTAATTCTATGAATTAATTTAATTGTTTCTTAACCTGTTTACAATCCGTTGGCATAATAATAAAATAATACCAACACACGACTTCTTGAGGATTGCTCGTTGAGAGGCTTTTGACAGAAATGTTGTGCCTTCATCCTCCTTCGCGAAGAACGCAAAGAACGCGAAGAACGCGAAGAACACCGTCACCGTCGGAGATCGACGACGCGACGCCAAGTACCGCGACGCTGCCGATTCTTCTTCCGCGACGTTCTTCCGCGACAATCCAACCCTGCGACAACCTTCGATCGACAGCAACAAGGAAGGGGGTTGCGCTCCTTTTAATTTCTTTGTGGATTATAACAACAATATGTATTTAATTATTATTAATTAAATCTATATGTTTTTGATCATCGGAGTTTGTCGACACGACGCCAACTTCCGCGATGACACGACGCCCTTCCGCGACGATCAATTCCGCGAAGAACGCACGCTCGACGACTATGGCGAGGTAGGGATTTTTATTTGAGAAAAATCTTTAATTCCCGTGATTGTTTCTTTTAAAACAAAGAACCTGCATCAAGTTCAATTTTCATTCTATTAAATTTGTGCCTTTCTTGTTATTCATGTGTTGAATATTTTATTCCCGATTATTATCACCTAACGCTGAGGGTGCGGGCCAGACAAACACGGCCCGACAACCCTCCGCAGTTCTTCGTTGATGTGCGGATTGGCGGGCGACAACAAAGCATGCTGCAGGGGTGATTCGTTGATGCCGCAGTGAAGAACGGGACCCAGGATGAGCTATGGTGCAGACGAAAACGAAATCGGACCACCAGAGCAACTCTGGTGGCCCGCGGAACCCACCGGCGGCACCGACAGCCGGAGGCGGCGGCGCCCTGGCGCGCCGCCAGACAAGGCCGCCTCGGCTGAAGCCGCGGCGCCGGCGGCCAGCGGACCCGCGACCACGCGGGTCCGGCACGCACGGGACGCGGCAAAGCCGCATCCTATGATCCAGCGCGGCCCCCCGTGGGCCTCGGCTTCTCATCCCGCAGGGGCAGCGCCACCCCGCGACTCACTTGCTCGGCCGCTGGGCTGAGCCGAGCCGACCTGCCATCCGGGTCATGCCCAGGGCGGGCTGGGCCACCCTGGCGGGGTCGGGCCACGCCGAACCTGTTCCAACCCGGACCCAGGTTGGGTCGACCCGGTTCGGGCCGACCCAGGGGGGGTTGGGCCGGGTCGGTCCGGGCCCAGACCCCCCATCTTCAGACCATTTTCGGTCTTTTACCCGTATCATGAGCTACGGGCCTCCGAACGACACGCCGTCAGCGGAGATGCGATCCTTGGATCGAGACGGTCGTTTTGGTATATCGCACTCAAGGTTTCGGAATACTTTGGATTCGGCCAGGTTGGTTCGTACACGAAACCAACAGGGCCTTCGGAGCGGAAACGCTCATATCTTGAGATTAGGATGTCTGATTGACATGCCATTGACTTTTTTGTTTTTCTCTAAGTGAGACGGATCTTTTGGCATACTCCGTCCGAGGTTTGGACGTAGGTGGAGTACGGTCGGGTTGGTTTTGCCTTAAAAACCAACCGTGCCCCTTGGACGAAAAAGCCAATAACTCTCAGACCGGGCGTCCGATTGACGCGCCGTCTACGACGATGAGTTCCTATTGACGATACAGAACTTTTGGATACATCAACTCTGGACTATGTGTCAGTTGATGTATTAGCCTCTCGACTCGTGGAGCGGACCCTCCCGAACGAGCTTGCTGTGTGCGGAAACCCTAGAGCTGGCTGCGACTGCTACTGTGACTGCGACGACGACTGTGCAGAGATCCTCAGTGGATTCGACGATGATGACTACAGCACTCAGCGATCCTGTGTGGATCAGTGATACTGATCATGTGTGGGTCTAATCCTGTGTGGGTCAGTGCTTAGTGGTTCTGTGTGAGCCAGCGCCTACAGGTCTTGTGTGGGCCCGATCATATGTGGGTCTTTGCGGGTGTTAGTTACCTATCAATCCTTTGTGGTTCAGATCCTTTGCAGGTCATTGTGGGGGTTAGTACCTATCGATCCTTTGTGGGTCCGATGACTTAAATGGATCAGTGATCATCTCTATCATCATTTGAAGAAGTATACCTGTGTGAGCTGAAACTCTGTTTTACTTTCCTTTGTGGATTGTGTTGTGCTATCCTGTGTGGATTTACATTTTACTTTCCTTTGTGGATTGTGTTGAGCTATCTTGTGTGGATTTACGTTTTACTTTCCTTCATGGATTGTGTTGAGCTATCTTCTGTGGATTTTACGTTTTTCTTTCCTGGGTGGACTGGGTTGTACTTGAGCTCGGATGTTGGAGCCGAGCGAGAATTGATGACTTAGGTATATGTATGGGCATATACCTAAGCAGTGTCGGATTTTACTTCGTGACTGTATCTTTCCTTTGTGTTTTATCCTTTGTGGATTTTCGGAGACCTTCGAAGGTCTCGGGGTCCCTACTGAGTAGCTTATACTCACCCCTGCACGGGTTATGCCCGCACTACGTTGTGTTGGTTGCAGATGACGGATAACGCTGATCGTGGTGGAGGCTTGCGGAGCAGGACAGTACCTAGAGGTGGACCACTGGGTGGGGAGTACTCGGAGCGGTAGGCTGGACCCGAGGAGCAGTGGAGGCTTTCTGTACTCACCCTTCAGGTGGGACATCCAGTGGACGGCTTGAATCTGCAACTTTAATTTTCAGTTGTTGTTTTCCCCGTTTCAGTTGTACTTTACAGTTGGGCTTGTATTTCCGGCCCCCTTTACTTTATGCACTTACTGTTGTACCAGTTTTTACATAGTGTTTACTTTTTCTGCTTTCTTACTCTGTGGTGCTTGTTTACGTTACATGGCAATGCCTTCCCTTTTACCGGAATTTACGCCTTGGTGCTAGTCGCCAGCCCCTGGCCTATGGAAGGCAGGCTTGGGGTAGTCACGGCACGGGCCCTGAGGATGGGTCGTGACAAAAACATTTTTTCTATCAATGTGATTTAATTTTTATTGTATATCAATCAGCTATAATCTATCATTAATTGAATCTTTGATGTTCTTAGGAACACATTGTGACAAAAAGACTTGATGTTCATCCTGGTTCCTTAGAGATGATCTAGTATATGTTCATTTGTCCAAGTCTCCAACTACGACATGAAAATGGTGATTTTTAAGATTCTTAAAAGGTATATAGAATGATGGGATGGTAACATAAGGGACTTTAAAACATTTGGGTTCCTTTTGGTTAAAATATGGAGATTTTCCCGAAATAGAGGATTTTTCTTATTATTTCACAACAAAATACAATGATTTAGAATTTATGTCCAGATTCGATAGATTGACCTCAATATTTTATAAGGATTTTTTTGATTCGTGTTGATATATTTCATGAAATTTTACATGAATAGATTATTACACAGATTTGGTTCTCTTATTAAAGAATCTATAGGCTTCAATATAGATTGAATAAACTAGGGAAACTACTTTATCACTCTTAGAATCAAAATTGTCAAGATTATATTTTTTATTGAGAATAAATACTTTTCAACCAAAATAATGGAAGTAATTATCATTGGGTTTCCAATTATTCCCCAGATCATAGGTGGTTTTCCTTTGAAAGGGTCAAATTAAAACTCTGTTGATTGTATAGAATTCCATATTCAAAGATTCTTCCAAAAAAAATTGGTAGATCATATTCATTAATCATAGTCTGGGATATCAATTATACGGTTTTATTTCTACATTCAACAACTCCAATCTTCTATGGTGTCTTATGAGCAGAGTAATTATGAAAATAGCCCTTTTTGAGAAAAAATATTAAAATTCATCATTTTCAAACTCATGGACATGGTCACTTATTATGTTTTTGATTCTAATACCACTTATGTTTTCTAATGACCTTGCATACATGGTGAAATAATAACAGGCCTCACTTTTGTGTGCTAATAAGAAGGTCAGAGTATACCTTGAAAATTAATCTACTAGAACATAGACATAATTCAAACCATTTAAACATTAAACTCTAGATGGTCCAAACAAATCCCTATTAACTAACTCAAGAGGTTAATATGATGAAAAATATTTCTTTGGTTTGAATTATATGTTATGTTTTTTTTTCTTTTTGACAAGGATTTCAAACATTATCATTTGTAAACTCTAGTTAGGAAAATCCTTGAATAATAATTTTCTAGTAATCAATCTAAGAGAGTTAATGTTACAATTTCTTTGTCTTCTATTCAATATCCAAGATTCATTATAAAATGAAAATAAGCAAGAAACATTATGTGAGACTAAGGAATCCGAATTAATAACATTCACATTTTTATTTCTAAAATCAATAAAGACTAGATCATTCATAGAATTTAAAATAGTACAATAATCATATTAAAATTTTACATGAAAACCATCATCACATAATAATGAAATTATAAACAGATTGTAATTTATACAATCAACAAAAATAACTTTAAAATTAAAATAAAACTAGTGTTGCTGATTTGACTTAGGCTAATAATTTTCCCCTTTTAATTATCACCAACTATGACAGGTCCACCATCAATCATTATAAGGGTCTTGAATATTGATTATTCCTATATCACTAGTCTTGAACACCCACAATCCATGTATCATAATTACTTAAAGGAACTCTTTAAATAAATTTCCGATAAAAATAGTCTAACCAAGAAATGACATTGGTACCAAAATTTTCTTAGGTCCAGTAATATTAGTAATTAAAGCATAAAAACCCCACATTTTCATCATGGGTTTCCTGTAATAATTTTGTAGTGTTTTAGAAAAATAATTTTTACTAGACCCAAATGTTTTGGAAGGAAAAAAGGATTTTACAGCGCTAGAACATGCAGAAAATCTTTTAGATATGTGCATAAAACTTAATTTATTATAATTTGATACAAAATTGATTTTAAAAGAAATTCATTCCTTGGTTGACAACCAATTCAAGTATTTTATTTAGGAGAAATTTGTTTCGATGAATTTGAGTTATAGTATTTTATCTATTTGAAAATTTTTCTAGATCCTTATTTAATTTCTTATTAGAATGTTTAAGTTTTGTATTCTCAATGATTAGTTGAGAATTATTCTCTTTTTCTATTGTTAGTTATGATGTAACTGTATTAGAAACAGTATTTTGTTTCTTGAGAGATTTATATTTATCTATTATCTCGTTGAAATTATCCTCAATCAATTTGAAGTATACAAACATTTTTTCATTGGTAATATTTTTAGAATTTTCAGATTCATTTTCATCTCCAAAATAATAATAAAAATATGCAGAAGATGCTATTGTCACCTTAGATGCATTTTTCATAAAACATGTGTTGTCTTTGTCATCCTTTTTGTCATGAGATAATTTAGATTCACTGGATATATCCTTGGAAGCACTATAGCAGCCTTCATATCCTTCTTGTATTTTTTATCATTGTCCTCATATTTATTCTTGTACATTAGTTTTGGATAGTCTGTATTCACATGTCTTTATCTTTTTCATTCATAGAAGACTGTCTCATTTTTATTGAAATGTATTTTTCAATCCATTTTCCAATTACTTTTGTGGTCATATTTCCCTATGTATCTAGTATTTCTAAAAAAACTTATTTTTTCTATAGAATTTCATTAATGTATAGGTTATAATATCTGTTTCCTCATCAATATCATTTGATGAATCTTAATTGGTTAGAATTTAAGCATGAATTTGAATTTTTGTCTTTTTTTTAATACAGTGGTTTTGAAATCCAATGATATTATTTAAGTTCTTCATCTTGTTCTCTATTAACCTTAATATCTTCCTCATACATCATTAACATTGCTATTAGTTCCTTTATTGGAAGTTCATAAATGTTACATGATTCTCTAATTGATACTGATATCCCTTTCCAACTTTCTAGAAGACATCATGATATCTTCATGATCTATTCTTTTATAGTGATTGTCTTTCCTAATGAGATAATTGTATTTACAATCTCATTGAACATAACTTACATGTCATAAATCAGTTTTTCAGGATTCATTTTGAAGTAATCGTATTTAATAGTATATGAGTTGATACTCATTTCCTTTACATTAGTGGTCCTTCATGTGAAATAATTAAAGTATCCAAAATCTCAAAGTCTATTTTATATATAGGAATCTTATTGAATACTTCATCACCTAAACCATAGTATACAACATTCATTGCTTTGTAATTAGTGTTACAGGATACCTTATTTGGGTCATCCCATGTATTTCTAGTTTTAGCAAGGATATTATATTCATATACAATTAAAGAATAGATTTCAAAACCCTTTATTTCTAAATGCACATTCATTTTTATTTTCCCCTGATCATAATTTGTAACATTGAAATAGGGAGGTATGTTGGAAGTTGAACGTTCTTTTCTATTATCCATATTAAATAATAAAAACAATTTTGAAGAACTAAATTTTTTGAACTGATATAAATTTTGAGATCTTTAAAAAACAACTAAAATCTTAGTAGAAAAGATTTGAAAACATTAATATCTTGAAATCCAAAATGTAATGAACTGTTGATACCAAATGTTGGTCAGATTATGACACTAAATAATTGGTGAATTTAGTTCCTATAAAAAAATTTAACTAAAAATTTTATTTAAAATTCCATATTTTCTAATAAAAGTTTCCTAGTTTACCAAAGTTGCATATTTATAAATGTTTTGATCCTTTAAATGACTTATTAAGTTGTAATTATTTTTTAGTTGAAATAATGATAAATATTATTTTCACTTTTGTAATCAACTGAATAATTCGATGTAAAATATAAACACTATATAAGATTTACAATAAAGGAAAAGTGAAGTTTTTTGATTGAAAATAAGCATAAATAGAGAAAATTAAACATAATAAAATAGCGGAATTAAAACAAGAGGTTCAGTCTCAAGCTGAAACATAATCCTCTCTAATTGGTAAATCACCTGCCACCAAGATTTTTATATAAATAAACATTGATCCAGACCCTAGATCCGGGTAAAAAATTGCATACACAACTTTTCTTGTCTACTAGACCTCTTCTATAGTTTTCATGGGAGTATATAAACAAACATGATATGCAGGGACCTCTTCCATTATTATCCATGTGAGTGTAAGGTGTAATAGATGGGTTGTGAATATATCTATGTATCTTCTAGTTTTTCATAGGTGATAGTGTGTGTTCATAGAATAAAAAGACACACACTACTCGTAATGTAAAAATAGAACAAAAAAAGTGGAAAATAAATAAAATATAATTAGAAGGTTTTGGGTGATTGGAAATGCAGCTTGCGACTCTTGGATGATATCTTCATATAAACATGATTCGAATTTCAGAAACATATAGAAAAATAGAGTGCCGTGATATCTTTTGTCTTCTATTTCCAGTGACGTTTTATTTTTCATGATGAGTTATCATCCTCTATTTGTTTGTTGTTGTAATGCATTATTCAGTTAGAGTTATCAGTAGTACATTCATGTATCCACACATAGTAGGTTTTTTGTATTCTTCCAACTATAATGAGTAGCTCTGTGTATTTTCATTTTGATATGTTATTGGATTTAATTACCATAACATACAAGGAGCATATTCTCAATCGTATCTAGGAACCCCGTTCCTCGTACTACATTATGACATAGAATTAAATTTCTTTACAAAAGAATGGAAAAGCCATTAAACTAAATAGTTCTTCTTTGTTTCAAAAATATGATAGTTAGAAATAAAATATAATTTAAATGAAAATGTATTAATTTATGGTGTATTTGAACAGTGTCTCTGAATGTTGTCCTTGAGTGGTGTTTCCAGAATGGTGTCTTAGAACAGTGTCTTGGAACAATGACTCGATATGGTGCTTTTGAACGGTATCTTAGAATGGTGTATCAGGAAAGATGAGTCATGTTGAAGTGACTCATGAATTGTAATTTGGTCTGATTGTTGTTTGACATAATGGTGACTCAGATATCAATAGACTATATGTTGTGAAAAGTTTGGATATCGGTAAGTCAATCTGTCAGTAGCTTGATGTGACAATGTATCTCTGTTTTCAAAACTTATGATTTGATCTATATGTATGTTGAATAACAGTTTCTTGTCCTTCTTAAGAATTCAGCATATTTGATGATGGTGAGATGGCTGAAAGTGATATATATTAGTGGTAAGTCCATATCAATGGTAGCTCATAATTATCCGATTTTATGCCAATAGTTGGATGTCTAATAGTGAGTCTTCCTTGATGGTAATTCAACCTTAATGGTGAATGATACTTATTCATAGTATTTTGACCTATATTATGACGGAAAAAACTAACATAATATTTTATGTTAATATTTAAAAATAATTATACTTGAGTAAACACAATTTATCTGGATAAATCATGATTTGTGATCATTAAAACTAGAGGAGGCCAGTATGTCTGATTCCACCACAAAAAAAACATTTGATAAGAATTTTACCTCCATACATTCTTATTCCTCATTGATTTTTTTTTGGATATAAGAGAAATTATTTTTTCCATTCAACACATCATTAGCTTTATCTTCATAGTCCAAAGTATCAACATCCTCAGCAACTTGTATTTTCATTTTTCTTATGGATTCAAAATCCATTTTTAATTTAATTTCATTTTTAACATTTTATTTTTTATCATACTATATGCAAGAAGAATTATATGAAACCCATCAATAGATAAATAACCAATATCTCCTAAAGAATTAATATTATAATCCAACATCTCCAAACAATTTCTCATATGTTTTTTCAAAATTTATGAATCTTCGTGAACATCTATGAATCCCCTAATGTTTCAATCAATTTCATTTACTTTGGTTATATATTCATCAATTGTTTATTCATATCTAATCAATATATCTTGATACTTTCAATTCCATATTTGTATCTTTTCTTCCTTCACATTATTATATCCTTAAAAAAATACATTCCAACTTTTCCAACAAACTCTTCGATGTTTTCAAACCCATCACCTTCATATAAACATTTTTTGATAAGGACATATGGATAGTATTTCAAGATTATCCAACAAATTATATATTTCTCTGATCCAAAAAATTCATCATGGAATCCTTCTCAATAGGTGGAAAACCACTTGTATAAATATAAACAACATCCAATCTAATAGATTAGAGATAATAAGTCATACTACTATTGCATCTATAAAATTTCTAAATATCATATGTACAAATTCATCTACAATTTACAGAATTGATATTATTCATGATAAGGATTCAACAAGGGAATATTAGCTCCGATACAAATTGATGTTCCAAAGAATTGAATAAGAAATGATAGGGGGATGAATATATTAAAAAAATTTATAAGTGAATAAAATTTAAAAACACAACCCATATAAAATGTTAAAATTTATTCCATTATTATATTAAAGTAAATAATTATACGTGGAAAAGGTAGAAAATAATGTAAAGTATAAAAGATTTACATGGTTCGACCTCTATGAAATATACTACATACTTGGAATAGCCACTACCATGGGTTTATAGATATTCATTATAATTAATAATTGAATGAAACTTGTTCCAAATCCGGTTAGACACCTTATATTTCCTGATTTGAATTATTATACTGACTCTCATTAGTTTAAAAACTCTTTTTATAAATAATTGATACTAAAAAAAGTACAATGCCTTATTTCACTGTGCTCCAAAAACATTCTTGAGACTAATGAACCTAAGACTAATGGCCTTTAGTTAGATGAACACAATCCAATTGACTCAGTCTGGTCAAATAAATATGATTCTCCCTTTCTCAATATGCACTTATCATACTCTTGTAAAATTATTAGTATGATCTTTCTAAGTCTGATCATCTCATCTGATCATCTAATTCTAGTAAAAACAACTTTCAGGTGTCTCACCTTATTTTGATTTCTCAGTATGGAAATAAAACATGTCATGAAAAATGAAACGCACATCACTTTCCACACTTGTGAAAAAAGATTAAATTTATTAATGTACTATACATATATTTATTAAATTACATAATTGTATAGGTGGAAATCTATGAAAACATTCCCCACGTAATAAAATTCCAAGTATCCAAAAATCACTCACATTTAATCTTCATATTTCACTACTTAAAACCTTATAAAAATTTCTTTAAATTAGCCTATTTAGATGTCCTTAGTTTTCTTTAGTTTGATGTAAAATCCTGAACTTTAGTCTGATTATCTTCCTCGGCTTCAGTCTGATTAAGTTACATTGCTTTAGTCTGATTAACTTCCTTAGCTTTAGTAGGGTTAACATCACCAGAATCAGTCTGATTAACTTCCTCAACATTAGAACAATGTAAATTAATTATAGTGTAACTTCCTCGACTCATTATGATCAGAAAATATTCTTTGTCTCATTAGGATTTGACATTCTTCCTCTTCTTAATAAGATCTGACTTTATTAATCCGCTCATTAAAATCTAAATATCTTCATCAAAGTTAGTCTTCTTGACTATCCATATTAGATACACTCTGATTGAATTTCCTTCTCATATTCCATCTAAAAGAATACTTAATATTATGGAATTTTCATTATTATGGAATTCTCATCAGGATGGATTTTCCCATTATTATGGAATTCTCATTACGATGGATTTTACAATTATTATGGAATTATCATTATGATGGATTCCCCTATTATAATTGAATTCCCATTATGAGGTAAATTTCACTCTATAGCTTTCAAAATATCCACACCTCATTATCTATAACTCATTCAGACTTCTAACAACTTCTGTTACCGATACATCTGGATCTGGTGAAAACGTTGTCTTAATCACTAGACTGACATAATATTTATAATTCCTCTATTTCATGAAAAATAATTTATCATGAGAATGTTTCAATATTTAATAAAACATCATGATCATAAATTCATCATCAAACATTGGGTATGAAATTAATAAAAATATCTAACTCCTTACATCTCTTTCTAAAAACATCCAATTCCACAACATTATGAGTTATTATCTATGCAACTTTTGAAATTCTATCAAATCCCCTTGTATGATGGATCCTGAACATTAAACTGATGGTCATGAGACTGATGGTGCGCCCAATCAACAACTTCATCTTTATGACCACTTCTATGTCTGATCAACAGCTTCATCCTTATCTGACTCTGTCTACGGTGCTTCTTAGTCTAATCCTCTGTATTAGTAAAAGAACATTCTTAAAAAAAATATTTTTATCCCCCTTTATTTTTTTTGATAAAACATTCAAAAAATTTCATCTAATTTTTAAAAAAATGATTTTAGAAATAAAATTTTGTTTTAAAAAATAGAAAATCACTGTTAACACAAAAATAGCAGAAATATTATTCAGAATGAAATGGGCATATTTTTTCAATCCATAAATAAAAACACAAATTTAATTATTGCCTCAAGATGTAATTGGTAATCCAACCATTTAATCCTTGGATATATTTTCCCAATTCTACTATAATATTTGAAAATGTTGAAGCATCATCATTGGTAATTTATTTTCTCCTTTAACATGTTTACAAGTAAAAATATTAATGGTAAAGTCAACAATATCTCTTTTCATTCCATCCCACTAGTGATATGTCCAAAGGTATATCTATATCATAGTACTTCTAGGATGAATGGAATATGGGCAACTATAATATTCACTCAAGAATTCACTCTTATAATGCGAAACACCAGCGATACACAAACACTTTCCAAATCTGAAAACACTTTTTAGTAACATTAAATTCATGCATCTTACACTTTTTAACCAATTATACATTTTCCTATTACTGATTTTATTCCTTATAAGATTGATTAATAATTTATAACAGATATGGTTGTGTTGTCACCTAAAAATACAACATATTTTTTAACATCCACAACATCTAGGAAAAAATTCATTAAATCATTAACAAATGGGTCGTGTTCTGAACATAAAAATGTTAATGAAGCATTATTTTTCTAACTCAGAGCATCAGTTAATTTGTTTCATTTTATGGAATTGTAATGGATAATTTATTTATAATCCATTATTATCTCTATTAATCTACTTTAACCCATGTTCAAATCATTATAAATTAATATATAATTAAAATTTATTTTATCAATATATATCTCATGCATTACTCCTCATGAAATTTTCCTCAAAAATTTTAAATAAAAAACCCAATAGCTAATTCCAGATCATATTAAAGATAAATAAAGTTAATAGGATTCATTTTTCAGAAGAATAATTAATTAATTAGTCATTCTACACCATTACACAACTACGACCTTTCAATTAATCATTGTTGTATATGAAAAATCACTATTTTTAGAGGGCATGGACCAAACTAGAGAATTATACAATCTTCTTTTAAGTTCCTAAAATGTAAAACCACTAGATTTTGTGGAATATATTTAGAAATGAAATTTAGAATTTTCAATAACTTTCATTACACACAACATTGTATTTATCTTTCATTAAATGCAGCATCAGATTTAAATGAAACATGGCATACTATTAAAATATTTTTATTTAATATGGTATTTATCTCTTATCCATTGGAATGGTAGGTATGAATGGGATTTACTAAATTATGTAAATTTATGTTTGGTAGATATATAAAAAATTAATATTTTATTGAATAAATAATTATAAATTAAAATAAAAAAAAATTTATAATAATGGAAAGCTTTCTTGAGAAAACAAATTTTATTCACACAAATGTTTTTATCTCAATAAAAAAACTAAAAAGTTCTATGGAATATTATTAATTATATTTATATATTATATATTAATTCAAATTTTTAACATTCACCTTCTCTGTATTCTTTGTATGAGAAAATTATAAATCAAATTTTACACTAAAAACTGTATTATTCTATAAATAATTTATGTCCCCTTTTTTTAATTATTTTAAAATTAATTGTTTCTATTTTAAAAAAATTATCAGAATAAAAATAGTTTTTAAAATTTTCATATGAAAATTATATTTTTTGGATTGTTTGAATTTTTTTTGAAAATATAATGTTTTCATTGAATAGTTAAAAATACCAGTTTTTATTATAAATATGTCTTTATATTCATAGAATTCAAAATAATTTTTTTAATATGTTTCTAAAAGTAAAATTAGGTAATTTATATATTCATTAATCCAATATAGTTCATTTAAATCAAATTAATATTTATTTATATATAAAAACATTGTAAACATTTGATCATTTTTACTTTATAAAATCACTTTCTCATCGTGTTTGTATGTTTAATTTAAATTAAATTTTAAAAAATATAAAAATATAATTATTAAAACTGTATTAAATTTTTTTAATCAAAATTTTTTATATATTTTATATGTTTAACATAATTTGTGGCCAAAATGAATAGTAAAAGCAATACAAATTAATTTCCACAGTTATGGTGAAAATGGGTTTATTGAATGGTTAAACTAAAATGATAAGGGATATAATTGCCTATAAACTTGTCCAAAACCAATTTTCTAAACATATTTAACCTTATATAACTATATCGTTAAATAATTTCAAACTTTTTATCCATTTTTTATTCTACAAATATGGGTATACTTTATTCTTATCAAATATTTCTTGTTAGTCATCTCCCCCATTTATAAAAGGTCACCCCTCTCATCTCCTCTTCACAACTATAAAACTATTTGTTTCAGAAAATTCCTTCAGAAAATATATTCATTAAATATATAACCAAATCCTCTATGATTTAGTGATTTCATAAATCCAATCTACTAATGATTTAGGTTAAACATAAAGTGGTTATCTAAAGAAGTGTAAATGTATTAAATTATGCATTTTAATTTTTCATTTTCTACTGACACCTATAAATCATAATAAATAATTATGATATAATAAAAAAATTAATTTTCATATAATTATATGTTATTATTTTAATATCATAACTTATATACAACACCACTAACATCAAATGAGAAATGAAACAATCGACCGTGTGTATTGTGGACTACTGCCTCGCAGATGAATGTTTTTCATTTTCCATCACAGCCTCTCAAGAATAGATATAATTGTAGATTTAATATTTAAATATTATATTTATAATATTATTAAACCTGTATAATTATAATAACACATATATTTATTTATCATATAAACCATTGGTAAATAATTACTTCACTCGTCTATGTAACAGATTACCGCCTCATGAACTGTTGTGATGTATTTTTCTTTTCATTTTTACAATGTTGGTAATAATGATATATTAAATGAATAATGTTAATATTTTTAACATAATTATACCTCACAAATTATTATATAATGTATTCTTTATTACTTTCCATTCAGTGGGGGATACAATAATGTCATTTGTGTTTTAATTGAACTACTGCCTCGCGAAGAGATGTGATTCTTTTTTCACTGAAATTATTTATACAAGGAAACAAGGGTGAATTTAATGTATATATTTTTAATATATGAAATTAATGGAATTTTTAATATTAATATATTATTTACCTTTCTTTCATTTCATTCATCGATAAAAATGAAATGGTGTCAATGCATGAATACGACCTACTGTCTCCATGACTAATATATTTCATTTTTTTGTCACTAATTTTAATGGATTACTCTAAATAAATATATAGAAAATATTTATTATATTTTTTAAATGTTTAAAAAAATTATATAATGGAAACATGATTAAAAGTTAAATTGAAGAAAAAACAAGTCCAAACAAATACAAAAAACAAAGAAGTTATTTCCTAAAATCTGATTTTAAATTTGGATTGTAAATAAATGGGTAATAAAAGGTCATGAGAAAATAATATATGGGGGTATATATATAATCGTGGTTATTAAATATATATATAGATAATTATTTTTTTTTAAAATAGGTGTGTCTAATATGTATAATGGAAGTCGAGACATAAAGTATGGGATTTTTGTCTCAGTTTAGTTTTTTGTGAGACACATTCCATATTCACAAAATGTTTCATTTATATGATGTAATTAATTCCCATGAATATATTTTATTACTATTATAATGAAAATTATGGGTAATTAAATATACATTATTATATATCCATATATTGGGAATTACGGTTCAAAATTTACCAAAATAGTAAGGGAGTTTTGTCTCAATTTGTCTTCTTTGGGAACTATGTTATAAAATGAACCTATCCTATTTAATGATGTGTATATAAAGCCCATTTAACATGTAAAATAATTTAGTTTTTCATTATAATGATATTTTATTATTAATTTAATCTTATTCCTTTTTCGGGAGTATGTTTCAATGATAACAATGTGGTATGGTTTTTACAATACAATCTAAATGTATATTGGGATAATCTATGTTAATGCTTTTGATGAAGAAATATTACTATAAATCTCTCAAAAAAATAATTAATTTATAAATAAATTGGTTATTTATTTATTATACATGTTTTCCCTTCATTTTCTGATATTTATTTGCACATGATTCAAAATGAAATTTTTTAATGAAAATATACATTAATTATATCATCGGTGAAAACACCATTTACCTTCTATATCCAAGTTTTCTAAAAATATTTTCAAAAATATTTTAATGTTCCATTTGTATTTTAAATTAATTTTGACCCTTTTTAAATTTTTTTTTAAAAATTATTTAAATGAATTCATCATGTTTTTTCAAAAGAATACATATATAGATTTTTTCAAAAATGTGAAATAAATAATTTTTTTAACAAGTAACGAATTTCTATCTATCATGACCATCCAATTTTTTATTCAATCCATTATAAGTTTAATGTTTATTTTCAAAGAAAACAATTTCCATTTTTCTTAAATATGTAGTTTTAAAAATTGATTTCCACAAAAATTTTATTTCCCTTAAGATTTGTTTTAAATGATCTTTAAAAATTACATCATGAGTTTACAAAGTTAGTTTCAACGAAAAGAATTATGAAATTATATTATTTTTAAAAAAAATATTTTTAAATAAAGATTATTTTCCTCATGAAAATCTCCATGTTTCTCAAAAAAAATCCATTTAGATTTCATCCTTTAATGGTAATTACAATATACTAGGTATATTATCCAATGATAGAAAATTTATAATTTTTCTGGATGGTTTATGGCTATGATGAAAAAAATTATGAAACCCATTTCATTACCAAGTGTTATGTTATGATGCAATTTGTATAGAAAAAATTTATTTTCATGGGTTATGATATGATTAATGTTTCATGATCTTTTGGAGTATAATTGTATGGATCATTTGATGGGTGATACATATACCTCCCTCTAATACATTGGTTAATGATTAATGTTCTATGATCTCATTGGGTACATGGGAGGTTTCTCTAATCTTGAAGTAGTTATATGGGTGGTTAGCCCATTCATAACATGTTATGAATGTCTTTGTGGGTATCCTTGAACTAAAGTTATTTATTATTAATTTTTATTCCAAAATGTTATTTCTTATATGAATGTTATCCTCTAGTGGATAAATACATAAGATTTCATTAGGATTTATGTCTTATTATTAAGAAACAATTATGACATGACTCAATATTTTGTTCTCTGATATGCGGTGTATGGTTCTCATATGTTATTCTTAGGTTCTCAGACCCTTATGATCACATTATGTTTACATATCTAATTTTTTTACCTTTACTGATCATCTAAGATCACCATTTTTTAATGTTTATTTTCCATAGGTTATGATGATAGGTATTACGTGTGATATGTCTAATAAAGGTGCTAGTTATATGGAACTATGTTTGAGATTATGTACAACCCTTAGGAATAGGTTGTCTATGATTCCATGTTTCCTATGCAATTATACCTTTATGATCCTTATTTTTAAGTTTATGTAATGTAATGAATATTAATCTAAAATTATGTTATGTCTATTTATGAAAATATGATGTCACTATAGTTATAATCATAGGATGGGTTTAGTCAACTTTTTGAAACATGGATGTTACATATTTAGTGAGATCCCTATGTATATGTCTATGTATACATATAAGGATTATTCTATTTATATAAAAATATCAATGAATATTGGTTAAGGATATAATGAGTGGTTTTAAATAAATTTAATCCATGTATGGATAATACAATTGGATGTGCTTCTCTAATAGATGTACATAAGTCTAATACCACTACAATGGAACTCAAGTCTTGACTCGAGCATTACTCGGTATACAATAACTAGTCTTACTGCACACTTGATTTGAAATTCCTAGGGCATATGCTTTGTAAATTTACAATCACATTACTAACCATCATGATGATTTTTATCAATGAAAATGAATATCCTAGTTTATGCCAAATGTGTCAAAGATTGAGAAGAATATGTCATGATATAAAAATACTATAAGTGATTTTTTTGATTATCTGGTTTCCCAATATGATTCTTGTTACTAATACTATGAAGTTTTGATTTATTCATTGAATGGAGCCCAATGAAACATTATTAATGTTATGTGAGACATACGATTAAATGATTTTCCTTATGAGTAATGAAATTTTATGGGAGTTTTAATAAAGAATATAATTGATATAATCACACATCTTTATCAAGATATGAATCATAATGAACTTCCAAATAAGAAAATGAGGGAACAACATTCTATTAATTCCATCATGAGGAAATAACCACCATCATTTATTGGTTCGTCTAAGCCATTAGTTGTTGAACAATGGATTAGTACCATTGAGAAGATATTTTTCATTCTCATGTGTTTGGATCTCCAAGAAGACATTTTTTCCACCTATCAATTAGAAGGTTAAGAATATAAGTAGTGGAATCTTATCAATAATATGAGGAAATGATAAAAAATTAACTCCATGAATTGGTAGGCGATTAATATATTATTTTTCAATATGTACTTCCATCATATTCTTTGTATGAAAATGGTGAAGTAATTCCTTGAGCTAAAGTAAAAAATGATGAATATGTCGGTACCTATCAGAAACATTTTATAAGACATGAATGATATCCCTCTTATATTATCATCCAACGAGAATATATCATTCATCAATTATCAGGTGGATTAAAACCATATCTCATGAGGGAAGTAGACATAATGGAAATAAGTAACAATGAAGAAATAATTCATTATGCTATTCAAGTGGAAAGAGATATTTGAATGAACCATTAATTGAATAGTTTTGATAATAAATGAATTATATAATTCAAGGGAAACACTAAAAATCTCGGAGAAAATAAGACGATCTTTTCATTATCCTTATAGTGTTAAAGGAAAAATAGAGGAAATTTTCATAATGGGATTACTAAATTTATTATGTGTGTAAAGGATATTCATTGAGTGGATGAGTACCAATGTGATGGGACATATATAGTTGATGATGTGATATAGAGAACGCTCTGTAGAATTTTACACCCACACTCTTATGATTAAATTGTAAGGAGTTTGAGATTTATTTGAATAAATACCCAATTATAAGGCCTATTATGTTTTATAAAATAAAATAACCTATGATAAAAAATGAAAAAGTGAATGATTATTCATCTATAACAGATAAAGTGAATAAGGATAATTAGAGACCACTTATCATTTAATCCATAGTTTGTAATTTCGTATTTTATATTATATAAATGATTCTTATGAAAATATTATTGTTCATCTTTTAGTGGAACACGATGTGATTATATGTATTTATTATCTCTCAATATATATATTTTTGAGTAATAAATTACATTTATATTATATAAGTGCAAGGATGAACTCATGCATTCAATGTGAATTTTTTTTCTAAGATAATACCATATTTAAGGAATAAAAGATAAATTATCTTTTGGAAGTGTATATACCATCATATAAGATTAAATTAAGAGTTATGGATACCATAATGGGTTTATGAGTTTAATTTTAATAATAAGATCAATGTCTTAGATACCCCTTTGAGGTTTTATGTAGAGGGAGTTTTTTAAGATTAAGGATATTTTGGGAAACAGTTAGGGAAATACAACCCTGTGTCCATGTTTTAGTGAAATTTTTATTGAGGATGAATTCCTTTACCTGTTTTGGGAAAATGAATAAAGGTATTAATAATTTATATGTTTTATATAATCATTAATGTTAAGTTAATTATGTTTCAAAATGTTTTTATTAGTATAATTTAGGAAAAAGGATAACCCACAAGTTGGGAAACAACCTTTTTCACCAGGAATGGTTATGGGGCATAAACCAAAAACTAAATGGAAACAAGGAAAAAAAATCCTAAACTAGCCTACATAAATGGTTATTTCAGGTTTGAAAACATAAAGATATATATTGTTGAGTATGTATATTGGTTCATAGTATTTTAGCATGTTAAAGCTAAGAGATAAAGGTCAAAACGTTGCTACAACCATTATCACTGATGTTAAGGTAATTATGGATTATTTTAATTTCAAGATATTTATAGAATATAGTTTTGATAAAATAATAAATAACTAGATGGGTGAAAACATGATTTATCTAGTAAATCCATGGGGCTTGAATAAAAAAATGAATGAAGACAAGGCTATGGCATCTACCACTGGCCTGCATGAAAGATTATTTCTAGTGGGACTACATAAAGAGGGTTATTTCTGATAATATATATTGATTATTTTTGTTCCATCAAGCTAAGACTGATAGAAAAAGTCCAAAAATTACATATTAACCAATATCAATAGCATAATAAAAATAGTAAGACATCATTGTGGGTTTTGTTGTTGGACCCCCTAAAACAACTAAATAGATTATTGTAACATGGTTTTTTTGTGGATATACTTTTTAAGTGATCACCCTTCATATATATCATAGATTATTTATCATTGGATAAGATTTACATGATGTATATTATGGAAGTGTTAATGTTTTAGGGAGTATAACATTCTATTTTATCTAATTGATATTTGAGGTTTACCTTGATGTTTTAGATATGTCTTCACCAGGACCTGGACAAAGAGCTACGTTTCATCACTGCATATCATCCCCAAATAGATGGTCTGTTTGAGAGGAAAATTCAAAACATAAAGGATATTCTAAGATCTTATTCCATGTATACCAATGTTTTTTTGGATTAACACCTTCTGCTAGTTGAATTTTTATACAATAATAGCTTCTTCTAAAGCATTCAGATGTCTCATTATGAATCCATCTATAGAATCAAGTGTCAAAATCTAATGTAATAGTATGAATTTTCAAATAATCATATTAGGACCTCAGCTAGGTTAAAAAATTCTTGAGAACGGTATATCAATTCAACAGAACATAATGGCATAAAAAAAGGTCAACAAGAATTTAATACTAATAATCATCGATATGATCTAGAATTTAAAGTTGTTGAGAGGGTGTTTTTATGAATTTCTAAATGGAATAAATAGGGGAAACCTATGTCATATTTATATCTTTCTCTTTTAATTTGTTATTATTTTTGGGATCGTAGATTATCTTTATGGGCTTCAACCAAACCTCTCTCAGGTTCTCAGTGAGTTCCATGTATCTATATTAAGGAAGATCATAAATAATCCATCCCATATTCATAACTCTGAAGCCATACCACTAGAGTATGATCATTTTTATGATAAATACGAAGTGGATATTATGGATCATACTGTGAAATTTCAACAAAACAAGACCACTCACACAGTTAATTTTTTGGCGAAACCACAATATCATGAGAAACCAATATAGGAACCTGGTGATGTAATGAGATAAAATTATCCTCAACTATTTTTATCAAATTGATGAATTTTGATGGAGAAATTCATTTTATGTGGGTATACAGAAACAGTCCAAAAAAATTTAAATATATTGTTTTTCAAATAAATTTGTTTTTTTTATAACTTGTTTTACATAAAACACTGAGTTTATCTTCTGTTACACACCACACCATGTTTAAAAACAATATATACAATTAAAATATAATTATTTAATATAATAGTCAATAACTAACCATTGAAAAAGAGGGTATGAATGAGACTACTTAAATTATTAAAATTTATGGTTTACATTATTAGGTGCTAAGAGTAATACGACAGATTGTCTAAGGTGGGTAAATAGACCAGATTAAAAATTAAATCAAATGAATTGATTAATTAAATTAATTATCAAATTTTATTTTTAATGTTAATTATAATTGGAAAAAATAAATAAGTGTAGGATTTTTTAGTAGTTTGGTCAAACATGGGCCTACACTACTCTTATATCCCTCTACTTGGTGAGAGATACATGTGCAATAAAATTATTTTTATGGGGGAATCAAAACCCAATTATGGAATCCTCTTCTAGTAGAGAGATAGCAATGAAAATATATTTTGTATGGGGATTCACAACCATTACAAGATGACTTTAGACATTAGGAGTCACAACCCAAACAACCCTGCCTTTAGATATATGGTGTCACAATACTTAAGTTCTCACATTAGAATTTGAGAGTCAAAATAAGAGGAAATAGAAATATAAGGGATATAATAAAGGTGGTTTTAATTATAATTCTTCAAATTTTAACCTTTTATTAGTGTAGGAAGAAAGAAAATATCAAACATTATCTCACTAAACTAAAAAATAAAAAAGAAGTACAAAAATACGTTGACCACCACTATGAATTATACATAACAACATGATTCTAGAAATAAATTTGGATATGAGAAATAATACACTAACTTGTGTTTCATTGAATTACTAAATAAGCTTAGTAATTATGGTTTTTATTCAATATGTTCTGATACATACTATGATACTAAAAAACCTGAATGTTTTTAAATTAAATAGAGATGTTAAAATATTAAAGAGATAAATTTTCAATGTTACTATTTTTTATAATAATCTTAAGGAAAATAATGAGAAAATTATTTCTAAAAATAATGTAATTTTACAGGAAAATGAATAATTAAGAATCACTACTTCTCCTTCTCATTCCATAGTCTATGAGAATTTCAAACCTACACAAGATTTGAATGAAAATTTTAAAAATGAAATAAATTTTCTTAAAAAAAGTTTATCTACTTTTACTCAGGGTTGTGAAATATATCATAAAATAAGGGCTTGGAAATTTTTTTATAAAAAATATGATATGATAGTAGATTACCTCAAATGTTTAAAACTTATTATGTTAAAAGTAAAAATGGTTGTACTCCATCTGTAACTTGTTTTTAATGTGGCATGAATGGTCAATATGAAATGACTTTTCACTTATATTCAAACAATCTTTGGGATATAAAAAAGATATTTATAAATCTATATTGTCTAGAGTACCATACAATAGTTTTCTAAACTCTGTATGGGTACATAAAATTTGAATTACTTATCATATTGGAACCATGTATTTTGGGAAAAAATTGTAATGTAATTGGTTATTATAGTAAATATTTATTATATGTCTCAAGAGTGACATATGGTGCATTGAAATAAGATTCCATGGGCATATGATTGGAGACCCAAAAAATTATACCACTTATAACACATGTGATGGAGGCATTATGACTTTTGGAGATAATTCCAAAGGAAAATTAAAAGTTTCTGTTTAAGATGGTATTTAAAATTCTATCATTATTTTTAATGTATTATATGTCAAAGGATTAAAACATTATTTTGTTAGTATATCACAATTATGTGATAATATAATGGAAGTTATATATAAAAATGATAAATTTTTTGTTTTTAAAATTGATTATTTAATATTTTATACTAATTGAAAGGATTGAATTTATACTGTTGATTTGATAGAATTAACTGTTCAACATGTTAAGTGATTGAATTCTTTAAAGAATGAAACCATCCTTTAGAATCAATATTTAGCTCATTTCAATTTAATAATGTTTCATAATCATTCAAAGCATGATAATTTGTTAGAGCTGTCATATATGAAAAAAATCATGTTTGTGATGATTTCATGAAAAGAATGAAACACATAATTTCATTTAGGCTCATCAATTAGATAAGTACTAGTAAACATTTACAGTAAGTACAACTTGATTTATTTGGCCCTACACAAATTTCCAGTCTTGGTGGAATGAAATATACTTTAGTTGTAATTGGAGATTATAGTAGATTAACATGGGAATATTTTCTTTCTCAAAAAAATGATACATTTTCTAGATTTAATAATTTTTTAAATTTTCTTGAAAATTAAAAAGGTTGTATGATTATTTTTATTCATAGTGAAAAAGGAGTTGTAATTCATAATTTATATATTAGAAATTTTTTTTTAAAAAATAATTAGATATGTTAGAAGAAGTGATGATTCTACTTTAGTTTATCTGAAATATAACTTTTTTGATTTACTATTATATTCTGACTATGATGTTAGAGGTTGTATAATTGATAGAAAAGGTACATCATGTATGTTTCATTTTATAGTAAAAAGGTTAATTTCTTGGTATTCAAAAAAGAAAGTATATATTACTTTACCTATTGCAGAAGCTGAGTATCTCTCTACTTCTAGTATTTGTGCTCATGTTTTATAGATTAACTAATATTTATGTTATTTTATAATATATCATGATTAATTTCTTATTTATTGTGATAATAATTATATAATTTCTTTTTCTGAAAATCCCTTACAAAATTATAGAACAAATCATATCGATCATAGATTTCATTTTATCATAGATCATGTGAATGGGTGTGATATTACTTTATAATTTTTTCCTATTATAAATCGTCTATAATATATATTTACTAATAATTTATACTCATTTTAGTTTGAGAAAAATGAATTTTAACTTTGAATGGTGGAAATTTAATTATATTATTAATGCATTCATTTGGGGGAGTGTATATTTTCAATTTTTTGTTTATTTACAAAAAGGGAGATAAAATTGGTATTAGATGTTTTGTATTTTTTTAAAAATAGGATAACCTTTTGTGTACTTTTCTATGTTTATATTCCTATTTTTTTATTACAAGTTTTTTTCATGTTTTTAAATATATTATAACTCTTTTATTATTTTTTGCGCTACCAAGTTTTAAAACCTCTATATATTTTAATTATAACTTTTCATGTATTAATTAGAATTTTATAATTATTTTTTCCGTTAAAATATAACAAGTTATTAAAACTTTTATTAATATACAAAGTGGTGAAAATATTTGTTCATCATGTTCTCATTTAAGTCTGAATAAGAATCATGTTTTTTCTCTCAAGAAAGTTTTTTAGTATAAACTTATTTATAGTTTAATGAATTATTTATTATATTACAAGTACTATAATTATCAGATTATTTTGGAATATATCACATTTTAAATATATATAATTTATCTTAATTTCATTAGATTCAACAAAAATCAAATTCTATTTTTAAGGGGTGTATCATTTATCCAATGATCTTACAATAGATCTAAAATTTTAAATTTTCTAGAATTGAAAATATTTTTTAATTTGATATATCATTCATTTATAATTGGAATCATTTATAATTTATTAAGTTCAAAATAAAATAATTTTTTATTCATTTTATTAAGCAACATTAAACTCATAAAATTCCTTTTACATAACTTGACAATTTTAGAAATGTTAACGATTGTTTTAGAGTTTCTATTTCATGTTTTCATAGTATTTTGATCATATATCATTCAATAGTTGTCAAGATTAATAGATTCATAATTACATGGAAATATATTTAAATTATATATAAATAATTATTTTTTAAAAAATTCTTATTCAGTGGTTTGGATGTGTTAAAAATTCACCAAATTTGTGTGTTGACCTTTTACATGAAATAATGCACTATTATTCAATTTTTAAGTCTTTCAATTAATTTTTATTTTATAATATTCAATTTATTTTAAAAAACATTCAATTTATTTTAATACAATCAATTAATTTTTATTTTAAAACCATCAATTATTGTTTTAACTTTTACTTAATTCATTTTTTAAACCTTTAATTTTTTTTAAATGGAGAATTAATATTTTTTTCTAACGGTGAATTAATTTTTTATTTTGATGTTGAAATGATTTTTATTGAAATATTGAATTAAGTTTTATTCTATTGGTGATTTAATTTTTTATTTTTATAGTGAATTAATTTTAATTCTAACAGTTAATTAATTTTTATTACAACGGTGAATTAAATTTTTATTCAAATGATGAATTAATTTTTTATTCTAATAGTGAATTAACATTTTATTTTAATGAGGAATTGATTTTTATTCTTACTGTGAATAAATTTGTGTTCTAAATATCAATTAATTTTTTATTCAAAAAGGAAAATAATATTTTATTTTAATGGTGAATTAAGTTTTTATTTTAATGATCAATTCATTATTTATTTTAATGGTGGATCAATTTTTTATTTCAAGGGATGTAGATGAATGATATTTCCAATTAAAATTTTATTGTTCTACATTTTTTTAAGTACTATAATTTTCATCATTTATTATGAATTGCATAGTTGTATTATTTTTTATGTATTTTATTGATTTTATAAATTAATATATTATATACATGTCATTCAAATATTTTTTAAAAAATATATTAATCAGTTTTAAAATGAGATGGGAATTTTTTTTCTATATCCATGCGTACACTTACATCATATTTTTGAGATATTTATGTTTTAATATTTTTATTTCATTTCATTAAATTATTATTTAATGGAATTGAATTTATTAAAATACTATTTTTTATTTTTAAATAAGTGTAACTAAAATTTTAAATTACACACTACATTATGTTAATTTTTTTTAATATTTGAATTCCAACATTCAAAAGAACTTCTGATTTTTACGGTATTACCTTTGAATTATTATTATCATTTTAAGTTTTATTTAAATCATTTTAAATTGGTCTTTATATTTCCAATTCAAATCATTGTTATTACGATTACTACAGACTTTATTGTTCCCTATTGTAGAAATTTTTTATTTGAATTTGAATTGTTTTACCCGTGGATGTTTTTTGATAGTATATGTATATATATATATATTATAAGGGGTTATTGAGCAGCCTTGAAAGATATTGAATACACTAGTTGACATCATAGAATCTTTATCTTTTTTCACTATAAAAAACAATGAACGTATCAAGTGAGGCACAAACCAAATCCTTATAGATACCATGTTTCATCCGATGAACATTCTCTCAAGGGTCTAAATTCCTATAATTCGACATCTATTACCTTGAGGAGATGATCTGATCTAATCCTAATAAACCAGTATTTTTTATTTAATTATTTATCTTCTCCTTCTCCTAGTTTTCAGTCTGTAAAACTATTTTACAGCTCTCACATGCACTCTGTTTTTTATTTTATGATTTGACACAAAAATCATTATTTCTAGATATTTTTTCTTAGGCAATGACTTCAAAATTCTAAAGACTGGACCTGACGGTTGTGACACACTATGTCTAAATTATTGTTGTAAGGGTTGTGACTCTCAAATTCTAATGTCTGGATCGGAGGGTTGTGACTCTCTATTTATAAATTCTTGGATTTTTAGTTTGAGAATCCCTCTTCTTAATGTTAGTTATTGAGTATTGGTGCTCCCCATAAAATAGTAATTGTCATGGTTTCCCTCATCTATAATAGGATTCTGTAATTGGGTTTTGATTTCCGCATAAACATAATTTTAGTGCACATGTAGAGCTTAGAGAATTTAGCGATATATTAGTAGAGTGGTCCCTTGTTAAAATGAACTACTATAAAAAACATCCTTGAGTTAATCAATTTTTTCCACTTCTAATTAACATTATAAATTAACATTGAAAATTAATTTAATTAATCAATTTACGTGATTAAAATTATTAATTTGGTCTATTCACCCCATTTAGGTCATCTTCTATATCCCTATTAGGACCTAACAATTTGTATCAAAGCATAATAATTTTAGAATAGATTAGGTATGCTATTCAATTTATGATACCATTAAATTTGTATCAAACATTGTTCCTTTTGGAATTAACCAGGCCTTCTCTATAATGTTTTATTTTATTTTATTTATGTGAACATATTCTTAGACCTCACAATCTAAAAAAAGTTCTTATAAAAAGGAAGGATTGAACCTAGACGGCGCTTGGAATCCTTATGAGACACCACACATTGATGGAAATGATTATAGATAATGGATACTCTAAATGGAGGGGTGCCAAAATCAGATGAGAATTGGACATTGTTCTGTTATGTCAAAATCATTCATTGTTCATGAAAATGACTTTGATACACTTACTAGAAATGATGCTACTATATATGTTTTAAATTAAAAAATGGTTAATATTTTATATTGTAATATAAAAAAAGTGTTTTTATTAATGTGTTTGATTGTAATACAACTCATAATATTTGGAATATTCTATAAGTAACTCAATTTAGTTTGGTTAAATTGATTCAAACCAAGCTTGGAATTCTTTGAGCAGAGTATCGAGACTTCACGATGGGTGTGGCTGAAATTGTATACCAAATGTTCCACTGATTTGCATGCATTGTGAATGGAATGAATTCACTTAGGGAAGTAATTTAAAATAATGTAAAAGTTGAACTATCTCTAAGAGAATTAAAAAATAAATGGCTTGCTAAGAATTATTTCTTTGATGAAAACAATAACCTCAATGTATACAACCTAGATGAATTGATTAGATCACTACTTCAGTAACAACTGAAATTGATGAACATCTCTACTGAGGAGATAGAAAAAAATAAAAGGTGTAGTTTTTATATATATAAATATTGTTTCTACTGACACTTCTGATTATGATCTATATGATATTGAAAAGGAAGAAATTTCTCCTATTGTGACTGAAGATTACAAAATACAAAAATGAACGTATTCTAAAACTGATATACAAGAAACCCTCAAAAGGAAAATATAAGGGTGATACTAATTGTGGTAAGAATTAAAATTCTTTGGCTATAATCTATTACGAGTGAAAGAAGAAATTGCATATCAAACATGATTTCCCTAAACTAAACAATATAGTGTGTCAGAGAGGTGGGAAATAGTGTGAAAGAATCAAAACTAGATGAAAGATATGATAATTAATTAATTCATAGAAATTGGTTCTTGAGGATTAGATCACATCATCTCTTCAGGGGAGTATAATATGAAGTAAAAGAAATTTGACCCCTCTATGAATGCCCTGGTGATCAAATAGGATATCATAGAGGGCTTTGGTTTATGCAACACTTGAGACCTTCATATGTTTTTGTAGAGGAAAAATATAGATATTCAATGATGTTATCTAGTGTGTTTAATATCATTTTAGGCAGACCGACAACCCCTTTAAATAAATATTTGTAAATACTAACAAACTTCATCCATGGGTAAAACAATTAAAATTCAATTAAAAATTTTCCTAAGAGAAATAAATAATAATTTCCATCATAATCATAAAAATAATAATTTGAATTCAAAACATAACGACCAATTGAAACAAATTTAAATAACTTATTAAATGATAAAAATAATTCAAAGGTAATCCCATAAAAATTGTATGTTAATTTGAATTTTTATATTAAAATACTAAACACATTTTAACTTAATGTAGAGAGTAATTTATGAAATTAATTATAATGCTTTAAATTCATATAAAGGGTTGAAATAAATTAAACACCATTAAATAATAATTTTCAGAATAACTATTTTAAAAAAAATTACTTAAAATATCAAAACATAACTATTTAAAAAATATGGTGTAATTTAACACATTGATAAAAATAAAATTCAACCAAATTTTAAAACTGATTAAAATATTTTTAAAATGCTTTTCATGATTTCTTTATAATATATTAAATTTGAAAATCAATAAAATTCTTATGATAATTAATAAAATTATAAAGGTCATAAAAATTGACAAATAAAAGTGTACTTAAAAAATTTCAGAATAATAATATTTTAACTTGGGGTATTAAACATTTTTAACTATTGAAATACAATATTGATCTACCTTTAAAATAATAAATTAATTGATGTTAACATAAACAATTTATTCACTATTATAATAAAAAATTAATTCACTATTAGAATAGAAAATTAATTCACCCATAGAGTAAAAATATTATCACCAATAGAATAAAATTTAATTCACTATTAGAATATAAATTAATTCATTGTTAGAATAGAAATTTAATTCACTTCTAGAATAAAAATTTAATTTCCATTAGAATGAAAATTAATTATCTGTTAGAATAAAAATTAACTCATCATTATCATAAAAAATTAAGTCACTATTAGAATAATAAATTATTTTAACCTTAAAATAAAAATTATTTTAATATTGGTATAAAAATTTATTAACTATTAGAATAAAAATTAATTCATCATTAGAATAAAACATTAATTCACTATTATAATAAAAATTATTTCACCATTTAAAAAAATTTATGATTTCAAAAAAAACTAATTAATAGTTTTGAAAAAAAATTAATCGATGGTTTTAAAATAAAAAAAATTATCTTTTTAAAATACAAATTCATTGATGGTTTTAAAAAAATGATGGGTACTACATCATTCCATGTACAAGGTGAGCAAACACACTTTGGTGAATTTTTAATCCATATAAAAAAATAAATTATGGTTGGTCCACCAACCTTATTTTTTGATAATTTCAATATCTTTTCGAAATATCAAGAATCTATTAATTCTGATAAGTATTGAATGAGATTTGACAAAAAGCTGTGGAAATAGCAAATAGAAACTATAAAATAATGCTAACGTTTGACCATTTCATAATGTATTAAATTTTTTTTCTATTTCATGTATTTTCATAAAATCAATAAAAACTACTAATATTTCTAACTCAATAAATTCCAAGTGATTATTCATTGAAAATAATGTGATATAAAATAAATAAATTATTTTTAATTATGGAAAATTCATAATTACAGATATACTGTATGATCATTAGATAAATAGTGAACCCCTTATAAAATAGAATTATACATTAGTTTAAACTAATCAATTGAATATAAATTAGTTTTATTTAAAATGGGATATGTTAAAAAACAATTTTATCAATACATAACAATTAATAAAATAAATAAAGATGAAAACAATTAAGTAATGTATACTAACAACATTTCATGATAGAGAAACCATGATTCATGTTCGGTCATAAAATAGAAAATGATGTAGAAAAATTTAGAAAACATTTTAGTTTAAAAAAAATTATATTAAATTGTTATATTTAAAATTAATTAATAATTATAAAATTATGATCAATACAACTCAATTTATAAATAAAATACATAGTGGTTTTAAAAACAGTTTTTTCACATAAAATAATAAAATATTTTTTATATATTTAAAAACATAAAATAATATGTAATCAAACAAAATAGAAATATATACATGCACATGAATATATATACACATGTATATAGAATTAATTTTCACTGACCAGTTTGAAGTGCATTGTGTTGCATTTGTTGTCAATGAGACATGTTGTTGTCTTAGAATGAATGGATGTCAAGGAATCAAGATGTGAATGTCAAAGGATGTGATGGTGATGGTGGTGAAGGAGAATGGCCATGATACTAAGAGGCATGTCACTTAGGAGATTCACTAAGTGGCATAGAAGATGTGGTTGAAACATTCTCTAGTAAAATCTGACGATTGCTGAACTGATCTTTAAGTTCTAAGAACTTGTATCATGATGATACAATGTCACAACATTGTTTGAAGACCATGCATTGTCTTCACAATGCATGAGGAGATGAAAGGGATCCATTCACAACTTCTAAGTGGATGAAGTGTATTAATGAAGTCCATACACTAACACTTAGTGCATGTGAATGTGAAAAAGATCCAACTTGATCTCTGATTAGATCAATGAAGATTATTGAAGAAATATTTGACTAAGGAGCTCGGTTGATGAAGATAAACCTTTTGAATTTCACTCCTAAGTGAAGATTAAATGTTGAGGAAGAATTGGAGGAATTCTTAAGAAGAAGAAAAGATATGAATAAGGGAGGATGGAAAAGAAGATGAAGATGTGGCACTTGGCATGTTACACTTGGTCACTTTGTTTAACAAAGGACTTAGTGTTTTTGATTGCAAAAAATAGGCCACCAAGGAGGCCAGCCGAGGGTCATCACCCAAGGCACATGTGGGACTCAAGGTCACCACGCCTTGCTCCATTGAGAAGGCCGAGTATTTTGTGTGCAAGAATAAAGAAAGGGTCGTGGACAGTGTGTGTGCTTAGTGTTGAGAAGTTTGGCCGCAACCCTTGCGCGCCTGCACACAAGTGGGGTTCGGGTTGTGTGTGCCAAAGAAGGCCGAGGCATAGCCTTGTGTGTGCATCAAGTGAAGACCACACCTTTTGTGTGTGCAAAACAAAAAGAGGACCTACGGGCAGTGTGTGCACAAGAAGTGGAAGACCACACTTTGTGTGTGGGAGAGGTGAAGAAGGAAGGCCAAGGCTTTGTGCCTTTGTGTGCAAAAAGAACAACAAGTGGCCGTAGCCCTTGAGTGTGTTCCAAATTGAGGAACACATCTTGTGTGTGCTAAGTACCCTAAGGGCAGTGGGTGTAAGCAAGACAAGGCCATACTTTGTGTGTGCATTTGAAGAAGAAGGCTGTAGCCCTTGTGTGTGAAAAATGAAGATCCAAGTGTGTGCATAAGTGAAGTGCACACTTTGAAGAAGATTAAAAGAACAAGGAAGTGAGTGTGCTAAACAAGTGAAGGCCAAGTCTACAAGTGTATGCTAAATGAAGAATTTGTGTGTGCAAATTAAAGAAGTGGCCGAACCTAGGTGTGTGCACTAAGAAGTGTGTATACACTTAGAAGAAGAAAAGGGAGGACATCCACACTAAAGTATAACACACATTCTAGTGTGTAAGCTAATTGCATAAAGTGTGTGATGTCTGAGAAGTAGGTGTGTGCTCAAAAGTGATTACACCCTTTGTGGGTCTACTGCACCAAGAAGAGGAAAGGGAAAGTGCATGCATGCATGCATGCACGTGCACACGTGAACAGTACTAAATCAGTGGTGTGCATCTGAGGAGTCCAAGACCAGAAGATCTTGAAGATATTGTGATGCCATGCATTCAGTGCATGAAGTTGAAGTGAAACTGAGACTGGACCAGACTGAAGTTAAAGATATTATTTGTCCGAGTATTCAGTAGTTGAAGAGAGAAGCCAGGTCTTCCTGAAGAAGGAGATAAAGCCTGAGCTAGACGAGAAGACCTGTTCACCTCAAGTGATCAGAAGAAGAGCAAGGCCAGCAGCCTTTATCCCAGGCTGTTGAAGTTACTTGAAGAACTTGAAGTGAAGAAGAGCTACTCGTGTGACTCGAGGAGCCAGGAGAAGACCCTGTGGGACTCAGGGAGAAGAAGTCTTCAGTGGGATTCTGGAGCAGGCCAGTGGGACTCTGGTAACACTATGGGACGCAGTATAAAGACCCTCCTGTGGGACTCAGGAGAGATACAGTGGGACTCTGTATCGACCATTGTAATACTAACAGATTATAATGGGAGAATCCATGCTGAGAGAGCATGGCAAGGATGTAGGCCTTTGGTGACGAACCTTGTAAATCCTTGTGTCCTGTGCATTTTCATTACTGCATTATCCGGGAAAGGTTGAGTGATACAAGAAGAGTGGATCGAGGCTTTAACCAGCCATAGAGGTTTAATTGATTAAGAATCAATTAGTAAAAAGTTTTAAAGGATCACTGATTCACCCCCTCCCCCTCTCAGTGATTCACACTGATCTGGGCACTTCAATTGGTATCAGAGGGAGGTTACCTCTAAAAGATCCAAGGGAGTCTATATGGAGTGCAGATTTGAGGAAATGAAAGAACAGCCTCAAATGGAGATATCTGCCAAGACTCTGAAAAACAAAATGAAGAAACAGGCAAAGAAGATGAGGAAGAAGGTTGCTGCAATCAGAGAAACTCCTTCTATGGAAAGAAATGTGAAAGTCACATCAGATGACAATTCCTTTTATCATTCTTCTGATGAAGCCTGCTCTAGCTGTGATGAAGATGGAAGGAACAATGATCTTCTAAATGCAATAAAATATCTTCAGAAGAGAGTCCCCAAGGAAATTGCAATGTGTATAGCTACAGGCCTCCTTGATCTTCAAGAAGAAAAATTACAGCTAGAAGATGAAGCCAATTCTCTGGAAGTCCAATTGGCTAAAAGGGTTGGCATAACCAACACTCTCAGAAAGCTGGTAAATTCCAAAGATGAAACAGTATCTCTTTGCAATGAAAGATATGAAGACACTGCTGAAGAATTGCAAAGAAGCCTTTCTGAGAAAGAAATCTTTAAAGTATTGGTCAAAGAAGTTTTCCATGCACTGGAAAAGAGGCACAAAGTGTCAATGGTTGTCAGAGATGCTCAACTAGAAGAAAAAGTCAAAAGGGTGAAGGAGCTGGACAACTCATTGCTTGAAATGAAGCAAGTGCATGAAGACCAGATGAAACAGCTGGAAGAGAAATGGGAAGGAAGGCTAAGAACAGTTAAGGATGAGAAGAACTCCCTTAACATGAAATGCCTAGAACTAGAGGTGATATTGAAAAATCTGCAATCACCCAAAGCTAAAGCCTCCCAGTCAGCTGAAAGGAGAAATGTTGCTACTCAAGTATGCCTTGAGAAGGATGATTCTAAAAGAAAGACATCCTCTAGTGAAAGAGAAACAACTTCTAACAAGAAGGTACCATCCATACCATCTTGTACTGATGCTTCTAATTGTGTTTCCACAAAAAGTGCAGGATGGAAAAATAATTCCAAACAAGTATGGATGAAGACAATGAAGAAAGAAAGCTCTCCTGAAGCAGCACAACAATTCAAGACAGGTACCCAACAATCAGAAGGAATCAAGAGGTCAAGATTTGTGGGTCAATGTTGTTGTTGTAACAAGTATGGGCATTGTGCAAAGGATTGTTGGTACAATCCACTGAATGCCAAAGCACAGAGGAAGCCCATGCCTAGGGGGAGCAAGCCAGAAGGAAAGAAGCAACATCCACAGGTCTAGAGACATCTGTTTACTGCAAATAGATTTGGATTACTTGACAACATCTGGGATGATTGCAAAAGTGGTCAAATAGATACATGTCAATCTCCAACTGTATCCAGAGCTCAAAAGAAGAAAAGATCACAGAACCTGGCTAAGAGAGATTCCTTGGGAAGCAAGAAGAAAGTAGAAAATGCTCCCAAGAAGTGTTTTAGAAATGAAGAGAAGTCCTTGGAGTCTAAGTCCAAGAAGGGTGATGCATCCAGAAGGACCACCAAGAAATGCTTCTACTGTGGAAAGAAAGGGCATATCATGGATCTTTGTAAAGAAGCCATGAAGGGATTGATTGAAAACAAGTTGCCTAAGAAAGGTAGCTTGACAGCATCTAAGAAACCATGTGAAAGTTCCAGAACTGAGGCCACACTTCCAAATGACTCTTTAGTCATATGGCCAAATCAGTTGCAACTTGCCAAAGATCTACAAAGAGCTGAAGATGAAGTTCTGGCAATTGCTAAAGCAAAAGGGAAGAAGAAGGTTTCACATGAAGATGTTTTGAGATCCACACCAGCACCAACATCATTGAAGATCAAATGTGCAAGTGTGAAGAATGGTGAAAATGGGACATCTCGGTTGAGAGAATCTTCTCAACCTTGTTGTTCACATTGATGAACCAAGGAGGTTCCATCTTATTCCCTTGTACTATTGGTATTTACATGTGCTGACATTGCATGGAATTGAAGATGATGATCATTCTCAGCTGGAGGATGGTTTGGATTGAATGGAGAGCACCCCTTGAGGGGGAGCCAATCTGAAGAAGATGGGATTCTTAGATTAATACCATCTTGAGATAGTAAAGGTATTCCAATCATGCTTTCATCCCTTGTTTCTTAATTGAGTTTATCTTTTCAATTAAGGGGGAGTATGGATTGAATACAAATGGATGAAAGGGGGAGCTTTATCATTGCACTGAACTTTCTAATGAGTTTTGTGAAGTATGTGCAGGATTTAGCAATTCGTTGTTATATCTAAAAAATTTTCAAACCCCTGAAGCATGATCTCACATGTATAGTGAATGTTGGACAGCATTGAGTACCTTGGTTACATCACTCTTGTTTTCTACACCGGGTTAGCCCAAGTAGACTTAGAGTTGATTAGCTAAAGGTTCTTTGCTAAAGAAGAACATGTGACATCATCCCTCTCCTAGTGTTTTTCAAGAAGATACTTGTTTACAAGGGAGGAAGAGATCTTTGAAAGAGTACCAAACCACACCTTTGCATTTGATTGCCAATAAGGGGGAGAAAATATTGGCACACATATTGACCCATTCATATGTGCTAAAGGAGTGTATTGACAACAAATACAAAGGGGGAGATTGAAGTGCATTGTGTTGCATTTGTTGTCAATGAGACATGTTGTTGTCTTAGAATGAATGGATGTCAAGGAATCAAGATGTGAATGTCAAAGGATGTGATGGTGATGGTGGTGAAGGAGAATGGCCATGGTACTAAGAGGCATGTCACTTAGGAGATTCACTAAGTGGCATAGAAGATGTGGTTGAAACATTCTCTAGTAAAATCTGACGATTGCTGAACTGATCTTTAAGTTCTAAGAACTTGTATCATGATGATACAATGTCACAACATTGTTTGAAGACCATGCATTGTCTTCACAATGCATGAGGAGATGAAAGGGATCCATTCACAACTTCTAAGTGGATGAAGTGTATTAATGAAGTCCATACACTAACACTTAGTGCATGTGAATGTGAAAAAGATCCAACTTGATCTCTGATTAGATCAATGAAGATTATTGAAGAAATATTTGACTAAGGAGCTCGGTTGATGAAGATAAACCTTTTGAATTTCACTCCTAAGTGAAGATTAAATGTTGAGGAAGAATTGGAGGAATTCTTAAGAAGAAGAAAAGATATGAATAAGGGAGGATGGAAAAGAAGATGAAGATGTGGCACTTGGCATGTTACACTTGGTCACTTTGTTTAACAAAGGACTTAGTGTTTTTGATTGTAAAAAATAGGCCACCAAGGAGGCCAGCCGAGGGTCATCACCCAAGGCACATGTGGGACTCAAGGTCACCACGCCCATGGGGAACCCTCAGGCCAAGGCAGCATCCCTTGAGGCAGGGGCGCACCCAAGACAACCGAGTGGGCGCCTGGGGCACGCCCGGAGGAGCGCAGGGCACGCGGTGGTGAAGCCCGCGCACCCGGTGTGTGCATAGTGGGCGCTAGGAGCGCGCCCGCGGGAGCAAGAGTGGGCGCAGAGCGCGCCCGCAGGGAGAACACGGTGCGGGGCGGCACCGTGGAGGGAGAAGATGCAACTGAGGAGTTGCGGGCAGCGGCAGGGTAATAAACCGCGGAAAAATCCCGCGGCGTTTCGATGTGGGACGCGCAAATTCCACCGGGAGCAAATCTCCGCCGTTCGAGCAATCGCGCGCTCGATCTGGACCGCTCATCTGATCCGCCGCGCCCCCGATTTAATCCGGCCGTCCAAAGTCTTCTGATCGCTCGATCCAACGGCCGAGAGCTCGTCCTCTACCTCGAGCTCGTCCGAGGTCTCCCCGAAGCCACCCGCAGCCGCCGTCAAACCAGAGGCCACCCGAGCACCGATTTCGAGCTCCGGGCCACCATTTTCAACGCCGAAGGGTCCATTGAGTTCGTCTGGATGTACTGAACACAGCCATGCTATAAAATATGCATGCATGCAACGAGGGGAGCATTTCGAGTTCGGCCGAGGCAAACAACGTTGCCGAGGCCTCGGTGTATTCGAGCTTTGCATGATTTGTGCCTAAACGAAGGCCGTGCATGCGTTATAAATCGCATGCACGAGGAGGAAAGAAAAATAAGGGAACCCGCGTGGAAACAGAGGAAAGAAATCAAGATTTGGAAAATCTTGATAAACCGAAACTTTCGGGAGTTCAAAGATTTATCACGCGGATGTTTAAAGGCTCTCCTCGCCTATAAAAGGATAGCCCGAGGCTCTCTGATGGCTTGCTGATCCTCTGAAGAAGAGAAGTCCCGTGAGTGCACCTTGTGCCTTGCGAAGCCAAAGCCCCGCGCAAACACCCCTGCGCGGCTGTTGTCCCGAAGCCACCCGAGGCTTTGAAGTGTTCCCTGCGCGCCTACTCCCTTGCGCGACAGGAAGAACCAGAGGCCGCTTCCTTGCGCGCCCGAGGCTTGTTCCCTCTCTGCCCGCATCCTTGCGCGGCAGGAGGAAGACCCCGCGGGTGTTGCACTTGCGCGCCCCGCGGGTAGGAGGTCTTGCGCGCCCCTCAGCCAGTGCACCTTGCGCACCAGAGGCAGCACCACTCTTGTGGCTTGCGCGACCCAAGGCCACCACACCTTGCTCCATTGAGAAGGCCGAGTATTTTGTGTGCAAGAATAAAGAAAGGGCCGTGGACAGTGTGTGTGCTTAGTGTTGAGAAGTTTGGCCGCAACCCTTGCGCGCCTGCACACAAGTGGGGTTCGGGTTGTGTGTGCCAAAGAAGGCCGAGGCATAGCCTTGTGTGTGCATCAAGTGAAGACCACACCTTTTGTGTGTGCAAAACAAAAAGAGGACCTACGGGCAGTGTGTGCACATGAAGTGGAAGACCACACTTTGTGTGTGTGAGAGGTGAAGAAGGAAGGCCAAGGCTTTGTGCCTTTGTGTGCAAAAAGAACAACAAGTGGCCGTAGCCCTTGAGTGTGTGCCAAATTGAGGAACACATCTTGTGTGTGCTAAGTACCCTAAGGGCAGTGGGTGTAAGCAAGACAGGGCCATACTTTGTGTGTGCATTTGAAGAAGAAGGTTGTAGCCCTTGTGTGTGAAAAATGAAGAACCAAGTGTGTGCATAAGTGAAGTGCACACTTTGAAGAAGATTAAAAGAACAAGGAAGTGAGTGTGCTAAACAAGTGAAGGCCAAGTCTACAAGTGTATGCTAAATGAAGAATTTGTGTGTGCAAATTAAAGAAGTGGCCGAACCTAGGTGTGTGCACTAAGAAGTGTGTATACACTTAGAAGAAGAAAAGGGAGGACATCCACACTAATGTATAACACACATTCTAGTGTGTAAGCTAATTGCATAAAGTGTGTGAAGTCTGAGAAGTAGGTGTGTGCTCAAAAGTGATTACACCCTTTGTGGGTCTACTACACCAAGAAGAGGAAAGGGAAAGTGCATGCATGCATGCATGCACGTGCACACGTGAACAGTGCTAAATCAGTGGTGTGCATCTGAGGAGTACAAGACCAGAAGATCTTGAAGATATTGTGATGCCATGCATTCAGTGCATGAAGTTGAAGTGAAACTGAGACTGTACCAGACTGAAGTTAAAGATATTATTTGTCTGAGTATTCAGTAGTTGAAGAGAGAAGCCAGGTCTTCCTGAAGAAGGAGATAAAGCCTGAGCTAGACGAGAAGACCTGTTCACCTCAAGTGATCAGAAGAAGAGCAAGGCCAGCAGCCTTTATCCCAGGCTGTTGAAGTTACTTGAAGAACTTGAAGTGAAGAAGAGCTACTCGTGTGAGTCGAGGAGCCAGGAGAAGACCCTGTGGGACTCAGGGAGAAGAAGTCTTCAGTGGGATTCTGGAGCAGGCCAGTGGGACTCTGGTAACACTGTGGGACGTAGTATAAAGACCCTCCTGTGGGACTCAGGAGAGATACAGTGGGACTCTGTATCGACCATTGTAATACTAACAGATTATAATGGGAGAATCCATGCTGAGAGAGCATGGCAAGGATGTAGGCCTTTGGTGCCGAACCTTGTAAATCCTTGTGTCCTGTGCCTTTTCATTACTGCATTATCCGGGAAAGGTTGAGTGATACAAGAAGAGTGGATCGAGGCTTTAACCAGCCATAGAGGTTTAATTGATTAAGAATCAATTAGTAAAAAGTTTTAAAGGATCACTGATTCACCCCCTCCCCCTCTCAGTGATTCACACTGATCTGGGCACTTCACAGTTAAATATAAATGAAAATAAAAAGCACTTCAAAATAATGAAATCCGCTTCTTAGAAATCTATTTTTATGCACACAACCAATTTTTATTTCAACAAAATAATCATGTAAATATTTGTGAATGATTTTTAAAAAATATATATATTATATATTCATTCATATTTTTAAAATTCGGATTATTTTTTATGTATTAGATAAGAAAAAAACCATTTTACGATTAAAATGAATTTTTCAAAAAAAACTATTTTTTCTCCTTTTACAGACTTATTTAAAAAATATTATTTCCTAATATTAAAAAATTAATTTTATAAAATTAAACTAATTTTTGAAATAATAATGTCTAAATTTTCATTGAATGATTTTTTAGAATTTTCTGAACAAATAAATTTTTTATTGAATAGTGAAAAATAAAGGGTTTTTATTAAAAACTGACATCTTCATTCAATGAATTTACATGATAAATTTTATTTTAATATGATTTTATAATAAAAAATGTTAATATTATATATTTATTAATCCAATAAAGGACCTAGTTTTCAATTTCATATTATATTTTGATATAAAATCTTTTTAACATGTTGATCATTTTCACATTGCAAGACTGCATTCCTATCATATTTATAGGATTAATTTTTAATTAAATTTTTCCACTTTGTGTGGGTAATTTAGAAAAAATGTATTCCATATTTGGAATTAGGATTATTTATATTATAAAATAAGTTAACATTTGTTTTGTAAAAAATAAATCATATATAATAATTATTATTATTAATTACCATGGTTAACGTTAAAACGGGTTTAACGGGGGGTTAAATTAAGATGATGCAGGATAAAATGAAATATAAACATATCCAAACCCCATTTTATGACTATATTTAAACCTCAACACCTATATGGTTCAATAAATATCAATTTTTGTGCCTTTTAGAATGTGAAAAATGTGGGTATGCTATATTACTAAAAAATTCCTGACCTATACCAAGATGGTCCAAAAAATTTGTTAAAGTAAAATAAACAATAAAAGTCAAGAATTTCATGGTGTTTCACATAAATTCTATTGAATCAATCCTTGAATATTCACAACCTCTATTGATGCACAATAATTTCGGGTCCTAATATCCATCATCGTGCTGGTTTCCCCAATTTCCATCTTTTATAATGAATTTTATACCTAATTTGATTCTCTATAGGCATGTGAAATGTTAAAATTTAGAAGATAGGAATGATTAATACATCCAATTCAATAACGTAAGAGTTTCAAAGTAACATTTATGTGTTTCTCCTTTAGATACATAATTTCAACTTCAAAATCAGATTCAATCCAAATAGAAGTCAAATCATATTAGATATCATATTTTTTTGGCATAAATCAGACCCCATCACCCTTCTTCATAAAAACATCCAATTCAAATATAATCATAAAATAAACCATTAATAAATACATGATGGGTTTAGAAAATACCTCTATAACCTGAAGGTCCTGATATGACATATTTTTCACATTTATCATTGATCGTAACACATGAGGTTATTGGAAGAATCTAGTGAACCAACATGAGAACGAGTGGCCACATGGGCCTACCCAAGACCCCAAGACTTCTAATAATTTTTGGGTCACTAGTACAATTTTACCTGGTAACTAATTTCACCTTTTATGTCTCATAAACATTGATGCTAAAATAATTTATACCTACATGAGTTGAGGGGTTTTGGTTATCAAATATCCTTTCATTCCAAGAACTCTATATATAGACAATGATATAGGTCGTTTCTTCCCAACGGATCTGTTGGAATTGATTAGTCTACCATACTTCATAGATAAAATCCATGAGATCCTCCATCTCCCTATCAACATTAAGGTTTATTCCAAAAATGCTTTTTTTAATACCTCTAGTGTTCTTGAAAAAATTCACATCGAAAGAATACGTTTATCACATTTTCTTCATACTTCAGTAAAAGATTAAAGGATGAAACAATTTTCTTACATTTTGTTTTATGTTGATTATGCATAAGAAGCCTATTTTTTAAATTATCTATATTTGTATAGACCTCTATGGTTGTATGTAATGTACCTTAATCTTAAGCATCCATGATCGTGAAGCAATAGGACCTTCACATTGAAAGATTTAGTACTACTCAACTTTAAACCACCCATTTCTATTATTCTTCCATACAAGAGAATAATTTTCCATAGTTGTATAATTATATATCACTATAAAACCCTATAAGGGGATAAAATCAAGGCTTTCATCATCAATCATGAAATAAGATATGGCCATTTATAACCATTCTAGATGATTAATCAAACTATATTTAAGAGGGTTTTCTGGAGAAAAGGTTCTCCAGCAATTGATATTAGATTTCCTACTAACCCAATACATTTCATTGTGAATTATTTCATTAAAATAGTTCTTGAATTTCAGCCAAACTGAAGATTCAATATAATATGGGTACCCATCCAAAAATTTCATTTTGAACATTCTTGAAAAAAATTTAGAAGAATAGTCCTTAAACCCCAAAACATTCTATGTTATTATCCCAATTATTCCATCATTAAATATCCAAATATTTTTTACACCAAGGACCTCATATCTATAGGATTGATAAATTCCTTCCATGAAAAAGTAAACAATTTATTTTTTTTACATACCTAGTCTATATTAAATTCGTGAACATGAATTGAAGCTCATTAATAAGGCTTCTTGGCCACTTATAAAGAGAGAAAGAGTAACTAAATTTAGGTTTCATCACTCAGTTAACAAGGCACACCCATCTCAAATGGGAGATTTATTTTAAATTCCAATTCTCCATTTAATTTATAATACCCATACATATTCCTTGAAAATTGTTTCTGTTTACTTTTCCCCAAAATAAGCGGGCATCGAGATAATTAAAAGGAATGGATCCCCTTTTCACTCCAAGAAATCTAATTATTATATTTTGCTTTCTAACTCATATTACATCACTAAAAAAAATTTGTTGCTTCATCTTATTTGATATCCACCCACCTCCATATAGATAAAAAAGACACCTTCAGTAGCATATTTTATTTTATTTGAGTCATGTTTAAGGAGGATATCATTAGTGTACAAGTGGATTGATGGGGTGAAGTCACCCCTCCCAACAATAATTTTCCTATAAATGATAGTTTGAGAATGATTATTGATACATCTACTCATATAATCCTCTAATATGGAAGAAAGAATCTCTGAAATTGGGTATCCTTCCATGAAACCCCTAGAATATTTGAATAAACCAAATGGGAATTAGTACAATTTATTCCTTTAAAAACAGCCATGTGTGCCTTCTCCCATGCATATAAAAGTACATCTCATATCCTCTCCACATTACACATCCAAAATAGTTTTGTTTTTCCAATACCTGACAAAATCTCATCCTTAAATCACTCCCACATTATAGTGGCCTTGCTGAGATCAAAACAACATTCTAAGAAGAATTTCGATTAAACCTAAAAAGGTTATCCGATGAAGATGTAATGATTTATATTATGCATATTTGATTAATTATTCTTCTATCTCATTCAAATACTCATAAATACTAATGATATTATACAACTAGTAACAATAATATACTTAAATGTTAATATGTTGATATGATACCTTATTTCCATATCCTCTTCCTTCAAATAGTAAATGGATGATTGATCATGTGTGTGGTGGATTACTGACTTGCTAACCAATGAAATACATTTTCAATCACAACCTCTTAAAACTAGATATAATAATCGATTTAATGCTTATATATTATATTTATATATTAATATATATCTGTATTTATAATTCCATATCCACCTTTTGACCACCCAACTGGTTATAAAATAATAATGTCGCTCTTATATACGATGGACTACTACCTCTAACCAATGCGATTTTTTTAATTTATATTTTAATTGGATGGTAATAAAGATATATAAAATTATTATCTATTATAATAGTAATAAAATTATACATTAAAATTATTATATCACATATTAGTTCCTATATTCCATTATGTGCGGGATGTGGTAATTTCATTCGTGTGTACTATAAACTACCATGTAGCGAAGAGATTTGATTCCTTTTTCATTATTGATTTTAATTGAAGGTTATTAGCATATATTTAATTAATATATTTGATATATATGACATAAAATTATTCTATAATGTTAATTTATTATTTAACTTTTTCATTTTGTCCATCAAGAAAAATGGAAGCAATGTTTACCCGTACGTATGACCTACCATCTCCATTATTGACCTCACCTGTTTTGATAATCTCAATCATGTATTTATTTGTGTTGAAAATCCCAATTATGTCTTCATTCTCTATGATATTGTTAAGTATTGTTGATCTATACTTTAATTCTTTTAAATCTATGATCAAACCAATAACACCTTTTTAAAATAAGTCTTTGGAATATGTTAATCATCATTTATCCATGTTCATACAAGTTATAAATTGTTTCTAACACAATCAGATGTGTTCTGCATAAAACAGATAAGTAATCTGACTATAGCTACTGATAAAGAGCTACCGGTAACCAGTCTACCGATAGACTTAGTCTACCGACAGACAGCTACCGATAGACTCAACACAGAGTTACCGATGTACTTATAAATACAGCTACCGATACAAACGTAGAGCTACCGGAGTAAGTATAAATAGCTACCGATGGAATAAGTCACCGATGGACGAAGCTACCGATAGACTCGCAGCCACCGACGCATGGAGCTACCGATGCATGTACCCACCGACGCATGGAGCTACCGATGCATGTACCTACCGACGCATGGAGCTACCGATGCATGTTCAAGCCACCGATGTTCAAGCTACCGATGCTGATTACCTACCGATCACTCAACTCACTGTTTGAATTTCTTTATTTCCTATATTTAATCTATCTAACGGTCATATCATGTACATTTTAATGATTTGTCAAATACCTGATAAAGGTTGTCGGATGTCAGGAACCCGTACCTCGTACCTGCTGAAAAGAAATCTTTTCTGTCCCCTGATGGGAGATAAATACGAGAAGACTACATACCAGAAAGGTATGCGAACGTGTGAAAAAAAAAAGAAGCGAACCAGAAAAGTGCGGTGCATCCATTATACCAAAAACGACACAAGCACAAGAGGAACACAGAGAAGCTCATAGACAATCAAGCATACTCGAGGAGTGTTCTGTGCTTACAAGAAGACTTCATCGACTACATTCTCACCACCTGTGAACCTGGAGCATACGACACTCTGTTTCTCAACAGAAACAAGAAGAGGACTCAGACTCACTTCTAATCGAATCCAAAGGAGTCCAGAGCTATACTGAAATCACCAGAACCATCTCTAAACTCTACATCTCTTGTTCTGTGATTTATTACCATTCATTTCGAGCAGTGTGTGTTATCTGCTATATCTAACACATACACTGTCTCCTGTACTCAAACTGAAGGATCTGTAAATCCTTACAAAACTCTTTCATTCCTTCTTTCCCACGAAGAACTGTGGTAGAGGTCGTGTGTGACCTGGACAGCTGGTTGCTGTTGTACTGTTTCCCACGAAGAACAGTGGTAGAGGTCTTGGACCTGGACAGTTGTAAACTGTTGAACCCCGATCCAGGGTGTGGATCATTTTTATATAAACTTTTGAGAGGACTAAGTCTCGGCTTGAGACTGAACCTCTTGGTTACATTGTTGTGCCATCTATTTCAAAGTTTTATTCCGCTGCTAATCACTTTAAAACCAATACTGTTTTTAAAGTTACTTTGATAATTAAATTAGCAAGAGTTTATGTTAAGTGTAGATTAGTAAGTTAGTTTCAAAAGATAATCACACACTCTTGTGTTGATTACCTGGGAATTAATCAATCCCTTGAGAACCTAACAGAATCTCTACATTAATATAAATTCACTACAGTTTAATTTATTATTTTATTTGGGGGTCTTTAAGACACTGCTTTTAAATATAGAAATTTTAATTGGTACTCAATTCACCCCCCTCTTGAGTAAACCACTCCGACCAACACTTGGTATCAGAGGTTGAAAATACTTTCTAAAAGTACTCTTCTTTTGAACTGTGATTTTAGTTGTATTTTAAAGTTCTTAAAATTTCTGTTATTTCTAATTTTTATCTCTTTAAAATTTTCTCATCATGGACAATAGACTTGAGGGTGCTGCTACTAACCGGCCACCTTACTTCAATGGAACTAATTATGCTCAGTGGAAGCTGAAAATGAAAATCCATCTAGAAAGCATAGGTTTTGATATTTGGACTGCTATTGAATCAGAATACAAAATTCCTACTACTGCTAGATCTACTTGGGATGAACCTACAAAGACTGCCTACAATAACAACTGTAAAGCTATGAATGCCTTGTACTGTGCTCTAGGAGATGAAGAGTTTAATATAATTTCTGCATGTAAAACTGCATATGAAATTTGGGATACCATAGCTGTTTCTCATGAAGGAACAACTAATGTTAAAGAAATGAGATTGAACACTTATACTATCAAGTATGATAATTTTAAAATGAAGCCTGACGAACCCATTTCTGACATGTATCTCAGGTTCAACGAAATTTTCAATACAATGATCTCGCTGGGAACGGATGTCTCATCGAAGGAACAAATTATGAGAATTTTGAGATGTCTACCGGATAGATGGAGAGGCACGTCTGTCTCAATCAGAGAATCATGGGACATAGCTGCTCTACCTGTCAAGGAACTAATTGGCAAGCTGATGATGTATGAAGAAGAGCTTAAATTGAACAAAGAGGAAGACAATGAACCTGCAAGAAAGTCTGTTGCTTTCAAATCCTCAACCTCAAAGAATAAGGACAAGGAAAAGCTTCAAGCTGTAGTTGAAAGTTCAAGCTGTGAAGACAGTGGAAGTGATTCTGACAGTGATGCTGAGATGGCTCACATTGCTAGAAGATTTAAGAAATTTTATAGGAAAAAGAAGTTCTTCAGAAAAACAAATTATAAGGGTAAGTATGATCACCAAGGCAAATGGAAAAAGGACTGGAAGAAGAATGACAAGTCAGATGATGTTGTCTGCTATGAGTGCAAGAGAAAAGGACACATTAAAGCCGACTGTCCAAAGCTGAAATATAAAAAGAAATATGAATATAAGGACAATAAGTTTAAGAAAGCTATGAAGGCTACTTGGAGTGCTTCAGAAGACAGCAAAAGTAAAGCTGAATCTTCAGAATCTGAAAGGAATCGAGCCAACATGTGCTTTATGGCAAACACTTCTGAGGTAACTGCTGAAACTCCTGCTTCAAAGTCATATTATTCTGGAGATGATTCTGAAGGTGATAACATGTCTAAATCTGAACTGTTTGAATACTGTGATATGCTGGAAGAGACATGTAATGAACTTAAGGATAAATACAAGTCATTAAAGAAACAGCATGCTCTCACCACTACAGTTAAAACCGAACTTACTATTGAAAGAGAGAAAAATGCTCAACTGTTAAAAGAAAATACAGAACTGAAACTGTCAAATGAGCAACTTAGAAAAGACTTAGAGAAGTTCACCAATGGCAAGAATGCTCTAACACAGATGCTAGGAAAGCAAGTAGCACCTAAATACACTACTGGTATAGGATACCAACCTGGACAAAGGAAAATTGCTAAAACTAGATTCATTTCTAAATCTGGACAGAATGAAGGTAATTCTGGAACTTCATATGCTTCAACCAGTTATATACATAGCTATGGATCTAATAAAGTTTATCTTTCAAAGCATGTCAATTCTACAAATTATATGAGACCCATTAGACAAATATGGGTACCTAAAGTGTTATTGGCTAACCTGTCTGGACCCAAGAAGATCTGGGTACCAAAATCATCTCCCATCTAAATCTGTTTTGTAGGGAACTTGCTTAAAGAGCTCCTGTAAAGAGACGTGGTATTTGGACAGTGGATGTTCAAGACATATGTCAGGAGACTTCTCTTGTTTCAAGAGTTTAATAAAAGTTGATGGAGGCTTTGTCACCTTTGGTGATAACTCAAAAGGGAAAATCATCGGCCTATGCCAGATTGGTAACACTGATTCAATTTTGATTTCTAAAGTTTTATTTGTTGGTGGCCTTAAATACAATTTATTAAGTATTTCTCAGTTATGTGATGATGGTTTTCATGTTAAATTTGAAAATGATTCTTGCAAAGTTTTTGATTCTAAGAATGTTTTGGTATTTTCTGCCTCAAGAAATGAAAATGTTTATGCTGTTAATCTGAATTCTTTAGCTAAGCAGAATATTAATTGTTTGAATGCTTTTCATAAAGAAACTTGGCTATGGCACAGAAGATTAGGACATTGCAACATTCACTCACTTAGAAAACTTTCTAGGAAAAACCTAGTTAGAGACCTACCTAAGTTAGAATTCCCAAATGATAGAGTGTGTAACCCCTGTCAAAAGGGAAAACAACACAAAGTTTCTTTTAAATCAAAGAAAGAAGTTTCAACTTCTCAACCACTTGAATTGGTTCACATGGATTTGTTTGGACCATCAAGAGTTTCTAGTTTAAATGGGAAGCACTATGTTTATGTTCTTGTAGATGACTTTTCTAGATATACTTGGGTATATTTTCTAGCTCACAAAAGTGAAGCTTGTTCTTACTTTGTTAAATACTCCAAGTCTGTAGAAAATCTTAGTGGACTCAAGATTAAGACCCTAAGAAGTGATCATGGTCGTGAGTTTGAAAATCAAGATTTTGAATCTTATTGCTCACACAATGGCTATACTCATAACTTCTCTGCCCCTAGAACACCCCAACAGAATGGTGTAGTAGAAAGAAGAAACCGAACTCTTCAAGAAATTGCTAGAACCATGCTCAATGAATATGACCTGCCTATTTATTTTTGGGCTGAAGCTGTAAATACAGCTTGTTATGTTATTAATAGAGTCTTGATTAGACCTGTTCTTAAGAAAACCCCTTATGAATTGTGGAACAATAGAAAGCCTAAGGTTAATTACTTTAAAGTTTTTGGTTGCAAAGTATTTATTCTGAATACTAAAGATAATCTGGATAAGTTTGCTTCCAAAAGTGATGAAGGAATTTTTCTGGGTTACTCTATTTCAAGTAAAGCCTATAGAGTATTCAATAAGAAAACCAAATGTGTGGAAGAATCTGTTCACATCAAGTTTGATGAAACTGATCCACATGAGCCTAAAACCTCTCTTGAAAATCTTGAAGAAGACTTATCTATTCTGGACCTTAATGATAAATCTAAAGAACCTGTTATAAAAGTATCCAGTTCTGGACTTTCTCCAGAATCTTCTTCTGTTGAACCCGAACCTATAGATGAACCTGAAATTTCTAGTCCAACCTTTACTAGATCAACGAGGATTCTAAAGAATCATCCTTTAGAAGCTGTTGTTGGTAATCTGGATAGAGGAACACAAACTAGAGCTTCTCTAAGAAATCAGGTTGAACATCAAGCCTTTCTTTCACAGCTGGAACCCAAAAATATCAATGATGCTATCAATGATGAATTCTGGGTAATAGCTATGCAGGAAGAATTAAATCAGTTTGAAAGAAACAAAGTCTGGGAATTAGTTGACAGACCCAAGGACACTTTGACAATAGGCACAAAATGGGTTTTTAGAAATAAAGTACATGAATCTGGAAATATAGTTAGAAATAAAGCTAGACTAGTTGCACAAGGATATAGTCAAGAAGAAGGCATAGACTATGAGGAAACTTTTGCACCTGTAGCTAGACTAGAAGCCATTAGGATCTTACTTGCATATGCTGCACATATGGATTTCAAGTTATATCAAATGGATGTAAAAAGTGCATTTCTAAATGGTTTTATAATTGAAGATGTTTTTGTGGAACAACCACCTGGATTTGCTAACCCCCATTTTCCAAATCAAGTTTTTAAACTTTCTAAAGCTTTGTATGGTTTAAAACAAGCACCAAGAGCTTGGTATGATAGACTTAGCAATTTCCTTATTTCAAAAGGTTTTACTAAAGGGATTGCTGATCCAACTCTTTTCATTAAAAGAATTTCTAAAGATGTTTTAGTTGTACAAATATATGTTGATGATATTATTTTTGGATCTTCTAAACACTCTTTATGTACTGATTTTTCAAAAAGTATGCAAAATGAATTTGAAATGAGCTTAATGGGAGAGCTTAAGTACTTTCTTGGATTTCAAGTATTTCAAAATGAAAATGGTATTATTTTGAATCAAAGTAAATATACAAAGGATCTTTTAAAACGTTTTGGTCTGGATAGTATCAAGGAAAGTGAAACTCCTATGAGTACTACCTGTAAATTGGACACAGATGAAACCGGGAAACCAGTTGATCAAACAAATTACAGAGGTATGATTGGTAGTTTACTTTATCTTACTGCTAGTCGACCTGATATTATGTTTAGTGTGTGTATGTGTGCTAGATTTCAAGCTAACCCAAAAGAATCTCATTTGCTTGCTGTTAAAAGAATTTTTAAATATCTCAAACACACGGTTAACTTAGGTTTGTTTTACCCAAAAGGACAATCCTTTGAGTTAATGAGTTATTCAGATGCTGACTTTGCTGGTTGTAAGCTAGATAGAAAAAGCACATCAGGAACATGTCATTTGCTTGGAAAATCCTTAGTTTCCTGGTGTAGTAAGAAACAGAACTCGGTTGCATTATCTACTGCTGAAGCAGAATATATAGCTGCTGGTAGTTGCTGTGCACAAATTCTGTGGATGAAACACACTCTTTTGGACTATGGATACGTTTTTAAACTTGTTTCAATCAACTGTGATAACACCAGTGCAATAAACATCTCTAAGAATCCTGTATCTCACTCTAGAACCAAACACATAGATGTAAGACACCATTTCCTAAGAGATCACTATCAAAAAGGTGATATTTCTCTTGAATTTATTGGCACTGAACATCAATTGGCTGATATTTTCACTAAACCTTTAAGTTCGGATAGGCTAAGTTTCATAAGACATGAACTGGGAATGTTTAATCACAACCGATGTGAAAATTCTCACTGATGTGAAATTCTCACTGGTGTGAACATTCTCACCGATGTGAAAATTCTCACTGATGTGAAATTCTCACTGGTGTGAACATTCTCACCGATGTGAAAATTCTCACCGATGTGAAAATTCTCACCGATGTGAAAATTCTCACCGATGTGAAAATTCTCACCGATGTGAAAATTCTCACCGATGTGAAAATTCCCACCGATGTAAGTTTATCGCCGACGTAGAAATTCTCACCGATGTACAACGCTCACCGATTTGTTTTTCTCACCGATGATTAACTCACACCGATGCAAAGTTTAAAACTTCTGTCTGCCGCCAAGAATACGAATCGTTTGATTTTATTACTCTATTTTAATCGTTTATTTGGAATTCCTAAATGATAAAACTAAGTCTAAGCCACTTCTTACCTCACCGAGCTCAAAATCTCTCACCTTCGAACCTTAGCATCCAAATCGACCAAGAACCCTAAACCCGCGATGGCAAAAACCAAGCTTCCTATCGTCAGAGATGAAAGTGCAGAACCAAATTCTAAGAAGCAGAAGACACAGCATAAAGCCAGTGTTAGTGAAGTCAAAACTAGATCGGGAAGGCGACCAGTGAATCCTCACTTGCAGAATAGAGATATAGTAATCGAGAAGGAACTGTGCGTGGAATGGCTACTGCCTAGCAAATCCTTAGTGCTCGAGATTCTAGAAGACCAGAAATGGGTGGATTGTTTCTCGAATAACAATGGCCCATACTACCCGAAATTGGTAAAGCAGTTCTATGAGTTTGTAACCTTTGAGAAGTCTGAGAATGAGAATCGGGTAAGCTCTTTTGTAAATGGAAAAGAGATGTCTTTTTCTTCAGTAGAGTGGGCTGAGAGTTTAAAAGTACCACATGAAGGTGTCTCTGGGTATGTATCAAGAGAAATGCCACCTAGTAGTGACATTTTTGATTATGAGACCGCCTTACAAGAGCTGACTGGGAATGGAAATCAAAGGCAAGTGGTAGCTGCTGAAATGGATGGAGAGAATCGACTGCTATTCAAATTTGTTCAGCATGTGTTGATACCGAGGAGAGGAGATTTTGCAAATCTGAGATTTCAAGATATCTATCTTCTTCATTTGCTAAGACATGGTGTAAAAGTCAATCTGTGCAGATTGTTGATGCTTCAAATGGAAGACATGATTAGACCAAAGTCAAAGACCAATGCTTTGTTCTTTGCCAAGCTGATTTCAGTGATGATAAAAGTGAAAGAAATCGTTGAGTCTCAGGATGAGACAGTTGTAGTCAAGAACAATTTCTGCATCACCTCGACTGTTTTCAAGTATATGAAAATTAACTGGAACCCATGGAAGGGAGAATGGGTCAGTGATGATCAGAAAATCTATGATAGGTTTAATCCTGTGGATTATCCCTCAAGACCAAAGGATATGAGAGATCCGAGTCTAAGACCTGATGAAGAGGAACCTGCTTATAATGATGAGACAGAAGAAGAAGAAGAAGAAGAAACTCTTATGGATGTTGGAGGAGATCCAGACTTGCCCCCAAGTCCTGTTGCAGAACTGGTTTATTCTAGGAAAGGAAAAGTAGAGGAAGTTTTGCCTACTTATGAGGAAGACCAGTCTGTACCTCACCAAGAAGAAGAGGAAAAGGAGAATGCAGTTGAATCGCCTGCTTCTGGTAGGTTAAGTATGAGTCCCTTAATTGGAAACTCAGCTATACCTGCTGCTGAAGAAGAAAGAGATAGAGAAGAAGTTGTACCTGTATCAGAAGATCTTCTAAATGCTACACCTGTAGAACTTGTGGTAGAAGATTCTGATGAAGAACGGCCAGCAGAAAAGGCTGTTGTGATACATGAGAATGCACCCATTGAGGGGGAGCATCGGTCTGTGCTTGGGAATGTTACAGTAGTTGTTGAGATTGGAGACTGGGTAGAAGACCCAGGGTTTATAGTCTGTGGATTAGATTATCCAGATTCTGACAATGAGATGTCTGTGGATAGACCAAAGACCAATTATGATCTTGCTGCTGAGTTGTTGCCAGACGATGTGGTTAGATTTCATGATTTGACTAAGCTGAAAGAGGACCTCAAATCCAGTTTTGTTGAAGAAGTGAAGCTAATGGAAACCTCTCTTGCATCCTCAATTAATTCAATAATGACTACTTCTGTAGTTAATTTGGCCTCAGCAAGGGAATCTGCTGCAGTTGTCTCAAGTGATTTTGTCTCCAAATCAGATCTTGAATCCATGAAGGATGAGATAAAAGAATCATTCAGCGCTTCAGTTGCTGAGATGAAGGAAAGCTTTTATGAAGAAATGAAAGTGCTAGAGAGATCCTTCGAGCTATCTCTGGCTTGTAATTTATCTTCCTTTATGTCTGAGCTTATGGAAGAAGTGAAAGAATGCCAGACTCAGTCTTCAAGAATCGAAGCTGATCTGGAAGCTCTCAAGACATCAGTGGTTGCTTTGGATTCCTATATGAGCTCCAAGTCTCAAGCTGACAAGGATCTAGCCTATGTGAAGAGTGTAGTCAGCCAGTTTGTCTCAGTGTTTGAAAGTTTCAAAACCTCAGTGAAGGATCATGTTCAATTACAAGACTCTCAAGTTCAAAGCCTAATCAGTGGTTTGTCAAAGAGTTTTAAAGAAACTGTTTCCTTCTCTCTTGGCCCTCTCACATCCCAACCATCAGTTGATATGAACTCAGTTCGAGCAATATTGAAGGAGGAGATTGGTTCTATTCCTACCAGTGGCTCTGGGGACTCATCAGAGTTAAGCCGAGTGGTGCTTTCTACAAGGGATTCTGCCAGAGAAATCATGAAGATAGTTCAAGGTTTTATGAGAGAAGCCTCTGCCTCTCAAGAAGCCATAAAAAGCAAAGTGGACTACTACTTCTCCAAGATTTTCACCAAGCATCAACTCGAACACCACTTCAAGCTAATGTTGGAGCACATGAAGCTCCCTCCAGTCACCCAAGCTTTCAAAGAACAAGTGAGCAAGCTGAGAGAACTGACTCCTGCCTTAGAGAAATTCATGGAGAACAAAGATGATTTCCTCTCTGCTATGGAATGAGGAGGAGGAATTATTATGGATTTTAGAAATCTGCTGCTGCCCTTCTTGCATGTTGATGCTAGACCAGTCATCATCCCTCCTGCTTTGCCTGCTTCTGCCTCAGCTGCTCCCTCAGTCCAGCTGACTCCTGCTCAAGCCATTCAAAGCCTCAAACCAATGATTACCCAAAAATATTCAACTTACAAGCCTGACTCTGTGTCAGTGGCCCAGCCTCCTTTGATCTTTTCTGGCATTCCCAAACCTTCACCTGAATCCTCCCCACCCGAGCATCCTTCTGATCCTAAAGGAAAATCTCACATTGCAGATGCGGAGTGAACCAGTGGCCAAGCTTTTTGATAGGAATTCCTTTCTAATCTGTTTTTGTTGTACTTTTTGACTAACTATAATACAGACCACTTTTTACTTCTCTTTGTTTTATTTCTCTCCTATATATATATCTATATATATGCTTTCCCACTTTTTGATTATCACAAAGGGGGAGAACAATAAGAGAGGGGGAGAAACTTTTTATGCGAGAATAAGGAGGAGAACAAATTGAGAAATATTTTCAATGGAGAAAAATAAGGCATAAGGGGAAACACATTATCCTTTGTTTTGTTTCCATTTTTATCTCTGATACCTTATGTCTATATAGTACCTTATTATTTTTTTACCTCTGATAACTTATGTCTATATCATACTATTTCTATAATCTATTATGCGGTTTTCTCTGAGAAAATTGAATTCAATATTATACTCTTTACTATTATATTTTCACTATGTTAAATGCCAATATCATAAATTGTGATTATCAAAAAGGGGGAGATTATTGACCTCACCTGTTTTGATAATCTCAATCATGTATTTATTTGTGTTGAAAATCCCAATTATGTCTTCATTCTCTATGATATTGTTAAGTATTGTTGATCTATACTTTAATTCTTTTAAATCTATGATCAAACCAATAACACCTTTTTAAAATAAGTCTTTGGAATATGTTAATCATCATTTATCCATGTTCATACAAGTTATAAATTGTTTCTAACACAATCAGATGTGTTCTGCATAAAACAGATAAGTAATCTGACTATAGCTACTGATAAAGAGCTACCGGTAACCAGTCTACCGATAGACTTAGTCTACCGACAGACAGCTACCGATAGACTCAACACAGAGTTACCGATGTACTTATAAATACAGCTACCGATACAAACGTAGAGCTACCGGAGTAAGTATAAATAGCTACCGATGGAATAAGTCACCGATGGACGAAGCTACCGATAGACTCGCAGCCACCGACGCATGGAGCTACCGATGCATGTACCCACCGACGCATGGAGCTACCGATGCATGTACCTACCGACGCATGGAGCTACCGATGCATGTTCAAGCCACCGATGTTCAAGCTACCGATGCTGATTACCTACCGATCACTCAACTCACTGTTTGAATTTCTTTATTTCCTATATTTAATCTATCTAACGGTCATATCATGTACATTTTAATGATTTGTCAAATACCTGATAAAGGTTGTCGGATGTCAGGAACCCGTACCTCGTACCTGCTGAAAAGAAATCTTTTCTGTCCCCTGATGGGAGATAAATACGAGAAGACTACATACCAGAAAGGGATGCGAACGTGTGAAAAAAAAAGAAGCGAACCAGAAAAGTGCGGTGCATCCATTATACCAAAAATGACACAAGCACAAGAGGAACACAGAGAAGCTCATAGACAATCAAGCATACTCGAGGAGTGTTCTGTGCTTACAAGAAGACTTCATCGACTACATTCTCACCACCTGTGAACCTGGAGCATACGACACTCTGTTTCTCAACAGAAACAAGAAGAGGACTCAGACTCACTTCTAATCGAATCCAAAGGAGTCCAGAGCTATACTGAAATCACCAGAACCATCTCTAAACTCTACATCTCTTGTTCTGTGATTTATTACCATTCATTTCGAGCAGTGTGTGTTATCTGCTATATCTAACACATACACTGTCTCCTGTACTCAAACTGAAGGATCTGTAAATCCTTACAAAACTCTTTCATTCCTTCTTTCCCACGAAGAACTGTGGTAGAGGTCGTGTGTGACCTGGACAGCTGGTTGCTGTTGTACTGTTTCCCACGAAGAACAGTGGTAGAGGTCTTGGACCTGGACAGTTGTAAACTGTTGAACCCCGATCCAGGGTGTGGATCATTTTTATATAAACTTTTGAGAGGACTAAGTCTCGGCTTGAGACTGAACCTCTTGGTTACATTGTTGTGCCATCTATTTCAAAGTTTTATTCCGCTGCTAATCACTTTAAAACCAATACTGTTTTTAAAGTTACTTTGATAATTAAATTAGCAAGTGTTTATGTTAAGTGTAGATTAGTAAGTTAGTTTCAAAAGATAATCACACACTCCTGTGTTGATTACCTGGGAATTAATCAATCCCTTGAGAACCTAACAGAATCTCTACATTAATATAAATTCACTACAGTTTAATTTATTATTTTATTTGGGGGTCTTTAAGACACTGCTTTTAAATATAGAAATTTTAATTGGTACTCAATTCACCCCCCTCTTGAGTAAACCACTCCGACCAACATCCATGAATAATGTATTTCATTTTCATTATGAGTATTATAGATTTGTCAAAATACAAATGTATTGAATATAAATGATATTTATATCATTGATAAGAATCTAGATATGATGGAACCATTATCAAATTAGGAGGACTAAAAATAACTATTTACATCTTTCAAATGAGCATCACTAATTCTAAAATTGATGAAATACTCGAACCATGGTATTATTTTTTCTGTAGGAAAAAAGGAAGCAGTAGAATGTATACATAAATTACATGCATATGAATCATGTAAATCACATCACCCCTATGAAGAAACATGATTTCATGACCCGAGGAAGGCCACAGAAATGAATCATGTGCTTTACATGATCTGTGGATGATCATGTGAATTCCCTCTGACAAGATACAATGGTCATTCAAAGGTTATTATGAAAGTTCCTCTTATCATGTAGATTCCATCCTTAAATTTCACATTAATAGCATGATGGAAATCATGCATGTCCATTTGATCAAGTGATTCTCCATGGATAAGTATAATTATCATCCATGAAAATTTTCTCCTAACTTCATTAGATCATGTATTGGTCATATAATGACTTGATGTAAAACCATTGGGAAAAAGATGGAAGTCTTGAAAAATATGTAATAACAATGTAAATGTGGAAGCTTCCATGAACAGAATATACACTAATTTTCCTATTATGTGGTTATGCGCCTTGTGTGATCACCATTTATCACAGGAAGGCCCTTTTACATGTCAGGATTATATCACAATGGCACCTTTGACAAACCAGACTGGTCTCAAGAATAGCCTTAGAAAATCCAGCTTGATTTAATGAAGGGACCTAAATGAGTCACCATTGATAATGATAATTCATTTTCAATAGGTGATCTTATCTAATAAGAATTCCAAAACATGTTATTAGAATCATTCAATGGTTCTTTGACATGTTGAAATGATATTGTGAAAGACCATTAATAAGACCCACATATTTTTATTATGGAAATGAAGGAGTGTTTTCATGGTCAGTATCTATTATGTGATGATATGGATTAATAATGGTAGGATTATGTGAAAAAAATGATACAATATTCCCTCCCCAACACAATATAATATTTTTTATATATGTTTCTTGCATGTTGCCATAGAACTGGGGTGGTGATGCCTTTAAATTATTCCCCCACAAGATAGAACAAAATAGAGACACCCGCAAGGCACACCCATTGAAGCATAGAAGTGAGACTGGTCTTCTCAAGTCAAATATCCACAAGAGAACATGATTTACCCTCTACGTAAAACTAGGTTAATGACTAAAGTAATTACATGACAGATATATGTTCTTTTCATGATCACTCTATTGATCACATGAAGGACTTCCAATGCATTTTCTTGATTGTGTGAAGGAATTAACACATGTTGACATGGTCACCTAAAACCTCATCAAGTTAATTATTGAAAAAAATGAGTCATATATGCAATATTGGATGAAAATGAAGGAATACAAGATTGAATATGGAGAAAATAATTTTCCAATGAAGGAATCATGTTCTTTTCATTAACTATCCACATCATGCGACAGTGCCCAGACATGTCATCGAATTCATTTGAAGTCCTCTGGACATGTCATCCAAGGAATATGGGAACCTCCACACAAGTCAATGAAGTTTTTGAAGTCTTACATAATTTTCATCCATGAATTTTGAATTTATCTATACATATCTTCCAAGTCATGAAAATTCCTCCAGACATACCTATCAAATGATCCTTCCGAAATTTCATACATGATCACATGACACCCTTTGATATAAAATCATAGACCACACGAAGACCCATTAATGTGTCAACTGATCCATGTAAAATTCCTCCAATAATTCCAGTTAAATCATGCAACGGACCCTTAGTATGTCGCTTAAACCATGTGTGGCACTCTCAGATTTTTCGTCCTTGTCAGAAAGCCACTCAGAACATGTCATATAGACACTCAAGATATGTCGAACAGGCAATCATAACATGTTGGGTTGAAATTCAGTATATGTTAAATAAAAAATGAGTTCATATTTGGAAGACACTTAAAACATATTAGACACACACCCAAGACATTTCAATCATAGATCCACTGAAATGTTAAGCATATGAGACAAACAAACCAGGACATTATAACCATTTTTAGTAGACACATTCATATATACACCCATACAGAAATATGAGAACTCTAATTATTATTCAATCAAGGTGCAGAATACAACTTTATAGGTCTAGATATAAAAGGTTAACCCACATTATGAGCACCCATTTATGTGTAATCCTCATCCATTCCCTCAATTACCTAAAACCATCATAGGGTTGGGGATGAATTAAACTATAAGTATTCTAATTCCTTATATAATCAAGATACATATGATGTCTTCCTAAGGCCCAATATCTAGATGAAATTCCTCATTTTGAATTTTCCAGTGCATAATTCCTACATCAATATGTAAGAAGACTAGTCACATTATATCCCTTGTTTATCACACCATTCATGGATCATGTGGTATTCTAGATTTGCAACGATCATATCATTCATATCATAAATTCCCCCCAGTTAGGGAAACCTCAGGGTGTAATCCCCACCCAGTTATTAAACCAGGATGACTTTCTTTCCTTCTATATGTTAGATACATAGGATTCCTTTCTAAGGATAGGGATTAATACATGGTGCCTATGTTCCCTCAGATATGACATTTCCAAATAATGTTAAACTAAAAATATGAAGCATAATCATACTATGATGACTCTGATTTTTTGTTATAAATGGGATATTTAGGACATGTTCTTAAGTCTAGAACTTCATTATTGGTGACAAATGTATCTTATTAATATCTTTTCTATATGATGTTAAACTACGTAGCTCAAATGAATGTCATGGATTTTGATTCCCATTACAAATAGTATACATTGCATTCCCTATAAAGGTTCAATCCAAACCGTGAAATACCAATTTACTCCATGTATTGTATTCAACTCAAGAGTTCCTTGTTATATGGATTAAAAATATATAAATTTACCCATTTCTGAGAGAAAATATGTAATTTATAGAGAACCATGGATACATATAGGCGATCTCATTAATAAAACCCCCTTTAAATATTTAAGGGTTCAACAAGTGGTCATTTTGTTGAGGTAACCAACATCGTACCAGGATATGGAATAGATTCATGAAAATATCATGAATCTACAACAGTATCCTAGAATAATCAATAATTCCCCCAAAAGGGTCTGATATGCCCGGCCTCCCACCCTCTCATCCATTGTGAGTTACTAAGTCCCTTTTGGTTTAAAACCCCAAATGAATTCATTCCTTTTGATAGTAATATTATAACTAGTTATGGATTCATGAAAATTTAGGAGTTTCTATGAATTATTAAAATGGTAAACATGATGTGAATGATGTTTCAATGATACATGAACCCCACAGAATTAATCATCAAAATTGAAACAAAGTTGGTGAACCCCATATGAAAAAATTTAATGACTGAATGACTGAATCATTATAGGTGATAAGAATAAATCCTATTAAACACTGGGGATAGCCACACCAACCTGATATCTTTCAAATAAAACAATGGTGAAGATTATTTGAATCAATAAAATAACATAAACTATCTGTAGACCATGCATCGGGCGATTTTATTTTCCATCTCTTATGGAAAATAAAATGGGGAACCTATTAAGAATCTAACCAATAACTAAAAACTATTAGTTGTCCATGAATAAAGTTATTTTATTCTATATATTATATGAAAAAATAATGGTATGACCGATGTGAAATCCTTAAAACCTAGGGATCCCGTGAATTAAGTCCATTCTCATTATTACAATTCCTATCTATCAAAATTTCCAAACCTAGAGAAAACAGGTACAAATTTTTTTCTATAGATTGAATATTAAGAATGAATAATTCCTGAGACTATGCACTAATCAAAGACCTTGTTATGTTTTATTATCATGACTAAAGATACTTCTCACACAAAAAAACCTTGACCCAAGATCATGTCTACATCAATTGAATGTTATTAAATCTCGGCTGCAATGTTACCCTCTATGGATCACAAGACAACCTCACCCAATCGAAACCTTTAGATTTGAGTAGTGAATGTGATGTTTTGGTAATACCACTAATGATTCTAGCCCTCGAGGTTGTCTTTGATTATATTTATACATTGAAGATGACTAGTCAATCTCATTTAAAAAAAGATGTAGTGAAACAAATGGTTCCTTTGGTCACCACCGATTGCTTTAGAATAATATCCTTAGTGCATGGAAATCAGAACCTTACATATCATAACAGATGGGATCAAGGGGTTGGCTATGGCTTCATACCCATTTAGGAACTGTCAAGGAGGGCTCATGTCAGCCACCATCATTAGTGTCATCCCTCCAGTTCCCCTTAGTCTCATACTGAGGGTACTACCCGAAACATTTTCTCCCTGAACACTTATGCATGGGTACCAAGTAAGTCACATTATGAATAGAATTTCATGGATAACTGTGAGTGGGATTATATCCCCACTTCTGTTGATAAATCCCATTACTATATTCTAATGGCAGCCAACGGTAAGCCTCAAATACCTACAGGTTCAGACCAAGTCTGCACACATATTATTGCAACATGAATGGGGGAGGCATGTACCCCTTAACCCATTAATGAATCCCATAGGCATATTCTAAGGTTTCAAGGAGGATTCACGTGGTATTATATCCTCGATTCAATCAAATATATCTGATGATAAATTTTGGAGACTAAAAATGTGCTCTCCTATATTCATACACATGCATTAAAAAATTGTCACTAAATTCTAGTAACAGTTGAAAGGATCCACTAGTATATTCTAGCATTGTTAAACATATAGATATATTGATATATCTTTATCTTGAAATAAACAGAATCATATCACTATTATCAGTATGTATATGTGGACAATATGGAGAAATTACTCATTTTTTCTCCATTTTAGGAGGATTATCATCATATTATGGTAAAGGATGAATCCTAACAATTAGAACATATTCATGTACCAACTAAGGATCTCCAATACTATTTTTCATATTCCTCGTGATAAGCACACAATTCTATAAAAAAATAATGATGGCATAATCCAAAGAAAAAAGACCAGGCTCATATCCCTATTTCTACTGGGGATCTACAAGTTGTTTAAAGCATGTCTTGGTATGAGATTATATTCCTATCAAAAAAGGATACAAACATACTCCAAATTCATTGGACTGGGCTTATATCCCCATTCTTAACTATTTTTTCCCATGAAAATATTTAAATCACCATAGAGTGGGATCATATCCCTACCAGTGAAGGTACTCGGCATATTCTAGCATTGCACAGAATCAAGGCTCAAATACCCCCTTCCACCGATGAATTACTACACGTAAGTCCTTCTGAGGTTGTACAGGAGTATCCCTATTTTGATTGTGGATCCCCAAGTTCTCTTGGGAAATAACATTGGATGTGATTCTATTCCTGTCGAAAAAGGCTACAGACATACTCTCAAGTCATAGGACTGGGCTTATATCAATTTGCATAACTTTGTTTTTTCATGAAAATATTGAAATCTCAATAGAGAGGGATCATATCCATACCAGTGAAGATACTAAGAATATTATATCATCTCAATGAATCTAGGCTCAGATCCCTCCATCCACTAAGGAATGAATGCACCTGAGTCTTTCTAAGGTTGTACATGAGGATGATCAAATCTCTTATCTTGTTCTAGAGGTCCATAGACATATTTCAAAAGGAAAAGATATTTTAATCAGGCACATACATCCATTTTTATCATGTAGACATGCATAATCATGTAACCACATATAGGTGGGATCATATTACTATATGTAATATATAATCTCACTAGCAAGCCCCAATAACTTCTCAGCAACATGCTCCTATTCCTATAGTACCAAAACGTTATCAATATGTTTCGACAACCTTCATGCTTCATGATCATATCCATGCTCAACTCCAAAAGTCTTGTTTACATATTATGGCCATGAACCATAATGAGTCTCTTACCCCTAATATTCCCAATACAACCACCCTTGAAGTTTTTCAATTCTTATCCTCAAAACTATAATGGTCTATTGACTCTTCAATCGATATAGAAGGAAAACATTACATTTATATCCATCTTCATTATAGTGTTGAGATTGATCACGATTACTCTAGCCCTAGTATCATCCATGGTTAACCTTCCCATGATGATATCTCTCTCAAGCATGGAAATCCTCCCCTTTTTCTAAACACCTTTGTATAGAGAGGAGATCAATACTCAGACACATTTATGTGGGGAGGTTCTCAAAACATTGGGGATAAGTCCATATAGTTCCCCATCTAATACCACCATCACTTCATTATGGTCATCAAGTGAACTAATGAAGTAACCATTTCTGTCTGAAAATATTGAGGAATAAAAATCAGATGAAGAAGAGGCCTAAATGGATATGTAGCGACAGTTATCTAGAAAAAACCTCCCGACCATGTTCTGGATCATCACTATATTAGACTATGAGATCCCAAATAATATAGAGAAGGATTTAATTACTTTCCTACATCAATATATGTGGGAAACTCATTGATGGTTGAAGGATAAAGATCTCCTTTAATAAGGATATGACTAAAATCCCAAGATCATAAATACACTCTATTTTCAACTGGACATGGACGCATTCTCCATTGTCTATAACCCAAGGATGGAGGGGCTTGAAAAAGTACAACATAGTGTTTGTCTCTGTATCACAAAAACTATCCATAAAATAACTTTTCATGGACCTTTTAGATATATGTATCTGAGGATGCATAAATATGTTTCATTGCACATCACTATATACCCAGAATATAAAATCCACTATGATACAACATCCTATAATTTTATAGCCGGAGGAAAATTGGGCGATAGGGTAATTCATGGTCTATTTGGTCAATACCATGATATTCCCATACATTGAATATGAAAATTCATAATGGAAAATGGGATAAGGCTACCAAAAAACACATAAAATGGGCCCCTAAAAATGAGAATTTATTTCAGGCACAAAATCCAAAGATGTGGCCAACCTGAAAATTTCCTATAGAAAATAACTCAAATAGTGGTTTTTTATTGCACATATATAAACTCCAAAATCAATTATGACAAATCCAACAGATCATATCAACATCTACCATAATATTCATCCAGGAGTCCATCACATAGGAATGTAAAAAATTGTACCACATCTTTCACAACTCTGTATATGAATCCCATAGAGAATCCAAAATATATCATCTATAGATTAAAACTCAACCCATACCATAAGGCCATTGGAGTTTTTATCTCAATCATAATCATTTGATTCATCGTTGCTTGAGAGGATCCTGGAGAAATTTGTAGTGGTTCCATACCAACCCAATCATATAATGTTATTGGAATTTATATATCAATTTTCATCATTGGAGATCTCAGATCCTCAACTAGAATCACTGAATCCTCAAAAATAGGATCAATAAGTTCCAATAATGGACATGAATAGTCAAAATCCCTTAGGAATTAAGTAATTTTCATCATTTCCATAACCTCAAAATTAATCGATCTTCTCTAGATTTGGAGATAAATATCATTGGTCATAATCTCATTTGTTCCTACCACTTAAATACAAACCATTGATTTTTGAGTACTATTAGAAAATTATCTATAGAAACTATGTTTGTGTCACAATTCATAGAAAATGACATCAGGAACGTAGAGTGAATGAATTCAAACCTTGTAAGGGTCATATGAAAAAATTTACAATATGGATAGCAGTCATAGTAATGACCTTGATGTGAACCTATAAGGAGCGTCGAGTAATGTAGAATCAACCTACTGTGTTGAGAGTAATTTGATAATTACAATATTTTGATATAGCTCGGTGAATTTCATTTCTATCAACAAAATATATGATGTGGATAAACAAACAATGGGACTCAATAAAGAAATCATACCTTCAGAGGAGGGTGCTCTGGATGCACTAGTATAGGCTATACATACACATAATCATATAAGTAACTTGATCCTATCACCTCCAAATATTGAATTTCCACCAATATGGTGGGACACTACCAATGAAAAGGGGAATGGCGCAGATACATCCCGGTCACCACATAGATGAATCTAAATCCATTCCACATAAAAAAGTATGTTAGTTTGACAGTGATATAAGAAATCATATATAGAACATGAAGGAACTACTCAAGGGAAACATTCCCACCGGGTATTTTCTTTAGACATAGAAATATATATATCCTTGTTGACGCTCCCTTCCATCACAGAGTCTAATGACTAAAAAAGTGAAATACTTTAGTCTAATGTGATTCATCCTTTGAAGAAACATCAAAAATAGACAAAGGGATGAACAAGGATAACATTGCCCATAGGTCACGCAAGTTCCCTCATGGACGTGCAAGAACACTTGCCCGCCGCCTAATGGATGCGGAAGTGACTTACGTGCCCTAAGTGATAACTGCCCGGGGTCTTCTCTAGCCTATAAATAGACCTTGTGGGCCCCCCATTTCGAGAAGGAATTTTTTCCAGAAACTTAGATTTGAGCTCCCGGCGCCCTAGTCTCTTCTGAAAGCATCAGAATAACTTCTAAGGTAATTTCTTACCTAGAACGGAATATCTAAAGAGGGGGAGGAAGGCCTAAGTGTTGAAACTCATCAACACTTGCGCGCCTGAGTGGCCATCCCTTAAGAGAAATGGCCACACTTGTGTGTCTCCTAACTCCTTCAATAGAACTTGTGTGCCACTCTTCTGGAAGAACCTCAAGATGATTCTAATGGTTTCAACCAAGAGTCACTAAAGTATTACCCTGATGGTTAACCGTCACTCAAGTAATCATGTGTTGCGTAGATATACTTGTGCGACCAGGACTTGCGTGCCCACGCAGTACCTGCGCGCCTGCCAGGACTTGTGTGCCCCTGCTTTTTTGGTTGCCCTTCTTTCCAATTTCACCCATCTTAAGCCATTCCACTTCTCCTATTCAAGATTCAGTCTTCAAGACACTCTTAACAACCATTTATGGCATGATTTCTTGATTTGACTTCCTTATATGAAAGGGATTCTATGGAATATCTCTCAAAACCTAGTGATTTAAACATCTTTATGTCACTAAAGACTGATATTTCATTCATTCAACCTCATCCTTTAATAGGATAGAACTCACTAATCTGGGCCTCCTTTTCAGGAATAAGCCCATTTCATAATTCTTAACCTGGGACTCCTTTTCAGAAATAATCCCCAGTCATAATTCTCAAATATGGGCCTCATTTTCGGGAATAAGCTTAGTCATAATCATTAACCTGGGTCTCCTTTTCAGGAGTAATCCCCAGTCTCAAATATGTGTGTCGTCTTCAGGAGTAAGCCCCATGTCCCTTAATATTTCAAGTCTCTTAACCTGAGCCTCCATTTCAGGAGTAAGCCCCAGTCTTAATTTCTCTTAACCAGTCCTAATTTACCTTTGCTCTGGGATTCCTTCTCAGGAGTAAAAACTAATCATAAGTCCTCTCCTAATTTGGGCCTCCTTTTTAGGAGTAAGCCCCAAGTTAGAGTATTCAAATCTCCATGAAGCACATATACCTTTATGGACCCTATTCTTGGATTTCTTCACTGAATTAATTCATAATCTTTATTTATCTGGGCAGTCATACAAACATAAGTCCCACATTATTTCTTATGATTGCATCTTTCATGGAACAATTTTCTGATTTTTACCAATACCTCCTGTTTCTCCCACAGAGCATGACTCACGTGAGCTTATAGTGTAATAGTAATTATGACATCCTTCTTTGAGCCATCAATCATAAACATCATACTCCTTTACCCGAACTACATGGGTTCTAATTCCTTTTCTAAATAAACGATACATTGGTAGCCCATCTGCGGGTTCGTTCCCAACCCTGAAATAATCGATGTCCTTCTGAATGACAATAAACTTCAAGTGCCCCACTGAGTGGCTTTAAAACCAGCATGGTCATCATAATGACCAATAAACTTCTATATAAATGTGTTGAAGGATACCATTGACCAATAATATCTAATAAATACAGATGATTCTATATTGATGAAGAACCTCGATTATATTTAAAATATTCTCTAAATTTCCTACATATTTAACCATTGATTGTCAGATCTGAAGGAAAGATCATTTTATACTTGGTAATGTAATAAGGATTCACGAACATAACATAAATCTATAAAGAGAGTCCTGGAGTAGACAATAGTTCCCCTCAAAAAGGTATGATGAGTCCAACCTCCCATCCTATCGGCCAATGAAAATTCCTAAGCCTCATCAGTCCACAAACTAATGAGTGCCTACCTTTGGAAAGTAGGTCCAAATGGATGTGAAACCATTGGATGTTTCCGGTTCTATGAACAAAGCCGTTAGAAACCGATTGGAATGTTTGAACCTTCAATCAAGGAGGTCATCCCCAAATTCCAAGGGAAACAAAAAAAGGTGAACCCGACGTGAATCCTTAACCAAGTTAAAATGATGTTTTACCTATTTTTAGGCCCATATTTAAAACACAATGGGAGGGACAACAAAAAAAATCATTAACATATGTGCTCATCCAAAAGATGTAGTGGATGAATTTATCTTGATTAAGTCTGTTATATCAAAAAGGCACTCTTTTCCAAGATCTTCTGCATTTCTAAGAATGGCTGCTCTGAAGTTCACACCTATGAATACTGCAGTTGTGAATGCCACTACTGCTACTCCTGCTGGATCATTGTCCACTCTGAGGATGACATCACCTACTCAGCATCTTCAATTCCAGGTATCAAATGCACTGGTTAAAGAGTACCGTCAACACGGTACTATCCCAACTCTGGAGGCTTCCCGACAAGCCCTCTAAGTAAACAACTCACACCGGTTTTCTGAACACCAAAGACCAGTGATAAAGAAGCAGGCGGTGCTAACCACCGTCTCCAACCATTTCGAGTCGTTATAACTAGAACGCAATCACCACTCACTCCCATATTCTGTGGAGGTGAATGAGCAGGTCCCTCAGGGCCTTAATTCAAGGAATAAAGAGTCCTTCCTGAGGGCTCCCATCAATAATCGCCGCCAGACTCGTGCAGCAGTGCGCCCTCAACATGATGAGGGTACTGACTCCAGGCGTTCGGCTCAGGTTCCTCGAACTTGAGAAGGCAAGAAGAATCACCACATGTGAAATCCGGTTAACGGTGAGAAGGTTCTCATCTCTGCCATCTCCGGAGAAGTCCAACAACCAAACTTGGTGGCAAGAAACGAGTATGCACACACACCTGCCTGTTTTAATTCCATTATCCGGAAGACTCATCTAGCAGCATCACGCCAATCCCACCAGGGAATTCCGGAAGAGTACTATAGGCAGGAACATACACCTATTTATACATCATCAGCTAGTCAGTAGGCTCGTATGACTACATATGATGGAGCTCGTCAACCACGTTCGGTGAAGTGAAATCAGTAGGCACATACACCTGCTAGTATTAATCAAGCCTACCAACAGTCTCTCTTGGTAGCATTCGGAGAAGTTAGTCGGAAAGCCCCGAAAACAAACAGGAGGAAGACTCAACTCTCTGCCCCCACACTTGGGTACATTCAGGATTCACTGGCAGGAAAATGAGGACAGGAGAAGGCGCATACACCTACTCCAATCACAGAATATATGTATATCCCCGTTCTGGCAGTTGAAGTCACCAATCATATTCTATTAATGGTGAAAGAGCATAAGCAAATCCCTGCTCATATTTTGGATGCTTGACATGATATTATAACAGCTTCAACAGCATCTTGGGGAAAGACACATAAATATATCCCTACCAGTGGAGTGACACATCAACATTTCAATATGGAACAAACACAAACATTTGTTCCAGTCCAAGAGGGTTGTGGGGCATACTCCCCCATATCATACAGACAACCAAGTCAGGCACATACACCTAATTTGAGTGGAGATCGTTAGTCTAACCTGGCCAACTTTTCTGATCAGGCACATACACCTGCTCATAGCAGCCACTTTCGTCAAAAAATGGTTTCCAAAGTGAGTAATAAGGCGTCTAATAAAATGACCCACCCAGTGTAGTCAGGAGATCAAGAGACAATCTGTAACAAGTCCTTGCACGATGTTGGAGTTCTTAAAGCCCTCAAACAGTTATCGGTTGGAATTCAAGATTCTACTCCCTCATTTCTCAATAGTGGGAACATTAATTCTGAATGTCTTCAATAAACACTTCCTCATGAATGCTTTCTACATGACAATTCGGTCGATCTCAAAGTTTCATCTTCAGATGAGAGCTACAGGAACCCTCTGTGTGGTCAGAAGACCAACAAGCAAGAGATATCATCTTTTGTTGTAACCCATTATGGTGGTCCTCGCCATGATGATGAAATTCGCTGCGAAAGTCCTGTCCACAGTAATGATGCACATTGCACGGAAAATGCTCCAGTGGAAAATGAAGTGCTGAGAAAGCCCTCTTATCTTGAGGCCCTTGAAAATGAAAAACCAGTCATGTCTGATGCTTCATCGCTAGCAGGTGAAATACTTTCTCAATCAGAATATAGCCCATGGTGTAGGTCATTCTCCGAACCACCCCTAAGTCATGCATCTTCTAGTTTGATCAATTATTTCACTACCAATATTGTTGAATCCGATGAAGCAACAAGGAAACACCAAATTCGGTCAAATCAGGTAGAAGAATCCTCATTTAATGATAATGGGGAAATGCTGAACATGAGAAAACAACTGGCGAAAGGTGAAGTACCCGTCATGTTTTGGGCTCTGGCTGATTCTTAGTATGAAATTCCAGAAATGTTGACGGAAGATGGAATTCATGATATTCATCTCAACATATGGAAAACTCTTTTTTCAGTTGAAAAAGAAATTATTATATTATGATAAATATGAAAATCATGTTAAGATAATAGAAGGGTTACAACACCAAATTTACTTGGCATCTCTATCAGTCTCTCGATATCCGAAGGCTGAAAAGCAGTAGACAGCCCTTCAACGTTCATGCCTTGGCACACTAAGAATATTGTGCCAGTTAATTTTCAACGCCCCATGTGGTTTTCATGTCAGAGGATGGGGTGTTCATGGAGAACTACATTTCACGGTACTCTCCATTCAGTAAAGCCTGCTGAAAATGGTCTCATGCAATGTTATTGCCCATGGCCGGCCACATTCAATGGGCTTTGTTTGTAATCAAAATCATTCCCGTGAACATGACTCAACTAGTTCCTCTCAAAATCATGAATACCGATAACAAGTTTTTGAATTACTCTTGCAGCAAGCAAACGAGAATATTGAACATGACTCTTGTATGGAGCAAGCACAACATCAAGTGACAGAAGTTTTGAAAATCATCCAACGGTCTTTTGAACCTGTTGATAAAAGTGTATACAGGTTAATGCATTGATCTAATTTCTGGACTAAGGTTCGCAAGATCAAGAGAGATTTTAAGAATGTCTCAGAACTAGCATGTCAAGAGCCGCCCCAACATTCCAGACTGGGGACTCATTTAAACCAACCCTTGGAATCAACAAATAGGATTCGAGGAGTTGAGCAGGAACATTAGGAACAGCCCCAGTCCACTGGACTGGGGACTTTTTCAAATCTTCAATCCCCTCCTTATTGAAATTTTGTCTTTTCTCGATTGGGGAAGAAAACTCAATAGGAACGAAGAGCCAAATTATCAGGAGATTCCGTCCAAATTACGGTTCGTCGAGAAGTTCCTGAGGTATCGAATCAACAAAAGGCAATGTCTCATCAATGACATGAAAGAAGACAATATCACATAAATACTGATAGAAGGGATGTGATGTGTTATGCATCAATCAATGTCATCAATGTCGTTGTTGCTGATCCACCAGATGAGGTCAACTCAGGGGACTCAGATGAAGAGGATCCTCCTCAAGAAGATGTATGCACCGACACAAATAAAGAAGGTGTGCAAGCACAAAATCCAAGGGTTACTCAGAACCTAGGTAATCCTTCAAGTAACCCACTTCTCCCTCTCCAAAAAGGATGAAAAAAAGGGAGGGGAAAGAATCAGGTTACATATCCTTCCTCTAGAGAAGACCAATCGCTCTCACTAGAGCAATGGATTTCACAACAGGGGGAAGAAATGAAGGAATTAAGGAGGTTGAATGCAGAACTAATTCAGGGTAGTCTCTTTCTTAAGTGTGCTGGATTCAGTCAGCCAATGGAATTTTTTGCAGCTACTGAGATGGGTCAAGAATATCCTCTTCTATCAGTACACCCTCACAGGTCTAATCCTATGGGTCAAGTGGAACAATAGATGGCAGTGTTACCATCAGTTGCAGTACCAACCACCACATCTGTCCATGCTCCAGTCATTGCACCTACCCAAGTCCAAGTTCAACCGGATGTTTCTCAAAAGTTAATAACTACCATTGAATCATTAACAGCTCGGTTAGAAACTATGGAAGGGAAACATGCGCAGGTTCAACCAGAAAAAAAAGTTTTCCCTGAATGGGTAGATTCAATCTCTCCTCCATCTAGTTTTGGAAACCATGTATTCCCTATTTTCAATGGATCAGGCGACCCTGAATAGCATTTATCACATTACGTGTCTTTTTGTGATCCTATGATGGGAACACTGGAGCAGCAAGAAGCAGTAAAACTCAGATTCGTTGTACGGACCTTGCAAGGACTAGCCTTTGTCTGGTATACAAGTTTGCAATCCCAGTCAATTACTGGATGGGAAGATCCCCATCAGAAATTACTTCTTCAGTTCAGCTCAACTTTGCCAAAGACAATAATTTTTTATCTTACAAACTATAAGAAAAGGTAGAATGAAAGGGTCTCATATTTCATTACTCGCGGGATGGGATTAACATATTCCCTAAGATTAGCACTCCCTCAAGAAGAAATATTGTCAATCTCTGTGGCAAATTTTCATGACGAGTTACGCACGCCGTTGATCCCTATGAAATACACTAGAGGGTTTTGAGACCTTACTTCAATCGCTCAGCAGATTAAAAATTCCCTTATACAGGTTAAGTCCAATCCTCGTGTAATTAAATCAGCTCTAGGAAGGAGAATGGGTAAAGAAGAAACTGCTATAGTTATGCTTAAACAAGAACCTATACCTGTTTCTACTTCAAAACCTTCATCTTCTCGAAGGGCTCCACCTCCTATGTGCTAACAACAAAGGCCATTTCTTCCAGATGATCAAAGAGATCATAGATAAAAACAATTTTAGGATCTTAAAAGAAAAACATACTCTTTCTAAAATGAACAAGTTCCTAGTTACTTAATTTCGGCTCTGGAAAATAATCTGGTTCAATTTCCAAGGACTAAGAGGCCAAATAAGGAAGAAGATGAAGACCATCCCAATTATATCCCTTTTCATCAAATGTTGGGGCATCCCATCGAGGAGTGTTTTGTCTTCAAAGACCTCCTGAAAAAAGATGGTCGACTCGGGACAAGTCAAATTGAATGGTTCTTTAGCTCTGGTAGAATGTGTTACTGCTACAGTTCTAGAGGAGGAAGGAGAACGGCAAGAAGTCAAAATCAAAAATGCACAGAAGTATAATGATCGGATGGTCATAAAGGCAATCAATCAAACTCATGCTATTTTGCGAACACAATTAAAGAAAATGATTATGTCTTCTGCCATGAATATTGTAGCAAATCCCTCTTCATCAGAGGGAAAGTCCTCAAAAACAGCATGATTCAAAGAAATAAAGAGAATTAGAAGAAGATGAGTATGTGTCAAAGTCTAAGTTGTCTTTGACTCTGACAGACTTCATTCCATCTACTTCAAAGCCACGGGCACCGCCCCACCAATCTTCATATCCTAAACAGGCTAATCAGGCAGAGTCTTCATCAGACGAAGATTTAATCTTTGGTTCTGCTAATATGATTCAATTAACGGATCCATATGCCAGTCGCAGTTTCAATTTCGATGAGCCTGAATTCCCTGTATCAAATAGGGTAATCAGTGGAAGTTCCAGAGGCTCAGGATACAGGGGAAGACGTGGTTCTTTCAGAAGCCACTATTCCAATTCTACCCCTCCTAGAACTGTGTACGCGGCAGAAAATCGTGGTAGAGCCCTTCAGCGATCTCAGCAAGAACAAGCAAGTTCTTCTACCAATAGAAAATTCAGTCCTGGCATAGTTATTTAGGAAGACAGGTTGAAGGTTCCATATTCTTCCTCTCAACAAGTAAATGGATCTAATCGGTCTAATCTTCCAAAACCAGGAATATTTCCAACTCTTATCCCAATACAAGATGCATTAACATCCAAAGCATATGTTTCCAAGGTACCTGCTAAACCACACATTCTTGTTGGAAAACATAGACCTCTAGATCAAAAGTATGATGTATTGAAACACTTGGGCCAAGTACCAGCCAAGTTATCAATTCTGGATGCTCTGAATCTATCAAAAGATCTTCAAGAAGAACTCATCGGGGCTTTGTCGAGTCCTCAGGAGTTTGAAACTGAAATTGTTGCAGCTGAAGTCTATCAGATAGAGAATAATCCTACAGAATTCCATGCAATAATATCTTTTACTGATGAAGATGAAGATGATATTGTTCATGGGAATATTAGACCATTGTACTTATCTGGCATGGTCAATGGCGTAGACGTCCGAAGATCTTTCATTGACAATGGTTTAGGAGTCAACCTCATGCCCATTCGTACACTGCGTCGATTGGGCCTCACAGAATCTGATTTATATTCTTCTATCATGATGTTACAAGGAAATGATAAAAATGACCAAGAACCACTGGGCAAAGTTACACTCAGAACTTAGTTTGTGGATCTTGTATCCAATTCGGATTTCATGGTTGTTGATCAAGACTCAGCTTTCAACAACTTTCTTGGAAGACCCTAGCTACATCAACATGCAGCTATCCCTTCATCATACCATCAATGTCTCAAATATTGTTTCACTGGTCAATTTTGGAAATTATATGGTGATAAGTCCCCATTCACGATATGTGATTCTCAATACATTGAGGCGGAATTCTATCACATTAAGGGAAGGGAGAAATCCACATTAAAGGAGATAACCAAAGTTAATGCTCCATATGGTTTGGAGAAAATTCTAGTAAATCCATTTACACATGTGAGTGTAGATTATGTGTTGCCTATCAATCAAATTGAAAAGATATACCCAAATCAAAATACTAGTATGGAAAGATCCATAATGTCATTTACGGCAATCGAGCCAGACAACATGGGAGAAATTGGTAACCCACCAAGCAGTGATGAAAGCACAAATGGTGACGTCTTCATTTCATCTGCTGAAATCCAACAAGTCTATACTTCACCATTTAGGCTAGAAGAAGTTATAGAAACATCGGAGGTGAACAATGATGTTGATTCTCAATCCATCATCTCTTCTTTATTACCCAAAGAAGACCCTTAATCATCAATCGGGTCGGAAATGGAAGCATCTTCTTCAAGATATGCAAATTTTGACATCTCTTCTGATCATGAAATTTTTTCTTTATCGTCTACTATGAAAGTAGAAATTGAAGAAATAACACATGATGAAGAAGAAGAGGAAGATCTTAGAGATGCTACTCCAGCATTTGAAGAGGGTATCTCTACCACTATGGATGAACTCAGAGAAATAAATCTGGGTATAAAAGAAGATCCACACCCCACTTTAATCAGAGCGGCCATGACTCTTAAAGAGAAAAAGATTTATATTTCTTTTCTAAAGAAAAATAGAGATATATTTTCTTGGAACTATACAGAAATGCCCGGGATTGATCCGGATGTTTCTACTCATCATTTGGGATTACCAGAAGAACATCAAGGATTAAAGCAAGCCGCGAGAATAACACAGCCAACATATGCTTCCAAAATTGAGGCATAATTGGATAAGATTATCAAAGCTAACATCATCATAGAAGTTCAATATCCCATGTGGTTGGCTAATATTGTACCAGTAAAGAAGAAGAATGGACAAATTATAGTTTTTATCGATTTCAGAGATCTTAATCGTCATTGTCCTAAGGATGATTTCCCAGTTCCAATTACAGAACTTTTAAATGATGCAACAGCTATCTATGAAGAACTTTCCTTCACGGATAGATATTCCGGATATAATCAGATCCGAATGGCCCCAGAAGACGAGGAATCCACAGCCTTCGGATCCCCTCAGGGTGTGTTTTGATACCGGGTAATTCCCTTTGTCTTAAAGAATCCAGGTGCAACATATCAGCGTGCCATGCATCGTATCTTCAAACCCTTCTTAGGGAAGTTTTTTGAATTCTATGTAGACGATATGGTGGTTAAATCCAAATGACTTTATAATCACTTGGATGATTTAGAAGTCATATTCCGCAAGCTTCGACAACATAATTTGAAGATGAACCCCTTAAAATGTGATTTTGGGGTAACCTCAGGAAAATTTCTCGGCATTGTTGTATGACATCGTGGTATTGAAGTTGATCCTGAGAAGACCAAGTCAATCCATGGTATGTCACCTCCTCAAAATTTGAATGAATTAAGAGGACTTCAAGGACACTTAGCCTATATTCGGCGTTTCATCTCCATTTTGGTAGGAAAAAGTTTACCCTTCACTAAATTGGTGAAGAAGGGAGTCACTTACCAGTGGACTGAAGAATGTAAAGAAGCATTCGATATTATCAAGAAATACCTCTTGAATCCACCGTTACTCATTCCACCTGTTTAAGGAAGACAACTCAACCTCTACATGATAGCTCTAGAGCGATCATTGGGTGCCTTTTTGCTCAAAATAATGATGCTGGGAATGAAAACAGCCTCTACTACCTTAGTCAGACTATGCTTGAAGCAGAAACCCGATATTCAAGTATTGAGAAGTGCTAACTGGAATTAATCTTTGTAGTTCAGAAGTTGAGACACTACCTGCAACATCACGAGGTCCAATTGGTATCTCGTAATAACTCGGTCAAATTCATCCTTAGTCGTCCAATGCTTATAGGATGTATGGCAAGGTGGGAAGTTATTTTGCTGCAATTCCACATTCAGTATGTGTTTCAAAAGGGGATAAAGGGCCAAGCTCTGGCTGATTTCCTCGCTGAACATCCTTAAGTAGAAGACACATCTTCAGATTTTGAACTCCTTTATGAGGAAGTCTTCTCTATTCAAGAAAGTCCTCAGGCATTGAAAATGTATTTTTATGGTGCTTCCAGAAGTCCAACAGGGAGGAAAATGGAAAATCCTAAATTCCAAAAATTTGTCTTAGGAATTGTGCTCATTTCTCCAGAAATGGCAGTGTTACAACATTCCTTCTTATTGTGGGAAGGTGGTACCAATAATGAAGTAGAATACCAAGATATCATCACAGGCGTGGAATTAGCGCTTCAAGCACAAGTGAATCACTTGAAGGTGAAAGGTGATTCAGACATGGTAATCAAACAAGTCAATGGGGATTATGCCATCAGAAAAGAAGAACTAATCCCTTTGTATGATTACGTCAGAGAGTTAATGGCGGAATTCCCTTCGAAACCGACATTTTCTTATATCCCAAGATCACAAAATTCTCAAGCGGATGTACTGGCTAATATAGCCATAGCTCTGGCAGATCCAAATCCGGACGATCCAACCTTCAATATTGACCATCGTCGTGCAATTTCACCTTATGTTCGAATATGAACATAGGAAATTAATGAAATTAGTCCCATTCTTGAAGTGTATGGTCATACTACAGGATGGATGTCACCTATCAGGGAATACCTTCAAAATGGAACACTTCCACATGATAGAGCCGAGAGAGAACAAATCCGGCGACCTGTGGTCAATTTTACTCTTTATAAAAGCCCATATCTCCTAGAGAAAATTATCTACAATCATGGTTTTGATGGAGTTCTCTTCATATGCATTGATGGTGAAGAGACAATGGATTTCATGAAAGAAGTTCATGTACGAGTCTGTGGTGCCCACCAGTCTTGACATAGACTATCTGATCAGATTCTAAGGCTTGGATACTTTTGGCCTTCAATGATACAATATTATGTTGATTTCACAAAGAAGTGTCATTCATGCCAAGTACATTCCAACTTCATTCATAAACCTCCATATTTGCTTCATACAACTAAATACTCACGGCCATTTTCCACATGGGTAATGGATGTAGTGGGACTTTACCCTTCGGCTATGGCCATGCAGTTTAAGTAAATTCTTACTACTACTAACTTCTTTCCAAAGGGGCATATGCAATACCTATCAAGTAAGTTAGTTCTAAATACATTTTTATCTTCATCATGTCTAACATCATTACCATATTTGGTGTCCCTCATACCATATTGACGGAAAATGGCACCAACTTCTATTGATCCGAGGTGAAGAAATTGTATCAAGAATACAACATCAAATCCAACCATTCATCTCGGTATCATGCAGCGGCCAATGGCCAGGTAGAAGCTTTCAGCAAGACTCTGTCAAATATACTGAAAATGATGGTGGATAAAGATAAGAAATCATGGCCTGATAAACTCTTTCATTCTTTATGGGTTTATCGAACTACTACCCGCACTGTAACTTGGTCAACTCCATATTCATTGGTATATGGAACAGAAGCAGTCTTGCCAATTGTAGTTCAACTACCCTCGCTCAGAGTTTCCATTTGTGATCGATAATCTACAGATGAACAATCTCATAAGTGATTAAATGAATTGGAACAATTCGATGAGAAAAGATTGTGTACTTTGAACCACTTGGATGTTTATCAGAATTGAATAGCACAAGCTTTTAATAAAAAAGTTCATCTTCGTTCATTCACTCAGGGAGAATTGGTATTAGTCCTCAGAACTCCAATGATACCAGGAAAGAAACATCCCAAGCATGAACCAAAATCTGAAGGACCTTACTCAATACATAGGATCAACTCCAATGGAGCTTATTCATTAATCTCGATGGATGGAGAACTCATCACTACTCTAACCAAAGCAAGATTTTTTAAGAAGTATTTTTTACAAACACAAAATATATCATCCATGGTCCAGTATGACCTTAAACTGCACCACCGTCTAGCAAGACGTTAAACTGCATCATCAAAGGTCCATGCATATGACCCTAAACTATTTTCAAATACGTCCAACATGGCGTCAAACTGTGTCCCCTTCATCTTCCTTGCTATATGACGTTAATCTATACAGCAACAGTCCATAAAAATAACATTAAACTATTTGTATTCCTTTTGTCTCACGTGATGTTAAACTGTGACGTCCTAACTACATGATGCTGAAATGTACAGAAGACCCTTACGTCCAGCATGACATTAAACTGCACCATCCACAATCCATGTATATGACCTTAAAATATTCTCACTTTCTTCCAACATGACGCTAAACTGTATCGTCCCTTTTTCATCCAACATTACGTTAAACTATGACAAAAAGTTCCCTAATTCGTCCAACATAATGTTAAATGGTGTACTATTTTGTCCTCAATACATGACATTAAACTGCACAGTCCCCATTTCGTCCAACATGACGTTAAGAAATATTGTCCCCATCGTCCTAACTACATGACGCTAAATTGTACAGAAAGTATTTGATACTTCCTACATGACATTAAACTAATCTTTGTCCCTGCTACATGGCACTAAACTGTACAACACCAATAGTCCTGAATGAAAGACTTTAAACTGCATAGTCCCTTTATATGTCCTGCATGACATTAAACTATGCATCGTTAAGGTTGTTGTTACCTCTTGTTTCTCACACCGAGCATGACTCATGTGAGCTTAGAGCAAACCTCAACCATAACACTCTCTCTGGGCTACTAACCATGTGTATGTCCCAACAACATCATTTTTAGGTCGTTTCCCCCAAGAACGGATTGATCATTAATTCATTCTTTAATTGAACTATGCAGACTTTGATCCTTGCCTTCTAGGCTGGGTACATAGGAAACCTCCCATGGTTCTATCCCAAAACCAATCTTTTCACATCGGTTCACCCCCATCTTATATGATGTTGATTCGTGAAACCATCCTCTAGAATCAATATCTTTACATTGGTTCACTTTTGTCCTTGCTATACGACGTTAAACTATACAACACTTTTGTCCAGTATGAAAATAAACTACAATATTCTTTGATAACCTCACTTGAGAGGGAATCATTATTTACATTTATTTTCAATCATGTTTTATTCCAAAGACATTGTGCATACATGGAAATACATGAACCTCTTATCTTGGGTTAAATCATCATTGCACAAAAGTCCCCTTTCACCCTTCAAATGTACGAACCAAATTTGTACAAAGGGTATTTCTAGAACTATGTGGGCTTGATTCCCATCTTTATGGGATACGTAGAAACGTTCGATTGTCCCTCAAATCCAGCCCCAAGTCTTTTAGTCCTAACATCAAATTCCACTTCCAGTCCCTCGGCTGAAATGTCCCCATGAAAACACACACTGTGTATTTCTTACAATGGTCCAAGCTCTGTGACCCTAAACTAAGATCTCTAATCCTTTGTCCCACACGATGTTAAACAGTAATTTAAGAACTATGTATGGCTTGATTCCCATCCTTAAGGGATACGTAGTGAAGTCCAACATTTTAATTCAGGACCCAGCCACAACATGATTATGGTTAGTATTGATCTATGTATCTTTCTATACATTGGAAAATACCCATATTTATGTTTCATAATCCTAACCTTAAATATTTCATGATCTTTATAGCCCTTTTCTTGACATTTAGTCACAAAAATGTCAAATTTATGACAGTTCTTTTACCTGACTATACAACATGTGCCCTTAGGCGCCCTTGCATAAACAGTCTACATAACAGACTTGTCAGCCAAAATATACTATTATTTGACTATGCAGCCAATGCCCTTAAGTGGTCCTTCATAATTCAACCCCCTAACGGGTTTATCGGATAATGGTAACTTCATTCTTTGAAAGAAAGCCTCTTTTTCTTATTAGTCTTAAATGAAAATATGTAGGGATCTGCAAAAATAGTCATCCATAACATATTTGTCCCATATACTTTATCATGATATGAAAGTATTCAAGTCTATGGTTTATATTATCCTTCCCTACATTTGAGTAAGTCCTTCGTAAGAGTGATATCCATCCAGTTCTTTGATAATCTTGTTTGGAAATATCTTCTCCAAATTCAAGTACCTTTTTCCATAGAGCAAACTCTATACTTTGGAAAATTTGAATCTCCATAAACTTTCACTGTCTTTCTAGCACTAGGAAAGTAAATTTCTGAGAGTTCTTTTACCTGACTATGTAGCACGTTCCCTTAGGTGGCCTTGCATAAGTAGTTTACATAATGGACCTATCAGCCAAAAGATGCTATTTATTTTACTATACAGCCGATGCCCTTAGGTGGCCCTGCATAATTCAACCCCCTAACAGGTTTGGTAAATAATGTTAACTTCATTCTTGGGATCTACTTATTCTAATGCCTTTTAGCTCTTTTTCATATCATTCCTCATATTCAAATATTCTTAAGACATAGTTTACATAGTTTCCCTCATACTTGAGTATGGTAATATGTTTTTAGGTAAATTTTCAAGGAATTGAGTAAATTTTAATCCATTTCAGTCAAAGATATTTCAACCTTAAACATTAGCCATTGTATGTCCGACGTGCATGAATTTAAACTGCCAGATTTCTTGTTTTTCATTTCACCTCAGAGTCAAATCCTCTTTTCACTCCGGATCCAACTCTGAGGGGGGACTTTTGTTGATGCTCCTTTCAGTCACAGAGTCTAACGACTGAAAAGGTGAAATACCTTCGTCTAATGTGATTCATCCGTTGAAGAAACATCAAAAATCAATAGAGTGATGAACGAGAAGAACATTGCCCATAGGTCGTGTAAGTTCCCTCATGGACGCGCAAGTACACTTGCGCTCCGCCTAATGGTCGCACAAGTGACTTGCGAGCCCTAATTGATAATTTCTCGGGGTCTTCTCCTACCTATAAATAGACCCTGTAGGCCCCCCATTTCGAGAATGATTTTTTTCCAGAAACTCGGATTTGATCTCCCAGCACCATAGTCACTTCTCAAGGATTTTGAAACACTTCTACGGTAATTTCTTACCTAGAATGGAAGATCTATAGAGGGGGAGGAAGGCCTAAGTGTTGAAACTCATCAACACTTGTGTGCCTGAGTGTCCAGCCCTTAAGGGAAATGGACACACTTGCGCGTCGCCTAACTCCTTCAATAGAACTTGCGCGCCACTCTTCTTGAAGAACCTCAAGATGATTATAAAGGTTTTAACCAAGAGTCGCTCAAGTATTACCCTGCTGGTTAACCGTCACGCAAGTACTCATGTGTCGCACAGGTATACCTGTGCGACCAAGACTTGCGCGCCTTCCAGGACTAGCGCGCCCCTGCATTTTTGGGTGACCTTATTTCCCATTTCACCCCTCTTAAGCCATTCCACTTCTCCTATTCAAGATTCTGTCTTCAAGACACTCATCAAAGCCATTATGGAATGATTTTTTTATTTGACTTCCTTATCTGAAAGGGATTCTTTGGAAAATATCTCAAAACCTATTGATTTACACATCTTTATGTCAATAAAGATTGAGATTTCATTCATTCAACCTCATACTTTAAGATGAGAGAACTCACTAATCTAGGCCTCCTTTCAGGAAAAATCCACAGTCATAATTTTTAACATGGGCCTCCATTTCAGGAATAATCCCCAGTCATAATTCTCAAATATGGGCCTCCTTTTCAGGAATAAGCCCCAGTCATAATCATTAACCTAGGCCTCCTTTTCAGGAGTAATCCCTAATCTCAAATATGGGCATCCTTTTTAGGAGTAAGTCCCAAGTCCCTTAATTTTTCCAGTCTCTTAACATGGGCCTCCTTTTCAAGAGTAAGCCATAGTCTTAATTTCTCTTAACCAGTCCTAATGTACAATTGATCTAGGATTCCTTCTCATGAGTAAAACCCAATCATAAGGCCTCTCCTAATTTGGGCCTCCTTTTCAGGAGTAAGCCCCAAGATAGAGTATTCAAATCTCCATGAAGCACATATACCTTTATGGACCCTATTCTTGGATTTCTTCCTGTAAGTAAATCCAATTTTTCATTTATCTGGGCAGTCATACATACATAAGTCCCACATTATTTCTTATGATTGCATCTTTCATGGAACAATTGTCCAATTTTTACCAATACCACTTCATTCTCACACCGAGCATGACTCATGTGAGATTAGAGTGTAAAAGTAATTTTGACATCCTTCTTTGATCCATCAATCATAAACATCATACTCCCTTACTCGAACTACGTGGGTTATGATTCCTTTTCTAAACAAAGGATACGTAGGAATCCCATCTGCGGGTTCGATCCCAACCCTGAAATAATCTGTGTCCTTCTAAATGACAATAAACTTCAAGTGCCCCACTGAGTGGCTTTAAAACCAGAATGGTCATCATAATGACCTAGAGACTTCTATATAAATGTGTCGAAGGATACCATTGACCAAGAATCTCTAATAAATACAGATGATTCTCTATCGATGAAGAACCTCAAATACATATAAAAGATTCTCCTAATTTCCTAAATATTTAAAGGAAAGCTCATTTTATACTTGGTAATGTAATAAGGATTCACAAACATAACATAAATCTATAAAGAGTGTCTCGGAGTAGACAATAGTTCCCCTCAAAAAGGTGTGATGAGTCCGACCTCCCATCCTCTCGACCAATGCAAATTCCTAAGCCTCGTCAGTCCACAATCTAATGAGCTCATACCTTTGGAAAGTAGGTCCAAATGGATGTGGAATCATTGGATGTTTTCGGTTCTACGAACAAACCTGTTAGAAACTGATTGGAATGTTTAAACCTTCAATCAAGGAGGTCATCCCCAAATTCAATGGGAAACAATCCTCTAAAATATAAGGGTAGTGCTAATCTATCTATAATAACAGAATCTAAGCATTAGTATTCTTCTAGAACAAGACATCTTTTCTATATAGATGAGTAAGTTTATGATAATTGATTCTTTAATCAATTATAATGACACCCCCCCCCCCCCCCGCTTGGGTAATCATTCAGTCCTACGATGGATCAAGAATTATTAGTACATGAAAAAGGGACCCCCACATCATACCAACATTGATCCCTATAGAAAGTATGAATTCAAGATAATGGTACCTTTAGAATAGATCAATGTCATCAAATATTTGGATTCTCAAATGGAATTCATGGAATAGATGCATCCACCTATGCAGTCCAAGAATAATCCATATCCTGAATGGGTGGATGCTACTTTTCCCCCAATCTAATTTTAGAAATCCTACCTTCATAATATTTGACAATGTTAGAAATACAGCTCATCCATTTTTTTCCGGTTACAGGCTGATGATATGGCCTTGAAATTAAAAGGAAGTGACGGAGATAAGATGTTTTATAAAAACATCAGTGGGTCTGGACTTTTTTGGTACAAAAATCATCTAACAAGATCCATTGATGGATGACAGGACCTCTATCATCAATTCATTAGTTATTTCATCTCTATGTTAAGTAAATTGAAAATTTTCTACATAATATTCTATAAAAAATGATAAATTTTAAGGTTTTTTTCTACATCACTTGATGAAGGGGTTTAACCTATTGACTTTGTATCACTCTCTATGGCATGAAAAGTTACTGGAACATTATGCTGAAAATATTTGGGATGAGTTGTAAACACATTTTATCTTGAATGTAGTGTTTATCTAGATTCTATGAGTTTGCAGAAATGAGATAAGACCTAGAAGAATCCATTTAGGTGACCTATGTTATACCTTTTCCAATCCCTTGGCTCATGGGATAATTATTTGCGTAAAAGTGACTAATTTGGTTACCATTAAACTAGTAGTGGTGTAATGTCTTAGATTTTCCATTTATTATTTTTAAATATTATATGGAATTATTTCGAGACTAGGCACGAAGACGACACATCATTCTGAGGTCCAGTGAGCCCAGAATGGTGGTTTGAACTTTTTTTAGTTAACTGAGTAGGCACTTGGGCGCGGTTGTGGTAGTTTCCAAACGGATGCCCAGATTAAAAAATATGAGTGTACTGTTGCGTCCGGGACGACGACATTACCTAAGAACGAGCCTAACCTCGACCGACGCGGGTTGAGGGAGAAAGTTAATTTTTGGACGTTTTAATTAAAATAAAATAAATTAAATTAACATGTTTATTTTATTAAGGAAACATCCGTTGTAGCGCGGCAATGGCGCAACTTCTTCTTAATTTAATGGTGTGTCATAATGAATTCTAAATGTCTAGTTGACGTCATTAATACTACCGCATAATTAAATTCCAACATGTTTCCCTATTTTATGGGTTAAGAAATTCTTGATTGTTGGTAATGTTTGAGAGGAACCTCTGCCAAATCCACGAGGCGTTGGAGAGAATTATCAGCGATGAACAACAATGGATAGAAATCGAGGATCTTTGCATCGACGTTGAAATATATCGAAGACAACGGCATTGTGAAACCTTCGTCAACGATCGATCCTTCGAAAGGTAGGGGTTTGTTATTTCAGTTTCTTTTCCCCGTTTTTGAATTTTAACGACGAACGCAGATCAACACCGAACAAGTTGATCCATGGATTCGTACGTTCTTTCGGGAGGGTTTTCTTTGGGATTATTTTAGGAGAATTAATCCATGCTTTTAATTATGTTTATCTCTGCTTTATTTAAACCTATTAACGGGAGCAGATCAATGTTGTGACAAACAACAGAAGAGGTTCGTTCATCGATTTATTTAATGGATTTCTTCCCCCATTATTTTCTCGCGCGTTCTTCACGGGGCGATGAACACCGGATCATTGCGCATCCATTCCACGACGCAACGATCCCAAATCTAAGGTTATACACCGTAACAACCATGCGAAGGTGCAGCGACGATGGCCTATGATGAATCAGACTGGATCAGGAAAGGGCGTTCTTCGAGCGTTCTTCGTGAGAGAAGATAAAAACACGTTTTCGGAGCCGATCGGATGTCTGAAAACACCGGAAGCCGCCTCGTTGTGATGGGGCGACCAAAACCTGAAGGTTTCGTGGTGATCGGGTGGCCGGATTGACGAACAGATCATCACTGGAGGCGCAACGACGGATGTCTGTATTTCTGGAAATTTACAGGATACACGGCGTGTACTTCCGAAGAACACGACGTGTAGTACTGGCGACGACAGCTAGGGTTTTGGGGTCAGAGAGAAATCACACGGTGTGTTGAAATTTCCCCAAAGCTCGACATGTATTTGGATAATACACAGACACGGGACGATCTACACGGCTTTAGGCGACACAGTGTGTACAACTTGGCAGAGGCAGCTACGCGGAACTCGGGGTGTATCTCAGGGTTACACGGGCACAGGATGGAGTACACTACCCTATACTCTGTCACACGGCCAGGCGGGGCCAGTAACGTGGGTCACCCCTTGTGGCGATTACACGAGTTGGAGTACACGGGTTTATGACCGTGTACAGGAACATGGCCAGAGTACATGGATCCAACCCCAATTACCCAGACATGGCATGTAATCTGCACTACATGTCGTGTACTTAGTTTTTCCTACACGACCAGCCTATGACACGGGCCGTTGTACACGGTTAGTACCCGGGGTCAGACAACATGGCGTGTATCATTTCTACACACGGTGTACTTTTTGGAAAGCGGCATGGTGCTTTTGATCGCCGTTCCAAGAACAACTTTCATTTGAGTTAGTTCCCCTTATTCTCATTCCCTTGAAGGTCAGGCATCATTTCCTTCTACAGGAGTATGATCCCTTCAGCCGGACTTTCTGTGATAGAGTCGGCATCCCTCTGAGAGGCCCGAAGAGAGAACCTCTATCCATTCCTGGCCCTTGGTAGAGTCAGGCATCGACGTGACCAACTCTATTGGGCATTGATCCTCTACCTAGATGGTATATCACCTAACTGGGGAATCCAGATGAGTCTTGGTATCCGCCTTGGCCCTAAAGGTGATCCTTACTTGTGTATCGTGATCTTTCCCACTCAGGAGTGTGTCTCCTATAATGAGTTCTTATATCTATCATATCATTCCCACTCAGAACTGTGTCTCCCGTAATGAGTGCACCTACCTCTCATGATGGTTCCTGATGAACAACACTTCTCAGATGGACGTCATCAGAGCTTTAAGACTCGAGGATTGCATTATCCTGGAATGAGTGCATCACGAAATCTTCAAACAGAATCCCTAACATGGGTATGAGGTCGTGTGACTTGTCTCTAGACTATGGTCTGGGTTTTGAGTGGTATCAGAGGTGGTCGGATCTATCAGGACTCGTCCCAGTGGGTCCCACGCCGTGACTCCTCAATCCCACCTCCAATAGGCTAGGGGCTGGTGACTAGCACCGAGTAGGCATATCTCTATCATGGGAGGCATTGCCTAAGTACCTATACACACACAGACATCTCCAATCCCACAGATGATGAAATCTAAAACACAAAGGAAAAAATGCATGCATACAACTAAACCCAACCAAAAGAGTTTGATGAAAGGTAGAGTACAAAAAAGTAAACTGGGCCAGAATACAAGCCCACCAAAAACAAACCAACAAGAGTCTGAAAACAGCAAAGTCCAAGCTGTAAGCACAAAAGGTACTGGGACTGCTAATCATAGCCATAGGAACACCTCGGCTTGTAGGGAACTCAGAAAGCTCATTCATGTCCTGGTCTACCCAGGACTCTGTCAAAAGGCTACTCGTCTGCACAAGACACTAGGCGTGCGGGAAAAGCCCGTGCATGGGTGAGTATAACAATACTCAGTAAAGGACCCCAAAACCCACAAATCACTACAAAAAAGTAAAGGTACAGTCATCTATGCATAGTGTATTTCTAAATAACATATAGAACAAACCAGATATACTCAAAACCTAGAACATAGTCTAGAGACATGTCACACGACCGCATACCCCCGTTACGGATTTTGTTTGATGATTCCGTGAGGCACTCGTTCTAGGAGAACACACACCATGAGTCTTAAAGCTCTAATGACGTCTGTCTGAGAAGTGATGTTTGTTGGGAACCATCACAATAGGTAGCTGCACTCATTATAGGAGACACACTCCTGAGTGTGAAGGTTACGATAGATAGAAGCACTCATTACGAGATACACACTCCTGAGTGGGAAGGATCACGATACACAGATGAGGATCACTGCCAGGGCCATGGAGGATACCACGACTCATCCAGATTCACCATTGAGGCGATATACCATCTAGGTAGAGGATCGACGCCCGGTAGAGTTGGTCACGTCGATGCTTGACTCTACCTAGGGTTATGAATGGATAGAGGATCTCTCTCCGGGCCTCTTAGAGGGATGTCGACTCTATCACAGAAAGTATGGCTGAAGGGATCATACTCATATAGAAGGAAACAATGCATGACCTTCAGGTGAATGAGAAGAAGGCACACTAACCCAAATGAAATATATCCAAGGAACAGTGAACAAAAAGACCATTCCGCTTTCCAAAAATTACACGGCGTGAAGAAAAGATACATGCCGTGTTGTCTGACCCCGGGTACTTCCCGTGTACAACGGCCCGTGTCATAGTCCGGTCATGTAGAAAAATCTTAGTACACGGAGTGTAGTGTGGTGTACACACCGTGTCTGGGTAACTGGGGTTGGCTCTGTGTACTCTGGCCATGTGCCCGTACACGGTCATCAACCTGTGTACTCCAACCCGTGTAATCGCCACACGGGGTGACCCGCATTACTAGCCTCGCCTGGCCTTGTGATGGTGTACACGGTCGTGTACTCCATCCCATGCCTGTGTATCTCTGAGATACACGCCGAGCTCCATGTAGCTGCCTCTGCCATGCTGTACACGCCGTGTCTCCTGAAGCCATGTAGATTGTCATGTGTCTGTGTATTCCCCAAATACACGTTGAGTGTCGGGGAAAGTTTAACACGCCTTGTGACCAAGGTCACACATCGTGTGATTTCTCTCTGAACCCAAAAACCTAGCTGTCACTACCAGTACTACACAACGTGTTCTTCGGAAGTACACAATGTGTATCCTGGAAATTTCTAGAAACACAGACCTCCACTGTCACGCCTCCAGTGATGATCTGTTCATCAATCGGTTCACTCGATCACCACGAAACCTTCAGGTTTTGGTCACCCCATCACCACGAGGCCACTTCTAGTGTTTTCGGACCTCCTATCAGCTCCGAAAACGTGTTTTTCTCTTCCCTCATGAAGAATGCTTGAATAATTCCCTTTCCTAATCCGGTCCGATTCGTCATCCGCCTTTGTCTCCGCACCATCGCAAGCCTGTTGCGGTGTCGACCTTTGAGTTGGGATCGTTGCATTGGGGAATGGATGTGCAACGATCTGTTGTTCGTCGCCCCCACGAAGAACATGTGAGAAAAGAATGGGGGAAGAAATCCTATAAAAAAACCGAGGAACAAACCTCTACTGTTGTTCATCACCGCAATGATCTGCTCCCGTTAATAGGTTTAAATGGATCAGATATAAACATAATTAAAAGCATGGATTAATTCATCTAAAATCATCCCAAAGAAAACCCTCCTGCAAGAACGTATGAATCTGCGGATCAACTTGTTCGTGGTTCATCTGTGTTTGTCATTTAAACTAAAAAATGGGGAAAATAAACCGAAATAATAGCCCCCTACCTTTCGAAGGATCGATCGTTGACGAAGGCGCCGCCCTGCTATTGTCGTCGAGATCCTTCAACATTGATGTAACAATCCTTGATTTTGATCTGTCGTCGTTCGTCTCCGAGAATTCTCTCCAACGCCTCGCGGATTCGGCAGAGTTTCCTCTGAAATGATTACAACAATCAACAATTACTTACCCCATAAAATAGGGAAAAATGTTGGAATTTAATTATGAGGTAGTATTAATGACGTCAACTTTCCATTTAGAAGTCATTATGACACGCCATTAATTTAGGAAATAGTTGTGACGTTGCTGCGCTGCAGTGGATGTTTCCTTAATAAAATAAACTTGTTATTTTATTTTATGTTATTTCACTTAAAACGTCCGAAAATTAACTTTATCCCTCAACTCGCACCCGTCGAGGGTAGGCTCGTTCTTAGGTAAAGACGTCATCCCTGATGCAACAGAGCACTCAGATTTTTAATCCGGGCATCCGTTTGGAAACATCCACAACCGCGCACATGTGCTGACTCAGTTAACTAAAAATGGTCAAACCACCATTCTGAGCTCATTGGACCTCAGAATGTTGTTCAGTCTTCATTCCCACTCTTGAAATAATTCCATATAATATTTAAAAATAATATACATAAAATATGAGACATTACAATCTCCCCACCTTGGGGATTTACGTCCCCGAAAAGCTAAAACAAGGGCTACTCAAAAAGATGTGGGTACTGGGCATGAATCTGGACCTCCCGCTCCCACGTGCACTCCTGAAGATTCCTGTGCTTCCACTGGATGCACACCAAGGGAATCGATCTCCCACGAAGGATCCTCTCCTACTAATCCTCGATCTCCTCCGGGTACTCGGCACAGGTCACTCCATCCTCGATGTCCATCTCGCCCCAGTCGATGACGTCTGATGGGTCATGCACGTACCTTCTCAGTTGTGACACGTGGAAGAAATCATGTACCCGATGCAACTTTGGCGGTAGAGCTAGGTGGTACACCACCTCGCTAACTCTAGACAGAATCTGTAAAGGTCCGATGAACCTTGGAGATAGCTTGTCGCCTCATCCAAATATCTGCACCCCTTGTCGAGGTGAGACCCTAAGAAGACGTGGTCTCCCTCTTTGAATTCTAGAGGTCTTTGTCATCTGTCAGCTAAGACTTCCGCCGGCTCTGTGCAGTGTTCATCCTCTCTCGGATGATCTTCACCTTCTCTATGGTAGCTCGCACTAACTCTAGTGACTAGCACCGAGTAGGGATATCTCTATCATGGGAGGCATTGCCTAAGTACCTGTACACACGCACACATCTCCAAGCCCACAAATGCTGAAATGTAAAACAATAAGGAACAAAAATGCATGCATACAACTAAACCCATCCAAAAGAGTACGATGAAAGGTCGAGTACTAAAAAGTAAACTAGTCCAGAATACAAGCCCACCAAAAAAATCCAACAAGATTCTGAAAATTGAAAAGTCCAACATGTATGCAAAAAAGGTAATGGGACTGCTGACAGACGAAGGAGACCTCTAGAGTTCGAAGCGGGAGAACACATCTTTCTTCAGGTATCACCTCGACGAGGGTTGCGGAGATTTGGCCGAGGCGGCAAGCTATCTTCGAGGTTCATCAGAACTTTCCAGATTCTGTACAGAGTTGGAAAGGTGGTGTACCACCTAGCTCTACCGCCACAGTTGCATCGGTTACATGATGTCTTCCATGTGTCGCAGCTGAGAAGGTACGTGCATGACCCATCACATGTCATCGACTGGGGCGAGTTGGACATCAAGGATGGAGTGACCTTTGCCGAGTACCCAGTGGGGATTGAGGATCTATAGAAGAGGATCCTTCATGGGAGATCGATTACCTTGGTGTGCGTCTGGTGGTAGCACAAGAATCTTCAGGAGAGCACGTGGGAGTAGGAGGCCCATATTCATGCCCAGTACCCACATCTTTTTGAGTAACCCTTGTTTTGTCTTTTCAGGGACGTAATTCTCCAAGGTTGGGAGAATGTAATGTCTTGGATTTTCTGTTTGTTATTTTTAAATATTATATGGAATTATTTCGAAACCGAGCGCGAAGAAGGCACATCATTCTGAGGTCCAGTGGGCCCAGAATGGTGGTTTGAACTTTTTTAGTTACGTGAGTCGGCACTTATGCGCAATTGTGGCAGTTTCAAAATAGATGGCCAGATTAAAAATCTGAGCGCACCATTGCGTCCAGGAGGACGACTTTACCTAAGAATGGGCCTAACCTCGACGGGCGGGGGTTGAGGGAGAAAGTTAACATGTTTATTTTATTAAGGAAACATCCGCTGCAGCACGACAACAGAGCAACTGTTTCCTAAATTAATGGTGTGTCATAATGACTTCTAAATGGCAAGTTGACATCATTAATACTACCGCGTAATTAAATTCCAACATGTTTCACTATTTTATGGGATAAGAAATTGTTTAATGTCGAAAACGTTTGAGAGGAACCTCTACCGAATCCGCGAGGCGTTGGAGAGAATTCTCGGTGACAAACGATGACGGTTCGAAATCGAGGATTGTTGCGCTGACGTTGAAGAATATCGATGAAAATGGTAGTGTGGTGCCTTCATCAACGATCGATCCTTCGAAAGGTATGGGTTGGTTATTTCAGTTTCATTTCCCCATTTTTTAGTTTAAACGACGAACGCGGATCAACCACGAACAAGTTGATTTGAGGATTCATATGTTCATGCTGGTGGGTTTTCTTTGGGATGCTTTTACGGGAATTAATACATGATTTTAATTATGTTGATATATGGTCCATTTAAACCTATTAATGGGAGTGGATGAACGCTGTGACGAATGACGAAAGAGGTTCATTCCTCAATTTGTTTATTGGATTTCTTCCACAATTCTTTTCTCGCGTGTTCTACGCGGGGATATGAACAACGTATCATTACACATCCATTTTGTGACGCAACGATCCCAAATTGAAGGTTCGACACTGCAACGGCCTTGCGAAGGTGCGGCGAAGATGGCGGACGACGAATTGGACCGGATCGGGAAAAGGCGTTCTTTGAGCGTTCCTTATGCGGGAAGACCAAAACACCTTTTCCGAGCCGATCAGAGGTCAATGAACACCAGAACTAGCCTCGTGGTGATGGGGCGACCAAAACCTGAATGTTTCATGATGATCGGGCGGCCGGAGTGACGAACAGATCATCACTGGAGGAGCGACGGCGGAGGTCCATGTTACTGGAAATTTCCAGGATATAGGGCGTGTACATCCGAAGAACATGCCGTGTAGTACTGACGGTGGAAGCTAGGGTTTTTGGGTTAGAGAGAAATCACACAGCGTGTGACCTTGGCCACACGGCGTGTTGAAATTTCCCTGAAGCTCGACGTGTATTTGATGAATACATGGACACGGGACGATCTACACGGCTTTAGGCTACACGACGTGTATATAATGGCAGAGGAAGCTACACGGAGCTAGGTGTGTATCTCGGGGATACACGTGCATGGGATGGAGTACACGACTGTGTACTCTATCACAGAGCCAGGCGGGGGGCAGTAATGCGGGTCACCCCGTGTGGCGATTACATGGGTTGGAGTACACGGGTTGATGACCGTGTACGGGCACATGGCCAGAGTACAAGGAGCCAACCCCAGTTAATGATAAACGGTGTGTACACCGCACTACACACCACGTACTTAGTTTTTCCTACATGTCTAGCCTAAGCCACGAGCCGTTGTACACGGGCAGTACCCAGGGTCAGACAACACGACGTGTATATTTTTCTACACGTCGTGTACTTTTTGGAAATCAGAAAGGTCCTCTTGTTCACCATATATTGGACGTCTTTCATTTGGGTTTGTGCCCCTTCTTCTCGTTCCCCTGAAGTTCAGGCATCATTTCCTTCTACAGGAGTATGATCCTATCAGCCGGACATTCTATGATAGATTCGGCATCCCTCAGAGAGGCCCAGAGAGAGATCCTGTATCCATTCCTGACCCTAGGTAGAGTCGGGAATTGATGTGACCTACTCTATCGGGCGTTGATCCTCAACCTAGCTATTGTATCGCCTAACTGGTGAATCTATATGAGTTGCGATATCCGCCATGGCTCTGGAAGTGATCCTCATCTGTGTATCTTGGTCTTTCCCACTCAGAAGTGTGTCTCCCATAATGAGTGCCTTATATCTACCGTAACCTTCCCACTCAGAAGTGTGTCTCCCATATTGATTGAAGCTACCTCTCGAGACGGTTCTCGACGAACAACACTTCTCGGACGGACGTCATCCGAGTTTTAAAACTCGTGGAGTGTGTTCTCCCGGAAAGAGTGCATCACGGAATCTTCGAACAGAATCCCTAACGGGGGTATGCGGTTGTGTGACATGTCTCTAGACTATGGTCAGGGTTTTGAGTATATCCGGCTTGTTCTATATGGTTTTTATACTTACACTATTCATAGATGACTGTACCTTTACTTTGTGTACTGCTTTGTGGTTTTCAGGGTCCTCTACTGAGTATTGTTATACTCACCCATGCACCGGCTTTGCCCGCATTCCTGGTGTCTTGTGTAGATGAGCAGCCTTTTGACAGAGTCCAGGGTGGACCCGGAAATGACTGAGATTTCTGAGTTCCCTATAGGCTGAGGCGTTCTTATGGCTACGAGCAGCAGTCCCAGTACTTTTTTTTATTATAGGTAGGACTTTGCAGTTTTTAGACTCTTGTTTTTTTTTGTTTTTGGTGGGCTTGTATTCTGGCCCAGTTTACTTTTTTTACTCTACCTTTCATCGTACTCTTTTGGTTGGTTTTAGTTTTATGCATGAATTTTTGTTCCTTAGTGTTTTACATTTCCGCATTTGTGGGCATGGAGATGTGTGTGTGTATATAGGTACTTAGGCAATGCCTCCCATGACAGAGATATGCATACTCGGTGCTAATCACCAGCCCCTAGCCTATTGGAGGCGGGCATGGGGAGTCATGACGCGGGCTTGGGGATTCACCCCTAGATGTCCAAGAGTGGAAGTGGGATGTAATATCGATGGGATTCGTGACATGCTTACCACAGACGTCCAAGGGGCAAGATTCCATCTGGGTGATCATTGACCGACTCACCAAGTCGGCCCACTTCCTAGCTATCAGGGAGCAGAGTTCCGTAAGGAGCTTGGTACGCCTCTACGTGCAAGAGATAGTTGGCATTCCTGGCGTCCCCTCGACTATAGTCTCGGATCGAGATGCACGCTTCATGTCCTGGTTGTCGAAGGGATTTCAGTAGGCTTTTCGGACTCAGCTATGCTTGAGCATAGCATTTCATCCCCAGACTGATGGTCAGACGGAGAGGACCATTTAGGTTTTGGAGGATATGTTGAGAGCTTGTATCTTGGACTTTGGTCATAGCTAGGAGGACCACCTACCACTGGTGGAGTTTTCATAAAACAATAGCAACCACTCCAACATTGGTTTGGCACCGTTTGAGGCCTTGTATGGGAGACCCTGTCGGTCACCGCTTTGCTGGAGTGACCCCGAAGAGTCAGCAACCATGGGTCTAGAGTTAGTGCGAGCTACCACAGAGAAGGTGCAGATCATCCGAGAGATGATGAAGACTGCATAGAGCCGGCAGAAGTCTTATATTGACAGACGACGGAGACCTATGGAGTTAGAATAGGGAGACCACGCCTTTCTTCGTGTCTCACCTCGAAGAGGGTTGCGAAGATTTGGCTGAGGCGGCAAGCTATCTCCGAGGTTCATTGGACATTTCCAGATTCTGTGCAGAGTTGGCGAGGTGGCGTACTGACTAGCTCTACCGCCACAGTTTCATCGGTTACATGATGTCTTCCACATGTCGCAACTAAGAAGGTATGTGCATGACCCATCGCACGTGTAACGACCCAATATTTTTGGGTAGTATATTTACTTACTCTTAATGATTTAATAAGATGTTAATGGTTAATGTAGAAAGTGGAGTCGATGGCTTCATCCAGTAGACTCGAACCTTATGAAGCACACTTATCAGAGCTTGGGAAGGAGGTAGCATCTGTGGGCTTTGCTTTGGACCAAGCCCAAGCTGAACTCCAGTGTGTCAAGCTTGAACGGAAACTCCTGTGGTAGAAGTTCAAGTTAGTAGAGATTACTACTAGGGCAATGTTATCTAAGCCTCCCTCAGATTCTCTCACCATAGCACACCTTACACTTAGGTCATATGCCGGTGATATAAGGGGCTATGTGATGAGACCCTAGATTCTTTGTGTATTCCCTTGGGATGAATGAATTAAGATTTATTCCTTTAGTGATGTTTGTAAAATTTCAATGTCTGGATAATTTTAGGATGTATTTTATTGATGAATTTTGAAAAGAAGATATTTTAAAATATTTATGTAAACCCTAAATAATTAATGATGTGTAATGATTTTCAAAAAATGGCCTTCTACAAATGTGTTCAGTAAGGAATTTGGAGTCTAATAAGATCAACTTAATTTTTGATGAATAGTAAATTATGAATAGTGATTTTACACTTAGGATTAGTAATGTGACCAAATGGATTAGTAATTTCGCTCAAAGAATGTATTAATATAATTTAGACACCTATATTATGTAATGTGATTCAATAAAATGCGTAAATAACAGTTTCATAAATTATTAGCCAAGTATTAGTTTTTTCGGGTGAATAATGTTTTTAACTAAAAATAATTAGAAAATTATTTTTATAAAAAGGACTTTATTTTTGTACTCAGAGCATCGATATTCTGTGTAACGCCCCGAGCTTCCATGATACGCTTCTCATTCAATAATGCAATAGCTTGCATTGTACGCAACTTCGAGTTCTAAAACACCACGACTAATCAAAGTAGCCGTTATGAATAGAAATAACCACTTTTTAAAATTATAGAAATTTTATATTTCAAAATGGACCTCATTTTTGGATTCGGAATATCGAAATTAGCCTATGTTGAATTTTTGGTATTTTTCTGAGAACTTCTAATTTTTATGAATAGTGAAAAATACTTAAAAACAACTTTTTTAATAAAAATAATTTATAGTGATAAATTATACTATTTAGTGGTTTTAAAGTATAATTAGAATATATTTTTACCATTTTATCCAATGGTGGTCTTTAGAATTAATTTAACATTGAAATTGGACATAAACAATTGCAAATCTTTTGATATAAATTATTTCTTAAAAACACGCTATTTGTTGTGACAACAGGAATTAATTAATTAATGCAAAATATATGTTTGGTATTTCATAAAATAGACATCATTTTTGAATTCATAATATCAATTATAGCTTAGGGTGAAATTTTGGCATTGTTCTGAAAAACTTCAATTTTTGATGAATAGTGAAACCACTAAGTGGTAGTTAAATAACTGATTTTTCGTTTAAATGAAATATTACCACTTCTGTGATTTGATTTTTAAAAATCCAACATACATGGTTTTCAATAAGAAGTAAAATGTGGTTCAATTAGATTAAAATAATTTTTTGGTGAATAGTAACTTTTAAGTTCTTAATCGCGATTAGAGGTAATTAGTGTAGTTTAAGGTAAAAATAAGGTTTTAATAATATGAGATGAGCTTGACACATGTCCTACCCTCATTGGATGTTCCATGGCCGACCAAGACAATCCATGGGTCAACTTGAGGACCCCATGGAGCCACTTTAGTTGGAAACTGACATAAATACCTTTTATTTAATGTTAAAGTAAAAAATGACACAAACATGAAATGTTTTACTAAAACAATTTTTACATGGGGTTATACAAGTCATATTTTTTACTATAAATAGTCATTGGAAATCTAAGAATATTTCCTACATCATAGTATTTTTCTTATAATTTTTAGACATTAAATAAATTAAATTATTTATGACATCATGATGATGCAGCGATGACCTCATTATTTAACGATTTTAATAAAATGAAAAGATAATGTACAATCCAAGGCTTAAACTTGTCAAAAATTTATTGGATGAGTAGATTTAGAACCCTTATCACCTTATCCACGAATTATATAAGTTTGGGACCTTTATAATTCGAAAATAATTGTATAATAATGTAAAATTTCCATACTTTCCAAGAGTGCCCCTCCTCTCCACTTATAAAAGGCCCCCACCTCTACCACCTCATTCACACTTTAAAGCCATTTTGCTCGGGAATCCTCTGCCCAAATACTCTCCCAACTTCCCTCCCTTACTCCTAGAAGCCTCACTTTGGGCAGAATACTTCCCAAGGAAGCCTTTGGCTCAAATCAAAAGAGTTACCCGATTTAAAGGTAATGTCTTCTCTTATGTTATTTTGTTTTATTTTTCTTCTCCAACCCCATAAACTCTTTTTATTAATTTATTTTGTAACAACACAAGTATCCTCAATATACTAGGATGTTGTTATAAGAAGTATTCGAGCGACACTTACACACACCTACATCTAATGGTTAAAGAACATACGGTTTCTGTGGATGGCGAATTTCTGCCTCACAAAACGATGATTGTTCAACACTCATATAACACCTTCAAAGGTGGAAATTAAGATGTCACTATATTTATATATGATATATAATATGTTTATGTTTTAATTATGCTTCTGTATTTGTCATTTATGGCATACTTTATGATTTCCATTATGGCTAAATGCGATAATTTCATTTTAGGTAGTGCGGACTACCGCCCCCTCAAAGTGATTTGAATCGTTAATGCCATATGTGGGATGTATAAAGGATAGAGTAAATGGTATTATACACTTTATTATACTGGAATAAATTTATATCATTATGATTTCATTCCATTAAATACGAAATAGAAATGAAAGTAGTGTTCATGCGTACGTACGGCTTACCGTCTCCATGAACGGTGCATTTCATTTCTTACCTCTAAATGTTACATAATATTATAAATGAATGTATATACTGTATATATATGATATATATGATATCTAAATCATGAATATAATTCTGGATATAATGGATATTTTCACCACATGAACAACTTGTAATTATAAGATGTTTATTGTTGACTCAAGTACCAAAGATCGACAAAACGACCGTTATTAACTTAAATAATTACATAATGTTAATATCATTGTAATAAGTGATATAAAAAGGATAATGAAATTGAAAATGGTTCTTAATAAGGTATATATTAACTCTAGTTTATTATTCAGGAGGTTAAAGAATGGTTGAGTCAAGTCAGACACGAGGTAAGGGAACTTCTTAACCTAATTTCTATTCTTTGGGTTAATCTCCAACTTTCAAATTATGTCATGATATTATTATGTCCTATCTTGTATTTTTACATCATTTATGTGTACTTATAGTGAATACACATTATAGAGGTACTTTATTTAAAAAATGATCTTTTTAAGGACTTCGTCTCAATCCCCTTTCATTGAGGCATATTTGGTTTTATACACAACTTTCTTTTATACGGTGTATAAACCCCTTTAACTTTTACGTTTATTCAAAAGGAATATTTTTTATACGAAGCATTTTGCTGAACGACAAAAGGGAATGTTTTTATTTCCATACCTATGCGGAGACAACGACTTCTCCGCCGCCGTGACCATTATTTGAGTTTCGGCTTCCTCTACAAGCCATCAATTTTTTTAATGAAAAATAAATACAAAGTTTTAACTTTATTTTATTGTGGTATTGAAAATGGTTTTGAAAGCGTTTTTATTATATCAATGTGTTGTATTGATATCTTGTGATTGAAATGTGTAAATGTTATGTTTTCTTTATACATGTTTTATGTGATACGATTATGTTATGGTTTATGATATGTTTAAACCTATCCATATGAGGAATGTATTGGACTTAATAAGTGACAGGTGGAGCCCGCTATAGCTCCTCGATGCATCGGTAGGTCTCATGAGACAACTAGATGTGGAATTGGCCAAGGCCCTTTCCCAATTTGATTTATGGTTTTGGCCGAGGCCTTAATCATTTTAGATGTCTTGGCCGAGGCCTTGAAAAAATGTTTCAGAATGTCTGGCATTATACATTCCCTCATTATGAAAGTGGTTATTGATATTCCATGTGATTATTCGACCAGTAGAATATCCATGTGAAGAAGTAAATGGCATTATCTCATTTTACTTTTTCCATATTATGTTGATGTTCAAGTTTAAAACTCTTTTGTTTTATTTATACATTGCCTTAAATGTTTATGTTTATTTATGAAAGCTTCCGCAATATTGTTATCCTTACTGAGCATCTGAGCTCACCCCTTTCAATGTTTTAATATTTTCCAGGATGTGAAGAAGTATTTTATGAATGACATGCAGGGATAGTCAGAAGAGGATATGAGTGTGGACTATGGAGACTTTGTTATTGTAGTTTTTCACTTTATGATGTAACGTAACATTTACGAATGTATCTAGTGTTTCCAAGGCTACTAAACTAATCGGTCTTTCGAGACATGATCTTTTGTGATCATGCCAATGTTATGAAGTAATGCACCGACTCTGGGTAGCTGGGGTCGGAGCGTTACATTCTGATATGTATTTTTTGGGGATTTTTCTGAAAAAAATGAATTCTCGATGAATAGTGTTTTTATTTAAAAATTAAACTAAAAATATTTAGAAAATTATTTTTATAAAATGGAGTTCATAAATGTAATTAGAGCATAGATATTTGATACATGTTCTTATGTGATGGAGTTCATGAGATATTTTAAGGGTTGGTCGGCCAAGGGTGATGAATTATTGTTTTGGGGGCCCCATGTGGCCTAACTCCATGGTAAATTCCAATGGAGGGCACATGGTTTTGAGAAAAGCACTTGTGAGGTGTCCCTTGGCCATTAATGCCTTGTCCCCTCACTTTCCCTATAAATACCCACCCTTTCCTCCTTTAGTTTTCACTCCCAACTGTCCCCCAACAAAGTTATGGTCTCCTTACCTCCCAAGAAGTCCTCCCAAGGTTCCCCCAAGCCCTCAAGGTCCAAACCATTGAGTTTTAAGAGTTACATTTTAAGGTAAGGGATCCGACCTCTCTCTTTCTTTTCATGTAATCTCTTTTATGTCATTCCTTTTATGATCCATGTTCTTATGTGATAGGATGTTCTTTTATATTCCTATTACTTCCCTTTTCATGTTTATATGATTAGAGATCCCCTCTTACTCTCATCATTTCGTTTTATGAAAATTTAAGTGACGCCGTTAGGCTGCCGAATTTTTTAAGGGATTCTTTCACCCTTCTCATTTTTCATGTTCAATTTTCATGTCAAGTCTTTCATGTTCCACTTTATTATGTTTGGGTATGATATATATATCTATCATACTGATCTCTTATGATCATATGATGAGAGACCCTATTTGATCTTGTCAAATCTTTTTTTATTGAAGTTTAAGTGACGTCGTTAGGCTGCTGAATTTTTATAAGAGAAATCTTATTTTTGTCTCACTTCCATGTTTTTCATTTCATATGGTATATCTTTCAAATTTCATTACCATGTTCTTAAATCCCTTATATTCTGTCCTCCTACTGTTTTATGGATCATTTATGAGTGGGTGACCCATGTTACCTCTCTTTTCAATGTTTTCTAAAACCTTATAACATAGCCGTTATGCTGCAGAATTTTCGTCTCAAAATGCCTCTCTCTTTTCTCAAAATTATTTTATGTTATAAAGTGAATACTCAAAGCTCTTATTTCTACAAGGGTATTCACATATATATCAAAATGTTCTATTTTAAATTCTGGGATTTACATACATGAAACCCGCTTCCTCTTTTCGTGGGTTTAAAGTGACATAAAGATCATGTCTTTAAAGCAGTTTTTAAAACGTTATGATTATGAAATGAAACCCATTTCTTTTATGATATATGGGTTGGTTTTGAAATGATTTATGATGATATATGTGGCTCACAGGATAATAAATACATGTCAAGGGTGCGATCAGATAGCGCTCCAATGCATTGGGTAAAGACTTAATCTCTAGAGATGACTATTTTGACCGATACCTTGGTGAATAACCTTGGTAATTTTTAATGACACCTTGAAGATGGACCTTGGTGAAACGAAATGATTGTCAATATTGAATGTTGCAGCCACATCTTAAAGTTATGAAAAATGTTATTTTTATTATGATGTATCTCATGATTTCATTCTCATGCCATAATGTTCTTTTCATGTCCTTATTGAAGTATCTCAAGTTCACATGCAAAATATTTCTCTTGTTTCCCTTACTGGACCTTCTGCTCACCCTTTCTTTTGATGTATGTCCCCAGGTTATGAGATGCAGTAATGAACTGAGGATGAACTTAAGTAGAAGCCTTTCAAAGTTTTTAAGAAGAATGTTTTATGTTCTTTTCATGTATTATGTTCCTTGTTTCCAAGACACTAAACCTTAAACATCCTCAGTTCCATGTAATGAAATGAAAGTTATGTTATAAAAAGACAGGATGCTATAGTTGGTATCAAAGGATGGTTTAGTTATTTGTGGAAATTAGGATATAAAAACTTTAGGAAGAACCCTATAGAAAAGTTTAAATATAGGAAAACTTCCTGGTATTTTGGTAAGTATTGAGTAAGTGGTTTATCAAACAAATACATCCTTGTCTGGATACGAGCAGGTAGAGGCGGCTCTGGTACAGATGTACAAAGGGGTAAAACCCGAAAACACCGCTTTGAGCTAGACTCGAACGGGAACTGGTGCACGATAACGGGCCTTGCTGCACTCTTGGTTACGACACTCTCGGGGGATATGTTTGGTTAACCACAAGATTTTTATGAATCATTATGAAGGACTTATAGAGATATCTAATTGTCTAACAATGAAGTCTTAGTTAAAAGACTCATAAATATGTTTCTCACTAAGGTTTTATTATTTTAGAAAATGGCAGGCAATAGGAGGAATCGTGTCGATGGTGACCGCAATGCACCATTGCTGACGACCCTCCAATGGAAGCTGGAATGGAAACATTCATGCGAATGATGAACCAACTAACTCAAGTTATGAGTAATAACTTGAATCAAGCAGATAGGCCGACCTCACCACGAAGGGAACAACACTCTGTTGAGTCCTTCATGCGTCAACGACCACCGTCATTCAGTGGATCTACTGACCCTTTGGTTGTGGAACAATGGATAAGCTCCATTGAAAAGATCTTTTCTATACTCCTTTGTTCGGAACAAGAAAAAGTCACCCTTGCTGTTTATCGCCTAGAGGGAGAAGCTGATCAGTGGTGGTCACTCGTCAAAAACACGAATCCTAGAGGAGAGATGGAAGCTATGGAGTGGGAAGAATTCCGGGGAATATTCTTTAACAAGAATTTCCCTCGTTCCATGAGAATGAGAATGGAGAAAAAGTTTCTCGAGCTGAAGCAGAAGTAGAATGAATCTGTCAGAAGCTATAGGATGAACTTCACCCGACTTTCACGTTATACCTCTAGCTTTGTCATGGATCCAAGTGGGAAGGTTGATAGATTTTTCGGTGGACTGAGACCTCATCTACGGCATAATTTAGCCAACCGGGACTACGATAGCTATGAGGAGATCGTGCAGAGTGCAATGAAAGTCGAGCTAGAGTTTGGTGAGACACAGTGGTCTCATAAATCAAATGAAAAGAAGATATCGTTGGAGCCCAGTTTAAGGAAAACTTTTGATCAGGGAAGAGGTGGAAAGAAAATGCAACTTACCACATGCAATAAATGTGGGAAGAAGCATCCGGGAAACTGCTTGGCCAGAAGTGGAAAGTGCTAAAAGTGCGGAAGAGGAGGAAATATTGCTCTGAATTGTCGTAGTGAGGTGAAGCCTCAACTCCCCAACACTAATGACAGAGGAAAGATGGTTCTGGCCTTACCCAAAGTCCATTTCTTCAAGTGTGGACAGCTTGGGCATTATGCTAATCTTTGTCGAAATCCAAGGGTAGTGGAGGGGAATCAGCATCAACCTCAGAAAAGGCCAGGGGAGCAAGGTCGTGCTTTTTCTATCACAACAACTGAAGTTGAAGCTCCAAATGATGTGGTAGCAGGTACTGTTGTTGTCCTCTCAAAACTAGCAACTACTTTGTTTGATTCTGGTTCTACGCATTCCTTTATTTCCTCCAAGTTTGCAATGAATATAGAATCAATCCCATAATTGCTTGAGTTAGAGTTGTCAGTAAAGACTCCAAGTGGGATTATCCATGCATCAATAGTGTTTAGACACTCTTGTGTTTACTTTAGTGAGCACAATATTATCCCAAATCTAGTAGTCATTCCCATGTTGGAATTCGACGTTATACTAGGGATGGACTGGCTCTCAAATTATAATGCTAAGATCAAATGAAGAAGTAAGGAAATCTCAATAGTCTTGAATAAACAACCTACAGTTATCTTCCAAGGAGAAATATCCCGAAATTATCCCTATCTAGAAGCACCTCCTATAGCTTTATTTATAGAGTTAATCGGTGATGATGAAGAAGAAAAAGGGAGCATACCAATAGAAGATGTTCCAATTGTTCAGGAATACATGGATGTATTTCCTGAGGAGTTACCTGGACCTCCCCCCGAAAGAGAGGTAGAGTTCTCCATTAAACTCATACCTGGGACTCAACCGATATCAAATACTCCATATATAATGGAAAATGTGGAGCTAGAAGAGTTAAAGAAACAACTCCAAGACTTGTTGGAGACGGGGTTTATCCGTCCGAGTGTGTCTCTCTGGGGAGCACCAGTTCTCTTTGTGAAGAAGAAGGATGGATCAATGCGGCTATGCATTGATTATAGATAACTGAATGGGGTCACAGCGAAGAACAAATACCCTCTTCCAAGAACTGATGATTTATTTGACCAACTTCGTGGGGCTCAATTATTCTCCAAGATTGACCTTCGATCTGGTTATCATCAACTGAGGGCGAAGAAGGAAGATATTCCAAAGACTGCCTTCTGATCAAGATATGGGCATTATGAGTTTACTGTTATTCCCTTTGGCTTGACTAATGCTCCTGTTATTTTCATGGATTGGATGTATAGACTCTTTAAGGACTACCTTGATAACTTTGTGGTAGTCTTTATTGATGATATTTTGATATATTCAAAAAGTCATGAGGATCATGAAGATCATCTGAGGGTTATTTTGAAAACTCTGCGGAAGGAGAGGCTCTATGGAAAGTTCAGCAACTATGAGTTTTGGTTACAAAAAGTGGCTTTCATGGGGCACATCGTAACCAATGAAGGAATCTCGATTGACCTTGCAAAGACAATGGTTGTGGAGGAGTGGCCTCAACCCACAACAGTAACTAAGATTCGTAGATTCCTTGGTTTAGCGGGATATTATAGGAGGTTTGTGAAAAACTTTTCACAGCTTTCTAATCCACTAACCAAGTTGACTCGAAAAGGGGTTAAGTTCATCTGGACAAAGGAATGCGAGGAAATTTTCCAAGAGCTGAAGAAGATATTGGTTACTGCACATGTGTTAACACTACCCTCTATCGGAGAAGGATTCATTATTTTTAACGATGCATCTCTGAAAGGGCTTCGGTGCGTCCTCATGCAAAATGATAAGTTAATTTCTTATGCATCTCGACAGTTAAAGATTCATGAGAAGAATTATCCTACGCATGATCTAGAGCTGGAGGTAGTTGTTTTTTCTCTAAAGATATGGAGGCACTATCATTATGGGAAGAAATGTGATATATACACTGACCACCAAAGTCTAAACAATATTTTCACACAGAAAGAATTTAACATGAGACAAAGGATATGGTTGGAGCTTATTAAAGACTATGATTGTTCAATTCATTATCACCCTGGAAGAGAAAATAATGTCGCGGATGCGTTAAGCAGGAAAGACCTTGTTGTTCTGGCAACAATGAGGATCCTAGGAGATCCCTTGATTAAAGATCTAGTAAAACTGGACATGGGGATTATAAGGAAACGAACATCATCAACCCTATCCCAAATGATTTCTCAAACATCATTACTAGAGAAGATCAAGAAGGCTCAAAAAGAAGATACTTTGCTGCATGAGAATTTGGAGGCTGTAAAAGATGGGAAGTTCCCTGATTTCAATATTGATCAAGAAGGTGCATTGAAATTTCGTACAAGACTATGTGTTCCATCTATTCCGGAGATAAATAAAGAACTGATGGATGAAGCTCATAGCTCTACTTTCTCTATACATCCGGGAAGCACTAAGATGTATAGAGACCTTCGTGATCATTATTGGTGGGATAACATGAAGAGGGAGATTGCTGATTACATTACAAGGTTCCTGGTGTGTCAGCAAGTAAAGGCAGAATGACAACTTCTGAAGGGGGTATTACAACCGCTACCCATACCAGTATGGAAGTGGGATAATATCTCTATGGACATTGTAACTTGTCTCCTGAAAACATCCAAAGGAAACAATGCGATATGGGTTATTGTGGACCGTCTCACCGAGACAACCCATTTTATCTCTATTCGGGAAGATTTCTCTCTAGATCAACTTGCCAAGATATACGTGAAGGAAGTGGTAAGGCTTCATGGGGTACCACTACCCATCGTGTCTGATCGTGACCCATGATTCACATCAAAATTATAGAGAAGTCTTCAACATGCTCTGAATACTGAATTAAATTTTAGTACGGCCTATCATCCTCAAACTAATGGCCAATCTGAAAGGACTATTCAGACACTTGAAGACATGCTGAGATTATGATCAATGTAATTTAATGGTGGATGGGATCAACACCTCCCATTAGTTGAGTTCTCCTATAACAACAACTTCCATTTGAGTATTCAGATGGCACCCTATGAAGCTCTGTATGGAAAGCGATGTAGAACTCCTACTTGTTGGGATGAAACTGGTGAGAGAAAGCTTCTTGGGCATGATCTTGTGTAAGAGATGACAGAACAGGTTCATGCCATCCAACAACACATAAAGGCTGCTCAGAGTCGACAGAAGAGCTATGATGAAAATCGTCTAAGGGACTTGGAGTTTGGTGTTGGTGACAAAGTCCTCCTTCGAATTTCTCCCTGGAAGAGAGTCATGCGGTTTGGGAAGAAAAGGAATTTCAGCCCAAGGTACATTGGCCCCTATGAAATCCTTGATCGCATAGGAGCTGTGGGCTACCGTCTAGCACTTCCACCGAACCTAGATCAAGTTCACAATGTCTTCCATGTATCTCTCTTGAGGAAGTATATACCCTACCCTTCGCATGTACTGAACCCAGAGGTGGTACAACTGGAACATGACCTCTCTTATGAGGAGCAGCCAGTGGAGATCTTGGACCGTAGAGACAAGGTTCTACGAAACAAGACTACCCACCTTGTGAAGGTGTTGTTGAGGAATCATAAATATGAAGAAACGACTTGGGAGCCTGAGGAAACAATGAAGCAAAAGTACCCTCACCTTTTCGACTAGGCCTCGTGTATAAATTCCGGGGACGAAATTTCTTAAGGGGGGAAGAATGTAACGACCCACTCTTTTTGGGTAGTATATTAACTTACTCTTAATGATTTAATAAGATGTTAATGGTTAATGCAGAAATAGGAGTTGATGCCTTAATCCAGTAGACTCGAACCTTATGAAGCCCACTTATCAGAGCTTGGGAAGGAGGTAGCATCTGTGGGCTTCGCTTTGGACCAAGCCCAAGCTGAACTCCAGCGTGACAAGCTTGAACGGAAATGCCTACGGGAGAAGTTCAAGTTAGTAGAGATTACTACTAGGGAAATGTTATCTGAGCCTCCCTCAGATTCACTCACCATAGCACACCTTACACTTTGTTCATATGTCGGTGTTATAAGGGGTTATGTGATGAGACCCTAGCTTTTTTGTGTAATACTTTGGGATGAATGAATTAAGATTTCTTCTTTTAGTGATGTTTGTGAAATTTCAAATGTCCGGATAATTTTAGGATGTATTTTATTGATGAATTTTGAAAAAAAAGATATTTTAAAATATTTATGTAAACCCTAAATAAATAATGATGTGTAATGATTTTCAAAAAATGGCCTTCTAAAAAAGTGTTCAATAAGGAATTTGGAGTCTTTTAAGATCAACTTAATTTTTGATGAATAGTAAATTATGAATAGTGATTTTACGATTAGGATTAGTAATGTGACCAAATGGATTAGTAATTTCACTCAAAGAAAGTTTTAATATAATTTAGACACCCAGATTAAGTAATGTGATTCAATAAAATGGGTAAATAACAGTTTCATAAATTATTAGCCAAGTATTAGTTTTTTTGAGTGAATAGTATTTTTTAATTAAATACTTAATTAAAAATAATTAGAAAATTATTTTTATAAAAAGGAATTTATTTTTGAACTCAGAGCATCGATATTATGATATGGTAATTTTTGGGGATTTTTATGAAAAAAATGAATTCTCGATGAATATTGTTTTTATTTAAAAATTAAATTAAAAATATTTAGAAAATTATTTTTATAAAATAGAGTTCATAAATGTAATTAGAGCATCGATATTTGGTTAAGGTGAAATTTTGGGATTTTTTTGAGAAAGATGAATTTTTCAGTGAATAGTAAAAATGCAGTTTTAGGGTTTCGGTATGTTTAATGACATCATAATTGTGTCATGATGATGTCATGAGATATTTTAAGGGTTTTCCGGCCAAGGGTGATGAATTATTGTTTTGGGGGCCCCATGTGGCCTAACTCCATGGTAAATTCCAAGGGAGAGCACATGGTTTTGAGAAAAGCACTTGTGAGATGTCCCTTGGCCATTAATGCCTTGTCCCCTCACTTTCCCTATAAATACCCACCCTTTCCTCCTTTATTTTACACTCCCAACTCTCCCCCAAAGAATTTATGGTCTCCTTACCTCCTGAGGAGTCCTCCCATGGTGCCCTGAATCCCTCAAGGTCCAAGCCATTGAGTTTTAAGAGTTACGTCTTAAGGTAAGGGATCCGACCTCTCTCTTTCTTTTCATGTAATCTCTTTTATGTCATTCCTTTTATTCTCCATGTTCTTATGTGATAGGATGTTCTTTTATATTCTTCATACTTCCCTTTTCTTGTTTATATTATGAGAGATCCCCTCTTACTCTCATAATTTCATTTTATGAAAGTTTAAGTGACGTCGTTAGGCTGCCGAATTTTTAAGGGATTCTTTCACCCTTCTCATTTTTCAAGTTTGATTTTCATGTCAAGTCTTTCAAGTAAATTTTTATTATGTTGGGGTATGATGTCTATATCTATCATACTGATCTCTTATGATCATATTATGAGAGACCCTATTTGATCTTGTCAAATCTTTTTTTTATTCAAGTTTAAGTGACGCCGTTAGGCTGCCGAATTTTCATAAGAGAAATCTTATTTTTGTCTCACTTCCATGGTTTTCATTTCATATGGTATATCTTTAAAATTTCATTACCATGTTCTTAAATCCCTTAAATTCTGTCCCCCTACTGTTTTATGAATCATTTATGAGTGGGTGACCATTGTTCCCTCTCTTTTCATTGTTTTCTAAATCCTTCTAACATAGCCGGTATGCTGCAGAATTTTCGTCTAAAAATGCCTCTCTCTTTTCTCAAAATTATTTTATGTTATAAAGTGAATACTCAAAGCTGTTATTTCTACAAGGGTATTCACATATATGTCAAAATTTTCTATTAGAAATTCTGGGATTTACATACATGAAACCCACTTCCCCTTTCCGTGGTTTTAAAGTGACATAAAGGTCATGTCTTTAAAGCAGTTTTTGAAACGTTATGATTATAAAATGAAACCCATTTATTTTATGCTATATGGGTTGTTTATGAAATGATTGATGATGATATATGTGGCTCACATGATAATAAATACATGTCAAGGGTGCGCCCAGATAGCGCTCCAATGCATTGGGTAAAGACTTAATCTCTAGAGATGACTTTTTAGACTGATACCTTGGTGAATAACCTTGGTAATTTTTAATGACACCTTGGGGATGAAACTTGGTGAAACAAAATGATTGTCAATATTGAATGTTGTAGCCACATCTTCAAGTTATGATTTTTTTTATTATGATGTATCTCATGATTTCTTTCTCATGCCTTAAAGTTCTTTTCATGTCCTTATTGAAGTATCTCATGTTCACATGCAAAATGCTTCTCTTGTTTCCCTTACTGGGCCTTCTACTCACCATTTATTTTGATGTATGTCCCCAAGTTATCTGATGCAGTAATGAACCTAGGATGAACATAAGGAGAAGCCTTTAAAGTGTTTAAGAAGAATGTTTTATGTTCTTTTCATGTATTATGTTCCTTGTTTTCAAGACACTAAACCTTAGAGATCCTCAGTTCCGTGTAATGAAATGAAAGTTTTGTTATAAAAAGATTGGATGCTATAGCACGTCATCGACTGGGGTGAGCTAGACATCATGTATGGAGTGACCATTTCCTAGTACCCGGTGGAGATCGAGGATCAGCAAGAGAGGATCCTTCATGGGGGATCGATTCCCTTGGTGCGCGTCTGGTGGCAGCACGTGAATCTTCAGGAGAGCACGTGGGAGCGGGAGGCCCAGATTCGGGCCCAGTAACCACATCTTTTTTAGTAGTCATTGTTTTGGCTTTTCGGGGATGTAAATACCCATGGTGGGGAGAATGTAATGTCTCATATTTTTTGTTTATTATTTTTAAAAATTATATGGAATTACATTGAGACTCGGCGCGAAGAATGAACATCATTCCAAGGTCCAGTGAGCCCGGAATGGTGGTTTGACCCTTTTTAGTTAAGTGAGTCAGCACTTGTGCGCGGTTGTGGCAGTTTCCAAAAAGATGCCTGGATTAAAAATCTGAGTGCACAGTTGCGTCCGGGATGACGACTTTACCCAAGAATGGGCCTAACCTTGACCAGCGCAGGTTGAGGTAGAATGTTAATTTTCGAAAGTTTTAAGTAAAATAAAATAAAATAAATTAACATGTTTATTTTATTAAGTAAACATCCGCTGCAGCACAGCAACGGCGCAACTTTTTCCTAAATTAATGGCAGGTCATAATGACTTCTAAGTGGTAATTTGACGTCATTAATACAATCGCGTAATTAAATGCGAACATGTTTCCCTATCTTATGGGTTAAGCAACTTTGGATTGTTGGAAACGTTTGATAAGAACCTCTGCTGAATCCGTGATACATTGGAGAGAATTCTGGGCGATGAACGACGATGGATTGAAATCGAGGATCACTGCATCGACGTTGAAGGATCTTGACGGCAACGACAGCGCAACGCCTTTAACAGCGATCGATCCTTCGAAAGGTAGGGGTTTGTTATTTCAGTTTATTTTCCCCATTTTTTGAGTTTAAATGATGAACGCGGATCAACCACAAACAAGTTGATCCGCGAATTCGTACATTCTGGTCGGAGGGTTTTCTTTGGGATGATATTAGGGGAATTAATCCTTGCTTTTAATTATGTTGATCTTTGCTCCGTTTAAACCTATTAATGGTAGCGAATCAATTCTGTGACGAACAACGGTAGAGGTTCGTTCCTCGATTTGTTTATTGGATTTCTTCCCCCATTCATTTCTTGAGCGTTCATCGCAGGGAGATGAACAACAGATCGTTGCACATTCATTCCGCGACGCAACGATCCCAAATCAATGGTTCAACACCACAACGGCCTTGCGAAGGTGCAGCGATGATGGTGGACGATGAATCGGACAAGATCGGGAAAGGGTGTTCTTCAAGCATTCTTCATGCTGGAAGATCAAAACACGTTTTCGGAGCCGATCAGAGGTCCAAAAACACCAGAAGCAGCCTCGTGGTGACAGGGATACCAAAACCCGATGGTTTCTTGGTGATCGGGCAGCTGGATTGATGAACGGATCATCACCGGAGGCGTGACGGTGAAGGTCTGTGTTTCTGGAAATTTCCAGGACACATGGCGTGTACTTCCGAAGAACACGCCGTGTAGTACTGGCAGTAGGAGCTAGAGTTTCGGGGTCATAGAGAAATCAAACAGCGTGTGACCTTGGTCACACGACGTGTTGATATTTCCCCGAAGCTCGATGTGTATTTGGGGAATACACGGACATAGGAGGATCTACACGGCTTCAGGCGACACGACGTGTACAGCTTGGCAGAGGCAGCTACGTGGAGCTCGGCGTGTATCTCGAGGATACACGGGCACGGGATGGATTACATGACTGTGTACTCCGTCACACGACAAGGCAGGGCCAGTAATGCGGGTCACCCCGTGTGGTGATTACATGGGTTGGAGTACACGGGTTCATGACCGTGTACGGGAAAATGGACAGAGTACATGGAGCCAACCCCAGTTACACAAACATGGTGTGTACAAAGCACTACAGGTCGTGTACTTAGTTTTTCCTACATGACCAGCCTATGACACCGGTCATTGTACATGGGCAGTACCCAGGGTCATACAACATGGTGTGTATCTTTTCTACACACCGTGTACTTTTTGGAAAGCGGCATGGTCCTTTTGTTCATCGTTCCATAGAAATCATTCGTTTGGATTAGTTCCCCTTCTTCTCGTTCCCCTGAAGGTCAGGCATCATTTCCTTCTATATGAGTATAATCCCTTTAGCCGGACATTTTGTGATAGAGTTGGCATCCCTCCAAGAGGGCCGGAGAGAGATCCTCTATCCATTCATGACCATAGGTAGAGTCAGGAATCGACGTGACCAACTCTATTGGGTGTTGATCCTCTACCTAGATGGTATATCACCTAACTGGTGAATCCAGATGATTCGTGGTATCTGCCATGGCCCAGGTAGTGATCCTCATCTATGTATCATGATATTTCCCACTCAGGAGTGTGTCTCCCGTAATGAGTTCTTCTATCTATCGTAACCTTCCCACTCAAGAGTGTGTCTACCGTAATGAGTGAAGATACCTCTCGTGATGGTTCCTGATGAATAGAACATCTCGGATAGACGTCATCAGAGATTTAAGACTCATGGAGTGTGTTCTCCCAGAACGAGTGCATCACGAAATCTTCGAACAGAATCCCTAACGAGGGTATGCGGTCGTTTGACTTGTCTCTAGACTACGTTCTAGTTTTTGAGAATATCTGGTTTGTTCTATATGTTCTGTAGACATACATTGTGCATAGCAGACTATACCATTACTTTGTGTACTTCTTTCTGGTTTTCGGGGTCCTCTACTGAGTATTGTTATACTCACCCCTATACGACCTTTGCCTGCATTCCTGGTGTCTTCTGCAGATGATCATCCTTTTGAAAGAGTCCAGGGTGGACCAGGACAGGACCGGGCTTTCAAAGTTCCCTACAGGCCGGGGTGTTCCTACGACTATGAGCAGCAGTCCATGTACCTTTGTTTTCTTATAGGTTGGACTTTTCAGTTTTCAAACTCTTGTTGGTTTGTTTTTGGTGGGCTTGTATTCTAGCCCAGTTTAATTTTTAGAACTCTACCTTTCTTCGTACTCTGTTGGTTGGGTTTAGTTGTATGCATTCATTTTTCTTCCTTAGTGTTTTACATTTCAGCATTTGTGGGCTTGGAGATGTGTGTGTGTGTACAGGTACTTAAGAAATTCCTCCCATTATAGAGATATTCCTTCTCGGTGCTAGTCACTAGCCCCTAGTCTATTGGAGGCGGGCTTGGAGAGTCACGACGTGGGCCTCACTAGGACGGGTCGTGACATGCAGTGCCTATTCAAGAACATTTATAGGCGTTGAATATCCTAGCACATCCCATCAAGAGACAACAACAAAAAAAATCACACTCATCCAAATAAAATAAGAGATCAGGGTCACCTAATGTTTGAGTAATGGATTAATAAATCATACTCCTTCTAGAATGATCAGGTTCCAAGTTATTTCCTTATATTCATGGAAAATAACATACTCAAGCTACTAAATCAATGTAACCCTAACAAGGTCCACCTCATTGATAAAAAAACTACATCCCTTTCCATAGAAGGTCGAGTCACAATATCCTTTATTTATTCGTCTAAAAATATTTTATCAAATTAATTATTTATTATAGAAAAGTGATGTTGTAAAATTTCCCAACATAGGTGAATTTTGTAACCATCTCCCATCCAAATGAAGTGGGTGACTGACATGATTTTCTAACCATTAATAGATATAATATTTATTTTTGTGTGGATCTTTATATAGTTGACTAGACATAAATTATAGATTCAGAAATCAATAATGTTCCTATAACCCATTGATTAAATGTCAAATACACCTCATGGAGGTGGACAAAATCATCAGACATAGAAAAAAGATAGAAGATGAAGAGTCATATTCACCTCCCACACAATCTATGACTATTTATGACTTCATTCCTTATATATTATTAAAAGGGGAACCCTCCCAAATAGATAGTTATTTCCTCAGATGAGTAGATCATTTATCGTTCTATAAAAATGATCACTTAATAGACCCCTTCCCTGATGGTGAGTTTGAGGCTGAGGATGCATGAGCTGAGAATATAGGTGAATGTACAGCTATGGTAAACCCCAATATTTTTTCCACACCCATACATAGTATATTTATGTTACTGCAATGTTTGGGAGAGCACGCCATCAAGCCAAACAGAAGCATTGAGATGCATCACAGCCCTACAATAATCATCCATGCCCAATCATCTTAGACTACCATCTTGTGGTGGTGTGATTGTCGTATCATCCCACCTAAAGGGGAAGACTTATGTGACCCACACCACACCTACAATATTCTCTATTTACCTATACTCATGAACTGGTCTCTAACTCCTCAAAAAACATAACTCCTGAGCCACATAATAAGGATGAATCATATATTTGAATGTGTAGACCTATAAAACAAAATTATGACATTTAAAAATAGTTGAAATTTGTCCCAACCAAACTCTCAATCCTCTATGCACATCATATTTCAAAATAACATAGATAGTCAATCATTAAATCCCTCCAAATCACAAAGGATTTCACGATAGAAGTCTCTACAGCTGAGGTTTATCGAGTGCAGATTATTCCATAATAATGTCATGTCCCAACCTCATTCATATAACTAGATCCGAAAGAAGTTCTCTAGAGATATATAATTCTCCTATATGTTTCAATAAAACTGAATACTGTTGACATATAAAGGTGTATAATTTAAAATGGTTCTGGGGTCAACCTCATCTCGATTTAGTCCCTTCGATTTTTTGGATATAGAAAGGGGAGTTATCTCTTACAATGATATCCATTTAAGGGTATGATAAGTGTGGTCAAAATACTCTTAGGAATTTAAAACACAAGAATTAGTTAAAGGATCACTCTTTTATCATTGAGCTCATGTTTATTTGTAATGACATGGAATATAATTTACTTCTTGGAATACCTTGTTTCCATAACCACATGGTGTAAGCTTCAACATTTTATCAATGATTGAAATAACCCTTTTAATAAGAGGTTTTCACACTAATTGTTGAAGGTTACCCCTTTGAGTCTTGTGAATCCATATATAACAAGGTGGGTTTCTACCAAAGGAAAAGAAAAAAACTAGTGGTGGACAACGATATGAAATTTGTAGAACCCAATGGATTATAATGGCCAATGATTATGTTTTACCCATAAACTTGATTTAGGTGGCATACTTAATCCAAGATTTTGTAGGATCATCTATTCCACAATGAAAGTATAATAGAACAAAACAACTCAGGAATATCTTTTTATCTTCTTTAGAAATTCAGGATGAAAATATCTCTTCCCAAGGCCACTCTTACATAAATAGTGACAAATATGCCCATAAATTACCAACCATGTATGAAAATTCCTCCATGGGATCTGAGATGGAACAAGATGATGCTGTCTTAATGAAATCCCTTTATGCATTTGAGAAATGCATCTCCACCACCATTGATAAGCTAAGGTAGGTGAATCTGGGAACAAAATAATACATGATTTGTACGTTGATTAGTTTCTTCATGCCTATTAATGAGAATGTTATGTATATATAATTTATAAATAAATATTTTTATTTGTTCTCATGTAATTATACAAAAATACTTGGGATGTAACTTGTTGTTGATACACACCATCTATTCCTACCTGATGACCATAGTGGTTTAAAGAAGGAAGCCCAGAGGATACAACCACCTCATGATACTAATGTAGAATCAATATTTTAAAAATTGATCAAATAATAATTTCAATGAAAAGTGAAATACCCAAAATGGATCACCATAATCATTCATGTAATGAAAAAGAAAGGGAAGATCAGGGTTTATATCAATTTTATAGACATTAATAAACACTAACAGAAGGATGATTTATTATTTCAAATCATATAAATTTTGATTGATGCAACTGGAAGATTCCAAGAAATTTCCTTCAAGGATATTTATTTAGGTTACAATCATATTATGGTATTCCTCACTAATTAGGAAGCCCCAACCTTTAAGGAACCTCAGGGGATCGTTTTCTCTCCGTTCATGCCTTTCTCATATTGATCTCTAGTGCTATTTACTAATGTTCTATGTAGTATATATTTTACAAATTAATAGGATTAATAGTTGAATTTTATATCGATGGCCTGGTGGTAAAATATTGATAGTGATTTGATCACCTCATGCATCATTAAAAAATATAAATTATGTTGCAGGAGTATAATTTGATGATTAATCTACTAAAGAGTAATTTTAGGGTCACATCATCAAATTTCTTTGGTTTTGTGGTATGCCACAATGACATCGAGGTCAATCCGAAAAGGACTAGTGTAATTATAGAAATGACAGCCCCTCAGAGTCTCAAAGAACCAAGGGGGATTCAAGGGAACCTCACTTATATTCATCTTTCCATAGATAACATGCATAGAAATTATCTCTCATTCACTAGGTTAATAAGGAAGGGAGTTACCGGGCAATGGGATAAGGACTGCCAAGAATCCTTTAAGAATATTATGATGTATTTGTTGCACTGATAGGTCTTGATGCCTCTGATATAAAGAAATATACATATAATATATGTTTCCACCATGAAATGGTTTCTTGGTGATATTATCACATAGAAAATTTATAAAAGGAATGAAAATAGTTTGTATTAACATATTTGAACAATACTATGTACATAGAACCAGTAGTATGAAATCAAGAAAAATATTCTTGCACTCATATCTATAGTGAAAAGGAAATGATATAACTTGTTTAGTAACAAAGTCCACATGGTCTCTCATATTTACCTTCTCATGTATATCCTCATCCTTACTATGCTAACTAAATTGTTGGCCCAATGGGATGACTTTCTTCATCAATAAGACATCCAATTCATGGCACAAAATGTACTTAAATGTAAGGACTTGGCTGATTTCTTTGTGGAAATTCCCACCCTAGAAAGAAGGATAGTGAACAATGAACATTCAGAAAAAGTTTTTTCTATGACCATGACACTCCATGAACATTGTAGATATATTTTGATGGTGCATACAGAGGTCCTATAAGTAAGAAGATGGAAAACATGATGTTAAATCGAGTTGGTCTAGGGATTGTATTTCTTTCCCCATTTGAGGAAATTTTCTCTACTCCATTTCAATGCTCAAAGGTTGTACATATTATGAGGAAAAATACCTAGTCCTAATTACTATTTATGAACATGACCTATGGCTACAGATATCATACCTAAACATCGAAAAGGATTCAAAGCTAGTGATCAAACAAATCGGCGATGAATATTCCATCTAGATAGAAGAATTGGACCCTCTCATCAGCTACATCCAATGACTAATGGAAGAGTTCCATTTTGAACCAACATTTTTTCATTTACCTTGATTATAAAAATCTCATACTGACACACATGGTAATATAAACATTGTTCTATCCAACCCCAATCAGGACACCAAAGGATGGTATCATCAACCATTATCTATGAAATTGAGGAAATAAATCATATAAACATGGCCCTAGAGTGTGATGAACTAATATACACCCATGGATGGATGAATCATATATTCTATTACACCCAAAATGATACCTTCTAGTTTGTTCAACAAATAAAATAAATAGATATGATTTTGATAAAAAAGAATTACCTATATCGATGTTCCAAATAAGAAAAAAACCCTATAAAATGAGGCATATATGTATTACACATCATAAATATATTCATAGGAGATATTCCTGGTATCATAGATGAAGTAGATGAATGCTCTTATGGTGAAAATTGGTCCTGATCCATACTCTCTAATAAAATAACGAAACTTGGTTACTATAGAAATATAATGATACATGACAATGTAGAATTCACCATGAAATTTCATGTAGGTCAGCTTCATGAAAACATCACCCATCAACCCACAAAATTTATACCAATAGATATATATTCATAGTCCTTTTTCATATGGGATGTGGATGTTGTGGGACATATCACATATCCTTAGCTAGGAAGTTTAAGTATATACATACATCTACAAATTACTTTTCAAAATAATCTATGGTAATACCCCATATGGATATCGGGATGAATAATATTATTTATTTTTTAAAGTCTAGTATCAATACTAGATTCAAAGTCCCCCACTTGTTATTGATATAATACAGAACTAAATTAGGTTTTATTGAGTTGTATAAACTATAGAAATAGTATAACATCCAACTCAACCATTCATTCCACTTTCATTTAGTGGAAAATGGTAAAATAGAGGCCTTCAATAAGATTCTATTGAATATACCCCTGATAACGGGGGACAAGAATAATAATTCTTGGCCAGACACAACACTTCATCATTTATGGGCATACCATACCACCACATGCATGGCCACATAATAAAACCCATAATCATTGGTCTAGGGAACTAAGTAATTAATTCCCATAGAATTAAAACATCCCACTTTTGAAATAACTATCTACTATAAACACTCATATGATCATGAATCCTAAAAGTGGTTTGATGAGTTTGAATTTCTCAATAATAAAAATATGTGTACACTACACAACTATGAAGTTCATCAGAATTGTATCACAAGAGCCTTAAATAAAAAGGTTAACCTACGCTCAATCCTGTAAGGACAACTAGTATTGGATCTCACAATCCCAATCATACAATGGATGAACTTCCAAAGAAGGATCTCAAATGGGATGGTCCTTACTTCATACATAATTTTAATTATAATGAATCCTTATCATTGGTCATAATGAATGGGCAACGTGTTATTCACCCAACAATAGAAGGTTTCTAAAAATTTACCTTGTCTAGCTTTTAAAAAGAAATTTTCATCCTAGTCACATGACATTAAACTACACGATTCATCCTAGTTTCATAATGGAAAAGTTTACAATAAGACATGGTGATAAGACTTTAAAAAACACATATTTCATGGTCTTAGTGGTATGAACTAAAACTATAAGAAATCATTCTTCATTTCCACATGTTTCTAAACTCCAAAGAGAGATATTTGTTAAATTCCCCTAAAACGCATGACCTGTATCATCTCGATCACAAGAAATTAAAATATATAACAACTTCATTAGAATATGATTTTAGAATATATCTATACCATATGTTCCAAGCATGGGATACCTTGGTTAGCCATCTCAAGAAGACACATGACAAAAACAGAATCAGATTATCCTGAGATAACTTCCCAAATTCATGGATTGTTTTTACGGGGATCCATTCATTCGTTCTCATGTTAGGTAACCTGCATATTTACCATGCGACATTAAACAGAATGGTTTCATCGAAGTATGCCTGGATTTATTCTCATCCCAATGAGATATTTAGAGATGCATAGATCCTATATCATGGCCCATCCACTAAATGATACAAAGTCCCCCTATCGTTTCTTATAATCACATATATGTAGTGAAAGAAACTTATTCCATTCCTTTTTTCACCCACTGGCCATAGATCACATGGGATTAGGAATTTTGATAAGAGATTACCCACATAATTGAGACATATCAATTCATGTGATGGTTAGAATGGTCTAGTATTCATAAAATTAAAAGGGACACCAGATGTCCATACCGCATGAATTTAATGTACATGGTGAATTTCTCTTGAATGATATAAAACTACACATTACTATGTCCCTTAATCAAGAGGACCCTTATCTTTGGTATTGAAATCCCACCCCATTTCCACTAAAGATCTACATTTCCATTGATTCCATCCATCAAAAGATATGTAATGACTCCTAGATCTCTAATCATAGGTCCATCTGCAATAATAAACTGGAAAAATCACCCCCAATATATGGTTTAAAACATCAATGAGAGTTTCATATTCAAGAACTTTGTTTATATTGATTCCTACCATCATAGTATATATATCGAAACCTATATATTCAACCCTAGGTACACCTGCAATAATAAATGGGAAACATCCCCCATCTATATATAGTTCAGACCTTTGTGGAAAGTTTCTCATCCAAGAACTACATATGGATTGATTCCTTAAATCATAGGATATGTAGTGACACTCGGGTCTCCAATAATGGGTACAGATATAATGATCAATAGGAAAATGATACCTATGAAAATTATTCATGCCAACCTAGAGGGTTTTCCAATCATGAACTACATGTTTCTTTATTCCTAACATTGCAACATACAAGGCGACACCCAAATCTCCAATCCTGGATCCAGCCACAATAATCAACAGGGAAAATTCCCCCTGCATATGGTTTAAAATTTCATTGATATATTCCCATGAATGAATTATGTCTAGATTGATTATTTTCATCATATGATATCTAGTGACACTTGGATCTCCGATCATGGGTCCATCTACAATATTCAATGGGAAGAATGCCCTATTGTTGATATAGGTCACACCTGGATAGAGTGTTTCCCGTCAAAAAAATACTCATGTCATGATTCAAACCACCAAAAGATACATAGTGATACCCAAATCAATAATCTTGGGTCCAGAACCAACAATTAATTTGAAAATACAACATCTCTGTATGATTTAAACCAATGTAGAGATTTGTTTTATTCATAAACAACCACTGGCTTGATTCCTACCATAACATGATACATACTGACACTCAGATATTGTAACACCCCATGATTTCATAGTGTGTTATTTCTTCAAAATAATTCAATAACTTGCACTACACACAACACCAAGTTAAAGCACACCATGACTTACCAAACAAGCCGTTCAAAAGAGGTTATGAATAGTATTAACTAAATTTTAAACATTATATAATCCTTATAATTTTAGAATCCATATTATGAGTTTCTTAGACATAATGTAAGAACAAATTCCTTTTTTTCCGATCAATGAAGTATTTTTCAAAAATGCACTTTTACCAACTTTAATAGTGATTCCTTTTTAAATCCAATATTTTAAACTTTTATATATTCAATTTGACTAAATAAATTTATTCTTTATAATGGGGACAAAAAAAATTTAAAATCTTACACCCCAAGATTCTACGATACGCTTCTCTTTGAATAATGTGATAGCGTGTGTTGTATGCAACATCGAGTTCTAACACACCACAACCAATCAAACTAGCCGTTATGAATAGTAATACCTACTTTTTGAAATTTTATAAATTCTATCTCTGAAAATGGACTTCATTTTTGGATTCGGAATATCGAAATTATCCTAGGGTGAAATTTTGGCACATTTCGGATAACTTTCATATTTTGATGAATAGTGAAAATTACTAAATTTTAATTAAAAACTACTTTTTAATCAAAATAATTAATATTGATAAATAATGAATTTGAGTGTTTTTAAAGTATATTTATAATATAGTTTTACCATTTAATTCAATTTTTGTCATTCGACATAATTTCACAATTAAACCGGATATAAACAAGTGCCAATCTTTTGATAGTTATTATCTATTAAAAACACGCTTTTTGTTTTAACAACTGAAACAAATTTTATATTAATTTCTGCCACTTCTGTGTTTTGAATTTGGAAAAATGGATTCCATAATTGGAATCAGGTTGTTCAAATTGTGTAAATAGGGAACTTTTATTTTCAGACATTTTGAATAATTACTTCGGTAAATATTTTATTTACCATGGTTAAAGGGGAAATCCGGTAAATAAGGGTTAACAAAATAATATTATAATCATAAAAAATTACCCTAAAACATGTACTAACCTTATTGGTTGATACATGTCCGACCATGGTCATCTTTGGGTCGATTTTCGGACCCAATGGAGCCACTTGTAAGTGATAATGACACTTTATATTAATTAAGTTTAAATGAATATAAAAATGACACAAGCATATATCATTAAGAAAAACAATTTTTACATAGGGTTATATATGTTGGATTTTCGACTATAAATATTCCTTAGAGAGATCAATAGATTTCCTACATAATTATATTTTACTTATAATTTTTAGACATTAAATAATGTAACTTATTTATGACACAATGGTGATTAAATAATTATCATAATAGTGAAAAATTAAAATAATTGATATTATAAATACCCAAATAAATATAATTGGAGACTTTTATTGATTTAAAATAATTGTATATATTAATATGAAATATTATTATTTATTTAATTGGCTTTTTTCGAAGTAATAATTCTGTTATGAGTTTCACAAAAATCAATTATTGAATAGTGTCAAAATTGACATAAAAGAGTTTTTAAAACAAATATTATATTATTAATTGATTTTAAATTTCTAAAAATCTAAGGGTCGGCCCAGAGGATTATATCATGATAGCTGTATCATTAATGGACCACTTAGGGGTCTCTTGGATGTATATAGTATGTTTATTAACCATATAATATAAAAATACAAAGAGACATTGTAAAAGTGAAACTAAATAACTAAGAGTTAATACTTAATGATAAGGTTAATATAGTAACCCAAACCTTTCTAAATTATATTGGTTGAGTATTTTTCGACCCATACCCAACATAACCTTTAAATAATCCAATTTTAATCCATTAGAAATCGAATATGAATTTATTATAAAATATTATTTCTAGCTTTTCCAAAGGTTCCCCTCACCCCTCTTATAAAAGGGCACTCCTCCTTCTCATTAATTTACATCTTCAAATACTTTTGGTTAGTCCATACTCTTCCCAAATACTCTATAAACTTCCCTAAATACATCCTAGAGTCCTTACTTTAGTCAAAAAGCCAACCTAAGGATCCCTTTTGATCAAATGAAAAGGAAGAACCCAAAGAAGAGGTAATGATTTCACCACCCTTTTTCAAGTTCCTTTCTCCTTCCACTTCTTCTTTCATTGTTATTAACATGATAAAATAATAACTAAAGTATATTATATATACATTAATGTTATTATAAACATTTTACAACCATATTTTATTATTCTATCCATCCTTTGAATAACATTTCACCATACGTGCGTACGTACGGCTTACCGTCTCCACGTCGTGGTGTAATTGTTATTCAATAAATTATTATTTGGATGGGTATAATAATGATGTGTAATTCATGTAAATAATAAATATAACATGATAATTATTCTTTATATATGATATACCATCCAATTATATATTATTTTAATATCAAAATAATGATATTGTCGCTCGTGCGTACGTACGGACTACCGTCTCGACGAACGCGATTAGATTCATTCTCTATCATATCCATTCAAGTATAATTATCATTTGATGATTTGAAAATAATGTTTGAGGACATTATATAATTATGGATATGAATAAGATACAACCTATCCATGTCAACCATGGCTTACGTAACAAAACATATAAAAGAAAACGAGTAAGTTAACACCCGAAACAACGATAATTCTAAGATATTATTAACAAAGCACTATTAAAAGATCATATATGATATCATATGAATGTATATGATTCTTTTATAATTTAATAACAATTATTTCACCATTATAAAAGAGTTTAAACTACCCCCAACCAAGGAAAAGTACAAGGTAAGGGTTTATTTCACAATCTCTTCATTATCCGAGGTTGTTTGTACGTGATTATCTACTGGGATCTCTTTATCATCCACATCCATGTTCTTAAAAAATGTATTTAAAAACATTTTTACTATTTACTAGAAAATTGGTTAAAGTCATTTATACCCTTATTTTTTTTTAAAGTAATCTTTCCGTTGTTTTCCAAAAAAGGTACTTTTTTAACCTTTTCGACAAATTTAAGGTAAGAATGTCTTTTTAATCTTATACGGTGGGTGCGGTTATTTTCCGCCATTATAAAATCGCTGAAGCGTCCCTTACAATATTATAAGAATATTTTCAAAGTAAATGTTTTATTTTATAATTGTGAGAATTTTAAATGATTTCAAAGTGAATATTTTAAGAATTTGTGAAAGGTTCTCTTTATCAAGATCATAATTTTAAATGTTTTAAAGATTTATCTTTCTAAATATTTTTACTTAATGTCCATGTTTTCAAAATGATTTTAAGGATTTATTTATATGGACATTAAAGTTTTAAAATTAAAACTCCTTTTAAAAGTTTTAAAGTGGTATGGGATACTTTGATTCAAAAATCTCTTTTAAATTACTTCCTTTATAAATGTGTGACCTTTCAATGATTTCGATAAAAGAGATATTTCTCTCAAATAGTATTGATTTCATCTATATCAACATCCTTTGATGGAGTTTAATATTATTTCAAGTTGATTTATTATGATACAAAACTTTTGTACTGTATTGAATTTATTGTGATATGTTTTACTGTGGATGTGTTATTTTTATACCATTTATGGTTTATGGAGAAAGTATTGAAATTTCGTATGCTAGTTTTAATACTAATGTTTATGTTATTTTAAACCTTTTCATATGGGAATGCATTGGACTTAGTAAGTGACGGGTGGAGCCCTCTATAGCTCCTCGATGCATCGATAGGTCTCATGAGACAAACTAGTATCTGGACACAAGGCCTTGAAAAAATCTTATTTGTAGTCTTGGCACGAGGCCTTGGCTATGTGGTTATGATAGTCTGGCATTATCCATTCCATCATTATGAAAGTGGTTATTGATATTTCATGTGATTATTCGATTAGTAGAATATCCATGTGAATAAGTAAATGGCATTATTTCATTTTATTTTTGTCATACTATGTTTAAGTTTATGTTTAAAAGGCTTTTGTTTTAGTTATACATTGACTTAAATGTTTATGCTTATTTATGAATGTTTCTGCTATATTACTTACCCTTACAGAGCGTTTGAGCTCACCTCTTTCTATGTTTTATTTTTTCCCAAGATTCCAAGAAGTATATTGTGATTGATAAAAAGGGTTAAGACAATGGAATAATGACATTCATAAAGGATTATTAATGTTGTCTTGTATGTTATGAAGTGTAATGTAACATTCATGTATGTAATCTATTTTCCAAGACTGCTAAACTAATCGGACTTTGGAGAATTGATTCCTTGTAATCATGCCAATGTTTTCAAATAATGCACCGACTCTGGGTAACTGGGGTCGGGGCGTTACAGTTGGTATCAGAGGGATGTTTAGTACAAACCTTGGAAGCTAGATTTAGATAAACTTTGATTAGAGCACATAGACCTAAGATGGACTTTGAGGATTAGTATAGAATAACATCCTAGAATTTCGGTATTGTAGATATTTGCTGTGTTTTCTGAGCAATACATCCCTGTCTGGATACGAGCCAGTAGAGGTGGCACTAGAATAGATGTACCTAGGGGTAAAACCCGAAAACACCGCTTTGAGCTAGACTCGAACGGAAACTGGTGCATCACAAAGGGCCTTGCTACACTCTTGGTTACGACACTCCCGGGGGATATACTTAGGATAATTCTAATTTTATTTACAAACCATTATGAAGGGCTCATGAGTATATACTTACTCAAAGAAAACATTTTTTATGATTATGGATTATATCCATAAACTGTTCAATTTGCATTAGGAATTATATATTGCAATTCATAAACTGACGTAGTTTATGCTATTGTATAGAAATGGCGCCCAGTAGAAGGAATGTGAACTCCAGTAATACATATGATCCAAAGAGTAAGAAGGATCATATCTGTCATGGTATTAAGACATCATTTAGATGAGAATTAGTCTCCCACATATTATCAACATATGAAGAAATAGTATCATGTGTGGATAAGATAACTAATGAGTTTACTGAGTCCTATGGATTTGAAGGAAAGTAAGAGAAGAAAAGAATGGAAGAGAGAAAGATGGATAATGGGAAGAGGGAAAGGAAGAATTTCCCCATATGTGATAACTGTGGGAAGAAACACCCTGGAACTTCCCTGAAAGGAATGGGAGTTGTTATAAGGGTGAAGAAAAAGGGCACAAAGAACGTGACCGCAAGGGTAAGAAAATGGTTTCAAATGTACAATGCTTCATTTTCAAGGAGTTTGGACACTACGTGAACCAATTTCCCAGTCCCCAGACTATGACGCAAATGATGATATTGGATAATAATCAAGTTATGATACTACCACAGATGAAGAGGAATGATTAGAGTTCTTATGTTGATTATGTCATTCGAGTGTTGTATCAACAATTTACTTGTTATAATAATTATGGAGTATATAAGGATTGTACTGTAGTACTATTTCATTAAGGACATGAGATTGTGTGGAACAAAGAAAAGTGACTCAATAGCAGGATAAATTTTCGGAAAATATATGGTTGAGAGAATGATAAACCATAATATAGTTCTGATACCGAGGTAGTGATTTTGGAGTAATATATGATTGATTTGGATAAATTATATTGGATATTCTTGACTACCTTGAAACTGATTAATGATTTGTATATTCCATCATTGTTGGGGTTTAAAACATATTTGGATTGGAGGAGTATATCCATTATTATTTAAGGAATAAGGGATCATGAATGTAATCAATAAGGGTTTATGGTAATTCAGGATGTTGTAGTGTTATAAAAGAATACACGATGAAGGTGTTCACATGTTATTACACAGCAAAAAAGATCTTCATTTTTGGACTAAAGCATTTTGGATAGTTATAGTTTGGATTATTTTTGAATTTCCATTAAAGGACAACCCGGAGGTTGGGTGGAAACTCGTCGCATCCGGCAAGGCCGCGAGACTTGAACCCACAACCGAAGGGCGATAAGGGTGTATCACCTACCATGTCCCACGTAATGTCCGAGATTAAATAATGTGGTTTTTTTAAAAGATCTGGTAGATGAATTATAAATTCGTTTTTTGGAACCCTATACGAATAGGATAAATATAAATTTTTTTACGTTCTATTATCTTTTAGAGTGAAAGATGAGTTTGTGGTAGAAATTAGTTAAAGGATGGAACTCTACTTGTCAAGAATATATTTTTCTTCTTATCTTATTCTATGAATAAATTAATTCTTATACTATATTTAAGGAATCCAAAAACCAAAAATGTGTAATCCTAATACCTTATGTTTTGTTGAACCGATGGTATTTCAAATCATCAGAGATTGATGAATTTAAGGACCTCAACTTTACACTTCTTTGTGATTGATGACCTCAATCACTACCTATAAATATTTACAATTTTCCTCCAAATATATGTCTCAAATTCCACCAATGTTCTCCTAATCGAGATCAGAATTTGGTGGTGACCCTTTCATTTCTCTTTTCCTCATATTAAGACTAAATTTTAGTAACCCAATTTCCGATGTGGGTTTTCCCACAAAGATATTTTCTATTTTCAACCTTTTATTTTCGAAGAAAAATTTCAAATTGCGAGGATGAAATTTATTGAAGGAGGGTAGAATGTAACACCCCAAGATTTCATAGTGTGTTATTTCTTCAAAATAATTCAATAACTCGCACTACACGCAACACCGAGTTAAAGCACACCATGACTTACCAAACATGTCGTTCAAAAGAGGATATGAATAGTATTAACTAAATTTTAAACTTTATATAATCCTTATAATTTTAGAATCCATATTATGAGTTTCTTAGACATAATGTAAGAACAAATTCCTTTTTTTTCAGATAAAAGAAGTATTTTTCAAAAATGCACTTTTACCAACTTTAATAGTGATTCCTTTTTAAATCCAATATTTTAAGATTTTACATATTCAATTTGACTAAATAAATTTATTATTTAGAATGGGGACATAAAAAAAGTTTACAATGTAACACCCCAAGCTTCTATGGTACGATTCTCTTTGAATAATGTGATAGTGTGTGTTGTACGCAACATCGAGTTCTTACACACCACAACCAATCAAACTAGCTGTTATGAATAGTAATACCGACTTTTTGAAATTTTATAAATTGTATCTCTCATAATGGACTTCATTTTTGGATTCGGAATATCAAAATTTTCCTATGGAGAAATTTTGGTACTTTTCAGATAACTTTCATATTTTGATGAATAGTGAAAATTACTAAATTTTCCTTAAAAACTAATTTTTGATCGAAAAAATTAATATTGATAAATTATGAATTTTAGTGTTTTTAAAGTATATTTAGAATATATTTTACCATTTAATTCAATTTTTTTCATTGGACATAATTTCACAATTAAACCAGACATAAACAATGGTCAATCTTTTGATAGTTATTATCTCTTAAAAACACGTTTTTTATTTTAACAACGGGAATTAATTTTAAATTAATTTCTGCCACTTCTGTATTTTAAATTTGGGAAAATGGATTCCATATTTGGAATCAGGTTTTTCAAATTGTGTAAATAGGTAACTTTTATTTTTAGACATTTTGAATAATTACTTCGGTAAATATTTTATTTACAATGGTTAAAGGGTAAATCCGGTAAATAAGGGTTAAACAAATAATATTATAATAATAAACAAATTATCCTAAAACGTTTCCTAACCTTATTGGTTGATACATTTCCGACCCTGGGCATATTTGCGTCGATTTTTGGACCCCATGGAGCCACTTGTAAGTGATAATGACACTTTATATTAATTAAGTTAAAATGAATACAAAAATGACACAAGCATATATCTTTTAGCAAAACAATTTTTACATAGGGTTCTATATGTTGGATTTTCGACTATAAATATTAATTAGAAATCTAAAAATATTTTCTACATAATGATATTTTATTTATAATATTTAGACATTAAATAATTTTATTTATTTATGACACAATGATGATGCAGTAATTACCATAATAGTGAAAAATTAAAATAATTGATATTTTAAATACCCAAATAAATATAATTGGAGTCTTTTATTGAATTAAACTAATATTATATGTTAATATGACATATTAGTATTGATTTAGTTGGATTTTTTCGGAGTAATCATTCTGTTATGAGTTTTAAAAAAATCAATTATTTAATAGTGTAAAAATTGACATCAAAGAGTTTGTAAAACAAATATTATATTATTAAATGATATTAAATTCCTAAAAATCTAAGGTTTGGAAAAGATACTTATATCATGATAGGTGTATCATTAATGTACCACTTGGGGGTCTCTTGGATGTATATAGTAAGTTTATTAACCATATAATATAAAAATACAAAGAGACATTGTAAAAGTGAAACTAATTAACTAAGAATTAATACTTAATGATAAGGTTAATATAGTAACCCAAACCTGTCTAAATTCTATTGTTTGAGTGGTTTGCGACCCATACCCACCTTAAACTTCAAATAATCAACTTTGGAGCCATTAGAAACCGAATATGAATTTATTATAAAATAATATTTCTAGCTTTTCCAAAGGTGCCTCTCACCCCTCTTATAAAAGGGCACTCCTACTTCTCATTAATTCACACATTCAAAGCCTTTTGGTTCAGCCAACCTCGGCCCAAATACTCTCTAAACTTCCTTCAATACATCCAAGAGTCATTTATTTAGTCAGAAAGCCATCTTAAGGATCTCTTTTGATCAAATCAAAAGGAAGAACCCGAAGAAGAGGTAATGATTTCACCACCCTTTTTCAAGTTCCATTCTTCTTCCACTTCTTCTTTCATTGTTATTAAAATTTTAAAATAATAACTCCAGTATATTATATATACTTTGATGTTATTATAAACATTTTACAACCATATTTCAGTATTCTATCCATCCTTTGAATAACATGTCACCATACGTGCGTATGTATGACTTACCGTCTCCACGTTGTGGTGTAATTGTTATTCAATAAATTATTATTTGGATGGGTATAATAATGATGTTTAATTCCTGTAAATAATAAATATATCATGATAATTATTCTGTATATATGATATATCATCCAATTATATATTATTTTAATATCAAAAGAATGATATTGTCGCTCGTGCGTACGTACGGACTACCGTCTCCACGAGCGCGATGAGATTCATTCTCTATCGTATCCATTCAAGTATAATTATAATTTGATTATTTAAAAATAATGTTTAATGAATTGATATAATTATGGATATGAATAAGATACAACCTATCGATGACAAGCATGGCTTACGTAACAAAACATATAAAATAAAACGTGTAAGTTAACACCTGAAACAACAATAATTATAATATATTATTAAAAAACAGTATTAAAAGATCATATATGATATCATATGAACGTATATGATTCTTGTATACTTTAATAACTATTATTTCACTATTATACAGGATTTTAACCTACCCCCAACCAAGGAAAAGTACAAGGTAAGGGTTTATTTCGCAATCTCTTCATTATCCGAGGTTGTTTATACGTAATTATCTATTGGGATCTCTTTATCATCCACATCCATGTTCCATAAAAATGTATTTAGAAACATTTTTAATATTTACTAGAAAATGGGTTAAATTCATTTATACCCTTATGTGTTTTGAAAGGAATCTTTTCGTCGTTTTCCAAACAAGGTACTTTTTTAACCTTTTCAACAAATTTAAGGTAAGAATGTCTTTTTAAACTTACACAGCGGGTGCGGTTATTTTCTGCCGTTATAAAATCGGTGAAGCTTCCCTTACAAGATTATAAGAATATTTTCAAAGTAAATGTTTTATTTTATAATTATGTTACTTTTAAATAATTTCAAAATGAATATTTTAAGAATTTTTGAAAGGTACTCTTTATCAAGATCATAATTTTAAATGTTTTAAAGATTTATCTTTCTAAATATTTTTAATTAATGTCAATGTTTTCAAAATGATTTTAAGGATTTATTTATATAGACATTAATTTTTTAAAATTAAAACTCCTTTTAAAAGTTTCAAAGTGGTATGGGACACTTTTATTCAAAAATATCTTTTAAATTACTTCATTTATAAATGTGTGACTTTTCAATGATTTCAAGAAAATAGATATTTCTCTCAAATAGAATTGATTTCATCTATATCAACATCCTTTGATGGATTTTAAGATTATTTGAAGTTGATTTATTATAATACAAAACTTTTGTATTGTATTGAAGGTTTTGTGATATGTTTTACTGTGGATGTGTTATTTTTATACCATTCATGGTTCATAGAGAAAGTATTGACATTTCATATTCTAGTTTTAATATGAATGTTTATGTTATGTTTAAACCTTTTCATATGGGATTGCATTGGACTTAGTAAGTGACGGGTGGAGCCCGCTATAGCTCCTCGATGCATCGGTAGGTCTCGTGAGACAAACTAGTGTCTTGGAAGAAGGTCTTGACAAAATCTTATTACTAGTATTGGCACGAGGCCTTGGCTATGTGGTTATGATAGTCTGGAATTATGCATTCCATCATTATGAAAGTGGTTATTGATATTTCATGTGATTATTCGATTAGTAGAGTATCCATGTGAATAATTAAATTTCATTATTTCATTTTATTTTTTCCATACTATGTTGATGTTTAAATTTAAAAGGCTTTTGTTTTAGTTATACATTGGCTAAAATATTTATGCTTATTTATGAAAGTTTCCACTGTATTGCTTACCCTTACGGAGCGTTTGAGCTCACCGCTTTCTATGTTTTATTTTTTCCCAAGATTCCAAGAAGTATATTGTGATTGATATGAAGGGTTAAGACAAGGGAATAATGGCATTCATAAAGGATTATTTATGTTGTTTTTTATATTATGAAGTGTAATGTAACATTCATATATGTAATCTATTTTCCAAGACTGCTAAACTAATCGATCCTTTGGGACTTGATTCCTTGTAATCATGCCAATGAATTAAAATAATGCACCGACTCTGGGTAACTGGGGTTGGGGCGTTATAGATATCCAATCATGGGCCCATTCAAAATAATCAATGCGTAAAATAACACCTATTTATTTGGGTCAACGCTATATAGAGTTTTTCCCATCAGTGAACTATGTGTGTCTTGATTAATACCAACATAGGATACGTATTGTTGAAAAGATTCCTATACTGGGTCAAAATATAATAATCATCTAGAAAATAACCCCTCCGCACATGGGTCAGGCCTATGTTTATATTTTACCATTCAAGAACTATGTGTGTATGGATTCCAATTACCATTGGATATATAGTGACACCCATACATTTAACAATGTGTCCAACCTCAAGATAAAAATATTCCCCCTCCCTATGCATGGGTAAGACATTCACATGGAACCTTCATATAATAAATACATGTGGCTTGATTATTATTAATGTACGACACATAATGAAACTAGGATCTCTTATTCAGAGTCTAGCTACCACATATTCAATGATAAAAATACACTCCCTGTATATTGGATAGACTTATGCTGGGAACAATCTAAGAACTATTCATGGTTTTATCCCTTCCCTTAAAATTAACATAGGTAAACATAGGGAATTACATCCCTCAAAATAGCATATACCTCTTTTTAAATAGGTCTCATTCATACATGCTTGGTTATCCAATGCACAGCTCATATCTATGTACAGCTTAGTTGTTCATGGGATAAATATGTGTAGGATGGGATCCATCATAAGGATACCCATCAATAAGCCTATGCATGGATAAAATATGTCCCCTACATCTATATTACATAAAATAGTGAAAAATGTCCTAATGTATATTTTCATGATTTCATATCGGTTCCTACATCCTTACCACATAGTATTAAGTTGCAAGGAAATCATCCGTACAGAAAAATGTTCTATTGTATAAAAATTATCTTTTCATATGAGCTTAAAATTCATATCATATGTGTTCCCAATACTTGATGTTAAATAGTTTAGAAAACCACCCATCACCATTCCTTATCAGATGACCGTAATATCATGACCCCGATTATCTAGGTAACGGTGTACCTTTTTATCAATTAAGCATTATAACCCAAAAATCAGACATTATTTATTAAGGGCCTCAGGTTTCCAAAATCCATACATGGATCTTGTAAAAGTACAACCACATTCAATGGTCCAGTTGTTTGGAAATGAATGTCTTCTCTTTGTTCCATCTTATGAGCTCTTGGTTATCATCCAACTGTGTTTGTAACGTGAAATAAGAGTTTTTTAATCCTTTTTAGCGTTAACATCATCATGATGAAACACATCACCATAGAATATTTTGGGTCTTCCCAAGTGTGATTAAACGATACAAAAACTCATGAACCGAGAACCATAATACATGATTTACAATATTTTCATCCCCCGCTCAAAAGGATTTTGGAGTATTATTGACTTTGGGTATCCTAAAACTCTTCATTTGTGCAGTTTTGGGGAAAAATTGTGCATAAATAAACATGGGATAAAACTCATATACCCTACATTACAGCTCTATTAAATATTGACCCATTCTTATAGGACCTCCTAGTATAAGAAAAGTGGTATTAATGGTTTGTCACATATCATCCCCATGATATCATGTTCACTATAAATATACCCAAATTTTATTATTATCGAATGCATCTAGAATATTATGTTTTTAACAAACCACCTTCTAGTCCTTAAATTTGAAGACAACATTTCATGTTCCTAGAGTTGGAATCATTCACTTGAATCCCAATATAACTTAGGTTCCATTTATCATGGTTATTTCCAATAGAAAACTAGTAACATGGACTAGATTATCTGAGATAAACCTATATTAATTAGAGAATGTCACCCTACCAAATAGACTGTTCCAATTGGAATATTGGCCCTATAATGTTTCCCCCTATATCTAGGCGTTTCTTTCGGGACTCATGGAATATGGGTTTCCTACAGTACTAATGGTTGACCTTAACCCACTAGTTTTCCACCTATAATGAACTTAGATATACCCGGACCATGATTTATAATCCTCGTAACAACAATATTCACATTGATTTGACATCCCTGAAGTAATATCGTCATCTATTTTACATTTTCCCAAAGTAGGTTTAATACATTCCAATACATAAATTTTATATGACCAACACTAAATGATTCAAAACCATATGGTTTAGGTCCTAATCATCCATTCCAAAATCCAAACATCCTAAGGGCACTAGAAACCTTCTCAGATAGATTTTTTCTCTATATCCAACTTTATTATTCAGATGTTTTTTTTCATAAAAAAATTCGATAGACCATGGAAATTAGTTTGGACCCCATTTACTTGACCATGCATATATTTTCTATGGGACCATGCATAAGGGATTCTAAACTACCAACTAGAGGCATATCATCATTTCTATAAAGGAACCATATTCATTATGATCCTTAGTTACACCGCTGCATAACTCATCACCTTATAGTCTTTTGGGTCATCCCCAATATGTGTTTCCCATTATATATTAATCAATTCAAACATTTAGGATTTTATTTACCCCACCCGTATTCCAATAATCTAGTTAAACTCATATTCCCTAATATATTTACATCTACCAATATAGAATTTAAAAATCATTCATGGTACCTAGAAAATTCTGGGTATCCTTTTTTGTGACCATATATGTATGCCTTATGGAATCATGTATAAGGAATTATGATCGAATAACTTGAGGAATCAACTCCTTAAAGTTGTGGACCTCCAATCAGCATGAGTCCCGATAATATAGTGTAAAAACTCATCACCTTAGTTTTTTTTGGGTCATCACTGATATGTATTCTATATTCTACTTGAATCCCTAGTATCATAATATTGAAACTCATAACCATAGGGTGTATTAGACATCTGTGACACGTAAACACCGTTACATTATTATTTTTCATATCCTAGAAGCAATAAACTAAACATCACTTTTTTATTTCTGAGAAACAAGAATATAAACTATACATTATTTCAGGTCGAGGAAACAAGACTTTAAATTGCACGACATTCTTCAACTTTACCCTGGGATGTTAAACTACATGGAATACATCCTTATTGCATGATGTGAAACATCATGGAGAATTTTACTTCTTGAATCATGTACTAGAATACATAAAAGGTCAATGATATAAGAACCTAAACTATAGAATAACAACTATTTAATTTTTAAGTCCATAAAATAAAAAATTTAAAGGGATATAATGATCTCTAATTTGGAAAAGTCAAAATGGGAACCTTGGGAGAAATTAGAGTCTCTACTCATTGGGAATTCAATTTATCTGATCCTATAAATATTTATCACACATAAAATGAAAAAGTCATTAAACATTCTAGGCTAAAAACTTATAATATGGAGGACTGAGAAAAAGCCAACTCTAAACCATCTTGGATTTCCCCCTATGAATCATAGAAAACAAATATGTGAATAAATGAAAATAAGAATATGAAATTATTTTAAGGATCATTACATGTACCAAGATAAAAAAAATCTATTATCACTAACTCTATTAACATACATAGAAATTAGAGTGCTCCCCTTCTAGGACTTATCTTACACTAATTAACCTTTTTATACCATGAGATCCTAGGATAATCGAAGTAGATCCATGATTGAAAAATATCATATTGGTAGGAATTTGTGATAAATTATCAAGTTATATATATTGGTAAACAATCTTTCAAATAATGGAATTTAGGATTATCTAGTATTATAAAAGGTATTTGTATCATTGAAGATCAATATGATATAAAGTCATCGAAATTTCATGTATTTCATGAATGAAACAAAACTGGAAAACAACATATAATGGTTGAAATATTTATTTATTCATAATGTTCAGTAGAATTTGGAATATTTGTATATCAATTACTCTCCAATTAATACAAAAATAATTGTAGTTTTCTGAAACTACAATCCCATAACAACATGTTCTCATAGGAGTCCTTCATCTATAGAAAATTGTTTTCTAGGGAGGTAATCGATTGGTGCAATTGATCAAAAGATTTATTTTCCACCTCCACAATCCACTATAATGCCTCTCCCTTAGAACATAAATCATGTCTCAACTTCTCTGCCAGATTGAAGATCCCCTATTGATCAAATGTAGTTTTCTATAATTCTTTCAGTTCATTATTAAACCATAAGAGAACTCCCAAAATATTGATTATTTAAGACTATAATAAAAATAATAAACCTACCTTGTACTAATCATGTTACTATTATATTTTTCCTTCATCCCGCATTGGGATTCCTCATTCAAGTGCTTCAAAATATATAATTTGATAGAGGATGTGGTCTCTGTTTCTAAAATAATATATTCAAGGGCCCTCAATTTCCCCCTCAGGGAAATTGCTTCCTTCACCCAGGAAATAAGAGTGGTATTGTAAAAACCCCCAAATCCATGGTTGGTAATCATAACCCTAATAATACCCAATTAGACCTTATTATATTCTAAATGGGACTTTAAAATTATGGTCCAAATCACCATCCACACTTTTCACTTCTTTAGTTGATAGTATTTTGAATACGCTATGACTTGATTCAAGACCAATCCATAAATATGAATAAATTCTGGGACCAAGTCGCTGAGTGATGGAAATTTTTTCCAAGCCTTCTATAGGGTGGGTATGGAATTATCATCCACATTGGATTACTCAAATATAGGTATTATTAAGGAATAAGGGACTATAAATTTTGTTCTCTGAATTGAAGGTACAACAACAAGAGGCAGAAAGGTTTTTCATTCCATAGGTGAATAATATAATAAAATCAAATAGTCAATGAATGTTATCAATGAGTGAGACATAACATTATTCGATTCAACACTTTATTATTCATTTTCCAAAACCCCATATTCAAGAGGAGAGGTAATGCCATCATATGATGAGCAGCCCAGTGGAACCACCAACATTTTCTCTATTGGTATACTCCCCCCACTACCTTCAATGTCTGAAAAGTTAAATAAAATGTTAGAAAACATAATAAAAAGTGGACTATGTGTTGATTTTATATTAAAGTGATGGAATTCACCCCAAATTTACTCCATCAATTCTATGTCAAATAACAAAGTGTTTACATATATTTTTTTACTCTATGAGTGTTATCATCAGTACCGGGTAAGATTTCATGATCACTAGAACAACAACAGTAGGGGTCAGGGATAAATGTGTTAACACATCAACCATATCTACATCCCAAAATTTCAGTCCTGGTATTGATGGTTCTAAAGGAGAAAGAGATTTCTAAATCATATCCACAAGAGTATACAAATGTTCCTCTATGATATATCGGTGGGGACCTTCACATTTTAATAAAACAAGAATGAGTCCTTATAATGGTCCAAGATATGAAAATACTAAAATGAAATGGTTACATGATAATTATAGGTTAAAGGGGTATGATAGTTCAGAGAACATCCTTTTCCCTTTCCTCTATAAAGAAGCTCCCTCATAAGGTGTCAATGAGGAATTCATTGAGGATTATGCCAATGGATGTGTAGATTGTGATGATTCAAGTATTGTAATCACCTCCATCATTAGATATTTTTTTCTTGGGGAACCCTCATCATCGATCCCCTATTAAATTTTAATGTCATCTCTGATATACAGGCCTCTGGGGGAACATGTACCACCCTAATATTCCATTGTAAGTTATTTTCATTAAAGTAATTTGATAGCTTGCGCAACTCACAACATCTATTTGGAGCGCACAACGACTTAACAAAATAGCCATTCAAAAAAATGGTTATTAATAGTATTAACTACATTTTTAATTTTATATACTCCATATAATGTCAAAATTATTATAATGTGTTTCTAAGACATAATATAATAACAAATTCAATTTTTCATATAAAAGATGTTTTTTTTCAAACATTGTAATTTTACCATATTTTAATAGAGAACCCATTTTAAATAAGATGTTGACACTTTTATATCTTAAATTAGACAAAATTAAGTTCTTATTTAGAATCAAGACATAAAAATCATGATTGGATAAATTTTTGGTGCTTCTCTGATAACATTCATATTTGGATAAATAGTAAAAATACTAAATTTTCATTGAAAACAACCTTTTTAATGAAAATAGTTTATAGTGTTAAAATATAAATTTTATTTATTTTGAAAAATAATTATATTATATTTTAATCTTTTATAACAATTTTTTCATTGGATATATTATTACATTTAAATTGGACAAAAAAATATATCAATCTTTTGATAGTTTTTACTTCTCAAAAACCCACTTTCTGGTTTTGACATTAGGAATTTCTTTTAAATTAATTAATACAATTTATATGCTTTTAATTAATAAAAATATACATAATTATTTAATTTGGAATATCAAAATTATCTTTGGGTGAATTTTTTGTATTTTTCTAAAAACTTTCAATTTTTGATGAATAATGAAAAATACTGGGTTATTGTTAATAACCGACTTTTTATTTGAATAATTATTTTTAATTTAAATTTAGCTTTATGTAAAAATAGATAATTAATTCCAATATTTATCCAATTTAATTCATTTTAGTCATTTTATAATAATATTATATATATATAATTTTATTGAACTTTTTACCGTCTTTTTACTCACCTTCTAGGCACATTGGAAAATTTTTATAAAACGTAATTTTATAGCTTCTGTAAATTGAATTTTAAAAATCCAAGATCCATGGTTTAAATAAGTATATAAAATGTGGTACAAAAGGATGAAAGTAATTTTTGGTGAATAGTAACTTTTCAATTTTATTTACCATAGCTAAAAGTAAATAGGGTAATTAAAGGTAAAAATGATATTATAATTACCCTAACACAAGTCCCAATTCTATTGGATAAGTTTATTTCAACCAAAATCAACCTTAGGAATAATATATGATCCTTTTGATCCACTTGTATTAGATTAATACATTTATTATTATTTAATTTAAAGAAGAGTTAAAAGTGTACAATTCAATTTCTAATACCTAACCATTTTTAATATAGGGTTATACATAAGATAAATTTGACTATAAATAATCAATAGAAATATATAAATATTCCTTACATAGTGGAATTTTATTTCTGATTTTAAGACATTAAATAATTAAATTTATTTATGACACAATGATGATGTAGTGATTACCTTATTAATGAAAGAATCAAATAAACGATAATATAAATATTAAAATAAATATAATTTATATGTTTTGATTCCATATATAAATTTTATAGGTTAATATAAAATTCTATTGGTGAATAAATAATTTTTTCTCAATGTGATATGGTTGTTATGACTTTCAAAAAAAACCAAATATTAAATAGTGTCAAAATTGAGATAAATGTTTATTTAAAATAAATAATATATTAATAAATGATATAATATTCCTAAAAATATATGGTTCTGTAAAAGGACTTAGATAATGATATATATTTAATTTATGAACCACTTTAGGTTCTCATGTCATTATATAGTATTTTTATTAAAAATGTAATATAAAAAAACAAGAAGAAACGGTAAAAGATAAACTATTTATCTAAGAATAAAATTTAAATGATATGGTTACTATGGTGACATAAACCTTTTTAAAACCAATTAGTTGTGAGTATTTATAGATATACTTATATTAAACTTGAAATAAATCCATTTTAAGCCATTATAAATCGAAGATGATTTTATAATAAAATAATATTTCAACTTTTCCTAAAGTTACCCTCACCTCTCTTATAAAAGGTTGTTTTTCCTTCTCTCATAATAACACTTCCAGATCCATTTTTCTTAGCTGAACCCTACTCAAATATCCTCGTAACTATCCTCACATGATCCTAGATGCCTTACTTTGACCAGAAATCCAACCAATGGATCCCTTTTGATCAAATCAAAAGTAAGCAGCCGAAGATGTGGTAATAATTTCGTCACCTCTTTCAAAGATATCTTCTTATTCCACTTCCACTTTCATTGTTGTTTCTATACCAATATAATTTCTCATGTAACTTATAAATACTGTGATGTTATTATAAATATAGTACAACCATATTCATTATTCTATCTATCCAACGAATGACAAAGTCACCATACGTGCGTACGTACGGCTTACCGTCTCCACGTCGTGGTGTAGTTTGTTATTCGAAACATAATTATTTAGATGGGTATAATAAAGAGTATAACTGATTTAAATAATAAATATTAAATGTTAATGATTCTTTATATATAATATACCATCCAATTACATACTATTTCACCAGTAATAGAATGATATTGTCGGTTGTGCGTACGTACGACCTACCGTCTCCATGACATAATGATATTTAATTACCCATCGTAACCATTCATGATTAATATTATTTTGATGATGAAATATAATGTTTATGAACATAATATAATTCTGTATTTAAATCAAATACATCCTATTCATAAAAAACATGAATTACAAAACAAAACATATAAATAAAAATGAACCAGTTAACATCCAAAATAATGAAACTACTGAAACATCAATAAAAAAGAAATATTAGAAGATCATATATGATGTCATATTTATGTATGTGGTTATTGTATAATTTAATAACAATTATTTAAAAATTATACATCAGGTTAACATACCCTCCACTAGGGGAAGCTATATGGTAAGGGGTTATCATCTCACTGTTTTTCCATTGAGATTCATGCTATATTTACCACTATTTCATTTTGGGTGGGGTATGTAATGCCCATGATTTTATTATTTGTGTAATATAAATTAATTTATGGGTATTTACATCTTCATTGTATGATCCTTTTTTCATGGAGTGTTTTTTTGGTATGTTACCAAATCGGTAAGTGAAATTATAATATCAATTTCCACTCATTGGGTTTTACGCATACTTCATTGATTATTTTAGTCCAATATTATGTGTAAAATCACTGTTTATTTATTTATGTAGAAATTTACACTATCCTTTATGTGTATATTATTTTGATTCACATAATCACTCCATTGATAAATTCTCAAGTCATTTATATGAACTTGATAAGGGTAATCTTAACTTAATTTCAATTCATAGACTAAAACATCCAAGTAATTGATTCTGTTTTTAAAAGAATATGTGTGAATGCCCTATGATTGATTTACACTGAATATACCATCATATTGAGTGTATTTATATTTCTCACACATAATCATGTCATTGATTAATACTTAATCTAAGTATATGGTCTTTATAAGGTGTTTCGTTTCAGTTTTCATTCCATATGAACTTCTTTGTTGTTATGCGCCAATTAATATTTACATGGTGTATATACTGTCTTTTGACATATTATATCATGAATCCCATTATTCTCATGATATTATATTGTTTTGATTAATTTTATTCCGGAATTATTTTTATTCAAGCCTCTCTCATTTGGTTATGAACTCTTTAACTAAAATATCGTTTTAAATATTTTAAATATTAATTCTTATAAATCATTCTCATTAATTATTGTGATTTAAAAATTGTTTTAAGGACATATTTATATGGCAATGAATGTTTTAAAATTAAAATACTTTTAAAAATTTTAATGTGTTATGGGACACATTGATTCAAAAATCTCATTAAAACAATTTCTTGATAAATACTTCAACATTTAAATGTTTTCAGGAAAAATGAGATATTTATCTCAAATTCTTTGTCTGATTATTTTCATATATTAAAATATAATTAATTATTATTGATTGAGGTTGATTTATTATAATAAAATATTCCTTATTATATTTAATGATTTGTGTTTTACTTTCTATGTGTTATTTTAATATAATTCATGGTTTGTGGTTAAAGTATTGACTTTTCATATGATATTTTTAATATGAATGTTTAGATTATTATTAAACAATTCCATACGATGAATGAATTGCACATAGTAAGTGATAGGTGGTTCCTGCTATGGATCCTCGTTGCATCAGTAGGTCTCATGAGAGAAACTGGTGTCTTGGAACAACGCCTTGACAAAATCTTATTTGTAGTATTGGCATCAAGCCTCGACTATGTGGTTATGATTTCTGACATTATGCATTCAATCACTATTAAATTAGCTATTGATATTACATGTGATTATTCGACTAGTAGAATATCCTTGTGAATATGTAAATGGAATTATTTGATTTATATTTTATATCTTATACTGATGTTTAAGTTTAAAAGGCTTGGGTTTTTTCCTTATACGTTGACATAGTTTTTTATTCTTGTTTATGATTGTTTCTTCAATATTTTTATACTTACTAAGAATCTGAGCTCACCCCTTTTTTTTAGTTTTTATTTTTCAGGATTCGAATAAGTATAGTATGATTGACCTACATGGATAGTCTATGGGATATATGTGTGTTCAACGAGGTCATAATGATTTTTATATTTTCATTATGTAATGTCAAAATTATGTATGTATGTAGTACTTACATGGATACTAAATTAATTAGTCTTTTGATACTTGATCTCTTTTGATCATGCCAATGTTATGTAATGATGCACTGACTCTGGGTAACTTGGGTCGGGGCATTACAGTTGATATAAGAGGAAGTTTATTACAAACCTTTGAATCTGAATTTAGAAAAACTATTATTAGAAAACAGAACCCAAAGATATACATTGAAGATTAGTATAGAAGAATATCTAATAAATTTGTTAATGTAAATGTTCTGTGGGTTTTCCAAGAAATACATCTTTGTCTGGATATGAGCAGGTGGAGGTATCTCTAGCATAGATATACCAATGGTTAAAACCCACAAACACCATTTTGGTCTAGACTTGAATGGGAACTACTGCAGGACAACAGGCCTTGTTAGACTCTTGGTTACAATATTCCAAGAGGATATTCTTATAATAATTCATATATTCATTAGAAACCGATTTGAAAAATTTTAATATAATATGAGAATAAATAACCTTGGTTAATCCTAAGGTGTTTCAGATTGAAAATAAGGTGTCATGATATTCTCTTAATGATTTTATGACTATTGTTACTCACACTATGCTTTCGGATTTTAGTTAATGGATGGATTCCAAGGATGCCATAGTAACATTGAACATGATGTACAAGGTGGGAACGATGGTGGAAATGAGGAACTAAATGGAATGTTGATAGGTATAAAAGATATCATGTTCATGCCGAAGTATTTTTCCAAAAATATAATCGCAAATATATATCAACCAACTACCAAACTCAATAAAGAATAGAATGTCATAGAATAATAAGATCTCAAATAGTGGAGACCATGGAAAAAATAAAGCGCAATTTCCATCAGGCCGGAAATGCGGAAGGTGAAGCCCAGGAAAGTGTATCAGTGGAACAAAGAAATGATTTATATATGGGAAAGAAGGAAATAATGTAAAGAGTTTACGAGGAAGAATGATGTGTACTATGGAAGAAAATAAAAATAATCATAATAATATATTTTAAATTATTGATCGTAAATGTATGGGACCTTGGAACTACCCTAGAATAGGATGACCACTTTGTCAAGGAATAACCTATGCAGAAATATATGGATGGAGAAATGTTTAAAAGTATTAATGCTCTTTGTTAATGGGATTAATTTAGAATAATTTTCTATTGTATGTGTAACCATATAGTTCCTTACATGAAAATTTTATTTGAGGAAGAATTATCATTTGTTTTGTGGATATAGAGATAAATAACCATTTGGGATTACATGATCCTTGAATTTGAGGCAATTAAAGGTTACTAATTTTTGGGATAAAAATGTGAGGTATGACATAAAATTTGTGGTTATATTATTTTATGGTTATTTTGATGAATTTATCTTATTCTATGAATATTATTAAATATAGTTTCTGAAAAAGGACAACATGCAGACAATGTGACACCTCATCGCGTCAGACAATTTTGTGGGAAATGAACCCACTACCAAAGTGACATTGGGATTTATCGCATAAAAGTGGACTACGTGAAGTCCCTAGATAGTGTGACTAGTTATTTTTAGTTAAATTATTTTATTGATCAATAATATTTTCATTTTGATTATTATGTTTTATCAAATGGATATTCTTACTATTGGAAAATGATTTGGTGATTAAGTGATAAATTTTATTTTAGAAGGCATCCGCTCTTTTGGGAATACAATATGCCTAAGGAAAATATAATACAATGATATTTCATTTGACAAGTAATGGTGTATTTTTTATTATTATGGAACAATATATGTTTTTTATTGAGGTTCATGTTATTAATGGAAATGATCAACCTATCATAGAGAATATATGATTTTGGTTAATTACACTTCTGTATGAGATATTAAGACTAGTTGATGTTATATGGAGATAAATGATAATATTTACAATGAAATACTATGTGATTAAAATTTTCAATGTTTTGGTTTTCAATATTAGTTTGTATTATATTTCTGGATTTTAAGGACAATTGTTTATTGAATTACCTTTATTGGACATTGGGTATGGTTATTTTAATTTTGGAAATTAAGATTATTCTTTCTTTCTATAAAGGATTATCCATTTTGGAGATCATGTGGTATTGATCTAACCATTTGGTTTTTTTCATCTCTAATGACAAGAAAAATTTATTGTTCATTATTTTTGGATTATGTGATTCTCTAGAAGTTGATTCTAACACTTCAGGTGTGACCATGTCATCTTGAATACTCATTATTTGGAGAAAAGATAAGTTACTAGTAGAAAATTATTAATGTATGAAACTATACTTAAAAATTATGTATATCTCTTTATGTTCTAAGTCAATATCATAAATAAATTTCTCAATATTATGAAATAGAACTTAAAACAAAAATGTTGTCTGTTTACTTTTTCATCTGGGAAACCAATGACTGTTTAAACCATCACACGTTTGTGGTTTTCTTATTGTTAAATTTCTCCTAATCATGTTTTCAATCACCCTCTATCAGAATTTAACCCATAATTTATCTTCTATATCTATGTTTTGCTACCTGGAATCCAAATATGTGTTATCTTGGGTGACCTTTGTACTTCTCATTCTTTCTTTTAAAGTGATAGTTTTATTAAATCTTTTTCTGATGTGGGACTTTCAATGATGTTCCCAAGCCCAATTTTAATATTTCAAGGATGAAATTTCCAAAATGGGGGAAGAATATAACACCCCATGATTTCATAGTAAGTTATTTTCTTTAAAGTAATTTAATAGCTTGCGCTATACACATCACAAAACGTTTTCACACCACGACTTACCAAACTAGCCGTTCAAAAAATGGTTATGAATAGTATTAACTGCATTTTGGATTTTATATACTTCTTATAATTTTAAAATCTATATTCTATGTTTCTTATACATAGTATAAGAACAAATTAAAATTTTGAGATAAAAAAGTATTTTTCAAAAATTACAATTTTACCATCTTTTAATGAAGAACTCATTTTTAAATCAAATAATTTAAACTTTTATAAATTCAATTTTACAAAATAAAATTATTCATTAGAAACGGGACATAAAAATTTAGTTTGGAAAATTTTCGGTGCTTTTCTGATAACTTTCATATTTTGATGAGTAGTGAAAATACTAAATTTTAATTGAAATCAAATTTTGTAATCAAAATAATTTATAGTGTTAAATTATACATTTTAATGGTTTTTAAGTATAATTAGATTATATTTTTATCATTTAATTCCATTTTGGTCATTAGATGTAATTTTACATTTAAATTGGACATAAACACATAATAATCTTTTGATTGTTTTTACTTTTGAAAAACCTGCTTTCTGGTTTTGACAATGGGAATATTTTTTAAATAAATTAATAAATTTTATATGTTTTTAATTTGGTTAAATAAACATCTTTTTTTAATTTGGAATAGTAAGATTATCTTTGGGTGAATTTTGGGAATTGTTTAAAAACATTCAATTTTTTATGGATAGTGAAAAACAATGCGTTATTGTTTATAGCCGAATATTTATTTAAATAATTATTTTTAATTAAAATTTATTTTAATGTAAAAATATATGCACAATAACTATATTAGTCTAATTTAATTCTTTTAATTCATTTTATAATAATATTATATATATATAATTTTATTAAACTTTTTACCGTTTTTTAGTCACCTTATATGCCCATTTGCAAATTTGAAAAAAACCTAACATTACTTTTTCTGTGAATTGAATTTCAAAAATCTGAGATAAATAGTTGATATCCCTAAATAATATGTGCTTTAATAGGATTGACATAATTTTTGGTGAAGAGTAACTTTTCAAATTTTTGAACCACTATTAAAACTAAATAGGGTCATTAATGTTAATAGTGGTATTATAATTACCCTAACACTTGTACTAAGTCTATTGGATAAGTTTATTACCACCAAAATAAACCTTTGGTATGAAATATAATCGTCTTGATGCATTTGGATTAGATTTGGACATTTATTATTATTTTATTTAAAGACGAGTTAAAACTGTAAAATTTAATGTTTAATAAGTAATCCATTTTGAATATAGGGTTACACATAATATAAATTTGAATATAATTATTTGTTAGAAAGATAAAAATATTTAATACATAATCATATTTTATTTATAATTTTTATACATTAAATAATTAAATATATTTATGACACAATGATGATGCAGAAATTACCTTATTAATGAAAGAATCAAATAAATTATATTATGAATATTAAAATAAATATAATTTGAATGTTATGATGAAATCCAATAATTTTTTAGGTTAATATGACTAGTAAGGGTTTATTAACTAAATTTTCCACGAAGTGATAAGGTTGTTGTGACTTTCACAAAATCCAAATACCAAATAGTGTCCAAATTGAAATAAATGAGTATTCAAAACAAATACTATATTATTAAATGATATAATATTTCAAAAAATATATGGCTCTGCCTAAATAATTATATTATGATATAAGTGTCATTGATGAACCACTTTAAGTTCAATTGGAATTTTATACTATGTTTATTAAACATGAAATTTAAAAATTAAAGAAGACATTGTAAAAGTTATATTATTTAAATAAGAATTAAATCTAAATGATAAGGTTGATATGTTGACCTAAATTTGTCTAAAACCTATTGGTTGAGAGTATTTCGACCCATCCCCAACTTATCCCCGAAAAAAATTCATTTGGAGCCATTATTACCTGAAAATAATTTTATAATAAAATAATATTTAAACATTTCCTAAAGTGACCCTCACCTCTCATTTAAAAGGGTACCTCCCCTAATCACCATTTCAAACCTCCAAATTCATTTGGATCAGCCAAAACCTAATCAAATATCCTTCAAAATACCCTCACATGATTCTAGAGGCCTTACATTTATCATAATTCCAACTTAATGAGCCTTTTGATCAAATCAAAAGGAAAAACCCGAAGAAGAGGTAATAATTTCATCACCTCTTTCAAAGTTATTTTCATTTCCACTTAAAATTTCCTTATTTTTGGCATACCAAAATAATAAATATAGTACCTTATATATACTGGGATGTTATGATAAATATGGTACAACTATATTCATTATTTTATCCATCCAATTAATGTCAAAGTCACCAAACGTTCATACATAAGGGATCTTGTCTCCACGTCATGGTGTAGTTTTTTATTCAACACTTAATTTTTTGGATGGGTAAAATAATGAGTATAACTACTATAAATAATAAATATAACATGTTAATAATTATGTATATATAATATTCAATTTTATTACATTTGATTTCATCACTAATATAATGATATTGTCGCTCATGCATACGCAGGGCATACCATCTCCCCAACGCGATGAGACTATGTTACCTATCATAACCATTCAGGAATAATTTTCATTTGATGATTAAAAATAATTTTTAAGAGAATAATATCATTCTATATATGAATCAAATTCATCATATCTATAAAAAACATGACTTACATAAAAAAATATGTAAAGGAAAGGGAATTAGTTAACCCCCAAAACAATGTTACTACTGAAATATCATTCACATATCAATATTAGAATATCCTACATGATATCATATTTACGTATGTGGTTATTTTATAATTTAATAACAATTATTTGACCATTATACAGGAGGTTAAACTGCCCTCTACTAAGGAAAAGTACAAAGTAAGGGGTTTTCATCTCACTTTTTATTCCAGTGAGATTCATGATATATTTAACCCCATTCCCTTTTGTGTGGTGTATTTAATGCCCATAATTTTATTATTTGGGTAATATAAATTAATTTATGGGTAATTACATCTTAATTCTATGATCCTTCTTTAATAGGTTTTTTATTTTCTATGTTACCAAATTGGTAAGAGAAATTCTAATTTCAATTTCCACTCATTGGGTTTTACGGACACTTCATTGATTATTTTACACCAAGATTATGTGTGAAATCACTAATTATTTACTTATATTGTAATTTAAACTCCCCTTTGTATTGATATACTTTTGATATGCATAATTACTTCATCGATAAATTCTCATGTCATTGATATGAACTTGATAAGGGTAATCTTAACTCAATTTCTATCCATTGGGTTAAAAATCCAAGGCATTGGTTTTATTTTTACAATAATAAGTGTAGATGTACTATGATTTATTAACAGTGAATATAAAATCATATTGAGGGTATTTATATTTTTCACACATAATTATGTCATTGATTAATCCTTAATATGATGATACGTTCTATATAAGGGATTTTGTCTCAATTTACATTCAATTGGGACTTCTTTGTTGTTATGCCCCAATTCACTTTTATATTGTGTATATACTGTACTTTGACATATTATATCAGGAATAAATTTATTCTCATGATATTATAATGTTTTTATTAATTTATTTCTCAATTATTTGAATTTATGTGTCTCTCTTTTGGTTAAGAGCTCTTTAAGTAAAATATCGTTTTAAATATTTCAATGATTCATTCTTCTAAATCATTCTCATTAATGTTTGTGATTAAAAAATGGTTTTAAGGATTTATTTAATGGGACATGATTGATTTAAAATTAAAATTAATTTTAAAAGTTTCAAAGTGGAATGGGACACTTTGATTCAAAAATCTCTTTGAAACAACTTGTTGATAAATAGTATGACTTTTTAATGTTTTCATGAAAAAGGAGACATTTCTCTCAAACTGTTTTACTGATTATTTTCAAATATGTCAATATCTGGCATTATTATTGATTTTGGTTGATTTATTATAAAAAAATATTCTATATTGTATTGAATGAGTTATGTTTGACTGTGGATGTGTTATTTTTATATAATTCATGGTTTTTGGTTAAATTCTTGACTTTTCATATGCAAGTTTTAATATGAATGCTTAGATTGGGTTTCAACCTTTCCATATGATGAATGAATTGAACATAGTATGTGACGGGTGGAGCCTTCTTTAGCTCCTAGTTGCATCGGTTGGTATCACTAGACAAACTATTGTCTTGGCACTAGGCCTTGACAAAATCTTATTTGTAGACTTGGCATGAGGCCTTGACTATGTGGTTTTGATGTCCAACATTATGCATTCCATCATTATGAAATTATCTATTGATATTATATGTTATTATTAGACTAGTATAATAACCATGTGAATAAGTAAATGGCATTATTATTTTTATCTTTTCCATATTATACAGAAGTTTACATTTAAAAGGCTTGTGTTTTCGTCTTATACATTGCCATAAATTATTATGCTGATTTATGATAGTTTCCTCTATATTGTTATACTTATTGAGCATCTAAGCTCACCCCTTTCTTATGTTTTTTTCCCAGTATGTGAAAATTTATATTTTGATTGACGTCCAGGGATAGGCTACGGGATATAAGTGTGTTCCAATGGGACACAATGTTGTTGTTGTTTTTATTTCATGATGTAATGTTAAGCTTATGTATGTATCAAGTACTTCTAAGGAAACTAAACTAATCGGCCTTTTGAGACATTATCTCATGTGATCATTCCAATGTTATGTAATAATGCACTAACCCTGGATAACAAGGTCCAGGCATTATTGTTGGTATCATAGGAAGTTTAGTACAAACATTGTAAGGTAGATTTATAAAATCTTCGATTAGAAAACACTTCCCTAAGATAGAATTTGAGGATTAATATAGAATAACAACCAAAACAATTTGTAATTTAAATATTATGTGGTTTTTCCAAATAATGCATCCCTTTCTGGATATGAGGAGGTAGAGGAGGTTCTAGCATAGATTTACCAAGGGGTAAAACACAGAAACACGACTGTGCGCAAGACTCCAACGAGAACTGGTGAACGACAATCATCCTTTCTGAACTGTTGGTTATGACACTCCCAGGGGATATGCTTAGAATAATTCACATTTTATTTACAAACTGATTTTAAGGGTTTTAATATAAGATGATAATAAATAACCTTGGTTAATCCTAAGGTGTTTTAAATTGAAAATAAGGTTTCATGATATTACCTAAATTATTTTATGACTATTGTTATTCACCCTATAATTTCTAGTTCTAGTCAATGGATAGATTACTAATAAGTCCTAGTAATATTTAACATGATGTACAATGTTGTAATGATGGTTGAAAAGAGAAACTAAATGGAATACTAATAGGAAAAAAAGATATCGTGTTCATCCCGAAGCAGGTTTCCAAAAATATGATCAACAATATATACAATAACCAACACCCAAACCCAACATAGAAGGGAATGGTGGAGAATGATAAGAGCTCCAACAGAGGAGACCATGTAGTATAGAAAGCTCAATTTTCCATCATTCTATAAATTTGGATGGAGACACCCCTAAAAGTGTCTCAATGGAAAAGATAAATTCTTTATGTTTGGGAAATAAGAACCTAAATTTTGATTCAATAAGATTTTCCTTATGACTTTTCCATTCCATCTTGTTTTGAAAATCACAAACACCTTATCCTTAAGGAAAATTTCTTTCTTAAGGAAAATTGCTTTTATAAGGAAAATTGCTTTCTTAAGGAAAATTGCTTTTATAAGGAAAATTGACTTTATAAGTAAAATCACTTTTATAAGAAAAATTATCCTTATCATGTTTTCATCTAGATTTTTCTTACGTATGAGATTCAGATTCATTTCTATTTTCTCGGAATTGCTTGAAACTTTGATATGAAGTATTCTATTTTAAGATCCAGATTCTGGATAAGAACTGTGATAAAGTTTCACTCTGAAATCCAGAATGAGAATTGTGATAAAGTTTCATTCTGAATTCCGGATACAGTTTTAATCCAGATTCAGGATACGAATTCTTATGAAGTTCGATGATGAATTCTCATTACGAATTCTGGTGAGGAATTCTCACTACGAATTCTGATGAGTAATTCCCATTACGAATTCTGATGAGGAATTCTCACTACGAATTCTAATGACCAACTCCCATTCCGAACTCTCATTCCAAATTCTCTTGTTAAACAGAATCTGATTATCTTTGTTTTATACTCTCTGAATTTATTCAGACTCCTAAAATTATTTTTTGTTAGACTCCGAACCTTCAATCCGAAGCTTTCATTCCGGTCTTTTGAGTTAGAATTAAAACGATGTTGTACTTTCTGTTACACTTGTTTTGTTATAAAATGATGTCGTCTATTTTGTTATAAACTAACCGTTGTCTAGGTGACACGTGTACATGTCCCTCCAATCTTTAAGGAAAATATGACCGTTGGAGAAGGATCCGACCTTACCTATAAATAGGAGCTCATTTGAAAGAGCTAATAACACACAACAATGATTTTTGACATTGTGCATACATGCTGTTGAAGTGATTTCTAGAGAGAGAGGCTCTTATCAACTCTCAAAGCTTCGTGCGACTCCGAATGTTGGTGATTACATTCGAGGACTTCCGAGGATTGGAAGACAGAGGTGCCTACTACCTTGAAGTTCTAGGGCTTCCTTGCTGAGGAAGATAGAGGTTGCCAACTACCTTTAAGTTGAGGGCTTGCGGGGATAGTAAGACAGAGACTCTGATCTTCGTATTGAGGGCTTACCCTGTTGTGGGTAAGACAGACTTGCTTGAAAGTATAAATCAAGGGACCTTTATCCAAGGTTGTTGGATACCCTTCTCTTTGGGTTAAAAGACTTATATCATGTTACTTGTAGTTTAACTACTTGTTTAATTTCTGATGCATTTTGTTTTATAAGGAAAGTATAACTTTCTTATACTTCCGTACTTATACTCTGTTTCATTTAGATTATATACGCTTTAAGGTAGAATCTCAGATTTTAATCTTTTGTTGCGTTTCAATTTCCGGAACCATATTTCTAGAACCTACTTTCGGAATCTCTTTCCAAGTTTTCATTTGGTATTAAGAGGTGTTGTGAATTTACTTAAGTTTAACTTTGTTAAACGTAGCCCTTTCCTTTGCTTAAGGAAAACTTAGTTAATCGTAACTAACTTTAAAGGTTACAAAGGAATTTTTAATGTATACAATTCACCCCCCCCCCTCTTGTAAATTGAGCATCTACATCACTATTTTGATCCTACAGTTGGTATCAAAGTAGGTTTCTGAAATACTTATACTTACGAATAAAATTTTCTTGCTCACTTTGTCATTCTGAACTTTCCCATTCCAAAAATTCCCAATCCGAACTTTGTGATTAAAAACTTTTGTTACTAACAAGTTTTTGTATCGAAGGATTTTTCTAGTATGGCAGGAATTAATGTTGGTTCGATTGATAATCTAAATCCTACAAGACCACCTATATTTGATGGTAATGACTATGAGTACTGGAGAGATCGAATGAAGACTTTTGTTATCAATACTGGAGTGGACAATTTTGTTATGCTTACTGGTGATTATAAAATTCTTGACAAGGAAGTTAGAACTTTCACTAACTAGGAAAAGCAAGAATATCAACTCAACTATAAGGTACGCAATACTCTACTTTGTTCAATGACTAGAAATATATATAGCCAAATTTCTTCTTGTGAAGCAGCTAACTGTATCTGGAAGAAGTTAGAGGTTACACACTTTGGAACTTCTAAGGTGATTGAGACTAGAAGAGCTATGCTTAGAGTAGAATATCATGGCTTCAATTTTCCTTATGGAGAACAAATATGTAAAGTTCAACAGAGATTCATGACTATAGTAAAAAACCTACAATCTATGGGAGAGAAAGTTTTAGATAATGAATCTCTTGTGGATAAAATAATTGATATCATGCCCAATGAGTGGGAATCCAAGAGAACATCTATAGATGAGAACAGGAAGGTCACTCAAATTACTCTTGATGAGATTTTTGGAACTCTTCTACAACATGAAACCAGAATGAAGAGAGATGCTGACAACATCAAGAAGAAGAATGGAAATGGTACTATTGCTTTTACTACAACTTCAAATCAGAGAAAGCTAAGACTCCTGAGAGAGTAACCAGATCCAAGTCTAAGAAAGTTATTTTCCAATCAGAATCTAGTGAGAGTGAAGTCTCAGAAAATGAACAAGCAAATCTTGCTCGAAGGATGAACAAGATAGCTGGCCAAAGAAATTTCCAATCAAAGTGTAATAAAAAGTAAATGAAAGATAATAAATATGGAGAAGTTACTTGTTATGAATGTAAAAGAGCTGGACATATTAGACCAGATTGACCTATGCTCAAAAAGAAAGAACGAAAAGAAAGGCATTCAGACAGGAGCAGAAAGAAATTTTATAAAGCTAAAGCTAAGAATGTTTTGAAAGCCAATGACACCTGGAGTGCAAGTGGTGGTGACTCTTCAGATGAGTCTTCTGATTATGAATCTTCAGGATAGAATAAACCTGGTCTTATAGCCATATTACCTATTGATAATCATTGTTTTATGGATAAGGTACGAAATGTTGAATCATTGATCAATGTTTCTTTAAATTCCAATGATAGTAAGTATTATAACTCTTCTGATGAAGAATCATCTTCTGATGAGGAAAATACTTTACATACTTATTAAGAAGTCTCTAGGTTTGCTAAACTTCTTGAAATTGAGAATTCCAAACTCAATAAGAAACTTGATAAGGCAAACTCTAGGAATTCTACTCTTACAAAAGAGATATCAGATCTTTCTAAAGATCTTGATAACAAAAATACTTATTTTGAAAGTATTTCAAAGAAACTTGAGGAAGTAAGTTCTGAGAAGAACAAACTTTCTAAAGAATTAGAAAAAGTAATTTCTAATAAAAATGTTTTCGAGCCTATCTCTAGTTCTAAAACTAATGATATTGAGGATAAAAACTTGGTTGTAAAACTCAATTCTGAAATTTTTTCCTTAAAGAAGTGTTTATCAAATTTTACCCATGGTAAGGAAAATTTTGATAAAATGTATTCCCAAATACGACCTTTAAGAAATAAATCCGGATTTGGTTATACCCATGCAAAACCAATTTTCAGTAACAATTATTTTGTTCCTCAAAGTGCCACATTTTGTACCAAGTGTCAATGTGGTGGTCACTAGGAAAAGAATTGTTCCTTAAACAAAACCCAACCTTTAGGATTTCACAAAGCTTATTTGTCTAAGAAGATGTGGGTATCTAAAATTTTATTATCTAGAAATCTCAGATCCAAACAAGTTTGGAATTCGAAAGTCTAATTTTCTTCTTGATTTCAGGAAAACAAAGAGAGTACCAGCAACAACACATGGTACATGGATAGTGGATGTTCCCGGCACATGACTGGTAATAAAAGATATTTTGAAAAGATTATCAAAACAAAAGGAGGAAAGGTAACTTTTGGAGATAATGCTAAGGGTGATATTGTTGGTATTGGTAATATTGTTTTTCTTGGTAAAACATTGATTTCAAATGTTCTTTTTGTTAAGGGTCTTAAGCACAACCTCATTAGCATAAGCCAGTTATGCGATGAAGGTTACCTTGTGAATTTTAGGAATGATAACTGCTTAGTTCACAATTCTAAGGAAGAGTTTATTCTCTCAGCCAATAGGCAAGAGAATGTTTACACCCTAAACCTAGAAGACCTCAGGAGTCAAGATTTACCTTGACTAAGCGCAATGGAAGATCATTCTTGGTTATGGAATAGAAGACTAGGTCACTGTAACCTTAGGAACCTATGTAAACTCTCTAAGAAGAAACTAGTTAAGGATCTACCTGAGCTTAGATTTGATTCTTCTAAAGTTTGTGATCCTTGTCAATATGGTAAGAAACATAAATCTAGTTCTAAATCAATCGGTGAAGTCTCAACAACCGATGCATTACAGTTAGTGCACATGGATCTTTTTGGTCCAACACAAACTGGAAGTATTGGAGGCAAATACTATGTGTTTGTTCTAGTTGATGATTACACTAGACATACATGGGTCTATTTTCTATCAAAGAAGTCTGAAGATTTTTCCTATTTCAAAATTTTTAGAGCTCAAGTTAAAAATTAGAAAAACCTTCCATTGAAAACTATTCATAGTGATCATGGAGTATAATTTCAAAATTCGGATTTTGAAACTTTTTGTAGTAAAAAAGGTATTACTCACAATTTTTCAGCACCTAGAACTCCTCAACAGAATGGTGTAGTTGAAAGAAGAAATAGAATTCTTCAAGAAATAACTAGAACCATGTTGAGTGAATATTCTATAGCTACACATTTCTGGGCTTAAGCTTTAAGTACTACGTGCTATACTATAAATCAAGTTTTAATTGGACCTTTTCACAATAAAACTCTTTATGAGTTATGGAATGGTAGAAAACCAAAATTATCCTACTTCAAGGTTTTTGGTTGAAAAGTATTCATTTTGAATACTAAAGATAACTTACATATATTTGCACCAAAATCTAATGAAGGAATTTTCTTAGGATATTCCACAACCTCTAAGTCTTATAGAGTTTTTAATAAAAATACATGCATTGTTGAAGGAACAGTACATGTAAAATTTGATGAGTCAGATCCTTTTGTTTTTAAACCATCCCTACCTTCTTCCTCAGATGTGTTTTCAAAAACTGATTATCAACCTTTGATAGAAGAACCTTCTGATAAGGAAATTGTTCAAGAAGATACTTCTGAAACATTTAACCCAGAATACTTTCTACCCTATGTTGATGAACAGGTTTTACAATACCCAAATCAGGTGTTTCTTAAGAATCATCCCAGTGATAATATCATTGGCGATGTAAATCAACCTGTAAGGACTAGAAGTTCCTTAAGAAATGAAGTAGAACATCTAGCATTTATTTCCCAATTAGAACATAAAATCACTGATGAAGCTTTAGGTGATGATGATTGGAATAAAGCAATGCAAGATGAACTAAATGAATTCGAATGGAATAATGTCTGGACCTTGGTTGAAAGACCTAAGGAAACTTCTATTATTGGAGTAAAATGGGTTTTCAGAAATAAATGTGATGAAAATAGAGTCATAGTATGAAATAAAGCTAGACTTGTTTCTAACGGCTATAATCATCAAGAGGGAATAGACTATGAATAAACCTATGCTCCAGTAGCTAGACTTGAGTCTATCCGTATTCTACTTGCCTTTGCAGCATTCTTTAATTTCAAACTTTTCCTAATGGATGTGAAATGTGCTTTTCTTAACGGTTATGTTCAAGAGGAAGTTTTTTTGAACCACCTCCTGGCTTTGAAGATACAAAACATCATAATCATGTTTTTAGACTTACCAAAGCTTTGTATGGTCTTAAACAAGCCACACGAGCATGGTATGATAGACTTACTGTATTTTTGCTTCAAAATAACTATGTTAAGGGAAATGAAGATCCAACCCTTTTTATAAAGAAAGATAAGAAAAATGTTTTGATTGTTCAAATTTATGTTGATGACATTATATTTGGTTCAACTCAGCAATCTTTGACAGACTCTTTTGCAAGTCTAATGAAATCTGAGTTTGAAATGAGTATGATGGGTGAGTTAACTTTTTTCCTTGGTTTTAAAATTTCTCAAAAACTTGAAGGAACCCACATATCTCAACATAAGTATATTAAATATCTTCTTAAAAATTATGGTTATGAAAACACTAAAAGTATATGTACTCCCATTGGTACCTCAAACTCTTTAGATCTTGAGGAAGCTGGGAAACTAGTAGATCAAACATCTTTTAGAGGTATGATAGGAAGTTTACTTTACTTAACAGCTAGTCAACCAGACTTGATGTTTTCAGTATACTTATGTGCAAGATATCAATCAAATCCTAAGTAATCTCACTTAAAGGCGGTAAAAAGAATTTTTCGCTACCTTAAGGGAACCATGGATCTAGGATTATTTTATACTTCTAGAAATGATTTTTTTCTAAAAAGCTTTTATAATGCTGACTTTGGTGGATGTAGAATGGATAGAAAAAGTACATCCGGAACTTGTCATTTATTAGGCTATTCATTAGTTTCTTGGCCCTGCAAGAAGCAACATTCTGTAGCACTTTCCACTACTAAAGCTGAATATGTAGCAGCTGGAAGTTGTTGTGCTTAAGTGTTGTGGATGCAACACACACTCATAGACTACGTCTTGAGTTTTACTAAAACTCAAATTTTGAGTGATAACACTAGTGCCATTTCTCTTAGTAAGAATCCTGCACATCACTCTTGTGCAAAACACATAGATATTAGGCATCACTTTCTTAGGGATCACACACTTAAAGGAGATATTATTCTCCAGTTTATCGGAACACAAGATCAACTTGCTGATATATTCACAAAATCTTTTCCTTCTGATAGATTTGAATACATTAAACTAAAGTTAGGAATGATAACCGTAAGGTAATCTTTCTTAATTAACTTTCTGTTGAAAAAGACTCCTTATAGCAACAAATTACTTTTCATAGGGGGAGTACATTTGATTGTTAGTTTAACAAAGTTTTTCAAAGTTTGTTTTCAAACATTTCGGAATGAAGATTTCCAGAATGGAATATCCAGAACTACAATTTTATAGAATGGACATTTTCGTACAGAATACTTCTGGAATGGAAGTGTTCATATTGAAAACATTCGGAATGGAAAATTTCATACTGGTATTTTCATAATGGAACTTTCATACTAAATCTTCCATTATAAGTTTTTTGTTTTCAATATTTTATAATGAATTTTTCATACTAGGTTTTTTCCTTACTAAGTTTGTTTTTCGTACTGAGTTTTCCATAATGAGTGTTCCGTAATAAGTTTTTTGTACTGAGTTTGTTTTCCGTAGTAATGTTTTTTTGCGAACTTTGTCTTTTCATAATAATTTTTTTTTTCATAGTCTTTTTCATATTACCCATTACGAATAATCCTCCTAAGCCAATCCGAAAGGTATGATTTCTTTACCCAAGTTTTCGTAGTCATATTTTACTTGCTGGAATTTTCTTATATTTTGTTTTCAAATTATAGTTTTCTTAATTCGTTGTTTTAATAAAAACCTCAAAAAGATCGGATTTTGTTTTCTTAAGAATTCGTTTTCAACCGTCAGATCTGATCTAAGCATATCACAACTGTTAGATCAACCGTGGAAGTTGAACCTTCATCTCATTGCCTATATAAAGGGGACCCAAATACTCGTCCCATATCGATTTCAAGCTCTCGCATCCCGAATCTCTGCCTCTCTGTTTTAAAGCCGTTCCGAACTTCAGATTTCTCCGTTCCGAACTTCTCAGAGGACTTCAGATCCGAATGTCTGTAGAGTTAGCGTCTCAAGATATGTCATCCACCAAACCTATTTCACAATGGTTAGTTTACAGAGAAAGGCTAGTCCATTCGGATTTCTTCAATAACTATGATTCTCTTATTTCAAAGAACATTAAGTTGAATGGCTGGGAAGATATTGTTGTGTCCAAACCGGGGAATCAAGATGATGTCTTTTCGGAGTTACTTGTTGAGTTCTATGAATCAGTTTCCTTCTTTAAGGAAGTTGATAGGGAGAAATTTTCTTTTATGTCTTATGGTAAGACTTACAAACTTTCTTATACCAAGGAAGAAAGCTTGGTAGGGCTGTCCTATGAAGGAGAAGCCGAGTTTATATCTCACGTTTTGCTGGATTCTAAGGGTAGCTTCGACAAAGAAAAAGCCTTGAAAACTCCGGGACTCTCAGATGACAAAGCTCCGAAGATTGCTAGTTTGCCTACAAATTTCAGGATTCTAGAGTTGTGGGTACAAGGGCTTATCGTACCGAGGAAAGGAGATAAAGACAGCTTGAAGAAGAGTGAGATCTATATCTTAGATTTCCTGATAAATCTAAGGAAGTTTAACTTCATGAGGCACATTCTTATAACCATTGAGAATCTTAAGAAAGGAAATCTCAGAGCCCAGATCATAATGTACCCAGCAATTTTATCAAAGTTGATAGTTCGGTGCCTTGAATCTTTCAAGGAAGCTTGCAGATCTAAGCCAAGGGTTTGTAAAATTTTGTTGGTCAGTGATGATACCCTTAAGAGGATGGATGTAGCTTTTAACAAGGAGACTAGTGAGTTCTTCAATCTGCCTAATCAAGAATAAGCGGCTCCGAAGGCTGCTGAACCAGAATCATCTAAGCCAGTAAAGAAAAGAAAGTTGAAAGTAGTTTCAACTGAAGTTGAGGATCCAAAATCTAAGGAAGCTCAAACCGCACCTCCCAAACCAAAGAAGAAGAAAGCCTATCCTGAAGAAGTTGTTGCAAAGTGGAGAGCAGATAAAGAGAAAAGGAAAGAAGGGGATCCGCAGTTTGGATTGGACCCTATGGAGGTGAAGGCATTGAAGGAGAGAACTGCTGATGAACTTGAAAAACAAGTAAAGTTAAAGAGGCTCAAGAAGAAGATGATAGAAGCCGAGGCAGTCCAAGCGTTGTTAAAATTTAATGAGATAGTATCCGAAAGCATTCCAGTTCCGAGATCTTTATCCTTGGAATATCTACCTGAGACTCCAAGAAGAAACCTTGATTTTCCGGAAGAGATTACAACTGATCATGTTGAGTAACTCGAGCAGATTCAACAAGTGGAAGAGGAAGAAGAAGTTGCTGAAGAAAGTGGTGAAACAATAGACTTATTGAAAGAAGTAGATGAGTATAAAGGGTCGCCTTCGGAACACCTGTCACTCCGAACTTCAGAGGCTGAATCCTCTAAGTTAGTAACTCCAGAGAAGGATAAGAATGAGGAATATGTTGTTCAAAAATTTGTTGATGATATTATTCAAGTGTCTACTAGCGAGAAGAAAACTCCTGATCAAGAATCGATTCCGAAAAAAAGACAAGGGAAAGCAACTCCTTGTTGAGACTCCGAAATTAGTGGCTAGCAAGAAAAGAGAATATGGTGATTCGTCTAAAAGGATGTTGGAGATTATTGAGGAAGAAAATTCTCCAAGCAAAGTTTCAGATTCAGAGTCATCCTCGGTGGGGCATGACTTTGTTGTCCAGTCATTAAAGAAGTTGGTGGGATCCATTCCGACCTTCTCAAGTATTGATTCAAGATGTCAGATGCTCCAACATGCTATGAATCAGAAATCTAACATCGTATCTATGGTGATGGACAAGTGCGTTGAGATTGAGGCTCAGTTCAAAACCTTCTTTGTTGGCTACGAAGCTCATAGAAAATCTTGCAAGAGAATGAAAAACTGGTCGAAGAAGACTGTTGAAGAGATGAGGTTATTCGATGAGTTTCAATAAAATGTTAAAGATGCCTTTGATACTGAAGACAGGAAGAAAAATGAGTTAACTTCATCCTTTGAAGAGAAGCTGACAGATGAAAAGAACTTCCGGATTCAAGAAATCAGGGATCTGAATAGGGAAGCTGATTTCCGTTTCTCAAAACTGGAAGTTTGAAAGGGATCATCGGATTGAGTTTGAACAGAAGATGAAGTCTTAGGAAGAACAGATCAAGGCTCATGAAGAAAAGCTGAAAGCCCAGGAAGAAAAGATTGAAGCTCAATCTGCAAGAATAGTTTTCTTAGAGAAGCAAGCTGAAGAAGATCATAAAGACCTGAAGAAGATCAAGACTATTCTTAAGGGGCTCATTTCGAAGGAAAAAGATCTGAAATAACCAAATCTGATATTTTTGTTGTATCTAGTTTTCTTTGTTGCCGACATTTCAAATCTAATGAAAAATGTTCTTCTCGTTTCTTTTGTTGTTATTACTAATTTTTAAGGTACTTTGTTATTTTTTCCATTCCTTTGATCTCTTTTTGAAAATCACAAAGGGGGAGAAGGAAAATATCCTTAAGAAAAAGAAGATCTCTAATAAGAGTTTATCTAAGGGGGAGAAGGAAAAGATCCTTAAGGAAAAAGAACTCTAATAAGAGTCTATCTAAGGGGGAGTTTTTTTATCAAAGAAGATATTCTCATTCGTAATTAAATGTCACTCCGGAAATCTGAATACGATCCTTAGAGTTTCAAGGCATAAGGGGGAGTTAGTTGTATTCATCAATATCCTTAAAGAAAAGGGAGATAAGCTTTAATGTTTTTCATTCTTCTTAGAAATTATTTTTCGTAAGGATGTTTGTGCTTTCCAAAAAGGGGGAGATTGTTGAGTCAATAAGGTTTTCCTTATGACTTTTCCATTCCTTCTTGTTTTGAAAATCACAAACACCTTATCCTTAAGGAAAATTGCTTTCTTAAGGAAAATTGATTTTATAAGGAAAATTGCTTTCTTAAGGAAAATTGCTTTTATAAGGAAAATTGATTTTATAAGAAAATCACTTTTATAAGAAAAATTATCCTTATCATATTTTCATCTAGATTTTTCTTAAGTATGAGATTCGGATTCATTTCTATTTTCTCGGAATTTCTTGAAACTTTGATGTGATGTATTCTGTTTTAAGATCCGGATTATGGATATGAACTGTGATAAAGTTTCACTCCGAAATCCAGAATGAGAACTGTGATAAAGTTTCATTCCGAATTCTGGATATAGTTTTAATCCAGATTCAGGATACGAATTCTTATGAAGTTCGATGAAGAATTCTCATTACGAATTCTGATGAGGAATTCTCACTACGAATTCTGATGAGTAATTCCCATTACGAATTCTGATGAGGAATTCTCACTACGAATTATAATGACCAACTACCATTCCGAACTCTCATTCCAAATTCTATTATTAAACAGAATCTGATTATCTTAGTTTTATACTCTCTGAATTTATTCAGACTCTGAAAATTATTTTTTGTTAGACTCTGAACCTTCAATCTGATGCTTTCATTCTGGTCTTTTGAGTTAGAATTAAAACGATGTCGTACTTTCTATTACACTTGTTTTGTTATAAAATGATGTCATCTATTTTGTTATAAACTAACCGATGTCTAAGTGACATGTGTACAGGTCCCTCCAATCATTAAGGAAAATATGACCGTTGGAGAAGGAGCTGACCTTACCTATAAATAAGAGCTCATTTGAAAGAGCTCATAACACACAACAACGATTTTTGACATTGTGCATACATGCTGCTGAAGTGATTTCTAGAGAGAGAGGCTCTTATCAACTCTCAAAGCTTCGTGCGACTCCAAATGATGGTGATTACATTCGAGGACTTCCGAGGATAGGAAGACAGAGGTGCCGACTACCTTGAAGTTCGAGGGCTTCCTTGCTGAGGAAGACAGAGGTTGCCAACTACCTTGAAGTTGAGGGCTTGCGAGGATAGCAAGATAGAGACTCTGATTCTCGAATCGAGGGCTTACCCTGGTGTGGGTAAGATAGACTTTCTTGAAAGTATAAATCAAGGGACCTTTATCCAAGGTTGTTGGATACCCTTCTCTTTGGGTTAAAAGACATATATCTTGTTACTTGTAGTTTAACTACATGTTTAATTTCCACTTCATTTTGTTTTATAAGTAAAGTATAACTTTCTTATACTTCCTTACATATACTCTGTTCTATTTAGATTCTATACGCTTTACGGTAGAATCTCAGATTGTAATCTTTTGTTACATTTCAATTTCCGGAACCATATTTCCAAAACATACTTTCGGAATCTATTTCCAAGTTTTCATTTGGTATTAAGAGGTGTTGTGAATTTACTTAAGTTTAACTTTGTTAAACTTAGCCCTTTCCTTTGCATAAAAAACATAGTTAATCGTAACTAACTTTAAAGGTTCCAAAGGAATTTTTAAAGTATAAAATTCACCCCCCCTCTTGTAAATTGAGCATCTACATCACTATTTCGATCCTACACTAAATTAACGAATAGCCGAGGAAAAATGAAGAGTACTGTGGAAGAAAATAAAAAGGATTCAAAGAATCTATTTACAGTCATTTTCCATTAATGTAGGGGACAGTAGAATTACATGATTCAATGACCTATTTTATAGGACAACCACTAGGTCATATAAAAACCTTTGTGGAAATAAATGGATAGAGAAATGTTTAAAAGAATTAATTCTCATTTTTTATGGAATTACTTTGGAAGACTTTTCTTTTTCATGTGTAACACTTCATTTTTTATTTGAAAATGCTATTTGATGAATAATTGTATTTTTTGTGGATATAGTTATAGAGAACCATATGGGTTTATATGATCCTTAAATTTGAGGCAATTAAAGGTTATTATGTATTGGGATGAAAATATGAGGTATGAGATAACATTTGTGGTTAAATTTTATTATGGTTATTTGGAGGAATTTATCTAATTTTGGGAATGTTATAATATATTTTTTTTAAAAAGGACAACATACAGGCCATGTGACAACCCTTTGTGTTGGAAAAAGCAACGGGAATCGAACCCACAACCAAAGTGCGATTGGGATTTATTTCCTACCAATGGACTACATGATGTCCCTGGTTAGTGTGACTAAATGTTTTTAGTTAAATGATATTATTGATCAATAATAAGTTTATTTCCGATATTATTTTTTTCAAATGGATATCCTTAATATTGGAAAATGATTTTGTGATTAAGTGATAAATTTTATTTTTGAAGACATTGAATTTGTTGGGAAGACTATATGCCTAAGGAAAATAGAATACAATGGAATTTCATTAAATGATTAATGTTGGATTTTTTTATTTTAAATTAATATATGTTTTTTATAGTGATTTGTTTTATTAATGGAAATGATTAACATATCATAGAGAATATTTGATTTTGTTATTTACACATATGTAAGATACTTTTAGAGTAGTTGATGTTATTTGGAGATAAATATTAAGAGTTACTTTGAAAGAATATGTGATTAAATTCTTTTGAGTTTTGGATTTCAATATTATTTTAGAATATATTGAAGTATTTTAAGGACAATTGATTATTGAATGGTCATTATTGAACTTCAAGTATGGTTTGTTTAATTTTAGAAATTAATATTAGTATTTATTTTTATATAAGATTATCCATTTTGGGTATCATATGATCTTGTACAAACCATTTGGTTTTGGTTAATCTCTAAATACAATGGAAATATATAGTTTATCTTGTGTGGATTATGTGATTCTATAGAAGTTGCTTTGACCACTTCAGGTGTGACCAAGTCATCTTAAATACTCATCATTTGGAGAAAATATGAGTTAGTGGTATAAATTTAATAAAGGAAGAAACTATACATAAAAAGTAATTATATCTCTTTATATTATTAGTCAACCTCAGAAATAAATTTCACAACTTTATGAAATGGAACTTAAAACAAAAATGATGCACGTTTAATTTTTTTACTATGAAACCAATGACTGTTTAAACCATCACAAGTTTGTGGTTTTCTTATTATTAGATATCTCCTGGTCATGTTTTCTATCACTCTCTATCATAAAAAGACACTTAGTTTATCTTCTATATCTATTTTTCCCTACATGGAATCCTATTATAGGTTACCTTAGGTGACCTTTGTAATTCTCTTTATTTCTTTAAAAGTGATATTTTTATTGAATCTTTTTATGATGTGGGACATTCAAAAAAGTTCCCAAGCCCAATTTTAAAATTCTGAGGACACAATTTCTAAAAGGGGGGAAGAATTTAACACCCCAAGATTTCATAGTATGTTATTTTATTTAAAGTAATTCAATAGTTTGTGCTATAGGAAGCACCATGTTCAAGCACACCACAACTTACCAAACTAGCCATTCAAAAAATGGTGATGAATTATATTAATTTAATTTTGAATTTTATATAATCCATATAATTTTAACATTCATATTATGTCTTTCTTAGACATAATATAAGAACAAATTCAAATTTCTAGATAAAAGAAGTTAGTTTCAAAAATTGATATTATACCATATTTTAATAGAGAACCCTTTTTAAATCCAATATTTGAAACTTTTATATGTTCAATTTCAAAAAATAAACTTCTTATTTATAATAGGGACATAAAAATTTAGTTTTGAAAAATTTTAGTTTCTTTTGTGATAACATTCATATTTTGATGAATAATGAAAATACTAAATTTTAATTGAAATCAACATTTTAATAAAAATAATTTACAGTGTTAAATTATGCAATTTAATCGTTTAGAAGTAAAATTAGATTATATTTTTATCATTTAATTTAATTTTGGTTAATGGAATTAATTTTACAATTAAATTATACATAAAAACATATCAATCTTTTTATAGTTTATACTTCTAATAAACCTTCTTTCTAGTTTTGACAATGGGAATATTTTTTTAAAATTATTAATAAAATTTATATGTTTCAAATTTGGTAAAATAGACATCATTTTGGAATTTTTAATATCAAAATTATCTGTGGGTGAATTTTTTGTATTTTTCAAAAAACATTCAATTTTTGATGAATAGTGAAAAAACAGTGTTATTGTTTATAGCCAAAAATTTATTTAAATAACTATTCATAAGTTAAATTTATTTTAAATGTAAAAATAGATACATAGTAATTATATTATTCCAATTTAATTCATTGATGTCATTTTTATAATATGATTATATATATAAAAATTTATTGATCTTTTTATTATCTTTTACTCACCTTCTTGGAACATTTTCAAATTTGCATAAAATGTAATTTTACCTCTTCTGCGAATTTAATTTTGAAAACACAAGATACATGGTTGAAATAATTATGTAATATTTTGTTCAATATGATGAAAATAATTTTTGGTTAATGTTATGTTTTGTATTTTATTTACCACAGTTATATGTAAATATGATAATTAAAGGTAAAAATGATATTATTAATACCATAAATCATGTCCTAATTCTATTGGTTATGTTTATTTTGACCAAAATCAACCTTAATAATAAAATATGATCTGTTTGATCGACCTGGATTAGATTAGGTCATTTATTGTTATTTTATTTAAAGAAGAGTTAAAATCATAAAATTCCATGTTTAATAACTAAAACATTTCTAACATGGGGTTATACATAAGATATATTTAACTATAAATATTCATTATAAATATAAAAAAACTTCATACATAATTATATTTTATTTATAATTTTTAAACATTAAATAATAAATTTATTTATGACACAATGATGATGCAGTAATTACATTATTAATGAAAGAACCAAATAAATGATGTTATAAATTTTGAAAGAAATATAATTTGAAAAGTTTAATTCCAACAAAATTTTTTGGTTAATATTAAATTTCAGGGTTGAATAAAAAAAATTTACTTGAAGTGATAAGGTTTTTATGACTTTCACAAAAACAATATACTAAATAGTGTCAAAATTGACATAAATGTGTAATTAAAACAAATACTATATTATTAAAAGATATAATATTCCTAAAAATATACGGCTTGAGAAAATGACTTATTTAATTATATATATGTCATTAATGAACAACTTTATGTTCTCTTGATAGTTTATATTATGTTTTGTAACCATGTAATATAAAAATACAAGAAGACATGGTAAAAGTTAAACTAGTTAACTAAGAATTAAATCTAAAAGATAAGGTCAATATGGTGACCAAAAATTGTCTAAAACATATTGTATGAGATTATATCTAACCATCACCACATTATCCTAGAAATAAATCTTTTTGGTGCATTTAAAAACAGAAAATGGTTTTATAATAAAATAATATTTCAACTTTTCCTAAAGTGGCTGTCACCTCTCTTATAGAATGGTACATAACCATCTCTCAAAGTAACACCTCCAAAACCCTTTGGCTCAGCCAAAACCAGATAAAATTTCATAAATAATACCCTCACATGAACCTATAGGCCTTAATTTGATACAAAAGGCAACCTATGGATCCCTTTTGATCAAATAAAAAAGAAATCACCCAAAGAAGAGGAAATAATTTCATCACATCTTTCAAAGTTCTTTTCGGCTTCCACTTACCCTTTCATTGTTGATTGCAGACCAATATAATAACTCTTGTACCTTATATATACTGTAATGTTATTATTAATATGGTACAACCATATTCATTATTCTGTCCATCCAATGAATGATAAAGTCATCATACCTGTGTACATACGGCTTACCGTCTCCACATCGTGGTGTAATTTGTTATTCAACAATTCATAATTTAAATAGGTATAATAATTAATATAACAGATTTATATAATAAATATAACATATTAATGATTATTTATATATAATATACCATTAAATTATATACGATTTCACCACTAATAGAATGATATTTTCGCTCGTGTGTACGTACGGCTTATCATCTCCACAACACGATGAGATTTCGTTACCCATCGTAACCATTCAAGAATAATTTTCATTTGATGATTAGAAATAATGTTTATGAACATAATATCATTATGTATATTAATAAACTATATCCTATCCATAATAAACATTACTTACATAACAAAATATATAATGAAAAATGAATCAGTTTACACCCAAAACAATGATACCACTGAAATATCAGTAACAAAAAAATATTAAAAGATCATATATGATTCCATATTTATGTATGTGGTTCTTGTATTATATAATAACAATTTTTTCACCATTATACATGATTTTAACCTACCCTATACTAATTAAAAGTACAAGGTATGGTGCTTTCATCTCACTTTTTAATCCCATGGGATTCATACTATATTTTCCACAATTTTCTTTTGTGTAGTGTATATAATGTCCATGATTGTATTATTTGTGAAATATACTTTAATTTATGGGTATTTACATCTTCATTGTGTGATCCTACTTTCATGGGGAGTTTGTTTTTTATGTTACCAAATCGGTAATGGAAATTCTAATTTCAGTTTCAACTCATTGGGTTTTACGCATTCTTCATGGATTATTTTTGTCCAAGATAATGTGTGGAATCACTATTTATTAATTTATGTAGTAATTTCCAATCCCCTTTTTGTGGATATAATTTTGACACACATATTAACTCCATTTATAAACACTCATGTTTTTGTTATGAACATTATAAGGGTAATATTAAAGCAATTTCCATTCATTGAGTTAAACATCCAAGTCATTGGTTTTTTTACGAGAATAAGTCTAAATGTCCTATGATTTATTTACACTAAATATACAATCATATTTAGTGTATTTATATTTTTCACACATAATTATTTCATTTTTAAATCCTAAATCAATGGATACGTTCTTTATAATGGATTTTGTCTCAATTTACATTCCATTAGGTCTTCTTTGTTGTTACGCACCAATTGGATTCTATATGGTGTATATAATGTCGTTTGACATATTATATCACTAATACCTTTATTTTAATGATATTATAAATTTTTTCTTAATTTTATTCCATTATTATTTGTATTCAATAATCTTTCATTTGGTTAGGAACTCTTTAACTAAAATGCCATTTTAAATATTTTAATGATTTACACTTCTTAATCGTTATCATTAATTACCATGATTTAAAATGATTTTAAGGATTTATTTATATGGAAACGAATGTTTGAAAATTAAATTTCTTTTTAAATGTATCAATGTGGTATTTGACACTTTGATTCAAAAATCTATTTGAAAAGGCTTCTTGATATATAGTATGACTTTTAAATGTTTTGATAAAATAAGAGATATTTCTCTCAAATGGTTTTGTGGGTTATTTTCAACTATCTCAATATAATTCACTATTATTGATTTAGGTTGATTTATTATAATACAATATTTTATATTGTATTTAATGATTTATGTTTGACTATGGATGTGTTATTTTTATTCCATTCATGGTATATAGTTAGATTATTGACTTTTTGTATGCTAGTTTTAATATGAATATTTAGATTATGTTTCAAAAATTCTATATGAAGAATGCATTAGACTTAGTAAGTGATGGGTGGAGCCTGTTCTATCCCCTCTATTCATCGGTATTTCTAATGAGACAAACTAGTGTCTTGGCACAAGGCCATAAAAAATTTTATTTGTATTCCTGGCACATGGCCTTGACTATGTGTTTATGATGTCCGAAAGTATGCATTCCATCATTATGAAATTAGATATTGATAATATATGTGATTATTTGACAAGTAGAATATCCATGTGAATAAGGAAATTGAATTATTTTATTTATAATTTCAATATTAGACTGATGTTTAAGTTTAAAAGGCGTGTGTTTTAGTCTTATACACTTCCTTAAATGTTTATGCTTATTCATGATCATTTCCGCTAAATTGTTGTCCTTAATAAGCATATGAGCTCACCACTTTTTTATGTTTTTTCCCATGTAATGGACCGGACCTCTCCGACCCATTCCTTTGTCAAAAATAAGGCCATGACGTGTTCTGGAGGGTAAAATGGACTTTTCCCACACTTTTAAGAATTTTGAAACTACACGCCGTGTAGTGTGAGTACATGTTGTGTACCCCCTCGCCGCGTATACCCCGTGTTGAAGGCCGTGTCCTTGCCGTGTGAAATAAATGGGTACACGACGTGTATCCAATACTACACACCGAGTAGTCTCTCCCCACGTACGCGTTACCGTGTTTTGACCAGTCAACGGACATGTGCCGTGTTGGAGCCGTGTCCTTGCCATGTGAAATAAATGGGTGAAAACCGTGTATCATATACTACACGCTGTGTAGTCCCTCCCCGCTGTGTAGTCCCTCCCCGCGTATGCATTACCTTCACGTCGTGTGTTGACCAGTCAATGGCTGCGTTCCGCATTGACGGCCGTGTTAGAAGAAGCATGGTGACTGTGTGAAACGGTTGAGTATACGCCGTGTACCGTCAAGTACACGCCATGTAATTTTGATTTTCTCACCTATAAAAGGAGGGGTACCCTCCTCCTTTTCAAATCACCCCTCTCCTCCCCATTCCTCTGAGTAGATCTCTCCTAAGAGACTCAAAGACTCATTTTCTTCTATACCTTCTTCGTCCGAGCTCCGATTTACGATATGTCAGTGGCCACAGGATCGTAACGACGAGTCAAAACTTCTGAACTTGGATCCATTGTCTTTCCTTCGGCCCTTGCTTTTACAACTTCCACCCGAGGAAGTTTTTCCGGGACTCGACAGAAGTGATGGACGCCAACGGATGTCTTCTAAAGTTGATCCAGGGGGAGTGTTGTGATTAGAACCTGTTGAGGTAGGGATATTACCTTCGTCTCTCTAAATTTATGCATCATTAGGGTTGGGTATCCTCTTGTTTTGATGAGGAATAGTTGAACCATTAAATAAAGATAATAATTGGTTAAAGAATGGGGATGGGGAAGTTGTTATGTTTATTTTTATTTATATCCTATGATATTATGTTGTGAATTGAATAGCATTATGCCTACTGAAAATCACGGTCGTTGGGGGCCTTTTCTTGTGCAATTAAATGTTTCCCTATCTTTATAGACTGTTTCTGTGAATGGGAGTGTGTTGAATGTGGAATTCGGTTAATCACGTAAAGTTGGCTGATTTAAAATCTGGAACCTTTGTGTGATCACCCCGGTTGAACAAAATGGAATAATGAACATGTGGGTGTTGGATTGGATACGTGGCATGTGATGGGGGTGTTTTGTGGGTTGTTGTGGATAGGGGGAGCAGCGGGTATGCGGTTGGCTTGGTTATGGGTTGGTGAGAATACTATGTTGGAGATGGGCAGTGGGGCTGCTATAATTGGTATTAAAGGGATAATGATGTACGGGTTTCGGTGTGATTGTGGTTATGGTGGTTGGCAGCGGGGCTGTAGGGATGGGTTGGAATGTGAACGGACTATGGGTAGTGAATAATAAATAAAATGTGGATGAGTTAATGAATGGTGGGACATGGTAATGGAACAGGTTTAATAATCAATGGGTTGGTTGGTTGATAAGAAGTGTTTTGGTGTGCTGCTTGTGTTTTCCTAACTTGATTTGTGGATTGCAGGGATATTTTTTACGAACGATCGATGTGGTTGGTTGCGGATAGTTTCCCAGTAGTTAAGGAACTAATAAACTAATTCTGCTGAAATGTGAAAACCTAAATGGGGTTGGGGTTGTTTATTGTATGCATGCTTCGTAGTAGCGGTGCCGAGGCACGTTCTCAGTTTCTCTGTTTAGAAGCCATAGGTTGGGATGAGTGTTTGCTATACATATATATATATATCTATATCTTTATGTTTTATCGCACCCCACCCATGTTGAGCACTTAGTACCAAACACTCCCATTTCCTGGGAGATGGTGTTTTCCCCTTAGTTACTAGCTCATTCCTGCTCCTTCATCCCAAGGATGTGATGGCTTGAGGTGACCTTACACCTAAGACCCTTCATGTCTGTTTCAATGGGGGTGTTTTTAGCCTAAGACTCTTCGTTCGGGTTCTACTATTTCCCATGAATCTTAAGGATGAGGCCCAGGTGTGTGCGGGCAGGATACATGGTTGTGAGGCCCAGGTGTGTGCGGGAAGGATACGTTGTTGTGAGGCCGAGGTGTGTGCGGGCGGGATACGTGGTTGTGAGGCCGAGGTGTGTGCGGGCGGGATACGTGGTTGTGAGGCCCATGTGTGTGTGGGTAGGGAGATTGTGGCAGCATCAGGACATTTGCCGTTAGGAAGAGCAGATAACTAAAGGTAAATGGTGCGGGGTACCCAATACTCTTGTTCTTATATACTACTGGCTATTGTGATTTTGTTTTTGGTGAGTGTGGCTGATGAGGATGGGTGAATAGAATTCCTTGCTAGGATTCTTCTGTTGTTCTCACGGTACATTAGGATGTCTCCCCACTTGTGCATGAGAGCTTTAGTTTTCCCTACTGAGTATACCTGTATGCTCACCCTACGTTTACTTTTAGGTTTCTAGGAGGAATACTAGGGTCGTGCGGGACCATACTAGTCGGACAGTTGGAGTTGTTGCTATTGTTGAACAATTTTTTCTTTCGGTATTTTACTTTTGAGCTTTCTTGTACTTGTACCTTGTTTTAGAAATATTTAAAAATGCATGTGGGATTAGTTTGGGTTTATTTCTATACAATTGTTCTTTTCCATTTTGGGTGGTTGACTTGTCCTATTTCTCGATATTAAATAATAAAAAGGGTAATGCCTCCCATATTTGGGAAAACTCATACCCTTGGTGCTAGTCGCCACCCCGGGGCCTACTGGAGGAAGGACGCGGGGGTCATTATCTCCCTTTCACCATTTCCAGCTCAGGACGGTCATCTCTGGTGGGAGGGGCCATGACAGAATGGTATCATAGGTGATGGTTGAGAGATAGGATGGAGTCTGGAGGTAGGCACAGTGAGGATTACATGGGATGGTAAATAAACACTGTTAGTTAATCTTGGCGTGTGACATAGGCTAGGGAAGACCGACTAGGACAAGGGATATTTGGGCCCCCCGTGGTCAGATGCATGGACTCTGAGCTTATCTAACAACCAAGTGAGACGACATTGATTTTAGGGTAGAGACCCTAGGGATAGTACATGCATCATCATGATTGTGTTTTACTTGATTTGGGTGTTCTTGGAATGAAATTGAAATAAAAATGAAAAAATAAAACCTTGATAATTTTCCTTAATACTTGGGCTTAGGCGATCATTGTTCATCGTACAACTATGGCACCTGGACGTTGTCCCCGGGTGGCTCAGACGTCCGAGGCCCAATAGATTCAGGCGGTCGATCAGTTGAGGATTGACCGATAGGAGGAAGATAGCCAGTGGCAGAAGACTCTCCGTTATTTGTAGAGGAAAACCCTCAAGAAGTACGAGGGTAGTACTTCTGATATGGAGACGGAGGGGTAGCTTTAGGATATAGGGATCACTTTTACCTTGATTCGTGCTCCAAGGGAGTACTGGGTTCCCCTAGAAGTCAGTCAGCAGAGAGGTGTGGCGTGACAGTGGGGGACACTCTACCTCGGAGAGAGGATACATGCAGAAGTTTCGTGGGAAGACTTTGAGAAGGAATTCCGAGAGGAATTACTTTCATCCATGATCAAGGCGGAGAAGTGACAGGAGTTACTCTCCCTTTAGTAGGGGAGTATGTAGGTATGAGAGTTGGGGATCATGTTCAAGGATCTCCTGTGATTTGATCCGGATCTCTTTCCGGAAGAGGAGTCTCGAGAGAGACGTTTGGAGGAGGCGATTCGTCCTTCACTCTTGTATGTTGTCACCCCCTTCACCCTTCTGACTTAATTGGCAGTACAGAAGAAGGCAGAGGTTGTAGATAGTATGCACTCGCAGGGAGGTGCACCACATGAGGGGATCCATCCAGGTTTGTCGAAGGGGAAGGCAATCAGTAGCAGGTCTCCTACAACGGGACCTTCCAGGTTTTGGCTAGTGGGGAGAATGCCCTAGTAGTTCTATTTCAGATCTTCGGGTCCTCGTCCCTTTTTCAAGAGACCATGACCAAAGTGTCTTTCTTGTGGAGGTTTTGGGCACATTCAGAGTTTGTACCTGACCCGTGCATAGTCCCTTTTTCACGAGACCAGAACCTAAGTGTCTTTATTGTGGAGATTTCGTGTACATTTAGAGTCGGTGCCCGACCCGAGCACAGTACGGTGGAGGTGGGTAGGTTCAGCGCCCACCTCAGTAGCACTAGTTTCCGGTGAGGCCCTTCCAGCAGCAGTAGGACCATGCTCCGTCAAGGGCATACTTTGTGGGAGGAGGTCGACCTCAGGATGCTCCTCAGGGACCTCTACCAGGGCATGGTCGGGGAGGTGGACGACATCAGAGAGGTAGAGGAGCTGGGCGTGGACAGTTTCATGTAGTAGAGTTGACAGCTCCTGCAGGAACATAGGTAGTGCGAGGTACGATTTGTTTGTTCAAAACTCTTGTTTCTGCTTTGTTCGATTCGGGAGATTCGCACTCCTTTGTTGTACCTGGTCTAGACCATGCTTTGGGACTACACGTAGATAGACTTTCAGTACCACAGGTGCTGAGTACACCAGTTGGAGTCCAGACCAGCATATCTTGTGTTTTCGGGGGATGTGGGCTGTCGTTGGGACCACATCGATCTAGTGGGGACCTTCTTCTATTAAAGATGTAGCCATACGATGTAATCCTAGCCATCAACTGGTTGTTTTCTGTTAGTGGCATTATCGACTGCTTCTGGAGAAGAGTCGTGTTTTCCGACGTGGACGGGCAGCGTGTAGCTTTTGTTGGCAAGAGGAGCTATCAGGTGGGAAGCCGGCGTGTGGAGCCTCTTCTTTCCTTGTTAGGTGGGTTATCAGTGGTTCCAGCTGATACAAAAATGATGGATGTCCTGAAGGTTGTTGGGGAGTTCCTTGATGTTTTTCATGAGGAGGTTGTGACTCAACCCCCCCCCCCCCAACGTTACATTGAGTTCGAGATAGAATTACAGCCTGGTGCCCGTCCGATTTCGATGGACCCTTATCAGATGGCACCTTCGGAGTTGCGGGAGTTGTGGATTCAGATTGATGATCTGATTGAGAAGAGTTTTGTTCAACCTAGCGTATCGCCATGGGGTGCTCCAGTTTTGTTCGTTAAGAAGGCAGATGGTGGTCTCAGGCTATGCATGTACTGCCAAAGGTTGAACCAGGTAACGGTCAAGAACCGCTACCCCCTTCCAAGGATAGATGATCTCTTCGACCAACTGAGGGAAGAAGGTTGGTTTTCTAAGATTGATCTACGATCTGGATATCATCAGCTAAGGGTAAAGCATAGTGACATCTCGAAGACGGCTTTCAGGTGCAGGTATGGGCATGTCGAGTTTTTGGTGATGCTATTTTGAGTTACGAATTTACCGGCTGTGTTCATGGGACTTATGAACTTTGTCTTGCGAGAGTTTATGGACCAGTTCATCGTTGTGTTTATTGATGACATCCTGATCTACTCAATATCAGAGGAGGAGCACGTTGATCATCTCAGGGTAGTCTTGGTAGTCCTTCGACACCACCATCTTTACGGGAAATTGTCGAAGTGTAAGATCTTGACAGAAGAAGTAAACTTCATTGGGCACTTAGTGTCTCAGTATGGAGTGTCAGTGGACCCATCAAAGGTGGAGGCAGTTGTTTCTTGGGCAGAACCCAAGAGCATGGCATAAGTTCGTAGTTTCCTGGGGTTAGTAGGTTACTATTGGAGGTTCATTTTGGACGTCTCTTGAGTTGTTGCTCCATTGACAGCTTTGAATAGGAAGAACCAGGTCTTCCTATGGAGCGATTAGTGCCAGAAAGAATTCTACTACCTAAAGGAGAAGTTGGTCAGTGCTCCCGTACTCAGTTTTCCAGAGGAATTATGTTTTATGATGTGTTTTGTGATGCTTCTGGCCTTGTTCTGGGGTGCGTGCTGATGCAGAAGAAGGGAGTGATCTGTTATGGGTATGGGAAGTTACGCCATCACGAGCGTAACTATGCCACCCATGACCTAGAGCTTGTAGTAGTAGTGTTCGCACTGAAGTTGTGGCGAAATTACCTCTTTGGGGAGCGCTTTGTTGTCTTCTCAGATCACAAGATCCTATGTTATATATTCTCTCAGAGTGACCTGAACTTACGACAGCGGAGATGGGTCGAGTTTCTCCAAGACTATGACTTCGATCTCTCTTAGACTGAAGGTAATGGAAACGTTGTGGATGATGCCCTGAGTAGGAAGTCGCATAAGGAAGTGGTTCAGGAATCCACTGATACTTGGAAAGCGATGGGAGAGTTGGTCGCCTTGCACTTGGATGCAAGAGTAGAAGGTGTTAGAGGCATTTTGTTTCAGATGACAGTACAGTCCCCCTTGTTGCAGTAGGTGGAAGAGTCTCAATGGGGGGAATCCAAGGTGGAAGTGATGCGGGATCGTGTCAATCAGGGAAACACTCCAAAAGGATGATCAGAGGACAACCGACATCAGATACTTTTCCATGGAAGGTTGTTTGTTATGGAGGCGATATGTGAGGGAGTTCTTCATGAGTTTCATAGCTCAGCCTTAGCGGTACATCCAGGAGTTTCAAAAGTGTACCAAGTCTTGAGGGAACAGTTCTGGTTACCCGGGGTAAAACGAGCAGTGGCAAAGTTTGTGGGTAAATTCTTAGTGTGTCAGTAAGTGAAGGTTGAACACTATGTTCCCAGTGGTTTGTTGCATCCATTAAATGTCCCCGAGTGGAAGTGGGATGACATCTTAAATGAATTAATCATAGAACTACCCAGAGCTCAGGGTGGTTATGATGCTATCTCGGTAGTGGTGGGCCGACTGATGAAATCAGCTCACTTCATAGCAATTAAGGAGTCAGGCCCGGTGAGTACCTTAGCACAGAGGTACGTAGACGAGGTTGTGTGGTTGCATGGAGTTACAAGGACTATCATCTTATATCAGGATACTCGGTTTTCCTCACGAGTCTGGAGTGGGTTACAACAATCTTTTGGCACCCAACTACACCTTAGCACTGCTTTCCACCCCCAGACCGATGGACAGACAGAGCAGACTATCCAGACGTTGGAGGACATGCTGTGAGCATGCGTTGTGGATTTCGAAGGATCATGGGTATGGCACTTTCCATTAATGGAGTTTACCTACAACAACAGCTTCCAATCTACTATTGGCATGGCACCATTTGAGTCTTTGTATGGAAGACCATGTCGTTCACCCATTTTCTATTCATAGGTTGGTGAGACAGGTGCTCTTGGGCTAGAGCTAGTACAGAGCACCACAGAGAAAGTCCAGCTTGTACGTGAGAGGATGAAAGCGGCTCAGGATCGACAGAAGTCTTATGCTGATCGTCGGAGGAGTCCTTTGTAGTTCGAGGTGGGAGACCATGTGTTTTTAAGGTTTCCCCTCGACGGGGGCAGCAGAGGTTCGGTAAGGGGAGTAAACACTCCACTAGGTTCATCAGACCTTTTGAGGTGCTGAGGTGTGTCGGCGAGGTGGCATATCAGCTAGCCCTGCCACCTCAGTTGGAGAAGGTTCATGAAATCTTACACGTCTCCCATCTACGTTGATACTTATACGATTACTCTTACATTATCGACTGGGTAGAGTTAGATATGGGAGACGACGCGACCTTCGAGGAATGACCAGTCAGAATCGAGGATCGTAAGGAGAAGGTGCTCCGTGGATGAACCATTCTGTTAGTTCGTTTGTTGTGGAGGAATGGCGGCCTTGAGGAGAGAACTTGGGAGCAGGATACCAAGATGCATGCTCAGTTCCCGGAGTTGTTTTGACTTGTGTTTTACCTTGTTCTTTTGAGCTTTGTGTTGATGTTTTACTCCGTACCTTTGATATATGGAATGCTTGGCTTGTCGGTTGTGAAAAGTTTTATTTTCCTTGTTCTCTGGAAGTGTGTAACATGTCCGGATGTGTGGGGAAAGGGAAAAACCTGACTCTTAATCGAGAAGAATTAATAAAGATACGATAGAACCCATGCAGGCGAGTCAGGGCTGCCTAAAGCGAATAATATCTCGACATAGGAGAAGGAATTTTTCCCCAAACCACATGTTCAGGCAGTGTGTTGGTTGTGTGGTGTTGGGGGAAGTGCGAGTTGAAAAATCCTAATGTATGATAGTGGGAAGACCCAATTATTAATTGAGACGCATTAATGAGGATGCGATTAAACCCATGCAGGAGAGTCAGTTCCACCTAAAGCGGATAATATCTCGACATAGGAGAAGGGATTCCTAAAACATATGATTAGGGTTGTTGGTTGGGTTCCTGTTATAATAAGAACCCAATGAGGTATCTTGTTGGGTTCCTCTGGGTTGGTTTTTGAATTCTCGAGGAAGAGAATGTTTTAAGAGGTATCTGATGTAATGGCCCGGACCTCTCCGACCCATTCCTTTGTAAAAAAGAAGGTTATGAAGTGTTCTAGATGGTAAAATGGACTTTTCCTACACTATTCAGTATTTTGAAACTACATGTCGTGTAGTGTGAATACATGCCGTGTACCCCCTCGCCGGGTATACCCCATGTTGAAGGACATGTCCTTGCCATGTGAAATAAATGGGTACACACTGTGTATCCAATACTACATGTTGTGTAGTCTCTCCCGGCATACGCGTTACCGTGTGTTAATAAGTCAACGACCGTGTGCTGTGTTGGAACTGTGTCCTTGCCGTGTGAAACAAATGGGTACACGACGTGTATCCAATACTACACGTTGTCTAGTCCCACCCTGCGTATGTGTTACCTTCAATCCATGTGTTGACCAGTCATCGGTCGCGTTCCGCGTTGAAGGCCGTGTTGGAAGCAGCGTGGTGACCGTGTGAAACGGGCGAGTACACGCCGTGTACCAGAAAGTACACACCATGTTCTTTTGATTTTATCTCCTATAAGAGGAGGTGTCCCCTCCTACTTTTGAACTCACCGCTCTCCTCTCCATTCCTCTGAGTATAGCTCTCCAAAGAGACTCGAAGGCACCTTTTCTTCCATAACTTCTTCATCCGAGCTTCAATTTACGATCCATAAGTGGCCACGAGATCGTAACAACGAGGCGAAACTTCTGAGCTTGGATCTGTTGTTTTTCCTTCGGCCTTTCCTTTCCAACATCTACCTGAGGAGGTTTTTCCGGGACTCGACAGATGTGACGGACACTAATGGATGTCTTCTAATGTTGAACCGGGGGAGCATTGTGATCAGAACCTGTTGAGGTAGGGATCTTACCTTCGTCTGTCTAAATTTATGTGTCATGCGGGGTGGGTATCCTCTTCTTTTCATGAGAAACAGTTGAACCATTAAAAAAATATAATAACTGGTTAAAGAACGGGGATGGGGAAGTTGTTATGTTTATTTTTATTTATATCCTGTGACATTATGTTGTGAACTGAATAGGCTTATGCCTACTGAAAATCACGGTCGTTGGGGGCCTTTGATTGCACAATTAAATGTTGCCCTATCTTTCTAGACCATTTTTGTGAATGGAACTTTGTTGAATGTGGAATTCGGTTAATCACGTAAAGTTGGATGATTTAAAATCTGGAACCTTTGTGTGATCACCCCGGTTGAACAAAATGGAATAATGAACATGTGGGTGTTGGCTTGGATACGTGGCATATGATGGGGGGTGTTTTGTGGGTTTTTTTGGATAAGGTGAGCATCGGGGCTGCAATTGGCTTGGTTATGGGTTGGTGTGAATACTATGTTGGATATAGGCAGTGGGGCTGTGTTAAATGGTATTAAAAGGATAATGATGTACTAGTTTCGGTGTGATTGTGGTTATGGTGGTTGGTAGTGGGACTGCAGGGATGGGTTGGAATGTGAACGGAATATGGGTTGTGAATAATAAATAAAATGTGGAAGAGTAAATGAATGGTGGGTCATGGTAATGGAACGAGTTTAATAATCAATGGGTTGGTTGGTTGATAAGAAGGGTTTAGTTGTGCTTCTTGTGTATTCCTAACATGATTTGTGGATGGCGGGGATATGTTTTATGAACGATCGATGTGGTTGGTTGTGGATAGTTTCCCAATATTTAAGGAACAAATAAACTAATTCTGCTGAAACGTGAAAACCAAAATGGGGTTGGGGTTGTTTATTGTATTCATGCTTCATAGTAGCAGTGCCAAGGAACGTGCTCAGTTTCTCTGTTTAGAAGCCACAGGTTGGGTTGTGTGTTTGGTATACATATATATATATATATATATATATATATCTGTATCTTTATGTTTTATCGCACCCCAACCATGTTGAGCACTTAGTACCGAACACTCCCATTTCATGGGAGAGGGTGTTTTCCCCATAGTTACTAGCTCCTTCCTGCTCCTTCCCTAGGCTGTGATGGCTTGAGGTGACCTCACACCTAAGACCCTTCAGGTAGGTTTCGATTAGGGTGGTTTTAGCCCTAGACTCTTCAGGTAGGTTCTACTGTTTCCCAAGAATATTCCGGATGAGGCCCAGGTGTGTGGGGGCGGGATACGTGGTTGTGAGGCCCAGGTGTGTGTGGGCGGGATACGTGGTTGTGAGTCCCATGTGTGTGCGGGCGGGGAGAGTGTGGCAGCGTCAGGACGTTCGCCGTTAGGAAGAGGTGCTAACTAAAAGAAAATGGTACGGGGTACCCAATACTCTTGTTCTTATATACTACTACCTATTGTGATTGTGTTTTTGGTGAGTGTGGCTGCTGAGGTTTGGTGGATAGAATTACTTGCTAGGTTCCTTCTGTTGTTCTCACGGGACATTAGGATGTCTCCCCACTTGTGCACGAGAGCTTTAGTTTTCCCTACTGAGTATACTTGTATGCTCACCCTACGTTTACTTTCAGGTTTCTAGGAGGACTACCAGGGCCCTGCGGGACCCTACTAGTCAGACAGTTTGAGTTGATTTTGTTGTTTTACACTTGTTTCTTTTGGTATTTTACTTTTGAGATTTCTTGTACTTGTACTGTGTTTCAAAACTATTTAATCATGAATGTGGGATTAGTTTGGGTTTATTTCTATACACTTGTTATTTTCATTTTTGGGTGGTTGACTTGTCCTATTTCCCAATATTAAATAATAAAAGGGGTAATGCCTCCCATATTTGTGAAAACTCATACCATTAGTGCTGGTCGCCACCCCGGGGCCTACTGGAGGCGGGACTCGGGGGGTAATTATCTCCCTTTCACCATTGCCAGCTCGGGAGGGACATCTCTAGTGGGAGGGGATCGTGACATCCCAGGATGTGAAAGAAGTATATTATGATTGACCTACATGGATATGGTAAGGGATATAAGTGTGTTCAAAGGGCACACAATGATGTTGTTTTTTTATTTCATGATGTAATGTAAAACTTATGTATGTATCATGTATTTCGAAGTCTACTAAATTAATTGTTATTTAGAAAAATGAACTATTGTGATCATGCCAATGTTATGAAATAATGCACCGACTTTGGGTAACTAGGGTCGGGGCATTACAAAACATATTAGGGATGGTGGTAGTGATCGTCCTCTCTCATCTTCTTACCATGTCATCCAAAATGAAATAGACATCATTACTGTCACAAAAAATTTAAGGGAAGCACGTTAATTTTAATATAGAATAATAATAGTCTTACTTCTACCTCAAAATTATAATGGACCTTTCCATCTACAAAAACCTCCATCATTCTCGAAAACACCTTCCAATTCCCCAAATTCAAATATTGGATCTATCCCTTGACACTTTCCATCATTACATTTAGGTATCAAAGGTTATTCATAACCTCAATGGGGTAGTTTTTTGGAGGATATACCTACTGATGTAGTAACACATGAAAATACTTCTAATTGTGTCTTCATCTAGTATAGTATCTCCTAGATATCAATATTTGAGTTCAGTACCCTCTAGATCATCCACTACTAAAACACAATGGGAAATAACAGTGTATATGTGACTATGCTTTTAGGTTACACACTCATGAAAACCATTCTTGTTGATATAATTCCCAATAATTATACTAATTGTAAATATATCACCTCCTCATTAGGCATCATAAAGGTTTTTGGTCTCCTTGAAGCGAGCTACATGACAATCCTTTGATTGGTTTCGATGATCAGTGGAAACTCTGTAGCCTTGGGTACTGATATCGATAATTTCTCATTCTGATACGAGTGGATCCAAATATCATCATAATTTTTTGGAAACTGGTCTCATTATCATTTGAAGTAAATTCAATCTATGCATGAGTATTTTGGATGGTAAATATCAACTAGAATACATGATCTACCATTGGATTATTATTTTTTCTGAATGTGAGGAGGTGATAGAGATTTTTTCTCAACGCACAAAAACTAATGAATTAAATGGAAAGGAAATACCATTTGTAGATAATAATCCCATCAATAATTGTATAAGTGGTACCCTAATTGATTTACAACGAGTAACTCAATGCCTCTGAGCATCCCACAACATTTTTAGTTATACTACTGGTGGGAATCATTTAGGGATTAAAATAGAAGTGGTCATGATGGGTCAAGTTAGCCTTGATTTCCCATTCTATTAATGTGATGGGAATCATAACACTAAAAAATTGTAGAAAATTATTTAAATGAAATCAAGGAATTTTATGGATGATTATGTTTTCATAGTCTCCTTGGTGAGATCTGATTTAGTCCAATTGAACCTGAAAGGGACCAAAAATTATTTTTTGGGCTCTTCCACTGAAACTGCGGTGCAAGAGGTGAAATTGTTTTGACAACAAATGGATATCTAAACCAATGTCCCTCCTCTTTTCTATATATTTCACCATTAGGATGGTAGAAACCAGGACTCAACCCATCACATTTTTTATGAGTATGTACCCACTTTAGTACATAACATGAAAACTGAGAAACTAAAAGGCCCAATCTATGTCGAGAATAACCACACACATCCATTAGGAAAATGAATGCTATGAAACTGTGTGCTAGTGGGAACACTCATAACTCTGGGAATAATTAATCGTACAATCCTTTGGCCTCTTGGATTTGGGTGTATAATGGGAACTCGTGATAAAATATCCCACCCATTTAATAAATGATGTATCTTCTCTATGAACGAGGGAATTTCCAAGGGCCTTATCAGCTAAATTGACTAGCTCTTAGGAAAGGGTATAGTTATTCTCTATATCATCTCCAATGGACAATTGGGCGAGAAAATCATTGTACATGTCTCCTAAAATTTGTGTGTTTTAAATCTTCTTTGACATCCTAGAGACTGATTCCCACATCACAATGTGTTAGATGATATGTATTTGTATCTAAAATACATCGGTAACTAAGTCCTCCATCAAGAAATTATTATAATTGGTGATAGTTTGGGAGATCTATAAGGCCTTATATAGCCCAATGATTTTCAGATCCATGGATAATTTAGAAGATGTACACTGCACCTAAAATGGCCATCCCCAATCAGAACTGAAGTTCACCTCCTTATTGAAGGACTTGACATGGAAACCATATGAACCTCTGGTTATGATAGACTTCCGAATAATCAATTGGATGTCCGAATCATATTTCTTATGAATCATTCAATATTATATTGTCATCAAAATTATCATATCCACATATAATAATGTTTCCACATTAATAATGTGTCTCATATGGTAAATTTTTTCTATGAATGTATTTTGGGCCCTTGGGACCCATGAAAGAGGCATGATCGATGATCGTGGTGGAAGGATATGAGAATAATTTGTAATAACAGACCAATAATGAAGATGGAAGTCCGAGAAAGGAAACTCCATAAGACTTAAACCTATCAGGTTTATCTGGTTTGTCTGTGATGTCATGAAAATGAAAATATAGTTGGCATCCAATCTTGTGAAAATGAAACTCCTAGAAGGCACTGGAATTGCGACCACTTTTCTTGAAGGCTTATAAGAACCAAAATTAATCCATAAAAAACAAGAAACACATGTAGGAAGTGCGATGAAACTTTTCAGGAGAGGTGCATTAATTGGGTAACATCACGTGATTAACATGAACCATTCAAGTTGTAACATCCCAAGTAAACAAAGAAATAATACATTTAAAATTTTATTAATATTTTGTGAATTAAATATTAATTTTACTTTAAATGGGTTTTTATGTTCAATGGCTTACTCGATACACAACAACAGGTTTTTTGAAATCTTATGATGCACACTAATAATATAATATTGTTTTTTTAATGGTAGTTAATTCCTAGCCACTGTATTGGTGGAAATTAAAAACAAATAACTACAATATGATTATACATGTTTTTTAAATGATTTTACATTTATCCAATAAAATTTAGAGGCTTAAAATGCAAATTAATCCAATTTTATGCATAAATATGATAATATTCATTGAAAGGTCGATTTGTCGCATTTTGATGGGGAACCCTATTTAAATATATTTTTGGTCACTCTTATAAATTATATTCAATAGAATGAAATTATTATTTAGAATCGGGACATCAAAATTTACTTTGGGTAAATTTTGGTATTTTTCTGATAAAGTACATTTTTTAATGAATAATGAAAAATACTGTATTTTAATTCAAAAGATCATTTTAATCAAATTTATTTATATGGATATATTATCTTTTTAATTAGTTTTAAAGTCTAATTAGATTATATTTTTACCTATTATTCCATTTTTTGTCATTAGAATCAATTTTACTTTAAAATTGGACATAAACAATTGTCAATCTTGTGATAGATATTGTTTCTTAAAAACACGCTCTTTGTTTTGACAATGAGAATTAATTTTAAATTAATTAATGAAACATCTATGTTTTGAATTTGGTAAAATAGATGTCATTTTTGAATTCATAATATCAAATATATCTTAGGCTCATGTTTGGGTATTTTTCTGAAAAACATGAATTTTTGATGAATAGTGAAACCACTAAGTAGTAGTTAAAGAACTGATTTTTTCATTTAAATGAAATTTTATCGATTTTGTGAATTTAATTTCAAAAATAATACAAAAATAGTGTTCATTATTAAGTAAAATGGGTTTTAATATGATAAAAATAATTTCTTGTGAATAGTAGCTTTTGACTTTTATTTACCGCAGTTAAAGGTAAATAGGGTAATTTAAGTTAAAAAGAATATTATAATAATAAAAAATTACCTTAACACTTGTAGTAAGATTATTGTATTAGTAATGGAAGACCAAGATAATCCTTGGGTGAGACGTTTGGCCTTTTAATGCCACTTGGGTAAGATAATGATATTAATAACTTTCTTTTAAAGAAAATATTAAAATATCATAAACATGTATTTTTTTGATTAAAAAAATTTAATGTGGGGTTATGTAATTGATATATTTGACTATAAATATTCATTAGAAATCTAAAGAATATTCCTATGTCATGGTAATTTGTTTTTAATTATTAGACATAAAATAAATTAAATTATTTATGCACAATAATGATGCAGTGTTTACCACATTAATAAAGTATTTATATAAATAAAATTATAAACATTAAACAAATATCTAAAACCTTCCCAATTAATAATGGATGATTTTATTTCGACCATGAGTCATCTTATCTATGACTTTAATGAATTTTGGACCTTTTTAAATCGAATATGAGTTATAATAAAATAATTATTTAAAACTTTCCTAAAGAGCCCCTTCTCCCCCATACAAAAGCCCTCACTTATATCCAATTATTCAAACCTCTCAAGACTTTTGGCTCATCCAAACTCTGCCCAATTAAGCTCCCTACATCCCTATATTCCACCTATAATCCTTACCTTAGGAAAAGGCTGTTGAAAAAGTCCTTTTTTTCAAACCAAAGGGAGTTACCCAAATTCAGGGTAACAGTTTCTCTTAAATTCATTTCTTTTATTTTACTTCTCCAACCCCCTAAATTCTTTTTATTCCTATCTTTTATAAAAACAAAAATATCCTCAATATACTAGGATGTTTTTATGAGAAGTATTAAATCTAAAATTACACACATCTCCATCTAATGGGTAAATAACATAATGTTTCTATGGATGGAAAACTAACGCCTCACGAAACGATGATTGTTCAATTATCTCTTACCACCCACCGTGGTGGACATTATGATTGAACTGTGTTTATATATGATTTATATTATGTTTATTTTTTATGATTTCTTATTTTCCATTTATACCATGCCTTTATGGTTTCCATTAATTGGTCAACATGATAATTTCATTTGAGGAAGTCCGCACTACCACACCCTCAATGTGATATGACTCGTTAATGCCTTATGTGGGACTTATAATGGATAGAGTTAACAAAATAATATATAATATTATACTGGATTATTATATACTTATGTATAATTATTTTTTAATCCATTAAAATAAGAAATAGAAATTGAAGTAGCATTCATGTGAATGTACGACTTACGTTCTCCATGAACGGTGCATTTCATTTCTTACTTCTAAATGTTATGTACTATTATAAATACATGTATATACTGGATATATATGATATCTAAATCATGAATATTATTATGATTAAAATGGATATTTGACTACATGAACAACTGGTAATTATAAGGTGTTCATTTTTAACTCAAGTACCACATATCGACAAAACGACCATTATTAACTTAAATGATTTTATAATGGTTATAAGTGATATAAAATGAATAATTCACTTGAAAACGCTCCTTAAGAAATTATAAATTCACTTTAGTTTATTAATCATGAGATTAAATAACTAATGGGTCATGTCGGACATGAGGTAAGGGAGCTTCATAACCCAAATTCCATTCGTTGGGTTAATCTTCTACTTATTGATTATGTCGTTCTATGATTACGTGTGAAATGAATTTTGAATTAATATCTTGTAATTATACTTGCTTTATATATATGTATAGTGAATAAACATAATCGATCAATTTTATTTACAAAATGATCTTGGTAAGGGACTTCGTCTCAATCTCCTATCATTGAGGCATATTTTGTTTTATACACAATTTTTTTATACGGTGTATAATCCAAATTGACTTTTACTATTATTCAAATGGAATATTATTTTCTATGAATCATTTTACTAAATGTCAAAAAAGAAAATTTCTACTTAACGTATGCGGTGACAACGACATTTCCCCCGCCACGATTATTATTTGATCTAGGGATTCCTTAACAAGCTGCAATGGCTTTAAAAGGAATATAAATACCATATAATCTTTTATATATTTTGGTATTGAAAATGGTTTTGATAAAGGATTTTTTAAGTCAATATATTTACATGATATATTGAGATTCACATGTAGAAATGTTATCTTTCATTTATGTTTGTTTTATGTGTTATGAATATGTTATGGTTCTTGTGCATTATTTATGTATACTGTTGGTTCCGTGATAATCCTAGGGCAGGTGCGCCTGAGATAGCTCTCCAATTCATTGGGTAATGTGACAGAGGTAAACGTGAATGTTTCTCATAAGATATTTATGGAATACAATAAGTTGGATATTTCAAATGTAACTCCCAACATAGCTCTGATAGCTAAAATGTAAGTACGGTATGTATGACACACGTTACCTTTATGATTTAGGTTTTCTATGTGTTATTCATAAATATTATTATTTCATGAGGTATGCTAAATAGATTATGATATTATGTAATGATGAACACAAGTTTTCATTCTTTGTTTTATAACCCTTACTGATATTTTTATGGTCATTCCATGTTTTGAAATGTTTTTCACAAGACTTAAATATGAATAGGGTCAAGGATGGGACCAAGGAAAATTCATGCTGTCTAAAACATTAAATTATAAATTAACCTTTTTTGTCAAGAGTTTTTATTTTGTGAAAAAAATAGAAACTGAGTAAAATTGTCTATATTATAATTTTTTAGATTTAATGTAATAGTTATGGTCTAATTATCTAAAACACTAATCCTGAAATGATCCTCAATGTGAATTAATCATTTAACTCAAAATTATGTAATGTTTTAAGGATGAGTATTTATAGTTGGTATCATAGCTCGGTTTAGATAACATTAAGAGTTAGGGTATTGTCAAATTTATATCCATAAATTAATTTATGTTAATATTGAAATGATATAGCATTTACTGATTATAATGTTTCATCACCACATATATTATTTTTCAAAATGGGTTTTCATAGAGGAAATATATAAGCTATGCTAGGAAGGCATACAGAGGGAAATGGCCTTCCAAATCAGACTCCTGAGATGGTCAGAGTCAGAGTTGAACAAATTACTGTAGTGATGGCTCAGTTGTCTTAGGTGATAAATAGAAGTTATATTTATTGATAATATTTTGGTTTATTCTAAATGTAAATAGGACTATGAAATTCCATTAAGGGTTGTCTTGGATAACATAAAAGAAAAGAATCTGTATTGGATGTTCATCAAGTGTGATTTTTGGTTACAAAAAATTTCATTCTTTTGTCACATCGTTTCAAAAAATGGCATAATTGTTGATCCTGCTATAACAAAAGATGTTAAAGAATGGGAAAGACCAACAACTATAACCGAGACCCGTAGTTTTCTTGGTTTGGATGGTTATTACCGGAGGTTTTTGAGAATGTTTCATGGTTATCTATTCCAATGACTATGTTTGCTCGAAAAGGTGTAAAGTTCTTCTAGAAAAATGAATGTGATGATTGTTTTCAGGAATTGAAAACAATATTTTTGAATGCTCCCAATTTGGAACTACCTTTTAGAAATAGTGAGTTTGTTTTTTATAGTGATTCTTCATTGAAAGTACTTGGTTGTGTCTTTATGCAGAATGATCAGGTAATTGCTTATGTTTTACATCAGTTGAATCCATATTAGTTAAATTAACCTACACATTATTTTAATTAGTTTTTGTTATTTTTTCTTTAAAAATTTGCAGGCATCATTTGTATGGAGTAAAATGTAAAATATATACTGACCACAAATGTTTGAAGTATATATTCACTCATAATAAAATATACATGAGAAAAAGGAGATGGTTGGAATTAATCAAGGATTATTATTTCACGATTCATTACCATCCAGGAAATGCAAATAAAGTGGCTGATGCTTTGAGTCGAAAAAGTAATGCTTTATTACCCATGCTATGTTTGGAATAGGATCCTTAGGTTTTTGATTTGATGAACTTCGGCATAGAATTTATTGGTGAATGAAATTCTTCTGTTTGTTTCAGGTGTCAGTGAAATCATCTCTATCGGATAGAATTATGAAAATGCAGAGTGAAATAGTGAGATGCGTAAAAAGGTAGAATTGGTTCATAAGGGTATGTTTCGTTATTTTAATTTTGATAATGATTGTGTTTTGAGGTTTTGGAAAATATTATGTGTGTCTTGTGATTCATAGTTGAAGAATGAGTTGTTTCTTAACGATTATATTTCAATGTTTTCAGTTCATCATGGTAGTACTATGTTGTAAAGAGTTATTCCAGATTGTTACTAGTGGGATGGAATGAAAAGGGATAATTCTGATTTTTCTGTGAAGTGTTTGACTTGTCAGCAGGTTAAAGTAGAGCGGTACTTATCAAAAGGGATGCTTTAGTCTTTCCCAGTTCTAGAGTGGAAATGGGAAAATATAACCATGGACATCATTGTGGGATTACCGAAGACATCGCTTTGTAATAATGCAATTTGGGATATTGTTGATCGACTGACTAAATCTTCCCATTTCATTCCTATTCGAGATATTTTGTCTCTAGATCAACTTTCTTGGGTCTTTGTTAATGATATAGTCATATTACATGGAGTTCCCATCTCCATTGTATCTAATCGTGATCCCAGGTTCACTTTTAACATTTGGAAATGCCATCAGAAGTCATTGTTTCCTAAATTAAATTTTATAACAACTTTTCATACTCAATCAGATGGGAAGCCATAACGATAAATTTGGACCCTGGAGGTTATATTACGTGATTTCTATATGGATTAACAGAGATGTTGTGACCAATATTATTCTTTGGTTGAATTTTCTTATAATAACATTTTCATTTAAGTATACAGATGGCTCCATTTGAGGCATTATATAGAAATCGTTGTCGAACTCCAGGTTTTTGGGATGAATTAGGCGAAAGGAAGCTGATGGGACCAGAATCGGTAGAGGGGACGACATAAAAAGTTTAGTAGATTCAGAAGCACATTATAACAGCTTAGAGCAGAGAGAAAACTTATGCGGATAACCAGAGGAAGGATATTTTTTGAGGTAGGTGATCATGTCTTTCTCAAATTTTCTCCATGGAAAAGTGTGATACATTTTGGTAAGTAAGTAAAATTGAGTCTGAGGTTCATTGGACCTTTCGAAATACTGTATAATGTTGGATCAGTTGCTTGTAGAGTGGATTTACCTCCATGTTAATCCTAGGTACAAAATGTCTTTCATTTTTCAATATTGAGAATGTATATTCTAGATCCATCTCATGTTTTGAGCCCATAAGTAGTTCAGTTGGAAAAGAATCTCTATTATGAGGAACAACCAGTCCATATTATTGACCATAGAGAGCAAGTGTTGTGGAATACGTTAATTCACCAGGTAAAGGTTTTGTGGAAAACCCATATGGTTGAAGAGGCAACAGGGGAATCTGAAAATGGTATGAGAGATAAATACCCCCATTTATTTGATAAGTGGATAAAATTGTGAGGTTGCAATTTTTAAAAGGGGGGAAGGATATAAAATCCCATGTAAATAATGAAATAATAATTTTTTTATTAATATTTTGTGAATTAAATATTAATTTGAATTTAATGTGGTTTCTATGTTCGATGGATTACTCGATACACAACAACAGGTTTCTTTGTAATCTTACGTTGCACACTAATAATATAATATTATTATTTTAAATGGTAGTTAATGCCTAGCCTATGTACTGGCGGTAATTAATAGAACTAACTAAAATATGATTATACATGTTTTTTAAATGATTTTACATTCATCCAATAAAAGTTATCATCTTAAAATATGAATGAATCTAATTTTAAGCATAAAAACTCTAATATTCATTAAAATGTTGATTTACCAACTTTTGATGGAGAAACCTCTATAAATCTAGTTTTGGTCACTCTAATATGTTCTATTAAACTAAATAAAATTATTCTTTAGAATTGGGATATAAAAATTTACTTTCGGTAAATTTTTTGTATTATTCTGGTAAAGTTCAATTTTTTAATGAATAATGATAAATACTGTATTTTAATTCAAAAGTGATTTTTAAGCTAATTTATTTATAGGGTTATATTATCTTTTTAATTTGTTTTAAATTGTAATTAGATTATATTTTTACCATTTAATCCAATGTTTGTGATTTGAAGCAATTTCACTTTGAAATTGGATATAAATAGGTGTCAATCTTTTGGTAGATATTGTTTCTTAAAAACAAGATATTTGTTTGGACAACGAGATTTAATTTTAAAATAAATAATGAAACATCATTGTTTTGAATTTTTAAAATAGAAATCATTTTTTAATTCGTAATATCAAATATATCTTTGGTAGAATTTTTGGTATGTTTCTGAAAAACATCAATTTTTGAAGAATAGTGAAACCACTAAGTAGTAGTTAAAAAACTGACTTTTTCGTTTAAAAGAAATTTTACTGCTTCAGTTAATTGATTTTTTATAATTTAACATACATTATTTTTACTATTAAGTTAAATGTGGTTCAATAAGATAAAAATATGTTTTTTTGGAATAGTAGACTTTGACTTTTATTTATCACGGTTTAAGGTAAATATGGTAATTCAATGTAAAAAGAATATTATAATATTTCCAAATTACCTTAACACTTGTCCTAACCTTATTTTATGAGTAATTTACGACCATTAAAATCCTTGGGGGAGAATTTTGGCCTTTTAAAGCCACCTGGGTGATATAATGATATTAATAACTTTTTTTAAAGTAAAAATAAAAATATCATAAACATGTATTGTTTTGTAAAACAATTTTAATGTGGGGTTATGTAATTGATATATTTGACTATAAATATTCATTAGAAATATAAAATGGTTTCCCATATCATGGTAATTTTTTTATAATTTTTAGACATAAATTAAATTAAATTATTTCTGACACAATAATGATGCAGTGTTTACCTCATTAATAAATGGTTTAAATAAATTAGATTATAAATATTAAAAAAATATCGAAACCCAATCAAATTTTTATTGGATGATTTTATTTAGAACATGAGTCCTATTATCTACAAATTTAATGATTTCTGGACCTTTTGAAATCGAAGATAAGTTTATATTAAAATAATTGTTTCAAACATTCCTAAAAATCCCCCCCCCCTAAAAAGACCTCACTTCTAACGTATTCTTCACACCTCTATGTCTTTTTGGATCATCCAAAATTTTCCCAGTTAAGATTCCTACATCCCTCTCTTTCATCTAGAATCAATTCCTTAGGCATAAGTCACTTCATGATGTCCTTTTGGTTCAAAACAATGGGAGTTATCCAAATTAAAGCTAACGGTTTCTCTTAAATTCATTTCATTTATTTTACTTCTCCAACCCCCTAAACTCTTTTTATTCCTTAATTTTATAACAAAAAAGTATCTTCAATATACTAGGATGTTTTTATTATATGTATTATAACTACAATTACCCACACCTTTATCTAATTGCTAAAGAACATAATGTTTATGTGGATGGGAAACTAACGCCTCACGAAACAATGATTGTTAAATTATCTCCTACCGACTCTCATGGAGGCCATTATGATGGAACTATATTTATATGTGATATATATTATATTTATGTTTTATTTCTGCTTTTTTTCAATTTATAATATTTATTTATGGTTTCCATTATGGGTAAAAATGAAAATTTTATTTGAGTGTGGACTACCGCCCCCTCAAATTGATATGACTCGTTAATTCCCTATGTGGGACGTATAATGGATGGAGATAATGGTATTATATATTATATTATAGTTAAATTATAATATACTTGTGTATCATTAAGTTTTAATTCCATTAAAATAATAAATAGAAATGTAAGTAGTGTTCATGCATACATGCGGCTTACCGTCTCCATGGACGGTGCATTTCATTTTTTATCTTTAAATATAATTTAATATTATAAATACATGTATATTCTGGATATATATTATATATATGATATCTACATAGTTAATATCATTCTGAAGATAATGGATATTTGACCACATGAACAACTTGTAATTATAAGGTGTTCATTTTTTACTCAAGTGCCAAATATCGACAAAACGACCATTATTAACATAAATGATTACATAATAGTAATAAGTGATATAAAGAGAATAATGAACCTGATAAAGTTTCATAAGAAAGTATTAATTAACTTTAGTTTATTATTTAATATATTAATGAATGAATAGGTTATTTGGGACACTAGGTAAGGGAGCTTCTTATCCCAAATTCCTTTCTTTGGGTTAATATTATACTTCTTCATTATGTTGTTCTATTATTATGTGAGAAAAAAATATTGAATTAATATCTTGTATTTATACTTGATTTATATATAATTAAAGTTAATACACATAATCGATCTATTTTATATAAAAAATAATCTTGGTAAGGGACTTCGTCTCAATCTCCTTTCATTGAGGCATATTTTTTTATACAAAACTTCATTTTATACGGTGTATAAACCTCATTGAATTTTACTTTTATTCAATAGGAATGTTTTTTTCTACTAAGTTCTTTACTAAATGAAAAAAAATGAATATTTATTTTTAACGTACATGGTGACAACAACCTTTCTTCCATCGTGAGTATTATTTGATCTATGGATTACTTACAAGCCATAATGTTTTTAAAAGGAAAATAAATACCATATACTCTTTAATGTATTTTTGTATTGATAATGGATTTTGTTATGTGAATATATTTAAATGATATATTGTTATTGATATGTGGAAATTTAATCTTTACATTATGTTTGTTTTATGTGTTATGAATATGTTATGGTTATTGGGAATTTTTTATGTATAAGGGTGGTTCCGTGATAAACCTTGGGCAGGTGAGCCCGCGATAGCACTCCAATGGATTGGGTAATGTGACAGAGGTAAACATGAATGTTTCTCCGAACAGATTTAGGGAATATACTATGATGGGTATTCTAATTGTAACTCCCTACATAGTTGTGATAGCTACAATGTATGTATGATATGGATGCCACAAGTTTCCTTTATGATTTATTTTTTCTTTGTTTTATTCATCAATCTTATGATTTCATAAGTTATGATAAAGATATTACGCTATGAATATAATGACGAACTAATGTTTTAATTCTTTATTTTATAACCCTTACTAAGATTTTTATGCTCATCGCATGTTTTGAAATGTTTTTCACAGGATTTAAAGATGAATAGGGTCAAGGATGGGATTAAGGAAAAGTCACGCTGTCAAAAACTTGGAACTAGACACGACTATTTTTTTCAAAAGTTTTTATTTTGTGAAAAAATGGAAAAGTAGTAGAAGTGTCTAGTTTGAAATTGTTGAGATGTATTGTAATTTTTATGGCTTAATTCTCTAAAACATTAACCATGAAAAGATCCTTTATGTGAATTATTCATTAAATTCAATATTATGTAATGTTTTATGGCTGGGTCCTTATAAAAGGATTCATGTTTTTATGACCAGGAACATGTCACATTGATTTCCTGACCTATAGAACAAATAGAGAACTAGTCTCTTCATATATAGATATTATATTTTTTAGATGAAGAATTGTTACATTAACAAAACATGAGATGATGGTCTGTAATTGTTTAGTGCATTTTTAACCATGGAATCATAAAAAACTCGTCTATAAGTGAGTACATCATATCCCACTTTGTTTTTCATAACTAGAACCCCTCTTAGACATATCATACAAGACACATTTCTTCTTATCCAAGGGAAAAAACATAACAAATGGTGATCTCAAATGCTCAGTACGGTTAAAACTATACCTTGAATATCAAATATCATAATCTCGAGTCATGGTAGTAATATTGGAATTCTATAATACATGGATCATAAGGAAATCAAAAAAATGATCCATGAGAACATAACATTGGAATAAAATATATATTTGTGTAATAAACATAAGAATATAAAATATTATATCAAGATTTCCCACCAAGACATTCATAACATGTTAGGCTTGGGAGAACCAACAGTTTACCAACTTTGGGTTTGGGATAACCTCCTATGTACCCTTTTCAGGATTGGGACAACCAATTTTTACCCTTAAAGACCATATAAAATTAATAATTACCCAATGTATTGGAGGGATATATAGGTCCCACCCATAAAATAATTAAAATCATACATATGTGTCCCACAAGATGATAAATTATTCCTCATATAATAAACCATGAATTGAAATGGGTTGAAAAAATATTTCATGATATCATAAAATTTTAAAATGAGATATTCATCATAGTCATTTCATCATTTCATCATAGTAGAACCTGAGAAAAAAGTGGCTTTCATAATAATTATACCAATGTATAACCCATGGAACATAAACAAGCTTCATAAGAATATTTTAATAATAAATAATTTAGATAAATTAAAGGAATGGTATTCATTGTCAATATCCCTTGAAAAGCATTTGTATCACCAGATAATGTCATCTTAGACAGAAAATATTTTTTAAGATTATTTAAAAACATTCATTAAGAAAATATATTTTCATTAAAAATACTTTTTTAAAATATAAATCCTTTTGAAAATATATTTCATTAAAAAAACATGATGTTTTATAATGTAATCTTTAAAAATCATTTAGAACATTTCATGAAGAAAGTATCCATTTTTCATTGAAAAACAATTTTTTAAACAGAAATCATTTTGAAAATAATTCTATTTGAACATAACCTTGAAAACATATAAAGGAAGCTTCAATGAAGATAATGGTCATAATGATGGTATTTTTTTCATCTAATACATGTTGAAATGAATATTCCATTCACATTTCAAATAAAATCTAAAGATGCATTTTTTGGAAAATGACATGAATATTACATTCAAAGAAATTTGTAAAAAGTAAAACATGGGTAAAAATGATTTTTGAAAATTATATGATAATATTAAAAAAAATTTAAAATATTTTTGGGAGATATATTTTTCTAATAATACATATTTTCTCATGATGAGAGAGATAGAAAATGTTTTTTGTTAAATAATTATCAATTATTTTAAGTACCATGAGTGGGAAAATGGTAGTGTTAATATCACAAATAACTAGAAAATAATAAAATTAATGGGTTTTTTTATATATGGATTGTAGCAACTTTGAACCCAATAGCCCTGAGCTGGTTCCTTCTTTATTAAATTGGAATATGATATAAGGAATTGCATCCAAAATTACGAAATAGTTTAGCAGTATTTGTGAACCAGATACATAAATGTGTCTTAAAATATATTTGAATACAAAAATAACAAAATATATATTTTTAGAATAAAATTATTCCCTCTAGAATATCGTTACATATAGAACATAGTACTCTTCTTGGATTCCTATGGAAAGGAAACAAGATAATGTTGAACTTAAATTCAAAATAAAGGTAAGTGTATAATGTAGTCTATGAATAAATAATGCATAATCCAAATTTAATGGTAAATCACTGAATCCCATTCCATTTAATCAATAACTAATCAATAATATTAAAGGAATAAAAAATTAACAAAAAATTTCATATAAATAATCACATGAGTAAGAAACAAAAGAATAGATATTCTGGCTAATTGAATAATTCCAAGATATATCAATAACTATATTCATAATGATGGAATATTTAATTGTGGATATATAAAAAAAACTTTTAAAGCTTTGTGACAAGACATCTAATACAGTCTAGGATTTTTTATGAGACATATTACGGTCAATTCTTTTTTCCAGAACATTTAATACCATTGAGGCTTCATGTCAAGACATCTAATGCCATCACATATTCTTTCTAATACATCTAATAAATTGGTAAGGCCTCATCCAAAACCATATTTAGTTTTTCTCATGAAACCTACAGATATATCGAGGGGATATCTATATATATACCCACAAATCACTTACTAAGTGCAATGCATTCCTCATATAAAATGGGTGAAACAAAATAAAAAAAAATCTTTTTTATTTCACCTATCATATAGAATGTAAATACTTCCCCCAATAAATAAACAAAATCATAGACCATCCGATGAAATTTTATTAGAATAAAAATAATAAATCACTTGTAAAACTAATAATAAACAATCCATATAAATAATAAGGATGATATCATTACATTATATTACATTTAGAGTTATATTAAAGGTTTGTTATCATTGATTAATAGAAATACCGTATAAATATTTTAAAAAATAATCTTGAAGAAAATAACCTTCTAATTTTTATGATTCCTTTTTAAAACAAAAAATATTTTAGGAATCATTTTCTTTGAAAATAAATTTTCAAAACTAAGTATTAATATAAGAAAAAAATTCTTTAAAAATATACTTTTAACCTTGAAAATAAATCTTCAAAGATATGATGGTCATGTTTGTTGGAAATTTTGAACATGTTGTAGAAGTCAAATAGAGCTTCCTATTTGCATTAAGAAAAGGATAGAAAAGTGATCAGATTCGAAAATGAAAAGAATATTCCTTTGGAATTTTTTTAGAAAAAAAAATGTTAAAATATTATTTATTAAATCATTCTAAAAAGGATAATTTTTTTGAAAATAATTAGACAAAAAAAATTTAGAAGATAACAGATTTTTGACCATAGAAAGAAATAATGTCAAATATTCTTAAAGAAATTTTATCAATTATATTAATTACCAGTGAGTATAAATTTATAAAATTACATGAAAATAACATGTACGAAAAAAAGAAAAAAATATTGATTTTTTGAAAGATGGAAATATCAGATAATTATCCCAAGGAAGGCATAAACAAAAACAATCTTGAATAACAAGGATATTTTGAATTAAACTCTTATCGTTTTTATAAATTTTGTATTGTAATCCCCATAAAACATCACATAAAATTAAATCATAAATTTCAATATTAATTAATTCTTGATATATCATACAAAAAGTGAAATATATAAAAAACATAAAATAAATAATTGATGAATAAGGAATAAGTATCATGGATGTAAATGTAAGACAAGAATACCTTACCACACATTTCTTATTGATTGACCATTCATTATCCTCTTAATAGTAGATTTTAAAGTATTATTAACTTAATATATGAAAATTATTAATATTTAAAAAATCATATATTATTATATTATAATAACTTATCACTCATTCATTAATAATTTTTCTGTATTTTCACTCTTTCTGGTGTTAATTTCTTTGTTTTCCCATTCATGTGTAGTTATTAAATATTTGGTTCTTTCACATATAACTCAGTTCCAACATCTCTAGTATAATAATCATTACATAATTATTATATTTTTTATATAAATTATTCTTATAAAACATATTATTAATGATGGTTATGAAAATATATGTTTTTACGATCATAGGCATGGTGGATCATATGCACGCCTGAGTAAGATTTCTTATTTTTCAATGATCATTATGAAAATAGTTTAAGTAATATTTTTTATTTATGTAATATTCATAATTTCATATCAATAATATAATTTATTTAATAATAAATAAATATATATATAAATATATATATCATTCATGTGTTGTGGTGATGAAAATAGAGTAACATCTCTTCACTAATGAGGTAGTCCATACGTTGATGAATAATGTTATCATCTCTAAGGGTAAAAAAATAATATTATATATTATATTTTAATAATGATGAATATTTTATTAGTATCTTAATTATTTTATATATATCAAATGAAATAATTAAAATTATCCCTTATCACCTTCCATGTAAAGTGATAGTGAATGATGAATCACATCACTTCGTGTGATGGTAGTCCACTATACCCATGAGTAATGTTTTTGTGTCTCCTATAGAGTGTATATTAAAAAGTATATAATATATTATGAATAAATAGGTATAAATATGTTATATATTTCATATATATACATTAAATACATCATAATACCCACCCTTTAGTGGTGGAAATGAAAAAAAATGACATCGGTTTCACAAGGAAGTAGTCCACCGTACAATCGAACGATGATTTCGTAACCCATTTGATGGATGTATAGATTGTTTTAGGTAATTAACTTATTATAAAAATATCATATTTTATGTATGAAATTGAGGTTGTTATACCATTATTTTTAAAAAATAATTGAATGATGTGTACATAGAAGTAAAATAAAGATGGTTGTTCAAGAACATTACCTCTTCTTCGGGTATCCTCCTTAGAATTTCAATAAATCCTTCCTTTGATGGTGTTATCCAAAAATAAATTCCTCTAGGATTGGTTAATGATTTTATGTGAGTGATTTTGGTAGGTTTTGGTCAATCCAAATTGCTTCAGTTGTGTTAATAAGTGAGGAGAGTGAGTGCTTTTTATAATTGAGTGGGTGTGGCATTCTTGCAAATACCCACAAGTATTCACTATAGGGAGGTTTGCCTTACCTCATGTGCCTCAAAAATAGATCAATGATGGAATTGAGGGTTTATTTGGACTAAAATGCCTCCATCTCTCAAAAATAAATAAAATGTTATAATATTATTCATTGATCTCTAAGTTCACTCAATTTTACCTTTTTAGATTTTTCCATGGTAACTTGTATATTTTTGTTTACCAAGGTAATTTATCCATTAAGAATAAAATTTTGATTCTAAATATTAAAACTAATTTGTTAAATAAAATCATTTTTTTGTGAAAAATTAATTTTAATTACACGCTTGTAATGCACAAAACCCCATTTTAATCCCAATCGTGTTAATTATTTTTTACTATTATCAATAATAATTATTTTAAAAAATTAAGTTGAAAATATTAGATAATCTAAATGATTATAATTTTAAAATAGAATAAATTTTTAAAAATTGAAATAATAGAATTCATTGAATTAATTTTAAATTAATGCCACATACATGATGAGAAAGACGGTTTTAAAGTGAAAATGTTCAAATGATTGTAAAGATTTAATATCCAAATTCAATATGAAAATTATCTTAATGGAATAAATTTTATTAATTGATACAAAATTGAACTAATTTTACTTTAATACCAATTAAAAATATACTTTAACATAAAAATTATGTAATATAAAACATGTTTTTTAATTAAAATTCAGTATTTATCATTTTCATCACAAAATAAAACATCTCAAAAACCGTGAAAATTTACCCAATGATAATTTTGTATTCGACTTTATAAAATTAAATTCATTTTATCAAATAAATTTTCAAATTTTTTTATATTTAATTTTAAATTATATTCATAAGGCATGATTAAACCATATTTTTTAAAAAACGTTTTTTTTCAGAAAACATTTCTTTTTCTTTTAAATGATTATTATTTAAATTATAGTCAATAGATAGCTAATAAACTTGTATAAGATATATATTTTCATAATTTTTTTTAATCTTGTTCTTATCTTTCATTCCAATAGTTATATGATAATTGTTATATTAAATAGTAATATTAATAATATATTATTCTTTGGTAAAACACGACCTTGCATATAATGCAAGTTAAACAATGTTTTGTGTGTAATGAAAGATATAGAATGGGTTTAATATATTTAAAAATAAATATATCATAAATATTGGATTTTTATATTCCATTCAAAACATTGTTTTTCATTTCACATATTTAACTGGATATAATGCTATTCGTTATGAGTTTCTAGGTGTTACATTCTACCCACCATAAAATATTATGCCCACACAATTTAAACATGATCTCAACAATCAAGGGTTTAATATTTGGAAATAAAATTTATAAAATATCCAAATAAAAAATTGGTTAATAAAAAATTCTCTTAATAATAGAGAATAGATTAGTAATGCGTCATATAGAATAACAAATAACTGGGTTTCTATTATTAGAACATTGGTGTCAAATTAAGATGAGGACTTGTATGAAAAGAGTAAATAATTTTAGAGTTTTATAGGTTTCATTGATCGCAAACAAATGAATGATCAATTAAAATTTAAGGAACATAAAGCTGTAAATAATTGAGGATCTAAAAAGTAATCACATCAAAATAAATAATGGTATTAAGACAATTTTATTACAGATCCATTTTCGAAAGATGAGAAATTATTTCACTATACATGAATATATGGGAATATTTTTTTTTGATAAGTTTATATTTAATAAGATCAATTTCATCAGTTGGATGTGATTTTATCAATTTCCTATTCGACACTTAATCAGTTAAATGAATACCCAAAAATGAATTTTTTAGTTCTAAAGTACTATAATTCACTTTGAACAGATCATGTGATCCATAAAAGATTAACAATTCCATCAGTCTATCTCAAAATATTTTCAAAAACCATTATTATTTGAATATGTTTTCCAATATGTATAAATATTAATATGGTAATCTAATAGATTAATCTCTAAAAAAAATTCTAGAGTACAAATTAATTTATTTCATAAATGGTTATCCTTGTGGCTGTTCCAATTGATTAAGATATAAAACATGTGAAATGATGTCACAAAATTTCTAAAATTAAATTATCATTAAACCAAACAATATGATGTTTCTCTTAATTGATGCATACCAAACATATAAATACCTTTATAATATATTACCCATAAATATGGTAATTACATGAATTATGAAAAATCCTTATAGAAAAGATGCATGTGTCCTTATTACTTAAATAAACATAAATTGTTGGATATATTTATTAAATCAAAATATGTTGTAAACTCTTTCAATTATAGTATCAACGTCATTTTCAACAAATAATAAATCAATTCTATGGTATTCAGTAAAATACAATTTTCTTTATCTATACCAATTATCTCTTTATATCATTATTATTATCTCAATATCATGAACATATTAAGGGTAATATTTCTCTAAATCGTGAGTTTTCCAAGAAGATCTCATTGCCACTAAATCATTTTTATTGATCATTAATACCATTAAAAATATTATTTCTAATCTTTAAGGGAACTATAATGAAGTATAATCCTTATATATTTCATAATTATTATAACTAGTACATGATTGATAAAATAATCGAATGAGAAAATTATTAAATCAAAACAGAAAACATTAATCATTCCTCTTCATAAGTGGTAATATCATAATCATGGCCATGATCCATTATCTTCTTTTTGGGTATATTTTGGTGACACATGAGACACTAATTCTCATAGATTTCCATATCATTACATTTAATGAATTGTATATTGTAATTTTTTCTCTTAACCTTTTAATCAAAATCATAGTGTCCTTTATATCCACACTTGTAGAAAACTCCCATTCCTTTATGCAAGTACGAGGGTGTTTCTTTACCTAATTGGAAAATATGATAAAATAATTCTTTCTATTATTTTTTCCATATTTTTTTAAGTTTTTATCTTATTATTGTGATTCCCATCGATGAAATAATGCATATAAAACTGTTTCTCGGTATTTTTAGAACATGATACAATGTCATCATATGATTATAATTTTTGGGATACTATTTCCCTTTGAAATATTTTCTTAAAAACATTAGAGAAACGGTCATTATTACTTTTGGATTACATATTTACTATGATTCCAATTAATTTTTCTAGGGTTCATTCATAAATTATGGAATATAATGAATCAACTCTTAATATTATGAATCATAATGTATAATACCAAAAATAGTGTAATTATTAACATAAATTATAAAATGTGTTCATTATTAATATTAGAATCATAAATTGTTTATTATTTGAGGATATTGTTACTTTTAAAATATTCATAGTGGTTTTTAAAGATAATATGAACTGTCCTAAACAAATTCTCTATTAGTGTTAAAATTGGTGTGTATTAAGTCCCACTTGATTCAATACTAACACACCTTTTATAGAGTTATTACCCTTAGGTAACTCTATGATAAAACTACATCCACTTATGACATCCAGAAAGGGATGTATTTCTATGAAAACCAACATAATTTCTTCTTTAACCAGACTTTAGGAATTTATTATATTCTTATCCAAAAAATTTATCATAGATGAATGTTCCCAAATCGATGTTATCCTAAATCTAGTTCACAAGGATTCGACCAAACATTCTCTAATACCAATAGTAGTGACTCTGACCACAGCAACCAGAAGATGGTTCTTGCTTTATTCCATTGGAATAAGTTACATTAAATAACATACTAAATTACCAAATAATTTTGTAGTATTTATAAACTAGATACGTATTTGAGTCTTACATTACATTTGAATAAAAAATTCAAAATACGTTTTTCAGAACAACATCAATAACTCTAGCATATCATTGCTTGTCAATCATAGTACAATTTATGAAATTCTGAGGAAGGGGAAAATTAATGGTGATCTCAATTTCTAGGTAAGGGTAAGTGTACAGTAGAAGATATCAATATATAAGGAAAAACACAAATAAAAAGGTAAATAAATGAATCACATTCCATTTAATTAATAACTTGATCATAATATAGAAGTAATAATAGGTGATCAAATAATTTAATATTAATTATCACATGAGAATAAAATATTAACTTGGATATTCTAAATAATATAATAATTCTATGGAATATATATAACATAATTCATAATTATTGAATGCATAATGATGGATATCTAAAACATACTGTTAAATATTTTTTCCAAGACATTTAATACCGTTGAGGCTTTATAGAAATAAATCAAATACAATAAATATTTCGTTCCAAGACATCTAATAGCATATATGAATTGTTTTTTATGACACAAATGGAGACATGAATTGGTCGCCCAATTCATGCTTAAAAAATTTATTAAATCAAAAGAAGTAAAATAGAAGATCGAGGTGTAATGCATTTACACCAACCCAAAAGTGAGAGAAAAATGTGGTGATATACCAAATAAGTTCAAACGCATCAAGAAATAAGTGCATCAACTCCAAGAAGGATCCATAATGTAAGGGACCTTGCTGGAAAAGTCGTGACATAAGAGTGAAGGGACGTGACATGTGATAAGAGAAGCACTCATCCATGATGATCAGTTAGATTGATTATACTCCTGAACCAACCTCTTATTGAAAAGTCAACGTTTGATATCAAGAGAGGTCTCCGTAGAAATTTCACCATTTCTGAGTCATTGATAAGCCAATTTGTATCATTGCGCCAATCGAGATTCCAAATTCACATGCACCCCCTCATCACCCTATTCTGCATACTTCACCGCTAGTTTAGAGACTTATTTCAGTTTAACGTCAGGAGGTGAAAAAGTAGGAGCAACATCAAGTTGTGAAGGGGAATCAATATCCATTAATTTAAATGCCCCAATGGTGTTTACACTATCGTAAACCAAGTACATCGAGGTTGTAGTTACAGGGCCCTCCTTTTTGAAAGTATCAAGAGACCTCGTGACAATTTTTTGTTCTAGTTGAGAGTAGTCCCTACGTTTCCTCATTTTTTTGGATTGGAAGTAATGAATCCATCCACATCCACTATTTGTTTTTTCCATTTTCAAGAGCTTGATTTGATGAATTATTGCTCAGTTTAGTCAGCATTCTTGTCCTCCTCATGTGAGGAAGTGATTTGTGATGAGAATGTGTCATTATCAGATGGGAAGGTGAATCCTTATCTTCCTCTTTAGTAGGGTCATTCTGAGGCTGATCATTGCCATGATTTTCAACATCTTCGAGTTTCTCACCAATGGGGGCCTTAGTTACAGTGGTTACAGTAATCACCAATGCTCTTATGCAAGCTGCTACGTCCATCTTAATCTTTACCTTCGCTACCCATGTCTTGCGAGTTGGTGGGAAAATTTCCTTACAACATCTACTGGATAAATGTCCAAGAATAGAGTATTCCAGATAATAAAGTGGAAAGAATTCATAGAACACTTCTTGTAAGAATCCATGTCTGCCATTTTGAATCCATATTTGATTTGGAAGAGGATTATCTCGGTACAATTTCTAGCAACTGTAGGTCTAGAACGTTTTTTTGTTACCATGTGCATCTTCAGTGGGGAGCCTAGCAGACCACCAATCGGAAATATGGACACATGCTTAAATAGATGAATCGGTAAACCAGGGAAACTAATCCAAATAGGGGTAATAAGTGATTCAATGTTAGGAAAACAATTAGGAGTCCATTTCAAGACTTTCATTGAGAATCCATCTAAAACCCACGATCGTTTCATCCAAAACCTATGATATTCCTTTTTGGATGAAAATTGAAAAATGATGTTGGAGGAATTAAGCAGACCAATTTGAAATATAAAAAACCCTCATGATTCTAGAGATTTCGTCGAAGAAAAAAATGAAGGCCGACGCCAGAAAATATTTCCCACCAACACGAAACACAAATCCTTGGAAAGAAGATTTACCTCGTTTTAAGAAAAAAGAAATCTCCAAATGTTCATGATGTTGAAAAGTTTTCAGAGAAACGCGCAGCTCCACATCCACAACTCCACCCCCACAAGATAGCGCGTTAGCCTATCTAGAGTACCCAACAGCAACATCTGTGAAAGAACAAGTATCATCCCTAGGGTTTCGTCTTTGGTCACCAGGGGTCAGAGGCTCTGTCGTCCATGCGGGATTTTCCATCCCTCTACCATAACTTTTTCTTTCTTATATATCTAATAAATGGGTAAAGTCTCAACCAAAACCATATCTACATTTTCTCAAGAAACCTATAGATGCATCAAGGGGCTATAGATATTTTCACTCACCCATCACTTAATATGTCTAATGAATACCTAATATTAAAGGTTTGAAACATAATAAAGATAACCATTTATATTAAAACCAACGTGGATTATTTAAACACATTATCCAATAAATAAAAATAACCTTTATTCATCCTGTGTAATGTGATTAGTATCAAAATCGTACATCCCCATTCAAAATGATCATAAAAATATTGTGAAATAATAAGAATAATATCCCTCAAATATATACCCACTTGAGTAAGATTAAATGGATTTTTTTCATTGATGAAAATAAATACCACAAAAATATCCATAAAATATTCTTAACGAAAATATCCTTTTCATATTGAAATTCACTTTTTATAACATAATACCTTTTGAAAATAAATTTCTTTGAAATTATATTTTATGAACTATTCATATATATAATATAAATAATCCCTTTTATATTAAAATAAAATTTTAAATTTTTATAGGATGTTTCAAATAAATGACATTTGGGTCAATGATTAATTATCTACATGTCATGAAAATTAAAATCAATATTCCTTTTTAACTGTAAAAAGGTTATAAAATTCACTTGATCAAAAAAATATTACAATATTCCTTTTAAGAAAAATTTAAAAGAAAAAATGGGTAAAAATTTCTTTAGAAAGCATTATAAAAAGGTTAAAACTATTTTTATAAAACATTGGTTTTAAAGAAAACGTATTTCTAAAATGATAGAGAATTGAAGTTGGATTTTCTTAAAACAAAATTTAAGAATTGTTTTTAGTAACAATGTGTGGAAAATGGTAATAGTACAAAACAATATCATGAATAACTAGAGGATAATAAAATATATATATATTACAATAAAGAAATATCAAATAATTTCCTTAAGGGAGACATAAACATAAACCATCTCGAACAATGATTAAATTTTTTATTGAACTCTTACCACTTTTGTAAGGCTTATATCTTAAGCCCCATGAAATAAATAAATGAAATGAAACATTAATAATCATAAAAATAAGTTAATTTCCAACTGATATGAACCCTGGGGGATAAAATAGAACCATATTAATATTTATATTATCATATATGTCCCATTTATAAAATCTTATCAACCATTCATTAGAAATAATTAATTTTTTTCATTTTTTGGGCGTGAATTACCTTATTTTCTCATGAATGTTTTTCCATTAAAAATCTGGATATTGAAAATATTACAGAGTTATATCATCTCTAGAATAATAATAATTAAAATAATATAATATTTTAGATCAATTATAATTTTTTAAACCTATAAATAATTATTTTTATTAAAAATGAAGTACGTTAGAATCATAGAGATGAAATGTTTTGTGTGTGCTTGAGTAACATTTTCCATTTCTTCGATGATTATTATGCAAAGGTTGTAATTAATATTTAATACTACAAGAAATACCATAATATAATATATAAAATATTATTTATTTAATTATATATATATATATGATTCATGTGATGTGGTTATGAAAATATATTTGCATCACTTTGTGATGGTGGTAGTCTGCACGTACACAAACACTGTTATCATCATTAAGTGTAATAAAATTAAAGTGATATATTATATTTTTAGAATGATTAATATGTCATTAATATCATAATTATTTCATTTATATCACTTATAATCCTAAAAATTATTACTTATCACCTTTCATGCAATGTTTTAGTGAAACACGAAACACCTCTCTTCGTGAGGTGATAGTCCACCATACACCTGAGTGGCATTATCATGTCTACTATGAAATATAAAGTAATAAGTAACATCTGATGTAATAGTTCAATATGTATAATTATGATATATATTATACATATATATATATTATACATAATAATACCCAACCACGAGAGGTAGAAATGAAAAAATGAATGAAAATGGTCTGTGAGGGAGTTGTTCACTGTACGCACAAATGATGATTTTGTAACCCATTTTATGGAAGTGGAAGTGGTTGTTTGTAATTACCATATTATAAGAAAAATACCATTATATATAATATAATTAGTTTATTATATCATCATTGTTTAATACTAATTGAATGAGGTGGAGAAATAAGTAAAATAAAGACTCTTGTTGAAGAACATTACCTCGTTTTTGGGTATCCTCCTTAGGGTTCAACTAAATACTTCTTATGTTATATTTATTCCAGATATAGTTATTATACATGTGGTTATGTGAGTTGGTATATTATTTTGTAGGTTTTTTCTTTATTAAAATGCCTTGGCAGGTTTTAATAAGTAAGGGGAGAGAGTTCCCATTAATAATTTAGGAGGTCTGGAATTTTTCTAAATACCCCACAATATTCACAACTGGGAGGTATCCCTTAACTCAAGTTCCACAAAAAATATATCAATAATTATGGAGAGAGATTTTGTGGTAGAGAAACACCTCTATCACATAATAATATATAAAGTTTCTAATTTTATATTTTATTCATTATGTTTACTCATTTTTTTCTTTTTAGTTTTTATTGCCTTGATAACTTGTATATTTTTATTTAACTATATAATTTAACCTTAAATACTAAAAATAAAATGATATTTATTATATAATTTATTAATAATTATTAAAAATATTAAATCCAATTTATTAAGAAAAATGTTTTGTGTAAAATTATCATTTTTTAAATTGAATTTAATTAGAAAAAACATGTTTTATCCTTAATCACAGTAGTTAATTTTACTGCTTACTATAATCATTATAGTAAAAAAGTTAATATGACCATATAAGATAATATAAATTATTATTATTTCAAATATCAAATCCATTTTTTCAAATTCAATTCATAGATACAGAATAATTATATTTAAAATTAATCCTACAGACGTGATGTGAAATAATGTTTTTAATGTAATAACGCTCAAACTTTTACCATGTTTGTCAATGTCAATTCACTAATAAATTAGTTCTTGTAATCTATAATTTATTAGATGATATATAATTTTAATAAATTTAATTTAAAAACAATTAAAAATATAATTTTTAATTATAAATTATTAAAACAATAATGTAGTTTTCAATTAAAATTCAGCAATTTTCATTATTTATAAAAATGAAACTTATCATAAAAATCACAAAATTACACCAAAAATAATGTTTTTATTCCACGTTCAAAAATTAAGTTTATTTTTTCAAATAAATAACCTAAAATTTTAGAAACTTTCTTTTAAATTATGTTTGAAAATCATGATTAAACAATATTGTAGAAAAATTACTATTTTTTAGAAAAAAATTTCATTTTATTTTTAAGGAGTGTTATTTTATTTATAATCAATTAGTGTCCAATAAACATGTGTAAACAATATATTATTATAATTTAGTTAATATTATTCTTACCTATCATTCCAACATCTAGGAGATAATTTTAAAATTAAATAATAATATTAATAATATATTTTTGTTTGCACATACTTGTTCTTGTGCATAATGCAAGCTAAAGAACTTGTTGTACGTATTGAATGATATGGAATGAATTTTACCTATTTAAAAATAAATATATCTTATGTATTCAGATGATATATTCTATTGAACTCTTTGAATTTTTTGTCACATATTCTATTCAATAAATTTTTTTCTTTTACCAATTTAATGTGTTTCATGGATCATAATATTTTATCATTAGAGATACAATCATAATCAATCTCAATAAATGGTGAGATTATAACCTAAACTAATTACCACTTTAGTAAAATTGAATATTAATCCCCATAAAGGATTAATATTAAATGAAACTTAATATATCATGAGGATTAATAAATTCATGATATATTATTTTAATGTGGTTAAATATATACCTCATGATTTAATATAGGTGCATAATATAAGTTAAATATACAAGAAGGAAAATTGAGATGAAATTTTTTTATAGCTTTGGTAATATTTTATATCATAATGCAAAATAAATCATCAAATCAAATAAAAATTTAAACATCATGAAAATAATAGGAGTCTTGATATATCATGTCAGAGGGGAAATATTTTCACCACATAATGAAAATTATTTGTGAATGTGCATATGTCTTCCAAAAGTAAAAGAGATGATAGGAATCCTTTAACATATGTCTTGACATTCTTTGAGCATGTTCAAAACTCATTTTTAGTAAATATATGTTATTTATACATCTATTACATAATCATACATATATATATATTATTTTATTTACATTTAACCTTTTATTACCCGTTTAATAATAATTCCATGTTAAAGTCACGTTTAAGGAAATAACTAGTTTTTTATTCATGAAAATTTTGATTTGTTATTTTTTCCCCTTACATTGATTAATCTATAAAATTTAGCGATAGAAAATTACATACACCTCTCATGGAGATGGTAGGTCATAAGTCTACATGAACAAAGTTTCCATTATCATTTAATATTGAAAAAAGTAATGTTAAATGATATGTTATCAATAAAAAATCATTAATTTTTAATATATATAACATTTTCCATTAAACTAATCCTTATTACCTTCCATGTAAAGAGTGAATGAATCACATCTCTTTGTGAGGCGGTAGTTCACCATACACACAATCGATGTTATCATGTTCCACAAAATGAAAATAATGAATGTATGTATGATATAATAATTACAAAATTATAACAATATCAAAAATATCATATATAATAAATTAATCCGTAATTATAACCAACCATGCGAGGTGGTAATGGAAAAATAAATGAAATCAATTCCTCAGGGGATAGTCCATTGTACACATGAACTGTGATTTCATGAAACATTGTATGGAAGTGTAGAAGTTTTTAGGTCATGAACATAATATAAAAAACTAATTATATATAATATAATAAGTTTCTAACATCATTATGTAATAATAATAATTGTATAAGGTGTTGGAATAAATAAATCAAAAATGATCATCAATGAACGCTACATATTCATTGGGTGTCCTACATAGGTTTTCACAAAAATCCTTAATATGTTGGATTTTTGTAAATAATAAGGATTAGAGGATGATTTGAGGGTATTTGATAAGTATTTTGGTATATGAATAGACAAAAAATGCTTAAATCTATGAAGAATATATGATATGGGTGGCCTTTTATATGTGATGCTAGTGTCACACTTGTAATTTTTTAAAATAATAAAGCATACTCGCATTTTCGAAATTAAAAAATGGATAAAAAAGGTTCAAATTTAAACCTTAGAAATGATAAGGTATAAATATAGCCATCCAAAATATTTTTGAACATTATGTGTGCAATGTTAACCCTTATCATTTTTTAACACCTCGGTAAACCAATTTTTTCCCTAACCACAAAAAATAATTTTTATTGTTTTTTCTGTTAATATTGATAAAAAATTAAGTTAAACATATTATATAATATAAATTATTCTAATACAAAATATGGAATCCATTATTAAAATTCCATTTACCAAAATGTATGATTTTAATTTAAAATAAATCGTCTAGATGAAATGAGAAAGTGGGGATTTATAGAGAAAATATTCAATAGTATTAAATGTTTTTATATAAAAATTCAATATCAAAATGATAAAAATGACAAAATGGGATTAATGGATGAATAATTGAAAAAAATTTACTTCATATCCAATTTAAAATTAAATTTATATTTATAAACAAATTAAATGAAAAGTCACATTTCAATTAAAATTCAGTATTTTTTAGTATTTATCCAAAAATAAATCTTCTCATAATAATCCAAAACATTAGCTATAATCCATTTTATATAAAATTATTTCTAAAATAAATTTTATTTTATCAAATTAAATTGATAAAATTTTAAAGTGAAATTTTTTATTAATGTGCACAAAAAGAAATAAAAATAATTTTGTGAGAAAATATTATTTTCCCAACATATAATGACTTTCTAAAAGTTTAAGTGATTTTTTATTATTATGTTTTCATTTTATAAAACCATTATATTTAATATTTTAAAATTAGTTATTTCTATACATGTATATAATTTTAACATCTGGGTTATAATGGTCACATTTCAATAAATATATTAACAATATGTCATGATTTTGTTAAAACGTATTGTCATGTATAACACAATCTTACCCTATTTAGTGTATAAATCATGCTTATCATAATTTTTCATCTAATTCAATATATCAATGAAGGTCAATTTATTTCAGAAATAATAATTCATAAAAACTCAAGGTGTTATATTCTACCCCATTAAAATTATTTTTCCACTCGAAATTCATCAATCTAATATAAAAAAATGAGAATACTTCAACCTCATGATATACTCAAGTTCCCATGTGGACTCATCAAAATTATAGTTACGTTATAAAACATTTACCTAGAAAGTTGTATCATTTCATAGAACTTTACCTCTTTGTTCTAGAATCACCACTACTTTTTCCATTTAAGAATGATCTTTCTCCAACGGTATGACCTCTGTGTTGAATATATATTAAGTGTGAGGTGTGTACTTTTTTAGGAGAGATACATAGAACACATCATGTGATTGAGAGAGGTTTGGTGGAAGAACCATCTAGAAGGCTACCATCCTGATATGATCAAGAATTTCAAAGTGACAGATATAACAAGGGTTTAGTTTCTATTTCTTACAAAATCTAAAAATATTATTATATGGAGAAATTAATAGAAACACCTCATCACCCACTTCAAATTATAGATCTCATCTGCGATTTTTGTCATAACAGTTCTACTGAATCTAGGCTTTATTGATGTGCTTCTGATTTGATCTAATTTTTATTACCATTTCTTTATCAATATTAGGTCCCAATAGCTTTCATTATCCAATGGAATTTTATCATGTTGGATTTATACATTAATTTCTATAAAAGGATTCATAAGGATCCATATGAATGATTGAGTGAAATTTTTTTGTGTGTGAGAACTCAACTACATGAAGGTGTTGATCCCAACCACCTTTTAAATCCATTAAAAAGGTTCTCATCATATCCTGTAAGGTATCAATAGTTCTTTCAAACTTACCAATTTTCAAAGGATGATATACGGTGTTGAAACCCAACTTCATATCATGGTGTTGTTGGAGACATCACTAGAACGTTGAGGTAAACCTGAAATCCCATTCAAAGACAATATAATGTGGTACACCATGAAACGTTACAACTTCATTAATGTATATACTAGCAATATTATCCAGATATATGTCTTCTTTGATATCTATTAAGTGTTCTAACTTAGTAAGGATATCAACTGCAGCCCATATATCAATATTATTTTTAGGTCTTTTGGTATTCCAATTAACCAAAATTCAAGGTGATTTTTTCACATTTCCATTTTTATATGGATAATTAATGTAACATCCCCATATACTTTTGTCTTTCAGCCTTAAATTTCTGACATAACAAGCACCGAGATACAAACATTGTGATATCTTTCTTTATTCTATCGCATCGAAAATACTCTTTTGAATCTCTATACATATTCATAACTCCCAGATGAATAGTGAATGAATAACTATGATCTTCACATAACAACTTCTCCTTCATTTATGGAATTTAAATTAGTTATTATAGATCCCAAAAACTTATCATTCCATCATGATCAATGATAAACTTAATAACATTTCTAAGCTTTTTTTTCTCCTCAATATAATCCTTATGCACAACTTTTGTTTTCACATGGATTGATGTTTGAATAATCAATTGATAAAGAAAATATTTTTCCCATTCCTTTATAATTTCCATCTATATTATTTGAAAATATGTAAATATTGGTTCTTTTATAATCCTCATAACAGATAAGTTGGAATGATCATTTCGACTCAAATCATGGGCCACCATGTTTTCTTTCAGAGGTTAATAATGTATGGAGCAATCATAATCTTTAATCAACCATAATCATCTTCACTATTGTATATTAAACACCATCTATATTAAAATTTACTTTAAACATTTTTGACTGATTTATATATCACGACATTCACTATAAATCTAATTCCTCCATATCATTAATGATAAAATTTCTATATTTAACTCTGAATCATGAGTTGGGTAATTTTTCTTATGTTCCTTCATTTTTCATGAGGCATAAGTTGTAAACATTTCATTCTACATAATAAAATATGTAAATTCCTTATTGGATTCATAAATATATATTACAAATTCCAATCCACAATATGTTTATGTAAGAACTGTTTTGCTGACTAACATTCTCTTCAGTTCCTTGAAATTTTCCTCACATTCATCTGCCTAGGGAACATGAATGCCTTATGAGTTAATTAGTTAGTGTATTAGAATGTTTTTAGAAATTCTTTACTAACCATCAATAAAATCTAGCTAAACCCAATAGAATACAGATCTCAATCATTATGGTTAGTATGAGCCATCATTCAGTAACCTCCATCTTTGATAGATCTACTAATATAACCTATTATGATGTTATATAATAAAAAAATGAATTATTTTTCTATCAGTATTCACTGTCTATAAATTTTTCGAATAGTTTCTCCATCATCAGGGTCTTCAGTACAATTCTCAATTGATTTAATGTTATTATATTCACTTTTAATGTATAATAATATAATCTATAAAGACTACCACAAACTGATCAATGTATTATTTTAAGTCATTATTCATTAAATCCATGAAGATAGTCAGGAAATTGGTTGGTTTTTATGGAATCCCTATATATTCATAGTGTCCATACCTTGTATGGAATTTTGTCATGGGTATATACACCTTCTTCGCCCTCAATTTATGATATTGATAATGAAGTTCAATCTAGGAAAATAATTGAGCTCCACATTGGAGATCAAACAAGTCTCCAATATGTGGAAGATGATACATCTTCTTAATTTTAAAATTCTTTAGATCTCGGTAGTCAATGCAGAGTTGAATTGATCCATAAGTATTTTTAACAAAAAACACTACACCCTAAGGCCACACACATGGACAAATGAATCCTATATCAATATTTTCCTGGAGTTTCTTCTTCAATTAATGCAACTCAATCGAGGCCATTCTATAGGGAGACTTTGATATTTTTGTGGCAACATGTAAGAGTTATATTCAAACATAAAAATAATATTTTTTGGAAGGCTATGTAACTCTTCTATAAAGACATCAGAAAACTCTGGCATAATAAGAATATCATCAATGTCATGTTTCTCCCTAACTGCCAGAGACAAACACCCCTTAGGAATGAGATACGAGACCCATACAATAAATTTTATCTTAATAAAAAGTTTATAATTATATTCACATTGAATGATTATAATGTAATTTTTGGAATATAAAATTTTATTACCCTTCTTAGATAATTAATAAGGGATCTATTTAGAGAAATCCATTCCATTCCCATGATAACCTCTACTACTTCCATATTAATAATGAAAATATTTTTATGAATACCATTCCCAAAAACATCAACCAGATAAGAATCATATACATAATATGTGATCATCATACCATTAGGTGTTTTCCCTACAAATTCTAAATCTAATCGTTTATGTGGGATATTTATACCCTTATAAAATTCTTCAAATTCAAATGATAGTGTATATCTGACGTCTAGTAACACATTATAAATTATATATCAGATGGTATGTGTACCTTTCATCACGTTGTTGTTACACACATAATTTGAAATAGTGATCACAAGGGATTTCTCCTTTTCCCTCTCCTTAAGAGTCTTCTAGCAATGACACCCATCATTAACCCTTTAATTTGGGAAATTGTTATCATAAAAAAACCTCATATAATTTTCATCACTGAATTCTATAAGGTCAATGATGTAGAGATTCATCATTATTTACACCATTAGCTAACTTCCTCTCATCACTTTAACATTTATAAGCTTTATTACCCTCCACTCCAAACATAAAATGTGTATTATACCACTTAAGAAAATTTCCTCTATGCGTCATCTAATACATTAGGAATAAGGGAAAGATCATATTATTCTCTCCATGGTTCGTATATTTTCCTTCATATTACATTTTTGTATTCTTAACAAAACCATGAAATCAATAAGTAACTGTAACCTTTATTTCACCTTGATTGAAAATCGGATAATCTCCACATAGCTACTGAAGACTTTTAGGATAACACCTTTCAGATACTATTTGTTAATCCATCGAAGAAATGAACCAACTTAAATTCAGGTTGGATAATAATAGTATATGGTTACCTCACAAGTCATTTAAAATTTTCCACATAGGTACTTACACATTCATGACCCTTTTGATTTAGTTCAAGGAAATATATATTCATATAAAAATATGAAGAATATACTTATTGAAAAATATGTTGTTGGAATCATCCCATTATATGGATTCAATTTCATCCCACTGACTGATATGACTGATTATATTTTATCATTGATCATATTCACCTTTTAAATAGTAGATAGACGAAATAAATTTTTCATGTTCTGAACACTAGAGAATGGGAAATATATTTTCATTGGTTTTAATCCATTAATCATCAATTATTGGATTATAAGACCCACTGAAATAAGGTGGAAATTACCTCATGAAGGACTCAACAACATAATTTTCCATATTTGTTTTGTTTGGAAGTCAAGTATGATTAATTGATTGAGAATGTTACATGAGAATAATAATTTTATTTATCATTCTCGTTCCCATGAATTGTGGCTTTTCAAGATGAAAAATATTTCATTTTCCATCGTACTTAGTAATAACATGGTTCCTCTGGGTTCCGAACATTTTCAATATCACAAAATAATATCATAAAACAAATATTGTAACTTCACAATCACGAAAAATTACTTATAATATTTCTAAAGCACGACACAATATTTTTATTTTATGAAACATTAATTTTATCCTAGTTCATTGATAGACATCATATATTTAAATACTTTATGATGGTTCATTAAAAGTTTGTGAATTTAAAAATAATATCCCCAACATGTGTCAAACTAGGTGTGCAGTAAGTCTCACTGTCCTACACTATGTGACTATTGAGTCTACTTAAATGTTCCTTTTTGGGAGTTATTAACCTAAGGTACCTATATTCTATATCAACGTCCACTTGTAGTATCTATCAATGGATATAATTTCTTAGAAACCACAAACTATATCTTTTACCTAAATTCGAAGACATTTTATTATTAATTAACTGATCCTTATAATTATCCATAGACATTTCCTTAGTTGTCTTAATAACATTTTATCAACCTTCTTTTCATTGGTTAACTAAACATATCCCCTAATAAAAACTATAGTGACCCAGTATTTTCATACATATATATCATATCTTTTTAGATGAGAAATAAATACATTAAAAAAATACATTCCTAATAAACATAATAGTTTAAGGGATCTAAGAGCTTGGTAACATAACCAACTGGTCCATAAGTATGCCACATCATCACCCACTATATTCTTCAAAACTATAACCCTTCTTATACAAATATTAAAAAATACATATCTTCATATCTTGGGGAAAGAAAACATAATAAATGGTGATATTAGATGATCCATAATGGAAAAAAAGAATATTTATAAGAAGAACATGAACATAAGGTCATTATAACAAGATAATAACATTTGAAAACCATATCCTACTTTTTAAATATCATAATCATGAGCCACGACATAAATATTATGAGTTCATAAGACATTGATTACAAGGAAAATAAATAACATGAGCCACGAGAGCACAAAATTGGAATAAGAAATACATTTTCAACATTAATATAAGCATAAAAAATCTTATCCTAAGGATACCAAGGCATTCATAACATGTTAGGCTTGAGATAAACAAACCGTGTACGAGATTTAGGTTTGGCATAACTTCTTGCATAACCTTTTTTGGGCTTGGGATATCCTCTCGTGTACTGTTGGAGATCATATATCATTAATAATTTCCCAATGCGTTGGAGGGTGATACAAATACCACCCATCACATAATTAATGTCATGCATATGACTTCTATAAGATAATAAAACATTCATCAAATCATAACCCATTCATTAAATGAGTTTCATAAATATTCCATCACAACATAACCTTACTAAAAGTGATAGGTTTCATAATAATTTCATCAAATCATCATCACATCAAAAATAAAAAAGAAGTCATTTTCATAATAATAATATAATGGTAATACCCGTGTAATAGAAATGGGGTTTATAAACATATTATCATAATAAAACATTTAGAGAAAGAATTTGAATGGTATCCTTGGATCATGTCTCTAGTAATGCATTTGTAACATCAATAGATGTCATATGGGATGAAAAATTATTTTTAAATATCATTTAAAATATTTACGGAGAGAAGTAAAAATTCATTGAAATTAATTTTTTAACATAAAACCTTTTCATAATCGATTTAATTGAAAAATACATTTCAATCCTTATAAAGAGAGCTTTAAAAGTCATTAAAATTTATCAAGGAAAATACCCTTTCAAAATTAAAAAAAACTTTTTACACTATAAAACATTTTTAATATCCTTTTATTTTAAAAGAAACTTGAAAAATTATAATATAGGATTAAAATCAAATAATGGTTAGGACAATGGGACGTTTCATTTACAATGTACATATTAAAACAATGATTCCTTTCAGATTTTCAGTAAATTCTAAATGAATGTTTTTTATAAACGGATATGAGTAACACATTAAAAATTATTAATTATTCAAAAATGGTTAGAAAAATATTTTAAATATTTTATGATACAAGTCAGACATTATTGAAATCATTTTTCAAAATCATGTTTTTGGAAGAAAAACGTCTTCTGACTAAAGGGTGAGATAAATTTGAATTTCCATAAAAGCATTTACTAAATTATTTTAGTTGGAATCACCTGTTTTTATAATCCCAAATCATGTTTCTTTTATATGATAATTATGTTTCATTCAAATATATAGTTTCTATCACGTAGTAAATATGTATTTTTAATCTCACATCCCTCTCGATTAAGTTTACATTGTAAAAATTATCTATGTAAAAGGTTATCGCTGGAAGGTTAATACTGGAAGGTTACCGTTGGATGGTTACCAATAGAGTTTACCAATATAGGTTACCTCTATGAAACCTCACTTATGATTTATCAATGAAATCTATTCGCTACGAGTCTACCACTCAAATGCTACTGTTGTAATGTTACCGGTAAAGGTTTTAGCTACAAGGATACCAATAAAGCTGACTGATGAAGCCTACCGATGAGGACTACTGTTGAAGCCTAGCGATGAAACCGACTAATGAAGACTACCATTGATAAGGCTTCCACTATCAGTCTACTGATACCCACTCTTCTACTACATACATTGTCAATTTCTTAATATTATTCTAACAGTCCTATTTGGTAAATTTAATGCTTCTACCATTAATTAATGTTGATTGTAGACATATCAAGAGATTATATCTGGAGACAGCACAGGTTATGAGGAAGATCGCACATGGTTTTCTTATTCCTATTGTCGGATCTCAAATATAAAATATAAGACAAATTAATTAAAGAAAGGGGAGAGATATTACACAAATGGCCTGAAGAATAAAGACAACACACCAGAATTTACACTCTGAATCCAAGATCTTCATGAATATTATATGGGAGAAAATATTCAATATTGTATTTTATGATTCATCAAATCTCTTTCAAACCCTGAAGCAGAACACCTCAATACCTGGAATATAGAACCTGGAGTTGCGACACTGTGTTTTTTGAAAAAACAACTAGAGAAAGAGTCAAACTGCAATTTCATCACTACAAGGATTCAAGAGATGGTCTATAAAAACATAGAGCCTTCTGAACTCATTATTTATGAAATTATCTCTATTTTTTCTTATCTTACATTTCTGAGTAGTGTGTGTCTATCTGTTACAGACACACTGTCTCTTATGCTTGAAATGGAGGATACTAAAAATACCCAAACCCCACTTACACTATGTTTCCCATATATAACTATGGAATAGGTTGTTTCTTCCCTGGTTGTTTGTTTTTCCCTGAAGAATTGTCGTAGAGGGCGTAACCCCTGGAAAATTTGTGAAAAATGTTGTAAAGCCTCATATGGGTTGTGTATCATGTTTATTGTTAATATTAACTGCTTGGTGGCAGGTGATCACCCAGTGGAGAGGATTAAGTCTCGACTTGAGACTGAATCTATTTTCAAACTCTATTGTGAACTTTATTCTACAATACTCTATTTTTCTATTTTTTGCTACTAATAAATATTTCAAAAACAGAAAACTATTTTACATTAACTCTGATAGTTAGTTTTGGTTATTGTGTATATATTTTTAATTCAGAAACCTGTTTCAAAAATCGGAAAAGTTTTTTTCACTGATTTGACTGAGGAGTAATCAACCTTTGAGAAACTTGCTGACCAATTGAAAATTCATATATCTACTGCCTTTATTAACTGGGCTGTTTCAAATTAGGGATTTTTGTTATAATGTTTTTTTTACAGAAATTATAAATAGGAACTAAATTCACTCCCCTCTTGAATCTCCACTTCGAAAAACATTTGTTATCAAAGAGGTTTTTATTTCTACTATCATAACTATTTTCATGCTTTTTATATTCTTTACAACTTTTCATTTAGTTGTATCCTAAAGCTCATAAAATTTATATCATATCTAAACATTCAGTTCATTAAATTATAATTAACTATCGATAACCTATTTGAGGGTGCGACAACTAATTGGCCACATTTATTTAATGGTAATAACTATTCTTAGTGGAAATCGAAAATGAAAATGTATCTATAGAGCATGTGTCTTGAAATATGGGACACCATTGAAAACAACATGAATCACCTGTTACTACTAGAGACACATGGTCTTAGTTGACTAAAGCTACATATAATAAAAACTATAAATAAATGAATGCATTTTCTTCATTATGTGATGAATAATTCAATATAATATCTACATGTAAAATACTATATGAAATTTGGGATACTTTGGTTGTTTCCGATGAGGGAGCAACTAATGTTAACAAAATGAGATTAAACATCTATACTATTAAATATGATAATTTGAAAATGATTTCTGGTGAACTTATCTTTAAAATGTATCTTAGGATCAATGATATGGTAAATACCATTAGTATTCTTGGAAAAACAATGGAGATCATGGATCTGATTATGATATTACTTCGATGCCTACTTGACAGATGGAGAGGAACTTCTATTTCCATTTGAAAATCTTGCGACATAAGCAAGCTACAAGTGAAGAAAATAATTGGAAAAATCATGATGTATGAGGAAGATATTAAGAATAATAAAGAAGAATATGAAGAAAAAATAATTAAATATGTAGCATTCAAGACTGCTACCGCAAAGAGAAAAGAAAAAAAGTTCAAGTTTCTATTGATGGTTCCACTAGTGATGATTCAGACTCTGACAGTGATGATGAGATGGTTCATCATTCTAGAAGGTTCAAAAAGATATACTGAATGAATAAGTTCTTTATAAACTAAAAATATAAAGAAATTTATGATGGTATAGGGAAGTGAAAGAAGGATAGATACTGGAATGACAACACAAATGAGATAATATGATATGAGTGTAAATGAAAAGGTCAAGTGAAGGCTGATTTTTCCAAGATGGAGTTTATGAAAAAATATGAATACAAGTGAATGGGATATAAAACGACTTTGAAAGATATTTGGAGTGATTAAAAAGGCATCTCCAGTGAATTTTACACTTCTGATACAGAAAAGAAAAATCATAAAAACTTGTGTTTCATGATAGAAACATCGGAGGAATATTATCTAAAGAACTCCCATAAAACCATTAGGTATTTGGATAGTGGATGTTCAATACATATGACAGAAGACTATTCATGCTTCCGTAGACTAATTAATGTTGATGGTGTACATATTACATTTGGTGATAATTCTAAAGGGAATATCATCGGCATGGGCCAAGTTTGTAACCATATTACTATATTTATTTCAAAAGTACTTTTTTTAATGGGTTAAAGTACAATCTATATAGAATCTCTCAGTTGTGTGTTGATGTTTTTAATGTTTAATTTGAAAATTATTCATGAAATGTTTTTAATTCTAAAAAAGATTTAATATTTAATTCTCTTAGAAATGAAAATGTATATGTTGTTGATATAAACTCTTTCGGTAAGAAAAATTTTTATTGTTTAAATGCTATTCATAAGGAATCTTGGTTGTAGCATAAAAGATTAGAACATTGTAATTTAAACTCACTTAGTAAACTGAATTGGAAAGAGTTATATAGAGAGTTACCAAAATTGGAATTACCACTTAACAATGTTTTTAAACTTTGTCAAAAGGTAACTCATTACAATGTTTATTTCGAAACAAAAAAAGATGTTTCAACTTCTCAACCGCTTGTGTTGGTTCACAAGGATTTGTTTGGACCAACGAGAGTTTCGTGCTTAAATAGGATGCACTATGTCAATGTTCTTGTAGATGATTTTTCTACATACAATTTGGTATAATTTCTATCTCACAAAAGTAAATCATCTGCTTACATCATTAAGTATTCCAAGTCTGTAGAAAATTTTAGTGGACTTAGAATTACGACCTTGAGAAGTGATCATGGTCGTGAGTTCAAAAATCACGAGTTTGAATCTTTTTGTTCACATAATTTCTATAATAGTAATTTACATGTTTCTAGAACACCAAAACTAAATGGAGTTTTAGAATTAATAAATAGGACACTTCAATAGATTGCGTGGACTATTCTGAATGATTATAACACGTTTATCTGTAATTGGGTTGAAGTTATTAATACAGCTTGTTACATCATCAATACAGTTATAATTAGACATGTTCATAAAAATACCCCTATAAGATATGGAATAATAGTAATCCAAAGTTTAATTTCTTTAAAGTTTTTGGATGTAAAGTCATTATCCTTAACACTAGGGATAATCTTGACAAATTTTCTTTTAAAAGTGATGAAGGAATTTTTATAGGTTACTCATTATATAGTAAAGCCTATAGAGTATTCAATAAGAAGGCCAAATGTGTGGAAGAATAATTTCATGTAAAATTTGATTAGACTGATAAAAATGAACTTAAAACCTCTCTTGAATATCTTGAGGAAGATATTTAAATTATGGACCTCAATGATAAAGATAGTGAACCCCCAGTAAAATCATCTAGTTCAAGATATTTTCCAGAATCAGAGCATGTTGAATATGAAAAAGTTGAAAACCATGATGAGTCTAGTCTGACCCATACTAGATGTATTAGAACTCTCAAGAATCCTCCATTAGATGTTACAGTAGGTGATCTAAATAAAGGGACACAAAATTGAGCCTCTTTGAGAAACCAGGTTGAACATCAAGCTTTTCATTCACAACATGAACCGAAAAATAATAATGATGCTATTAATGATGAGTTTTGGGTGATAGCTATGCAAGAAGAATTAAATCAATTTTAAAGAAACAAAGTTTGGTAATTAGTAAAAATACCTAAGGAAACATTGACCATAGGAACTAAATGGGTGTTTAGAGACAAATTTGATAAGTTTGGAAATATAGTTAGAAATAAGGATAGATTAGTTGCACAAGGATATAGTTATGAAAAAAGAATAGACTATGAGGAAGCCTTTCCAACTGTAGCTAGACTAGAATCCATTAGTATACTACTTTCTTTTGTAGCGCTTTTAAATTTCAATATTTATCAAATCGATGTTAAAAGTGCATTTCTAGATGGGTATATAGTGGATGATGTGTTTGTTGAATAACCCTTGGATTTACAAATCCCAATTTTTCAAATAATGTTTTTAAACTTATTAAATCTTTATATGGTCTAAAACAAGATCGTAGAGCTTGGTATGTTAGACTCAGTTCATTTATTATTTCAAAAGGTTTTACTAAAGGAATAGTTTATCCTAAACTTTTTATGAAAAGGATTTCAATTGATGTTTTAATAGTGAAAATTTATGTAGATGATAATAATTTTCAATAGTCTAAAAATTCTCTATGTATTAATTTTTCAAAGATGATGCAAGATGAATTTGAAATGTGTTTAATGGGGGAACATGAATTTTTCATTAGACTTTAAATTTTTTAACATAAAAATGGTATTGTTTTAAATCAAAGTAAATATAATATGGATGTTTTGAAACATTTTGGTTTTGATAATAATAATGGTAGTGATACACCTATGAGTACCACTTGTAAATTGGATGTTGATGAAACTGGTAATCCAGTGGATCGAACCAATTATAGAGGTATGATTGGGAGTCCACTCTACCTTATTTCTAGCCGACCTAATATTATGTTTAGTGTATGTATGTGTGCTTTTTTTAAGACAATCCCTAAAAATCTCACTTAACTATTGCTAATAAGATTTTTAAATATCCTATGTATACTATCAACTTAGTACTATTTTATCCAAGATGAAAAACATTTTATTTGAAAATAAATTCAGATGTTGACTTTGCTGGTTGCAAGTTAGATAGAAAGAGAACCTCCAGAACATGTCACATTTTAGAAAAGTCACTAGTATCATGGTTTAGTAAAAAACAAAATTCTATTGCATTATCCACTTCTAAAGATGAATATACAGATGCCGGTAGTTTTTTTGGTCAAATTTTGTGGATGAAACCCACTTTACTAGACTATGGATATCAATTCAAACAAGTCTCTATAAACCGTGATAATAAAAGTTCTATTAACATCTCTAAAAATCTAGTATATCATGCTAGGAAAAAGCACATTGATGTAAGACATCACTTCTTCAGAGACAATTATCAATGACATGATATCAAACTTGATTTCATTAGTACTGAACATCAATTTGATGATATATTCAGAAAGCCTTTGAATTCTGAGAGGTTCAATTACATCAAACATGAGATCGGTATGATAAATTGTTATCTTAGTATACCTCACCATTAGGACACCTCACCATTGCACCTCCTCGTTATGACACCTCACTATTTCACCTCACCATTAGGACACATCACCGTTGGACCTCTTCATTAGGACCTCACCATTGGACCTCACCGTTAGGACACATCACTGTTGGAACTCACCATTAGGACACATATCTATTAGAACACACTGTTGGACCTCACTGTTGGACCTCACCATTAGGACCTCACCCTTGGACCTCACCATTGGACCTTACTGTTAGACCTCACCGTTGGACCTCACTATTTGGACCTTACTATTGGACATCACTGTTGGACCTCACCGTTAGACCTCACCACTGGCACCTTACCGAAATATGACCTTGCATTGGTCCAGAACGTAGCATTTTTGTACCGGAATCTGAAACATTTTAATCTTATATATTTCTTTTACTAGATTTGTTTGATCCCTAAATGTTATAAAAAATGTACAAGAAACATTTCGATCTACTTCAATCCCCTTCCGAACCTTTTTCCTCCCGAAGCATTGAACATAAAATTCTTCTAAAATAATCGAACCGCTCTAGATCACAATGGAATGATTGAAGAGACTGATGGTTGGTGATGAAGGAGATGCACCAAACCCAAAGACACCTCGAGATGGGTCTAGTAGTGGAAACATGGTTATTGTAATGCTGATCAATCCACACTTATTGAAGAGGGAAGTCATGGTCGAAAAAGAATTATGTTCAGAATGGCTGCTATTGAAAAGGTCCCTAGTGCTGAAGGAACATGGAGCATAGGATTGGGTAGAATAATTTTCAAATAACAATGAACCATATTAACCGATGCTAGTAAAAGAATTTTATGAGTTTATGAAGATTTAATAGTCTGAGGATGATAACCAAATGATTTCTATGCTAAATGGAGTATGTGTGAGCTTCTAATCTATTGAATGGTCTGAATGCTTAAGAGTTATACATGAAGGAATATTTAACTACTACTCTAGAGTGATGCCTCCCATTAGTGAGTATTTCTGAAATAAAGAGGCTCTAGCTGAACTAAAAGGGAATGGAATACCTAGGAAGGATATTGTTACTGGGTTGGATGGGGAAAATAGATTACTCTTTAAATTTTTTCAACGTGTATTGATTCCCAGGAGATGGGATTTATCTACTTTGAAGTTTTAAGGGATATTTTTGTTGTGTCTGTTGAAGCATGGACAAAAGATAAATCATTTCAGTTTGTTGATGATTTAGTTAGATGACATGACTTGTCCTAGTTCAATGTAAAATTCTTTATTTCGTTCTATGTTGATATCATTGATGTTAAAATTGAATGGAGTTCGTACAAATAAGGAAAAAGTATTAGTTGTAAGGGTAACTTTTGTATTACCAAAATGATTTGAATGTTTTTGAATATAAACTGGAACCCTTATAAAAGGGATTGGGTGAATGATGAGGGTTAACTATATGATAAATTCAGTCATATTACCAATCCTACTAGGACAAAAAATAAAAGAGGTCTACGTTTAAAACCAAATGAAGTGAAGCCAGTGTACTCGGATGATGAAGAGGAGGTCGTTGTTGTGCAAGAGAGAGATGATTCTCCTATTGATGATAGGAGTGATCATGAAGATCTATCAAGCCCCCATATTGGTTTTGTATCTTTTTGTGATCTTAAACCACCAAAGAGATTACACGAAGGAAAGATTTTCCTATATGGCAATGATGATGAGGAAATCAGTGAAGATGTAAGAGAAGATAATGGATCAAGATACACTACTATAGGCGATACCTCATAGGAGGGGGATGAAGATGAATCTGTCAATGATGAGTTTGAGACATCTATTGAATATTGTGAAGAGGAATGCCTATGTATTAGTCCTTTGATAGGATATACAGAATTTGTAGATCATGAAAAGGAAGAAGATATTGAATTGGTTGGAGCTGTAATTATTATGGCTGTGGTTGAAGATTCTGTAAAAGAAATAGCAGTGGACTCTCATGTTGATGCAGTTGATCAAGGAGGAATAGAAGAAGTTAATGTAGTTGACTATGGGGATTCTCCATGTGAGGGGGAGGAACCTATTTCCATAGGTTTAGTTTCTATTTATCATTAAATACAATATCAGTCATAAGACCCTGGATTCATGTTTTTGGGATTAGACTACAATGATTATAAATATGAAAAACCTTATAGAAGGCCTCCAGTTCATTCTATTTCAAAGACCACTATAGTAAAATCGGTTGTTCTTCTACCTCATCATTATGTTATGAAAGATGACTTATAGTCATTAAAATTAGATTTAAAGAGACACATTTATTAGATATACAAGGGGATAGAGAGAAAAGTGGATCTCAATAAAGATCTTGTGTCATCTGACTTAGAAAGAAAAATCATTACCTTTCAATCCAACTTGAAACATGAAGTAAAGGAATTAAAGAATCAAGTCAAAACCTTGGCAGAGTCTGTGGATTATGTGAAACAGTCTATTATGATTTTATAAAAATATATGGCTTCATGATCTCAAGTGAAAAAAGACATTAAGTTTGTCAATAGTGTTTTTTAGTTGATGGTCACTGTGTTTGAGGAAATTAATAATTCTTTGGATACACATATGAGTGGTCAGGACGATGATTTTAAGAGGTTGATCATTGGACTGACCAAAACTATTAAGGAAATATTAGCTTTTACTAAGGAACCTCTGTGTGCATCTTCTTCCACATCAGCCTCTCCTCCTATTGATCTAGAAGTTCTCAGATCAGTTGTTAGAGATAAATTGGGGAAGCTATATAGTGCAAGTACCTCAAACCCTCAATCTATGACTTTGGTCATTTCCACTTCCAGATACATTCATAAACTTGAAGGATATTACATAAGGGAGGCTTCCCAAGATCATAAGGACATCGAATATTAAGTTGAATTCCATTATAAAATGTTTTACACTAAGCATCTAATGGATGGTCACGTCAAGCTGCTGTTGGAGAACATGAAGATCCCACCTATCACTCGGGCCTTTAAGGATTGTATTAGCAGGCCTATAGATTTGACACATGTTGGGAAAATTTCATAGAGAAAAATGATGACATAATTTCATCTATTGAAAGGGGAGGGAGAATCATTTTGGATTTCAGGAATCTTCTTTTGCCCTTCCTCCATGTGGAATGCACTCCCATTATTGTCCCTCCAACCTTTCTTTCTTCCCCAGCCGCATCAGGATCTATCAGTGTTTCTCCTTTGATGACTCATTTACAGGCCATCAAAATTTTGACTGCTATGATTCCTCAGAGATCTACTCATTATCAGTCAGTTGATGCCTCTGTAGCAGCTCCTCCTACATTTCTCACGGCCATACTGATGACTGTACCTCCATCATCTGACCATGCCTCCTCAACTCTCAATGAAAAATCTACCTTAGAAATCTCTGATGCGGATTGAATGTGGGCTGTCTTAGTTGATAAGGATCTTTGTATTCTTTTTGTATATTGTGTTCTTTCATTATTGATACAAATTTTTTTTGTCTTATATTCTTTTTTCTAATAAAAAAGGTGGACAAATTTTAAGCCTAGAGCCCTTGAATATATGCTCTGATATATTTTTAGCAATAAACCTGGTTCAATATTATCTTATTTCTACTACTGATACATAATATAGGTATACTAACACCTATGAAGAGATTTGGAAATGTTCATAAACCCTATTCAATAATACTTAAATCTAAATTTTATTGACATAATTTGTGATTATAAAAACGGGGAAGATTTTTAGACTCATTTGTTTTTATAATACAAAATCATGTTTCTTTTATATGATAATAATGTTTAATAAATATATATAGTTTCTATGAAGAAATAACTATGCATTTTTAATCTCACTACACTCTCAATTAGGTTTACGGTGAAACATTTCTCTTAGTAAAAGGTTACAGCTGGAAGGTTACCATTGGAAGGTTACCACTGGAAGGCTACCACTGGAAGGATACCACTGGAAGGTTACTGATAGAGGTTACCATTGATAATCCTTTCTCTCAATTGGGTATTCCTTTCATCGAGTTTTTAACTGAAATTTTAAGTAGAAACTCAATTCACCCCCTCTTGAGTTTCTACTATAACCAACAATTTTAAGTACCAAAGAGTGAAAAATCATAATATTATTATCCTCTATAACCCATGTATAATAAATTTCATGACTTTATTGTTTGATGCATCATAATATTTTATCATCAAAAACATTATCATAAATAATCCAGATAAACGGTGAAATTGTAATATAAAATCATACCACTTTTATAACAATAAATTTTAACCCCAAGAAAGAATACAATTAATTGAAACCTAAAATATAATTATTATAAATAAATTCATGATATGAAATTACATAGGGGTTTTATATATACATTTTGAAATAATCTAGGTGTATAACATAATGTATGTCTCATATAAGGAAATTAGACATAAAAACCCCTCACCACTTTTTAAAGTTTTTGAATTGTAATATAAAATAAATAATAACATCAAATGAAACTAAAAATATCATGAAAATAATGGTATTCATTATGTAACATTACAAAGTGTAAGTATATACACAACACACACAAAACAAGTGGTGAATTTTCATATGTCTCCCAGAAATAAAAGCGAGACTAGAAATCCATTGCCTTAAGTCCTGACATTCGTTTTAAACATTAAATCCTTTTTTATAATAAATATAAGTTAATTATAAATATATAATATATCTATATATATATATTATACCATATAATATTTATTTTCTACATTTTATAACATGTTTATTAACAATTCCACGTTAACGACACGTATCATGCAATAACATCTTTTTTCATGTAAGTTTTATTTTTTTATTTATTGCCTTATAACAATGATGGTGGTTTCATTATATAAAATTTTGTAACAAAAATATAAATTAATTTTATATTTAGTACATATTTAATTTTATTAATCCAAATAATTTAGTGATGGAAAATGAAACACATCATTCATAGAGATGGTAGGTAGTACATTTTCATTAACATTGATTCAACTTACTTGTCGGATTGATGAAAATAAAGTTAAATGATATATTACAATTCCATGATAATTTTTATTTAATATATATTACATTTATTAATAAAAACCATATTTACTTCATTACATGTACTCCATGAATTAATCACATCGCTTTGCGAGGTGCTAATCCGATGTATAAACTAGTTGTGTTATCGTATTCGTAAAATATGGAAATCCTAAAGGTATGTGTTATATAATAATAATAAAATAATTATAATATCATAAATATAATATTTAAACAATAAATATGTCAATGTAATCCAAATTCAAAGGTGGTAATGGAAAAGAAATTACATGGGTTCGTGAGATGATAGTCTCATATACACATGAATTATGATTTCATAACTAATTTTATAGAATTTGATATGGTTTTATGTATTAAACATAACATAAAAATATATAATTATATGTAATATATTTAAGTTATTATATAATCATGTTTTAATAATAATTTAAGGAGTTTGATAAAGAATGAAAACAAAAACTACATTGATGAACATTACCTATTCTTTTGGTATCCTCCATAGGTGTGCACAAAAATACTTCCGATATTGGATTTCTATACAAAATAATTATTATAGTATTATAGGATTTATTTTGGGATTTTATTTGGGTATATATTTCTTGAACCAAAATTGTTTTAATGTGTGAATAATATTGGATAAGCCGTGTCCTTTTATAAGTTAGGTAAGTGACATACTTGTAATTTCTTTCATGAAAAACATATACCAACATTTTTCAGAACCTAAAGAAGTAAAAAATGAAAAAAAAATTAAAACCTTCTACATTATGAGGAATATATATGTCCATATAATATATTTTTAACAATTTTTTAGGTAATTTTAACACATATCATATTTTTTTAACCCCTTAGTAAACCCATTTTTAGCTTAACCGGGGTAACTGTTTTTTAATATTTTAACTATTAATTATATTAAAAATTTAATTTAATATTACTATATAATATTTTGAACTATTATAAACATGGAATATATTTATTCGAATTCTATTTATATAAGTGTAAAATTTTAATTTAATATTAATCTCGTAGATGTGACAATAAAGCGGGGTTTTAAAGAAAAAATGATCAAAAGATTGAAATGTTTTTATATCCAAAGTCAACATAAAATTGATTATAATGAAGTAAATAAGATTAATTGTCATATAATTGACAAATTTTACTTGAAAAACAATTTAATATCTAATTTAACTTCACTAATAAATTAAATTAATATGCATTGTTGAATTAAAATTTACTATTTTTCATTGTTCATCAAAAAATAAAACCTATAAAAAAACACCATAAATTTATGCAGAGTTAATTTTATAATTTTAATAATATAAATTAAGATTAATTTATAAAATTTCCTTTCTAAAACTTCAGAAATATAATTTTTTTTTACAAAAAAAGAAATAAAAATCATTTTTCTAGAAAATAGTACGTTTAAAACATGTAAATACTTTACTGAAAATTAAGTACATTTTTATCAATATGTTTTATTTTTAAGAATAAATAATAAAAAATTTTATAAAAAAATTTATTCATATTCATATCTCTAAGTTTAATAGTTAAATTATAATTTTTTCATTTAAATATCTATATGAATAATATATGGTGGTTTTGTTAAAACTCAGTATCCTGTATAATGCAGGCTTATCGAGTATTGCATGTTGAGAAAACAAAACCAAATGAACCATATAAAACAAGATATCCAAAAATTTTACGTTATTTGAAAAATAATAATTCTTAAATAAATTAGGGTTCTACATAAAATATCAAGTCCCCATGATTTATTATAAGACTTTTGATTGAGTGACCCTAAGATAGTCACGTGAAACCAATAAGGACCAACTAGTCAAGATATTGAGTCAGATGGTCATGTGAATCCCATGGGATATCCATTCATCTAATAAAATGGGCAAAGGATCTAAAAATTTAATATAATTTTATTCAAAATAACTATTAATTGGATCGGTCAGACAAAGAGGACATGCAGTGAGATCACACAGTTGAATCTCGTGAATCATTCTTGTGAGTATGTTATTGATAAGTGGTGTTGAAGAACAGATCGTGTGGTGAGGTCTGGAAAAGAAATCATGTGACAGAAGAAATTTTAAGTCATATGGGTGTTTGAGTAACCAGTGGAATGAGAGGATTCATCTCTCCCCTATTTATAGGATTCTCCACAGAATACCAATGCTCTCTTAGAAGACCAAACGCCGCTCGGGAAACCGATCAGCAGAAGCCTTAGGGAAATATGTAGTCATTTAATCTCCTAATAACTAGGTAATTTTCCTTTATTACCTCCCATATGAGGGGGGTGATTTTTTGACCCCAAAAAAATGACAAATGGAAATTTTATAATCTAATAAATACCAGAAGAATGAGTATTGTTTTCACTGTATGTTAACAGAAGGAATAGCTTGGATACATGAAGTCCAGGCAATCGAATCATATGAATCACATAACCCATGGGAGGTAACATGTTTGAATAACCCTGGGAAGGTCATGTTGATTAATCATAAACTTCATATGATCTATAGATAATAATTGAAATACCCTCAGATATAATCCCATGATAATACAAAAGTTGTCAGGTCAATATGTTAGATCATGAAACAACCCTCTAACATTACACTCTCATCATGCGAGGCTCCATGGATGAACCCATTTGATCATTTTATTCATAATAAACAAAAAGAGTTCCCTAATATAATAATTTTTACACAATGTCAAAAGATACAGTATTGATCATGTGATTCCCAGATAGAAAAACAATGGCTAAAGGTCAAAATTATTTCAAAAAAAAGAATAATGTTGGAAGAGGAAGAATCTTCTGGTCAAAGGAAGATAACCTAATTTTCAGGATCACAGGTTATGTGAATCATATTATCACCATTGGTAATGTGAAACCCCTTTGAGATACTAGGCTGACCTCAAGAAGGGACCTTTGAAAAACAAACATGGTCTAATGAATGGCCTATGACAATACAACTTGATCTCATGAAGGGCCCTAAATGAGTCACACCTGATCATGCAGAATCATTTTGAACAGGAGACTTGATCTCTTGAGAATTACCAAAGATTTCAAACTAATATTGAAAAGTATCTTTTAATTGTCTAGATGATTATGTGTAATCCCATTGATAATCCATGGGTCCAATAAATATAGCAATAAAAGAGAGATCTTTTGTTCATTGTTTATCATGCCATGCTATAGATGACACTCAGTGGGATCACGGAAATCACATTATATGATATTTCCTACACCAACTCAAGACCATATATGTGATATATATTCCATGAAAAGAGTCATAGAATTGGGAGGTCGGGCCTATAATTCTTCCCCCTTAACACAGAAGTAAATATATGCACTAGTAATACACATCCATTAGAGAACAGAAGAAATACAATACTTCTCAATGTGGAAAATAATATTATTGAAATATTATTAAACTAGGTAAAAACTAAGGAACTAATTAAAGGATTACATGGAATGTATATATACTTCAGATGATCATCTTATTGGTCATGTAAGGGACTTATGGCATTCCATCCATATTGTACGATGGAATTTTGGCTTCTCAACATGTTCACAGAAAACATAAATATGTTAATGATTGAAAACATTTTAGTAATATATTTAATAAAGGATAAAAATTATGGAATCATACATGATGAGATATGTTCTTATTTTTTTTGAAGGTATCATGTCCTTCATGTGAACTATCCATATCATGAAATAACAACTGAATATGTTATCCATGAGTTGTGAAGCACTCTGGAAATATCATTCAAGCCACAGAGGTCCCTCCTTACATTTATGAAAGTATTACAAAATTCTATGGACCTCCCTTACAAATATTGTGAAGTCATATATGCATATCATCCATGTATGTGAATTCTTCCATATTTTCCAGTCAGATCATGATACAACCTTCTAATATGTATTCCTTGATCAAGTGACACCCTTGGATGTGTCTTTGAAATTCATGTGAAGACCCTCATGTGTATCAGCCAAGACATGCGACATTTTCCCAGACATATCAGCCATATCATGTGATAGACCCCCTATGTGTCTACATTATCCTTACAAATCACCCTAAAATGTGTCAGCCTTGTCAGAAAGACACTCAAGTCGAGTTGGAGTGTCTTTTTAAAGGAAAATATTGGGCGACAGTTAAACTCCCAGTAGGATCTGACATAGTGTTCCCTAATTAGGTTTATCAATACTAAACAATATAATGTTTTCAATTTTAATCAAAATAAAAATGGAATCGCATTTTAATATTTAAGATAAAAAATTCATTTTATTTAAAAATATGGAAAAAATCTCAAACATTACATAAATAAACACTTTATATAAATCAATTTGCATAAAACATTTTATATAAAACATTTTTATTGAGAAAAATATTTTCAAAACCAGTAGAATTTATAATAAAAATAGTTGGAATAAGAAAGATGGTCATCTTCCCTGAGGTAAGGTTGTAGACGCCGGAAAAGTCCGTTGACCCCCAAACGAAGTTCCGGATGCGGAAAGCGAAGTGATATTTGGAGTCAGAAGGCTGCTCCGGAGAGCTCGGAGGTCGTGCACGAAATTTCAGAGTCCCGCGCACAAAGTTGAGTCGCGGCGCGCAATCCTCCCGGGATGCGCACAATCCGCAGGGCCGGCGCGCAATTTTGCGCGCCCCGAGCTCCCGCGACTCCCTTGCGCGCTGGGTCCTAATTCCGCGCCCGCGAAGGGAATTCCACGCCCACGAAGCAAATTCCGCGCCCGGGGTTGCCTATAAATATAAGGCGACCCCCGACGTTTTGAAGGTTGCCGGAATCCGAAGCGTCGCTCGTTCGCGCAATCCAACCCCTTCCGCGCGCAATGCCGATCTTCAGGTAACCTCCTTTCTTTCGCGCAAGAATGCCTCGGGGTTCGCCTTCGCGCGTAATCCCTTTGGCTCATTTCCTTTGAATAACCCTTCACTCAAAGGCATTTGCGCGCAAAAGAATCCTCTTGCGCGCAATTGCCCCCGGGTGCGCGCAATCCAGCCCGATTGCGCGCACCCCCCATTTTCAAAGTGGCCATTCATTAAAGAATGAGCCGTTACCCCCGTGCGCTATCCGAAGCCCGGTGCGTGCAATCTCAATCATTCGCGCGCAAAGTGCTGGCCCGATTGCGCGCCAGCCCGCCCATTTGCGCGCCGACCCGCGGTATTGCGCCCAAAGCTCCTCTTTTGCGCGCAAACCGCCAGGGTCGCCCCATTCGACCCCCTTTGGGTACCCGCCTGCGTGGCGCCCGATGACCCTTATCCCGGGTGCCCGCACCGTGCGTTGTCTTCCCGTGCGGCCCTCCAGGCTCGCGCGATGTGACACGGGCCTATCGGCGGCTTCAACGTCCTGCACGACGTTAAACTGCACTTCGTCCCAGCTACAAGACGTTAAATTGTACGCTATTCGTCCCGCATGACGTTAAACTGCATCCGTCCAAAACGACGTTAAACTGTACTTCGTCCCGCATGACGTTAAACTGCATCCGTCCAGCATGACGTTAAACTGTAATACGTCCAAGCTGCATGACGTTAAACTGCCTAGCCCCCATCGTCCGCACTGCAAGACGTTAAACTGCCAAGCATCTTCATCCTCAACACACGACGTTAAACTGTACTTCGTCCGGAAAGACGTTAAACCGTCCGCTTCGTCCTCAACACACGACGTTAAACTGTACTTCGTCCGGCAAGACGTTAAACCGTCCGCATCACCCGATCCCGTGCCCCGCACGCAGGGTCCTCCCGGTTTGGATGTGGCCCCCACCCGCTCGTCTCTGCAGGGATGTCGGGATTGGAGTGGCCTTCGCCCACGGGGGTAGAGTGTTGCGCCAGAACGAACTACGTGGACTTTGATCCCTGTCTCCTTTACAGGGTACGTAGGAAGCCTATCCGAGGATCAAGCCCACCACCTGGTCGTCCAGGTCGTATTCACGTCGGTTCGTCCATCCGTGGACCCCTCCCGGGTTCACATTCGCGTCGATTCACCTATGAATCCGCTCTGTGGGGGACTGCACGTGTGTATCTCCATTGTGCTTCCCCACCGCCTCGATCTCCCTGTGAGTCGGCTTGCCAACGTCCAGCATGACGTAAAACTGTGATTCACCCGGCCGTTCCATCCCCCTCTGTGCGAGGTGGTTCGGTTCAATCCTTCTTCAGGCAGCCTCGATCTCCCTGTGAGTCGGCTTGCCAGCGTCCAGCACGACGTGAAACTGTGATCCACCCGGCCGTTCCATCCCCCTCTGTGCGAGGTGGTTCGGTTCAATCCTCCACCCGGCGGCCTCGATCTCTTCGTGAGTCGGCTTGCCGACGTCCAGCATGACGTTAAACTGTATACCCGAACTACGCTGACTTTGATCCGCGCTAACGCACGGTACGTAGGAAGCCCCTACGGGGTCCAAGCTCTTCACTCCATCATCCATCCTGATCCTTACCTAGGCCGCCACATCCCGGTGGGGTCATGCCATTTCATTCCACTCCACGTCACTCGGGAGGCCGCCCATGTGCTGGCCCCAGCGTCGGAGGTTCCCCGCAAGGGGTTCTGTCATCTGATCCACTCCTCGTGTTGATCAGTCCGATGTCGTCCTCGCTGGACATTAAACTCGCGGCATACCCCGTGTTAAACATGGGAAGCTGAGGAAAACCTCAGGTAACACAGTTCCCCGCGCCAAGCGCAGGATGCCTCAGGCCATCACGCCTTCGAGAAGCCCTATTAGGGACGGAAGGCAGACATGCAGAGTCGTAGTCCCCGACACCCAGAGCCACCCGGTCTCCTCACCGCAGGTTGCTGCCCCGACCAGACCCCTTGGAGCGTCCGGGCGGAAGTAGCGTAATTAACCGGTGTCCATGAAGATATGGCGCCGGGAACGAGATTCACGAACATTCTTAAATCTATGAGGGAGACCCGGATTAGGCGACGAGTTCCGAGGAGACGTCCACGGAAGGAGGAGCCGACATCCCATCATCCCGGTTTCGATCAAGGAGCAGACGCCCCTGAATAAGGGAAGAATGCCGCCCGCCCTTGGAAAGCGGGACTGCGGGACCACAAGCCGCGCGCCCATCCCCTCGGGTTGACGGGTGAACGCGCGAACGCGTCCTGGCGGAACAGCGTAACCCGACGCACATCCGCACCGAAACAGAAAATTGGTGAACCCGACGTGAATCTCTTCTCCTCAATACGAAGACCGATGGCTTTCAGAGGTGTTGGAAGACCAACATGCTGCTCGACCGAGCATTCAGTTTTACCCGCCAGGGGCTGGGGAAGGGAAATCGGGCACTCCGTCTCGCGACGTCGAGGGCCTGGGTCCCCCCCACGGAAGGCGTCGTGGCACTAATGGTTGGTTGTCGATTCCTTTTCCTGTCAGTGTTAATGGGTTCTTCTCCCTGCTTTCAGGAATCAAGTCGCCCAATCTAGTGCCCGATCGCCGCCCGCCCACTGGCGCAGGGGTAGGGGAAACACCGACGCGGCTACTCCGCGCGGTCCCGCCCGTTCCACAGCCGTCCCAGCAGCCGCAGCTGCGGGGAAACCACGCCCTCTCTCCCCCTCGGAAGTCATCCAAAGAAGGGTGATCAACAACTTGGTGCGGAGATATGAGGAAGAGGGAGTCATCCCCACCAGGGACATGGCTCGCCTAGACCTCGAGGAGGCTGCACCTCGCCACCAACGCCGCCCCCGAGGGCCGCGTAGGGAGGCACTGCTGCCTACCTCGACGTCCAACCGCTTTGGGAGTTTATCCCCGGAGCGCTCCGACAACTCCTTCCCCTATGCGGATGAGGTGGAAGATGCCCGGGACCACCCTGTCCGAGATTCGCTCCAGGGATCCGCGGTAAGGGCTCCTGTCAGGCCACGGCGACATCGCCGCCAGGCCTCTCAAGTCGAAGAGCGGGCTCTCCACCTGCCCGTGCCGCACATCCCGACTCGTTTGTCCCGACGCCAACGTCGGGCTCGAGCGGAAGAGGATGCCCACCTTGGGGCCCTGGCAATGGCGGCCGCGTTGGCTCAGGCCACTGCTGGCTCCAGTCACCAGGCCCTTGCGCATCCTGAGCGGGGGCATGTCTATGCCCGACCTGGATCGAGGCCCCGACCGCCCCAAAGGCAGGTTGGGTTGACTCTCCCGGTTGCTGGTACAGACAATAGCCACCGCGGACCACCTCGCGGTAGCGCTATTCACCAACAGGGTCTACTCCGTGTGGCCGATCCAAGAGGCATGGGTCACCCCGCCTTCCGATCCCGGCCCGGAGGCCTGCCCGGAATCATCTCTCCCCGCGTCCCCTTTGATATCTGTCTCGGTGCCCCTCGCACCTTGGTTTCTAGTCCTCTTGGCCCCAGCACTAGTGCGGCCGGAGGACGCCAGGATAGAGATCAGCCCTGCCCCGAAGAACCACCCAGGGGAAGGAAGACGAGGCGTCGACGCCGAGGGAAGAATGTTACAGAATTCCGGACAGAGATCCGACCGGTTTGTTTCTCTGATACAGAGGCGGAGTATGATTCGGCGACAGAGCCCCCCCCCCCCCAATCCCGCCAGTCAGGGGCAGGGGTAGGAATGCGGCACGTCAGCCTCGTACTTCCCGAGAGCGAGATCGATATGATCCCCGCTTCTCTCCGAAGGTATATCCGGGGTAGCGAGGGCCTGGTAGACCCCCAAGGATCAAGCTTGCGGTTGGCACCGGCCCCTCCGGAAGCACCTTCTGCCTCGATCGGAGAAGCCGAAGACCTTTTCTGGGGACCGACGATCGAACCACGATCTAGTGCACCCTCGGAGAGCACCAATGCTACGGCAGGATGTTCGCTCGCCGGCCCGTCCTATCGTGATGTGGTAGCCAGGGCACCGCCACCCTCAGAGGGCGGCCCGGGATATGGAGGCCAATCGGCCTGCTCGCCGTATTCACCGCCGGCCAGCCCGTCGGCCCGGCGGCCCGCCTCGGCACCACTGCCGGTTCCTCGTCCATTCCCAGTCGTTGAAGAGGCCCAAGGAGACCTGAGTCCCGAGTTTGAGTCGTGGAGCTTCTGGACCGTCCTTGCAGAGGGCCACTTCCCCGAGAAGTTTTGGCCAGTCGCAGGACCGGATTTTGATGCACCTGAATCGCTCACCCCGGATGAGTTCGAATGCTTCCGCCGAACACTCCGGGAGACTCACTCCCGTCTTCACCGCCTACAAATGTCATATCCCAGGAGTCAAGTGCAACTGGAGGATATTGGTGAGCAGTGCCGTCAAATTGACCTGGCCACGCTCCCCGCGGTTCGGCACCCCGTGTCATTTGGGCACCACGAGGCCCTCCAACAACGATGCGTTGAGTGTTTTCAAGTACTCCGCAAGGTTATCGAGGAAGCCACTCCCCATGTGTATATCCGTGGATGGGGGCATTACGCTGCCCTACGCTTCAGTGCGATTCGCCGACAGCCCGATTCACTGGGTGGCCCTGAGGGTATATCCCCAGGGACGGAAACGGTCAATATGGCTGACCTGTCGGGAGAGGGGAACGACTTGGAACTTCTCGACGGGGGCTCTCCCCCCGAAGACAAGCCGTCGTTGGATCCATCGGTGAGAGTTACTCGTCATTAGAGGAACCTCCTGGGACTCCCCGCACCCACTGAAGCACTGACGTTGAGCCGAAACGTCAGCAAAGGTAAAGAGCACGGCGGGGCTATAAAGCCCGCCAACCCATCCACCTCCATGCAGAGGGCGGACGAGGATCCCGAGAAGGCTACGCTACGTCAACAGCTTGCCGAGCAGAAGAAGCTGGTTGACCAGCTCCTCGCCGAGCGCGCTGCAGAACGGCGGCCTGACTACGGTGATCCTAGGCCAGGACAGCAGGGACAGGAACAACCACCCCTCGATGAGGCTCTCCCGGGCAGCCGTGATTATGCCGTGTTCGCCGACAGGAGAGAGGCCATCGCCTATGGCAAGAGGGCGCGGTATGTTTCACCACACCCTCCCGAGCGGCGTGACTACCTGAGAGACCCCGCTCGGATTCCTCCCGCTGCCCCAAGGGCCACTCCGCCCGCCATCCCACGAGCTGCCGAGTTCAACGATCCGGTCGACGACCCGATTGAAGGGCCATGCAATGCGGTCATGGTTAGAGATCCTCGCCAGGACTGGAACCCATGTCCGGACGATCCGATGGCGGCACTCATCGCCCGCTTGGAGGCCTTGGAGACTCGGCAAGTGGCAATCCCACCGGACGGCAAGCCATACCCAGCATGGGTGGATGACATGCCGGCGCCTCCGGGATTCAGGAATCCCACTTTCGCCCCCTTCAACGGGGCTGGAGATCCGCCACAGCATTTGGCCCATTTCAACTTGAGGTGCGGGCCTATGTTGGGGACTCCGGCGCAGCAAGAGGCCGCTAAGCTTCGCTGCTTTGTCCAGACACTGGAAGGGCCAGCATTTGTCTGGTACAGCCAGCTCCCCGTCGGGTCGATAACTAGCTGGGAGGACCTTCGTAGACAATTCCTCTACCAGTTCAGTTCCACGACCCGGAAGACGAGTATCGCAGACCTCTTCAAGTGCAAGCAGAGGCCTGATGAGCGAGTCGCGGACTTCGTCGCCCGATGGAAGGGTCTCACGTATTCCCTTGACATGCCATTGACTCAGGAGCAGTTGCTGACAATGTGCGTCGGGAACGTCAAGACCGAGCTGGTCCCTTCCCTGATCACTCAGAATTACCCCGGAGGGTTCAGGGACTTCTCAGACAAAGCTCAACGTCTTGAAGAAGCACTGCAACAGGCCAGCCAGGCACACCCGCTGCCTCCTATGATTCCTGCAAGGAGAGCCAGCAGGGCTGAGCCCGCTGCTGTTGCCCAGATAGAGGCTCTCAGGCCATTGGAGATGCTGCCGGCGAGGCCAGCTCCACAGCCTCACAGGAATCCGCCTCCACGGGCTCAGTTCCCGGCCCAGCAGCGGCAGCCCCAGAACCGGCCGGCCCCTCCGCGTAATGTACCGCCGCAACCCAGGCGAGAAAATCAGGGTCCACCTCCTCGGCAAGTCCCTCCAGCCCCTCGTCAAGACCACGCTCCTAGGGGCCCGCGATACCTGACGTACTCATTTCATGAGGATCAGGTCCCCGGTTATTTCCGGAGCGCCCTGGAGCAGAGGATTGTGGGACTGCCTGAGTGTTGGAGGCCAGAGGAGGCACATCTCACGGATAACCCCCGCTACTGCCCCTACCATCGGGCCCTGGGGAACACCATCCAGCGGTGCTATGTGTTTAAGGATTGGCTCCAAGACCAGATTAACAACAATGTAATCAGGTTGGGCCCAGCTCCAGCACAAGTGGCGGGCGTGTTCGTGGGATCAGATGACGATAGCGGCGACGAGGACGAATGGCAGCTGGTCTCCGACCGCGGGTCCCAGAAGTATAAAAACTGGATGGCCCGCAAGACGATCGTTTGCGCCCATGGAATCATCCGTGCGCGCTTGAATCAGCCTGAGCCCCCAGAATCTGCGGGTGCTGCTCCGGCATCGTTGTCCCAGCCTGCCTCTTCCAAGAAGAGCAAACGGCGGCGGCGCAAGAAGGAAGAGCGCGCCCCGCCAGTTCCACCGCTATCCCGCACTCTCGGCGATTTCATGCCCCCGGAGATGGGGATCCCTCCCCGGATCCGCCCAGTGGTGAATGATTCGTCCGATGAAAGTGTTGGGTACGCTTCGGTTAATACCGTCGAGCTGGTAAATCCCTTTTCGGTTCCCGACGTTGAAGAACACCAGGTGGACCTCCCTAGTGTCCCCGGTCGTCGCCACCGTCGGAGGAGCCGCAACAACAGGAGTCGCCGGGGCACAGCAGTTGGTACCTCCAGCCAGGCCGTGCACGCCACTGAGACCAGGCAGCAGGCTCAAAACCGAGCTCAGCGTGCGCAGCCCCCCCATCCGGGGATGACGGATTCGCCTCCGCCACTGTTTGTGGTGTGGGACCAGGCAGAACCACCTCAGCCACGTCGCGATCAGCTCCGCCCTGCCACGAGTCCATCCCGACCTCCTGAACCCAATACGGTGACCATTTCCCGGGCTTCAACCAATGAACAGCGAGATGCGCCAAGTGCCAGTCGGCCGCCGATCCAACCGGCAAGGCCCGTCATGCCGCCAACCGCAGAGCAACCTCCTGCAACCAGGGGCTCGCGCTTGGCCAAAAAGTATGATGTCCTGAAGCACTTGGCTGACATCCCAGCAAGGCTCTCCATCCTTGAGGCTCTGCGCATGTCATCTGAGATGTGCGGGGCACTCGCTGAAGCCCTGAAGAGCCCCCTCTAGTTTGAGACAGAGGTTGCGGCTGTAGAGGCCTTTCATGCCGAAACGATCGAGGACGCCGAATGTCAGGCAGTTATCTCGTTCTCTGGTAAGGATGAAGACCCTCCTATACAGGGGCACATTCGTCCGCTGTATGTCACTGGCCAGTTCAATGGCCTTGAAGTCCGGCGCTGTCTTGTCGACACGGGGTCCGGGATTAACCTGATTCCAACTCGGACGCTCCGGAGGTTGGGGTTGTCTGAGGATGACTTGATTCCCTCCGACCTCAGGATCCAGGGGTACGATCGCACCGAGCAAACCCCGGTCGGCAAGATACATTTGAAGACCCAGTTCAGTGACTTTGTTGCCAACACCGAATTCATGGTAGTCTCTCAGGACACTGCGTATAACGCATTGATGGGCAGGCCATGGCTCCACCTTCATGAGGCGGTTCCCTCGTCATACCACCAATGCCTCAAATACTCCCTTAATGGTCGAGTAGGCGTGCTTCAAGGAGATGCCTCTCCTTTTGCCTCATGTGAAGCCCGCTATCTGGATGCGGACTATTACAAGAGCAAGGATAAGTAGATCCTGGCAGGTGAGGTAGAGCCTGTCGCTGTTGCAAGTGATCCCTCGGCAAGTTTGGATGACGCTTACGTCCTCCCGATTCACCAGTTGGACGTCGCCATGGTCTCGACGGCCCGCGAGTCTCCTGACAAGATGACCGCGACCGCCCGTGCCAGCACCAGCGGCCCAGCAGGATATGGTAGCCCCAATGCAGTTTCCAACGCAGTCTCTCCCGTGGACGATCCCTCCCCGAGTGGAGAGGACGTGGAAGATGCACCCCCAGCCTTTGAGGAGGGCGTCCCCGCCACAGTCGATGAGTTAATAAAGGTGAACCTTGGAACCGAGGCAGATCCAAGACCCACATTGGTCAGTGCCGCCATGCCCTCTGAGGAGTGGCAGCAGTACGTGGACTTTCTCAGGTAGCACCGTGATGTGTTCGCTTGGGGCTATGACGAGATGCCGGGGCTAGATCCTCAGGTAGCCGTCCACCGCCTTGGTCTCCCGGCGAACCATCGCGGGTTTGAGCAGCCTCCCAGGAAGATTCACCCATTTCACGGTGCCATGGTTGAGGCTGAAGTTGACAAGCTTATCAAATCCAACATCGTGAGGGAAGTCCAGTACCCCAAATGGCTGGCCAACATTGTGCCGGTCAGGAAGAAGAACGGGCAGATCAGAGTCTGCATCGACTTCCGCGATCTCAACCGCCACTGTCCGAAGGATGATTTTCCCCTTCCAGTGACATAGCTGTTGATTGACGCCACGACAGGGTTCCAAGCCCTCTCCTTCATGGATGGATACTCCGGATATAACCAAATCCGGATGGCCCCTGAGGATGAGGAGTTCACTGCCTTCAGGGTCCCCCAAGGTACCTTTTTTTACCGGGTCATGCCCTTCGGCCTGAAGAATGCAGGTGCCACCTATCAACGGGCGATGCACCGCATATTCAAGCCAATCCTCGGCACACTGGTGGAATGCTATGTCGACGACTTGGTAGTCAAATCGTGCCAGCGTCAGGACTATCTCAAAGATCTTGAGAAAGTGTTCGGCTTCCTCCGGTCTCGCTGCCTGAAGATGAACCCGTTGAAGTGTGCCTTTGGGGTCACCTCCGGAAAGTTCCTTGGATTTGTGGTAAGATACCGAGGTATTGAGAACGACCCATAGAAGATCAGGGCGATTAGCCAGATGCCTCCCCCAGGTAACATCCGGGAACTGCAAGGGTTCCAAGGCCACTTAGCCTATATACGCCGATTCATCGCGAATCTGGCCGGCAAGTGTAAGCCCTTTTCTCGGCTCATGAAGAAAGGTGCCACCTATGTATGGGATAAAGAGTGTCAGACCGCTTTCGAGGAAATCAAGCAGTACCTGCTTCAACCTCCGGTTCTGATGCCGCCTGTATCCGGGAAGCCGCTGGTCCTCTATGTGACCGCCCTGGAACGGTCCCTTGGCGCCCTTCTCACCCAGAAGAACAACGAGGGAACATAGAATAGCCTCTATTACCTCAGTCGCATGCTCCTCGATGCGGAAGTCAGATATTCCCCATAGAGATGAGCTGCCTGGCGCTCGTATTTGCCGTACAGAAATTACGGCACTACTTGCAGCACCATGAGGTACAGTTGGTTTCTCGGGTAGACCCGTTGAAATATATCCTGAGCCGGCCTCTGTTGACTGGCCGTCTAGCGCGGTGGGCTGTGATTCTCCAGCAGTTCGACATCAGGTATGTGTCTCAGAAGGCCATAAAAGGGCAAGCATTGGCAGACTTTCTGGCTGCTCACCCAACCTCCGCGGATCAGCCGCTGGATCTAGGCTTTCCTGATGAGGCCATCCTCTCGGTCGATCGAGCCAGTCCATGCTGGCAGATGCACTTTGACGGTGCCTCCCGGAGCCCCACCGGTAGAAGACTCGATAATCCTAAGCTCAACAGAGTGGGCTTGGGTATCATCTTCATTACCCCGGAGCAGGTCGTACTGCCATACTCTTTCCTGTTGTCAGAGGGCTGTACCAACAATGAGGCGGAATACCATGCCCTCATCACCGGCCTCGAGTTGGCTCTAGAGATCGACGTGCCCCATCTGTGCGTGAAAGGGGATTCCGAGCTAGTTGTTAAGGAGATCAATGGAGACTATGTTGTCAGGAAGCCGGAACTTGTGCCATTGCTGGAGTGCACCCTCCTTCTGATGGCCCAGTTCCCTTCTCGGCCAGAAATTGTCCATATTCCCCGGTCGCAGAACGGTCGAGCAGATGCTTTGGCCAGCCTTGCTGCGTCACTTGCAGAGCCTGAACAGGACAAACTGATCGTTCGCGTGACGCACCGCAGGCTCATCGCTCCCGTTATCCCGGAGGGAGATCGCGGCCCGTCGATAAGTAATCTCACCACGGTTGCCCCTGTGCCCGGAGCCCCGAGTACCCCAGATACGGCAGTCGAACCAGCCCCTGATTGGAGGGCGCCTTTGGTTGAGTACCTCCAACATGGCATTCTCCCGTCAGATCGGGCCGAGCGCGAGCGAGTTCGACGCCGCGCATCGCAGTTTGTCCCCCAGAGTAGTCCCGGCCTGGAGCAGATCCTCTACAGACGCGGATTTGATGGTGTTCTCCTCCGTTGCCTTCAGGGAGTTGAGATCCCACGAGTCATGAAAGAGTTTCATGCTGGTTCATGCGGTGCCCATCAGACTGGGCCGAAGCTGTCCCACCAGATTCGGAGGCTGGGATACTTCTGGCCCTCCATGATCCATGACTGCATCGAGTATGCCAGGAGGTGCCATGCGTGCCAGGTTCATGCGAACTTTGTGCATCGGACGCCGGAGCCTCTCCATACCACCAGGTATTCTTGGCCCTTTGCAGTCTGGGGGATGGACGTTGTGGGACCTTACCCGCCGGCGACGGCTCGCCAGTGCCGGTTCATTCTAACCGCCACAGACTTCTTCTCCAAATGGGCAGAGGCGATTCCGCTTAGAGAGGTCAAATCCTGTTCGATCGCTGACTTCGTGACCTCTAATATCATTCATCGATTTGGGGTGCCTCACGCTATCCTCACGGATAACGGAGCCAATTTCCGAGCAGCCGAGTTGAAGAAGTTGTACGCCAAATACAACATTCGCTCGAACCATACATCTCACTATCATGCGCAGGTGAATGGACAGATCGAGGCGTTTAACAAGACCCTCTCTAACATTATGCAAAAGATGGTTGGTCAGAACAAGAAGAGTTGGCCGGACAAGCTCCCCAACGCCCTCTGGGTTTATCGGACGACGACTCGCAATTCCACCCAGATGACCCCTTATTCCCTGGTGTATGGAGCTGAGGCCGTCCTGCCCATCGAGATCCAGTTACCGTCCTTGCGCACTGCGGTCTACGACCAGCAAGCGCCGGACAGAGCTGCTGAAGCCCGTCTAGTCGAGTTGGAAGCACTGGATGAGAATAGACTTCGCGCCTTGCACAACTTGGAGAGGCATCAAAGCAGAATGGCTTGAGCTTTCAATAAGAAGGTTCGCCTCCGCTCCTTCCTGCAGGGTGACCTAGTGCTAGCCCTAAGAGCACCGATGATCCCCGGCAGGAAGCCACCCAAGTTGGAGCCCAAGTGGGAGGGACCTCTTGTCGTCCACAAAGTCTATCCCAATGGCGCGTACTCCCTAGCGACTGTGGATGGTGAGCGTGTCACTCCTCCCACCAACGCTAGGTTCCTCAAGCAGTACTTTGTCTGAGTGTACCACGTCCAAGCTGCACGACGTTAAACTGCCAAGCATATCGTTCGCGCGACAAGACGTTAAACTGCCAAGCATCTTCGTCCAAACTACAAGATGTTAAACTGTTTAGCACTCGTCCAACACGACGTTAAACTGTACTACGTCCGAGCTACAAGACGTTAAACTGTTCAGCATTCGTCCTGGATGACGTTAAACTGCGCTTCAAGAACTACGTGCGGCTTGACTCCCATCCTTATGGGATACGTAGGACCGCCTGGACATTCATGTTTCAGGCCCAGCCCCATTTCTCGGGAATCTCTATCCCGCGTTGGGCCTCTGGCCCCAGTTCCCCTCCTTTTTGTGCAAGGCGTAACGCGTGAGCGGGGGATTATGTCCTCATTCACGTCGGTATACTGGCCGCGCCGTACGCCTCCCCCGTGTGTGAGACTACCTCACACCCCTCATCGTCCTGCATGACGTTAAACTGCCTCTCAAGAACTACGTACGGCTTGATTCCCATCCTTATGGGATATGTAGGACCGCCAGGACGCTTGTGTCTCAGGTCCAGCCCCATCTCTTGGTTGATCACGGGGATCTGCTGTCTTTCGGTTGCTCTCAGGATGAGTCCTCCGACCCTTTCCGGTGATCTGTTAACATGTTTTGGGTACTTTGGTCTATGACCCGTAGTGTCGGATGCAATCCCGACAAGTCCTGTGTTGCTTGTCGGGCCGCGTGCTTCCTCTTCTTCGAGCCTTCACTCAAAGGGATCCTCGTTAGCGGTTTGGGTACGATGCCTCAGTGCTCTCCTACCGCTCCGGGTCGATTTACCGGCGAGTCCTGGGCCGCAAATCGATATGAATCCTGCGATTGAGCGGTTGATGCTCGTTTGCTTGCCCCGTTCTAGGCTGACACGATCGGATGTTGTGTTGCGAATGTGCGTCAGCAACATCCTTGATCGCCATGTCGGCTCTCTCAGGCTCCGAACATTGGTTGCGCGGTCCCCATCACACTCCGCCTTTGTGCGTTGTAGTGGAATCTCGACACTCTCTTCATACTGACCTTCAGTACACCTTTACAGGTTAGGCATGCCAACCAGGGTAATGGTGTCTGTCGAGGCTCCCACGATCTGAGCACCGAGAATATATGCTGATGTCCTCCCTAAGGGCCATGTGTAGCTGGACCCTCGTCCCCATAAGGAGGAAGGAGTCTCCCGAACAATTGCGTTTTGGGCCCAGTATATCTGGAGGCTACCATCTCTGCCCCTTGGGTGATGGGCATACGCAGGTCCCTATCCCAGGATTCTTCTCCTGGAATCGTGCGTGACCGCAGGGCTGGGTATGTTCCCACCTCCGCTGAGTCCGCCATATCGCAATACACGGATTCCTCCATGGTCCGAACCACACGACCTTAAACTGTGTTGTCTGGTCCTACCACACGACCGTAAACTGTGATCGTCTTGGCCGCCTGACGAGAAACGGCACTGCATCGTGATGTTCTCCTCAGGGGACACTCACGTTGGGTGCTGGTTAATAACCACGCCATTCATCAATGCCTTTCATGGCTTGATTATTGTGGCGACGCCAGGGATTCCTTAATCACCGGCATGTCGCTGCAAAAAGAAAAACCATCCACCTTAAAGGACAAACAAGAAATATCAAATACCGCTTCTTCTGTGTGCGAGGGTCAGACCCGCACCCTTCCCCGCGCTGGTGCCCGATTGTGTTGTGCCGCGCTTCAAGAACTACGTGTGGCTTGATTCCCATCCTTATGGGATACGTAGGAACGCCCGGATGTTTGAAACTCCGGGTCCAGCCCCCCACCTCTTAGAGATTCCCCCTTCTCTGGGGAGTCCGCCGCCTTCAGGCCACCCTCAAGGCGTGTCCCTCGACCCCTTGCAGTGGTCCACCGGTGTCAAGAGTACTCTGGTTTATTTCCAGGAGGGTCAGGTTTAGCTTGGTCAGGTTCCTTCCATTTTCAGGCTTCCTGCTCCCTTTCATTCGGACCCATCACCTACGCCCTGGGTGGAGCCCCCGTGAACGGTTTGGACACAATGCCTCAGTGCTCTCCCACCGACTCGGGCGGGTGCCCCCAATGGCCTCGGGCAGCAAATCGATATGAATCCTGTGATTGAGCGGTCGATGCTCGTTTGCTGCCTCATTCCATCAACGGTTAGTGCGATATTGATGCTGCTTTTCCACCACGGTCGGCAGTACTCCCATATCGTTACTCCGATGCCCCCAGTCCTTGAGTGAATGGCCGCATGATTCACATTTTCCACCCCCCATTCTGACCAGGCAAAATCTCGACACTCTTGAAACTATCCCTCAGTGCATCTTCGCATATCCAGGGGATAAGACCACGATGCGGCGTATTTTGAGGTCCTTATGGTCCGAGCTCTAAGACCTTAAACTAAGATCTCCCCTTATGGTCCGAGCTCTAAGACCTTAAACTAAGATCTCCCCTTATGGTCCGAGCTCTAAGACCTTAAACTAAGATCTCCCCTTATGGTCCGAGCTCTAAGACCTTAAACTAAGATCTCCCCTTATGGTCCGAGCTCTAAGACCTTAAACTAAGATCTCCCATTTTGGTCCGAGCTCTAAGACCTTAAACTAAGATCTCCCCTTATGGTCCGAGCTCTAAGACCTTAAACTAAGATCTCCCCTTATGGTCCGAGCTCTAAGACCTTAAACTAAGATCTCCCCTTATGGTCCGAGCTCTAAGACCTTAAACTAAGATCTCCCCTTATGGTCCGAGCTCTAAGACCTTAAACTAAGATCTACCCCTATGGTCCAAGCTCTAAGACCTTAAACTAAGATCTCCCCAAACGGGGTTCTGCGTCCTACATGACGTTAAACTGCACTCTCAGAACTACGTGTGGCTTGATCTCCAGCCTGATGGAGTACGTAGGAACGCCCAGGCATTTCGACTCGGGTCCAGCCTTAGGGATCGCTAAGTCCCGCCCCTCCTCGTCGCCGGCCGTCTGGCCTGACTTCGGGTAGAGTGGTGCAGTTGTGATATTTTCCCCGATCCAGCTCGGGATGCCCCATTGCAATGATGGGAAGCGACAGTTTCCTCGTTAAAAAGGTTCTGTCTGAGAATTGGGGTGATTCACGGCCAGATTAGTGCATCCGCCTAATACGCTTCCCCCACGGTGGCGCAATTTTGAGTGCGTTGGATTCTATCCGAACAAATCGTCACTTCGCCCCACGCTTCGTATGCCCTGTTGATCTGGATTTCCACCCTTATGCCCGAAGGAACCCCCAAAGCGGCATTGATGATGACATGTGATCCGCCTCCTGCAATATGGATGATGACCTTTGGTCCGTCCATCGCAGTAGTATGGTCGATTGATCCATTGTCTGCTTGCCGTCTTGAGCATTTCCTGGAAGGCCAACCGTTGTGGATTTCTGGATTCGGGACACGCGATTCACCCTTTCTCATTTTCCTATGTTCGGATAAAATCTCAACACCCCTAGCATTGTCCCGCTCGTGTGTCGGAACAAGTTGGGGGGATAATACATTGATTAGGATTGAGGTCTCCTTTCCTAGGAATGACCTCCCTCTTTTCTCTAGAAATCCAGGCCCAATTACGGATGCCTGAAGCTTGGTTAACGCTCCCGCGAGACAATGGATTGTGGTTGAGCATGTTAAGCCAAAAGATGCAGATAAATATGGTGATTAATACAAATGGATCAAAATATTAAGTAGCGGAAGAAAATGTTCTGGGAGTGGAAAAAACAAATCCCCTAGGGATTAGAGTGCTGGATAAGTCTTTCTAACGCCGCTACCCTTTGGCTGGCGGCCTCCAGGGCTGCTTCTCGCTCTCTGCGTGCCCTCTCCTCTTCGGCGGTCGCAGCACGCAGTTCGTCGATCCTGGCCTGTGCACGCTCCCGCTCGACTTGGAGTGTGACCATCTGTTGGGCCGCCTCCGTCAGCTGTACCTGGGCGTCGATCAGTTGGGCCGATAGTTGCTCCACAAGCTCAGTACACGCTGCGACGAAGGCCTCCTTCTCTGCCGCCTGCCCTTCGAGACGCCGGACTTCCTACTCCGCCATGAGGAGCGCCCGCGTGCTCTCCGACATGTCCCGACATTGTGCGACGTCGGCACGCCGGAAGCTCTCGCGCATCTTTTCGGCCATGAAATCACGGACCGTCAGATGGAGGCGTTGAGCATCAGCTCCCCCGGCACACAGGAAGCGCAGCCAGGTTTGAAGCGATCCCATGCGCCCCAGCCACTCTGATGAGTCTCTCTTGAGGAAGCGCTGGATGCACTTCCACCCCCTTCGGCGCGTTATCCGGCTCTCCTTGACCACCTCCGCGTCCGAGTCGTCCATCTCCTCGGGGTCGGCAGGCCGGTAGGCAGGGAAGGCAGCCAGCAGGTCTGCTGCAGGGTCCGCCCCTGGGATGTCCTCATGGGGGATAGGTTCCCCAACATCTAGGCGACCTTCTTCTCTCTCCCCAGCGGCGTTGACACCCTCGTCAGCCCCCGATCTCTCTCCGATGGCAGCACCACCGGTGTCCGCTGCCCCCTGATCAGCAGTTGGTGGGGCCGGCTCGGTGTGAAAAGTCTGTTCCGGAGCAGGCGGTATGTCTGCCTCCGGTCCACTCGTGGATGGCCCGGGTTCGGCAACCCGACGAGCCTCCAGTGTTGAGATCACTGCGCAGGGCATGCCGTGGTTAGTCACGGATCGTCAACAGCAAGCAGCAGTAGTAAAGTAAGGAGACTTACGGGAGTTCAGAGCATCATCTTCCTCTATCCCGGCCGCCGTAGGAACAGTTGCAGCAGGGGACCCTTCCGCGCTTGTCAATTCGATGATGGGTGCCTGGCCCCCGCCTTGTCCTGCTGGCGTCTCTCCTACTCCCGCTGAGGACGCCTGACCAACATCCGTGTGCTCCTGAGAAAGGTGGAGAAATGGGTTAGAAGCTGCATAAGAGAATGGATGAAGCAGGTTGAGTAGGGATAGAAGCGGACCTCGAGGATCTCAGTGAAATCAACATTGTCAGAGCCGTCCACCTCGCCGCTCTCCCGCGGGCTCCCCCGATGGGACCTTCCCTCGGAGCCTTCATCCTCTCCCGTCTCCTCCTCTTCCTCGGAGTCGTTACTGTCATCTTCTCCTGGCGGCATCTGTTCTGGAGCGGGTTCTAGACCGAGCATCACCTTCACCAGAAGGGATGGCTCTGCACGCTGACCACGTTGGCGCGCGTACTCGTCCATGGCCGTCAGATACGCATACTGCCGGTTGAAGTCCACCCTGTCGGCGATCTGGAGGCGCCCGACCTCTGGCAGATAGATTCCTTCTCTGAGTATCTTTCGCCAGATGGCGTCGGTCCCCAGTGACTGCCGCAGGGTCATCCAGGCCGACCACAGCGCCGGGAAGACTGCATCGTGGGAGGGTTCGAGCAGACGCCTTACCTGCTTCCCGGGCCGCTCTTCGACCACCGCATGCGCCCCCTCTCTGGGCGCCGAGGTCGTAGCGGCAGCCTGCGATGTGCCCGCCACCGAAGTCCCTGCTCGCGCCGGCTCCGCTGCTTGGCGCGCCTCCGTTCTCCCCCGTGTGGCGGCGCTTCGCCTCCTTCCTTGACGCCCGGTGTCCGCACGGGTGACCTCGAGCCGCCGAACTGGCTTCCGTAGAAGCCCCTCGGGGTACGCGATGGCCCAGTGTTCGGCGTACTCGGTTGCCAAGCCTGCGTCGACCCCGGTAGGAGGAAGAGTGATGACCTCGCCAGAGCCAAAGGCGGAAAACATCAGCCACATCTGACGAAGGATTCCAGGGTTCGTCTCCTCCCGGACGGCAGTGAATACCCTCTTCGGCATCCGTTGAAGGCACCCGAACTGCCTGGCGAACCGGGTTGGCACGTAGGGCTCGCAGATCACCTTCCTGTCGATCCGAGCCACGAGCACCCCACCCCGCATGTTCAGGAAGTACTTGTGCTGCTCCAGCGGACCCTGCCCGTTGTCGATCATCTGGCCAACGGGAGTGGGGAACGGGCTGAAGTTGAAATTGGCATGATTTCCAATCCGAATCCTCACGCCCTCCTCATTTAGAGTATCGGCGCGACCCCCACAATGTTCAGCAGGGAGGGTCGCAGGCCGTTTCCCAGAGGAATGATGGCGTTCGGAAACGTGTACCCACCAAGGTGAGCAGCCACCCAGCCGTGGAAGAATTGAAAGGGCCCACAGATCCTTCGTGGCGACCCCCCTTGTGAGATGCGTCCCAGGATGGCATACAGCTTAGCCAGTACTGGGACCCCGAGGTTGTATCTTTTGTTGGCGGCCATAGCGCCCGCCATCGCCAGTGTCGCCGGGCGAACACCCATTCTCGCGCCCCGCACTGGCAGGAGCCACCCACTCAGAAAGGCGGCCAGGAACGCCGCGTACCGGACATTTGGGTCCCGGGCCTCGATGACGCGGTACCCCCATGAGCGGTAGTCGCCTGTCTCCAGGACCCGCTAGTACGACCCGTTCTGGCTCCTCTGAGCCGTGGTCGGGCACCGCTTCCCCCTGCCTGGCATCTTGACCGCCGGGTCATGCTCCAAGAACTAGCCGAACCACTCCTTATAGGATATGTCCTTCTGGAAGTCCTTGATCCCGAGCCGCTGCGTAGCCAGGTCAAGCATATGCCAGGTCAGAATGGGAGTCTGTGACCTGTCTTCCCAGATGTTCTTAGGAGGCAGGAACTCATCGTATTGGTAACCCTCCAGCGGGATACCTCCGATGCAGTGGATGTCCCACAGACCGATGCTGACCTCCCCATGGTGAAGATGGATGGTGTTGGTATCCGGGGACCAGCGGGTGAACAGCTCCGGCCCGAGCTCGGACTGCTGGTAGAAGTGGAACTGCGACGTCCACACCGCCTCAAACAGGCCGATGTACCGCAGCTCCTCCGCGAAGTGATCGCAGGTGTGACGTACCCAGAACGCCCAGGCCCACTCACTGGTGAAATTTCCCCCAGACCGCAAGTCCCAGTCCTTCAGCCAGCCCTTGGTGTCGTCAGTGACACTCTGGCGATATGTGCTCGAGTAGAGGGCTGGAGAGTTCTCCGTAGTAGGCTCACTTCCGACGATGGTTCGCGTCCTCGGGTTCAGGACATAAACATCTAAGTGTCTGGTCTCCCTGGCAGGATGCCCATTGTTGGTGATGTTATAGCGGGGAAGCTCGTCCTCCCGAGTCACCCAGGTCCGTGGCGCATCAACCTCGAACCCTGGCACCGGAACCTCATCTAGGATGCCGAAGTTCCAGAGCGGCAGGTTGTCTGACAGTGGATATGTCTTCTGGGCCGGCGTCAGCAAGTTGAACAAGGATTGATTGTTGGAAACAATCTCCTTGGCTCCGTAAACCTCCTCGTTCGCCGCCATCTCTGCTCTGCGAATGGCGGCATCCCCCTCATTTACTTGGTTTGCGGCCATCTCGGAAGCTTCGAGAGTCGTGCGGGTTAAGGGATGAAGAGTGCGGGATCAGACGATGCTGGTAGAAAAGTTTGAAGGTTGGCGCGCAATCCAAGTGGACGGCGCGCAATCGGGAAGAATGTCGCGCAAAGTTCCGGGTTTTCGCGTAAAGACAGGGCGAAATCCGGAGGGTTTTGCGCGCCGATCAGGCGAATTTCGCGCCGGAAAAGGCAATTTCGCGCACGAGAGCGTTGAAGCTTATCGCGCGGAAGGCCTGTGTACGGAACACGGAACCCCGGACCCCTATTTATAGACGAGGCCGGGATTCCGCGCCGCGCGGAACGCTCGATTGCGCGACCGCGGCTGCGAATTGCGCGCCCGGCGCCCCTTTTTGCGCGCCTCAGTCCCGCGCCGCCCAGGACCTCGGCATTCCGGCGTCTCCCTCGGAACCCGATTGTTGCGACCTCTCGCCGATCAGATTCCGAGGGGGGGGATTTTGTAGACGCCGGAAAAGTCCGTTGATCCCCAAATGAAGTTCCGGATGCGGAAAGCGAAGTGATATTTGGAGTCAGAAGGCTTCTCCGGAGAGCCCGGAGGTCGTGCGCGAAATTTCAGAGTCCCGCGCGCAATGTTGAGTCGCGGCGTGCAATCCTCCTGGGATGCGCACAATCCGCAGGGCCGGCGCGCAATTTTGCGCGCCCCGAGCTCCCGCGACTCCCTTGCGCGCCGGGTCCTGATTCCGCACCCGCGAAGGGAATTCCGCGCCCACGAAGCAAATTCCGCGCCCGGGGTTGCCTATAAATATAAGGCGACCCCCGACGTTTTGAAGGTTGCCGGAATCTGAAGCGTCGCTCGTTCGCGCAATCCAACCCCTTCCGCGCGCAATGCCGATCTTCAGGTAACCTCCTTTCTTTCACGCAAGAAAGCCTCAGGGTTCGCCTTCGCGCGTAATCCCTTTGGCTCATTTCCATTGAATAACCATTCACTCAAAGGCATTTGCGCGCAAAAGAAGCCTCTTGCGCGCAATTGCCCCCGGGTGCGCACAATCCAGCCCGATTGCGCGCACCCCCCATTTTCAAAGTGGCCATTCATTAAAGAATGAGCCGTTGCCCCCGTGCGCTATCCGAAGCCCGGTGCGCGCAATCTCTATCATTCGCGCGCAAAGTGCTGGCCCGATTGCGCGCCAGCCCGCCCATTTGTGCGCCGACCCGCGGTATTGCGCGCAAAGCTCCTCTTTTGCGCGCAAACCGCCAGGGTCGCCCCATTCGACCCCCTTTGGGTACCCGCCTGCGTGGCGCCCGATGACCCTCATCCCGGGTGCCCGCACCGTGCGTTGTCTTCCCGTGCGGCCCTCCAGGCTCGCGCGAAGTGACACGGGCCTATCGGCGGCTTCAACGTCCTGCACGACGTTAAACTGCACTTCGTCCCAGCTACAATACGTTAAACTGTACGCTATTCGTCCCGCATGACGTTAAACTGCATCCGTCCAGCACGACGTTAAACTGTACTTCGTCCTGCATGACGTTAAACTGCATCCGTCCAGCATGACGTTAAACTGTAATACGTCCAAGCTGCATGACGTTAAACTACCTAGCCCCCATCGTCCGCGCTACAAGACTTTAAACTGCCAAGAATCTTCGTCCTCAACACACGACGTTAAACTGTACTTCGTCCGGCAAGACGTTAAACCGTCCGCTTCGTCCTCAACACACGACGTTAAACTGTACATCGTCCGGCAAGACGTTAAACCATCCGCATCACCCGATCCCGTGCCCCGCACGCAGGGTCCTCCCAGTTTGGATGTGGCCCCCACCCGCTCGTCTCTGCAGGGATGTCGGGATTGGAGTGGCCTTCGCCCACGGGGGTAGAGTGTTACGCCAGAACGAAATACGTGGAATTTGATCCATGTCTCCTTTACAGGGTACGTAGGAAGCCTCTCCGAGGTTCAAGCCCACCACCTGGTCTTCCCGGTCGTATTCACGTCGGTTCGTCCATCCGTGGACCCCTCCCGGGTTCACATTCGCGTCGATTCACCTATGAATCCGCTCTGTGGGGGACTGCACGTGTGTATCTCCATTGTGCTTCCCCACCGCCTCGATCTCCCTGTGAGTCGGCTTGCCAACGTCCAGCATGACGTAAAACTGTGATTCACCCGGCCGTTCCATCCCCCTCTGTGCGAGGTGGTTCAGTTCAATCCTTCTTCAGGCAGCCTCGATCTCCCTGTGAGTCGGCTTGCCAGCGTCCAGCACGACGTGAAACTGTGATCCACCCGGCCGTTCCATCCCCCTCTGTGCGAGGTGGTTCGGTTCAATCCTCCGCCCGGCGGCCTCGATCTCTTCGTGAGTCGGCTTGCCGACGTCCAGCATGACGTTAAACTGTATACCCGAACTACACTGACTTTGATCCGCGCTAACGCACGGTACGTAGGAAGCCCCTACGGGGTCCAAGCTCTTCACTCCATCATCCATCCTGATCCTTACCTGGGCCGCCACATCCCGGTGGGGTCATGCCATTTCATTCCACTCCACGTCACTCGGGAGGCCGCCCATGTGCTGGCCCCAGCGTCGGAGGTTCCCCGCAAGGGGTTCTGTCATCTGATCCACTCCTCATGTTGATCAGTCCGATGTCGTCCCCGCTGGACGTTAAACTCACGGCATACCCCGTGTTAAACATGGGAAGCTGAGGAAAACCTCAGGTAACACAGTTCCCCGCGCCAAGCGCAGGATGCCTCAGGCCATCACGCCTTCGAGAAGCCCTATTAGGGACGGAAGGCAGACATGCAGAGTCGCAGTCCCTGACACCCAGAGCCACCCGGTCTCCTCACCGCAGGTTGCTGCCCCGACCAGACCCCTTGGAGCATCCGGGAGGAAGCAGCGTAATTAACCGGTGTCCATGAAGATATGGCGCCAGGAACGAGATTCACGAACATTCTTAAATCTATGAGGGAGACCCGGATTAGGCGACGAGTTCCGAGGAGACGTCCACGGAAGGAGGAGCCAACATCCCATCATCCCGGTTTCAATCAAGGAGCAGACGCCCCTGAATAAGGGACGAATGCCGCCCGCCCTTGGAAAGCGGGACTGCAGGACCACAAGCCGCGCGCCCATCCCCTCGGGTTGACGGGTGCACGCGCGAACGCGTCCTGGCGGAACAGCGTAACCCGACGCACATCCGCACCGAAACAAAGGTAGTTCAATGTTATGGGATCTTCACACATATTATTTTACTGATCATGGAAATATGTGTACACAAGACCCTCAGTCTAATACCGAATAGGGCCCATCAATATCCCATCATGGATGAGAAATGTTGAAATATTTTTTTTTGGAGTTGTTAATAGTCAATCCATTTCCAGTAAATTACTATCCTAGAATGTTTGTCCCAAATAAATCACTCACATCCTATGCTCACATGTGCCCAAAAAATAAATAGAAAAAAAATATAATTTCATTTCATCATATGTTATTTTTTTCCATCAATTCCTTTTCACAATTCCAAATTCAATTTAAAAACGGCATCATGGTATTATCATCATTTTATGAATTTTTCCTATAAAACTAATCATAGGTTTTCATAAATTTAATTTAATCTATTTTCCTAAATCAAATCTAAAATCATTTCATATTTTATATCAGTTTCAAAAAATTCCCCAACATTGGATTTCATTTCCATTGATTGTTTCTTCCAAAAATCCATAAAAAATCAGATCTAATTTTCAAATAATTTCATATTGGTTTTCATAATTCACTGGAAATAAATTTCAAACAATAAGAAATTCAAGGTATAATTAATCTTCCATCATAAATGGAACCACCGACCTTTGTCATAGAATCACAACACTCCTTATGAGACTCACAAATATGAAATAAAGGTGCAGAATATCTAGTACATCAATCAAGAAAGAACAGTCAATAAGATGAAGTTTAGATAAATCAATCGCAAGATGATTTATCAAACTCTAATGAGTGTATGCAAGATAGAAGGAAGAGATAAGGAGACCACTTACACGAAGAGATAAATTGAAACAAACATGATGATCAATCACCGAACAGATGATCGAGAGGGATTGGATATCTCTAAAATCACATTGGGATGTATCTTGATTGATATGGAATGAAATATGGATTATGTAAATTAAAATTTATGATGAAACACAAGATTGAAATTGTCATCCGGTATTTTCATGGTATGTAACCCAATTAAATGTCATGTAATTTTTGAGTCCCAAATATTTTAAAAGACCCATATCCTATTATTAAAAAAATAATATTTAATATTTTCATGGCGTGTAAAATGTACACAACATGTAACCTTGCACAATTTGTACCAACATCACGTCATCTTCCAGATGATGAATTTTAAGGGAAAAATTCATTTTAAGGGGGTATAATGTGACACCCCAATATTTTTTAAAATATATTTTTCTAATATATTTATCGTTTTCAATAGATTATGGAACAAGAAACACTACTTTCAGCTTCTATTATAGGTAACACCAAGTTTAAATGAAACAAGATATACTATTAAAATATTAATATTTAATATTATAGTTATAACCTAGCCATTAGAATGGAGGGTATGAATTGGATTAAAATAATTATTATAATTTATTGTATAAACTTTTATATAAAATGAATTATTTTTTACCATTTATTTAAGAACTAAAAAAACATGTTAAAATAAAGAAATCCTTTTCTGAAGATATATTTTTATGTGAATGAACATGTTTTATCTCAGTAATTAAAAAATTAACTTTTGGTGATTGATTTTCATTAAATTTATATATTATATATTCATTAAATATTACGACATTCATATTTTGTGTTTTATATCTATTAGTTAAGAAAAATTACAATATTAATCATTAAAGTTTATTATTCTTAACCTATGTTTTATCGCCTTTTACAAAGTTATTTAAAATATTTTTTTTTCCATTTTTTTTTAAAATCTTTGGAAAATTGAAAAAAAAAATTTGAAATCATCATGGAAATATTATGGTTGATTTTTTTATAATTATCAAAAAAGATAAATTTTTCATTGAATAGTGAAAAATACTGATTTTAATTAAAAAATAGAAATTTCATTCTAAGAATTTAAAAGATAAATTTTATTCGAATATTTTTTTAAATGTGAAAGTAATTTTATTATATATTTATTAATCCAATTTTCGCCTTTTTTATAAATTTAATATTTAATTATGATATATTTTTTTATCTTTTGAACATTTTCCCTTTTAAAAACCATTTTCCTATCGCGTTTGTGGGTTTAATTTGAAATTAAAATTTCTTATCTATTTGAATGGAATTTGGGAAAAAATGGATTAAATTTTTGGAATCATAATAATTGATATTATATAAAAATATTAAATTAATTTTTGGACAAAATTAATATTAATAATTGTAAAAAATAATTAATGTGGTTAATGTTAAAACAGGTTTACTGAGGGTTAAAATGAAATGATAAGCGGTTAAATGACCTATAAACAAGTCTAACACCCATTTTATCACTATATTTTGACCTTATCACCTCTAAGGTTATATTATGATCTATTTTGAATACATTTGATTAATTTGAAAAAATTGGGAACACATTATTATTTGCAAAACATCCATGTGTGTCCTCTCACCCAGTTATAAAAAGTCACCCAATCTCTTATCCTCTTCACACATACATAAACATTTAGTTCAGAAAATGCTGGAATAAATCCATTACTAAAATCTACAACTACATCCTAGATTTCATGGCGATATTATAAATCAAATCCAATATTTAATTAGGTTAAACAAAAAGAGCTTGTCCGAAGAAGAGGTAATGTTTTAAACTGTGACTTTTGTTTACTAATTCTTATAACTTCTTCAAATGTTATTAAATTATGATGATACAATAAATCCGGTATCTAAAATATACTTATATTTTATTATATTAATGTGATAGCTTATATTCTTCTCCACTTTCACCAAATGGTAAATGAAACATCGATCATGCATACAATGGACTACTTCCTTGTGAACCGATCATATTCATTTTCCATCACAACCTCTCAATTTTGGTTATAATGATAAATTTAATGTTGATGGATTATATTTATGATAGAATTATACATTTTAAATGATAATACTAAATCTACTTTATTCCCTCCATACCAATTGAAAAATAATAATGTCACTCGTGTGTACGGTGGACTACCACCTTACGAACCGATGTGATGTGATTTTCAATTCTGTTTTACGTGGATGTTAATAAAGATATATTAAATGAATATATGTGATATTTTTAAAAATAAATTTACTTATTTAATTATTATATCACATTTTTATTCTTACATTAAATTCCATGGGGGATATGATAACATCGTTCTTCTGAATGGTAGACTACCACCTTGTGAAGCGATGCGATTCGATTTTCACAAACTCATTGTGTGGTTGGTAATTACTATAAATTAAATGAGTATATTTGATGTTAATAACATATAATTTATTTTATAATGGTATTATATTATTTAAAATTTTCATTTTATCCATGGAGAAAATGGAAGCAATGTTCATGTGTAAGTAAGGCATATCATCTCCATAAACAATGTATTTCATTTTCTCTATCTAACTTTTAATGTATTAATATAAATGCATATATACTGAATATATATATTATATTTATATAATGGATAAAAATATGTATTATATGGAATCATTATCAATTTTAAAGGAAAAAAATAGAAAATAGAAACATATATTAAAAACAAAGCAGTTGTTTCTCGAACCAAGATGTTATAATTGAATTGTTAATAAATAAGTATTAAATGGTCATAAGAAAAAAACATATGGTATGATATATATAATTATGATTATGTAAAAATTTATAATAAACATATATTTATTATTATGTATTTTCTAATGTGTATGAAATAAGTGGAGACTTAGTGTAATGGATATATCCGTCACTTTTATCTACTATGAGACACATTTCACATTCACCACGTGTTTCATTTATGTGGTGTATATACTTCCCATGAATGTTTTTTCTGAAATCTATAGTAAATTTAATTGGATGTAAATATCCATTTTAGGATTTATGTATCAAATGTATTAGTATTCAAAAGATATCAATGCTTTAAGGAATTGTTTTCTCAATTTACCTTCTTTGGGATATACATTATTTTACGAACATATCTTCTTGGATGAGGCTAATATAAACCCATTTGAAATGTAATGTCATGAATATATTTATTATCAATATATTTTATGTTTCTTTTAATATTATACCTTTATGGTTCTTATGATTCAATTTTAACAATGTGGTATGAGTTTTATGATACAATCTCATCATTTATCGAGATTGTTAATGATTTAGATTTTCATGATGAAATATTATGATTTATATCTCAAGAAAATTTTGAATATTCTTATATTATTTTTATTTTTTGAGAATAAATTTTCCCTTTCATTTACATCTCTGTATGTACTCAATATTCTAAAATAATGTTTTTAAATAAAATGAACAGTATTTATCTTTTAAGTTTAAACCCCTTTTTTCTTCTATATCCATGTCTTCACAACATGTTTTCACAACTATTTTAATATTCATATTAAATATTTTAAAATCATTTGTACCGTTTTTAGTTTTTTTTTGAAAAATTGAATATTCACGTCATTTTCAAAATAATTACCATTTGGAATTTACTGAAAATTTTGAAGGAATGTTTGTTTTAACCTGTATATATTATACTCTATCAGGACCAGTCAATGTTTTAGAGATTCTATTACAATATTCCTGTTTATTTAAAAATAACAGGATTTTGATAATTTTTTATTTATTTTTAGTTTTAAGAAATTATTTTTAAATAATTATTAATTTACTTAGAAAATGTATTAAATAATTTTAAAGATCTATTTATGAGTTTCTGATGTTATTTCCTAGGAAAATTATTTTTAAAATGTTTTATTTTTTTAAATTTTATTTACAATGAAAGGTTATTTTCCTAAATTAATTCTCCAACTGTCATTTTACATATAATATGAAATCCTTTTATTTTTTTATGCTTACTATAGATATGATCCAATGATACCATTCTTAGTATTTCTCTAGATGGTTTATGATTATGAAAAAACTATTTATGAAACCCAGTTATTTACGGTGTTTTATAATATGATGAAATATTTATGGAACCCATTTATTTTCAAAGGTTATGATATGATGAATTTTTTACGATATTTTTTAATTAAATTTATTTATTATGTGATGGGTGGGACCTATATCACATATTAATTCATTGGGTAATGATTAATATTTTATGAGCACCGAATATACATGGGAGGTAATCCCATGCTTGAAAAGTGGTTGCACATGAGGTTATCCCAAGCTTGAAGAATGTGTGTGGGTGGTTAGACCAAGCCTAAATTGTTTTTAATGTCTTGGTGGGTAGCCTTGGTGTAAGGTTTTCCATTCTCATGAGTATGCCATAATTATATGTCATATGTACTTGTTATTCTCTCATGGATCATGTTTTATGATTTCATTATTATTCATTCCTTATTAACATAAAATATTTATAATGTGAATCATTATTTTTATCTTTAATATGAAATTTTTGGTTTTCATATGTTCTGATCATGTTCTATTACCCTTATATTCATGTTATGTTTGTGTATTTCCATTGTTTACCCGTATTGAGCATCTGATCACACCCTTTCTTATGTTTATTTTTCCCATGTAAGGATCATAGGATTTATTTATTATATTTCTATTAATGGTTCTAGATATAAGTAAATATGTGGGAGATTTTTTACAACTCTCATAAACCAGAAATTTATGTTTCTAGGTTTCCAAAGGAACTATACCTTTACAATACACATGCTTTTGTTTATTAATGTATTGAATATTCATTTAAAAATATATAATATCTATGAATAACAATTTAAGGTTTATATATGAAAAAAATGATCACATTCTATTATACACATTAATATATCTCATTTTTAAGGTAACATAGTTTGTGGCATAGAAAATTGAGCTATAATTTCAAAAAACCATTGATAGTAACCAACTAATACATTAAAAAATATGAATCTCTGTGACATTTATAGGTCTTATAAACTCTTCAAAAACATTAGTTTTATAAGGTTAAGAAATTATACAATATTTTGACGACATATAACCAAGGAATAAAATATGTTTCATAAAATATTCACAATTAATAATTTTCAATATAGTTTATTTTCATTCAAGGTCTTTAAAATACTTTATAGGTGTCTTTTATGGTCCTTATATATTTTATAATATTCCAATATATCATAAATAATCAAAACCAAAAATTTTCCCACAAAATAATGGAAATGTCTATTAATTAAATCCATAAATATAGTTATTTCATTAGATAACCCAAACAGCGCAACTAAAAACTCATAATTCCCATATCTAGTCTGAAACATGGTCTTTGGAATATCTTCTTCCTTCACCATCAAATTATTCTACCTTAACCTGTGAAAAAACCTTGAAATGTACTTTACTCCTTTAATATGATCAAAAAATCAATGATATGAGTAAAATAGTAATATTGTAGTTATGTTATTAAAGCCTCTATAATCAATGTAGAGTCTCATTGAACCTTATTTAATTTTAATAAGTAAGATAAAATCTCCCCATGGTGAATTGTTTAGATGAATGAATCATATATCTAGAGAATCCTGAAATTTATTTTTCAATTCTAAGAGTTCTACTTGATCAATTCCATATTGTTGTATTAAAATAATCTTAGTATCATGTATAAAGTCCACAATAATCTCAACCTCTCAAATAGGATTCAAATATGATAAATCATCCAAAAAACCATTTACATATTAATTCAATAATAGGATTTAATTAATATTAACAATTTACTTCATTTCAACAGCATGTTCTAAAGATCTTCCACTACCATTTCAATATATTATTTAACTTCATAATTTGTAATAAATTTTAGGAAATTATTGAAAAAAAATTCTTGTATCTATAATCTATCTTATCGTGATAAGATGAAATCCAATCAATAACCAAAATTATAAGAAAATCTATTATAGGATGTTAGACATGGTTTGTAGGAAATACCATTTCATTGATAATGATAGGTTGATTCATAAAAATATTTCATTCCTAAATATTTCCATATGGATATTTCATAAAATTTTATATCATAATTTTTAAGTGATATTTCATATTTACTTGAAAATTTCTTAAAAATAAAAGAATGCAATGATCCAATGTTAAATAGTCTCTAGGGATTATTCTAATAAACCAATAACATAACTGTCACCACATTATTTGATGTCCAAGCATTAATTATAGTAGTAGAAAAATAATTTTCCATAGACTTTTTCTTTTGATATTAAAGATTTTCATCCTATGTTTCTATCTCCGAGCACACCATCTCATAATATCCCAAATCATTATAATTAAATAATATTACCATTGGCCATCCATTATATATCTAATCATTTTCCTTATAATCAAAATCTAAATTCCTAAACCTTCTCCCATTTAAATAATTTCACATATTTCCTAATACAATACCGATAGTGATTTTTACCACACTTATAACGAGATGGAATCTTGATTTTTTGACATCTAGATTTATTTGAGGAATGTTTCCCCATTTAATTTCATCTGATCCTATTCTTATGATTGATGTTATGGAATATGTAAAGACCCGTAAATTTCAAGGAAATTTTTTTTTCTTAATTTTCTTTGGAATTTTACAAGAACTTAGTTTCTGACGGCACCTGATTCTGAGGCCCAGTGTGCTCAGAATCATTTTTCGAAGTTTGGCTCGGGTACATTCAGTGAACGAACAAGAGGGTTTTTCTAACTTATGATCCGATGCTTGGAATCAAATTCTGAGGGCACTGATGGAATCACATCGCCAGTTTTTGCTTAGAAACGCCTCTTCCGAATTTGCGTTTTCTCGGGTGTGGTTTTTAAATTTTGTGGTTACGTTAAGAAATAAAATAAAGTGTCTGACAACTTTATATTTATTTCACTTAAAGCCACTTAAAATCCACTTAAAGCTTCTTATGCTGAGTTGAAGCAGATAAGGTGAAATTCAAAATATCCTACCCTCTTGGTAGGATATTTGTGGGGTGGGGCCCACACGAGACCCACCATTTCTTTTCCGCTATGTAACGCACCCTCGAAAACCCTTTTTAATGAAAGTCAACTGACGCATTTTCTAGATTTTTAATGCCCCTATTAATTGGGCGGTTTATTCGTTGAAATTAATTCTATGAATTAATTTTGTTCCTTTCTTAACACGTTTTTGTTTTTTGGCATGTAATGAAATAAGACCAACACTTTTCTTCTTGATGATGGTCCGTTGAGAGGATTTGACATAAACTTTAAGTCATTCATCCTCCTTCGCGAAGAACGCGAATAACGCCGACCTCCGACGAACGATGACAAAGAATGCCAGACCCCCGGAGATCGACGACGTGACGCCGACGATTCTCCCTCCGCATCACTTCTTCCACGACGATCCATCCCCACGACAATCTTCGATTGGCATCTTGAGGTAGGGGATTGCGGTCCTTTTAATTCTTTGTGGATTATAACATCAACATGGATTTAATTGTTATAATTAAATCTGTATGTTCTTGATCCTCGGAGTTTGTCTACGCGACGCCGTATTCCGCAACGACGCGACGCCCTTCCGCGACGCGGCGATCATCCTCTTCCGCGACAGTCAATTTTGCGAAGAACTCGTCCGACGACTACGATGAGGTAGGGGTTTGATTCTTTTAAATCTTTGCGATTTATATCCGCGGCTTGTGATTAAATGATTTCCGTGAGACTTTTTAAACCACTAAAGTGGTGGGTGAGGGCCAACGAAAAATTCCGAACCCACCGCCCTTCGTTCTTGGTGTGCGGACGGCAGATGATGACAAAATAAGCCGCTCAGGCGTTTTGAAGGCTTGTAGTGAAGGTCGGGTCCCGAGACGATTACTAGCGAAGACCGCAAGCAAATCGGACCACCCGAGCGCGTTCGGTGGTCCGCGGAAGTCTCCACCGGCGCGCCACGCTGGCACGGCGGCGCCAGCGGCCGGAGCCGGTGGCGCCCGGCACGCCGCTGGGAAGACCCGCCGCGGCTGAAGCCACGGCGGTGCTGGCCGGTCCCGTGGCCGCGCGGGACCACGGACGAAGGGACGCGGCTCGTGCCGTGTCCAGTGACACCAAGCATCCCCACGCGGGGGCCGCGTCACTTCTTCACGCGGGGGTAGCGCACCCCCGCGCCGCTCGGCCATAGCTGGGCGAGCTGCCACCGGCGGCCGAGCCGCGCCCGCACCTGCCGGGCCGGGTCGCGCCCAGGCCGGGCCGGGCCACCCCGGCCGGGTCGGTCCGGGCCCAGACCCCCCGTTCTAGGACATTTTTGGACTTTTTCTCGTAACATGAGCTACGAGCAAACGAATGACTCTCCGTCAGAGGCGATGCGATCCTTGGATCGATACGGTCGTTTCGGTATATTACACTAAAGGTTTTGGAATACTTTGGGTTTGGACGGGTTGGTTCGTACACGAAGCCAACCGGGCCCTCAGAGCAGAAACGCTCATATCTTGAGCTTCAGACGTCCGATTGATGTGTCTTCAACTTTGTTGAATTCCTCTATGTGAGACGGATCATTGGGCTTACTCCGCCCGAGGTTTGGACGTAGGTGGAGTACGGTCGGGTTGGTTTTGCCTTAAAAACCAACTAGGCCCCTAGGACGAAAAAAGCCAATAACTATCAGACCGGGCATCTGATTGACGCGCCGTCTGCGACGTTTAGTTTATGTTGATGATACGGAACTTTTGGATACATCAAATCTGGACTATGTGTCTGTTGATGTATCAGCCTCTAGGCTCGTGGAGCAGACCCTCCCGAATGAGCTTGCTGTGTGCGGGAACCCTAGAGCTGGCTGCGACTGCTACTGTGACAACGATGACGACTGTACAGAGATCCTCAGTGGATTCAACTGCGACGATGATGAAAATAGTATGGGAATCCTCCGTGTTTTCGGCAGTGACCACTACTGTACATCTTGGGATACGTCAACTCCGGACTACATGTTAGTTGATCCGTCGACTTCTTAGCTCGTGGAGTGGACCCTCCTGGAACGAGCATGTTGTGTGCGGAAACCCTAGATCCGGTTGAGACTTGATGACTGCTGATCGAACGACTCGGTGTGTTACAGATAGCCTAGTGGGGAGCGCTTGGTTGTAGCGGCAGACCCACGATGGAGGAGCGCTTGGTTGTAGCGGCAGACCCGCGGTACTCAACCGAAGAAGTACCTCTGGAGGCTATGAGGGGGAGCGCTTGGTTGTAGTGGCAGACCCACAATGGAGGAGCGCTTGGTTGTAGCAGTACGGGAGAGCGCTTGGTTGTAGAGGTAGACCCACGATGGAGGAGCACTTGGTTGTAGCGGCTGACCCGTGGTACTCAACAGAAGGACTACCTCTAGTGGATATGAGGGGGAGCACTTGGTTGTTGCAGCAGACCCATGGTGGGAAGCGCTTGGTTGTAGCAGCAGGCCCACAATACTCGATAGGTGGAGTACTACAGTAGTCCAAGGTGAGAGGGAAGCGCTTGGTTGTAGCGGCATAGCCACTGTACTTGATGGAGAAGGAGTTTCCCAATAGCTTTGGGTTCAACTTTATGATCGCTCTTGTGTGGGTCATTGCGGGGGTTAGTACCTATCGATCCTTTGTGGGTCTGACAGCTTAGATGAATCAGTGGCAATATCTGGTCATCTTTATCGTCATACAAAGAAGTATTCATGTGTGAGATGAATCCCTTTTTCTTTCCTTTGTGGATTGTGTTGTGCTATCCTGTGTGGATTTACGTTTTTCTTTCCTGTGTGGACTGGGTTGTACTTGGGCTCGGATGTTGGAATCGAACAAGAATTGATAACTTAGGTATATGTATGGGCATATACCTAAGCAGTGTCAGATGTTACTTCGTGATTTTATCTTTCCTTTGTGGATTCTGGGAGACCTTCGGGGGTCTCGGGGTCCTTACTGAGTAGCTTATACTCACCCCTGCACGGGCTATGCCCGTACTACGTTGTGTTGGTTGCAGACGATGGACATCACTGATCGTGGTTGAGGCTTGCGGAGCAGGACGGTACCTGGAGGTGGACCACTGGGAGGAACGTACTCGGAGCGGATGGAAGGACCCGAGGAGCTCAGTTCTCACAATATTGTGACAGCACAGCCACCCTGCCTTAACTTGGCCGTCAGGTCCTGGCCTACCAGGTACCACCAGTTGCCCCGTAGACACGTGGGGCCCACCCTAGGGTCCACCCACATGCCTGAACGGGTCATCTGACTAATGATAGTCCCCACAGACCAACACATGTCCTTTCCAGTGTGTTTTTTTCCTCACTCACACACACCCTGAGAAACTTCCTAGAAGGTCACCCATCCTGATCACTACTCCAGGCCAAACACGCTTAACTGTGGAGTTCTAATCAGATAGGCTCCTGAAAAGGAAGGTGCACCTTGTTGACATGAGTCATATCATTTAGTCATTTAGCCCTTTATCATTTGGGGATATTACAATCACCCCCCCCCCTTTAGAGCACAACGCCCTCGTTGTGGTCTCTACATCGCAACCCCGGTGACAGCACAGCCACCCCGCCATAACTTGTCAATCAGGTCCTGGCCTACCAAGTACCACCAGTTGCCCCGTATACACGTGGGGCCCACCCTAGGGTCCACCCACATGCCTGAATGGGTCATCTGACTAATGATATTCCCCACAGGCCAACACATGTCCTTTCCAGTGTGTTTTTTCTTCACTCACACACACCCTGTGAAACTTCCCAGAAGGTCACCCATCCTGATCACTACTCCAGGCCAAGCACGCTTAACTGTGGAGTTCTAATCAGACAGGCTCTTGAAAAGGAAGGTGCACCTTGTTGACATGAGTCATATCATTTAGTCATTTAACCCTTTATCATTTGGGGATGTTACAGAATACATGATGATCAGTAAACTCTATTTCTACCCTATCAACATATAAATAATGTTTCTAATAACTTTTTAACTCATATGAATCCAATTCCATTTGATAAATTTTCTTCAATCATGAATAGAATAGATTATTGTTTCTATCATGATCTTTGATAAAATTATGTATATAGCTTTTCAAAGAGATGAAGATTTCTTTATGCATAGCCACTGAATCATCCACCTTTGTCTCAATTATATGAATTGATTTCTTTTTCTATAAGTTGAACAAATAGAAGAAAATATTTCTCAAAAACATATCCTTAAATTCATCACATTCCTAGCCATCAATCACATTAATATATTTTATATTCTAAAGAATTTTATACTATTGATTTTATTCACCTTAAAAATAGTAAATCCTAATACTTTCATTCTAATGCTATGAAAATCCCTTTAAATATAATATATTGTCAAAATATTTAGTACATAATTCATCCTACACTAGGTATAATGTTCCATTGAATGATAAAGGGTGTTGTCACATAAAATCATATACTATTGAAATTTTCTTATTTAAAATATTTTGGTGTTCACTATTATGGATACCACCACCCATTATAGTTCAAATCAATTGAACTATCACTGTAAAAAACTACTCTATTCCAATTCCATCCATTCTAGTTTTTTTATTTTAATGAATATTTTCACATTCATGTCTTCCAACTATATCTTCCATGTTCCCTCTATGAAGAATAATTCTGATAAGATAGAGTTTAGATGATTAAACATGGTAATCATTAAATTCAACATCTTTTTAACTTAATCATAAAGTAAACACTTTTTTGGTAATTCTATTAAGAATATCCTAACCTCCAATGTTATCTAAATTTTTCTCTCATATCATCAATAAGGACTCATATATAAACATTAAATATTCTATTGAATTTAATGTAAAGGTTACTTTCTTACATTCTAAAATATATTTTAGGACTATAGTTTTAGATATTATGTTCAAAACTCTTACCTAAAAAACTAATATATTACTAAGTGGAAAATTTTATTAAGTTTCTAATTATCCCACCAAAATGAAACATTTATAAGGAATCATGTTTTCTTTTAATGACCCAACATTAAAATATTCATCTTGAAATCATCATGTCCCTATTCATCATATGAAACACATTTTAATATGTCGGATAAGAATAAAATATTATTTATTATTTATTTAATTTCTAAAAGTTGTAAAAAATAACATGAGTGAGGTGAATAATTTCAATTTAAAATTAATATTTTTATCTGAACATAGCCTCCAGTAATCCCTATGTTAAAAATATTATATTTATTAAAAATAAGAGTGTGAAATTTTTATATTTTTTTATTTAATATAGTATAAATTTTATAATAAAATTTTAATGGATACAAAAGTTCATGTAACTAAATATTGTATTAGTATGAATAAAATGGAATCATATAATAAAATTATTTCAAGTGTTATGGTCATTTTATGGCCCTTAAAATTTTCTATTAATCATTAATTTCTCGATTTACCCTTTATCACGATAGAAAATTGATATAGTTATTATTAATATTGACCAAAATAAAAGAGACCTATATATAAAGGTTGAACCCCCTGATTATAAATATGTAATCCATTTTTTATGATTTAAAATAGAAAATTATCAATATTAAATTTTAAATTAATCTAACAAAATTCAATGAAAATTAGTTTTTCAGAAAAATGCCTTTTATATATACAAATGTTGTTTTACTAAATTGATGGTTTAAATTTATTCCAATGACTATAATTGGATTTCATTGATCAAATGTAAATAATTTAGTTTTAAAACAAATAAAGGGTAGAATTTTAAAACATAAATACTTGAGAATAAAATACAATTTTCAATAATGATATTTATTTTATCCATTTATTGAAAAATAAATATTTTCATAAAATTATCAAAAATAATTCTAAGTTAATTTCTAATGGCTGAATATTGAAATGAAATTAATTTTTCCAAATTAAAATTCTATTATTTGGGTAAAAATATTTTAAATAAAATAAAATAATATTTGAAAATCCCATTTTGTAAGAAAAAATGAGTTATCTTTGTAACTTAAAAATAACTTAATATTTTTATAATGGATATAAATATATAATATCAAACCAATTAATGAATTATCCTTTGATTAAATAAGTTTTAACAAGATTTTGGAAGGGATATGACACATTCTGTGTGCTATATAATTAATGTGTAATCACTAAAACATGAACACATAGAATTTTTTGTGCATGAACATAGTATCAGCATCTCTATAGAACATAATATTCATTAAATTTTTTTACTGAAGAAGATTATTAGATAATAGAATATCTCAAATATGATAATATCCAATACTTTTTAATTTTTATAATAAGTTTACAATAAACTTTTTGTCTCTATTGTTATTATTTTAGGTTGTTGGGCTTTTATATGAATTATTATCGATGGTTTATCAACTACATAATTTATGAATTAATCAATGAATTTTGATTGAAAAATATGAAAAAAATATCTGTAATATAATTTTTTTTTATTTTAACATATATCCCCTATGAATTCATGGGATATATGTTTATTAAATTATAATGTTTGAATTTACATGCAGATGAAATTTAATGACAGAATATATTTTCTCATATATTTTAAAGGAAGATCTAATTTTGATTTTCAATCTGTTTTTGAAGAGGGACTTCCAAAGATAATTATGAAATGACATAAGAATTTTGAATCATTATATCTGATTTATTTGGTTGATTATTTATAGATATAAAGAGTTAAATGGTGCAATAATTTTCATGGAGAAATTTGTGGATTTTCTTGAATAGATTTATCTTTAATATTTGATGAAAGGTTATTTTTTGTAAGTGATAAATAGATTATTCCTTATAAATAATTTCCTAGAAGGATAAATATGACCCCAAAAGGTAAGAGCAAGAAAACTCATATTAAAAAAAATTAATTCAAAAATATCATATTTTTCATCATTTTGAATAAGGGAGATAATTTCTTGTAATATTTAATATCTTCTATCTATGATAAGAATATGAAAAAAAATCTTCCAAAATAGAATAATAATATTATATTTCAATTATTTAAATAATAGTAAGCATACATGACATTGAAGAGATATTTTTTTTGCAGTTTATTGAATTCCATCTAAATTGTTTAATTAATGCTACAACTATGTAGTAATATTGTTTCAACAATATGTATCTAGTATTTTTCTACTAAAGTGTTGAATACTTATACTCAGTTGTGTTAGAAATTCATATTCTTATACTATGTTGGGAATATAATGTTTCTCTATAGGGGAACCTAAAGACCCTAAAAATCATTATTATATGGTGTAAACTACCTATATTCAGTTGTTGATGTCCCAGGGAAAATGTCATGCTTAGTGGAAATCACTAATCTCACACATAGAGTGTCGGTGGAGTAGACTATGTGAATTAAATTCCCTAAAAAACTATATATAACTATGTCATATTCTTTATATTATTTACATTCATCTTCTTACTCATCCCTAAAATATAAGGAAAGAATATATTTATTTCAAGAGAGGAATTTTGAAGATATAACCTTTTCTAAAAGGACACAATTTACCCACTCTTGTGTCGTCATCATCGTCCTTCTGATACAACAATAATGGGATGTGATTATTCAATATTGTGTTTATAATTAATTTATCTTTATTTACCTTTGATAGACATAATTTCATCATCGATTAGTTTTCAAATAAATGTAATGATTATTGTAATAGATTTCATAACACAATTTATTTACATTTGGTTATATTAGTTTTTCATTATCTTTAATATGGAAATATTATTTTTTTAATGGCCTATGATTATTTTATATTTTATTTCCACTTATTTTAAGTTTATTTAAAATTTATATATATAATCACTTCATTAATTCATTTTCACATCAACGTTATGATCATTGTAATGGATTTCATAACTCAATTTATTTTTTATTGGGTGATATTAATTTATTAGTGTCTTTAACATATTAATGTTATATGTATAATGAACATTAATTATTTTATGTTTTATTTACAAACTAATTATGTGGATTTACATTTGACAGCCAAAATCACATTATTGATTAAATTTCCACTTCACTATTATGATCATTCTAAGGGATTTCATCACAATTTCTTATCCATTGTGACATAATTGATATTATGCACCTATTTATTTTTATGTACCAAATATACTTCACCTTTGACATATTTATAATGATCATATATTTATTCATGCCCATTTAAGATTCAATTACATTTTACTCTTTCATGGTATAACAATTTAAACATTACTAAATCAGAAAGAATTTTTTAGAGTCTCATTTTTTGGTGTGAACATATTTTAAGTGAAGGAGTATTATTACATATCCTTTATCAAATACATTTATTTTCATATCCGTTAAATAAAATAGGATTTTCCATTTTTCCTTTAAATATTTCCTCTCTTTGGAACATGAATCATGCCAACATGGTTTTGAAAGAAAAGCAATTTTTTTCTCCTTTGATATGTTACCTTTTTCTTCCCTGCCCATATTTTAGAAAATTGATTTTAAAAATTCTTTCTTTTTATTTTATAAAATTTCTTCTTAAGGAAATTTTCTGCTGTCTGCAAATTCGTTACAAATTTTCAAATTATTATTTTTAAAATTTTTTGAAATATTTATTTTTAAATTTTCTTGTAGAAGTTTAAAATTTTTATTTTTTAACCTCTACGATGCCAATCGACTTTCCTGCCACCATAATAATTTTATGCTTTTTAGAATATTCTAAATGTTTCCAATGGTTTCACAATTAAATCTTGATAATGTAAATTAATTTTAGTGTTTCGATTTCATTTTCTATTATTATCTAAAAGACACAAATTTATTAAAAAACCTATTTTTCGGATGCATTGATTGTTATATTTTATCACATATAAATTTTATACTCATTAACATTATCGTGAAAATATTTTTACTGATGTATCCATATTATTCTCACTATGGTCATGTTGATTACCTAAAGTGTATTTATTTCAAAATATAGTGTTTTACTACTTAATTAACTATGGTAATCTTGAATCAATGTATTGTTAACTTAGTATGATAATGATTTATAAATTTTTTACTTTGTAAAAATGGGAATCATTTATATATTTATTTCTTCAATACTACTAAACTATTTGATACTTTTGGAGGTGATCCCTTGTATCTAGTTAAAATATATTAATGTAACCACGAACTATAGGTTTCTAAGGTTGAGGTACTTATAGTTTGTATCACATCATGTTTAATATAAATAATTGTAACTAGATTTAGTAAAAAATATATTAGTTAACATAACACTATGGAAGACTTTGAGTATGTATCTAATTATAAGAAAATATATTCAATGTTCTAGTAAGGTAGATAATATGATGTTTTCATAGAAGTACATCGATGTAAGGATACTATAAGTGGATATTGTTTTAGAACATATTAATCTCAGGATAATAACCAAAAAAATAGTTGGTAAAATTTATCTAAACATGCATTCCAGTGTAGGGTGAGTGTTCCCTTGTTACACACCCAGTTTTACACTCTTGGGGGATATTCATGGGTTAATTAAAATTTTATTTATTAACAATTATAATGATTCGGAGTGTAGAATGTAGAGAATCCTATGATATTCCATAGTAATATATAGTAAACCTACGTTTTCCTAGGTTGATATATCTAAGGTTGATCCTAATTTTAATGATATTGATACCATTGTGAGGTTTCAGGTGATTATGATTAAGATTATTAAGGGTATTTTAAGAGAAATTTATTAGAATAAAACCCTTTTTTTTAGTATATGTTTTAATGAAAATTTTATTTTATAAATAATACTATTATTTTGTGTGGACACATGTTTAATATTATTGAAACCCTTTATTGTTAGTATTCTCACTGGCGTTGAAGTAATTATTTTTTATTAGGATAAAAGAGTTGATAAATTTTTGGATTATATTATTATCGTATAGATAAACACGGGATTAAAAACATAATTTATGTTTAAATTATTATTGTTTTTTTAAAAAAAATTCTATATTGGTAATATTATATGATTGTGGAAAACATAATTTGAGGATTGACTATTTCTTTAATTTTTGGAAGAATATATGATTTTATAATGGTTTTTTGGTGATCATAGATATATATGGAAGATATTAGCATATATTGGAGATTATATGGTTTGGGTGATAATGATTTAGTATATGACCTTATTAGAATTTTGTATCATACAGAGATGTCAGATAGGTTGATCAGAAAAAAATTCTGATAAACCATTTCATAATTTGGGTAATGAATTTGGTTGACCATATTTTTTGAGGAGTATTGTGATAATCTTTATATAGAATATATTAAGTTGAACTATGGGTGTTATATTTAATGGTTTATTGATTAATGTATTGTAATGGATAACTAGTGGTAACCATTTTGGTTTTATTAAATATTTATAGAAAAAACGAAGGCCTTATAGATCCAATGATATAATAAAAGTTAATTTTAATTCATCGAGCATGAAAACATAAACTTGAATTCATTTCATGAAGTAAGAGATAAAGTGGAAATTAATCAATGAACATTAAAAGGGAAATTTTTTTAATTTTTTATTAAAGTTAATAATGTAATAAATTTTTATTTTATTCTATATCATGACATTAAATAAAATCCATCAACAACTAGAATGAGATCTTGAAAAAAAATTAATCCTTTTACCATCATTTTTATTAATTAATGGTCCCCCGATGATTTATGGATTTTTGGTCGTTCAAATTTCTAGGACCTTATTCTTTATCACTTACAATTAGCCCCTTGTGTTATTTATCTCATACATATACATATTTTAAATTCCCACCAATGTTATCCTTGTCTGGGATTCTAAATATATGATATTTTGGAAAACCTTTATATTTCTCAAATACACATTTCAAATGATGTTTTATTATCCATTTGTAGGATGTGTATTTGCAATAATGATATTTCAAAATTTTGAATCATCAATGAATGAGGTAAAATTGAGAGGGTAAAATTTATTTTAGGGGTTGTAATTTAATTCCTTGAAAATATATTCTAAAATACCAATAAACTCTATAAGATTCTTAGTATGCAACACAAATCTTTAAAGGGATTGAGATATATTATAAAAATATTATTATTCAAACGTGCCTGATATGACATAGCCATTGAATTAGAATGAATGAATATGAGTAACCTAATTATAAAATATATGTATTACATAACTTATAAATACATATTAATAGGTAGATTGTTAATAAATATTCACTCAGGATTTAGTGATGTTAATTTTATCTTAGAAATTTTTTTAAAAAAAATAATATTGCTTAATTTCATTTTAGAAAATTAAAATTATTATTTATCACTGTTTCAAATTTGATTTGAAAAATTAAATTATATTTTAAAATTATATTATTAAATATATATTAATGTGAAATTTTATGATTTTTCTGAAATGATTAATTTTTCAGTGAATAGTTTGTTATTACATTTTTTCAAATACTTTTGTCACCTTTTATTAAATAAACTAAATTAAAATACACAGTATACTATTTTATTTTTTCATAGAGTGAAATTTGATCCATTTTTTTAATAATAATCTAATTAATTGTGTTCCAAATAGAAATATTCATTATTTTGATATAATTAAATTTTATTCTTAAGAGAACATTTTACTAAAAAATTATTGTCGTTGTATTTTATGCATTTATGATAAAATTTGGTTTATAATACTAATAGTAATAGAATATTATGAATGAAAATAATTTCTTTATACCTTAAATTTATCTTAGATTGTTTTTTTTAATTTTTGGAAGAAGTTATTTTTTTTTTGAATAATTCAAAATATAGTTTTTAGAAATTACTATATATTTTATGATATCATCAGGATATGAAAATGATATATCAATTTATTAAATATAAATACTGAAGAATTTATTATAATATACTATATATATAATAAAAAATCAATACATATAAATTTGAATTCATTTCATGATAAATTTGAAATTCATTTTCAGTTCTAACATAGTGCTTGCACAACATTGGAAAACTAAAATTTAGTGTCCTACAGATAATATTTGAACAGATTTTTTTAAAATACGATGTATCATTGATTATTTTTATGGATAAATATAATGTTTCGTTATATAACAATTGACCTATCCAAATTCTTATGCAATGCTTATGCAAGGATAGAAAAGTAAAAATAACAAAATATATAATTTTCATTTAATACATGTGAGTAAAAATGCAATCAGAATGACTATAAGAGAAAATTAGAACACAATTAATTTATTTTTATGATTTTTATTTTTTCTAAATTGTATTGGAGAAATAATTACCTTAAATCCTTACAGAACACCAACACAATGCTTGTTGAAGTTCAAAAAAATCACGTAAATATTTTTTTAAGAATAAAATGTAATATTATTTGGGTGATTTAATGTGTAATGAAAATTTTAGAGATAATAATTACATATTATATATAAATAAAATTTTTATATTCAAATTTCATTGTGTCATATTTTCAATGTCATATTATGTGAATAGTTCGTAAAATGATGTCAATAGACTTTTTTTGTTAAATATATATATTGAAATTATTTTAAAATAATAAAAATCTTACAAGAGGAAAATTTGGATGATTAATGATATATAATTTAATAAAATACAATTTATGAACCAATTTTTCCTTTATAACTAAAAATATAAGCCTTTAATATTGAAATATTTATTACCATAGTTAAGGTTAAAATTGGTTAAGCTGGGATTTAAAAAAAATATAAGGAAAAAAATGATTTCCATACAAATAAAATTTTATTAAATAATAATATTAAGACTATATCTTCATTATATTCAGTTAATGTTAATTTAAAAACCATTTGAAATTATTTAGGTTCATATTATATTATAGATTTTCAGGTATTTCCAAAAATTACATTAATAATATTTTATAATAAATAATTTTTTATTAATTATTTAAAATAAAAAAAACATTTACTCATAAACATTAATAGTATCAGGTTTATAATGTCAAACATAGTAAATTAATGATTCAATATTCCATTTATAGTAACTTCCATTACCCTTAAAGCGTAAAAACCAATGATATCATGTAAATTATCCAAAAGAATAACATGGGTTCAAACAAAAAGATAAGGGTAAAAAACTAACTAAACATTGTAAATATAATATTTTATGAGAGATTTATTTAATTATCCCCATATTATATTCTAAATATATCATCTATTAACAACTATATTATTAAATTTTATTTATATTAATTTAATTGTCTAAGTAATTTCAAGGGTTCCCCTCCCCTCACTTCAAAAATGGAACAAAATGCCCTTCATTATTAACAATGGTTGAGTCATATATATAATAAAAAATATAGAAGGATATCATTCTAGATTCCATAAAAACATCCTATATATTTTTTTCCTTCCAAAATACATTCCTTTCAATGATTATGGTGTAATCCAAAAGTGGTTTATCAATGAATATGTATGACTCTTAACAGAGCATTTTCAGTTATATTTATTCTTCCACCTCCATTAAATCCATGGTATCCATTCTAAAATAATTTATTTTTTATCAAAAATATTTCAATTTTTTATTTTTTGAATTGAAAACCCATTATCCATCTCATTTCAATCATATGTGAATATAAAGCATTGCTTGTGGGTATGTGTGGACCACCACCTCCACAAAGAGATGCATTTATATTTTCATCACAACAAAAAATTAATGGTCATTATTATGGAATTAATTAATATATATGATATCTATGATATTATGTTTTTCTATAAATGAGAATTATTGTTTACCTGATATTCATTCCATCTATCGAAAACAAAAAAAATATATCATGTGTACATACGACCAACTGTTTGTAAGAATTGTTTAATTAATTTTTCTATAACTACATTTTAAATATTAATATTAATATAATAATATATATTATATTTATATCATTAATAAAATTCATGCTATTATTTAACAGTGATAAAGTTGAAAGGATACAAACAACATAACCGAAACATACATGTAAAATGATACAATTAACACTCAAATATGATAATAATAATAAATAATTATAAATAACTAGTAATTCAAATGTTATAAGTGGATAATATATGTTATTATAAATATATATTTATTTGGTATATAGTTATAATAAATAGAAATTTATTATACTAAAGGTTAAAGAACATTCAACTAAGTGGAAGTGTGAGGTAAGATATTGCATAACTAAATTTCTTTTTATTGGGTTATATTACTTTTTCATGGTCTTTGATATGATAAGATTTTGTTCCTAGTGACATTTATTATTCTATGTTTTCCACTATTTATGTGGATTAACATTTTATACACATTGTAACTTCATTGATTACTTTTCAATTCAACGTTATGGTCATTATAAGGAATTTCATAACATAATTTCATTTTATTTGGTAATATTAAATCTTCATTGTATTTGATACTCTAAGATTTTGTTTATATATAAAATCTGATTAGTTTATAATTTATTTTCGTTTGAATTATTTTGATTTATATATGATAAAAATAATTAATTCATTGATTAATTTTCACTTCAATTTTATAATCATCCTATTGGATTACATAAATCAATTTGTTTCATTAGATTATAGTACTTCCTGGTTTTATTTTACATACAAATATAATGTGGGTAATGAACTATGATAATCATATATTTTATTTACAATTGGTTTATATGGATTTATATTTCAAAAACTTTATAACAGAACTGATTAATTTTCAATTCAATTTCTTGGAAATTATATGGGCTTTCGTCTCAATTCCCACTATATTGAGTCGTATATGGTACTATATATCTATTTATTATTATGATGCATATATGCTAAATTTTTTATGTATTTTACATTTATATATTTTTATTCATGATGATTTAGGTTTCAATTCAAGTTTAATCTTACAATGGGTTACAACTTAAAAGTCACGAAAGTGATAATAATTTATTTTACAGTCAATTTTTGAGGATCAGTCGTATTATCATTGAAGGATTATTATTTTAAATCCTTCATAAAATCCACTTACTTTCCTAAACTCCATATATTTAATAATTTCCATCTTTTCTTCCAAATTTTTCTCTTTTTTTCACTTGAATCAACCATATAAATTATTAAATGATAGTATGATATTATTTCTATTTTGATCTTGTATATTTTTCTTACTTTTCCATATTTTTTAAAATTTATTTCAATTTATCCATTTTATTTACACAAATGATTTATTAAGGAAATTTTATGCAATATTTTACTTTTTATGGGTTTTTAAAATAATCTGTCTAATTTTTTTTTAAAATGTTAATTTTCAACATTCTTTCCTCAAAATTAAAAGGAATGTTTTATTTTAACATAAATATAATTAGTAGACTTTCCTACCTTTGTAACCATCTTATACTATTTTTTTTAATATTTTCAAATGTTTTAAAATTAAAAAACATTTAATGAAAATATATTTTAATGTTTCTCTTTCAGTTCCTTTTCTTCTCTAAAATACATGAATTTGTTATGAAATTGATATTTTTAATTAATATATTGTAATATTTTATATCATATTTATTTTATGTTCAATAACATTATATTGAAATATTCACATTTTTTTATATTATTTCAGTATAAATATCTATATTATTTGAAAAATAGAAATTCTTATTTCTGAAACATACTACCATTTCTACATACAGGTTTTTAATACTTGATTTATATGGAAAATCTTGATATTTTATATTATTTAATCATTAATTATCTTTATTATTTAATCACATTGTTTATAATTTAAAATGATCATTCAATATATGATATGTTCATTATACTTATTAAGTTAGGGATGGGGCCTAGTTATATACATCCAATTGATGCATTATTAGGTCTCATGAAATAAACTAATTTGGGTATTTAGCTAAGGCCTTATCCATTTTGGTTACCTATCATAGAATGATGACTTGATCGATATTTTTTGTTGGTTTTCATTATGCAGTCCATTATCATAAAACTATTTATTAATTTCCATGTTATTATTTGAATGGTTATGATATCCATGGATATTTTTTCAAGCTCATGTGATTATTTATATGGAATTATTTGATCACCATTTATTTATATTATATACTTCAACACCCCAACACTATTAGAATGGAGCTTGTAGTAACTTTGTTAAATTGGCACTAGATATAATGAATCACGTCCTGATGAAAATCATATTTTAGTAATCTTGTTAAACATGATACATACATTAATTTTATATACATTTTAAAACATAAAATACAAAAAGAGTTTTAATTGAGAATTCCATTACTCCCCTTGGAATATCCCAACATATCAAACATTAAACACATATAGATATCCTATAAAAAACAAAACATAAGTAATGGATGATCTCATATACTTAGTAATTGTATGAATACAGTGTAAGTTATCAGGAATAAATAATGATAATCGACATGAAAAGGTGAATTACTAAAACACATTCGATCTAAACAACAAATTGAACATAATATAGAAGGATTAGATGATTATAAAATAAATCTATATCAATAATAACACGATCATGTGAAATTTACATGGATATTCTACCTAATAACATAATTATGAAATGCATAATTCCAAAAATCGTAACATACATTCACGAATATTCAAAATACAGTTTAAATATTTAGGAAAAACCATCAATATTAGCAAATAGATTTTTCTCACAAGATATCTTGATGAATCTGGGGGATATATAAAATCAGGACCCACCTGTCACTTACTATGTCTAATTCATTCCACGTTTTAAAGGGGTTAATCCTAAAAACAAAAAAATTAAAAAGGAAAACTATGATATGACATGTTAATACTGAGAACAATAAAATATATATAATCGTAAACCATCTAGAGTAATTTGGTTAATTGTAATAAAATTGTATATCCCATTAAAAATGATCATAAATAATCTAAATAAATAATAGATATATCTTCAATACAACTTACCTATTTAATATCATATGTACAATATGTGGTCCAAGTCATTGATGAAGAAAAATGCCATTATAATTTCATTAAATATTTTTTAAGGAAAATAACTTTTTTACATTAAAGATATTTTTAAAATAACAAATATCACTAAATATTTTGAATATAAAAGTTTAAAAATTGCAATATAATATTTAACTATTTAATAGTCACGATGACAGTATATTATATTCATTTCGTACCCTTTTTCAGAAATATTGTTTCATATTTTTCATAAAAGATAAGGGGTAAATGTTTTGGAAATGACATCAATATTCCTAAAAAAATCGAAAAATTAAAAAATGGGTAAAAATGTATTTAATAAATCATTAATATAATTTTAGATATATTTTTGAAAACATTTCTGGAAAACATATTTTCGGAAGAAAAAATGATTTTTGACAGATGGAAGAGATAAAGTCATATTTTATTAAAAACATTTTATAAATAATTTAAAGTAACAAAGAGTGTGAAAATGGTACCATTACTAGAAAACATCATTAATAATTATATAATAAGGTTATATATTTATTCTATTATAGAAATATCAAATAATCCCTCAAGGGAGATATGAATATAAACAGTCCTGAATAATAATGAGATTTTGAAATAAACTCTTACCATTATGGTAACTTTTGAATCATTTTACCCATGAAATAAAGGACATAAAATAGAATTAAAAATATAATAAAGATAAATATATTAATGATATAACTTATCAAAAGTGATAGTATATACACCACATAATGAAATAACTTTGGAATATGGAATATATCGCACAGAAGTAAACGTGAGATGTTAAACCCTTACCCTAGGTTTGACAACCATTATATGTTGATAGAGAAAATATATTCATAATTATTAATATGTTTTTAAATTATTTAACCCCATAAAATTTGTCAATTTGAGCTTATTTTCACCATTTTAGTATTTTTGGTGAATTTTGTGCTTAATTGTGAAAATTGGTAAATTATGGAAATTAAAGTGTTTTATATTGGTTTTATATTTCAATATTAACTTTTAAAATTATAATCCAAATTAAGTGATTAATTTTTTCGGATTTATTTCTTAATGGTGTTCAACTTTGTTTTCTGTACATAGATCCAATTAAAAATACATTGGCCTAAAAAATTAATCATTTGGAGAATGTTTTCCAGCCTATAGAATGGATCACACCTTAGTATTGGAGAAATATCTCAACCTAGATAAATAAATTTTTTTATTCAAAATGGATGAGAAATAAAATTCCAATCCTCGTGATAATGTTAATTTTCATGTTGAATTTCATTCATTAAGGCATCCATTTAATGATACGCATTTTAGGGAGTTTAGGATTATCTATAAGAAGAAAATTTCTTCTTTAGTAAATCAATAATAACTTTTTTGAAAGTTGTCCAAATATGTTTAAATTTTGATGGATTATTAATAATAATTGTGGGAACAACTTTTATGAAGATAAATTCCCATGATTCGGCCATAAACTATGCTAATTAAATTCAATATTTCAGTTGAATGAATATAGAGGGAAATTATCCAACATATAAAACACAAAAATATGTGTTTCCATTTCCATTAAATGGTGTTAAAGAAGGTGAAAATGTGGTTTTGATTGTAACCTTGAAATGTTATGGATGTTTTAATTTATCTTTTATATTTTCTTAGTTTTATAATTCGCTCCTCTTCCCATTTCAACTCTATCACCCATCACATAGAGGGGTAAAACTTTTGAGTGATCGGGGAAGGGGGAGTTTTCATTTTGTAATCTTTTATATTTTTTCATTAATTTTAAACTCTATTTTTCTATTGAATTATATCTATTTTTGGTGGTTCCAATTTATCTTAATGTGATTTTGTTTTGGGTTTTGGATTCATTCATGGTTTATTGAATTGGTTGATGATATTCAAACTCCCTCTTCCTAGTGTAGTTTGTCTCAATCAAGAATAATATGTTAGGTGGTGAGTATATAGATATCATTTTCTTGTTTGTGTAATATGATAATTTTTTATAGATTTTTAGATATTAACAACTCTCGATCCAGACATTCCTTAGATGTTTGGGAATGGTTATGAAATTTTATGCACATAGAAGTGGTTTCCGTTGATTCCTTCAACCATGGGTGATTGAAAACTCAATCGATGTGTAATTAATTTATAATTCAACAGGATGTGATAGAGACTAGTTTTTATCACCCTTATGGCAAGGAAATTAGAGATCATACCTTGACCCCATTACTCTTTTCAACATCTTATTGTCAAACATTATTTTAATTTCATTCATTATTTTTATAATCAAATGATTTTAAAAACAACCAAAACTTATTTATCCAATTTAAAATGGAATTTTTTATTGTTTTATGATCCTCTTTATATACAACTAAGGTAAACCACTTTAAAACATTTTATTATATGAAATAAATGTTTTTGTCACACCCCCTTAAAGGAACATCACATATATCATTAAACATACAGTATAATAAATACATATTTATAATAAATATATTAAAGAAACATAATAATATATCCCATAAAATTTATTAATTAATTATAGTCTTTTATTACCCGTTTAATAACAATTACCTGTTAATATCCTTGATCAGATAATTATTTATTTGTTTTTCACATATTTTTTAGTTTGGTAAATTTGATCCTTTTACATTGATCATGGTTAAATCATATCCAAAATTATAACCATGATTTAAATAAAACATTTATATATTATCTGATTTTAATAATCTATAATGGTTATATAATTAAAATGGATTACATCACTCATTATAGTGGTACACCGTTTGTATGCATGAATGCTATTTCCATTTTAATCGATGGATGGAACAAAAATATATTTATATAAATTCAAATTTATGGAATAATATATTATATATATATATCATTTTTAATAAGAGAATTTTCCATTATTACCATAATTTTAAAAATAAAATGAATAATATTTTAAATTGTTGTGTGGAGGAAATAGTCCACATGTATGAACAAGATACATTATTACTTTCTAATAGACTGAAATTTAAGAATTTAGATGTGAGTTTTTATTTATTGAAGTATTTATAGGTAATAAATATCATATATATTTATTTAAAATTATCTCCACTAACTTATAAGAAATTATTAAGATAAAATAATCACATCTCTTCACTATATGATAGTTTATCATTCACATGACCACTATTATCATATCTCCTCATTAAATGAAAAGTAAGAAGGTATACGTAATATAATAATTTAAGAATTATAATAACATCATAATTATCATATAAATATATTTATTCCATCATTATATTGATCCTTTAATGGTGGTTATGGAGAATTGATTACATTCTTCCAAAATGTGGTAGTCTGATGTACACACGATTGACGATTTCGTTTTCTTTTTTATATCAGTGGAGATGGATATAGGTCATTACATTTATATAATAAAATTTAAATATTTTGGTGATACTATATTTCTATATTATCATTATTGATTTATATTTTATGGTGGTCAAAGAAGAAATTAAACAAATATGCACATTATAAATTTTACATCTTCTTGGAAGAACACTTTTCAATTTATACCTAAGGATTCCTCGATTAGATTTATCCTCAAACCATTTGCTATGTGAGGTTAATATATGGTTAATCATTGTATGTTTGTAGTTATTTTCCAAAGAAGTTTGTTTAAGTAGTGTCAATATGAGAGGAGTGGTGTTGGCCTTTTATAAGTATGGGAGATGATACTAGTGGTATTTTTTGAAAGAAAAATTAATACCCCCTATTTTTTCATGAAAAAACCACATAAATGTGTCATTATAAATTAATAAAGGTTATAAGGTTTACTTATTTCCATAATATGGTTCTTAGAAATTTATTAGGTTATTTTTTACCCTTATCTTTTTAGGTTAACCCCCAGTAAACCCATTTTTTACCTTAATAGCAGCAATTAATTCTTAACTGTTTTCACTATAAAATATGGTCAAATATTAAGTTGAGATTATTAAATAATATAAAATATTAAAATTAAAAATATTAAATCCATGTATATAAATTAAATTCATATAATTTGTGGAATTAAATTTAAATTTAACCCGCATTCGCATTGAAAAAATGGAATTCCTTTAGAAAAACATTTAAAATATTAATATGTTTCAATATTATATTTTAATATGAAACTGATTCTAGTAAAATATTTTTTATTATGTTATAGTGTAATTTAACTAATTACACTTTAAAATAAATTTAAAATATAATTTAAATTTTTAAATAATCTAATAGAAAATAATGTTTTTGATAAAATTCAATATTTTTTATTTCTCATAAAAAAATTTATCCACTTAGAAATCTATCAAAAATTCACACAAAGATATTTTTAACATTTCTCTTTAAAAATTCAATTTTATAATTTAAAATTAATTTTATAAAATTGGAAGAAATTAATTTTAATATATGTTTCCAAAACAAGACTATAGCTCATTTTTCAAAAATATTTTCTTCCAAAAAAACATTTTATTCATATGGTTATATTTATATTTATAATCAATGGATACCCATAGAATTAATTTTATACTTGTTAAAACCATATATTTTTAATAATTTAGTTATTAATATTAATAACTAGAAACTTAATGGATATATTAGAATTTTCATTTATAAATAATAATATTTGAAAAGACTATCATTTTTCATTCCAACCCTGTGTTGCCTGCATTGCAAGTTATCAAAGATACTGAATTTATTTAAAAATAAATATATCATAATTTATATAGGTGTTACATTCTAGTATACATTTTTTGTATACTATATCGAATATTAATTTCCCCTTTTAAAATCCCAGGGTGTTAGATTATACCACTTAAATAAATTCTGTCCTCGCAATTTATTATTGATCATGGTAGTCAAGGTTTTGACATTTTAAAATACCATTCTCGAAACCACACTTCATAAAAATGGTTAATAAAAACCCCATATATAATATAAAAATGGAATTATTATTTTCATCTAGAATAATAAATACTAGGTTTTGAATTATGATAATATGTGTTTCAGGTTATGATATAAACATTGAACAAAATACTAATACCCAGGGATTAATGGAGAGTGAGAGATCATTGATCACAAAAAATTGAATGATCAATAAAATATAATGTTTATAAATCGATACATATGAAATATTTTAAAGGGTGATTTTATTCATTGAAAATGAATGTACTAGGATAACATTTTTCATTCAAGATCCTTTTTCCTATAGTTAAGGAATTCTGTTGTAATCTTGGTTAAGAAATTAAAAAACATTAGTTAATTGGTATCATTATATTTTATTGGTACAATTTTTTTAATTTAATACACTTTTATCAATTCATACTTCCTCTACTACTCTATGAAATTAATATATAGTAGAAATTGTAATGCCTGAAGCACTAAAAGTTACATTTGATAGATTATTAGCTCAGTAAAAAATGATAAATCATTCCTCCTATCTATATATTTTTTCCAAGAGATACACAGTAATCCTATGTTATACAATTACACATAATGTTAAACATATTCCCTTCCATAAACAGTAATCCTTAAGACTCATCCAAAATATGTCCGACCAAATTCAACATCCAAAAACATTGAAGGGAGGTCACTAAATTTACATTAAATTACCAAGACAAAATAAATTTAATCTTAACTTCACATTACAAATATTTTAATACCTATATCACCTTAAAATATTAATTAAAACATTCATGCTTCTAAAAAAAATCATAGGATATCTAATAAATTTCATACATCCATAAATATATTAATCATCATGATAGATAACATAAATCACAAACCATTTATAAGGTTACCACTATAATCCCATATACATATCTTTTTCATTAATGTATCACCATCAGTCACATAATAATGGTTATCTTACCTCAAACATGGATTTTTCAAGAATATAAAATTTCCCAAGAATAACTTCTCTTGGTTATCAGTATTATTCATCATATTCTTTTGAATCCTAAAATAAAATGTATTGTAGTAAAATCCTTACACATTTAATGATTATTATACCCATAATATTATTGATAAAATACTAAAATTAAATAATTATTGATTCCAATCACAATCAAATTAATCATTCCACTTTATCTATGGTAATAGAATAAGATTGACCTTGGTCCCTTAGCTGCTTATGTTGTGTATTCACTTGATTCTTAGGGAATCTATTTACATAGTGCCCCATCTATTTATAGTTGAAATAATAAACATAACAAATTTATCGCTTGCACTTTCATTCATTCACAAGATGGTATTTTTATCCACACATCAATCGAACACTCATTCCCATCAAGAAATTACAAGGTTGTTTCATTCCTCAATTATCACATGTAGTAGGATCTTTTTTCCCTTCTTACCCTTTTCCAATTTTTTCAATTCCATCAACTTATTCCCGTTCTTTCCTTAATATCTACAATTCATATAGAATTATCTATCTATCATGATCGAATATGATACTATGTATTATTAGGATGAGTTTTTTAGGAGACTATATTACTTTAAAATACTATCTTAATCACATTAAGGGGATGATCATTCTAAGTCAATATATTACATGCTTTGATATAGTTCTAATTCCTACTTCAAGGTAAAACTTATAAAAAATTGAATACACTAGATTAGATCATAACCTTAGGTATCCTAATTTGCAATCCCAAAACTAGTTCAATACATAACATAAATTAAATAAATTATTCATGGATAATCTCAAAACCATTAAAATGGATTCTTTGGGAAGGTTTCCTAATCATAAAAATATTTTAAAATAATTTATAAAGGGATATAAATAAAATTTCAAATAAAAAATCATATCCCATGGGAGTGTCAAACCAGGAAAGTAGTAAGGCCCATTTTTTGTACCAGGTAATAATTGGGTCAAGCTAGAAGATCCTTTTTTAGAGTTATGACCCCTAGGTATATCTACGTTAGGATCACATACACTTATCTTATCCAAGCATGGATGTATTTCTAGGAAAACCACATAATCTCTACCTTTAAAAAAATTAGGATGTCATCCTATATTTATAATTATGTTTAACGTATGTTTTTGGATTATATAACCAAATCTATTTTTTCATTAATCTATATCTAAATGTTTGATCAAAATATAAACTAATACCAACTGTAAATAACCTAACACCAATAGCCCTAATCTAGTTATTACATTATTATATTAGCACAATATTCAAGGGATCACATCCTTGAAAATCAAATATTTTAGTATTATTGGTAAATTATATATATAATTTAACTTTACATATATTTGAAAACATAAAATACAAGACTTGTTTTCTTTTATAATTCCATTATTACCCTTAACATATCCATTTATATCCATCCCAAAACACTTCTTTGTATCCTAGGGAAAATAGAAAAATAAGAAATGGTTGATATCATAAACTCAATAAGGGTAATAATAGAGTGGATTCCATCATGAATAAATAATTCTAATCAGTGTGAAAAGGTTAATAATTAAACAAAATTCAATAAAAACATTAACTTAATCATAATATGGCAATAATAAATGATTATGAAATAAATTCATCTTAGTAATCACACGAACATCAAACATATACATTAGTATTCTGAAAAATTGATTAATCATATGGACATTAATAAATAATCACAAAATGAGGTAATTTATTATTACATAAATCTAAAACATATTTTCCTAAGCTTCTATAATACAATATCAATTTTTTTGTAAAAACCCATTTAATTTTTCCAACTAATTTCTCTCATGAGACCTACCAATGCATCATAAGATATCTCTAATTGGGACCCACCCATTTCATACAAAGTCCAATGCATTACTTGTATGAAATTTGTGAAATGTAAAAAAATTAACATTTTTATTTTTGAAACTATCATTTGAGATGTTAATACTTACCCCAATAAAATAAACATAATAATAAACCATCCAGATTAATATAGTTAATGGAAAAAAATTGTACATCCTCTGCCGAACTGACCATTAATCATCAAATAAAATAATACGGATGTTATAATTAAAGAATTTCCCCATATTATTGTAAGTAAAATATAGTTTCACGTCATTAATTAATCTAAATTCCACTTAAATGACATTAAAATCATTTTTTTAGGAAAATAACATTTTCAGTTTAAATATATTTTTTTTAAAAAGTTCAAAAAAATTAAAAATTATATAAATTTAAAATAAAATTTAACAAACATGTGAAAGAATATTTAAAATATATATTATCCATGAATGTGGGAAATCATGTTTCTATTGTACACAATAAAAAATTACTCCTTTCACATTTTTTTATAAAAGATTTATGAGATTTGTTAGGAAAATGAAAAGAAGATTCATTTCAAAAAAATTTATAAAGATAGAAAATTGTTAAATTTTACTTAATAAATCATTTTTATAATTATTTAAAAATTAAAAAATATTTTTAGAAACCATGGGGTTCGAATAATAAATAATTTTTGAACAAAACTAGAAATAATGTCTGATTTTCTTAAAACATTTTCTCAATTATTTTTTATTCGAAAGACTAAAAACTTGTTAACATTACTTGAAATGTTTATGAATAACCATATGATATGAAAATTTAATTATTTTATGATAAAAATATCAAATAAAATCCCATAATGGATATATAAATACAAATAATCCTGAATAATAATGAGATTTTAAAATAAACCTTACCACTATGGTAACTATTGAATAAATTCTCAATGAAAGAAATAACATAAAATAAACCATTAAATACCATGAATATAAATATATTAATGAAATAACATATAAAATTGAGAATTATATACTTCACACATTGTAATATGTGTTGAATATGGAAAATGGATAATGGAATTAAAAGTGAGACGAGAAACCCTTATGTTAGGTTTTCCTTCCTTCGTATGTGTATTAACCTCAGGTTTAACAAATACAAGAATATTATAAATATATTACAGAAACATAATCATATATATTAAACCATATATGATTTACTAATATTATCTTATTAGACAATTAAATACAATTATTTTATAAAATCATTATTTCGTGTGATAATTGAATCATTTTACATTTATGTTTTGGTTCGGTAATTTTGGTCATTTTAAAGTGTTCACGACTAAATCATCTACAGATTTTTAACCATGATATTAATATAATATATATTCATTATACATGTATTTTTATTTCCAAAATAATTTCTAGGTCATATATATCACATATATTTCATTAAATATTTCCTTACTAATTTTCATGTAAATAATAAAAGAAAAACAAATCATGTCACTTCGTGAGGTTGTAGTCCCCAATACACCTAAGATATATTATCATGTCCCTAATTTAATAGAATGTAAAAAGGTATATGATATATAATAATTCCAAAAGTAAAATTATTTCATTAGTTCTATTTTCATTTTTTAAATCCATCCTTATATCTATTTGTGAATGTTTGTTATGGAGAACGAATTACAATGGTTCATGTGGTGGTAGTCTGACGTACACACATTCGATGGTTTCTTTTTCCATTTTATGGAAGTGGGAATGGATATAAGTTATTCCATTAATTTAATAAAAAATCAGTAAATGTTATATATTTTTTTATTATATTATAATGATTTAATAATATTTTTAGAAGGTTTAGGATGAAAAAATATGCACATTTAGAATTTTCCCTCATGTTTGATGAACTCTTTAATTTATATACATAATTGATTCCAAGATTTAATTTTTGATAAAATAAATTTCTCTATGATATTTTTAATGTATTATGTAAGGGATTATGGTAGTTATTTTCAATTTAAAATGGTTTTTTAAGTGTGATGGGGAGAGGATAGAGGATGGCCTTTTATAATTTGGGGTGACAACACATTTGGTATTATTGAATAGAAAGATTGATACCCATTTTTTATCATTCCAAAAGCTCCCAAAGTGGATTATTCTCAAACCTTATATGTAGTAAAGTTAAAATATGTCTATGATATGTATTTTGGAAAATTTTATGTTATTTTCAACCCTTATCTTGTTCATTTAACATCTAGTAAACCCATTTTTATCTCTATCTCAATAATTAATTTTTTAATATTTTCACTATTACTTATGGTAAAAGAATATTTTTAAAATATTATATAATATAAATTATTATTATTTATATTATTAAATCCATTTTCAAAAATTATATTCATATAAAAGGTGTAATTGAATTTAATATAAATCATAGGTTGCATCGATAAAATGGGTTTTCCAAAGAAAAACATTCAAAAGTTTAGAGTAATTTAATATAATTATTCAAAATGAAATTTATTACATTGAATTAAATTATTTAATATGTAGTATAATTGAACTAATTTCACTAAAAACATATTGAAAATATAATTTAAATGAAAATACATTGTTTGGTAAAAAAACATAATTTTTCTATATTTATAAAAAAAATTATTCTTCCGAGAAAGTTATCAATAATTCACACCAATATAATTTTGAAATGTAGATTTCAAAAATATTTTCTTATTTTTTCAAATAAATTTTCAAAATTTTGTAATTATTACATTTTTGTTGACTGCGTACAATATGATTAAAACTCTTTTTTCAAAATTAAAATTTTTCAAAAAAAATATTTCTCTTTCAAATAATTTTTATTTTAATTCTAATCAATAGATATCAATTAAATTTATCTTATACATTTGTAAACCATATAATTTCCATTATTTATTTATTACTATTCATACTGATAAACATAACACCTTGTCTATAATATTCATATTTAAATAACAATATTTTAAAGGATAATCGTGTTTTAGTCAATCCTAGTGTTGCATGTATTGAAAGATATCAAAAATATAGAATTTATTTAAAATGAATTATATCATAATGTCTTCTGGTGTTAAAATATCTTCTAATCTTGGTTTTTCATGTCTTATACACTATTAAGTATGATGTTTCTATTTTAAAATCTAATGGTGTTACAATTTAATTCTTCGTGATTAATTTACCTTACCATATTAATTATTCCATATTTACTCATGATAACTTCTATTGTTTGTGAACCTTTATAAGATCCTAAACTTTTTTTTGAGATGTCTCATTCTAATTTAAAGGTACTCATTTTCCCTTATTTTGGTATATCATCTATGGGTTTTACTTTTAGGGGCTAATGGGTGGAAAATAAAGATTTTATTATGGGTTTTTGGGCAGTGCATGGTTGGTACACAATTTTACAAAACAATGTGCCCTACCCTAGAAAACCATAAAATCCTAAACATATTGGAATTACACTATTGGAACACATTTTTTCAAAATGTTCTACCTCTTAGTAGTAATTGTGTGTCCCCTATGAGAGGCACCTGGTTAGGGAACACGGTTTTTCAAACTGTGTTCCCCGACCTATGAAATCGTGCACACAGAATTTGATCCCCCAAAAAATTGTTTTAAAATTTATCAAACCCCATAAATTTCAGCCACACTTTCCCCAATTCAAACTAGTATATTTTTCCATGATTTTAGAGGCTCTTGTGAGGATTCAAACGTATTCTCATCTCCATTCTAGTTGAATCAAAGAACCGATTGATGGATATGCACCTCTCCTAGTATGTAATATCCTCACAATTGCATTACTATCTCTCATGACTCTCTTTTTGGGAAAATAAGTGTGGTTTGTTATCTAATGGAATTATTTTAGATCTATGTTTTGATATATCTTATTCTATTTGATCTTGGATCTTGGTTTTGGTTCTATATATCATTCTCTATCGTGTAATTGAACATTCCACATCAATTTGGGGATCTTCATCTTGAAAAATGCTCATAAACCTTCTTGAGGTTGATTGTATAAATTGAAAATCCAATAGTTTTAATTATAATTGTGTGTATGGAATTTTTCAATATAAACTTACATGTTTTGAATTAATATCTTTAATTGGATTAATTAATTGGTTAAGTAATTGATGGAATGATGTAACTATGAAATTGATGGGGTATTGGGATTATAGAATTGGTAAATAATTTGGATTGTGTAATTTTTTAATTATTGAGGCATGGAATTGATTAACAATGGGAATTAAGGGATGGTTAGATTAACGTTGATGGGTTTACGGTTTTTATAATAAATGTTGATATATGGTTTAATTTTGAATTGTTCATATTATTCCATATGATTACACTAAATAACTGTTATTGTGTTGATATATAGAAATTTACTTCCATGATGTGAAGTGTTGATAAGATGGTTAATGATGATTAACCTTGTTAAATGTGATAAGTTTTAAATATTTAATTGATTCATAAATAAGGTGTGGGATAAGTCTTGATTCTCAAAATACCCATGAGATGTGGGATAAGTACTGACACTCAAAATACAAATGGGGTGCTATAAATTATGTTCTAAACCTAAATGCATGCATCTAAAAATTATTTTATGGGACACGAACTAATACTAAAAATACCCATGGGTTGTGGGAAGGAGACTGAGGCTCCAAATACCCACAAGGTTCTATACATGATGTTCTATACCAATGATATTATCCTTTGGCTATGGTTACAAATAATAGTGGAATTAAATTGAATAAAATGGATAATTAAAGACCATGTTACAATGAATATTGATATCTATTTGTGAAATGGTTTATCCACTAGAATAGAATACAGTAGGTTTTTATTGTTCAGGTGTCATTATGAAACTAGGGAATTTTTTTTGTTAAATATAGATCGGGTTAATATATAAACTATATTCTTTATGGATTGTAATTTTTTACTCATACAAATTCAAACACTGTTTTTTATTTTATATTATTTTAGACACCATTGGTGGTGGAATACTATGTTGTACTCACAACCTACTCATCCAGCCTGATCGGTACCTAAATAGACTTCTGGTTTGCAGGACAGGATAAGGGAAAGAGGCATGTAATATATTGATATGTTGGTATGGATTGGACGTGAGGGAACCACAATGGTTTGAGGAATCACTAGGGAGTATTAGTATGTCTTTATATTTGTTTTTCATTTTGACACTTGAAACAGGTATGTCATGATTTATTAATTATTTAGGTTTCAGTACTATGCCTATTTTGGTGGTCATATGATACTGGTATTATTTTGGTTATGGTTAATATCATTTGATTATTGTTTATTTATTCCAATGTTTTATTCTATGATAAAGATTGCATAGTCTACCTATGTAATATATTTAACTTTTTCTTCTAGTTGGAAGCCTCTGTTGTATGGGGAGGTACACTAAAGATCATTTGACAAACCAGATCAGGGCACTGGTGTGTGGCACTCAGGTCGAGATGTAACACCCTTGGTGAGAATTTCAGCACACACATATCCATTCCCCAAGATATGAAGTGAAAATCATTGAATGAGTTAAAGGATGAATAATTTTTACTATTACTATGATTTATATTTTATTTATAATGTAAAAATAGGAATCATGTATTTACATAGTTCATCAAGACTTATAATCTATTCATTTCTATGGTATGTGAATGCTTGTATCTAATAACAATATAATAAAGTTACCACTTTCTTTGGGTTTATAAGGTTGGTGTCTTTACTTATCAGATCCTTAAAATGACTGTTTATTTAATAAATAACTATCACTACATTATAATCCATTAAATGAATACATATTATATTCACTAAATATAAAATAAATAGTTTTTGAATAATTCAAAAACAAAATATTCTTTAAAAAAAATAGTGACTGAATATATTTGATTGAGAAAAAGGATAATTTTTAAACCATGTATTGGAATTATATTTATTTAATATGTTAAGAAATAAATAATATTATATTTTAACGGAGCCTCTTAATATAATTAGTTTTTGAACCACTAGGCCTCTTTCTCAATGGTATTAGGCGGGGCCACTAAAAATCCATGTTGTCCATATTGAAACAAGCTAACAAACTCATGCAGAAAAGTGTTAATGTCACAATGACATACAACCTCATATGGATTCTTATAGTGTAATATAATCTCATTATCATGATATCTATTTTCATATAGGCTTTAAGATAGTTTCATCAACCTATGTTCTCAATGTCCTTTTCATTAAATTTTCAAAAATAATCATACCTATAGAACACCATGGAAATGGATATATTTATATTGTTTCATTCACATCAAAGTTATATAGATATATACTTACATTAAAGAACAAAAAGGGGAAATCATATCATTCATTATTCATTGATTAAATATTACTTGTGACGCACCCTACATATTGTTACTCTCCATGAACATATATTATTCGCTTTTAATAAAAACATCAAAGAAAATGAATAATAATACACATTAATAATAATGTTATATTCTAAGAATAAATACACACACCCATATATTATATTATCCAATGACACATATAAATTTAGATTTCCTACATGCGGTTCACCCTATCACAATTACTAGAATGAAAAATTATCATGAGAATACACCATGTGAATGTGCCTTGAAGTATTAGGAGTTTCTACCCCTAACAGTTTTTATAATTTGATTCTTATCAAATGATATCATTTTTCTAGAGAAAATGTATTTATGAATACTTTCACAACCCAACCCATGCTTGGTATTGAGCCGCAGAAACTCCAAGACCGCCTCCACAGGCAAGGGGTGGCGACAATCATTGAAGGCATAAATAAATTGGGGAGTCCTTTAACAAATATCCTATATGAACAGACACTGCCAACTCGATGAAAACGTTCATAGGAAAAGTATAAAATATGAAAAACCAATATAAAATAAACCAGGAATTCGTAAACATCTAGATATTAAAAAAGTATGGTAGTGTATACTAAAAATTAATTTGAAAAAATACATGCCCCACCCAAAATATGTCACAACCTAAAAAATGGAAAAGATTAAATAGTTGAGAGATCCTAGATCCCCTATCCCAAGCTACGACCACCTTACACGGTCCAAGTACCTGGTATCCCTAAGCACATTGGTAGTCACGGTCAACATTTCCTTCATCTAAAAAACACAAAAAACATGTGGGAAAATCCCATTCATGGGTGAGTATATACATACCCAGTAGAATGAACTGAAAGGGGTGAAGGGGGAGTAGTTAGATATATAACTTAATAAGAAATTAGTAGACAGAAAATGGTACAGTGAAAGGGTACAGATCAACCCATACAAGAGTGAAATTATGATCATCCAAGCATAAAGGGTAAAACATGGTGAGTAGATGAACTGCCTATCTAAAATTCACCACCTATAACAGGAGAGATAACTCATTCAATGATGAGAAGCTAACAATGGGAGGAAAATTGAATACCCCTCTTGTATTAAACTCTCTTGAATGTATAATATCAAAATCTAGGGAGTGGATACATAAAAATGGATATATATATATATATATATATGCTCAGTCATAGAAACCCAAATAAGAGAGTAAGGGTATCTTCATAACAAATCTCATCCCAAGAAGAAGAGTATCAAATAGTTCCAAATGTACATCAAAAATCCCTACATCCTATTCATCTTCCCTAAACAGACAAGTCAAAGGAACTAAATCACCACACCTTGATACAATCCGATTTGGGTGGAACTGACTCGCCTGAATTGTTTTAAGTCACGTCACAAGAATGTGTCTTGGTGGGGAATGTGTTCCTTTTCCTCATGAGTCCGTGGATATGGAAAACCACATCTCATCACTATGTGGAATATTAAAGTGGACACAATTTCAAGTAATTATCCCATTACCTGTTATGTTAGTAGGGTCTTACTCTTCTAGTCCCCGAGGAACTCCACTTCCATCCGTGCTGGAGGGTAATGCTCGAGAAATATCATCAGAAAACACCACTTCCAAGCCCTACAGAAGGGTAATTCCTAAAGTAACCCATCAGAGAAATCTACTGCCCATCCCAGCTAGAGGTAATGACCAGGAGAATTCATCAGGGAACCCAATGGTCAATCACTACTTGAGGGTATTGCCCAGATGAATCCATCCGTGTACTCCACTGCCTAGCCCTACAGGAGGGTAATATTGGGAATTTCAAGGAACTCCAATACCCATCCCGAATAGTGGGTAACTTGAAATGATCATCGGGGAACTCCACATCCTATCCTTATTAAAGGTAAAATCCCTAAAAGGTCTTTAATGATCTTTCTATATCACAATTGTCTTCGAGCATCGCCTAGCCAGGTGCCTTTCCCAAAACATTTCACAAAATATCTCAAAATCTTTTATTGGGGGATACACACGTTTTACACAAAAAAACACATAGGATAGGTTATTAATAGGATAAAAAACGAGTTCAAATGAATGATATATAGAAAATAGATTTTCATTCAAATGATCTCATGGGGAAGATGGTGTGTGATGACACCCACATGGTGTGTGGTCCCGCTCCATATCCCAGTTGTGTCTTTGGCCGACACATTTCTCCCAACCAAGTAGGATTACTACCCATGTAGGTAAATTACACACCGTATACAACCAATCTAATGATTAGTAAATGTTTTTTTGGTCATTTACATGTAATTAGACCCTATGTCCAAGTATTTCGGTACATGGCCTGTCAGACCGCCTAGAATATTGCATGTGTGGTCAACATGTGTGTTTCGTCTATTTGTACATAGAACCAATCCCATGTGGTCCACCACATGGAAGTTACAACTAGGATAGGTTACATGGAAGTTACAACTAGGATAGGTTACATGGAATTTAAGGGGAAATAACATGTTGTGTAACCGTTAAATTTTATCTAAAACTAGCACTGTTGTTGAGGGGGAGACATACCATGTTTTCATCCCGAAACATGGTGTGTAGTCCGTTTTTTCATAGAAATCATATTTCCACCATTATTCATTGAATTGATCCTTGAATTGATCATTATATCCATATATTCCACCATGAAATGGCCAAAAAATTGTGTATCTGGACATTGAATGTAGATCTTGTCCATTGATCATCGTCAATCAGAATCTGCTCACCCTGAGGGTTTCGTCTCTCATTCGGCATGCCTCCATTCCTCTGTTTTTCCTTGATTTATTTCCTAAACAACGAATCGAGCATCCTTTGTTCATCATAATCATGGATCTATTCTTCACTCTCAAAACCATTGTTGTTTTATTGATCTTCCATGAATATGGGTATCTGACTAAGATCGATACCTCCCGACAAAGTCGAACTAGGACCACAGAGATCTAAACGATGAATACTGTGAATAATTGATGGTTAAAATCAACATAAATAAATTTTTAAACATCATTTTCCAATCGTTCTTTAACAAATATCAATTGAGGCCATCTAGGTTTAGATGAACTATTCATAAATAATTTAAACATCAATATTTGTGCTCTTGTTAATGGGTCTCAAGGCATGAAATGAAGAAATAATAATGATCTATTTAAGCATTTAATACAAATGCATTAAACTGTAAAATATGAGTCCTACCACCATTTTGGATAAATCCCTAATGAATAAAATGCTCTTACAAAAATTGGAAGGATCTTCTACATTCATTAAATCTTTATATGTCTTGATTCTAGATATTCGTCATTGATCGATCACGAATTGTCAGAGGAAATAGGAAGAGAGAGGTATGCGAGCATTTTCAAAATTATGAGCCAACCATAGAGAATTTCAAATAATGATATATTTATAAACATATCAATTCATTAAATGAATTTACTAAATTCAATAAATTAATCCACATAAATACACTGCCAACATGAAAGGGGCCCAAACATCCCGCCCTAGCTCATTTAGTGTCACACCAACTGTAAATACCATGTTCTGAACTCAACTATGTTCTCAGATTTCGGATCTGATCAACCATTTAATATTTATTCCATTTTATTTGATGTATCATGCACAATCAGTATAAAATGTATTTAATATTTTTATAAAATTAATTTTGGGCACACTGGAACTCAAAAATTCATTTTTTTTCTGAGTGTCTGGCTCTGTATATATATATATATATATATATATATCAAAGTCTAACGGTGAATAAACGAGGACTCTAAATCATTCCCTCCTTCAATATTTTCATCCCATAGAAGTAAAAATATGAAGGAGACTCATGATACAGAGCTTGGACATGGCACTCTGGATCCTAGTAACTCTCATGCACATTTATATGCTGCCACAACACATGAACTAAATGGATGATATGTCAATGTAGGGTCCTCTCTTGAAAATCCTCAATCACCATCGAGTTCTCTGCAATGGTGGATCCATCCTAGATGTCCAACTCACATCATTAAATGACACTCATGGGTTTATGCACGTATCTTATCAGTTGCTACATCTGGAATACATCATGCACCCGCTCCAGCTGTGGTGGTAGTTCAAGGCAGTAAGCATCCTTGCTAATCCTATGCACACTCTCTAACTACATGATGAACCTTGTGGATAACTTGCTTCCCTGACCGAAACTCTGAAATCCATTCCTTTTGGAGACTCTCGAAAGAACATGTCCTCCATGATCAAAATTCAATGGCATAAAATATCAATCTATGTAGGATTTCTCTCTACTTTGGGTTGTCTAGATCTTTTCTTGGATGAAATATACTTCCTATGATGTCACCTCCACCATCTTTTGTCCCATAAGATATTAAATTCCAATCTTTTTCTAGTATAAGGGAGACATGTAGGGTATCTTGTAAAAGACCTAAAAATATGCCACGCTGATGGTATAATATTATTTGTTGTTATATGCGATCTATATCAATGGAAGGTGATCCTGACATCTTTAAAAAAATTATAACATGCATGCCCTCAGTATATCCTATTACCCCATGATAGTGTTCTCAAACTTCCCATTGGTCTAGGGGTAAAAGTATGAAGTCATCTATAACTGGGTCTGAAATTACTATTGAAGGGCTCTCAACAATTGTAACATAAATCGTGTTCCATGACCAGGGAAAATCATTGAGGGTACCCCACAAGAGAGAATGATTTCCTATATGTATAGATTCCACAAACTCTCCACCAAACACTTTTACCTTATATTAAGGAAGTAAAATAATTCATGAGTCTATCCACTATCACCCATATAGAGTCATGGACCATCACTATGTGAAGAATCCCTATGATGATAAACTAGGATATTCCATCTCCTTTCTGCTCAAGGATCTCAAGAGGATACAAGAAACCTGTCGGAACATGGTGCTTATCCTTTACATTCTTACAGGTAAGGCTTTCAGAGATGAACTGAGATTTTATATGTCTCATTCTAGAAAAACAAAAATGATGCTGAATATCTCTTTATAGATTTCCCACACTAGGATTAACAGCTAGGGGAGAAGTGTGGAACTCCCACATCACCTCCTCTAGTAATGTGATAGGAAGAACTGTTCATCCCTAGAATAATATTTCAGGATTCTCTCATTCATAATATCTTTATGGTTAGTCACCCATTGATATCAGATCGCGTAATACCTCAAAGTCTATGTCCCCCTGCTAAGACTCTCTCATATTCTCATGACGCGAAGGAGTCAACACCATCGATGAAAGAATGGTTGTACCCTCTTGCTTCACTAGTGTCATCTATAGGGAGGATAACTACTCCAAATATTCCTATATCACATGAGTTTCAGACTTCCTCCTAAGGGAATATGCTACCAAATCTCCATTCATGGGGTTATAAACTATCTCAAAGTCATAGTTCTGCAGGAACTCCAACCAATGTTGTTGTCTCATGTTCATATCTCTATAATTAAAGAATTACCAGACTCTAGTGGTCTGAGTAAACTAAAAAGCACTCTCTTAGAAGGTAGTACCTCCACATCCTCAGATAATAGAATATTGCTTCTAGAACTAGGTCCAGGGTTGTGTAGTTCTACTCATGGGGCCTCAACTACCTCGACCCATGTGTGATGACTTCTTAACATTGAACCAACATGAAACTGATCCTAATTCCTTAGGCATCATAAGAAACTACAAACCCAATTCATTCGTCTGGTAGTCTAAACACTGGAGCACTAGTCATCATCTGCCTCAACTCCTCAAAGTACCTATGTAACTGTTCAAACTAGGTAAACAGCTACCCATTCTACATTAGGGTGGTCAAAGGCATTTCGATCTTGTAGAAGTCCACCATAAATATATTGTAGTACCCCCACCAATCAAATAAAGCTCCACACATCAGATTAATTATTGGGTGGATCCCAAGAAAAAACTGTGTTGATCTTATCTAGATCAATGGATAATCCGTCCACATAAATGACATGACCCAGAAAGTTAACCTCATTTATCTATAACAGATATTGGGAGAGATTTCTATAAATTTGGTTCTCTTGAAGAAAATAATTAACCATATCCAAATGATCTAAAAGATTCTCCTATGATTCATAGTATAATAGTATATTCTCAATGAATAAAACAACAAAATGCTCCACGTACAACTCAAAAAATTGGTTTATCAAATCCATGAAAATGGTGGGGGCATTCATCCAACCAAAGGGAGTCACTAGGAACTCAGAGTGTCCATAAAGACATCAGAATTTCAACCATGGGATATTAGCATTGTGAACCCTCAAATAGTGGTATCCAGTTCAGATATAAATATTTTAAAACCACTTTTTGGATCACAAATGGTCAAATAGGTCATCAATCCACTTAAAGGGGTACTTTGTCTTTATCAGCGCCTGTAATCTCTTATCCTCCTTTTTCACGAACAGGACTGGCTCTTCTAAAGTGGACATAAAAGGTTTTATAAATCAATTCCCACAAAATTCCTCCAAATATAATCAATGCTACCAAAGCTTGGTTGGTGCCATATGATTCCCCACAGAAGACGTCGGGGCAGTGCCTGGTTGAATGTCTATACAAAAATCCATCTCCCTCCATAGAGGTAGTCGAATAATATATTGGGTAAATGTTTACATATAATCCTCCATTACATAAGGGACCCTGATGCCTGAAGAACCTACGAAACTAAGGGATACAATCGCCAACTGATTAGTGATAGGCTAAAACCACTTGTTCACACATCCACCTGTCCTTTCATGATATTTCACTTTCTAGAAAAGGATAATCTATTCCCATCATTGTGTATGCATATGAATTTCCTACACTGACAACAAACCTAGTCTCGGACCATAGAAATCTAATTCATACCCAATGTGACATCATAGTCTTCCATTTTGATGTCCAAAATGTCCCTACATGAACCTATCTCCACAAAGATATAGCTCACACTACAAGAAGATGAATGATATAGAAGAATAGTTCTATGTTGGAACCTTGTGATGAAGCTGTTGTGCTAGAGTCTCTATTGGGAGCTCTAGATCCCACACTAGGAGTACATAGATAATGTAATTACTAGAATATGTGTCTAATAATAATGATGTAAGAGTATAATAAACATATACTATACCTAGAATAGTCTCATGGGATACAGGATCATAGACATCCAAACCCTACAACTATTCGCAACTCTGACTACCAACTCCCTGAGCTTGACATGAGACTCCTAGTAGTGGTGGTGGAAGGATATCATACCAGTATCCACTACCCAATACTCATACTACTCCTCTACTAACTCCACCTCCATGGGGATCACCCTATCCTCTCCCGGTTGATCCCTAGTCATAGCACTACCTCTACCGAGGTGGTCCATCAGCTATTTATCTGGGCAGCTCAGTACATCTAGTGAGGCGGTCCCACACAATGTGACCTTTTCCATCCCAGGAAAATTATTGTCCCTCTTAAGGCTACCATGCGGCTCTACACTTTCCTGATCGAATTCGACCATGTGCCTGATCCTGCTCGTGAAAGGTTCTTTATCTCTGAGATCCTGGAACCTAGCCTCTGATAGATTTTTCTATTGAATTATCCCTATTGTTCCTATATCCATCTCCAACTATTTACCATACCTATGACTAAAAATATATCTATCACAAGTTCCTTCTCTAGCACCCCGACATTGGTGGGATGCACAAGGGCAGAACACAAGATCAAATATCTCTACAGAGTCTCAACTCAAAAATTTGGGCTCAGAAGTAGTAATCTTGAATCATGTCAAGGGAGTAGTGTTTAAGGTTTGTAAACCTTGATTTGTACTCATCCACTGTCATCCCTCCCTGCTATAGGTCTAGAAGCTTCTGTATCTAGACTGAGCATAGGCAGGATTGGTTATACTCATCATAGAACAGCTACTGGAAGTCATCCCATGAGTGTGTGGACTCATTGTGCATCTACCTAACCAGGCTCCACCAACGTCCAGATGCTCCATAAAAAATTATAGATATCAGTGCCACCACCTGATCCATCAGTTTCATGATAATACTGAAGACATGGAGCCCTAAATCTAAAAAATCCCATACTACTTTGGGATCTATCTCACTATAGAACCTTAGTGGTCTCTGAAGCGAGAAATCATAATGTTGAATAAGCATGTGCACATACTCATCTTGATATGATGGGGTGATATACATCTCAATTGATGAAGGTGTTTCTACCTACCCACATGGAGGAATGGTTTCACATGATGGACTCTGATCTAAGCCTTTGTCACTCAAATGTTCATCATCATGTACTAGATCTGGTATTCTGGCTAGCTTACAATGCAGAGGCATCATGAAAGTTATCGAGGAGTACCATGGTCAGATGTGAACATATATATATATCAAAAAAAGGTGGATATAGGATATAAGGACATTAAAAGACTCAATAATATAAGATTCATATATCATTGATCCATATACCGAATTACATAGCATGGTGAGTTGACAAGTTGGTAGTCATGGTCCAAGTGAATGGTTATGTCATTAGTCACACTATCACTAAATTCCCTAGCCTTAGAGCCAAAATTGAGACAAGTTGACATTTTTTTTAAAACCCAACCAAATAATATTTTGGGAACGTCTAAAAAACATCCCTAGGATCAAACCACCTCTAATACCAATCTACCACAACCCGACCCAAGTCGGGGCTCGAGCCTCAACTACCCCATGCCCGTCTTCATAGGTCTGGGGTGGGGACAAGTGTTGAAGGAATAACTAACACATAGAGTTTTTTTACTAAGTAATTATTGTAATACACATAGCCATATTGATTCAAATGTGTATAGGAAAAGCAGAAATGATGTAACACTTCTATAACATAAACTAAGCATGTATGAACTTCTAGACAGTAAAAAATTATGGTAGTGTATAGTGAATAGTAAAAAGGAAAAATACATTTCCAAAGAGAAAATATATCCCAAACTGAAAAACTGGAAAATTGTAAAAAATTGAGAGAGCTCAACTCCTGTATCCCATGTTATGACCATCGTATACAGTCTAATCACCCGGTATCTCTAAGCACCTCTATAGTCATGGGAAACCTACCTATCATCTATAAAAGACACGACATGTGTGGGTGAATCCCATATAGGGATGAATATATACATAACTTCTATAAGGACCCATATGTAGTTATGGTGATAAGTAATAGATATAATTGAAGAGGAAAGAAAAAATATAAATAGGTATAGTGAAAGAGTACATCTCAACCCATCCAAGAGTAAATGCTAGGACATCCAAGAACAAGTGGACAATCACAATGAGTATATAAAAATACCCATCCAGCGATTTCCACCAATAATATGAGAGCATAGCCATCCAACCTAGAGAAAAAAACATGAAAATCATGTGGCATACACAGCAAGTCTTCTCTTCTTCTGAAAGAAGAGTTTCCAAATACATATAGTGGATATTGAAATATATATATATATATATATATATTCTAGGTCACAGAAACCCAAATGACAGAGTAAAAGGATATTCATCTCATAATTCATCCCAATAAGAAGTGTATCCAATAGGTCCAAAAGACCATTAACAAAGACCATTATCCCACACATCTTCCTTGAACACACAAGTATATGGAAATCAATCACCACTCCTTGATACTATCTGTTTTGAGTGGAACTAACTCACTCGGACAGTTTTAGGATATGTTACAAGAACACATATTTGTGGGTAATGAATTCCTCTCCCACATCAGCCCAAGGCTATGTCAAATCATGTATCGCCACTATGCCTCACTATATAGGGGGCACAATTTTTTGTAATGATCGCTTTCTCTGGTATGATAAGAGGGTATTAATCTTCTAGTCACTGAGAAATTCCAATACCCAGCCAAAATGGAGGGAAACACTCAATAACGGTCATCAGGAAACTCTTTTTCACATCCCTGTTGGAGGGTAATGCTTAGAATAAGAAATTAGGTAACTTTACTGCCTTTAACAGCTAGACAATAATGCTCAGGTGAAGCCGTCGGGGAACCACAATGCCCAGACCTTCTAGAGGGAAACTCTTTAAAGAATATATTGGGGAACCCACATCCCATTTCTACTATAGGTTAATTCTCTAAAATTTCATTGGAGAGCTCCACATCCCTGCCCTACTAGAGGGTAATGCTAGAAACATCAAGAAACTCCACTAACAATTCCTAATAGAGGGTAACTCAAAGAAATCATTAGGAAACTCCACTTCCTAGCCCTCAAAGAGATTAATTCTAGTATTTGTCTCTAGTAATCCCTCTAGATCACAAACTTCATCGAGCATCACCTATCCATGGACAATTATCATATCATTCCACATTATATCTCAAAATCCACTACTGTGGGAACCATCGGGTTATAAGAAAACTCAAGACAAGGTCGTCTCCTCACCCGTCACACGACTCCCAGTCATGTAAAAGTACACACCGTGTAAGTGGAAAACACGACGTGTCCAACCTATTCAGGGATCGGGCCTTGTAATGCTGGTTGTTTCAATGTACTCGGACCCCATGTCCATGTGCATTGGTACACAACATGTTGGGAAACATGGAATGTCGTCCATGTGGTCAAATATGGGGTGCGTGTATTCCTATATGAAATTCATCCAATCTATTCCACAACATGGGTTATCCAATCAAGATTGGGTACACAGTGTGATAGGGGAAGTTACACACCATGTAACCCTTAAATTTTCCGAATCCTTAATTTCACCACTGAGGGGGATACACACCATGTGTTCATTATGGAACTCGATGTGTTTTCAAGTTTTCTTTATAAATCTTAAATTCATAGTTCTTCCATGAATAAACAATTTATGCTTTACATTCAACCTTGAAAAGAAAATAAATTTTTAGTTTTGGCCATGGAAAGTGTATCTTGTCCATTTCTCATCGTGAATTCACATTCGTTCACTATGACGTTTTCACCGATCATTCTACACATCACCTTTCATCTGTTCGTCCCTCATCTATTCTCTAAAAAACTAATTCAGTATCCTTTCATTATAATAATCCTATATATATGCTTTCATCACAAATGTTTTGTCATTTCATCAATCCTTATCTAATATAGGGGTTCAATAGATCTTGGTACCACTCATCAAAATTAATCTGAGACTGTAGGGATCCAACCGACGAAGAAGGTGAATAATTAAGTGAAAAAATAACCAAAAACCAAAGTTTATTTTTCTTTGAAAAACTTTTCTTGCCCAAAAATCAATAATGGGCATCCTGGTTAAGATAAAAAATACAATAATAATTTAAACATCAATGTTTGGGCATATAATAATGGATATCAAGGAATAGATCAAATAAATAAGAAATATCTTTTCAAAATTTTAATCCAAATGTGTGAAACACCCAAAGGTGAGTACTACATTTATTTTGGGTTGATTGATGTTGAATAGTTCACTCACACAATGGTTGGAAGGACCTAAGGCCTTTATTGCTTCCATATCTATCCCAAATCTTGAGATTCATTATTGATCAATCTTGATTCATCATATGAAGGATGAAGAGAGTTCTCGAAGAGAATTTTCAGAATTACGATCCAACACTATAAAATTATCTATAATGATATATTGGTAAACATATCAATAGGATAATTAAATTAATTCAATTAAATTAATTAATCCACTTAATCTAACTTCCATCGAGTGAGGGGTCTGAATGTCCCGCCCCGACTCATTTTATGCCACACCAAGGGAAAAACTATGTTCTGGACACAAGTGTGGTCTCATATTTCTGATCTGAGAAACTATTTAAGATTTATCCAATTTTCATTGAGGTATTGTGCACATGTAGTATTAAAATATAATAACATTTTTATAAAATTACATTTTTACACACCGGACCTCAGAATCGCACGCCATCTTAATGGTTAACATTGGAAATATATATAGAAAAATTTTAAATTCTTATAAGGAAATAACTAGGTCTCTACAAATACTCTCGTAGCATATAGGGGTATACATTATAGTGGTGATTTTTTATGACCATTTAGTGAAAAAAATACTCTTATGAAATTATCAAATACTATGACACATAGAATAAAATCATTATTTGATAATAAGTTTATTAAAAATAATAAAATTAATACATGTTATCAAAAACTACAAAGAATTTGTTTCTAGGGAAACAAATTCAACAAACATGGTGTGTCTATCTCTTGTCCTCTCTCGTCATCTCTTTCTCTTAGTCATGATGCACATTTTTCATACATTGTTGTTTTTTTAGCATAAACATGAAGACATAATAGGAGTGAATATTTTCCTTTTAAAATAACTTGATTAAATTAAAATTAATCCCCTATTAAATCTTGTGGGTGATATTTTTCCTTTTTTATTTAAATATTTATATAATTAGAATAATAAATACAGTAACCAAACAATTTTTATATTATATCAGAGAGCATAGAGAATCTAGTCCACTCCACCAACACTCACTCTGTAGGCTTGGTTATTTTCATATCACAAGTCCTTTTACTGGGGACCTCTACAATTGAGTATAAGAAGTTGACACATTAAGAAAAGATGGTTTATTTATGAAGGGTCCTTGATATCCACAACTATGTACAAGAAAATTAATCTCTACTATGAAAGGGTATGATAAATTGTCACATCAAATGAATAATATAGGATGTAGATGTTTGAATAACATCTGCACACAATTAAAGTACCAACTAAAAAAAGATTGTTCTTCCCCTTTAAAAAATAGTATCATTGAGTAAATATAGTTTGGAACTGTTTCTCATTGGAGAATATCTATAAATAATTGTAGAAATTAGAGAACAACTATTCATATAATTAGGATAAACCTACAATAGCATATTATAAAATATATCCATTCAAAGTGTAGTTCTGGAAGATTCTATGAATGACTATGGATAGATAAGATTGTATGATAGCATTATCAAGGAATACATATACTTTTTTAGTATGTCACATTTTTCACACACTTGAATGATAAAATATAATAAGAAAAAATAAAAACATGGGTTTGATCTTGGTCAATTAGATTCAGAAATATTTCTATAAAATCCTTATATTCAAATCATATAACATGTTTAAAATTTGAATTCAAACACCAACTAAATATCAATAATTTTTTTACCAATTGAAATGATCTAATAAATATTTTATAAGCCTTTGAATAGATCTTTAAATATATTTAATGATATATTTATTCTATTCAGATTGTTTTTTAAATCTTAGGAAATATCTTGAAATCAATTTCAACTAACGACTTATTTAACATAGGCATTTCACTATGTATGGAACCTTGAAATGTATGGTTCATAAGGTAATATTTATTTCAACATTGGGTTATCTAACATTACATTATATACAGAAACATAGGGTTCCTCATAAAATTTTTCCTCATAATCCTAACATACATTACAAATTTATGGTAGTAAAAGTAGAAATACTTATCAAAAGTAATGTACCAAAACCTAATGTTCTCATTAAAATTAATCATATGAACACTGATTCCAAAATTCATTAAAAACATCCAAAATACATATAAAAATATAAACCTAATTACATTAAAATTTTAATTGGAAATAAAATATATATTTTGATAAATATTATCCTAAAATTCACTTAAATAAACTTCATTACCAAAACAATGTGAGGGTGTTTTTGAGAAAAAAATCAATTAGAAAACAAATGAAATTTTTGAATCAATATTCATATTCCCAATAAGAACTCTATTCATTATGATCACAAAACCCCAAAAAAATATAATCACAAAAATATAAGTTTTAAATAATAATAATAAAACAACTACTCATTAAAACAAAAAATGGGATTTAAATAAATCAAATATGGGAACATTTTTTAATCTAAATTTATTCTAGAATTGTAAACTGATTTGAAAAAGAATTGTTAAAAACAACTAAGTATAATAGATAATAGATATGTTATGTTTATAAAATTTTCTCTGCCATTTGTGATATCAAAAATAATGTAGATAGATTTAGACATCTTTAATGTAATATAAAACTGTTAGTGAATTTTCAGTGTATCCATGAATAAATGCATCTTTTAAATGAATAATCTATGGAATATAAAAATATAGTAAATATAAAATAAAAATAAAATATACAACAAATAACAAAATATGAAAAATATTTTTTATTTTCATAAAAAATTATTGAGGAAAATAAATTTAGGGCTCATGATTTTTTAAATATGATAAGGGTACGATTACAAGATGGTTCAGGATCAGACACATTTTTGGATTTTGATTCAGTGGTCAATGAATATTTGATGATTAGATCCACTTCTTTCAACTCCACCATCAACAACTCAGAATTTATATTCATTATCCATTTCCATTTCTATATAAACAACTAAGGATATTTCCACATTTAAAGTGCCTCTACCATATTCACTTTTAGAAAATTATGAACTAACTCATTTGACTGAATATATTTATGCATAATGCCACCTAGATATTCAACTAGAAACCATACATTAGGGTCTATAGAGATTCACTATTCATACATATCTTTCTAATTGTCAACCTAAATTTAATGAGGTATTTTTTATGTTTATATATTTTGAAATTTTACATTCATATTAAAAAACCATTTGACAATAGATATAATTTCATTAGAACATCTGTTGGTCTTTAACCACTTGACATATAAGCTATCTTATGAGTAAAATATTCTATTACATATTAAAACATTATACCCATGAGTTTTTTTAGTTAGCCAAAATATAATTTAGAAACAACATCATTTTTTTGTTTTCCCAAATTGATAATCGAAATCCCTATTAAAATAATTAAAATCACTTTTTAATATTTAATTATCTTTTATTGTTTGATTCTTCACATTGAGAGATTAAATTCTTTTTATGGAAACATAAGTATTTTTAAAATATTCAGTAGTATTAAAAAACTCTCTTATTTTGCCTTTAGTTTCTTAGCCTAATCAATAAGGTTATTAAAATTTTCAACCATACCCAAGGTAAAGTTGTATGTATGATCCTCAAAATTCAAATCATCTTCAATAGCTGAAATTTGTTTCTGGCCTAACATAAGGATCTCCAACATCATCCAATTGAAGCGATGTGACTTATAATTATTCACTAGAATGTTTACAAACAACATATGTAATATTGGAAATTTATTATACTATAATATATAAGGACATATAAATAAGAAACATGTACTTAAATCCATTCATCTCAATTGTTCCATAAATTTTTGGAGTATGACTTGCTCATCAGAATGAACTATTTCACCATGAATTTATTCAGTTCAATGAGTACCTATAGAATAAAAAATATCATGTGAAACTTACTCACTTGATCTCTAAACCATAGTATCCCGATGCTCTACCACCTCAAAAACTCTTTCATAAACTAAAATAGGAAAAAGTTGAATGAATTAATCAAATATAGAAACACCATCCATTTCAGAATGAATAGGATCTTCTCATTTTCATAGTCTTTAATCAAGATCAGATCTACTATCTATTTCACAGGGCTCTTAAAACAATATAATAAATTGAATAAATACCTCCATCCCAGAAGGGATAATTTGTTATACTATATTCCTTCCACTTATGCTGACTTGAATATTAATTTCCACAACAAATGTATTTTCTATATTTCCTAACAATTGATCTCATCTATCTCCTTCAAAACATGATTTTACCACAAATTATGCACCAAGACTTATAGAACCCAATGACGTCAAAATCATATTATCCCCATGAGAATGCGGTGTATATTAGTCTTATTTTTTAGAACTAGTAAAGATTAACATAACATTGCCTCTACTCTAGATAATTCAAACCTTTTTGAGAATTCCAGTAGATAAATGTTTTTTGTAATGACATTTACGATCTATTTGGATGTTATAAACCATTCATTTATTATACATAGTAAGTTAAAATTATATTCTATAATGATATAAGGATATGTTTCTATCTTTCTAAAATAGTGATTCATGTATCTTTGTATAAAACTACTAATATTTAATTTAATTTATCTTAAAATCAAAAACCTCATTTACATATCTGGGAAAAATATTTTTTGAAACTCTATTATCCTTGGTACTACTACAGTTTGAGTGAACTAAACCATTACCTTTTGGTCTACCTCAAAATATTTCACAAACATCTTCCCAATTCTGGAGGTCTGAAATAGAAATAGCATTATTTCCTCTATGATATAGTTATTTCCCCTTTTGATCTTAAATTGAATTGAAACTCGCCTTTAAGGGGAATTTGAACATTCGATCCATATAAACTACAGGAAAAAATATTTTAAATTTACCTTAGATGAAACAACATCATATATAAATCTGAAAATAAACTATTCATGCTCATACAATTCTTCGACTTAATCGTCAAAAATATAATATGTATTTTCTCCATTGAACATCTACTCCAGTCCTTAAAAACACAGTTCCAAATTTAATATTATACAAATTTGTTATAGCTATTATATGTCTATGACATTCCCTTTTAGAAAATTTCATTCTAATACATTGGCCCTTTCCCTATTTTTTATACATGGTCCTACTTCATGAGTACATTTTTTTCTTCTCCATGGTGGTAATAGAATGATTTAGGGTTCATGTATTAGGGTATGTGAGATGTTGAGTTCTTAGGATACCAAAATTGAGGGGATTTCAATGAAATAGAGAACATTTTTTCATTGTAATGGGGTTTAAGATACTTATTGGTTTTTCAAGACATAATTGTACTAAAATAATTTCTTATTTTTAAAATTTACAAGGAAATTTTAAATAATAAGTCACAAAAAAATAAATACTAAAAAATCAAATGAATGAATTAAAATTATAAATAAAATTGAAAATAAATGTTATCAACTATATAAAATTAAACTTTTACACATTTTTAATAATAATATTAAATAAATAATTTAAATTAACAAAACTTATCCAACTTAATTAAATTAAAACTAGAAGTAGGAGGTGTTTCAGTAAAAATATATTCATGTAGAATCTCATTATTTTAAAATTCTAAAGATATATCTACATTATTGAAATGATTTATTAGAAAAGGATTTATATGATCAATATGATTAGTGTTAGTGTGATTCAATGTATTATTTGAAATACTAATAGAAGTTGTATTATTTCATAAAATAAGAATATTATTAAAACATTGTCCAATTTACATATGTGTGTGTTTCATCCGCAACACTTATGCAAAAAAATCCAATAGAGATATATACTTTTTCAGATATTGATAATGCAATAGAATGTTATTTTTTACTAAATAGTGACAATAATGAATTTCCGAAAATGTTACAAGTACATGAGTTACTATTTTATACATAATCTACACCCTCTAAAATCAGCATCTGAATATGAGATTATGTAAAAAATTAGATTTTTTTAGTTAATCATAAATAGGAAAATAATTCATTTCAAATAACTAAAATCCTTTTAACTTTAATAAGAATATAATATTTTGGGTTTTGAATAAAATCATCTAAAAATACAGATATAAAACATAAAATCTAGTCTACGATTAGTAAGATATAACTAACATCCAATCATACCACTATGTAACTTGTTTTCTATGGGATTCCCATTTTCATCAATGTTAAGTTTTACATTAGTACATGAGAGTTAAATAAATATTTTTGTTTTAAAGCCCAAATTTTTTTAGTATATCAAATATATATATGAATTTATTCAAAACATTTCTAAAATAATTTTGATAAATTTGAAAACTAATAATGAAATTCAGTTCTCCCATCATACACATTTTAGATTTTTTGTTCATAATTTTTTAGAAATAATTACAAATATTATTATTGGTGGACCCAAAAATTAAGTCATCTACATATAAATTCAATATAAAAATATTAAAATAAGGTTTTTTCTGAAAATATAAGAATATTATAATCCTACTGAAAATACCTTTATAAAATTTAAATAACTAAATCATTCATTCCAATACCTTGGTGCTTGTTTAAATATATAAATAGAATTGGTAATTTTAAAAATATAATTTGGTATATTAGTGTTTTCAAAACCTATATGTTTCCCCAAAAAAATCCTCATATAAGTAAACATTTAAACATGATAATTTGATATCCATATGATCTAATTTAAAATTAATATTATATTTTTATTAATATAGAATTATAATGGATTCTATCCTAGTAATAGGGGGAAATGTTTCCTCATAATGTATTCCTCCCTCTTGCTTATAACCCATTGAAAATAGTAATGGCTTGTTCCTAATGATTATACCTTTTTCATATTACTTATTTATAAATACTCATTTGGTTCTTATCACTGGATGGTTTGAGGTAATATCAAATAATTCATAAACATCATTTATCGTAAAAATAATGTCTTCCACATATTTATATTCCATCTTTCATATATTATGACTTCTCTTGCAAATTTTGGTTTAAAGTTGGTTAGTAATAAATTGATCTCTACTAGGTTTCATAGAGTTTTTCTAGTTATAATTCCTTTATCTACGTCTCATATAACAATATCTAAATGATTCTCCTTTGAGGTTCTCAGATATCTAAGTAAACACATTCATATTAAACAATTTATATATATTGATAATTTGATTGAATCTGATTATATTCTAATTTATTTTAAAAAACAATTTTAGAAGATTTAGATTCCACATTATTCCAAGAATTAGTAACTTTATCAATTTTATTTTTCTTATAATTAAAATGGATCACTTTTATAAAACATAATAAGAATATATTATTTAACTGTCTTTGACATTTTATTAAATGATATAAATGATTTATTGAAAATATAATATCTAATAAATATTAAATTATCAACCATTGGATCAAATTTACCAAGGTTTTCTATAGTGTAAAATATATAAACCATAAATCAACAAACATTAAATTAACAAACTTCTTTTTTATTCAATAATTTATAGGTTTTATTTTTTAGAAATTATTTAATTGAAAACCAATTAAATATATAGAAATATGTATTTATAGATTCTTCCCAAAAATTGTATATATACTATATTCATTTAACATATTAAATATCTTTTCCTGCGTAGATTGATTTATTCTTTGTATAATTCTATTAGGATAGAATTTTTTTAGAGTAGAGAAATTCTATTTACACTAATGTTTTAGAAAACATAATTAAATTCATGATTATAAAATTATCCTTCATGAGAACTTATTAATGAAATTATTTTGAAATATTTTTAATTTTTAACAACATTGAAAAAATATAAAAAAATCAGAAAAATATTATGTTTTAAAATTTTCAAAATTGACCTACCTAAATTTGGAAAATTTAAAACCAAAAACAATAACATAGAATTGTTCTAAAAGTATTTTTACTCTTGAGGGTCTAAATAAATCTATATAGATAATATTTAATGGTTTAGATGTAGTAACCTAGTCAAATGATTTAAAATATGGCTTATGCTAATGGTAAATTTGGAATGCATCACAAAGTATATTATTATAAAACTTATGTCTAAAAAAATTTGAAGCTAAATTTTTATTAGATGACATATATATTGTAAATTCATTACAATTTATTAGTCTCTTATGTCATATTTGAGATTAATTTATTCCAGAATTTAAAAAATTATGTATTTTTTCCCAAGTAACTAAGCTTCAAAGTATAAATATTTTTAACTATAGGGGATCTAAACATAGTTAGTTTATACTTAAAAATGGAGCATTCATTTGTTAGAAAAATACAGTAAAATGTAATCATCACATAGTTAAAATAATATTATCAAATTATTATTTAGACCTTTAATATAGAGAACATTATTGACTATGAGTTCTATTGGATCTGTAACTAATATTATTCTAATGATAATTCATTTAGAACTATTTCCAAAGGTACTAAGACTCCATCTACATTTGAAAATACATAGTGATTTGAAAATTTTCCACTCATGTGTCTTCAAAATCAACAGTCTATGTACCATATTACAATTTTTCTCTATGATTTTCCACTAATAAAACTATCAAATAAAATCTTGTTTTGGTACTCAAATTCTATTGGTTCCAACAATCTTATCCAATAAATATCTCAGAAACTAGATCAATCCAATTTTTTCATAGTTTTTAGAATTAACTTCAAGAACATTCTAGAAATTAATGTTTTATTTATAACACTAATCTTGTATTTTTATTGAAATATATATCACTATAATGGTTTTTAATTCCATATAAAAAACAAGTAATAATAAACATGTTGTGGTTATTTGAGTCAGGTATACAATAGTTTTTATATATGATAGGTTTTTCACGATTGTTGTCATTGTAATGTTTTTTATTTCTATGAAAAATCCATCAAAGGATCTTATATAATATTATTTTACATTTGATAATATTTTAGAATCACTTTTAAAATAATATAATTTATCATACAATTCTTAAATTGTTTTCATGTATAGTGAAACATGAAATAAATATACTTAATTTTTATTGTAAGTCATGGAGTTATTTTATCGTGATTTTATTTTCATTAAATATATAATAGTGTATATTTTTTAAATATTTATTCTTTTCTAATAGAGATTCATATTTTTAGTCAGGCATGGAATAATATTAATCTAATATATCACTTAACCATAATTCATAATTAGAAGAAAAAGAGTTTCATCAATGCATATCATCTTTTATTTCCAAAAATCACATGTTTTCTATTGGATTCATTTTATCATTTTTTGAATCAAAATATGAAGAGTTCATAAATTATTTAGAAACACCTCAAAAATATTTCATATAATTTTTACCACGGTGTCCGTAATCATCATTAATTTTCTACTACATTTTATTCATTTCGATTTTTTGTTTCTCTAGTATCATCTATAGGAAGTAAATCTAATATTCCAAATTATCAGGCATTCAAATCACCAATCCTATTTCAATAAACACATATTCTTTAAAAATTCATTATAGGACATCTAAAATCAACATTTCTTCTTATAAAACTTGTTGAATATTTTTTTATGTTAGCTAGTTACTCTATAGATTTTGAATGACAAGAATCATTTCAGGATATAACATCATCCATAATCTTATTTTTGATTATTGGAGAAGTAACATCGATATATTTATTCTATCACTTGATCATTATATGATATTCATATTCATATACCATTTTATCTATATACATCATTAATATAACAATCAATATCTATATTGTTATAAATTTAACTAGTGTTTATTTCCTTATATAAATATAGATTCCAATTGACATTGAAGGTGAAAATTATATGAACATTCAAAGTTTGATCTATTTTTAGAATATAAGTTCCCATGGTAGAAATCCCATTAAAAATTCCAGTCAATCTTTCATTCATTTGAATAATGATTTCACCATCACACATCATGAAGGTATAAAAAAATATACTGGAAGTGTTTTATATGAATTTCCTAACATTTTTAGTCCCTTAAAAATAAAAAACAAATTTTATCCACTTTTATTAGGATATGTAACATTGGGAAAGACGATTAAACTCATTATGACCAATTATACATTTCATACCTTTCATAGATATTGAATTTATATCATATCATATTTCTTCATAGAATCATACTTTTTAGTTCTGTGAGAATTTCATATGGTCTAAAAACACTTATATGATCATTGATGCTGAGATTGTTCAAATAGATGACCATTTGGCCTTTCTAATAACTGTAGTTTTCTCAATTGAAATATGGTACAATGATTTTTTTCTTCTTCTTTAATTTTATAAATAGAAAATTTTTATTCCTATATATCTCACATTAATCAATTCAAGATATAAAAATAATTCTTCAACGAGAACTCCTTGGATATGAATTCTATTCAAAAATTAACAATAAGACATAAGAGGGGTAAATCTGGTCCTTTTAAAAACACATGGAAAAATTCAAATTAATCCCCATCATTAATCTTTTTGTGATGTTGTTCCTTTTCCTTTAATAGATAAAGTATCAAAATAATGTAGATCAAAACAAAATAGTTTTTATAATGTCTTGGGGTACATAGATCACATAGTCAACATCACTATAACTCTCTTCGTGAGATTTGTGATTTTCACAAAACATGTACCTTTATCTAGTGCTTCTAAAACTGAGTAAAATGTATAAAAAATTTACAATAATTCATGTTATTTTATAGGTAAATTTGGAATCAACAGTATTATATGAGAATATAAAACTCTACCACCACATAGTAAGAGAATACAACCATTTAATGTAATATGAAATGTTTTAGATGTTTAAATAGATGCAATACACAGTTGCAGAAAAATTGAAAAAAATATGTATCTTCATCTTTATATAATAATATATTCAATAAATTATATCTCTTAATAAATCCTGATTACATATGTTCTTCAAATAATTACATAAGTGAAATAATAATGTTTCATAGTAATAGGATGGACATATAACATCATATTTCACCAAGTTTGTCTCCAAAGTGCAGTGATGAACACTTCGAAAAAATGACTAAAAATATATAGGATTTTATAATAGAAATAGAAAATAATGATTCTCTATTTTTGTCTTCTCTCATTTTCATCACACACATGAATGAAAAAACCTATTGAGAATAAATAAGAACATCGGTTTGATCATGGTCATGAAGATCTATACAGACCACCAAAAAATAATGATATTCAAAAAATACAGTTCTTTTGAAATTATTATTTAAAAATCCATATAGAATTGTGAAAACCATTAGAAATTGGAAAATATTAGTGTATTTGTTGTGAAATTTAATAATTATATAAACATATTTTAATGATATACTTCTTACAGGAAAGGCATTTTCATAATCTCATGAAATATCTCAAAATAAGATTACACCAATGGATACTTAATCATTGGGATTTAAATGTATTTTGAATCTCAAAATATATAGTTTTAAATAATCTATCAATTCGAAACATTGGATTAACCATCCATATGTTATATTCTCCAATTTAGGGTTCTTCATATAAATTGGATTCCTATTCCTAACACTCATTCCAAACAAAAAGTAGAAAAATCATCATTCTTTATCAAAAGATATGTTCCCAAACCAATATTTATCCTTAAATGTAAGGATATAAATATTGATTCAAAACAATCATGGAAGCGCCCAGAATAGAAAGGAAAACATTAACAAAATTACTTCCATAATTCCAAAGGAGATAAAATATATAATTCAATTAATATAATCAAAAAATTCACTTATTGTAATATCATTAGTAATATATATAATGGTTTTTTTGAGTATCAAATATAATATGAAAATAAATAGAATTTTTGGATTAATATTTTTATAACCAATAGATGTAACACACATTTTATTATTTTGTTGAATTTTTTATTCTATATTCAAATTCAAGAACTAAATTTAAATTCTAAATTCTCATACTTTAATCAAAACCATTTGATAAAAATCCAATTTATCTACCCTTTATTGAATTTTGGGAGATAAAAGTTTGAGTTGGTGTAACCTATTAGTCATCCTCAAATCCACACCACTACAAGAACTCAAATATGATTTTTTTAATAGATCATGAATGGGTGAGTTGTAACTCTAGTGGTTTTTTATTTATCCACATTAATTTGTTTTTAATGGAATCTAGAAACATGAAAACACTAAAATAACCCTCGAGTGTTAGTCACTATTTTTGTCATCTGGGTGTAAAAAATGATGATCATTTTTTCATGGTTTGTAGAACCATAAGAAATTCACTATCTAACTGTGTCAATGATATTTGAACCATAATGTGGATACCTTCCCATTTTACTCTCTTTAAAATATCACATCCATCACCCCATTTTCATCACCCTGGAACCAATATCTGGATCATTGCAGCCTTTAGAACATAACTACGTTCCCTTGAAAATATTTAATATATCCCCATTTTCGTTCGTATTTCAGTGACCATAACCATACATTACATAACCATTGTATAATTGGGCTTACTCATGGTGAACATGGATTTACAAAAATAATATAGATAAAATTCCTTATAAAACACACATTTTCTTGTATGTATTTTCTTTTTTACAATCATTATGAAACATAGATGTGGCTTTGACAACACCATGACATAATTTTTCTTTCCTTCTCCCAATCATCTTTAAAACTCCACTATTTAACTCAAAAAGTCTCTGAAACACTTCCAAAATTCTAAATGATATTTTCCTCATATATTATACTTTAATTCATCTAATCATCAATATGAGTCAATTGTTTAGAACATAAAACAATACCAATGTTTTAAATAAAATTTACTTCACCTCAATATCAACCAAAAATATTCGTTTTTATAACACAAGATTATATTGCAGAACATTTGTTCTCAACCACCATCTAACCTGTAATAGTCTATCTCTTATCCTTGTACTTTACTATATAACTCCTCTTCAATCACCATGGAAATCGCGAATTCTTTACCATGATCTCTTGGTATTGAATCTAATTTATATACACTATCATCGCATTATAAATCTTATAAATTCAATAAATAAATCATTTTTCAAATTAAAAAATAATTTTCCATTAAATTGGAATGATGCTATTTATTTTAAAATATTAATATCTTTTTCTTAGATAACATCATTTAGGACATTCCACATTTATATTATCCTCTTCCTTTAAAATTATAAATTTTACTAGAAAATGTACAGTGCCTCCATGTTGAAACTCTTCAATGAAATTTTACAATCTTATATACTATTTAATTTTCAAAAAACATATATTAATATATGTGAGAAGAGATTGTAATAATTCCCATTAACATATCCATTTGAGTCTGGATCTAAATTTTATTCTTTGTCCTCGTAAGAATTATTTTTATTCATTGAGGATTTGAATGAGATAACCTTTTACATATAGTTATATTATTTAAATAAGTACCTTTACTCATATTTTTTGAAACTAACATTCTATGAAATTAATCCAATCGAAATGAATTCCGATGATGATATTTAATTTAGGAGACTTTAATATCAAACATGTCCTATAATATACAAATAATCCTCAAGACTATCATTGAATATTATATAATTTATTTATGATATTAAAATTTTATGAAAACATTAATACATAGAGTAATGGAATAATCCACTAATTCTCCATTGTGTAAATGAATGTGCTTAAAATGATTACACTATATTTAATGTTTTTATTCTTCACTCGAAAATTCACTTCATGAATATATCATAAAACCTCGAAAATTAAATTCAATGTATTCATCCCCATAACCATTTCAATTTTTTTAATATTGATACTATTATTGAATTTATGGAACATCCATCAATCTAAACATTCATTATATTATTTTGAGTCATCGTTATCCCTTTCATAAATATAATAATACCATTTAATACAATGTTAGGTACTTCTATAACTAAAGAGAGTATGTCTTGTAGAATATATCCTTCTAAAAAAAGTAATTTTTAACATCAAATAATGGAAAAATTTATATTCACTATATAAATAGTATTCAAAAGGGATATAGAAATTTCAATCCATCAATAATAATAAATAGAGAGAACTATGAACTTTAAAATTAATACATACTTGATGTATTCAATGGAAACCAGAAAACTAGATTTGATACAAATTATAGTAATTTCAAGAGGATATAATAAATACCTATTAGAGAACTATATGATATTGCTTTTACTCAAGGGTGGGAATTATCCACTTTATAATGGGAACTATTGATTATTTATTACGCTGAACCCATAAACAGTCTTCAAAATGAATGAAACCCTTGGGGAAAGAGTTATTATTTTCCTCACAGTCACACATGATAGTTATAAGTTAAAAAACATTCATCTATCACACTAATACTAGTTATATAATCCCTACCAAAAATTTTAGTGATGTTCCATAATAATTATTCTCTAGTGGGGTAGAATTAGTGAATAAAGAGAATTAATGATTCTTGACTAATCAAAATTCATCATCAGTTAAGATGAAAACAAACTTGTTGCCTTATAGATTTATTTTTCAACACCAAACTGTATAAATTTAATTAATTTTTTTTGGTGAATTTAATTTTAACATGTACAATACTAATGATATCATTGAAATTAATAATGTTTATTGTTCAAAATAAATAGACATATTCTTTTAATATTATGGTATTATCCATTATCATAAATACTCTATCATAATATTATGGGTGAAAACGAAAAAAACATTGTCCTCGAATTAATGTGTGTACATATGTTTTTATAAAATTAAAATTTTTGCTGATACACTATAATATAAATCATTAATATATATAACAATTTATATTTTTAACATTCAATGAGTGCACCCACAATTTTATTAACATAGTATCACCAATTCTCCTTCTAATTAATCACTGAAAATATAAAAAATATTTAAATAAACACTTATTCTAGACAACCTAACATATTATTTCCTTATCTAATGAGTGATCATGATTTTTAGATGAATATTTGATCATTAAAAATACTAATAAACATAGAAACTCATTAAACATCCAATAAGACAATAAACTATTTAGATATGCATTCAATATTCACTTTCAATGGATTACTTCTCAAGAATTATGTTGAATACAAAAAAATATAATATTTTAAATTTCATTGGAGTATTCTAACTCTTACCTCTCTATCTTATTCTCCAAATTTTTTATTTTTTTATTCAAATAACATAAAATAGTTTCACATCACGTTAACTCTTTCATTGAATTTTTATGTTCAAATTAAAAATCCAACTTTCCTCTCAATTTATATTATCTCTCATTTCATTCTTAGATGTTGGATTAATATTTAATTTCAAATCACATTCTACATGATAATGTGATGTTGGAGTTTGATAAATAGAAAATCCACATGACTCAAACCAAGATACATTACCAACTCAGTTTATAATTATTACCCTTCATAAACCATGGTAAAATCATACCCATCAATTTGTAATAAATATAGTTACCAAGAGGTTTCTCCCGATAAATTCAAAAAATAATTCTTCAAACTTCTGTGTTTCAGTGAAATAAATATCATTTTGAAATATGGACTTCAACTGTACCATTTTTCCTTGTATTCAATATGTTGCAAAAAACATTCAATATCAACACAGTCATAACTTGTATTACACTCTTACTCTATTACATAATAGTTATTATCCTGGTGCAACTAATTCTTTTATAGTTTAATAAACTACCGACAATAAACATATTAAACACATTTTAGTAAAGTAATTTTTATTATTGGTTTATACATATATACACATTACATAATATTCATATAGGAATTTCTAAGTAATATATTTGATTTCCATTTTTAACAATAATCCATGACAACCATTATAGTATAATACCATATATTGTACAATGGTTTCTTATACAGCATAAAAACCTCTCCAAAACCTTCTCTCACTCTTTTAAGTAGTCCCATTCTTTCTTAAACCCAACATTAACATGTCTTGCGTGTAATTCGAACACCTTTACAAATATAAATAATAAAATTAATGGTTTGAAGGATGGGTAAAAAAATCCAGCCCCAACATTCCGAAGACATGATCATTTCAAACTCATTTTATGAAACATTACTCTAAAAATAAATTATTTCATGGGAGATTTAAAGATAAAATTAGACTAATCCTAGAATTCCGAAATACATGGAATTAGAGTCCATGAAAATCAAGGTATTAGCCACTGAAATCAGTAAAATTTATACATAATAATATTCCACCTTTGGGGTAGTGAAATTTATCAAACAAACATTGTCTATAAATTTCTCCTGTTAAGATAAAAAGATATTAAATATTATAAATTTATAAATTGAATTTCTAAAATAAGAAATTTATATATGGTTAATGAAGTAAAAACTTATATTAATTCTTTTAGTACCGAAATTATTCAAATTACACATATATAATTATATGTTTCATTATAAAAAAAATTATGGTCTATAAAAACACTTATTGAGGATACTTTTTTTGTTAAAATAAATGATGGTATGTGTATATTATCACTCTTTTTGAAATACCAATTAAATTTTATTAATGATGAAAATAAAAATACTTCGTATCACCAAAACATTATTATTTAAAAATATGATAAAAAATAAAATGAAATATGAAAAGTATAAGTAATCAATTAAAATATGGATTCCAAATGTTTTATGCACTATAAATTGTTTACCTGAGAGGATCTAGTTTTCAAAGTCTATCTTGTCTGACACTTGTCATGGATATCCACCGGATAGAAGGAAAACTATTTCGTAAGAACATATATTAAGGAAATTAATTGGTCAAACTAGTATGATCACTAATTATGTGATCCACACTAAGATATGAGTTGAATTGGTGTGGTTGAATTATATTATCTAAAAATATTTTCCTCCTTATTATTTTTCACCTACTCAATGAATGGATCTCTAAATCTTTAACATAACATTAGTTATAGTTCATGTTTTATAAGTTGTAAATCAAAAAAAGAAACATAAAAATTTATTAACAAGGATCACTTCTAAGAAGGATGTTTATCACTATATTGTGTGGTTGTTATTATCCTACAAACACACAGATATTCTTTCATTATCAATAAATAGCTCATGGAATGGTATAAAAATTTACATGTATTCCTCGAAACAACTAGGTATAATGAAACCACTAAAGTTACATTATTTATAGCTCCTTCATCAAACATGTATTCCTTTATAATTACTTGTTTCTTCATACTCATATATGAAGTGTGATCTTAAAATCAAAATGGTCTTCTCTTAAAAAAATATTTTATCTTGTTAGTCATCCTACAAAAAATCCAAATGGATTCCTAAAACACAAAAATAAAAAGATTTTGTATTAGTATATTTTATATATATATCTTGGTTTATATCCTTTATGATATATGAATATCATATAAAACATGATTCAGTATTCTTATCCATTTGATTGAGGGATAAGAAGAAACAATAATGCCATACTGAAGGTAGATGGGTGCTCAGTGGAAGCCGGTTGGATGGGGATTTTTATATTTTCAATGTTGGGATGACAGATCTTGTTGTCGTTGATGATCTAAGCCCTAGTATGGTCTGAGGATCTCATATAAATAGTAAAATTACATAAACATAAATAGAAAACACACATGTTTAAATATGAAGCAGTGATCGATAGGAACCTGTCGTCATCGATCGTTGCATGAAGGATCCTTGGAAAGAAACCACTAGATCATCCACACACACATCAGAATATGGTGTTGCTTCATTTTTCAAATTCTAGGGGTTAGTGTAGAGATCTGATGACTACTTTGATGCCCTGATGATCACTGCATCATTATTCATTCTATGCCTAAGGGAGATCATGATCCAAATGACTGGATTGAGAGTCTCTCTCTTTAGAAAGAAGATAGGAGAGAGTGGATATGGATTTCATGTTTCAAATAGTAAATGGTCAGATCGTCTCTCCTCTTATATATAGTGTATGTTTAAAATACTCGATTGGGTTCCCCATACCTCATTTATTTAACTTCTACTAAATAAATACTAATGATTAAAAATATTGTATCAATATTATTTATTATTTTATCACATGTCTGTAATATATTTAAAATATATTATGTTATAAACACAGGTCATTTTAATCCTCCAATAATCATGTTTAATATTAAATGAACCTTGAATATTAAAATAATATTTTTTTGATTAATATTTTCACCTATTTACTTAATTTGTAAATAAATTTAAACAATTTAAAGGTAATTATTCATTACATGAATAATAATGAATTTATTTATTTATTGTTGATTGATAACATAGACAACACTCGAATCCCATGGTGGGTCACACCATCTCTAATATACCTATTCAACATAATAGCGAGGAGACATGAATATGATATTTTTTTGGCCCTCTAATACCTTATCCTGATAGCAATGAATTAATCCAATGACTAAGAGTATAGTCTTGCAACCCATAAAGGCCCCTAACGAGATAAGGATGTTCATAGAAATGACAACCAATCTATGAACACTTACAGTGTAAAATAATCTCGCTATCGTTAGATATCTCATAATGATGGATGAACACTTATTTAATCAACCTTTTCTTCCTTTATCATTTACTGATCTAACTAGATGGATTTACCTTTTGATAACTTTCTATAAAGACTTATGAATGTACCACCACCATAATCAACCAAACCTGAGATATATAACTTCCTTAACATTGAAGCAAGGAATTATTTTTTGAAAATTCAACCAATTTCATAACTCCAATTATATACCCAACACAAACTACCTCATCGTAATTTTATTATCATGGTGCCCTCCTTTCATCAAAGAAAAAGATCAAATGGTATATACTAGTTATGATCTCAGGTCATGAGACCAATACTGATGTTTGTAGATAAGAATAACCAATTACACTTGAAACATGCAGTGTTTCTATTGGTGGGCATGTACTCATGATCTCGCTACTATAGATCACCATGTGTGATCTTCATGAGAAGAAGTCTCAATGCTTATGATCCCCTAGCACCTGATAGTCAAACTTCATCTATGTCTAGCCAGTATGATATATTTAGATCATATAACCTTTTTTAATATTAATTCAATTGTATCATGACGTTCTCAATATAGCCTATGGTCTTCTATAACCTTTTTATATGGAAATTAATCTATGGTAATTTCCATTAAATGTTAGACAGATAAATATCTACTCTATAATGGAAAAAATATCATGTACATCTAATGGTATGCATGATATGGTAATACAAAGTAATTCATAGTTGTGGCTAGGGAACCCACTATTTTAATAATCCCATATGGACAAGAGACAATTTGCTAAACATACTTGTTAGTTACTAACATGATAAATATCATCTATCTTCTTAGTAATGGATTTAGCTACTGGGCCTTCCACATTTCTTCCACATAACTATTTGGCTATATACGACCTCATCTCCTTGAGTAAAACTTCTTATGATATGATATCCATGGGTATATCCCTTTTTTATACTTTCATAACTTTACATCTTGGCTAGTAATAATATCATAATTTATTTATGATAATAAAATACTTACTATGTGTGATTCCAAGAACTATAAAAAATAATTTTGTTTAATTTCTTCTTAGATTCCTTAGAAGATGCAACATATTCAGTATTTATAGGTATGGATACAACTTTCATATAGGAAATTTTATTGCTCAAAACCCTAGAATAACTAAGATACTAAATCAAATTTATCTAATGAATACAATTTGTTTCCCACCAAAAGTAGTATCCCTCTTATCCACATACCCGGTACATATCATTTTTATATTTTAAAGTACAATATGATAGTTCTAACTACTTCACTTATAGTTCTCTAGGATATAACTAATATTTTCCCACTATATGTATATACTGGGAATATCAATTCATGAACATACCATGGAATATGTGATTGATCTTTCATTGAAGCGTATGATACTCAATTCAGCACTTAATCCCCTCATATTCCGTTGCATGCCTAAATGGGGTGACTTATACGAGGTGAAATTGAAAACAATTATTCTTATTAATTGTTCCAACTTGTATTTTTCCAATACCATATCCATATATTTATTATTTACAAGGTCTAAGAAAATAGCTGATCAACCGTAATATATCATGTTACCTAGAACGTCAATTTCTACTTTAAGTCAATCATTGGAGATTTATAGTCATCCTGATTTTAAGTAACTATATGACCAATATTTGTTTTCTATATGTTTTCAAACATATTCCACTTGGAAAAATATGGTGCTCCCACTAACATTTGGTATACACACGAATAAAATTCATTACCAAAAAATATTCTATGATATTTTGACTTAATTCAATCTTAAAATAGATTCCATTAACTGTCAACCTTTATTGGCGCTCTGTGACATGATCATCCCTTTATGGTTGTATTGTATGGATACCATACATGAAAGATGATCATGAAATCCAATTCTCAATAAAATTTTCATTGAAATTAACCTATGATAAATAAAATTCTAATGGATTTAGGCATACCCACTTGGTAGTACCAATATATCCTTATTGGTACCTCACTTGTACCATCCATGCATCATTTCACTTGAATACACACCACATTATTCAATTTATAATCCAAATTTCACTTTGATACATGGAATCCATTATTTAACATCAAATAATTTTTTGAATTTTAGATAACTTAAATATACTTCATACTTGTGGGAATTATTATTCTTAATACATAATGGGTCACAGAAAATAATGAATATAAAAACAATGATTATGGTTTTCACCTTCCTACGTATTATGTATCTGTGGAACATACATGTTCCACATGAACTTGTGGAACTTGATCCTTTGACAAAAACCATTTCATCTCTAACATTGACTAATCCCAAGTCAATCATTCTCCCACAATATCTAATAGAAATGTACACCATTATATAGAAATGGTGTTTATCACGTTACTATATCTTTTTATATCTTAGGTTTTTATGTAATATCCTATGAAACCGTTAAGATAATTACTAAGATTCAAAATGTGTTTAGCTTGATGCAAATTTTTTTATTTACTAACAAACTCTTTTCATCAAAACACATGTCTTATGAAATTATGGATTTTTATCATACTGTGACTCATATGATATCCATTTTTTCATTATAGTTTTCCTATGGTTATGGGATATCATCATTATTTTCAGTACATGTCTTTAAATATAATAGAAATTTATGAAAGTTGCAACATTGATACTTCTTACATCATGACTCTGATGTTTAAATTGTGCATTTAGAAATTTTTCCATTCTACATTTTCATGATAAATGATAACATGTGAGACACATCATCAATCCTCCTTATTAACAACAATGTTTTGATTTAAATAAGGTAATGTGTGTTTATGAATTACTCTATGATACATTATCATGGTTGATGATCATTTGGTCAAGATATTATTTGACATGCCAATCCAAAGAACCTCATATCTTCTAGCCAGGCATAATTCATTTTACCATTCCATAAATAAAATAATGAAATATAATGAAGTATATTTACATCTATCTTACACTTTTAAAAGGTCACTCTCATTAGTTGAATTAATTCCAAAATCATTGTGGCGTACCTTTATTTCTAAAGGTTTTTTTATCCTAACTAAATACATTGATAATACCAGATATGATTAGATGTTCCTATCCTATATACCAAACTAGGTATATCCTTGAAATATAGTTTTAGTTTTTCATGATAGAGAATTATCTTTCCAAAAGTGGTTTAATTAGTCATACATTATAATCATCACTTATTTCCTATTATTCACATATCATTGAACTATTTGTTGAGTATGAGACCCCACATAAAAATTAAATTCTAAAACCTATAATAATGTCTCCTTTTGTAAAATGTCAATGTGAGATAGATGTTTTGGTTATAATCAATATTACTTTTACAATATTCATTAACATGGAAATACGATGTTGTGTAGTTTTCACCACTAACATAAGAATCAACCATTCTCAGTAGCGTGGAGAATAAATCATACATATTGTAATGTTTATATACTCATATGGAAACTGTGTTAAAATAAACATATTTGGTGGTAATATTTTATTTAATACCCAATAAGTATGACCAAAACATTACATTTACTTGATAAATATACACCAAAGAATAAAAGGATAATTTCTTCTTTAATTCAGTTTGTTGCGTTGAAAACTTCTATAAATTAATTCATGTTATGTAATGGAAATAACATCATGTTTAATAACCAACCTCATTTGTATCAAGGATGTTGTAAAAGTTCCTATAAAATTATATGTCCCTTTTTCCTTTTAACACTACCATTATATTAGTTCAAAATAATAATTTAGGATTAATTTTTCTTTTATTTTCTTATTAAGATGGAGAATATTACCTAAATATGTAATGAAGTGTTTAATGCATTTTGTCTATATTTTAAACTTAATTGAAACTAGAGTAATTGGGTGAAAGAGTGTAATGGTTTGAAATATAGTGACACAAATTTCATATTTACATAATTCCAGATTAATCATCACATTTATTTTATGCTTCACTTTCTCCCCGTAATCTTCTCAGAGATGAGATTACATGTTATATTATCCATGTACTGATGTAGTTACAACAACTAACATTGAATTTTCATAATATAATTATCGAATAAGAAGCATATTATCTAAAAAGAGTATCATGTAATAAATCTTAAACTCTTGCATCATGAAGTAATTTAATAGGTATTGTGACATCATCACTTTGGATTTTCTAAATCATAGTAGTTTGTGCAAGTATATGTATGAAACTTGTAAATATCAATCTATATTGAACATTAAATTTGTCCAATGATTATCACAATTTACATAGTGGTATTTTTTTATATTTAATACAAAAAATCTAGTAGATAGTGCTTTGATATTGATTACCAAATTAGACATTATTGATTATTGATATTAATAAATGTCTCTCATTATTTAAAAAATTCTAGGATCCCTGTGTGTCAAAATCAGAATACTCTATCACTCGATTAATCTAGTGGAAAGGATCCTTGAGCCACCCCTCATAGTATATATGTTATTGTTACACAACTACTCATAGAGTTCAAGGATGGCCTTTGGCTGGAAAACCACATTAACTCTTGGTTCCTTGATATATTGAGTCATGACCCATCTTCTCTAATAATAAGAATGATTCCCTCAATAAATTACTCTAAAGTGACAGCATATTATCTGTGGATAATTGTTTCTTCCACATTAGTTTACTCATCCCACCACTCTCATAAGAACTCCCCGGTAGTAAGAGGCACCGTCAAAAATGGCATAACGAGCACCCCAAACACCCATATTTTTTCAAATTTGAATGATGGAAGGCTTTCATGGATAAATATTTATTTTAGGGTTATATGTTTTTCTCCTGACAAAATAATTCCATTTATATTAATCTTCTTCATATATGTTTTCATGCTCACAAATAAAAATTAAAGGAATAACATACATCCCTTCTTTACGCATTTAATTATTTATTATTTTATGTATTTTCTGGCTGTTATAAAATGAATGAAATAAAAAGAATATATAAAAAGGAAATATATAATTCGACCAGTCTTGATCAAATAACACATACAAGAGGAATCATACTTGAGTCATTTCATGACTCGTTATATAGCTCACCCCCGTCTTATATGTCTGCTTCTTGTACGGTGTAATTCTTCAGCTTGGAATTTCACCATCCTCATCTTAGTGGGGTCCACATCATCTCTTGTATCATCTTGGTCAATGTAAAATAAAACTCACTCACAAGCAAGGGGGAATATGGGTTTCTATGTACATCACAAGAATTCAACACGTAATCCTGTAGGAAAATTCACCAAAAATCAAGATGATGCACAAACCACTATTTAATTAATTTACCATTTAATTAATTAAAATAACCACATGAAATTAAATAATTAATTAATTAAAAGAAAAAATACATGGGTTGGGTCAATTTAAAGAACCGGATAGTATAATAATGCACAATAAAAATTAACCTGCATTAATTTATCTATAAGAGCTATTTTTTAAATTAAATGAAACAATTAAATTAAAATAATTTAATTATTCGTCATTCCGATAATTAAATTAATTTTTAACACCAAAATTTAAATATATTAATTAATTTCATTTATAACCAAAATTAATTTATTTTAATCATTGGGTATGAAAATTAAAAATTAAAAATAAAATTAATAATTTTATTAATTTTATTTAAAACTAAAAATAAAGAATTAAATTAAATTAATATTGGTTTCTTAGGCCACAAAACCCCACTCTGGCCCATTACAAGTCATTCTAAACCTTCCAAGACTGGTAATGGGTCGTGCAATGCCCATAAAAGGCTAAACTGGGCTAAGTAGGTCTGCCTAGGCCCATTTCGGGTTGCGCAGACCCATCCAGGCCACATTCAAGGAGAATATGAGTCTGACAAATCCAAGGTACCTCTCGGGGTGGCAGTATAAAGTCTTTTTAGGGACCTATCGAGGTAAACTATTTTGGTATGATGTGGCATTTTTGGTCCAAGATGGAATGTTGGCACAATAGGGTGGAGACTATGGTGGAAGTCAACGGCTCGATGTGAGGAAGCGGTCGAGCAGGGTACCCTTCTAAGGGAGGAAACCGGTGGACTCGGGATCACCCAATATGGAGAATGGTTGGGGGCATTCCTAGACCTGAGTTGGAAAAATAATGGTATACAGGTTGTCATCTAGGTAGCTGGGGTGCCAAATCTGGTGATTGGGATAGCCGTCTACTAGGAGAGAGCATTTGAGGCGAGGTCGCATCAGGAAGACAACGGTTGGAACAACTGGTGGCATAGTGGGGTGGTGTGGCCTCGTGCAAGAGGGTTCCCATTCTGGAACATTATACGGAAATGGGTGTGGATCCACGGTGTTATTGTGGTTCTACACCAGGCTACAACTGACGTGCCAGTGAGGCCATCTTGGAGGATGCCATTGTCCGTGCGGATGGAGACTGACGGCACTACAGTGGCGGTGGTATTCAGTCTGAACAAGGAGAAAGTGGGATCCTTCATCGGATTGGGAAGAAGACAGGGGGACCTATGGGCCCCCTTTATAATTTTTACTATTTTTTTGTATTTTAAATTAAGCCCCCCCCCCAAAATTAAACCCCCTTTTTAATTTTTTTTGTTTTCTGTGTGGAATTCCATACATCTTACTTCAATCCCTTAAAAAGTTTCCGGAGGATATAGAGTTATCCTTTGTTTATAAATATAATTTTTATTATTTTTATTATAATTAATAATAATATAAAAATAAAATAATTCTATTTATTACAATTATCATTATAAAAAAATATTACTTTTATTAGTGGAAACAAATCAATTCCGAAACACGAAAAAAAATATATTGTTCATAAACATTATACTCATAGAAACTGATTTCAATCCGTAAAAAAATATAATAAACGTACCATGGACATCCGACCTCAGATTTATTCATAGTTGAATATGTTGAAACTATTTTTAAACCCACTAATGAAATTTAATGAAATTAATTTTTTTTCATGACTTAGAAAATTTACACGATTACTTGGATACCAATTGAAGGTATCGTGGCGTGCATCGGCAGCCAGTGGGTGGATGATTTTAATATTTTCAATATCTTAATGATGGATCTTTTCATCACCCACGATTTGAGCCCTGATACGGTCTGAGGATCTCACATTAATTAAAATAGCACATAATCATAAATTAAAAAAAATACTTTCGGATCTAAATCTAAACTCGATAAGATCTTTTCACCAGTGATCATTTCATGAAGGATCCATAGAAAATCCCTATAGATCATCCATACACAATTAAAAATCCACTTGATCATTGATTGTCAAATTCTAGGTGTTGGAAAAGATATCTGACAGCTGCTTCAACACCTCGATGATAATCGCATCGATATGATTTCGATTCTTGAGGGATATCATTATCGAAATGCATGGATCAAGAGACTATATAGTGAGAAAGTGGTATAGGATATACAGGATCTGGATTTAATATTTTGAATATTATATGGACAGTGCTTCTCTCATCTTATATATAGTGAATGTTCAAAATACCTAGTTGGGTTCCCCAAGCCCTGTTTATTTAAAATACAATAAAGAAATAATGATAATGAACTAAAATTCATCTATATTAATTATTTTTTTTTAACATTCTAGAAATATATTTAAAATTTATTACGTGATAGTCCTGAGTCAATTTACTTGACTCGTAATCCCACTTAAAATTAAACAAACATTGAATATAAAATAATATTCATTCGATTCATTTTTTCTCATATTTACATAACATGTAAATAAATTTAAATAAATTAAACCAAATTATTCATAACATGAATAATAATGATTTTCTTAATTTTTTGTTGATCGATATCTTGGACAACACTTAGACCCCCATGGTGGGGCCCACCATGTCTAATATACTTACTAAACTGAATAGGATGGATTGTTAAAAACGTTATTGTGTGTGTCCCTCTAACATCTTAACTCGATAGCAATGAATAAATCCACATACCCAAAGCGGAGCCTACAACCCCATCAAGGCCCTAAAAAGATAAGAATTGTCACATAAGTGAAAACCAACCTACAAACACTTACTGTGTAATATAATCTCTTTATTTTTAGACATCTCATAAATAATGATGCACCGTTTTGTAATCACCCTTTTCTTGTTATATTATTTTTTGATTTAATCATATTGAATTACCTTTCAACTGATTTGGTCAAAGACTATAGAATGTAGTACCATCCTGATCAACAAGGCCAAAGATATGTAACTTCCTTAACATGGAATTGATAAATCCTTTCTTGACCATTAAACCAATGAAATACCACAAATGTCGCACGCAACATAAACTACATGTCCCCTATTTCATTATCATGGTTTTCACCCTACATCAAATTTTTCGGTCAAATAGTACACACTTTTTAATATATCATGTCAAGAGACCAATATATATGACTATAGATAAAAATAACCAATGGCACCTGAAACATTTGGTGTTCCTGTTGGAGGGTGAGTCCTCATGATATCGCTATTAGATAACACCATGTAAGTACTTGATGATAATAAGTCTCAATGATTATGAACCCTCAATACCTGATAGTTAGATATCATATTATCTCTATGTTGTCATTATATCCCGCGATCTTCTATTACCTTTTGATATGAAAATTAATCACTGTATATTATCATTAAATAGTAGACGTAGAAATCCCTAAACTATAATGTTAAGAAAAAATCATTTATTTGTAACTGTATACATGATAGGGTTATTAAAACTGCTGCATAGTTGGGTCTAGGGAACCCACTATTCGAACATAGAATCTCTCATTCATTATCTTCATCTTCTTCAATTTATAGGAGTAATATTTCTCACACAGTATTGGATCTCTCATTGGCATTGGCACACAAAAAATATAGTATAGAAGAATTTTTTGTTCTATATAGGATTTAAGGAATAATTGTTCTCTTATTTATTCCTTTGAATTAAGTATAAATATTATTGAAAGTAACTACATTGAATTAACTCTTATATTCACTTAGTTTTTTCTAAATTTTTATTCAATACCCCATGTGAATGTAATATTAATAATTCTTGGAACATTAATTCTCCTAAAATCATGGCCTTTATACCTCTTTCACCTTCAGTATTCAAGCATAATTTAAAAATAATCACATTTAATACCCTTTAATTCTTTTGAACACTTATAATTAAACTCTTCATGATAATTAGATTTTATCATTGATTTCTCTCTCAATATAAGGTCTAAAAAGTGTGTATGCACTAAGATAATCACGACTAAAAAAAGACAAAAAAATAATTTAATGTATCTATGGAATCACCTATTGTGGGCAAAATCTCATGAAAATTTATTCCTCATCAGGCACTATAGAATGGAAATAACCTTCTTCTTATTTCATAGTCCCCATGAAAATAACCACAATGTGTACCATTATCACTAATTCTCATAGGTTAATATCTCACATGAAATTACCACTACCATGACACGGTCTTCATTATCAACCTTTTTAGAATACAAGATGTGGCCTTCTTCTCCTTGGTATGGACGCAACTCAAACTCCATTACCACCCTAAATATAATTTATTATATCTTCATCCTTCACCATTTAATCCTACACAACATAAATCGCAGAAAATAACAATTAACATAAATTTATTTAAAACATTATTAATATTATAGCATCATATGAATCCAATATATAAGAATTTTATAACATTTCTAACCCTAGGAACTCATGTATGATGTATAACGTCTTATATATCAGAATAATATTAAAATATATTATGCAGTTCATAAGATCTTACACTTCGTTATTTTTTATTCTTTTTTACCCAAGAATAGTTCATGTAGTCCTCAAACTATCTTACATCTCATGCATAAGATATTTTAAGTTTCCACTTCCTCAGAGTTCCTTGGAAGATATATTTCCTGTGAAGATAAATATCATAATTATCTAAATTAACCTCAGGGCTTTACCATATTTTCACTTTTTATGGAAAAAAATTATGTATCTAGAATATCATATTGCATATCATATTTTTTTCATTTTACAATTCTATAATTGAAAAATTTCACACATAACATATAAAATATATTATGTATCTCAGTATGAATATTCCCATTTCCATATCTTAGTTCATATAGAAATAATTCATAACATATGTAATATTTTAGATATATTGGTAAAAGCATAGAGAAATTTCCAAATATTCTGAGTAAAATGATCATCATTCTTCAAAATATGTGGACCTCCCCATTGACTATGATCGCCTCAAAATTATTGAATACATCATATTATTATATTAATTGTGAGCTTTTATCATGGATAAATTTATCATAATTCATGAATAAGTGTTAACAACATATTAAACCTAATTGTATAAACATTAATAAAAATAAATTATGCATACAATCGACCCATTTACTCAAAAACTTCAATGATATTTTTCATGTGAAAGGGTTTCTATTAAACCAATGAAATACTTTTAATTGCATCCTATTTAAATATGATTCATGGAAACAACTTAGACAATCGTATGAAGTATGAAAACCACATCATATCCAAAATTTAATGTGTTTTCAAAACAACTTCAACATAATACATCATAACATATTTCATGGGTAATTATTCCGTCTTCTTCATAAACAATCTTGGGAACTCTACTCATCTTATAAGATTTTTTTCTCACTTTATATTGACATCATGAATATTGTATTAATTTTTTACAATAAATACAACACAAACAGGAAAATTGGTTCAAAAATCATCCCCTTTTCATTTGTAGTCAGTATAAACTATAAAAAAGTTATATTTACATGATTTCTCTATTTTCATCTAAATTTTCACCAAAATATCCCTTATTTAAAATAAAAACAAAAAATTTGATAGAGGATGGTTTAAATTAACTTAAAGGAATTCATCATCAATTATTTCACTCCAAGCCTACTTGATCCATGATCATTGTAGAAAGTAATATGTTCTAACCTAAATCCAAAACCGATCAGAAAACCATAGAACCTGACACAAACATCAAAATTCATAATGGTTTTTTTAAATATTTTTATGCTAAAAATTCTATAACGATTGATAAATATATTATTTTGAAAATTACAGGTGGAAATCCATAACTTATATTTATACCAAGGTAAAAAATATTACAAATATAGAAAGTAGGTTTCAACTTCTACAATATTACCTGAATTAATTTTTATTTTTACATCATTAATTATTTCAATTTTTCCTCCCCAAAATAAAAAATTATTCATTCAAAAAATTGTTAAGAGAATATAAAAATTTACATTTTCAGTGACATTGTTCAAGAACCTTCCAAAAAACAATATTTCAATGATTTTTATGAAATTATTATTCCAAGAACTTATGAAACTCCCCCAATAGAGGAATAACCATACATTTATTCATCTTATTTTGTTTACATATTTAGTTTTAATTTATGATATAAAATATTGGATCACCTTCAAGATGGTTTATTTTATCCTACTATCCAATATTGATTGTTTTCACATCTTCATCAAGGTTTATTTTTTTATAAAATTGGCATCAGAAAAACAACTTCATAATTATAATATTGTTACTTCATATATATAATTTTTTTATCATATGGTTTTTTTCCTCAGTTATTAACCTAATAAATTACTTAAACTTTAATTACCTATAATGATATCATAGAAACAAAACATAACAAATAATGGGATAAGGTGGAACATATTTAATAATAATTTGGATTTTAATAGTTGAGATTTTCATCTCAACCATATTTCTTATTCCTTTACTACTATATGTTTCAAAGTTTTATTCATGATTTCTCAATCAATTTTTATGATAGAAATATTCTTGGGAAGCATGAAAATTTTACTTCTTTCAAAAACCTCTTTATGTTGAATATTCTTATTTGTATTTTCCATATAGTTAAATTTATCCTGTGATTCAAAATTAAAATTATTTAGCATTTATTCTATGGTTTCAGCATAATTAAACAATTCATTAAAATATATACATCATTTTTAAGCTTTCACACATTTCCTCATCAGTTATTGGGACATCACTTCTTGACATCCTCTACTAAAATTCAATTTCTTCATCATATGGAATCATTTTTTTCTCTAAAAAATTCCTTTTATAGTTATTCTTTTAAATTTAATTTCATTTATATTTTATCTAGTTATATTATTATAGACAAATTATGAAAATTTTCATCATTTTTTAACATCCACTTAGTAACATAAAAATTTCCTCCACCAGACCAGTCATCTTATTTCTCTCTAGGATTTTTTCATCCCTTCTCTTTAGCTTTCCTCTGATACATGTTTTTTTTGAAAAGACTATGATGTCTCCTCTTCTTCCAAAAAATAAGTATTACTTTCACCTTTTTTTGGAAATATTATATAGTTTTTTGGTTTTTTACTTAAAATTTTTTCTTTACTCATTTCCAAAGGTGTAACACCCCGAGCTTCCACGATACGCTTCTCATTCAATAATGCAATAGCTTGCATTGTACGCAACTTCGAGTTCTAAAACACCGCGACTAATCAAAGTAGCCCTTATGAATAGTAATAACCACTTTTTAAAATTATAGAAATTTTATATTTCAAAATGGACTTCATTTTTGGATTCGGAATATCGAAATTAGCCTATGTTGAATTTTTGGTATTTTTCTGAGAACTTCTAATTTTTATGAATAGTGAAAATTACTTTAAAACAACTTTTTTAATCAAAATAATTTATTGTGATAAATTATACTATTTAGTGGTTTTAAGGTATAATTATAATATATTTTTACCATTTTATCCAATGGTGGTCATTAGAATTAATTTAACATTGAAATTGGACATAAACAATTGCCAATCTTTTGATATAAATTGTTTCTTAAAAACATGCTATTTGTCGTAACAGTGGGAATTAATTATAAAATTAATTAATGAAACTTATATGTTTGGAATTTTGTAAAATAGACATCATTTTTGAATTCGGAATATCAATTATATCTTAGGGTGAAATTTTGGCCTTGTTCTGAAAAACTTCAATTTTTGATGAATAGTGAAACCACTAAGTGGTAGTTAAATAACTAATTTTTCGTTTAAATGAAATATTACCACTTCTGTGATTTGATTTTCAAAAATCCGACATACATGGTTGTCATTAAGAAGTAAAATGAGGTTCAATGAGATTAAAATAATTTTTTGGTGAATAGTAACTTTTATGTTCTTAATCGCGATTAGAGGTAATTAGTGTAGTTTAAGGTACAAATAATGTTTTAATAATATGAGATGAGAATGACACTTGTCCTACTTCTATTAAATGAGTCATGGCCGACCAATAAAACCCTTGGATCAACTTGGGGACCCCATGGAGCCACTTTAGTTGGAAAATGACATTAATATATATTTATTTAATGTTAAAATTAAATTGACACAAACATGAGTTATTTTACTAAAACAATTTTTAAGTGGGGTTACACAAGTCCAAATTTTGACTACAAATATTCATTAGAAAGATAAAAATATTTCCTACATCATAGTATTTGTTTTATAATTTTTAGACATTAACTAAATTAAATTATTTATGACATCATTATGATGCAGTGATGACCTCATTATTTAACGATTTAAATAAAATGAGAAGATAATGCAAAATCCAAGGCTTACACTTGTCCAAAGCCTATTGGATGAGGAGATTTGAAACCTTATCACCATAGCCTCGAATTATATATGTGTGGGACCTTTAGAATCCGAAAAGCATTGTGAAATAATATAACATTTCAATCTTTCCAAAAGTGCCCCTCCTCTCCACTTATAAAAGGCCCCCACCTCTCCCACCTCATTTACACTTTCAAGCCATTTGGCTCGGCCAACCTCTGCCCAAATACTCTCCCAACTTCCCCCTCTTACTCCTATAAGCCTTACTTTGGGCAGAAATCTTCCCAAGGAAGCCTTTGGCTCAAATCAAAAAGAGTTACCCGATTTTGAGGTAATGTCTTCTCTAATGTTGTTTTGTTTTATTTTTCTTCTCCAACCCCCTAAACTCTTTTTATTCATTTCTTTTGTAACAAAACCAGTATCCTCAATATACTAGGATGTTGTTATAAGATGTATTAGAGCTACACTTACACACACCTACATCTAATGGTTAAAGAACATACGGTTTCTGTGGATGGTGAATTTCTGCCTCACGGAACGATGATTGTTCAACACTCATATAACACCTTAAAAGGTGGCCATTAAGATGTCACTATTTTTATATATGATATATAATATGTTTATGTATTACTTATGCTTCTGTATTTCTCATTTATGGCATACTTTATGATTTCCATTATGGGTAAAACGCGATAATTTCATTTTAGGAAGTGCGGACTACCGCCCCCTCAAAGTGATTTGAATCGTTAATGCCATATGTGGGATGTATAAAGGATAGAGTAAATGGTATTATACACTATATTATACTGGAATTATATTATACATTTATATCATTATGATTTAGTTCCATTAAATATGAAATTGAAATGAAAGTAGCGTTCATGCGTACGTACGGCTTACCGTCTCCATGAACGGTGCATTTCATTTCTTACCTCTAAATGTTACGTAATATTATAAATGAATGTATATACTAGATATATAAGATATATATGACATCTAACTCATGAATATAATTCGGGATATAATGGATATTCTACCACATGAACAACTTGTAATTACAAGAAGTTTATTGTTGACTCAAGTTACCAAAGATCGACAAAACGATCGTTATTAACTTGAATAATTACATAATATTCATAACATTGTAATAAGTGATATAAAAAGGATAATGAAATTGAAAATGGTTCTTAATAAGGTAGATATTAACTCTAGTTTTTTATTCAGGAGGTTAAAGAACGGTTGAGTCAAGTCGGACACAAGGTAAGGGAATTTCTTAACCCAATATCCTTTCTTTGGGTTAATCTCCTACTTTCAAATTATGTCATGATATTATTATGTCCTATTTTGTATTTTTACTTTCTTTATGTGTACCTATAGTGAATACACATAATAGATCTATTTTATTTTAAAAATTATCTATTTAAGGATTTCGACTCAATCCCCTTTCATTGAGGCATATTTGGTTTTATACACAACATTCTATTATACGGTGTATAAACCCCTTTGGCTTTTACGTTTATTCAAAAGGAATATTTTTTATACGAAGCGATTTGCTAAACGACAAAAGGGAATGTTTTTCTTTCTGTACTTATGCGGCGACAACGACTTCTCTGCCGCCGTGACCATTATTTGAGTTTCGGCTTCCTCTACAAGCCATCATTTTTTTAATGAAAAATAAATAGAAAGTTTTAACTTTCTTTTATTTTGGTATTGAAAATGGTTTTGAAAGCATTTTTATTATATCAATGTGTTGTATTGATATCTTGTGATTGAAATGTGGAAATGTTATGTTTCCTTTATGCATGTTTTATGTGATACGATTATGTTATGGTTTATGATATTTTTAAACCTATTCATATGAGGAATGCATTGGACTTAATAAGTGATGGGTGGAGCCCGCTATAGCTCCTCGATGCATCGGCAGGTCTCATGAGACAAAATAGTGTCTTGGCACGAGGCCTTGACAAAATCTTATTTGTGGTCTTGGCATGAGGCCTTGACTACGTGGTTATGATAGTCTGGCATTATGCATTCCATCATTATGAAAGTGGTTATTGATATTGCATGTGATTATTCAACCAGTAGAATATCCATGTGAAGAAGTAAATGGCATTATATCATTTTACTTTTTCCATATTATGTTGAAGTTCAAGTTTAAAAGGCTTTTGTTTTAGTTATACATTGCCTTAAATGTTAATGTTTATTTATGAAAGTTTCTGCTATATTGTTAACCTTACTGAGCATCTGAGCTCACCCCTTTCAATGTTTTAATATTTTTCCAGGATGTGAAGAAGTATTTTATGAATGACCTAAAGGGGTAGTCAGAAAGGGATATGATTGTGGACTATGAAGACCATGTTATTGTAGTTTGTTTACTTTTTGATGTAATGAAAGACTTATGAATGTATCTAGTGTTTTCAAGGCTACTAAACTAATCGGTCTTTCAAGACTTGATCTTTTGTGATCATGCCAATGTTACGAACTAATGCACCGACTCTGGGTAGCTGGGGTCGGGGCGTTACAGTTGGTATCAGAGGCAGTTTAGTACTAACCTTGGAAGCTAGATTTAGATAAACTCTGATTAGAGCACATAGCCCAAAGATAGACTTTGAGGATTAGTATAGAATAACTTCCTAGAATTTTGTTATTGTAGATATTTTTTGAGTTTTCCGAGCAATACATCCTTGTCTGGATACGAGCAGGTAGAGGTGGCTCTGGCACAGATATACCTAGGGGTAAAACCTGAAAACACCGCTTTGAGCTAGACTCGAACGGGAACTGGTGCATGACAACGGGCCTTGCTATACTCTTGGTTACGACACTCCCGGGGGATATGCTTAGGATAATTCTCATTTTCTTTTCAAACCACTATGAAGGGTTATGAGTATATACTTCCTCAAAGGAAACATTTCTTTTTATGATTATGGATTATATCCATAAATAGTTCAATTTATGTAAAGTATTTTACAAATATGGAATTATGTATTTTATTTCATGAACTAATCTAGTTTATGCAATTGTTTAGAAATGGCACCTAGTGGAAGAAATGGAAACCGTATCAATTCACGCACTCCATGTAGGGATTGCCCTCCTGCTCAAGATAATTATAGTGGGGCTGGTGATGCAACTGGTGCCGATCAGCTAATCACCATACTGGGACAACTTACTCAGGTTATGAATAATAACCTTACTCGTATGGAGCACCCTGATCCGTAACGTGGAGGATCAATGCTAGACCGTTTCATTAGGCAACAACCACCAGCCTTCAATGGGGGTACAAATCCGTTAGTAGTTGAGCAATGGATAAACCCCTTAGAGAAAATATTCCATGACTTGGGGAGTAGCGAAAGGGAGAAGGTTGTCATGGCAGTTTACCGCCTCACTGGAGATGCCGATCAGTGGTGGTCGCTGATTCAAAACACAAAAGAAGATGATGACATATCGAATATGGAATGGAGGGAGTTCAAAGATCTGTTTTTAGAAAAATATTTTCCTCGTGACCATCGAGCAGATATGGAAAGTCAATTTCTGAGTTTGAGGCAGAAGGAGGATGAGAATGTCGCAAAGTATGAGGCTAACTTTACAAGGTTAGCGAGGCATGCTGCCGATTATATACGTAACCCAAGGAGTAAGATTGATCGTTTCTTTGATGGGTTAAAACCATTTCTCCGTCGAGCTTTAGTATCACAATCCTTCTCATCATACGAAGATATTATCTCGTGTGCTATCAAGACAGAAAAGGAATTCTCTAAGTCCTGTGACAACAAAGTAAAGCAAGAGAAGAAGAGAACGGTGGAACAAGAGACAGATAAAGGGAAAAAGGGAAAGAAGGATTTTCCATTATGTGATAATTGTGGGAAGAATCACCCTGGTACTTCCCTAAAAGGAATGTGAGTTTGTTATAAATGCGGAGAAAAGGGTTACCAGGCTCGTGATTGCAAGGGAAAGAAAGAGGCTGTCAAAGTTGAATGCTACAATTGTAGGGAGACAGGGCATTATGCAAATGAATGTCCTAAGCGTCAGGGAAACTTACCTCAGAAAAGGCCAAGGGATCAAGGCCAATCTTATGTTGTGACTACAGTTGAAGCGGAATAATTAATGTATTGGTGCTTTTGGACTCAAGGATTATATTCTGGTTATAAGAATAATGTGATATATATATATGGATTGTACTGCAGTACTTGTTGATTTCAGTAAGGTTTTAATATTATTAAGGTAATCATATTTTTAGTATGTGACAATAAGAGAAACTTTTCTTTGTTTGGGGAATCTGATGTTACAATTGATTTTGGAATTTAGAGACCTTTTAGAGAAAGTCTGGACGGAGGTATTTTGGATAACTATTAAGGATGGAATGGATTAAGTTGAACCATGGATAATATTGTTTAAGGTTAAAGAATTTCTGAAGATTATTTTTGGAATATTATAATACTATAGTTTTAGGAAAAGGACAACCTGCAGGGTGGGGAATAACCCGTCGCGTCGGACAAAGCTGCCGGAATCGAACCCACAACCATAGTGTGACAAGCCTTTATTTCCTACCACTAGCCTACAGGAAGTCCCTGGTTATTACACAATAGTTTTACTAATCTAAATGGTATGTGTTAACATTTTTAACCTAATACAATTAGGATAAATAGAATATTTTTGAGTTCCGTTACCATTTGGAGTAAAAGTTGGGTTTGTGGTAACATTTATTAACAAATGAAAGTATACATAACAAGTATGTATATTCCCTTACGTTCTTAGTAAATCACCTAAATAAATTCCTCAACATTATAAAAGGTAACTTAAAACAAAAATGTTGTCGGTTAACTTTTCCAACTGGGGATTCAATGACCGTTTAACCAATCACAAGTTTGTGATTTTCTTGTGGTTAAACTTTCTCCTAATCCTGTTTTCTATAACTCTCCATCAGACCTTGATGGTTTGTTTCTCCTCCATATCCATATTTTCATATAATCCAAAATTGTGCTATATCGGGTGACCTTTGTACTTATCCTGCTTTCTTTTAATGTTATATATTTATTAACCTTATTTCTGATGTGGGTTTTCCTCAAAGGTATTTTCTCTTTTAAACCTTTTATTTTCAAAGAGAAATTTCAAATTGCGAGGACACAATTTATTGAAGGTGGGGAGAATGTAACACCCCGAGCTTCCACGATACGCTTCTCATTCAATAATGCAATAGCTTGCATTGTACGCAACTTCGAGTTCTAAAACACCGCGACTAATCAAAGTAGCCGTTATGAATAGTAATAACCACTTTTTAAAATTATAGAAATTTTATATTTCAAAATGGACTTCATTTTTGGATTCGGAATATCGAAATTAGCTTATGTTGAATTTTTGGTATTTTTCTGAGAACTTCTAATTTTTATGAATAGTGAAAAATACTTTAAAACAACTTTTTTAATAAAAATAATTTATTGTGATAAATTATACTATTTAGTGGTTTTAAGGTATAATTATAATATATTATTACCATTTTATCCAATGGTGGTCATTAGAATTAATTTAACATTGAAATTGGACATAAACAATTGCCAATCTTTTGATATAAATTGTTTCTTAAAAACACGCTATTTGTTGTAACAGCGGGAATTAATTATAAAATTAATTAATGCAACTTATATGTTTGGAATTTTGTAAAATAGACATCATTTTTGAATTTGGAATATCAATTATAGCTTAGGGTGAAATTTTGGCCTTGTTCTGAAAAACTTCAATTTTTGATGAATAGTGAAACCAATAAGTGGTAGTTAAATAACTGATTTTTTGTTTAAATGAAATATTACCACTTCTGTGATTTGATTTTCAAAAATCCGACATACATGGTTGTCATTAATAAGTAAAATGTGGTTCAATGAGATTAAAATAATTTTTTGGTGAATAGTAACTTTTAAGTTCTTAATCGCGATTAGAGGTAATTAGTGTAGTTTAAGGTACAAATAATGTTTTAATAATATGAGATGAGCATGAAACTTGTTCTACTCCTATTGGATGAGTCATGGCCGACCAAGACAACCCATGGGTCAACTTGGGGACCCCATGGAGCCACTTTAGTTGGAAAATGACATTAATATATATTTATTTAATGTTAAAATTAAATTGACACAAACATGAGTTATTTTACTAAAACAGTTTTTAAGTGGGGTTACACAAGTCCAAATATTGACTATAAATATTAATTAGAAATATAAACAGATTTCCTACATCATAGTATTTTTTTATAATTTTTAGACATTAAATAAATTAAATTATTTATGACATCATTATGATGCAGCGATGACCTCATTATTTAACGATTTAAATAAAATGAGAAGATAATGCAAAATCCAAGGCTTACACTTGTCCAAAGCCTATTGGATGTGGAGATTTCGAAACCTTATCACCATAGACTCGAATTATATAAGTGTGGGACCTTTATAATCCGAAAAGCATTGTGAAATAATATAACATTTCAATCTTTCCAAAAGTGCCCCTCCTCTCCACTTATAAAAGGCCCCCACCTCTCCCACCTCATTTACACTTTCAAGCCATTTGGCTCGGCCAACCTCTGCCCAAATACTCTCCCAACTTCCCCCTCTTACTCCTAGAAGCCTTACTTTGGGCAGAACTCTTCCCAAGGAAGCCTTTGGCTCAAATCAAAAAGAGTTACCCGATTTTGAGGTAATGTCTTCTCTAATGTTGTTTTGTTTTATTTTTCTTCTCCAAACCCCTAAACTCTTTTTATTCATTTATTTTGTAACAAAACCAGTATCCTAAATATACTAGGATGTTTTTATAAGAAGTATTAGAGCTACACTTACACACACCTACATCTAATGGTTAAAGAACATACGGTTTCTGTGGATGGAGAATTTCTGCCTCACGAAACGATGATTGTTCAACACTCATATAACACCTTCAAAGGTGGCCATTAAGATGTAACTATTTTTATATATGATATATAATATGTTTAGGTTTTACTTATGCTTCTGTGTTTCTCATTTATGACATAATTTATGATTTCCATTATGGGTAAAACGTGATAATTTCATTTTAGGAAGTGCGGACTACCGCCCCCTCAAAGTGATTTGAATCGTTAATGCCATATGTGGGATGTATAAAGGATGGAGTAAATTGTATTATACACTATATTATACTGGAATTATATTATACATTTATATCATTATGATTTAGTTCCATTAAATGTGAAATTTAAATGAAAGTAGAGTTCATGCGTACGTACGGCTTACCGTCTCCATGAACGGTGCATTTCATTTCTTACCTCTAAATGTTACGTAATATTATAAATGAATGTATATACAGGATATATAAGATATATATGACATCTAAATCATGAATATAATTCTGGATATAATAGATATTCTACCACATGAACAACTTGTAATTATAAGAAGTTTATTGTTGACTCAAGTTACCAAAGATCGACAAAACGATCATTATTAACTTGAATAATTACATAATATTCATAACATTGTAATAAGTGATATAAAAAGGATAATGAAATTCAAAATGGTTCTTAATAAGGTAGATATTAACTCTAGTTTTTTATTCAGGAGGTTAAAGAATGGTTGAGTCAAGTCGGACACAAGGTAAGGGAATTTCTTAACCCAATATCCTTTCTTTGGGTTAATCTCCTACTTTCAAATTATGTCATGATATTATTATGTCCTATTTTGTATTTTTACTTTCTTTATGTGTACCTATAGTGAATACACATAATAGATCTATTTTATTTTAAAAATGATCTATTTAAGGATTTCGTCTCAATCCCCTTTCATTGAGGCATATTTGGTTTTATACACAACATTCTATTATACGGTGTATAAACCCCTTTGACTTTTACGTTTATTCAAAAGGAATCTTTTTTATACGAAGCGATTTGCTAAATGACAAAAGGGAATGTTTTTCTTTCCATAATTATGCGGCGACAACGACTTCTCCGCCGCCGTGACCATTATTTGAGTTTCGGCTTCCTCTACAAGCCATCATTTTTTTAATGAAAAATAAATACAATGTTTTAACTTTCTTTTATTTTGGTATTGAAAATGGTTTTGAAAGCATTTTTATTATATCAATGTGTTGTATTGATATCTTGTGATTGAAATGTGGAAATGTTATGTTTCCTTTATGCATGTTTTATGTGATACGATTATGTTATGGTTTATGATATGTTTAAACCTATTCATATGAGGAATGCATTGGACTTAATAAGTGACGGGTGGAGCCCGCTATAGCTCCTCGTTGCATCGGCAAGTATCATGAGACAAACTAGTGTCTTGGCACGAGGCCTTGACAAAATCTTATTTGTGGTCTTGGCATGAGGCCTTGACTACGTGGTTATGATAGTCTGGCATTATGAATTCCATCATTATGAAAGTGGTTATTGATATTGCATGTGATTATTCGACCAGTAGAATATCCATGTGAAGAAGTAAATGGCATTATCTCATTTTACTTTTTCCATATTATGTTGATGTTCAAGTTTAAAAAGATTTTGTTTTAGTTATACATTGCCTTAAATGTTAATGTTTATTTATAAAAGCTTCCACTATATTGTTAACCTTACTGAGCATCTTAGCTCACCCCTTTCAATGTTTTAATATTTTTCCAGGATGTGAAGAAGTATTTTATGAATGACCTAAAGGGGTAGCCAGAAAGGGATATGATTGTGGACTATGAAGACCATGTTATTGTAGTTTGTTTACTTTTTGATGTAATGAAAGACTTATGAATGTATCTAGTGTTTCCAAGGCTACTAAACTAATCGCTCTTTCGAGACTTGATCTTTTGTGATCATGCCAATGTTACGAACTAATGCACCGACTCTGGGTAGCTGGGGTCGGGGCGTTACAAAAGGTAGACTCACCTTTCAGCTTTTCAGTTTATTTGGAATATATGATTTTTCTCATTAGAATCATCCCACGTGTTACTTATAAATTTATTTCAGTATTCTTATTCTTTATGAACACACTCAATATAAATACCTTAGTTAATTTTAAAACATGTATATCAATAATATGTGAACAAATTTTAACTTTACTTCTATGGACTTTACTTCATTTATCCTTGATTCCTCTTGATATATGATTAACTTAAACCCTAATGGTTCAAGTTTTTTCCCAAAAATAATTCTTCTTATACCGAAATATTTTATAACACAAGTAGTAGAAAACAAAATGTTATTCTTATTTAAATTTTATTCATAAATGATGTTATTCCATGTTGTTTTAATGATTTTTCAATCACCTCTTTGGAAACATTAAGGGAAACAATTATACTATATTTTCTTATATGGATAATAAATATAGTGATGGTTTCATCATGTTTTTTTCCTAATCCATTTATTTATATTTCTATATAACATTTGTACTATTTATAGATATAAATTTAATATAGAAATAATTTTATAGAATAGTTTTTACCTTTTATTTTGTTACAAATGATAATTTTTTAGGGAATTGCATGGTTACGTTTGCTCCAAAATATATATATCTTCTGATATAAATATCATATTTTAAGTGTATTAAAGGTTGGTTTTTTCCTCTCAATATTTTGGAAGTCTCAGAAATAATATTTTTCTAGATTCTTAAATATAACTTTTGATTCAAAAAATTTTCATATTTTGGATGTTTTTATCATCCTCTGTAGAGTTTATTTTTTCTTCGCACTACCATATATTCTTATCAACATGGATTTCATGAATTTGGTTGGTTCCATTTAGGAACATTTCAAGATCGGTAATATTAATTTATTATTCCCCAATTAACCATTATTGATATTAATTATATCTTTTTTATTTTTCTTCGATACATGGAACTTATCTTCTAGGATTTTTACCTCTATATCATTTTATAGGATTGTTTCAAACCAATCATTCCTAACTATGAATAATTTATTTCAAGACACTAAATTCTTGAACTCTTAGTATTAAATTAATTTGTTATATCAATGTTATCTATTCTTTTAGTTCTAAATCTTTATCTACATTTATAGATTCATCTTCAAGGCTCGAGATTTACTTACATAAAATTCAATATTTTCCAAAAAAATAGAATTGAATTTATTTTATAGAAAATTATTTTGGTTGAGATTTAAAAAGTGACTGATTCATCTCATGATACATCATATATTTGATCTCTCCCACTTATTCTTAGTTATTTTATTAGATAATTACAGAAAAAAAATATTTGTTACCACATTTTTCATAACAAAATGCTTTAAAAATTATGAGGTTGAAATATTTGTTAACATTATAGTAGGATATGTAAATATTAGATCATTATTGATAAATATTAGATCATGGGGAAACTGATTCATCTTACTCTATGAATATAATAAATTCCTAATTTTTATTTTAAATTCCTTACTCCTTATATTATTTATAGTCTTGTAAGATATATAATTATAATCAATAATTGAAATTTCTTCTATAATTGCGTACTTCATAATTAACTAAGAAGATGAAATAAAAAATAAAAATTACGTATTAAAAAATTGAGAATATTTAGATTCCAATAAAATGTGGTTTCATGCCATAAAATAAATGTCTAGGATCACTCAAGATGTGTTCTATGTTTTGAGGTGGTGAATTATTGTGGGTTTATTATTATTATATAAAATACTTTCCTCTCACAATACTCATCACTTATTTAGTTAACATATCTCACGCATTTACATACCTTAGGTTATCATGAATTTTGAATAAGATGTAGAGAACATTATGTAACACATCAATTTGTTAAAAAGGTTCAAATCCAAGAAGGATGACTATATCCTTAGTGTGTTGTGGTTATTATCCAAATTACACATGACTGTTATTTTATTATCAAAAATATCTTATCCATGAGTATTCTCATAGATCTATAATTTGGTCACTAACTAGGTATAATAAATGAACGAAAATCTATTTATTTCAATATCTATCACTAAACAATCCTCCTTTTAAAATTATAGGTTTTTCCCACTCCTTGATAAAGTGTGATTAGAAAATCATCAGGAGCTTCTTTGGACAGAAAATATGTAATCTCTTTCCTCATCCTACAAAAATCTTAAGGGATTTCTAGAACATAGAAATCATTGTTTAATATAAAACAATATGATATATAGAGAACATAGGCCTCAGTATTTATGATATAGGAATATCATATAATATATTCCTAATCATCACCTTCTTCATCCTGATTTATACGTAGCAACAACAAGGACAAATTATCAATTTTATATTTTTTTCTTAAATTCATAGGAATAATATCTCTCACATGGTGTTGTATTTATCCATCGATTTAAAACATATAATATACATGAATAAAGTATTTTTTGGGTATATTTGTTCATCCTTTGACTTCATAGAATATTCATTCTAATAAATGAATCAAATTAACTCCCTTATAACCTTATTCTTTTCAACCATTATGTCACCAAAAACATGTGAATAATATCTCCCTAATATCCATCACTTTAATTATCCTAAAATATCAACCTTAAAATCTCTAGAAGATTTGGTCTTCATGTATCATTTAAAAATAATCATGTTTAATCTCATTCAATTCTCATAATGACTCAAAATCAAACTCCTCACAATAGTACAATTTTATCATTAACTTATTTCTAATTACAATCTCCAAAAATGTCATATGTATTAAAAATCTAATAATTGCATGAAAACATATATAATATTCTAATAAAGTCATTGAATCAAATATTGTGCTATAAATATCTTGAAAAATTCTTGCTCATCATATAATAAGGTGTGTAAATCACATTCTTCCCATTTCACAGTCAATAAGGCATCAACCATGGCATGGATGAGTCTAAATGTTTCTCAATTTGTATTATCTCTATTTAAATTCCTAATTTCGTAATATGTTCTTCATTATCTATAAATTTCACAAATTCCATTATTTGGACTTCTTCTCTTTGGTGTGTTCTTACCTCATACTTCAGTTCAATCCACATCTGGTATTTTTTCTATTATCATCCTCTATCACTTAATCCATATTTGATTGAATCATGAATAATCTCAATTTCCATCATGATAATTATGAAATTTGAAATGTGACAATATCCTATTAATCCAATATCCATAAATCTCACAATAATTATAAATGCTAGAACACATGTAATAAGTATATATTCTTTAATATCTGTGTGATATTCAGATATCTTATGAAATACAACATATATATCACTTTTCCATTTTTATTTCTTTTATTAATAGAGAATAACTTATTTATTTATCCAAACTTATTGAGTATCATGAATAATATGTTTTCATTCCCCACATTATCATAGTGCCTAGGAAAACATATTATGTATGAATGTAAATATCTAACATATCTCAAATAACCTGATTACTTTTCTATATTTATACACTATATATAAAAAATATTATATATCACTCAAAAAATATTTCATATCCTTTTATTTTTAAATTTAAAATTATCTTGAATAAATGTATAATAAATTATATATCTTATATATTATTTATTTTAATATGATTCTTTCCTTTTCAATATTTATGTTTTTCTAGAAATATTAAATATCATATAAAATATATGATTTATCTTTTCAAAAATTCTAGGAATTTTTCAAATTTATTGATTCTAATAAAATAATTAAATATTCTTCTAAAATACCCCTCATGACTAGGTGCAGAAACCTATAGGGGTGGGGTGAATCAGTTGATGCCAAAATTTTAGAAAATTACAATTAACAATTGGAATATTTTACACCCTTTATTATTTGAATAAATGGACCTTTATTATGATGAAATTTTATGTTTTATTATCATTAACAAATCATATAATACACATGAAATGTTTGAGATAAATTAAAATGGCAGACAATGTGTTTTATAGGGTTCTACCTCGGTGTTTGAAACTGACTCCTTATTGTGACCAGATTTCATCGATTCATAGTCAATTTACTGTAATATAATAAGAAAATAAAAGAGGGGTTTTCTAGGGTAAATTATGTACTCTAGTAAAATATTTCACAAGTGAGTGTTTATCATATTACATAATTTATTGTTTGTCATATTAAACAAGTGAACTGTTATTTATATTGTATCTCACGGCCTTCAATCTCCCAACTGGCCATGAATATTACTTAAACCTTTTGATGTAGATCAATACTTATCATTAGATTTAATTTCTTCCATATGATGTAATCTACTTCCACCCAAATAATCTTTTTAAATTCCTTAGTATTTATAAGAATAATGGTATGAATATCGGTCTTTTCTTAAGGAATTTATCCTAAATCTTATTTAAAAACTATTTTTCAACTTCTCTCAAGGAAATATTCTAGCATCACAATAAATAATTGATATTATATTGAATCACCAAAATTTGATACATTATATCAAATTTATTATACTTTCATTAATACTACTTTTGAAATACTAGGTATCACAGGATCTCATTTCAATACTATATTTTCCTTATTCTTCCCCAGTATCATTGATAAACTTGATATGTTCAAGAGAACCACATAAAATAATTATTCTTATTAAATAATAGAATATTATACTTAAAAACACTATATCAATTCAACATACTCTTATTACACACATCACATGGTTTTAAATATAAATATATAATTATATATATATATACCCCTCAATAGTTCGGCACATTCTTTTTATTCTCGACACAAATTTCTTGTATAGGAACGAATAATTTTGTTTTTGATCATTTCACAGTTAATAGAAACTAAATTTTTTCAATATTCTATTTCTAATTAAGACAAATCATATATACCCAAGATCATTTATATTATTTTATTTAAGGTCATCATACAGTTGTGTCCCCACATTCTCCTTTCATTTAACTTCAGTGGATTTCTCTAACCATTTATAAAAATACCCTTTTAATTTTATATTTTATATCAGTAAAAAATATCTCCTCTTTTATTCTAGTGAGATCATGATATTTTTCTACAAATATTTAATATATAACCCCCAATAAAAAATCATTTGAACAAAAATTAAAGAAATAATTATGACATGGTAAATACCATTTGAATCCTGAAAACATAAAAAAACCAATATAGACATCCCATTGAGTTTGTACACTCAAACTAAAATATCTTCATTAAATTCTTCTCATTACACAAGAATACCAAATCCATATGTGCTATTTTATTCTATATAGTGTTGTGAAATAATGTAAATATTCTTTATTTCAATATTTATTATGTTTGGAAGTTCTAATTTTATAATTCATTCTTTTCTCAAAAAAATTCTTCATCATTGACTATCTCAAATATTCCCATTTGAAAATCACATAATTATTATAATAATGGTATCCTCATGTTATATAAATAAATATTCTTAAAAAAATCTTGAATCATAATTCAACCTATTATAATGATTTATTTAACATGAACAGACATCGTTAGGATCTTCCCATTTGATTTTTATTTATAATATAAACTTTTAGAAAACATTAATTTTTAGTTTGTGGAATGTTCAAACTTTCACTAAGGGAGGGATCACTCACAGATCCAAATGACACCTATAATCTTTCCCTTTATCAAATAATTATTTATAAAAAACATTCTTTGACAAATATGATGATCCTGATTACTTATACATGAAGTTTCATGACTTGTATATAAGTCTTAATGAGCCATACACCATGTTGAGTGACTCATACAAAGATGTGAGAACATGGAAATGAAATATACGCAACTCCTAAAGAATCATATATAGATTCTTAATTATGTAATATCATTAACTATAGCTAGAAATTCCTCATATATAGACATCAATAACACATATATATTCCTTCAATTAATCATACACAATTTTCCTTCAATCAAATATGACTCATACATAGTGTTTATAACTTATCCAATTGTCCATCAATATCTCCAAAATTGATAACATAATACTATTAATTAAGAGATACATTAAATAATTTCAAGACATTTATAAACTCTTTCAACCACCTTATAAAAGATTAAAATAATTCAATGTATTATTAGATTAATTCTATATATCATTAGCTTCTTCCCAAGTTACATCGTAGTATATAAATAATCAAGTTAGTGTACTTCCAAGTATCTCACTACCTTATCATTACAAACATAACACCATCCTTTACTAACCATCATTCATATATCCTTGGAATAATTTTATACAGTATATATATCTCTTCATAGTATAGTAATTTCATTTCATCAATCTCCCCATTGGTCAGATTCTCCATTTAACTATAATCTATTATATATACTACTGAAAACATTATTAATTCTCTTTCAAATAAAAACGATTTTATTTTTGGAATACTCATCAATATTCACTTATATTATTAATATTTCCAATAATCTGGATAATACTACCTTTTAATATCCAAAGGTATACAACTTCTATTTTTTTGCATGACATCACGGTATGCATCTTCATCTTGTTTGGTGGGTGTATTTTTCCTCTATCACCAAATTTCAACACACATTTTATTTCCAATAAGAAATATATTGATAAAAAATATATCCACAATCGCAATATTCTTTCATTATCCACATTTTTTTTATTATCATTACAAAAAAAATTTCAAAAGATAATGTCTTTTATCTCCCCCTTATTGGTAACGGAAAACGTAAATATAGGGGTTTCTCTCCCTTATTAGTATTTCATGAATATAAGATAATGATTTGTAAAGAAAAATTATTACCCCCTTACTCATCTAAAATTTAGAATACATCCTGTCCCATTTTTTCTCCCCATTTTGGAGAGAGTCATCCACTTTTTCATGTGAGAAGGTTGACACCATATTTTTCTTAGAATGTTTTCATTAATTATTCAACTCTATGTAAATGTGGACTCACCTAATGTGGAAACATTATTGAATAATTTTTACTATAAATATATCCATAAAATAATCACAATGTGATGTTAAATATTACCTCACTTAATCTATGATTTATCAAGATATTTTTTTATGAAATTGTATAAACCTTCTCTCAACATTCAAAATAAAGATTAAAAACTTTAACTACAAGTGATTTCTACCCTTTTTTGTTTAAAAAATACTACCCCTTGATAATCAGAATAATCATAATAAAAATAGGCATTTGTTAATTTATTATCAAACCATAAACTATAAATTAATCAAATTTATATACATTTTTATATTAATGAAACATTATATAATTATAGATAATTTTAATTGTATTATTATAGTGACCTAATCCAAGATATTTCAAATATGATCTCTACTATCAATTGCAACGACATGATTACAAGGAATTCAATCCATAATGAATGAGAGTTTATTAGTCTTAGTAAAAAAATTAGATACATGAGAAAAAATAAAATAATTAAAACATTTTTTCTTCTTTTTAATAAATAACATCAAGGGTAACTTTATTCCACCTAGTGAATCCTTGTGTAACATTCATAGTACTCTTCAGGGATTCTTGGGGAAAGGAACATAATAAGGGTGAGATCGAATGATCAGTAAGGAAAAAATATAGCAGAAAAAATAAAGATTCAATGAGAATAGTCAATATAGAAAGGTAAGTTACTGAACACACCTGCCATGTAATCAATAAATTGAATATTAGTGCATAAAAAAATCAAGGTAATAACTATAAATGCATTCCATGAAAATAAGTAGATAAACAAAAATAACTATGGTAGGGTAAAAAACAAAAATATGTTCTATCTAAATTACTTTAAATTAAATGCTTCTATATATATTTCAATCCAAAATCTCATTGATGAATAATAACTAAAACTAATATATGTTTAATGCTTAATTATAGGATACCATGTTTCTTATGTAAATGGTTCCTTTACTGTCAAGACAATTCACAAAAAGGATTAAAAAATATTAGGTAAATCCCATCTAAGGAGGATATCCAAATGATACATCCCATTAGACTACTAATGCATCGAGGGGATATCTATAACTATGCCCCACCCATGTTATACCATCCCATAACATTCCTCATATATCAAATAATATATTTAACAATGTTCCTTATCAAATATTTTTATGGTGTAGAAGGTGTGGATTTATCAATATTTCCCCAAATAACCAAATAACTATCAATGTAGACATCATATGTAAAATGATATATGGTTTAGGTAATATAAATTTCAATGATAAATTATATGTATAATTAAGGAAAATTCAATGATTATATGAGACTGGATATTTCAAGGGGATTTAAAAATTAAATCATAGATGTGAATATGAATACTATCCTTGAGCAAATAAATAAAAAACCATCCAATAACTATGGTATCAATACAACATACCCTAAATAGAGTGTCATAAATGGTTGTTTTCATTGATGAATTGAAATATTATAAAATGATATTTTAAAATAGTTAGGAAAAAATATTCTTTTTCTTTGTAAAACCTTTTTGAAATTACATTTATTTGAATATAATAATTAAAAATAATTCATTAAAAAGTATCCTTTTAAATATTCAAAGGAATCATCAAATAAATGACGATGAGTAAATCATTATAAATTGTACAATGTAAAAAGAACATTCCTTTTGCACAGTTAAAGGTTAAAAAAGTTCCTTATTCGGAAATCAAAAAGAAGATTCCTTTAAAAACATTAGTAAATGAAAAAAGGGTCAAAATTTATTTACCAAATAATTTTTTAAAAATTTTAATAGAACATGGTTTTGGGAAGAAAATGGGTTATCCGGCTAAAGAGGGATACAATGTCGGGTTTTCGGAAATAAATTTTGTGTACCAAATAGTGGTAAAATATTAATAATACTTTAAAATGGTCATTAATAAACATAATAGATAAAAATTAAAGGTTTTATTGAAAAATGGTCATATAATTTCCTCAAATTTAAATACCACTGAAAAATCATTAATGTTATTATGGAGTAGGATATTCGTCCAACATTCCAAAGTGTCCCATTACACTTTGAAACATTTTAAATCATAATCGTCATGAAGGAATAAAATGAAATTTTAATGTTATAATAAACTTATAGTAAGTAAATTCAATATGTATCATATAAAATATCAGTATATACACCATAGAAAAGAAACTAGGTGAATAACAACAAATAAGGATTAATGGAATGTAAATTGAGAGGAAATCTATTACCTTGAGTTTCCTTTCAGGTGAACGTCCTTTAAACTCATTTATAATAAGCATATGGTAATTTTCTACTTAATTTATAACATTTTTTATGTTTTTCATTACTTTAATTTCACTTATTACTATTTTTTATACAACTACATAAATAATTATGTTTACATCAGGAGTTTTGACCAAATTCAGTTTATGTGTCAAAAATGACTTTGGTATGTCAATTATGGTCAAAGAGGTCACTATATAACATCTCAAGAAAAATAATCATGAAATAATTATAATATATATATATAAAAATTATAATTTTAAAAGAAATCAATTAAAATTGTTATGAAAAATGAATCAATGTTACGATCCTTGAGACAGTTGGTCATACGTACGCATGAGTAACATTCTCAATTTCCATGATCATTATGGAAAGAATGTAAGTAGCATTTTATATTTCCATAATTATAATTATATAAAAAAATAAAATATAATTTAGTCATACATACTTATATATATAATTATGGTGATGTAAAGGGAATCACATCATATCGAGGAGGTGGTACTCCATACATCTACAAAAGATGTTATCACTTTTTTAAGTGTGTGGATGGGTAATAATGAAATGATATATATATATATATATATATATATATATATACCGAATGATAACTATGTCATTAATTTCATTTTTAATGTCTCATGTGTTTATTTATAATCATCGTTTATATATTCCATGTATCATGTGGATGAATCACATCGCTTTGAGGGGGTGGTAGTCCACACTTCTTCAAACGATGTTATTGTATTAATGAAAAATGGAAAATAATAAAGGTATGTTTTATAAAAACTATTAAAGAATTATAAATACATAATAAATATCATATATATCATATATAAACATATTTTACATAATATGTTCCACCATGATATTTGGTAAATGAAAAATAACAAATCACTATTTTGTGAGTCAGTAGTTCGTTGTACACAGAATCAATATGATCATTACCCATTAGATGGAGTTGTGTATAAGTCTAGGTATAACCCATTACTTAAAAAACCTAGTATATTTAGGGTAATGTTGTTGTTATATAATAATGTACTAAATAGGTTATAGTTGGTGGATAATGGAAATGAAAATAGAAAACTTGAGAGAAGACGTTACTTCTTAATCGGGTAACTTATTTTAGATAACACCAAAAGGAATATTTTGATGGATTTATGACCAAGTTGAGTCTTCTAGGATCAAGGAAGTGTATTTTTGAAATCTATTTGGGCCAATATTGGTGGAAACTAAGTGGTTTTAGTAGTGTGATTAAGGGGAGGAGGTGCTGGCCTTTTATAGTGGATAAAAAGAACTCACTTGGTATTTTTGATAATAAGTTAGGTGTACCCACGTTTTTACCTAAATAAAGTATTAAAATACCAAAACAACTATATAAAAGAAGGTTAATAGCCATAATTATGTTCAAAATATGTGTTTTGGACATGTTTATAGGTCATTTGGGCCCCTAAGTTAACGTTTTAGTCCTTTGTTGGGCTTACTTTTACCTTAATAATTATTATTATTTTTAATTACTTTCACTAATATTATTTTTCAAAAAACAATTTGGTGTTATTATAAATTACAAACTATTATAATTACAAATATGATATCCATTTTTTCACATTCCAATAATAGAAGTGGAAAAAATAAATAAATTTAAAAGTTTCCTCGCATGTGGGATGACAATGCAGGGGTTTTAAGTAAACATATCATAAAGATTGCTATGTTTTTATAGTCAATTTCAAAGTAAAATTGACTGTAATTATATAAATCTTATCAATTGATAAAAACATTATATAATTATTATTAAAACTAATTAAATATATAATTTAACCTTATATATAAATTAGAAGAAAAAGTGGTTTTGAACTAACATTCAGTATTTTTAACTATTTATTAAAAAATAAAATATTTCAGAAAAATATCAACAAGTTTAACTAACCTATTGATTTTATTTCTCATTAAAATATAATGTTTATTTTGACATATTAAATTTATTAATGTGTTTAAATTGATATTTAAAATCGGGTTTTTATTATAAGTCGAAAAATTTTCCATTATAAAAATATAGATTTTTATGTGTAAAATTGAGTTTGTTCATCTCTTATGTATATAAAAACTAATCGAAGAATATATAAAATATTTGATTGAATATATATATATATATATTAAATTAATATCACTCACAAATTTTTATTAATTTAATATATTAGTGTAAAACAACTTTTTTATCATAAACATAGTTTTCTATAAAAATATTCATATTATATTAAATTGATTATTATATTCATTTCTAAATAATTTTTAACCAATTTATTAATAATAAGTTTTTATAAACCATACATCTCATAATTTAGTTACTACTATTCATATTAACTAATTTTATAGCTACTTTATATATCATATATTTTAATAATATATTTCTGTTTGATAAAAAATGGTCTTGCAAGTAATGCAAGCCATTGAGGAAAGTTGCTCTTACATGTAATGCACCCCAAATTTTTTTAATGCATTGAAATATATAGAATCTACTTTAAATAGTTTATATATTATAATGTATCTAGATATTAAATTACCTTATGCGCTTGGTGTCGCGTGTCATACATGCTGTCACACTCGCCGTCTTTAAATAAATTATTTTCTTAATTTTTGGGGTATCGGGTAGTCCAGATTGGAGACCGACTTAAAAATATCAGAGTTATTATTTAAAAAACGAATGTTTTGGCTTTGACTGTGTCCAACGTACCGTGTTCGAAGCCGTATGGCATTGCATGGGTCGTCACGTGACCTCGCCCGGTTCACCACACGCCCTGCCCGGTGTTTAAGGAGGATAAATAAAATGCAATGATTAATAAAATGTATATAAAATAAAAACATGTGTGTTAAAATTTAATGAATTATTTTAATGATGATAATAATAATATTATTTTAGAATATTATTATTATCAATGTAAATAATTTTAATATTATTATTAATGTTATTGAACTTATTATTATTAGTGTCAAGAGTATCAATATTATTATCATGGTTATTACTATGATTATTATTATAATTAATGAATTGTTTTATATTTAATATTTTCTTTAATAAAGAATTTAAAAATATTGTTTTAAATATTAATGAATTATTATCATTATTATTAATATTATTATTATTCTAATTATTATAAATCTTATTAGTATTATTAATTAAGTTATTAACATTATTATTATTATTACTTTATTCTTTTTTATTTAAGGATTTTTTTTGGGTTTGGCCTCCACCTCCCCCAACTCTTTGAAATCCTTCCCCCCTTTTCTTTTTTTCCTTTTCCTCTCTTTCTCTCATTCCCTCCCATCCCCCTTTCTTCTCCCGTCGCACCACTCCCCCTGTAACCCTACCATCACCCCCATGGCCAACACCTCCTCAGGCGCCGCTCCCCTCTAGCACCACGCACTCCTCCGATGTCGTTGATATGTTGTCTTGACTCCCCTCGTACAGCCTCGCGGCACCCCCACAAACCCTCTCGCATGACCAGTTCAGTCGAGGCCCTGACAGACTCCCTCCTTTTATGGCGAACCGAACCGGTTGTGCCTCCTTCCTCCAGTAGTCGTGAGCTTGCCTTCTCCCTCGAGTGACTCTGCCCCGCCGCGGTCCCATCTCCATCCGGTAATCACTTCTACCTCTTTCATAGTTCATGGTTTCATGCGGTTAGGGTTTTCAGTTGATAGATGTCCAATTTTTATAATTTTCTTCTGGCCCATTGTTTTAGGGTTTATCTGTGCTTTCATGTGGTGAAATTGACGTGCGGTGTTGGTTTCACACTGAGATATTGATGATTTCTACCCCAAGGATGGTGGTTTCATACCTTTACATCCTTTAGATAATTTAATTTGGTTGTTTATTTCATTTAGTATGTTCTATAATTTAATTTCATGGTGCGATCTATGTTTAGAATTTTTTTGCATGGTCGTTTGATGAGATTGTATTTCAAAAATAGTATAGTCTTTTTGTTTATATGTTTGTTGTTGTGTAAATGATTTGTTGTGCTTTATTATATTTGTGAAATGCGTTTTAAATTTTTATTGACATGTGTGCGTGATGAAAATTGAACTTTCTTTATAAATGATCGTGTATTTCATTTTTACCTTGTTGTGGTAAATTATAAAAGTGTTCAATCAATTGTTTAAATTTTAAAAATGAGGTTTTAGAATATTTTAGCATTCAATTGATTTTAAAATGTTCTTTCCATGTAAAAAATCTATGTTTTTTTGGTGAAATGTTTTCATGTTGGGTTATAGGAGTTTTTTGGGGTAAAAACATAGTTTTTATAGGTAATTGAGTTTTATATGATTTATTGTTGATTTTTAAGCTGTAGAGAATCATTTTGGGTGTGTTGTCTTGGTTTTTTTATGGTGAAAAAATAGGTCAAATATTGTTTTGGAAATGGTTTTAAATTATGGGTAATCTTATAAAGGGGCTTGGCCATTTCCTTGGTTTTTTTCAGGGTGTTTGAAATGAAAGGAAATGGTGTCTTGGAAATAATGGTGGTATTATAAAAGTGGCTGGTCTTTGATAAGAAAGATGAATTTTCTATTTTAATGGTCTTTTTCATTCGAAACGGATTGTTTGACATGTTGGCTTTGTCGTTATCTTTTGGTTTAAAAGAATTTGGGTTGTTGTTGATGTTTTTTTTCACATTGTTATAATGGTGTATTTATTTATGGAAGAGGTGTGAACCATGTTTGGAAAGAGAAAACAAATGATATGAGGCACCATTGATTTTAATAGAGAGAAATTGAGTATGTTTTTAGTGTAAAGCCTTGAGGGGTTATTTTGAAAACTATTTTGGAATTTTTTTTGTGAACTGTTAAACTGCACAAAGATGTGAGGTATGTTTGTGAATTGATTTGGTGTGTGTGTGTTTTTGAAATGGGTTTGGGTATGAAAGGAGTGACTTTTTTGTGTGTAATTTCTTGTCTGGGTTTATGATATGTAAAAAAGGTATAGTGTGTAAATGTGGAACTTCATTGAGCAAATGGAAAAACCCCAGGTATCTAGGTGGGCGGACTAGAACTAGTGCGCTAGTGCTCTGTAGTGGTATTGTCCCTTTTTCACTTAGCTAGATTGCAGATTGAATCACTAACTAAACTTATAAATTACTAAGGGTCGTGGTCTTATAAGCCACGTTTTCTAAGGGTCGTGATCTTTTAAGCCATGTTTTCTGAGGGACGTGGTTTATAAGCCATGTTTCACCGAGACACGAGGTTCTAGGGTCCCACTCAAGCTAGATAAACCTTAGTGGATTTACCTGTAGTGCTCTACTATTCATGGTGTGGTGTCTTCCATCAGCATATGGAGGACCACTTGAGTATGTGCATGTTCATTATAATTTTTTTATTCCGTTTTAAAGTAGTATTGTGAAATGGATTTTCTTTCAGTACTCTTTTCTTTTAACCTTTAGTTTTTAAATGTTTTCCTTAAAAGCGCTTTAGAAAGTATGGTTTTAAATGTGTATGTCAAGTAATCTTTTTGATATTGTAGCATGGAATATATTCTTTTGGTGGTATCTGATTAGGCCTTTGGATCACACCATAGATACACTATTGGGTATATATAGATTCTATTCTTGTGTATCCCAAGTTGAGGAATTTTGCTCAGCGATGGTAGTTCAAGTTGTTAGTGGCCTTCTCATACAGGTCATTGGTGGTAGCTTGTGGAAGTTTCACCTCTCTTGTTGCATGGTGGTTTTAAACAGAGTTTTGTTACTACTCTATCATTGTACTTTTTGGTTTTGTCTAATTTTGTAAATCATTAAATTTTATTGCTGTTAAGGACCTGTTTGATCGAATTTATTAGGTCTGAATTTTTTGGTTTTTTTGTTCATTTAAAAAAATTTATTTCAGTTAAATCATTCCCATGTGTTAGTTTTGATACCTGGGAACTTAGGCTAGCCCATGGAGATCGGGAACACCCTTTGGGCCATGTCGCATATCGGGTCGGGCGCCAGGTCGGATAGCGATCCGGCTTGGTTCATGACACATACAATCGAATATAAGGTTCTTAAATAAGATTTTTAGGGTGTCACATTCTCTCCACCTTATTGAAATTTCATTATTCCAATTTAAACATGATTATGGTGATAGATTGTTTGATACTTTTTATGTTTTAAATCCCATATCATGAGAAATGTTCATAATTTATCCACTATAAAAGAGAGAATATAAATTACAAATGTCACATGGAATACCATTTATCTAGGTCTCAAAGTTGAAGAACATCAGTGGAAAGTATAGATACATGCTTGGAGGTAAATCATAAATATTTATAGGGAGTGAATGAGGTTGTCAATAATAAATAAGTGAATGATCAATAGAAATTTTAGGGCCACAAATCCATATATATGAGATGATTTAAGAGATAACTGATTCAACAAAAAATAATGTATCAGGACAAGATTTTATTTATAAGTCATTTTCATAATGTTTTGAAACTATTTTACTAACATTTAATATATTTAAATATTCATACAAGATAGGTTTGAATTTCATATAAACAATCCTATCATTTGGTTATTCGTCAATCTAATACTAATTCATCCCTTTACTCCAAAAAATTAATTACCAGTAATGAATTTTATTATTCTTGAACCACTAAAAGAAACATCTTAATGATCCTAAGGCATACAAAAGAATGAAAAGTATAATTATTTGTCTGCAAATATCATCCAAAAACAATATGGTTAACATATAAATCTCTGGTCATCAAAAGTGATATTACAGGTTCATCTTCAACATTTATACATCAAATTGTTTAACAAAAAATAATTAAAAATTAACCAAGAAGTGGAATAGGTTAGTGGTTGGTGTGAAACCATTATCTTCTTTTGGTCATGGGTTCAATACCCATGGGATTTCTAGACTTCATAGGTTTTCACCTAGCTTACATGTTTTCCTTTCCTAAAACCAAATTAATATAATTGAAAAAGTAAGTATAATTGACATGCTTGAAATAATGGTAGTCACTAAATAGGATTTTAACAATGGTTTTCAATACAACCTCAATACATAAATACTTCATCTATTTATTTCTACATTGGTCCTTCTGTGGTCTATGTTCAATGAATAATATCATTCATAGGATTTCAAAATCATGACTCTTTAGTTTAAATCTAAAAAAATGTAGGTTTAACCAAGGAAATTCATTTTAATTATCTATTCAAACTCATAATACTGGTTTGAAATGAAAATTTGGATTATCCTAATAGAATTCCCTAGGAGTGTCAAACTATATATTCATTAAGACCCATTGTCATGTACCAGGTTACCCCGAGTTAGGTCCGGAACATCTTTTCATATTTTTAAATCTTAGGTACTTATGTTCTAGAACCACATCTACTTGATCTATCTAGACATGGATGATTTTTCTAATAATACCCACATATTCTCTAACATACCAAAATTATAGGATGTTCTTCTACACATATCCTCAAATTGTAACTTATGTTTATGTTCTCTAACCTATGTTTTCCTAAATCTAGTTCCAAAGGTTTTTACTATACATCGTCTAATTCCAACTGTAGTGACCCGACACAAGATAGGCCAGAGCAGGTATTTGTTATCAATTACATTGGTATGATTACATGAAATAAAATCCTGATGGAATGAGAGTTTAGTAGTCTTGGTAAATTAGATATATACCTGTGAAAAGAATACAATAATTAAAATATTTTTTTTCTTATTATTAAACAAATAAAATCATGTGTATCTTTATTCCATCAAGTGAATCCCTGCATAACATTTATAGTACTCTTCTTGGATTCTTGGGGAATGAAACAGAATAAAGGAGATATCAAATTCCATTTAAGGAAAAAATATAGTGGAATAAATAACGAATCAATGATAATAGTTAATATAGAAAGGTAAATACCAGAAAACACATACCATGTAGTCAATAAATCGAATAGAAGTATAAGGACCTGACCTTAAAAAATTATATAATCTTTAATCAAGTGAATAATTCACATGGAGGATCTTTTTAGGTTTAGAGTTTCAGAGAATTTGGACATAACTATTACATCTCAAAAGATTACAAAGTAGACACTTGTACTCAGTTTCCATTTTTTTATAAAATAAAAACTCTTAAAAAGAAAGATTTATAGTCCCATGATTTAGATAGCATGTCTTCCCTTGATCCCATACTTGACCCTATTCATCTTTATGTCATGTGGAAAACATTTCAAAAAACTTGGGATGAGCATAAAAATATCAGAAAGGAATACACAAATAAAGAAATTGTTAGTTTCTTAAGAACAACAAGTAAACCATGAATACCTAATCATAAGTAATACTTTTCACCTATATAAAGTAGTAAATAATCTTCACTGAATAAAATATCATTTCCTACCCTTTTGTAACCAAAAGATCACCATAAAACTCATATAAAGAACACATAAAATATAAAGGTAACTTGGAAAAAAAACATACTTAAATGGAATAACCATACGGTCGACTTCCACTCATGTCACTAAATGGAATAACCATACGGGCGACTTCCATACCCAATGCATTGGAGGCTATAATGTAACCACCCATCCTGGTTTATCATAGCGCCACCCATAATTTGGATTATCATGTAACCACCTATCAAATGTCCATGTACCATTATAAAATCATAACACATACAACAAATATAAAGAAAAGAAAACATTTCCACATATCATTCACAATATATCACTTAAATATATTTACACAACTAATCCATTGTCAAAACCATTTTCAATACCAAAACACATAATAGAGTATATGGTATTTAATTTTCCTTTTAAAAACATTTCAACTTGTTAAGGAAGCTAAAGATCAATTAATACTCACGGTGGCGGAAAGGTCGTTGCCACCAAATACATTAAAAGAAACATTCCTTTTTTTCATTTAGTAAAACGCTTCATAGAAAAATATTCCATTTGAATGAAATGAAAATTCAAAGGTGTTTATACAGCGTATAAAATAAATTCTTCTATTAAAACAAAGTATGCCTCAATGGAAGGAGATTGAGACGATGTCCCTTACAAAGATAGTATCATTAGATTAAGGATAACTTAATGACATAACTATGTGTGACAAATATAAATACACGCAATATAAGTGGATATTAAGTGTAATAAAATCATTGGTCATTCACATATATTCATTTCACGACATAATCAATAAGTAGAGGTTTAACATAAAGAATTGAAATTGGGTTAAGAAGTTCCCTTACAGAAATTTGATAGCCTAACAACGTCACATTAAAATTAAAAAAATGAGTTGATTTGAGATAAAAAGGGTATCTCATCACTTGGAAATAAAATTTACAGCAATAAGGATATATAAGAACATATCCCAACATAATAAGATATAAATTAAAATACATAACAAAAAGAAGTCTTTTTAAAAAAGAGGAGGGTGAAAGGTTCCCTTAAAAATTTGAGTAACTTTTGAAACGTACACCCCATGAAAGAAGGATCCTACAATGAAGATGTAAATACCCATAAATTAAGTTATATTACACAGATAATACATTCATGGTCAGTACATACACCTCCCAAAAGGAAATAGTGGCAAATGTAGCATGAATCTCACAGGAATAAAAGTGAGATGAAAGACCCCTTACCTCATTATAATCAATTGAGTCGTATGAACAAAAGATAATAAACCCCAAATGAATTATATAATTCCATGAATATAAATAGAATCATGATAATATAAATCAAATGGAAGTACACAATAAACTATATGCAATAAATAAGTGGCGAACAATGGAAATCTCACAGAATTAAAAGGGAGATAAGAAATCCCTTACCACGTGTCCGAATTGACTCGCCCGTATGTTCCTTGTTCATCATGAATGATAAATGTAAGTTAATTTATTATTTATTATGAACCTTTTTCTAGTTTATTATTTATTTTATATCACTTATTACCATGTTATAAACATTATTTAATCATTTAAGTTAATAACGGTCATTTTCTTGATATTTGGTACTTGAGTCAAAAGTGAACATCTTATATATACAAGATGTTCATGTAGTAAAATATCCATTATCTCAAGAATGATATTCATGATGTTGATATCATATATGTCATAAAATCCAGTATATTTATGTATTTATTCCAGTACATAACATTTGTAGGTAAGAAATGAAATGCACCGTTCATGGAGATGTTAAGCCATACATACGCATGAATGCTACTTTCATTTAAATTTCACATTTAATTGAATGAAAACATTATGATATAAAGTTATATTATAATTCAAATATAATATAATATATAATATTATTAACTACATCCATTATACTCCCCACATATGGCATTAACGATTCAAATCACTTTGAGGGGGTGGTAGTCCACACTTCCTAAAATCAAATTATCACGTTTATCCATTATGGAAACCATAAAGGTATACCATAAATGAAAAATAAAAAATCATAAGGAAAAAATAAATATAATATATATCATATAGAAATATAGTTACATCTTAATGGCCACCATGAGAAGTGGTAGGAGATAATTGAACAATCATCATTTTGTGACGTAGTAGTTCGTCATCCATAGAAACAATGTGTTCTTCACCCATTAGATAGAGGTGTGTGTAAGTGAAGCTCAAATCCATACCATAAAAACATCCTAGTATATTGAATATACTGTTTATGTTACAAAAGAAAAGAATTGAAATAGTTTAGGGGGTTGGAGAAGCAAAATAAAACAAAAGAACATAAGAGAATACATTACCTTTAAATCGGGTAACTCCCCTTGGTTTGAACCAAAAGGGTTTTTTGAAGAGATTTCTGCCTAAGGTAAGGCTTCTATGATGAAGAGAGGGATCTTGAGAGCGTATTTTAATAGAGTTTGGACGATCCAAAATGTATAAGAAGTGTGATAAGTGGGTAGGAAGTGGGGACTTTTTATTAGGGAGAGGAGGGGCTCTTTTGGAATGCTTGAAAATATTATTTTATTATATAATGTTTTTCGGTTTCTAAAGGTCCCAAAATAATTAAAGTCAAAGATAAGGTGTCCCATGTTCGAAATAAAATCATCCAATAATAATTGGACAAGTGTTTGATATTATTTTAAACATTATCTTTTTATTTATTTAAATCATTCATTAATGACGTAAACACAACATCATCATTGTGTCATAAGTAATTTTATTTATTTGATGTCTAAAAATTATAAAAAAAATTAACATGATATAGGAAATATTTTTATATTTATAATGAATATTTTAACTCAAAAGTATAACTTATGTAACCCCATGTAAATATTTTTTAAGTAAAACAATATATGTTAGTGACATTTTTATTTTTACTTTAAATAAAAAGTTATTAATGTCATTATCATACCCAAGTGGCTCCATGGGGCCCCCAAATTGACCCATGGATTTATTTCTCGGCCATTACTTATTCAATATGTTTACTACATGTTTCAAGGTATTTTTATATTTTTATAATATTATTTTTACCTTTAATTAACCTAATTACCTTTAATCACGGTTAATAAAACTCAAATGTTTCTATTCACCAAAAATTATTTTCATCCCATTAAAGCAAATTTTATTTAGTAATGACAACCATGTATGTTGTAATTTTTTATTTCAATTCACAGAAGTGGAAATTTTTCATTTGAACGAAAAATTTAGTTTTTAACAACTGCTTAGTGGTTTTACTATTCATCAAAAATTGATGTTTTTCAGAAAAATACCAAAAATTAACCCTAAGATAGATTTTATATTCCAAATTAAAAAATGTTGTCCATTTTACCTAATTCAAAACAAAGAAGTTGCATTAATTTATTTTATCATTAGTTCCCGTTGTCAAAATAAATAACGTGTTTTTTAGAAACAATATCTATCAAAAGATTGACATTTTATTATGTAAAATTTCAAAGTGAATTTAATTCCAATGACCACCATTGGATTAAATGGTAAAAATATAGTTTAATTACATTTTAAACCCAATTAAAAAGATAATCTAAACATATAAATAAATTATATTAAAAGGAGGTTTTGAATTAAAATACAACATTTTCATTATTCATTAAAAAATGAACTTTATCGGAAAAATAACAAAAATTTTCACAAAGTAAATTTTGATGTCCCGATTATAAAGAGGGATATTATTTTGTCAAATATGACATATAAAATTGAAAAAAAAAAGTAGATTTAAAAAGGGTTCTCCTTCAAAAGGTGGTTAATCGACCTTTTATAGAATATTAGAATATTTATGCTTAAAATTGGATTCGTTTTAATTTTAAGCCTCTATCATTTATTGGATAAATGTAAAAATATTTGATAAACATATATAATAATTTTGTAGTTAGTTCTGTTCATTCCCACCATTAAAACGGTTAGGCTTTTACTACCATTTAAAATAATATTATTATATTAATAGTGTGCAATGTATGATTTCAAAGAAACTCGTCGTTGTTTATTGGGTGCGCCATTGAACATAGAATCCCCTTTAAAGTAATATTAATATTTTATTCACAAAAATTAATATATATGAACATTTCATATTCATTATTTACCTGGGATGTTACATCCTCCCCCCCCCCTTTAGGAATTGTGTCCTTGCGATTTTAAAATTGGGCTCAGAAACATTATTGAAAACCCACAACGGAAAAGAAGTAAATAAAATTATCACTTTCAAAGAATGAAAAAGAAGTAAAACTGTCACCTGAAATCACCCATACTAGGATTCCAAGAAATCATGGATATGGATTAGAAAACAAAACATCATGTTCTTATGGAGAGTAATAGAAAACATGTTTAGGAGAAAGTTAACCACCAGAAAATCACAAACTTGTGATGGGTTAAACAGTATTTGATTCCCAGTAGGAAAAGTTAACAGAAAACATTCTTATTTTAAGTTACTTTTCATTAAGGAATTTATTTATGAGCATAATTAAAAAATAAGGAAAGATACTCACATTTCATGTAGACTTTCATCTTTTACTAGATTTCTAACACAAACTCATATTTTCTCCAAATGATGAGTATTCAAGATGACTTGTTCTCATTAAGAGTGCTAAAATCTACTTTGAGAGAATCACATAATCCATAAAAGATTAACTATATATTTCCCATGTCTTTAGACCTTAACCAAAACCAATAAATGTTTAGTATAAGAACAGATAATCCCTAAAAAGGATAATCTTTCACAAAAAGAAAAACAACTCTTAATCTCTAAAATTTGTCAAACAAAACCCAAAGTTCATCAAATACCATTCAATAAAAAGATATCCATAAAATTATTCAATGTAATCCAAACAAATATTTAAACCCAATTATCTGAAGTATTTAATCACATAGTCTTCCAATATAAATCTTAACAGTTATCTCCAAATAACATTAGTTACTCTTAAAGTATCATACTGAAAAGTAATTAACCTAATCACATATCCTCCATGATAGGTTAATAATTTCCATGGTTAACCCAAAATAAACTAATTCTTGATTCATAAAATCATCTAACTAAAAATAATAAGTCATACTTACAAGGGACATCACATAGCCCAGTGGTAGGTGATAAATACCAATCACACTTTGGTTGTGGGTTCGATTCCCGCAGATTCGTCCGAAGCGACGGGTTGTCACGTGGTCTACATGTTATCCCTTTTTAAAAACTATATAATTTTATAACATTCCTAAAAAAGAGATAAATTCATAAAAAAAATAACCATAACATATTTTAACTATAAAGGTAATCTAATAACTTTCATTTTGCATCCCAAAATGTGTTAACTTGTAATTGCCTCAAATTCAAGGATAATATAAACCCAAATTGTTCTTTATAACTATATCAGAAAAGATAATTATTCCTTGAATAAAATTTTCATATATCAAACATCAGGGTTACACATAATATAAAAATCCTTTTAATGTAATCCCATCATCAAAAGAGCCTTAATACTTTTATGATTTTCACCATCCCAAAATATACCATAACTCTTGAATCACTTATATGTTAACATCTTACTCATTCAACATTATTCATGATCCATTAACCATTCCATTCCAACTTATCCTGAAATAATTCTTTCCTACAAACAAAATCATGAATCATATCATAAGATTTCAATAATAGGAAAACATATGTTAAGAAATAATCCATACCATTCACTGGTCATTGTCAGTTTCTTCATCCACAATCGGAATGGCATTAGGTATGGGTAAACAAATATTTCTTCGATTCTAGTGATCACATTCACAAAACTTCTTTGTAGGACATGTGTTTTCATAAAGACCATGCACACCACATTTAAAACATTCAACTGATCCTTCAAAATGAACTTCTTTCCCTTTCATAGAGTCAACTGGATGCTTCCTTTTCTATGGTAGGTTCTTTCTTTATAACCTTCATTTCCACATCTAAATCATCTTTATATCCCTTTGAAACATTTTCCAGTTTTTTCTTTCCACATCTTTGACACATAGGTTTTTGAACAAACTTAACTTTATGATTATTACCTGAACTTCCATATGGATTTGTTTCTCGCATATATGTTTCCTTATAAAAATCACTAAGGCTCAGGTTGTCAATCATGAATCCAGATAGTTGGTTGAGAATAACTACAAGAGTTCTTATTGGAACTCCCATATCATTCAGTAGCTTATTCATAAAATCGTAACAGTTTTCTTCACATCCACTATTACTTTAGTTCCTTATAGATCCAGCCATTTACTAAAACCAAAAAGTTCAGTGTGAGTATATCAGTAAAATCATCTTGTAATACTAAGATATAATTATTCATGTTATCTTATATTAATTCACATTATCTAAAAAACTATGACTCTTTCTGAAATTCTAACCATTATGGTAATGTCACTTATACTTAAAGAATACCCTAATCTCTAAAGTTATCTAAACCGACCTTTGATACCAACTATAAGGACCCGGACATAAAACAATAAATAATCTTGAATTAAATGAATAATTCACATTGAGGATCTTTTCAGGTTTAGAGTTTTATAGAATTAGGACATAACTATTACATTTCAAAAGATTACAAAGTATACACTTCTACTCAGTTTCCATTTTTTTCATAAAATAAAAACTCGTAAAAAGAAAGGTTTCTAGTTCCATGTTTTAGATAGCATGTCATTCCATGATCACATCCTTGACCCTATTCATCATTAAGTCATGTGGAAAACATTTCAGAAACATGGAATGCGCATAAAAAGCTCAGTAAGGAATACATAAAGTAGGAAACTGTTAGTTTTTTAAAAATAACAATAAAACCCTGAATACTTAATCATAAGTAATACTTTTCACCTATATGAAGTTGTAAATACTATTCACTGAATAAAATATCATTTCTTAGCCTTTTGTAACCAAATTATCACCATAAAACCCATATAAAGAACACATAACATATAAAGGTAACTTGGAACATAAACATATTTAAATGGAATAAAAATACAGTCGAATTCCACACATTTTACTAAATAGAATAGCCATACGGCCGACTTCCATACCCAATGTATTGGAGGTTATAACATAACCACCCATCCTGGTTTATCATGGCACCACCTGTCATTTGGTTTATCAAGTAACCACCCATAAAATGTCCAATTACCATTATAAAATAAAAACACATATCAAATATATAAAAGATAGAAAACATTTACACATTTCAACCACAAATATATCTCTTAAATATATTGACATAACAAATGTATTCTCAAAACCATTTTCAATAACAGAATACATAATAGTGTATATGGTATTTATTTCTCTTTTTAAAAACAGTACGGCTTGTTAAGGAATCCAAAGATCAAGTATTACTCGCGGCAGCGGAATGGTCATTGTCACTACGTACGTTAAAAGAAACATTCATTTTTGTTGTTTAGTAAAACGATTTTTAGAAAAATATTCCCTTTTAATGAAATGAAAATTTGAATTTGTTTATATAGCGTATAAAATAATGTCTTGTATTCAAACAAAATATGCCTCAATTAATGGATATTGAGATGAATTCCCTTACAAAGATGGTATCCTTAGATTAAGGATAACTCAATGACATAATTATGTGTGAAAAATATAATTACACCGAATATAAGTGGATATTAAGTGTAATAAAATAATAGGTCATTCAAAAAAATTCATAGCATGACATAATCAAGAAGTAGAGGTTTAACCCAAATAATTGATATTGGGTTAAGAAGTTCCCTTACCGATATTCGACAGCCTAACAGCGTCACTTTAAAATTTAGAAAATGAGTTGATGAGAGATAAAAAGGGTATCTCATCACTTGGACATAAAATTTACAGCAATAAAGATATATAAGAACATATCCCGACATAAGAATATGTAAATTAAAAGACATAACAAAAAGAAGTCTTTTTAAAAAAGAGGAGGGTGAAAGGTTCCATTACTGATTTGGGTAACTTTCGAAACGTACAACCCACGAAAGAAGGATCATACAATGAAGATGTACATACCCATAAATTAAAGTATATTACACAAATAATACAATAATGGGAAGTACATACACCACACATGTAACGCCCCGACCCTAGTTACCCAGAGTCGGTGCATTATTACATAACATTGGCATGATCACAAGAAAGATCAAATCTCGAAAGAACGATTGGTTTAGTAGCCTTGGAAACACTAGATATATTCATAAGTCTTACATTACATCATAAAATGAAAAACTACTACAACAACATATTGTCTCCATAAACCACACTCATATCCCCACATAATATCCCTGCAGGTCATTCATAATTTACTTCTTCACTTCCTGGGAAAAATAAAACATAGAAAAGGGGAGAGCTCAAATGCCCAGTAAGGATAACAATTTAGCGGAAACATTCATAAATAAGAATAAACATTTAAGGCAATGTATAACTAAAACAAAAGCCTTTCAGACTTGAACTTTCAACATAGTATGGCATAAATAAAATAAAATAATGCCATTTACTTATTCACATGGGTATTCTACTAATCGAATAATCACATGCAAAATCAATAACCACTTTCATAATGATGGAATGGATAATGCCAGACTATCATAACCACATATCCAAGGCCTCGTACCAAGACTACAAATATGATTTTGTCAAGGCCTTGTGCCAAGACACTAGTTTGTCTCATGAGACCTACCGATGCATCGAGGAGCTATAGCGGGCTCCACCCGTCACATATTATGTCCAATGTATTCCCATATGAAAAGGTTTAAAAATAACATAAACATTCGTATTAAAACTAGCATACGAAATGTAAATAATTTCACCATAAACTATGAATGGTATAAAAATAGCACATCCACAGTCAAACATATCACAAAACCTTCAATACAATATAGAAGTTTTGTATCTTAATAAATCAACTTCAAATAATCTTAAAATCCATCAAAGGATGTTGACATAGATGAAATCAAAATTCTTTTTAAAGAAATATCTCCTTTTATTTTGAAATAATTTAAGATACATATAAAATAAAACATTTTCTTTGAAAATAATCTTATAAGCTTGTGAGGGAAGCTTTGAAGATTTTATAACAGCAGAAAATAGCTGCACCCGCCTTATAAGTTAAAACAAATTCTTACCTTAATTCTGTCGAAAAGGTTAAAAAGGACATTATTTTGAAAACGATGGAAAGATTCCTTTATAAACCTCTTATAAAAGTCAAAAAAAAGGCATAAATGACTTTAACCCATATTCTTGTAAATAATAAATATGTTTTGAAATACATTTCGATGAAACATGGATGTGGATGATAAAGAAATCCCAGAAGATTATTACGTATAAACAACCTCGGATAATGAAGAGATTGTGAAATAACCCTTACCTTGTACTTTTCCTTGGTTGGGGTAGGTTAACCTCCTGTATAATGGTGAAATAATTGTTACTAAATTATACAAGAATCATATACATTAATATGATATCATATATGATCTTTTAATATCGATTTATAATAATATCTTAGTATTATCGTTGTTTCGGGTGTTAACTTACTTGTTTTATTTTATATGTTTTGTTACGTAAGACATTTTTGTAAAGGATAGGTTGTATATTATTCATATCCAGAAGGATATCAAGTCCTTAAACATCATTTTTAAATCATCAAATGATAATTATACTTGAATGGATACGATGGAGAATGAATCTCATTGCGTTCGTGGAGACGGTAGTCCGTACGTATGCACGAGCGACAATATCATTCTTTTGATATTAAAATAATATATAAATGGATGGTATATCATATATACAGAATCATTAACATGTTATATTAATTATTTACATGAGTTACACATCATTATTATACCCAACCAAATAATAATATATTGAATAACAATTACACCACGACGTGGAGACGGTAAGCCGTACGTACGCACGTATGGTGACATGTTATTCAAAGGGTGGATAGAATACTGAATATGGTTGTACCATATTTATAATAACATCAAAGTATTTGTGAGATACTGGAGTTATTATTTTATAATGGTAAGAACAAAGAAAGAAGAAGTGGAAGAAGAAATGAACTTAGAGAAGGGTGGTGAAATCATTACCTCTTCTTCGGGTTCTTTCTTTTGATTTGATCAAAAGGGATCCTTAGGTTGGGTTTCTGATAAAACTAAGGCCTCTAGGTTGTAGTGAGGGATGTTGGAAGAGTATTTGGGCAGAGTTTGTCCGAACAAAAAGGCTTTGAAGGTGTGAAGAAATGAGAAGGAGGAGTGCCCTTTTATAAGAGGGGTGAGGGGCACCTTTGGAAAAGCTAGAAATATTAATTTATAATAAATTCATATTCGGTTTCTAATGGATCCAAAGTTTATTATTAAAAGGTTAAGGTGGGTATGGGTCGAAAAAAACTCAACCAATAGAATTTAGACAGGTTTGGGTACTTATATTAACCTTATCTTTAAGTATTAACTCTAAGTTAATTAGTTTCACTTTTACAATGTCTCTTTGTATTTTTATATAATATGGTTAATAAACTTACTACATACATCCAAGAGACCCCCAAGTGGTCCATTAATGATGAAACTATCATGATATAAGTCTCTTGGCCGAACCTTAGATATTTAGGAATTTAATATCAATTAATAATATAATAGTTTTTTTAAGAACTCTTTTATGTCAATTTTGACACTATTCAACAGTTGATTTTTTTGAAACTCATAACAGATTGATTACTTCGAAAAAAGTAAATTAAATCAATCCTAATATATCATATTATCCTATAAAATTAGTTTAATTCATTAAAAGTTTCATATTATATTTATTTGGGTATTTATAATATCAATTATTTTAATTTTTCACTATTATAGTAATTACTGCATCATCATTGTGTCATAAATAAAATAAATTATTTAATGTATAAAAATTATAAATAAAATATCATTATGTAGGAAATCTTTTTATATTTCTAATGAATATTTCTAATCTAAAATCCAACATATATAACCCTATGTAACAATTGTTTTGCAAAAAGATATATGCTTGTGTCATTTTTGTATTCATTTTAACTTAATTAAAATAAAGTGTCATTATCACTTACAAGTGGATCCATGGGGTCCCAAAATCGACCCAAAGATGTCCATGATCGACCATGTATCCACCAATAGGGTTAAGACACGTTTTAGGGTAATTTAGTATTATTATAATATTATTTTTTAACCCTTATTTACCGGATTTACCCTTAACCATGGTAAATAAAATATTTACCGCAGTAATTATTCAAAATGTCTAAAAATAAAAGTTACCTATTTACACAATTTGAACATCCTGATTCCAAATATGGAATCCATTTTCCTAAATTCAAAACATAGAAGTGGCAGAAATTAATTTAAAATTAATTCCCGCTGTCAAAACAAAAAGTGTGTTTTTAAGAGATAATAACTATCAAAAGATTGACACTTGTTTATGTTCGGTTTAATTGTAAAATTATGTCCAATGACCAACATTATATTAAATGGTAAAAATATATTCTAAATATACTTTAAAACTACTAAAATTCATAATTTATCACTATTAATTATTTTGATTAAAAAAGTTATTTTTAATTAAAATTTAGTAATTTTCACTATTCATCAAAATATGAAAGTTATCCGAAAAGTACCAAAATTTCACCTTAGGATAAATTAGATATTCCAAATACAAAAATGAATTCCATTTTGAAATATAATATATATATAATTTTAAAAAGTAGGTATTACTATTCATAACGGCTAGTTTGATTGGTTGTTAGAACTTAGTGTTGCGTACAACACACGCTATCGCATTATTCAAAGAGAAGCGTACCGTAGAAGCTTGGGGTGTTACATTCTCCCCTCCTTCAAATAATTTCGTCCTCGAAATTTCTAGAATACTATCGCATGAAAAGACTCGGGTGGTTCTTCATCATAAGTTCCTCGGGTTCCCACGTTGCCTCTTCCATCTTATGGTTTCTCCACAAAACTTTTACCAGACGTGTCGTCCGGTTTCTCAGTACTTGTTCTCTCGTATCAAGAATCCTGACAGGCTATTCACAATAGGAAAGATCGGGTTCCAGTTCTAATTCCTCATAGGTGAGTACATGCGTTGGATCGGGCATGTATTTCCTCAACAGAGATATGTGGAACACATCGTGAACTTTGGAGAGACTTGGGGGCATTGCCAATCGGTAAGCTAAAACCCCAATTCGTTCTAGAATTTCGAAAGGTCCGATGTACCTGGGACTCAATTTTCCATTTCTTACCAAAATGTATGACTCCCTTCCACGGAGATACCTTCAGGAAAACATGATCACTGACTTGAAATTACAAATCCTTCCTTCGATTATCAGCATAGCTCTCCTGCCTACTTTGAGCTGCTTTGATGTGATTTTGGATTACTTTCACCTTTTCCACCGTTTCCTCCACCAGTTCTGGGCCTACAAGTTTTCTTTCACCAACGTCATCCCAACAGGTTGGTGTACGACATCTCTTTCCGTATAACGCTTCATATGGTGCCATCTTTATATACTCGAATGGAAGCTATTGGTATAGGAAAATTCTACCAGTGGTAAATATTGATCCCACATACCCTGAAAGTCAAGTGAGCACGATCTCCACATGTTTTCTAAGGTCTGAATAGTCCGTTTTGATTGTCCATCTGTCTGAGGGTGGTAAGCAGTGCTCAAATGAAGTTCAGTATCCAGGGATTTCTGAAGACTTTTCCAAAATCTTGAAGTAAAATGGGGATCACGATCAGAAACAATTGATAAGGGTACTCCATGAAGTCTCACAACTTCATTAATATATAGTCTTGCTAGACGTTCCAGGGGTAGATCTTCTCTTATAGCAAGAAAATGTGCTGACTTGGTAAGACGATCAACAATAACCCATATTGCATCATTCCTTCTAGGAGTCTTTGGTATCCCTATGACAAAGTCCATCGTAATATTGTCCCATTTCCACTCCGGTATGGGAAGAGGTTGCATGACTCCTCCAGGCTGTTGCCTTCCAGCTTTCACTTGTTGACAAACCATACATCTTGACACAAAATCAGCAATCTCCCTCTTCATGTTGTCCCACCAAAAATGTTCCTTCAAATCTCTATACATTTTTTTGCTCCCAGGGTGTATAGAGAAATTGGAACTATGAGCATCATCCAGCAATTCCCTTTTTAGATCAGGTAAATCGGGAACACAAATTCTCTTCACGAATTTCAAAATTCCATCTTCATACACAAAGTCTCTCAATCTCCCATCATTCAAAGCTTTAATCTTCTTTTGGAAATCTTCATCATCGGTCTGAGAACTCTTAATCCTTTCTAGTAAAGATGGTTTGGCAACCATTTGAAAAAGCATTGATGTTTCACCTTCCCTGGTTATTCCCATGTCCATCTTCACTAGATCCATGAAAATTGGATCCCTTTCAATTCTCATATTGTACAAAACTCCATGGTCTTTTCTACTCAAAGCATCTGCCACCTTGTTTTCCTTCCCCGGGTGGTAGTGTATCATACAATCATAATCCTTGAGTAATTCAAGCCATCTCCTTTGCCTCATGTTGAGTTCTTTTTTGTGAGAAAATATACTTCAAACTCTTGTCATCAGTATAAATCTCACATTTTTCACCATAGAGGTAGTGCCTCCATATCTTCAAAGCAAAGATCACAGCTGCTAACTCGAGATCATGAGTAGGATAGTTTTGTTCATGAATTTTCAACTGTCGTGATGCATATGCAATAACTCTATCATTCTGCATAAGGACACAGCCAAGTCCTTTCTTTGACGCATCACTATAAATAACGAACCCATCATTCCCCGATGGTAGAGTCAATATAGGAGCATTGACTAATATTTTATTCAGTTCTTCAAAACATTTTTCACACTCTTTTGTCCAAACAAATTTAACCCCTTTACATGTGAGCTTCGTTAACGGGTTAGCCAATCGGGAAAAATTCTGGACGAAACGTCGATAATAACCTGCCAAACCGATAAAACTGCGTACCTCAGTTATACTCGTAGGTGCTGGCCATTCTTGGATTGCCTTGGTCTTAGAAGGATCAACAGAGATTCCATCTTTAGAGACAATATGGCCAAGAAAATAAATCTCATGAAGCCAGAATTCACACTTGCTAAACTTCCCATATAATTCATGCCTCCTTAGAGTCTTCAAGATAATGCGCAAGTGATTTTCATGATCTTCGTAGGTTTTGGAGTATACCAAGATATAATCAATAAATACCACCACAAATTCATCAAGATACTCCTTGAAAACTCTATTCATCAGATCCATGAATACAGAGGGTGCATTAGTCAATCCAAACGGCATTACAGTAAACTCGTAATGCCCATACCTGGTTTGAAATGCTGTCTTCGGAATGTATTCCTTCTTCACACACAACTGATGGTATCCAGATCGAAGGTCAACCTTTGAAAAGTATTGATCTCCATGAAGTTGGTCAAATAAATCATCAATACGAGGTAGGGGATACTTGTTCTTTATCGTTATAGCATTGATCTCCCTGTAGTCGATACATAACCTCATAGATCCATCTTTCTTTTTAACAAAAAGAATAGGGGCTCCCCATGGAGAAAAACTAGGGAGAATAAATCCCTTATTACACAATTCCTATAGTTGTTTCTTGAGTTCGACTAACTCTACAGTGGCCATTCTATAAGAGGTCTTCGATATAGGCCTTGATCCAGGAATCAAATCAATGGAAAACTCAACTTCTCATTCTGGAGGATGTCCAGGTAAATCTTCCGGAAATACATCTACAAATTCTTTCACAATAGGTACATGCTCTATTTGAACATTCCTTTCCTCACCGACAGTTATTTCATTCTCTTCCTCCCCAATAATTGAATTAAGTTGAGCTACTGGGGGTGGATCTAAATAAGAATTAGGTGGTGACGATTCTGCTCTAAAGATAAAGTGTTCCTTATCATTATCATCAAGAATCGTAACCTCTTTCTTCTTAAAATAAATAATCACATCATAGTCCGAAATCCAGTCCATACCGAGGATTATATCAAACTCAATCATAGGTATGACGATGAGATCAGCAGATAAAGAAAATTTATGTGCTCTAATGGGGACTGATTCACAAAACTTTGTTGCAATGATACTTCCCTTAGGAGTTTTAACTGACAACTCCCTTATTAAATCAAATTGGAAATATCTAATTTTCTTAGAAAACTGGGAAGATATGAAACAATGCGACGATCCAGAGTCAAATAATGCATTTGCTAAACTTGAGGAAACCATTAAATTACCTACCACCACGTCTTTTGGAACTTCTACCTCTGCAGTAGTGATAGCATAAGCCTGGCCTTGATCCCTTGGCCTTTTCTGAGGTAAGTTCTCCTGACGCTTAGGAAATTCATTCGCATAATGTCCCATCTTCCTGCAATTGTAGCACTGAACGTTGGTGGATTCCTTCTTCCCTTTGCAATCACGAGCTTGGTGGCCTTTTTCACCACACTTGTAATAGACTCCCATTCCCTTCAAGCAAGAACCAGGGTGTTTCTTCCCACATTTACCACATGGTGGATATTCAACCTTTCCCTTCTTCCCCTTATTTCCATTCCCAGATTGATCAGCAGGCCTCTTCTTCTCTTGCTTTGCTTTAAAGTCATAAGACTTAGAGAATTCCTTTTCAGTCTTGATAGCACATGAGACAATGTCTTCGTACGATGAAAAGTATTGTGAGACTAATGCTCGACGGAGAAATGGTTTTAACCCATCAAAGAAACGATCAATCGTACTTCTTGGGTTGCGAATATAATATCCAGCATACCTCGCTAACCTTGTAAAGTTAGCCTCATACATTGTGACATTCTCATCCTCCTTTTGTCACAGACTCAGAAATTGCCTTTCCATATCTGCTCGATGGTCGCGAGGAAAGTATTTTTCTAAAAACAGATCTTTGAACTCCCTCCATTCCATATTTGATACTTCATCATCTTCCTTCATGTTTTGAATCAATGACCACCATTGATCATCATCTCCAGTGAGGTGGTAAACTGCCATGATAACTTTTTCCCTTTCACTGCTCCCCAATGCCTGAAATATTTTCTCTAGGGAATTTATCCACCTTTTGGCTACTAAGGGATTTGTATTCCCATTGAACGTTGGTGGTTGTTGCCTCATGAATCGATCTAACATTGATCCTCCACGCTGCGGATCAGGGTGCTCCATACGGGTAAGGTTATTATTCATAACCTGAGTAAGTTGTCCCAGTATGGTGATTAGCTGATCGGCTCCAGTTGCATCACCAGCTCCACTATAATTATCTTGAGCAGGAGGGAAATCCCTACATGGAGTGCGTGCATTGATACGGTTTCCATTTCTTCCACTAGGCGCCATTTCTAAACAATGGCATAAACTATATCATTTTATGAATCAAAATACATAATCCCATTCTTATAAAACACTTAACATAAATTGAACTATTTATGGATATAATCCATAATCATAAAAATGTCTCCTTTGAGGATGTATATACTCATAAACCCTTCATAATGGTTTGTAAAGAAAATGAGAATTATCCTAATCATATCCCTCGGGAGTGTCGTAACCAAGAGTGCAGCAAGGCCCATTGTCGTGCACCAGTTCTCGTTCGAGTCTAGCTCAAAGTGGTGTTTTCGGGTTTTACCCCTAGGTACATCTGTGCCAGAGCCGCCTCTACCTGCTCGTATCCAGACAGGGATGTATTTCTTGGAAAACTCACAAAATCCCTACAATACCAAAATTCTAGGAAGTTCTTCTACACTAATCCTCAAAGTTCATCTTAGGTCTACGTGCTCTAATCAGAGTTTATCTAAATCTAGCTTCCAAGGTTTGTACTAAACTTCCTCTGATACCAACTTTAACGCCCTGACCCTAGTTACCCAGAGTCGTTGCATTATTACATAACATTGGCATGATCACAAGAAAGATCAAATCTCGAAAGACCGATTGGTTTAGTAGCCTTGGAAACATTAGATATATTCATAAGTCTTACATTACATCATAAAATGAAAAACTACTACAACAACATATTGTATCCATAAACCACACTCATATCCCCACATAATATCCCTGCAGGTCATTCATAATTTACTTCTTCACTTCCTGGGAAAAATAAAACATAGAAAAGGGGTGAGCTCAAATGCCCAGTAAGGATAACAATTTAGCGGAAACTTTCATAAATAAGAATAAACATTTAAGGAAATGTATAACTAAAACAAAATCCTTCCAAACTTGAACTTTCAACATAGTACGGCATAAATAAAATAAAATAATTCCATTTACTTATTCACATGGGTATTCTACTAATCGAATAATCACATGAAAAATCAATAACCACTTTCATAATGATGGAATGCATAATGCCAGACTATCATAACCACATAGCCAAGGCCTCGTGCCAAGACTACAAATAAGATTTGGTCAAGGCCTTGTGCCAAGACACTAGTTTGTCTCAAGAGACCTACCGATGCATCGAGGAGCTATAGCGGGCTCCACCCATCACATATTAAGTCCAATGCATTCCCATATGAAAAGGTTTAAACATAACATAAACATTCGTATTAAAACTAGCATACGAAATGTGAATACTTTCACCATAAACTATGAATGGTATAAAAATATCACATCCATAGTCAAACATATCACAAAACCTTCAATACAATATATAAGTTTTGTATCATAATAAATCAACTTCAAATAATCTTAAAATCCATCAAAGGATGTTGACATAGATGAAATCAAAATTCTTTTTAAAGAAATATCTCATTTTATTTTGAAATAATTTAAGATCCATATAAAATAAAACATTTTCTTTGAAAAAAATCATATAAGCTTGTAAGTGAAGCTTTGAATATTTTATAACAGCGGAAAATAGCCGCACCCACCGTATAAGTTAAAAAAACATTCTTACCTTAATTCTGTCGAAAAGGTTAAAAAGGACCTTGTTTTGAAAACGACGGAAAGATTCCTTTATAAACCTCTTATAAATGTCAAAAAAAGGTATAAATGACTTTAACCCATATTCTTGTAAATAATAAATATGTTTTGAAATACATTTCGAAGAAACATGGATGTGGATGATAAAGAAATCCCAGTAGATTATTACGTATAAACAACCTCGGATAATGAAGAGATTGTGAAATAACCCTTACCTTGTACTTTTCCTTGGTTGGGGTAGGTTAACCTCCGGTATAATGGTCAAATAATTGTTACTAAATTATACAAGAATCATATACATTAATATGATATCATATATGATCTTTTAATATTGATTTATAATAATATCTTAGTATTATCGTTGCTTCGGGTGTTAACTTACTTGTTTTCTTTTATATGTTTTGTTACGTAAGACATTTTTGTAAAGGATAGGTTGTATATTATTCATATCCAGAATGATATCAAGTCCTTAAACATCATTTTTAAATCATCAAATGATAATTATACTTGAATGGATATGATGGAGAATGAATCTCATCGTGTTCGTGGAGACAGTAGTCCGTACGTACGCACGAGCGACAATATCATTCTTTTGATATTAAAATAATATATAAATGGATGATATATCATATATACAGAATCATTAACATGTTATATTAATTATTTACATGAGTTACACATCATTATTATACCCATCCAAATAATAATATATTGAATAACAATTACACCACGACGTGGAGACGGTAAGCCGTACGTACGCACGTATGGTGACATGTTATTCAAAGGGTGGATAGAATACTGAATATGGTTGTACCATATTTATAATAACATCACAGTATATGTGAGATACTGGAGTTATTATTTTAGAATGGTAAGAACAAAGAAAGAAGAAGTGGAAGAAGAAATGAACATAGAAAAGGGTGGTGAAATCATTACCTCTTCTTCGGGTTCTTCCTTTTGATTTGATCAAAAGGGCTCCTTAGGATGGCTTTCTGATCACACTAAGGCCTCTAGGTTGTAGTGAGGGATGTTGGGAGAGTATTTGGGCAGAGTTTGGCCGAACCAAAAGGCTTTGAAGGTGTGAAGAAATGAGAAGGAGGAGTGCCCTTTTATAAGAGGGGTGAGGGGCACCTTTGGAAAAGCTAGAAATATTAATTTATAATAAATTCATATTCGGTTTATAATGGATCCAAAGTTGATTATTCAAAGGTTAAGGTGGGGATGGGTCGAAAAAAACTCAACCAATAGAATTTAGATAGGTTTGGGTACTTATATTAACCTTATCTTTAAGTATTAACTCTAAGTTAATTAGTTTCACTTTTACAATGTCTCTTTGTATTTTTATATAATATGGTTAATAATCATACTAAATACATCCAAGCGACCCCCAAGTGGTCCATTAATGATGAACCTATAATTATATAAGTCTCTTTTCCGAACCTTAGATATTTAGGAATTTAATATAAATTAATAATATAATATTTTTTTAAGAACTCTTTTATGTCAATTTTGACACTATTCAATAGTTGATTTTTGTGAAACTCATAACAGATTGATTACTTCGAAAAAAGTAAATTAAATCACTCCTAATATATCATATTATCCTAGAAAATTAGTTTAATTCATTAAAAGTTTCATATTATATTTATTTGGGTATTTATAATATCAATTATTTTAATTTTTCACTATTATAGTAATTACTGCATCATCATTGTGTCATAAATAAAATAATATATTTAATGTCTAAAAATTATAAATAAAATATCATTATGTAGGAAATCGTTTTATATTTCAAATGAATATTTATAATCTAAAATCCAACATATATAACCCTATGTAACAATTGTTCTGCTAAAAGATATATGCTTGTGTCATTTTTGTATTCATTTTAACTTAATTAAAATAAAGTGTCATTATCACTTACAAGTGGATCCATGGGGTCCCAAAATCGACCCAAAGATGTCCATGGTCGACCATGTATCAACCAATAGGGTTAAGACACGTTTTAGGGTAATTTAGTATTATTATAATATTATTTTTTAACCCTTATTTACCAGATTTACCCTTAACCATGGTAAATAAAATATTACCGCAGTAATTATTCAAAATGTCTAAAAATAAAAGTTACCTATTTACACAATTTGAACATCCTGATTCCAAATATGGAATCCATTTTCCTAAATTCAAAACACAGAAGTGGCAGAAATTAATTTAAAATTAATTCCCGCTGTCAAAACAAAAAGCGTGTTTTTAAGAGATAATAACTATCAAAAGATTGACACTTGTTTATGTTCGGTTTAATTGTAAAATTATGTCCAATGACCAACATTATATTAAATGGTAAAAATATATTCTAAATATACATTAAAACTACTAAAATTCATAATTTATCACTATTAATTATTTTGATTAAAAATGTTGTTTTTAATTAAAATTTAGTAATTTTCACTATTCATCAAAATATGAAAGTTATCCGAAAAGTACCAAAATTAAACCTTAGGCTAAATTAGATATTCCGAATCCAAAAATGAAGTCCATTTTGAAATATAAAATATATATAATTTTAAAAAGTAGGTATTACTATTCATAACGGCTAGTTTGATTGGTTGTTAGAACTCGGTGTTGCGTACAACACACGCTATCGCATTATTCAAAGAGAAGCGTACCGTAGAAGCTTGGGGTGTTACATTCTCCCATCCTTCAAATAATTTCGTCCTCGAAATTTCTAGAATACTATCGCATGAAAATACTCGGGTGGTTCTTCATCATAATTTCCTCGGGTTCCCACGTTGCCTCTTCCATCTTATGGTTTCTCCACAAAACTTTTACCAGACGTGTCGTCCAGTTTCTCAGTACTTGTTCTCTCGTATCAAGAATCCTGACAGGCTCTTCACAATAGGAAAGATCGGGTTCCAGTTCTAATTCCTCATAGGTGAGTACATGCGTTGGATCAGGCATGTATTTCCTCAACAGAGATACGTGGAACACATCGTGAACTTTGGAGAGACTTGGCGGCATTGCCAATTGGTAAGCTACAACCCCAATTCATTCTAGAATTTCGGAAGGTCCGATGTACCTGGGACTCAATTTACCTTTCTTACCAAAATGTATGACTCCCTTCCACGGAGATACCTTCAGGAAAACATGATCACCGACTTGAAATTCCAAATCCTTCCTTCGATTATCGGCATAGCTCTTCTGCCTACTTTGAGCTGCTTTGATATGATTTTGGATTAATTTCACCTTTTCCACCGTTTCCTCCACCAGTTCTGGGCCTACAAGTTTTCTTTCACCAACGTCATCCCAACAGGTTGGTGTACGACATCTCTTTCCGTATAACGCTTCATATGGTGCCATCTGTATACTCGAATGGAAGCTATTGTTATAGGAAAATTCTACCAGTGGTAAATATTGATCCCACATACCCTGAAAGTCAAGTGAGCACGATCTCAACATGTCTTCTAAGGTCTGAATAGTCCGTTCTGATTATCCATCTGTCTGAGGGTGGTAAGCAGTGCTCAAATGAAGTTCAGTATCCAGGGATTTCTGAATACTTTTCCAAAATCTTGAAGTAAAACGGGGATCACGATCAGAAACAATTGATAAGGGTACTCCATGAAGTCTCACAACTTCATTAATATATAGTCTTGCTAGACGTTCCAGGGGTAGATCTTCTCTTATAGCAAGAAAATGTGCTGACTTGGTAGGACGATCAACAATAACCCATATTGCATCATTCCTTCTAGGAGTCTTTGGTAGCCCCATGACAAAGTCCATCGTAATATTGTCCCATTTCCACTCCGGTATGGGAAGAGGTTGCATGACTCCTCCAGGCTGTTGCCTTCCAGCTTTCACTTGTTGACAAACCATACATCTTGACACAAAATCAGCAATCTCCCTCTTCATGTTGTCCCACCAAAAATGTTCCTTCAAATCTCTATACATTTTTTTGCTCCCAGGGTGTATAGAGAAATTGGAACTATGAGCATCATCCAGCAATTCCCTTTTTAGATCAGGTAAATCGGGAACACAAAGTCTCTTCCCGAATTTCAAAATTCCATCTTCATACACAAAGTCTCTCAATCTCCCATCATTCACAGCTTTAATCATCTTTTGGAATTCTTCATCATCGGTCTGAGAACTCTTAATCCTTTCTAGTAAAGATGGTTTGGCAACCATTTGAAAAAGCATTGATGTTTCACCTTCCCTAGTTATTCCCATGTCCATCTTCACTAGATCCATGAAAATTGGATCCCTTTCAATTCTCATATTGTTCAAAACTCCATGGTCTTTTCTACTCAAAGCATCTGCCACCTTTTTTTCCTTCCTCGGGTGGTAGTGTATCGTACAATCATAATCCTTGAGTAATTCAAGCCATCTCCTTTGCCTCATATTGAGTTCTTTTTGTGAGAAAATATACTTCAAACTCTTGTGATCAGTATAAATCTCACATTTTTCACCATAGAGGTAGTGCCTCCATATCTTCAAAGCAAAGATCAAAGCTGCTAACTCAAGATCATGAGTAGGATGGTTTTGTTCATGAATTTTCAACTGTTGTGATGCATAGGCAATAACTCTATCATTCTGCATAAGGACACAGCCAAGTCCTTTCTTTGATGCATCACTATAAATAACAAACCCATCATTCCCCGATGGTAGAGTCAATATAGGAGCATTGACTAATATTTTCTTCAGTTCTTCAAAACATTCTTCACACTCTTTTTTCCAAACAAATTTAACCCCTTTACGTGTGAGCTTCGTTAACGGGTTAGCCAATCGGGAAAAATTCTGGACGAAACGTCGATAATAACCTGCCAAACCGATAAAACTGCGTACCTCTGTTATACTCGTAGGTGCTGGCCATTCTTGGATTTCCTTGGTCTTAGAAGGATCAACAGAGATTCCATCTTTAGAGACAATATGGCCAAGAAAAGAAATCTCATGAAGCCAGAATTCACACTTGCTAAACTTCCCATATAATTCATGCCTCCTCAGAGTCTTCAAGATAATGCGCAAGTGATTTTCATGATCTTCGTAGGTTTTGGAGTATACCAAGATATCATCAATAAATACAACCAAATATTCATCGAGATACTCCTTGAAAACACTATTCATCAGATCCATGAATACAGAGGGTGCATTAGTCAATCCAAACGGCATTACAGTAAACACGTAATGCACGTACCTGGTTCGAAATGTTGTCTTCGGAATGTCTTCCTTATTCACACACAACTGATGGTATCCAGATCGAAGGTCAACCTTTGAAAAGTATTGAGCTCCATGCATTTGGTCAAATAAATCATCAATACGAGGTAGGGGATACTTGTTCTTTATCGTTATAGCATTGATCTCCCTGTAGTCGATACAAAACCTCATAGATCCATCTTTCTTTTTTACAAAAAGAACAGGGGCTCCCCATGGAGAAACACTAGGGCGAATAAATCCCTTATTACTCAATTCCTCTAGTTGTTTCTTTAGTTCGACTAACTCTACAGTGGCCATTCTATAAGAGGTCTTCGATATAGGCCTTGATCCAGGAATCAAATCAATAGAAAACTCAACTTCTCGTTCTGGAGGATGTCCAGGTAAATCTTCCGGAAATACATCTACAAATTCTTTCACAATAGGTACATCCTCTATTTGAACATTCCTTTCCTCACTGATAGTTATTTCATTCTCATCCTCCCCAATAATTGAATTAAGTTGAGCTACTGGGGGTGGATCTAAATAAGATTAGGTGGTGATGATTCTGCTCTAAAGATAAGGTGTTCCTTATCATTATCATCAAGAATCGTAACCTCTTTCTTCTTACAATAAATTTTCGCATCATAGTCCGAAAGCCAGTCCATACTGAGGATTATATCAAACTCAATCATCGGTATGACGATGAGATTAGCAGATAAAGAAAATTTATGTGCTCTAATGGGGACTGATTCACAAAACTTTGTTGAAATGATACTTCCCTTAGGAGTTTTAACTGACAACTACCTTATTAAATCAAATTGGAAATATCTAATTTTCTTAGCAAACTGGGAAGATATGAAACAATGCGACGATCCAGAGTCAAATAATGTATTTTCTAAACTTGAGGAAACCATTAAATTACCTGCCACCACGTCTTTTGGAGCTTCTACCTCTGCAGTAGTGATAGCATAAGCCTCGCCTTGATCCCTTGGCCTTTTCTGAGGTAAGTTCTCCTGATGCTTAGGAAATTCATTCGCATAATGTCCCATCTCCATGCAATTGTAGCACTGAACATTGGTGGCTTCCTTCTTCCCATTGCAATCACGAGCTTGGTGGCCTTTTTCACCACACTTGTAACAGACTCCCATTCCCTTCAAGCAAGCACCAGGGTGTTTCTTCCCACATTTACCACATGATGGATATTCAATATTTCCCTTCTTCCCCTTATTTCCATTCCCAGATTGATCAACAGGCCTCTTCTTCTCTTGCTTTTCTTTAAAGTCAAAAGACTTAGAGAATTCCTTTTCAGTCTTGATAGCACATGAGACAATGTCTTCGTACGATGAAAAGGATTGTGAGACTAACGCTCGACAGAGAAATGGTTTTAACCCATCAAAGAAACGATCAATCTTACTTCTTGGGTTGCGAATATAATCTCCAGCATACCTCGCTAACCTTGTAAATTTAGCCTCATACTTTGTGACATTCTCATCCTCCTTTTGTCTCAGACTCAGAAATTGCCTTTCCATATCTGCTCGATGGTCGTGAGGAAAGTATTTTTCTAAAAATAGATCTTTGAACACCCTCCATTCCATATTTGATACTTCATCATCTTCCTTCATGTTTTGAATCAATGACCACCATTGATCATCATCTCCAGTGAGGCGGTAAACTGCCATGATAACGTTTTCCCTTTCACTGCTCCCCAAAGCCTGAAATATTTTCTCTTGGGAATTTATCCACTTCTCGGCTACTAAGGGATTTGTATTCCCATTGAACGTTGGTGGTTGTTGCCTCATGACTCTATCTAACATTGATCCTCCACGCTGCGGATCAGGGTGCTCCATACGGGTAAGGTTATTATTCATAACCTGAGTAAGTTGTCCCAGTATGGTGATTAGCTGATCGGCTCCAGTTGCATCACCAGCTCCACTATAATTATCTTGATCAGAAGGGAAATCCCTACATGGAGTGCATTCATTGATACGGTTTCCGTTTCATCCACTAGGCGCCATTTCTAAACAATGGCATAAACTAGATCAGTTTATGAATCAAAATACATAATCTCATACTTATAAAACACTTAACATAAATTGAACTATTTATGGATATAATCCATAATCATAAAAATGTCTCCTTTGAGGATTTATATACTCATAAACCCTTCATAATGGTTTGTAAAGAAAATGAGAATTATCCTAAGCATATCCCTCGGGAGTGTCGTAACCAAGAGTGCAGCAAGGCCCGTTGTCATGCACCAGTTCCCGTTCGAGTCTAGCTCAAAGAGGTGTTTTCGGGTTTTACCCCTAGGTACATCTGTGCCAGAGTCGCCTCTACCTGCTCGTATCCAGACAGGGATGTATTTCTCGGAATACTCACAAAATCCCTACAATACCAAAATTCTAGGAAGTTCTTCTACACTAATCCTCAAAGTTCATCTTAGGTCTACGTGCTCTAATCAGAGTTTATCTAAATCTAGCTTCCAAGGTTTGTACTAAACTTCCTCTGATACCAACTGTAACGCCCAGACCCTAGTTACCCAGAGTCGGTGCATTATTACATAACGTTGGCATGATCAGAAGAAAGATCAAATCTCGAAAGACCGATTGGTTTAGTAGCCTTGGAAACATTAGATATATTCATAAGTCTTACATTACATAATAAAATGAAAAACTACTACAACAACATATTGTCTCCATAAACCACACTCATATCCCCACATAATATCCCTACAGGTCATTCATAATTTACTTCTTCACTTCCTGGGAAAAATATAACATTGAAAAGGGGTGAGCTCAAATGCCCAGTAAGGATAACAATTTAGCGGAAACTTTCATAAATAAGAATAAACATTTAAGGCAATGTATAACTAAAACAAAAGCCTTTCAAACTTGAACTTTCATCATAGTATGGAATAAATAAAATAAAATAATTCCATTTACTTATTCACATGGGTATTCTACTAATCGAATAATCACATGCAAAATCAATAACCACTTTCATAATGATGGAATGCATAATGCCAGACTATCATAACCACATAGCCAAGGCCTCGTGCCAAGACTACAAATAAGATTTTGTCAAGGCCTTGTGCCAAGACACTAGTTTGTCTCATGAGACCTACCGATGCATCGAGGAGCTATAGCGGGCTCCACCCGTCACATATTAAGTCCAATGAATTCCCTTATGAAAAGGTTTAAGCATAACATAAACATTCATATTAAAACTAGCATACGAAATGTGAATACTTTCACCATAAACTATGAATGGTATAAAAATAGCACATCCACAGTCAAACATATCACAAAACCTTCAATACAATATAGATGTTTTGTATCATAATAAATCAACTTCAAATAATCTTAAAATCCATCAAAGGATGTTGACATAGATGAAATCAAAATTCTTTTTAAAGAAATATCTCCTTTTATTTTGAAATCATTTAAGATCCATATAAAATAAAACATTTTCTTTGAAAATAATCTTATAATCTTGTAAGTTAAGCTTTGAAGATTTTATAACAGCGGAAAATAGCCGCACCCGCCGTATAAGTTAAAAAAAACATTCTTACCTTAATTCTGTCGAAAAGGTTAAAAAGGACCTTGTTTTGGAAACGGCGGAAAGATTCCTTTATAAACCTCTTATAAATGTCAAAAAAAAGGTATAAATGACTTTAACCCATATTCTTGTAAATAATAAATATGTTTTGAAATACATTTCTAAGAAACATGGATGTGGATGATAAAGAAATCCCAGTAGATTATTACGTATAAACAACCTCGGATAATGAAGAGATTGTAAAATAACCCTTACCTTGTACTTTTCCTTGGTTGGGGTAGGTTAACCTCCTGTATAATGGTGAAATAATTGTTACTAAATTATACAAGAATCATATACATTAATATGATATCATATATGATCTTTTAATATCGATTTATAATAATATCTTAGTATTATCGTTGTTTCGGGTGTTAACTTACTTGTTTTCTTTTATATGTTTTGTTACGTAAGACATTTTTGTAAAGGATAGGTTGTATATTATTCATATCCATAATGATATAAAGTCCTTAAACATTATTTTTAAATCATCAAATGATAATTATACTTGAATGGATACGATGGAGAATGAATCTCATCGCGTTCGTGGGGACGGTAGTCCGTACGTACGCACGAGCGACAATATCATTCTTTTGATATTAAAATAATATATAAATGGATGGTATATCATATATACAGAATATTTAACATGTTATATTCATTATTTACATGAGTTACACATCATTATTATACCCATCCAAATAATAATATATTGAATAACAATTACACCACGACGTGGAGACGGTAAGCCGTACGTACGCACGTATGGTGACATGTTATTCAAAGGGTTGATAGAATACTGAATATGGTTGTACCATATTTATAATAACATCACAGTATATGTGAGATACTGGAGTTATTATTTTAGAATGGTAAGAACAAAGAAAGAAGAAGTGGAAGAAGAAATGAACTTAGAAAAGGATGGTGAAATCATTACCTCTTCTTCGGGTTCTTCCTTTTGATTTGATCAAAAGGGCTCCTTAGGTTGGCTTTCTGATAAAACTAAGGCCTCTAGGTTGTAGTGAGGGATATTGGGAGAGTATTTGGGCAGAGTTTGGCCGAACCAAAAGGCTTTTAAGGTGTGAATAAATGAGGAGAAGGAGTGCCCTTTTATAAGAGGGGTGAAGGGCACCTTTGGAAAAGCTAGAAATATTAATTTATAATAAATTCATATTCAGTTTCTAATGGATCAAAAGTTGATTATTAAAAGGTTAAGGTGTGGATGGGTCGAAAACAACTCAACCAATAGAATTTAAATAGGTTTGGGTACTTATATTAACCTTATCTTTAATTATTAACTCTATGTTAATTAGTTTCACTTTTACAATGTGTCTTTGTATTTTTATATAATATGGTTAATAAACTTACTACATACATCCAAGAGACCCCCAAGTGGTCCATTAATGATGAACCTATCATTATATAAGTCTCTTGGCCTAACCTTATATTTTTAGGAATTTAATATCAATTAATAATATAATATTTGTTTTAAGAACTCTTTTATGTCAATTTTGACACTATTCAATAGTTGATTTTTGTGAAACTCATAACAGATTGATTACTTCGAAAAAATTCAATTAAATCAATCCTAATATATCATATTATCCATGAAAATTAGTTTAATTCATTAAAAGTTTCATATTATATTTATTTGGGTATTTATAATATCAATTATTTTAATTTTTTACTATTATAGTAATTACTGCATCATCATTGTGTCATAAATAAAATAAATTATTTAAGGTATAAAATTTATAAATAAAATATCATTATGTATGAAATCGTTTTATCTTTCTAATGAATATTTATAATCTAAAATCCAACATATATAACCCTATGTAACAATTGTTTTTCTAAAAGATATATGCTTGTGTAATTTTTGTATTCATTTTAACTTAATTAAAATAAAGTGTCATTATCACTTACAAGTGGATCCATGGGGTCCCCAAATCGACCCAAAGATGTCCATGGTCGACCATGTATCAACCAATAGGGTTAAGACACGTTTTAGGGTAATTTAGTATTATTATAATATTAATTTTTAACCCTTATTTACCGGATTTACCCTTAACCATGGTAAATAAAATATTTACCGCAGTAATTATTCAAAATGTATAAAAATAAAAGTTACCTATTTACACAATTTGAACATCCTGATTCCAAATATGGAATCCATTTTCCTAAATTCAAAACACAGAAGTGGCAGAAATTAATTTAAAATTAATTCCCGCTGACAAAACAAAAAGCGTGTTTTTAAGAGATAATAACTATCAAAAGATTGACACTTGTTTATGTTCGGTTTAATTGTAAAATAATGTCCAATGACCAAAATTATATTAAATGGTAAAAATATATTCTAAATATACTTTAAAACTACTAAGATTCATAATTTATCACTATTAATTATTTTGATTAAAAAAGTTGTTTTTAATTAAAATTTAGTAATTTTCACTATTCATCAAAATATGAAAGTTATCCGAAAAGTACCAAAATTTCACCTTAGGCTAAATTAGATATTCCGAATCCAAAAATGAAGTCCATTTTGAAATATAAAATATATATAATTTTAAAAAGTAGGTATTACTATTCATAACGGCTAGTTTGATTGGTTGTTAGAACTCGGTGTTGCGTACAACACATGCTATCGCATTATTCAAAGAGAAGCGTACCGTAGAAGCTTGGGGCATTACAACACAAAAGTAAATAGTGGAAAATTTAGCATGAATCTCATACGAATAAAAGTGAGATGAAAAAACCCTTACCTCGTTGTAATCAATCGAGTCGTATGACAAAAAGATAATAAACACCAAATTAATTATAGAATACCATGAATATAAATAGAATCATGATAATATATATCAAATTGCAGTACACAATACACCACATGAAATAAATAAGTGGTGAATAATGAAAATCTCTCAGAATTAAAAGCAAGATAAGAAATCCCTTTCCACGTGTCTCACTTTGACTCACCTGTATGTTCCTTGTTCTTCCTGAATGTTAAACATAATTTAATTTATAATTTATTAAGAACCTTTTTCATGTTTATAATTTCTTTTATATCACTTATTTCTATGTTATAAACATTATGTAATCATTTATGTTAATAACGGTCGTTTTTTCGATATTTGGTACTTGAGTCAAAAGTGAACTTATTATATTTACAATATGTTCATGTAGTAAAATATAAATTATCTAAAGAATGATATTCATGATGTAGATATCATATATATCATTTATATCTAGTATATTTATGTATTAATACCAGTACATAAAATTGGAAGGTTAGAAATGAAATGCACCGTTCATGGAGACGGTAAGTCGTACGTACGCATGAACGCTACTTTCATTTCTATTTCGCATTTAATGGAATGAAAACATTATGGTATAAAGGTATATTATAATTACAGTATAATATCATATATAATATTATTAACTCCATCCTTTATGCGTCCCATATATGGCATTTACGATTCAAATCACTTTGAGGGGTCGGTAGTTTGCACTTCCTAAAATGAAATTATCGCATTTATCCATTATGGAAACCAAAAATGTATGCCATAAATGAAAAATACAGAGGAATAAGTAAAACATAAACATAATATATATCATATATAAATATAGTTACATCTTAATGGCCACCATGAGAGGCGGTAGGATATATTTGAACAATCAACCTTTTGTGAGGCAGTAGTTCGTCGTCCACCGAAACAGTATATTCTTCACCCATTAGATGGAGGTGTGTGTAAGTGTAGCTCAAATAAATCTCATAAAAACATCATAGTATATTTAATATAGTATTTTGTTTACAAAAGAAAAAAATAAAAAGAGTATAGGCGGTTGGAGAAGCCAAAAAAACAAAATAATATAAGAGAAGACCTTACCTTTAAATCGGGTTACTCTCATTGGTTTGAACCAAAAGGGTTTCTTGAAGAGCTTTATGACCATGGTAAGGCTTCTAGGATGAATATATGGATCTTGGGATCTTATGTGATTAGAGGTTTGTTGAGACAATGTGATTTAGAATTGTGAGAAATGGGTAGGAAGTGGGGTGTTTTTATAAGGGAGAGGAGGGGCTCTTTTGGACAGCTTGAAAATATTAATTTATTATATAATGTTTTTCGGCTTCTAAAGGCCCAAAAATCATTAAATTCGACAATAAGGTGTCCCATGTTCGAAATAAAATCATCGAATAAGAATTATACAAGTTTTTGATATTATTTTAAACTTTATATTCTTATTTATTTAAATCATTCATTAATGACGTAAACACTTCATCATCATTGTGTCATAAATAATTTTATTTATATGATGTCTAAAAATTATAGAAAATTATCATGATTTAGGAATTATTTTTATATTTTTAATGAATATGTTTATTCAAAAAGATAACATATATAACTTCATGTAAAAATTGTTTTAGTAAAATAATATATGTTTGTGACATTTTTATTTTTTACTTTAAATAAAAAGTTATTAATGTCATTTTCAAAACCAAGTGGCTCCATGGTGACCAAAAATTGACCCATGAATTGTCCTGGTTATACATGAATCATCCAATAATGCTAGGACATGTGTCAAGATATTTTTAAAAATTTTATTATATAATTTTTGCCTTAAATTTCCCTCATTACCTTTAATCACGGTTAATGAAACTCAAAAGTTACTATTCAACAAAAATTATTTTCATCCCATTGAACCAAATTTTTCTTACTAGTGACAACCATGTATGTTGGATTTTTTAATTTCAATTCACAGAAGTAGAAAAATTTAATTTAAACGAAAAATTCAGTTCTTAACAACTAATTTGTGGTTTCACTATTCATCAAAAATTGATGTTTTTCAGAAAAATACAAAACATTCACCCTAAGCTATATTTGATATTCCAAATTCAAAAATGATGTCCATTTTACCAAATTAATAAAATAGAAGTTGCATTAATTAATTTTATAAATAATTCCTGCTGTCAAAAAAAATAACGTGTTTTTATGAAACAATATCTATCAAAAGATTGACATATTTCCAATTTCAAAGTGAACTTAATTCCAATGACCACCATTGTATTAAATGGTAAAAATATATTTTAATTAAACATTATTTCCAATTAAAAAGATAATATAACCATATAAATAAATTATATTAAAAGGAGGTTTTTAATTAAAATACAGTATTTTCACTATTCATTAAATATTTAACTTTATTGGTAAAATAACAAAAATTTACACAAAGTAAATTTTGATGTCCTGATTCCAAAGAAGGATATTATTGTAACATCCTTGTTAAATGAAGAATAAGACATATTTCATATTTATTAATATTTTTGAATTAAATATTAATTTTACTTTAAAGGGGTTGATATGTTTGATAACGTACCTGATACGCAACAACGAGTTTCTTTGGAATCTTATGTTGCACACGAATAATATATTATTTTTTTTTAAATGGTAGTTAACTCCTAGTCATTGTATTGGCGGGAATGAACAAAACTAAATATAATATGATTATACATGATTGTTAAATGTATTTAAATTAGCCAATAAAAAGTTAGAGGCTTAAAATGAGAATGAATCTATTTTAAGCATAATTTAAATTAAAAGGCCGATTTATCACCTTTTAATGGATAAACCTTTTAAAATATAGTTTTGGTCACTTTAAATCATTTTATACGACCATATAAAATCCTTCTTTAGAATGGGGACATCAAAATTTACTTTGTGTAAATTTTTTGAATTTTTCTGATGAAGTTCATTTTTTAATGTACAGTGAAAAATATTGTATTTTAATACAAAAGTTCATTTTAATATAATTTATTGATATCGTTAGATTATATTTTTAATTTGTTTTAAAGGGAAATTAAAATATATTTTTACCATTTAATCCAATTTTTCCCATTGTAATTAATTTCACTTTGAAATTGGACATAATCATGTGTCGATCTTTTGATATTTATTAAATTTTAAAAACACAATATTTGTTTTAACAACGGGAATTAAATTTAATATTAATTAATGAAAAATTTATGTTTTGAATTTGGAAAAATGGAAATCAGTTTTCAATTCGGAATATCAAATATATCTTAGCCTGAATTTTTTGTATTTTTATGAAAAACTTCAATTTTTGATGAATAGTGAAACCACATAGTAGTAGTTAAAAAAACCGACTTTTTCATTTAAATGAAATTCTACCACTTCTATGTATTGAATTTCAAAAATCTGAAAAACACGGTTGTTATCAAGACGTAAAATCTGTTCATTAAGATGAAAATAATTTTTGGTGAATAGTAAATTTTGACTTTTATTTACGGCGGTTAAAGGTAAATATAGAAATTTAAGGTAAAAAGAATATTATAATAATTCAAAAGTACCTTAACACTTTTCCAAACCTAATTTTTTGAGTCATTAACGACCATGGGAACCTTTTGGTAGATTTTGGGACCCCATTGAGCCACATGGGAGTGAAAATGACAATTTAGATTAATTAACATAAAGTAAAGGCAAAAATGTCAACAGAAAATATCTTTTTGTCAATTAATTTTTAGAAGGGGTTATATAAATTATCATTCTGACTATAAATATTAATTAGAAAGATAAATATATTTCCTACATCATGGTATTTTTCTATAATTTTTAGACATCAAATAAATTAAATTATTTATGACCCAATAATGATGCAGTATTTATCTCATTAATAAATCATTTAAATAAATAATATTATAAAGATTAAAATATTATCCAAAACCTGTCCAATTATTATTGGATGATTTTATTTCCACCATGAGTCATCTTAGATTAATATTTAATGATTTTTGGACCTTTTGAAACCGAGTAGCATTATATAATAAAATAATATTTTCACACTTTCCTAAAGAGCCCCTCCTCCCCCTTAAAAAAGGAGACCACTTCTAACCAATTCCTCGCACCTCTAAAGCCATTTGACACATCCAACTTCTGACCAGTTAAGCTACCTACATCCCTCTCCTCCTCCTAGAAGACTTATATTAGGATGAAGGAACCTCAAGAAGTCCTTTTGGATCAAACCAAAGGAAGTTACACAAATTTAAAGGTAATAGTTTCTCTTAAATTGCTTTCTTTTATTTTACATCTCCAACCCCTAAACTCTTTTTATTACTTTATTTTGTAACAACACCAATATCCTCAATATAATAGGATGTTTTTATTAGAAATATTCTAACTACACTTACACACACCTCCATCTAATGGATTACGAACATAATGTTTCTATGGATGGAAAACTAATGCCTCACGAAACGATGATTGTCCGATTTTCTCATACCGCCTCTCATGGTGGCCATTATGATGGAACTATATTTATATATGGTATATATTATGTTTATGATTTCCTTATGCTTATGTAATTCCCAATTATATCAATCCTTTATTGTTTCTACTGTGGGTAAATATGATAATCTCATTTTACGAAGTGCGGACTACCGCCCCCTCAAAGTGATGTGATTCATTAACGCCTTCTGTGGGATGTATAAAGGATGGAGTTAATGATATTATATATGATATTATAATGGAATTAAAATATACATATGTAACATTATGTTTTATTTCCATTAATATAATAAATACAAATGAAAGTAGCGTTCATGCGTACGTACGGCTTACCGTCTCCATGAACAGTGCATTTCATTTCATACCTCCAAATGTTATGTACTATTATAAATACATGTATATACCAGATATATATGATATCTATGATATCTAAATCATTAATATCATTCTGGATATAATGGACTATTGAACACATGGACAACTTTTAAATATAAGGTGTTCATTTTTGACTCGAGTACCAAATATCGACAAAATGAACGTTATTAACTTAAATGATTACATAATGATTATAACATGGTAATAAGTGATATAAAAGGAATAATTAACTTGAAAAAGTTTCCTAAGAAGGTATAAGTTAACATTTTTTTATTATTCAAGAGATTAAAGAACTATCGATTCAAGTCGGACACGAGGTAAGGGAATTCATCTCAATCTTCTTTAATTGAGGCATTTTTTGTTTTAATACATGAATTTATTTTATATGTTGTATAAACACACTTCACTTTTCAAAGGAAATATTTTTCAATGAATCATTTTACTAAATGAAAAAAGGAATGTTTCTTTTAATGTAAGCGGTGACAATGACCTTTCTACCGCTACGAGTATTATTTGATTTTTGGGTTCCTCAACAAGCTGTGATGTTTTTAAAAGAAAATAAATTCCATATACTCTTTTATTTATTTTGGTATTGAAAATGGTTTTGAAAATGGATTTTTTTATGTCAATATATTTAAGTGATATATTGTGATTGAAATGTGGAAATGTTTCATTTCCTTTATATTTGTTGTATATGATATGATTTTATATTGGTACTTAGACATTTGACGAGTGGTTACATGATAAACCAAATGATGGGTGGTTCCGTGAATACTAGGACGGGTGGTTACGTTATAACCTCCAATGCATTGGGTATGTAATTTTTCTATATGTCTATTCCATTTAGTGATATGTGTGGAAGTTGACCATATGGTCATTCCATTTAAGTATGTTTATGTCCCAAGTTACCATTATATGTTATGTGTTCTTGATTTGGGTTTTATGGTAATATTTTGGTTATAAATGGTTAAGTAATGATCTTTTATTCAGTGAAGAGTATTTACTACTTCATAAAGGTTAAAAGTAATACTTATGATTAAGTATTTATGGTTTACTTGTTGTTTTGGAAAAACTAACAGTGTTCCTTCTTTGTGTATCCCTTACTAAGCTTTTTATGCTCATCCCAAGTTTTTGAAATATTTTTCACAGGACATAAAGTGGAATAGGTCCAAGTATGGGATCAAGGAAAAGTCATTCTCTCTAAAACATGGAATTAGACATGACACTTTTTTTCAAGAGTTTTTAATTTATGAATAAAAAATTGAAACTGGGTAGGAGTGTCTACTTTTAATTTTTGAGATGTAATATTTTGAAATTGTAAATGTTATGGTCTAACTCTCTAAAACTATAAACCTAATAAGATCCTCAATGTGAATTATTCATTTAATTTAATATTAGGTATTGTTTAATGTAGAGTCCTTATAGTTGGTATGAGAGGTCGGTTTAGATAACTTTAGGAGTTAGGGTATTGTTAAATTAATATCTATAAAGTAATTTATGGTAATATTTAAATTTTATATCATTTACTAATTACCATGTTGCTTCGTCTATGATATGTCGTTTTTCAGAGTGGTTTTTCGTAATGAAAACATAGCAGCTTTTCTGGGAAGTCATACAGAATAGAATGACCTTCCGAATCAGCAACTAGAGATGGTCAGAATCATAATTGAGTAGTTTACTGCAGTGATGGATTAGTTGAATCAGGTGATAAATGGTGGTTGTGTTTATTGATGATATTTTTGTTTATTCTTAAAGTAAATAGGATCATGAAAGTCATTTAAGGGTTTTCTTTCAAACCTTAAATGAAAAGAAACTCTTTGGTAGGTTCAGAAAGTGTGATTTTTGGTTACAAAAAATTTCTTTCCTTGGTCACATTGTTTCAAAAAATGGCATAACTGTTGATCCGGCTAAAACGAGCGTTGTTGAAGAATGGACAAGACCCAAAAATATAATCGAGATTAGTAGTTTTCTTGGTTTGGAAGGTTATTACAAGAGCTTTGTTGAAAATTTTGCATGGTTATCTAGTCCAATGACTAAGTTAAATAAAAAATGTGTTAAGTTCATCAAGACAAAAGAATGTGATGATTGTTTTTAGGAATTGAAAAGAATATTGGTGAATGTGCCAATTTTAGAACTGCCTTCCAGAAATGCTGAGTTTGTTATCTACAGTGATGCTTCGTTGAAAGGACTGGGTTGTGTCCTAATACAGAATGATTAGGTAATTGCTTATGCTTCACGTCAGTTGAAACAACATGAGTTAAATTACCCTACACATGATTTGAAAATAGCTGCTGTTGTTTTTTATTTAAAAAATTTGAGGCATCATTTGTATGGAGTGAAGTGTGAAATTTATACTAATCACAAAATTTTGAAGTATATATTCACTCAGAAAGAATTGAACATGATACAGAGGAGATGGTTGGAATTAATCATGGATTATGATTGCATGATCCATTACCAGTTGGGAAAATCAAATAATGTGGCTGATGATTTGAGTCAAAAAAGTAATGTCTCATTAACCATGATATGTTTGGAATGAGATACTTTGCTTTTTGATTTGATGAACTTTGGCATAGAAGTTGTTTTTGTAGGAAATTCTTCTGTTTTGTTTCTGGTGTCAGTGAAATCATCTCAATCAAATATAATTAAAAACGCGCAGAAGGTGTTGAGCAATGTATTGTTTTCAAACAATTCAAAATAATGTTTTTAAAGGGGGAGATTATTTCAAATAATACTCTGTCTCTTTATGATGATTTTGATGCTCACAAATACCCTTAATTATTTGATAATTATTTCGTTGAGTATTTTGCAGGAATTTATTTTATTTATTTATTTCAGACAACGAGATTTCATACTTCATTTATTCCAAGATCAATTTTAGCGTGTTCTGGAATCACTGTAGCGCAAGATCAATTTTAGCGTGTTCTGGAATCACTGTAGCGCAAGATCAATTTTAGCGTGTTCTGGAATCACTGTAGCGCAAGATCAATTTTAGCGCGTTCTGGAACCACTGTAGCGCGAGATCAATTTTAGCGCGTACTGGAATCACTGTTCATACCCTACGTTGATGAACGTAACGTATGGATGAAAAGTTTACTTTTTATGTTAAAAGAAACGTATGGTTAAGGAACCTTACGTTATTTTGAAACGTATGGTTAATGAATCTTACGTTGTTGAAAAGTATGGAAGAAGAACATTACGTTTGGAAGTAACCTTACGTTTTCGTTGTTGGATAAGTATGGAAGAGAAACTGTACGTTAGTTTTCAGTGTTGAGTTTGTTTCTCAAAAGTATGGATCATCAACCTTACTTTTATAATCAACCGTACGTTCTTTGGAGAGTTGAAGCGAGACAAAGTATGGATGATCAACCCTACGTTTGAATGCTGAAGAGAAAGTATGTACGTTCTGAACCTTACGTTTGTGAACCTTACGTTTGTGAACCCTACGTTTGGAGCCACGTCATCAACCCTACGTTTGGCGTCGGGATATTTTTGACAGACGATATTTCCTTTTGCATTGGTCAAACAAGCGGATTATTAGGCGGATTTCGAGCCGATTCTTAAGTACGACTTTGACTGAATCAAAGACGATTTTCAACGGATTACTGATTGATTTAAACGGAGCTTTTTATGCCGATTCTTCAGGGGAGTTACAACGGCTCTGTTATTTCATTTAATATCGTGAATCTAAAAGAGATTTTCATGGATCTATTTATGCGGAAGATTTTCTCAGATTTGAATATATATGTTCTATCTTGGAAACTTCGGATATATATATATACACAAGAAAGTGTGTGAATGATATAGATTGATCTTTTAACGAGCAAGAAACAGAGGCGGAGAAAAGGCGTTCTTTTCTGGTGATCGAGAAGAAGTGTAAAACCTTTATTGCCGAAGGAAGATCTTGATAGCAGATTCACGTGTTCTACATCGACTATCTGTTGTGAATCTATTGCTGCTGAAGTTGTGAAGTTTCTGGTAATATCTATTGCAACTGGATCGACTCAGAACTGTTTTGATTACAGATCTTTATTTTCTGAAGACAACGATCTATCTACTGTCAATTGCTTTCTGTTGCAATTGTGAAGAACAACTGGAGAAGTGTTTTCTTTATCGAAACCCTTTTTTATTTTTGAGTGATCAGCTTCTCGTTCTAAGCTGTGTGGGTTCGTGTTTGAACCAGGAAGGCTGTGTTTGCCTGAATCTTGTAAAGGTGTCAACTGCCTGTACTCAGTTGTGAACAGGTCTGTGGAAACGAGGACCAGATAGTGAAAATCGCCAAGCTCGTGGATTTGAGCGTTGGTGGAGTGGACTAGGGGCCTTCTATTCCGCGAACCACTATACATCCGTGTGTTCATGCTTTTACTTTTTCCGCTGCATATTTAATCGTACAAAAGCATAGTGGACAGAATTTGTCTAAATTGAAGAGATTGTAATAATTTTGAAAAGACACAATTCACCCCCCCTCTTGTGTGTAATCCGTAGATTCAGATCCAACAATTGGTATCAGAGGAGGAGCTTCTTATTTTTAAAGTCTTATCAAGCTAGAAGTATTTAAAGATTATACATAGTGTATCATGGCTGATATGAGAGAGGGAATGTCAATGGTCAGAGCACCTTACTTTAATGGAGATAATTATGGCTGATAGAAATCACGTGTGATTATTTATCTGAAAAATCTTGGTTACAAAGACTATTCAAAGATTCTAACTCCCTATGAAATTCCTGAAAATCCCGATACATGGAGTGCTGCTACAGAGTCTGAGTATGACATAAATTCAAAAGCTATGAATGCAATCATCTGTGGTCTAGGACCAGATGAATTTAACAGAGTATCTCAATGCCCGACTGCATATGAAATGTGGCAAACAATAACTGTTGCTTATGAAGGAACAGATAATGTAAGACAGATGAGATATGCAACTGCTAAGTTAAAATTCGATACTTTCAGAATGATTGAAGGAGAGAGCATCACTCAGATGAATGGAAGATTGACAGAAATTGTCAATAATATAACAGCTCTAGGAGAACCTATCAAGCAGGCTGATCAAGCGTTGAAGGTACTGAGAGTACTTCCTACTCGATGGAATGGAATCTCTGCAGCAATCAGACAATCAACTTCTGTTAAAGATCTAACTATGAGAGAACTGATTGGTACATTGATGATGTACGAAGCTGAAATGCAAGATGAGGTAAATGAGCATAAAGTCTACATAAAAAGGGAAAATACTGCTTTGAAAGTGACTTCTCAACAAAAGGATAGAAAGATGAAGAACAGAGAAGTAAGTGCTAAATCAGAAAGCTCTGATTCTTCAAATTCGGATGAAGAACTGGCTCAGCTAGCCAGAAAATTCAGAAAGTTCTACAGTAAGAAGAAAGACTTCAAGAAATCCTTCAAAAAGGATAGCAAGGAAGTGAGATGTTATGAATGCAAAAAGATGGGACATATCAGACCGGATTGCCCAAAATTGAAAGATGCAAAGAAGAAGAAATTCTTCAAAAGAGATGATTATGAGCAGAAAGACAAGAAAGATATGAAAGATACTTGGAGTGTTTCTGAAGACTCAAGTAATTCTTCTGAATCTAGCTCAGAGAAGGAGGAATCCAATTTAAAAGAAAATATGTGTTTCATTGCTGAAACTGATGAGGTACACTCATACTACTCCTCTGACTCAAATAATGAATCAAACTCTGAAACAAGCTTCTCAAATAAAAAACTTGCAGCTTACTGCAATATGCTTGAAGAAAGGTATGACTCATTATTTAAAAAATATAAATCTAAAAATAACTTGCACAAAGCTATTTCAGATGAGAGAAATACTTTGCTAAAAAAACATAAGGAATTAATTGACAAATACAACTCTGCTGAATCAAATAAAATTAATTTTGAATCAAAAATAAAAACTCTACAGGATGAAGTAGAATCTTATAAAAAGGCTGCATTAGTTTTTACAAAAGGATAAAGCACCTTAAATGAGATACTTGGAAAAACTGTAATTAAAAAGGAAAGGTTTGGAATTGGAAGTAAAGGAGAAAAACCTAAGTTATACAAAAATTATTTTGTTCCTAGCACTAAACAGGTTATTTGTAACTTCTGTGGAACAAAAGGTCATATAGCTAAAAACTGTTTTCTAAGACAACCTCAAATATGTGGAATTAAGAAAGCTTATATTTCCAACGATCTATATGATTCAATCAATTTTAAGGAAACAAAGCAAATCTGGATACCCAGATCACTGCTTGCTAACACTCCTGGACCCAACAAAATATGGGTACCAAAGCAATTTGTTTGAATGTTTTTGCAGGTAGCAGGTCACCAAAGAAAGAAAGAAATATGGTATATGGACAGTGGCTGCTCAAGACACATGAGTGGAACTTCAGCTAATTTCTCTTCTCTTACTCGAAAGGAAGGAGGACTTGTCACCTTTGGTGACAATGCCAAAGGAAAGATTATTGGTATTGGAACAGTTGGAGATCCATAGACAGTCTCAATCAACAAAGTACTTTATGTACAAGGGTTAAAACAAAATCTGATAAGTATCTCTCAACTCTGTGATGATGGTTACACTGTTGATTTTACTAACAATAGTTGTACTGTTTCTAAAGATAAACTGTTTAAGTTTAGAGCACCCAGAACTGATAATGTTTATACTTTGGATTTGTATTCCTTGTGTAAACAACAAGTAAACTGCTTAACTGCTAATATAAGTGAATCCTGGATCTGGCATAGAAGACTTGGTCATTGCAATATATATGCTTTACATAAATTATCCAATAAACATCTAGTTTCTGATTTGCCTAGTCTCAAATTTGAAAATGACAGATTCTGTGATGCATGTCAGCTTGGCAAGCAACACAAATCATCATTCAAATCTGTTAATAAAGTTGCTACAACTAAACCTCTAGAACTTATCCATATGGGTTTGTTTGGACCTTCAAGAGTAGCAAGTTTAGCTGGTAAATTATATGTTTATGTATTAGTTGATGATTATTCTAGATTTACTTGGATTTTCTTTTTGAAATTTAAAAGTGAAGCTTTTAGTTTATTTGAAGGTTTTTGTAAATCTATTCAAAATGAAAAAGGTTTTAATATAATCTCATTGAGAAGTGATCATGGTGGAGAATTTGAGAACCAGGAATTTAATTCCTTTTTCTCAAACATGGGTATTAAACACACCTTCTCTGCTCCAAGAACACCTCAACAGAATGGGATTGTAGAAAGAAGAAATAGAACTATTCAAGAAATGGCTAGAACTATGTTAAATGAATATAGCCTACCTATATATTTCTGGGCAGAAGCTGTTAATACAGCTTGTTATATAATGAATAGAATTTTAATAAGACCTATTTTGAAAAAGACACCCTATGAACTATGGAATAACAGAAAACCTAAAGTAAATTACTTTAAAGTTTTTGGATGCAAGGTTTACATCTTGAATACCAAAGATAATCTTGGTAAATTTGATCCAAAATCTGATAAAGGTATTTTCTTAGGATATTCTGCAACCTCCAAAGCTTATAGAGTCTATAATAAAAAGTCAAGGATTGTTGAAGAATCAGTTCATGTGAAATTTGATGAATCTGATCCTTTTGAGAAAAGGATAGAACAAATAGATGAACCTGATTCTAATGAAAAAATGAGACATGAGAATTTAAAGAATGATTTTGAAAATGATATAAAAGAAATTCAGTCCAGTTAAGAAGAACATGACACTGAAGAACCTTTGAATGTAGTGCCTAGACAGTCTAGAACCTTAAAGAATCACCCTTTAGAATCTGTGATAGGTGACTTAGAGACTAGTATTCAAACTAGAAGAAACTTTGGAAACATAGTTGAATTCTCTGCTTTCCTATCCCAACAAGAACCTAAGACCATAGAAGAAGCCTTAGATGATGAGAGCTGGGTAATAGCAATGCAGGATGAATTGAACCAGTTCAAGAGAAATAAGGTTTGGGAATTAGTTGAAAGACCACATGATTATCCAGTAATAGGAACTAAATGGGTCTTTAGGAATAAACAGGATGATCAAGGGATAATAACTAGAAATAAAGCAAGATTAGTAGCTAAAGGATGTAATCAAGAAGAAGGAATAGATTATGATGAGACCTTTGCACCTGTAGCCAGGTTAGAAGCCATTAGAATCCTTTTAGCCTATGCATCTTATATGAATTTTAAATTATTTCAGATGGATGTTAAATCTGCCTTTTTAAATGGTTATTTAATGGAGGAAGTTTATGTTGAGCAACCTCCTGGTTTTGAAAATTCTCAAAAACCAGATTCTGTTTTCAAACTTACTAAAGCTCTTTATGGCCTTAAACAAGCACCTAGAGCTTGGTATGAAAGACTAAGTTCTTTTCTTTTGAAAAATGATTTTACTTTGGACTAGCAGATCCAACACTCTTTAAGAAAACTGTGAAAAATAATGTTTTGTTGGTTCAAATTTATGTTGATGATGTAATTTTTGGATCAACCAATAAAATTCTTTGTCATGAATTTTCAGAATTAATGCAAAATGAATTTGAAATGAGTATGATGGGAGAATTAAATTTCTTTTTGGGTCTTCAAATATTTCAAAAAGATTTTGGAAATGTTTTAAATCAATGCAAATACATTACTGATTTACTTAAGAAATTTGGACTTGAAAACAGCAAGACATTTACAACTCCTATGTGTACTAATATAAAACGTGATTTGGATGAAACTGGAAAATCAGTGGACAACAAGTTATATAGAGGTATGATTGGTAGTTTGTTATATCTTACTGCTAGTAGACCAGATATAATGTATTCAGTATGTCTTTGTGCTCGATTTCAATCAAATCCCAAAGAATCCCACTTAACTGCTGTTAAAAGAATTTTTAGATATTTAAAAGGTACTATTTATCAATCTCTGCTTTATCCAAAAACCTCTGATTTTAATTTAATTTCATATTCAGATGCTGACTTTGGAAGCTGTAGATTAGATAGGAAGAGTACTTCAGGAACATGTCACTTTTTAGGAAAGTCTTTAGTATCATGGTCTAGTAAGAAACAACACTCAGTTGCCCTGTCAACAGCCGAGGCAGAATATGTGTCTGCAGGTAGTTGCTGTGCACAGGTGTTGTGGATGAAAAACACTCTTATGGACTTTGGATTAAATTTCAACAATACACCTATTTTATGTGATAATACTAGTGCAATTAATATTTCAAAAAATCCTATTAGTCATTCTAGAACTATGCACATTGATATAAGACATCACTTTTTAAGAGATCATGTGTTTAAAAAGGATATATTTTTAGAATTTGTAAATACAGAAAATCAATTAGCAGATATTTTTACTAAACCACTTCCCACGGCAAGGTTTGAATTTATTAAGGGGGAGTTAGGTTTATTTAATTTTAAATAGTTTTTTTTAATCTTATTCTGTTTTCGAATTCTGCTTAATTTCTGTTTCCCGCTATAAGTAATTTTATTTTGTTTTAAATAGAAGTAATGATTAGTGATTACACGGGAATCAAGGCTGTCAGAACCGTTTCACCTTCTAAACTGTTTCACCTTTTTCGGAAACCCTTTCAAAAACCTAGAACCGCACATCTGCTCCAAAACCCTTTTCTGAATCTTCAAACCCTAAACTTTCGAACCTTCAGAAATCGTTGTTGAAATGGAAAAGACTAAGCGTCCAGATGAAGCTGAGAGCAGTGCTGCAAAGAAACCTAAAGTATTTGGTCGGAAAATACTGCAAGGTAAAGTCATAGATTTAGAATGGCTGTTTGAAACTAATTTACTGTTGAAGCAAGCGTTGTCGTTTCAAAGCCTTGAGCAAGCTTTTAATAGTGCAAATTCTGAGTTTCTATATGAGGCAGAAATGAGACATTTCTTTAGAACTGTTCAGTTTAGCCTTGGAGATACGTAGGATAGTTTATTGGCTCAAATAGAGGATAAGGACTTTTCCATATCATCTGTAGAGATAAGTCAAATTCTTAACTGCCCTCATGAAGGAGTTTTTCATTTCGATTTACGGAATATTGGAGATTCTGTACATAAGTCTGAAGACATTATGTCTTTTCTGTTTGGAACCAGAGTGATAAAGAAAATGTTTATTAAAGATTTGGATCCCGATCAGAAAATCTTGGTAAAATTTGTTCAGACTGATTTAGCACCAAGGATGGCTGAGATGGAGAAAATCCTATACCCTGACATGTACATAATGTATCTTCTGATGTGTGATATTAAGTTTAATTTTCCTCGGTTTATGATAAGATATCTGAGATACTGCTGTCAGAGTGAAGCAAGAATGACCTTTTTCCCTTATGGAAGGTTCATTTCTTTGTTTTTGCATAAAAGAGGAATGATCAGATTGGTAGATGCTGGGGTGAAATGTCACCACAGTAATGTTTTAAATACTGGAACTTTAAGGAAAGTAGGATACTTCTGGAGCACAATTAAAGGAAAACTCTTACCTGTTGGAGCTGAGGAAGACTCGGAGAGTGCTCAGGCTCAACCGGCTAAGTCCAAGGAGGGACAAGCAGAATCAAGAGTTAGTACAGTGGCAAGGAGAATTCGCTTTGAGATGGAGGAAGTTGAGGAAGAGAGAAGTCAAGAAGGACTTCAATCTAGAAGGAAGAGGTCAATTGATGAAGAAATTATCTCTCCTGCCTTGAAATCCTCTGAACCGGTAATTTCTTATTCATTTGTGAGAGAAGCTGTTGTGGAGCAGACTGCACCGATAGAGGAACTAGTAGCTCAACTGGAAATCCAAAAAGAAACTCAATCTGCTGCTGTGGCTGTTGAAAAAGCAATTCCACAAGAACAACTTATGGAGGCAGTGCCTGGTGAAGAAGTGGCCCGACCTCAAGATTTACAAGAAAATATTGTTCTTGACCATTCAGTAGAAATCAGAGAGACTACTGTTCGTGATGAACATACTTCTGAAGCTAATACAGAGGTACTTCGGGAAGATTTTTCAGTGGAAGAGTTTCAGGCTTCAAAAGCTAGTTCAGTGGATCAACCTTGTCAGGACAACAGATTCTTTACCACTTGCCCTGCCTCATCAACCTTTTTCTGGACATGCGAATAGAGCACAGGATGCCCCTGATTCGAGAAAAGAAGAAGTTGTTGAGTTGTACAAGCGTATTTCTCAATTAGAATCTGAGAATGTTAGTCTCAGAAATTCTCTGAACTTAGAGCAGTTGAAGTTTCAAAAGCTGAAAGAATCTACTGTTTCAAGACAGGAAGTAGATTTTTTTAAGACTGATATGCTGCATGCTGTTGATCAGTTAAAATCAGAGATGGTAAAGAAAGATGATTTGTCTGAGATGAAGATTTACATGGAGAATAAATTTGTGTCTGTTGCAAACAATGTTGTGAGTGGATCAGGCTCTTCACCTGATTTGATTCGGAGATTTCAAGAAATTACTGCAGCAATGAGCAATATGAGTGACAGATTACACGATCTTCATTGTAATAGTGCCCCTTTGTCAGTTTTGCTAGATAATCAGAAATTTTTAGTGGATCAGTTGACATCTGGAGAGCAACCGATTAGGATTCTTTTGAATCAGTTATCAGAGAAACTGGCTCTTTTTGTTGAAAAAGAAGAAAGAATGCATGAGTTTTTCAGAGTTAATTTGATTGAAGATATTCATATGACTCAAGAGAACAGAGATCTTATCATCAAGTTAGGAGATGGGATGATGAAGAGGCTCAGAGAACAGTTTACAGAGATCAAGACCGCGATTCAATGGAGATAGACACCCTTTTTTCCTTCCATGTCTTATCTATGAACCTTGATTCCTCTGTATATCACAATCGTTTATATATATAACAGCTTGTGAATGAAAATTATTTTCTTATTTTTTTTTGTTTTGTTGTTTATTGATTTATGATTAAGTTATCCAGTATAACAAATTCACTTATTCATACACAGTTAATTATAGCATTTACTTATAGTTCAGTGCAATATTGAATGTGTTCAAATCCGTAACTTTTCATTCTTTTTGATATCACAAAAAGGGGGAGAATTTGGATAAACACAACATTTAAATTCATTTGTTTCCTATGAAGAAATTTGGATAGCTGAAAATATATTTTTATGGGGGAGAAATTTTATTATAGTTAAATATTGTTTTAATCCTTTCAGAATTCTAAAATTTTATAAAACTAATTTTTTCAATAAAGATTGCAATTAAATTAGTTCTATTATTTTATGGGTTTTGTGATCATCAAAAAGGGGGAGATTGTTGAGCAATGTATTGTTTTCAAACAATTCAAAATAATGTTTTTTAAAGGGGGAGATTATTTCAAATAATACTCTGTCTCTTTATGATGATTTTGATGCTCACAAATACCCTTAATTATTTGCTAATTATTTCGTTGAGTATTTTGCAGGAATTTATTTTATTTATTTATTTCATACAACGAGATTTCATACTTCATTTATTCCAAGATCAATTTTAGCGTGTTCTGGAATCACTGTAGCGCAAGATCAATTTTAGCGTGTTCTGGAATCACTGTAGCGCAAGATCAATTTTAGTGCGTTCTGGAGCCACTGTAGCGCAAGATCAATTTTAGCGCATACTGGAATCACTGTTCATACCCTACGTTGATGAACGTAACGTATGGATGAAAAGTTTACTTTTTATGTTAAAAGAAACGTATGGTTAAGGAACCTTACGTTATTTTGAAACGTATGGTTAATGAATCTTACGTTGTTGAAAAGTATGGAAGAAGAACATTACGTTTGGAAGGAACCTTACGTTTTCGTTGTTGGACAAGTATGGAAGAGAAACCGTACGTTAGTTTTCAGTGTTGAGTTTGTTTCTCAAAAGTATGGATCATCAACCTTACTTTTATAATCAACCGTACGTTCTTTGGAGAGTTGAAGCGAGACAAAGTATGGATGATCAACCCTACGTTTGAATGCTGAAGAGAAAGTATGTACGTTCTGAACCTTACGTTTGTGAACGTTACGTTTGTGAACCCTACGTTTGGAGCCACGTCATCAACCCTACGTTTGGCGTCGGGATATTTTTGACAGACGATATTTCCTTTTGCATTGGTCAAACAAGAGGATTATTAGGCGGATTTCGAGCTGATTCTTAAGTACGACTTTGACTGAATCAAAGACGATTTTCAACGGATTACTGATTGATTTAAACGGAGCTTTTTATGCCGATTCTTCAGGGGAGTTACAACGGCTCTGTTACTTCATTTAATATCGTGAATCTAAAGGAGATTTTCATGGATCTATTTATGCGGAAGATTTTCTCAGATTTGAATATATATGTTCTATCTTGGAAACTTCGGATATATATATATACACAGGAAAGTGTGTGAAAGATATAGATTGATCTTTTAACGAGCAAGAAACAGAGGCTGAGAAAAGGCGTTCTTTTCTGGTGATCGAGAAGAAGTGTAAAACCTTTATTGCCGAAGGAAGATCTTGATAGCAGATTCACGTGTTCTACATCGACTATCTGTTGTGAATCTATTGCTGCTGAAGTTGTGAAGTTTCTGGTAATATCTATTGCAACTGGATCGACTCGGAACTGTTTTGATTACAGATCTTTATTTTCTGAAGACAACTATCTATCTACTGTCAATTGCTTTCTGTTGCAATTGTGAAGAACAACTGTAGAAGTGTTTTCTTTATCGAAACCCTTTTTTATTTTTGAGTGATCAGCTTCTCGTTCTAAGCTGTGTGGGTTCGTGTTTGAACCAGGAAGGCTGTGTTTGCCTGAATCTTGTAAAGGTGTCAACTGCCTGTACTCAGTTGTGAACAGGTCTGTGGAAACGAGGACCAGATAGTGAAAATCACCAAGCTCGTGGATTTGAGCGTTGGTGGAGTGGACTAGGGGCCTTCTGTTCCCCGAACCACTATACATCCGTGTGTTCATGCTTTTACTTTTTCCGCTGCATATTTAATCGTACAAAAGCATAGTGGACAGAATTTGTCTAAATTGAAGAGATTGTAATAATTTTGAAAAGACACAATTCACCCCCCCTCTTGTGTGTAATCCGTAGATTCAGATCCAACAGAAGGAAGACAGCGAGTTGCAGAAAAACGTTGTGTTGCTTCAGAAGGGTATGTTTCCTGATTTCAACATTGATAATGACTGTGTTTTGAGATTTGGAAAGAGATTATGTGTGCCTTGTGATTCATAGTTGAAGAATCAGTTATTATGTGGAGCTCATAGTTCTCGGTTTTCAGTTCATCCTGGCAGTACTAAGATGTACAAAGATCTTCAGGAGTATTACTGGTGGAATTGAATGAAAAGTGATATTTCAGATTTTACTGGGAAGTGTTTGAATTGTTATCAGGTTAAAGAAGAGCGATAGTTACCGAAAGAAATGCTTTATCCTTTACCTGTGCCAGAGTAGAAATGGGAAAACAAATCAATGGACTTCATTGTGGGATTACTGAAGACATCTAGAGGTAATAATGAAATCTAGGTTATTGTTGATCGATTGACTAAATCTACTCATTTACTTCCTATTATAGATACATTTTCTCTAGATCAACTTGCTCGGTTGTATGTTAAAGAGATAGTCAGGTTACATGGAGTTCCCCACTCCATTGTATCTGATCGTGATCTCGAGTTTACTTCTATCTTTTGGAAAGGCCTTCATAATTCATTGGGTACTGAATTAAATTTTAGTACATCTTTTCATCCTCAATTAGATGGGAAGTTAGAATGATAAATTCAGACATTGGAGGATATGTTACGTGATTTATTGATGGATTAATAGGGTAGTTGGGACCAACATCTTTCTTTGGTTGAATTTTCTTATAATAACAGCTTTAATTCCAGTATACATATTGCTCCATTTGAGGCATTATATGGAAAGTGTTGTCGAACTCTAGATTTTTGGGATGAAGTAAGTGAAAGGAAGCTGATGGGACCAGAATTGGTAGAAGAAATGGAAGAGAAAGTTTAGTTGATTCAGAAGAACATGAGAATAGATCAGAGCAGACAGAAAAGTTATGTAGATAACTGGACGAAGGATATTTCCTTTGAGTTAGGTGATCATGTCTTTCTCAAATTTTCTCCATGGAAAAGTGTGATGTGTTTAGGTAAGAAGGGAAAGTTGAGTCTGAGGTGCATTAGACCTTAAGAAATTCTAGAGAAATTTTGATCAGTTGCATACAAAGTGGATTTACCTCCAAGTTTATCCTAGGTACACAATGTTTTTCATGTTTCGATGTTGAGAATGTATATACCTGATCCATCTCATGTTTTGAGCCTAGAGGTAGTTCAGCTGGAAGAGAATCTCTCGTATGAAGAACAACCAGTCCATATTCTTGAGCATAGAGAGAAAGTGTTTTGGAATAAGGTAATTCACCATGTAAACGTTTTGTGGAAAACCCATATGGTTGAAGAGGCAATGTGGGAATCTGAAAATGCTATGAGGGATAAATACCCCCACTTATTTTGTTAAGTGAATAAAAATTGCGAGGACGCAATTCACAAAAGGGGGGAAGGATGTAACATCCGAGGTTAATGAAGAATAAGACATATTTTATATTTATTAATATTTGTGAATTAAATATTAATTTTACTTTAAAGGGGGTTCTATGTTTGATAGCATACCTGATACGCAACAATAAGTTTCTTTCGATTCTTACATTACACACTAATAATATAATATTATTATTTTAAATAGTAGTTAACTCCTATCCATTTTAAAGGCGAGAATAAACAAAACTAACTACAATATGATTATACATGATTTTTAAATGTATTTAAATTATCCAATAAAAAGCTAGTGGCTTAAAATGTGAATAAATCTAATTTTAAACATAATTTATATTAAAAGGCCGGTTTATCTCCATTTAATGGAGAAAAATTCTTAAATATATTTTTGTCACTTTAATACATTTTATATGACCAAATAAAATCCTTATATATAATTTGGACATCAAATTTTACTTTTTGTAAATTTTTTGAATTCTTCCGATAAAGGTCATTTTTAATGAATATTGAAAAATATTGTATTTTAATTCAAAAGCGCCTTTTAATCTAATTTATTTATATGGTTATATTATATTTTTGAGTTTTTTTAAACTGAAATTAAAAAATATTTTTACCATTTAATCTAATGTTGGTCATTGGAATTAATTTTACTTTGAAATTGGACATAAACAAGTGTCGATCTTTTGATAGTTATTATTTCTTAAAAACATGATATTTGTTTTAAGAACGGGAATTAATTTTAAAATTAATTAATTACACTTTTGTTTTTTGAATTTGGAAAAATGGACATCATTTTTGAATTCGGAATATCAAATATAGATTAGGCTGAATTTTTGGTATTTTTATGAAAAACATCAATTTTTGAAGAATAGTGAAACCACTTAGTGGTAGTTAAAAAAACTGACTTTTTCATTTAAATGAAATTTTACCACATCTGTGTGTTGAATTTCAAAAATCTGACATACATGGTGGTTATCAAGAAGAAAAATTTGGTTCATTAAGATTAACTAATTTTTGTTGAATAGTAACTTTTGACTTTAATTTACCACGGTTAAAGGTAAATAGGGTAATTCAAGGTAAAAAGAATATTATAATAATTCAAAATTACCTTAAAACATTTCCAATCCTTAGTTTTTGAGTCATTAACGACCATGGGAATCTTTGGGTCTATTTTGGTACCCCATTTAGCCACTTGGGAGTGAAAATGAAAACTTAAATTAATTAACTTAACGTAAAGGCAAAAATGAGAAAAGAAAATATCTTTTAGTTAATTAATTTTTAGAATGGGTTATATAAATTATCATTTCGACTATAAATATTAATTATAAATATAAAAATATTTCCTACATCATGGTATTTTTTTATAATTTTTAGACATAAAATAAAATAAATTATTTATGACCCAATAATGATGCAGTATTTACCTCATTAATAAATCTTTTAAATAAATAATATTATAAATATTAAAATATTATCCAAAACCAGTCCAATTATTATTGTATGATTTTATTTTTACCATGAGTCATCTTATCTTCATCTTTAGTTATTTTTTGACCTTTTGAAACCGAATATCATTATATAATAAAATAATATGTTCACACTTTCCTAAAGAGCCCCTCATCCCCCTTATAAAAGGAGACTACTTCTAACCAATTCCTCACACCTCTCAAGCCATTTGTCTCATCCAAACTCTACCCAATTATGCTCCATACATCCCTCTCATTCTCCTAGAATCCTTACCTTAGGGATAAGGCACTTCAAGAAGTCCTATTGGTTCAAACCAAATGAAGTTACCCAAATTTAAATGTAACGGTTTCTCATAAATTGTTTTCTTTTATTTTACTTCTCCAACCCCTAAACTCTTTTTATTCCTTTCTTTTGTAACAACAAAAGTATCCTCAATATACTAGGATATTTTTATGATAAATATTAGAACTACACTTACACACACCTCCATATAATAGATGAAGAACATAATGTTTCTTTGGATGGAAAACTAACGCCTCATGAAATGATGATTGTTCGATTTTCTCCTACCGCCTCTCATGGTGGCCATTATGATGGGACTATATTTATATATGGTATATATTATGTTTATGATTTCATTATTCTTTTTTACTTCCCAATTATATCAATCCATTATGGTTTCCATAGTGGGTAAATACAATAATCTCATTTGAGGAAGTGCAGACTACCGCCCCCTCAAAGTGATGTTATTCGTTAATGCCTTATGTTGGATTTATTAAGGACCGAGTTAATGATATTATATATGATATTAAACTAGAATTATAATATACCTATGTATCATTATGTTTTATTTCCATTAATATAATAAATACAAATGAAATTAGCATTCATGCGTACGTACGGCTTACCGTCTTCATGAACGGTGCATTTCATTTCTTACCTCCAAATGTTATGTACTATTATAAATACATTTATATACTAGATATATATGATATATATGATATATAAATAATGAATATCATTGTAGATATAATGGAATATTGACCACATGGACAACTTGTAAATATAAGGTGTTCATTTTTGACACAAGTACTAAATATCGACAAAATGAACGTTGTTAACTTAAATGATTACATAATGATTATAACATAGTAATAAGTGATATAAAAGGAATAATAAACTTTAAAAAGGTTTTTAAGCAATTAGAAGTTAACTTTAGTTTATTATTCAAGAGATTAAATAATGATCGAGTCAAGTTGGACACGAGGTAAGGGACTTCGTCTCAATCTCTTTTCATTGAGGCATATTTTGTTTTAATACACGACTTTCTTTTATACGCTGTATAAACACCCTTGACGTTTCAAAGGGAATTTTTTTCTATGATGCTTTTTACTAATAAAAAAAAGGAATGTTTCTTTTAACATAAGTGGTGAAAATGACATTTCTGCCGCCATGGTCATTATTTGATCTTTGCCTTCCTCAACAAGCTGTCATTTTTTACAAAGAAAATAAATACCATATACTCTTTTATGTATTTTGGTATTGAAAATGGATTTGAAAATGGATTTTTTATGTCAATATATTTAATTGATATATTGTTATTGAAATGTGTAAATATTTCCTTTCCTTTATTTTTGATGTGTGTGATATGATTTTATATTGGTACTTGGACATTTGACGGGTGGTTACGTGATAAACCAAATGAAGGGTGGTGTCGTGAATACCAAGACGGGTGGTTACGTTATAACCTCCAATGAATTTGGTATGGAAGTCGGCCGTATGGCTATTCCATTTAGTGATATGTGTGGAAGTTGACCATATGGTTATTCCATTTAAGTATGTTTATGTCCCAAGTTACTTTTATGTGTTATGTGTTCTTGATTTGGTTTTTATGGTAATATTTTGGTTACAAAAGGGTAAGCAATGATATTTTCTTCAGTGAAGAGTATTTACTACTTCATAAAGGTTAAAAGTAATACTTATGATTAAGTATTTATGGTTTACTTGTTGTTTTTGATAAAATAACAGGGTTCCTTATTTGTGTATCCCTTATTGAGATTTTTATGCTCATCCCATGTTTTTGAAATGTTTTTCACAGGATATAAAGTGGAATAGGGCCAAGTATGGGATCAAGGAAAAGTCATGCTCTCTTAAACATGGAATTATACATGAATCGTTTTTTCATGAGTTTTATTTTATGAAAAAAATTGAAACTGAGTAGGAGTGTCTATGAATTTTTTAGATGTAATATTTTGCAATTGTAATTATGATGGTCTAAATCTCTAAAACTCTAAACCTGAAAAGATCATCAATGAGAATTATTAATTTAATTCAGTATTATGTATGGTTTAAGTCCATGTACTTATACTTATTTTGTCAAATATAACATATAAAATTGATAAAAAGTAGATTTAAAAAGGGCTGACCATCAAAAGGTGGTTAATCGACCTTTTAAAGAATATTAGAATATTTATGTTTAAAATTGGATTAATTCACATTTTAAGCCTCTAACATTTATTGGATAAATCTAAAAATATTTGATAAACATATATAATAAATTTTTAGTTAGTTCTGTTCATTACCTCCAGTAAAACGGCTAGGAATTAACTACTATTTAAAATAGTATTATTATATTTGTAGTGTGCAGCGTAAGATTTCAAAGAAACACGTTGTTGCGTATTGGGTACACCATCGAACATAGCATCCCATTTAATGTAATATTAATATTTTATTCACAAATATTAATATATATGACCATTTCATATTCATTATTTACTTGGGATGTTACAATAAGTGCATGAAAAATATGACAAGGTAATAACTTGAAATACATTCCATCCAAATAACTAGATATGGAAAAATAAATATGGAAAGTCAAAAAATAGTGACACATGATATCTATATAACTGAAATAGTTGAATAATAATAGAAACTAATATGAGGGTAATGCTTGAGTATTGGATGTCATCATTTTTCGGTATATAGTACCTTTACTGTCAATACCTTTCATAAGAATGTTTACAAAATATCAGGTAAAATCCAATATAATGTGGATATCCGAATGAAACATACCATGAGACTACTGATGCATCAAGGGAATATCTATAACCAAAGCCCACATGTGTAGTACTAGTCCAAATAATTACTCATATATACAATAATCAATTTATCTATTTTCCTTATCAAATAACAGTATGGAGTAGAAAGTCCATATTTACCAATATTTCCCTATATCATTAAACAACTGTCAAAGTATGCACCATATGTAAAATGGAATATGGTTTCGGAAATAATCATATTCATGATAAATAATGTGGATAATTAATGTAAATTCAATGGTCATTGGAGATTAAATATATTATGGGGATTTTAATAATGAATCATGGATGTGAATATACAAACTATCTTTGGCCAAATCAATCAAAAACCATCTAGTGTAAGGATAAGGATGGTATCAATATAATATACCCAAAGTGGATTAAAATAAATGGTTGTTTTGGTTGATGAATGAAATATTATAAAATGACATTTTAAAAACATTCTTGAGGAAAATATCCTTTTGTTTTGAAAAAAACATGAAAAATATTATCTCTGAAAATAAAATATGAAAATACTTTCATTGAAAAGTAACCTTTTAAAAATTCAATGAAATAATCAAAAAAATTATGGTTGGTAAATCTATACAAGTCGTTCAAGGTAAAAAGAACATTCATTTTTCATGGTTAATGTTTAGAAAAATGACTTCTTCAGAAAGCGACAAGAAGATTCATTTAAATAATTAGTAAAAGACAAAAGGGGTAAAATTTTCATTACCGAATAATTTTAAAAACATTTTTTAATTTTTTTTAATAAAACATGGTTTCTAGAAGAAAACAGGTTCTCTTACAAAACAGTGATACAATGTTGTGTTTTCTAAAAAAAATTCTAAAACATTTTCAGTACCGAAGACTGGGAAAATCGTAATAATACTTGAAAATGGTTATAAATAACCATAGGAAAGAAAATTATTATTTTTATTTGAAAATTAATATTTTTACTATGGAGGAGGATAATCTTTAGATATTCCAAAGTGTCTCATTCCACATTAACAAATTATAATTCACAATCCTCATGGAGGAATAAAATTAAATGAAATTTATAATATCTTGAGAGTTAGTATATTCTTGATATATCATGTAAGAGGGAATTATATACACCAAATAATATAAACTAGGTGCATAACAACAAATAAGTCTCAATGGAAAGTAAATTGACACGAAATCCCTTACCTTGAGTTTTAATTTGGCTGAATTCCCTTTAAACTCTTCTATAATAAAATTATGTTAATTTTATACATTATTGAGATAATTTTCCATGTTTATAATTAATTTAATTTCACACAAATTTATTTTTTTATATATTTACTTAAACAATTAATTTTATGTTGGGTGTTTTGACCAAATTTAGTTTATGTGTCAAAAGCTACTTTAGTAGGTCCACTATGGTCAAAGGGGACATTATATAATATCTCCAGAATAATAAAAATTAAAAAATAATCATATTTATACATAAATTATAGTTTTAACAACAATAATTAATTATGATTATGAAAATTGAATCAATGTTCTGATCAAGTGGATGGTAGGTCGTACGAACGCATCAGTAACGTTCTCATTTTTCAATGATCATTATGGAAAGAAGGTAAGAAGCATTATATCATTAAATAATTATTATTAAAAATTAAATAACATATTATTTAATTATAAATACTTATATATATAATTTTTTTATGTATAAGGAATTACATATTGTCAAGGGGTTGTAGTCAACAAGTATATGAATGACGATATCACTTGTTTAAGTGTTTGAAAGGGTAACAAATAAAATGATATATATATATATATATATATATATACAGAAAGGTAATTAGGTAATTAATACCAAATGTATTTTTTATGTCTCATATTTTTATTTATAATAATGTTTTATATATTCAATGTATCATGTGAACAAATCAAATCGCTTGGAGGGGTGGCAGTCTACATTTCCTCAAACGATGTTATCGTATTAATGCAAAATGGATATTATTAGAGGTATGTGTTATAAAAGGATTAAAAATTTATAAATACATAATAAATATCATATATATCATATATAAAGATAGTTTCCATTATAATGGCCAACATGATAGGTGGTAAAGGAAAAAAATGAAAAATCATTGTTTCGTGAGGCAGTTGTTCGTCGTACACAGAAACCGAATATTCATTACCCATTAGATAGAGGTGGGAGTAATTGAAGGTAGAACACTTAAAATTAAAATGTAATAGTATATTTATGATAAAAAAATTTTATATAATAATTGATTATATAGATTTTATGAGGTGGATAATAGAAATGAAATTAGAGATCTTTAGAGAAGAAGTTACTTGTTAATCGGGTAACTTCTAATGGATTGTACCAAAAGGATTCCTTGGATGTATTTATGCCCAATGGAAATATTGTAAGATATAGGGGGTATATTTTGGGAATATATTTGGGCATTTATTGGAAAAAACCAAGTGGTCTTAGAGGTGTGAGTAAGGGGGATAAGTTGTGTCCTTTTATAGAGGAGGAAAAGAACTCACATTGTATATTTAAAAATGAGGTTATGTGTACCCACATTTTTACCTAAAAAATTCTTAAAAACCAACAAAACTAAATTATGGAAGTTTCAGGGATGAATTATTCCCATATAATTGGTTTTTACAAGTTTCTTGGTCATTTGGACCCCCTTAGTTCAAGGTTTAGTCCTTTATTATGATTAATTTTACTTTTACAATTGTAATTAATTTTAATTAATTTCATTTATATTTTTGGTCAAAAAAAGCTGGTTTTATTTGAAATTATAAATTAACTTTATTCCAAATTCAGAATCCATTTTTCCAATTTCTAATCATATAAGTGGCAAAAATTAACTTTAAATTCACCCCGTATGCGGGATGACAATGCGGAGTTTTAAAGTTAGAACTTCTGAATGTTTGCAATGTTTTTTAATCAATTTCAATGTGAAATTTATTCGAATTGCATAAATTGTATTAATTAATTAAAATATTAACTTAATAAACATTAAATCTTATTAATATTATAATTTATCCTTATAAATAAATTAGATGAAAAGTTGTTTTGAACTAAAATTTAGTATTTTGACTATTCATTGAAAAATGTAATGTTTTAGAAAAATTTCAAAAATTTACCCTAACATAATAATTATTTTTTTAATTCAAATATAATGTTTATTTTTACATATTAAATCAATTAATGTTTTAAAATTCATATTTAAAACGGGTTCATAGTTAAATGTTGATAAAAATGCCATTATTAAAATATAAGTTTTTAGGTGTAAAATAGAGTTTGTTCTTATCTTATGTCTATCAAGCCTAATGGATGAATAAAAATAATAATTTATTGAATATAATATATATATATATATATTAAATTAATATAACTCAATAAATTTAATTAATTTAATCTATTAGCAATAATCAACTTTTTTATCATAGAAATAGTTTTATATAAAAACAATTCACTTTATATATAAATTGTTTCTTATATTCATTTCAAATTAATTTCTAACCAATTAATTCATTATATATTTTGTATAAACCCAAATTTTAATATGATTTTTATTACTATTAAAAACTATTAATCTAATGTCTAGTTTATATCACTTTATATTTTAATAATATATTACTGTTCGATAAAACTCTAGGTTGTGTGTAACACAAGCCATCAAGAAATGTCACTCTTGTGTGTAACACGTTCAAAGTTAATGTTTCATTAATTGAAATATAGATAATCTATATTAAATAGTAAATTAATTATAATTTTTTTAGATATTATATTACCATATGTACTTTTTGTCGCATGTCATACACGCTATCAAATACAAGGCTTCTACTTTAGATTTTCAGGGCCTCACAATTATTCCATTTAAGGGATGCTCTCAAATAATCTTAATCATAGATTGTTTTTTCTTAAAAAAATAATCTAAAATAGTTTTGATACTAGTTGAGATATCTAGTACAAATTGATATTTAACAATTTATTTGTTTCATGAAGACACCAAGACAATAATTGAAATATTATCAATGATTGATATGTATTCTATATATTCATAGATTTAGGCTTTCAAAATAGCTCTCATCTTTCATGCTCCACATGTAGTTCACAGGGAAATGTAGTATATCATCACATAAATTTAATTTTATTGTAATTATGTGAGTTTATATAAACTCTTTAATATGATAAATGGTGTTGAGGCTTGTATCAAAATCTAGAATCTATTTTATTTTTAGGTCTAAAGTGTTTAGAACTCTTCATGATTTCTTTTTCTAGAGCTTTCTAAATCTGTGCATCATTTGGAAGTAAGGATATTTTTTCATTTCATTTAATATTTTCTCTTAGTTGGAATAGGATTATTTACTTAATAAACCATGTAAATTTTATTATTTTGTGCCTCCTCTATTTTATTATCCATTTCCAATAGGACTAGAGAAGTAGTTAATAATTTATTTTTCACATACATACCCTTCTCTTTGTGTATGGAGTCCTTTTTTCATAAGATCATTTTAACAATATAAGTAATTGGTGCATCTCCTTTAGAATTCAATATATTCTCTTGTTATAGGAGTAATTTCATAAATTTAGTGGATATGTTTTTATCCTTCTTCCTCCTTCCACACACATATTTAACAAAATTTGGGTTATCCTATTTGTAAAACCACTCATGAAATATGTATTCTTCATATTGGATGTCAAAAAATAAACCAATTCTATTATCCCTATCTTAAATTCACTATTTTATTTTTGATTTCAAATTTCTACCATTTTATTTAATTTCATGGGAATTTATTGGTGGTCAATGATTTGGTCTATTTTAACACAATTGAATCTAATTTTTCTTATGTTCATTAAATCCTATTCATCTATCTTCATAAACTTCTTAGGAGTGGTCGGTTAAATTTTATTATTTTGTTTACTCCTCAGTGAAATCATATCAAAACGTTTAACCTGATTCTTTTTCTATTGTGGTATCCTATTATCTTCATTATTAGAGTTGTATAATTTTGGTATATAAAAGTATTTATCATTACTACCTACACATAGACTACATTACTCATAAAATTTATGAAAATATTTCAATTTAGTTTTTTAGAATAAATTCTAAAATATTAGTGATGTATTCTTAAGTATAGTTGTTTTATTCTAAATATCTACTCTAATCACCAAAACATAAGTCCCTGTATATATTTTATTTACAAGAATGTTATTCTATAACTCTATGTGCCTATGCCCAATCCACAAACATCACTACCAGTGGCCATTAAACATTTATTTTTTCTTGTGTAGTAAAAAGTTTTCTAGAATGTGTATATTTATTTTTCTAAGAGGAAACACCATTTTAATGTTCCAAATTTGGGGATATTATTTTATTGAAATTTTTTTCATCCACCCTTGATACATTGATGAAATTACTATAAAATTTCTCCATCTATATTGGTCTAAATTTTTAGTTTTTTCTAAAATTGATTCTCAAAATAAAATTAGTTTATAAAAATTTAATTGGATAATGGGATACTGTCATCCATGTTATTATTGATGTTTGATCAATAGGTGATTAGCATATCTTAATTCATCCAAAACGAGTCTTCATGGAATTAATAATCATTTTAAATGCATTTATTTCATCCTTATGTATTTCATATGATGATGAAGATCCCATTGGTGTTTTTATAGATTTCTCAATTTCTCATCCTATATAAGAAATTTCTTTTTTGGAATGTACTTCAGTAGTTCAAGTTATATAACATTATTTTTTAAACTCTAAAAAGCACATTTAAATTTTATCCATATTCGTTTTATTAGCATATAACAATACATTTTATTTATGTTTTATAGTATTTTCTTTAATTTTTATTTGAGTAGATTTGACATTAATAAAAACATTGTATATCATTCCAAATGTTTTAATTCCTTCCAAAACAACATTATTAAACACCTGTTTATCAAAAAAGAAATTTTTTATGTCATTATTAATCATAGAGTCTATTTTATGACAATTTATAGAGTATTATTTTTTGCTTTTAATAATTATGGTGAGTGTGGTAGAAAAATATTTTATCTTTGATAACATATCGTAAAATACTTAAACATCCAACTTCAAGTGTAATTTTTCATTATGTAGTCCCTTGAAATATTAAAATATCCATGTATACACATTAATAAATATTTTCATCATCTAGTAATTGATATTATAATAGAAATTACAATGTGATTTATTGAATATATCTTCATTATAGCTTGTTCTTGATTTGTCAGATAAATCATGTTTAGTGGATTTAAATAATCATTTAAATCTATGATTACCATATACTCGTGGTTGTAAATCATTCATATTTTAGATTTTCCTTAACTTATTTTCATATATTACATTCATATTTCAATAATTATTTGTTGGAACCTATCTGGATTTGATAAAAGATAAAATTCCCTTTAGGACTGGGTGCATATAGATGAGAGGCAGGTGAAATAGGTGATTCTAATATTTTATTAAATTTTAATTAACACTTATATACTTTTACCCCATTCAGTATTCGTTTACAACCCTTTCCCTCATGTTTTACACTGGGTACATGAGAAGCATCACAAGAGACAAATGCAATACCCTCTATCTTAACTGCTTCTGCACCTCCTCCTGAACTGGTGTTTGTTTGTTGTCTCTCTACTTCCTAGGAAGCTAGCCCCTAGCTTTCTTCTTTCACTGGAGGAGCGACTCAAAATAATCTTCAAAAAAGCATAGACATCAAAACCCCCTCCCTCTTTCTGTCTGGATTTGGGCTATATTTCCCCTCCTCATATCCCATGCTGCAACCCAATTTCCTTGACTGTCAGCATAAAATATCTTCAAAAGAGTATTCAATATCTCACAGACTCTTCTGTGACATCTTCTTATCCTATGAGTTTTAGATAATTATCTAGATCTCAATCCAAGATAAAAGGTATTTCTCATTTTGATCAAGTAAAATATGGCTATTCTTCTGGGGCCAAAAATAGACGAACACTCCTTTAATAATCTTATTTTACATTTTTAATGCATAGGAATTGGTACAGAGGTAATGATGGACTTTATAGCTAATGAAACCCATAAAAACGAGGTTTCTATGGATTCCAACATGGAACCCAAACAAGGCTCATCTATTATTTGGGATTTTTAGCACAAATTGAGGGTCTAAAATTTCTTACATGTCAGTGCGCAAAACAATCATATTTTTATTTTTTGGATTTTCAATCTATCTGTGGAACTGATTTTGGCATCAGATAAATCCATAAATAAAAAAATATCTTATATATCACATATTCTCCTTTCCTCCTTTATTTATGCAGTTTTTGAGGTTCAAGAAAGTATTTTTCTCTCATATGATCATAAGTATTTTCATATAAGGGTATCCCATGGCTAGTTTGTGGTGACAGAAATGTCATCTTGTAGCTGAATGAGAAGAAGGGATGAGGTCTTTTTCCTTGTCATGATAGTTTAGATTTTATCTTCTTCATGACTGACTACGGTCTAATAGATCCAGGTTACGTGGGAAGTCAATTTTCCTAGTGCAACTAATAAAGGGGAACCAACCAAACTTGGTGTTTCCTTGACAAATGTGTAGTGAATTTTCAAGCCATTATCTAATGTAATGAAATTAAAGTTTTACAATTGGCGAGGAAGCTCAATAATCATAACATTTTGTGGAATTATATGGAGAATATGATTCTTGGTGGTTTGTAGTTTTTTTTATCGGACATATGGATAGACGATGTCATTTTACAGCACAATGTGTATGAATCATATAATATACTTGTTTAGGGCCAGGATTTTTTTTCCTTTATAAAAATATCATACATCTCTGGGATGATCTAATTATTTTTAATAGGAACACTTCTTCACAATCTAAAAAGATACATGAGATAAATAAGAAGATCGAGTATCTTGTGGTTATCATGGAGGAGGAATGTAATGATAGTATCTTTGAAAAACTCACCAATATAAAGAATAACCTAGAAGAATATATTCTGAAATAGGAAAGACAAGCACATGAGAAATCCAAAATAAAATGGCTTCAAGAAGGTGATCGTAATATAGGATTCATCCATGATTGCATTAAGGATAAATAGGACATTAACAGACATAATATTCATCATGATAATGGAACCTTCATGGATAACATAGACATGGGTGTAGGTATATCCCATGAAAACTTCTATTCTATTTAGGGAGGTCCTTTAAATCAGGGGAATCATGTTTACTCGAGGGGTCAGGTGGGCATCTTTAAAATTGTCCCAAATATGATTACCTCTTTATATAATTGTCTCATCAATAATATTATTGAGGAAGAGTATATTCATGTGGTGTTTTGTTCACTCAATCCTTAGAGTGAATTTAGCCTCAATGGGTTCCTAGGATCATTCTACATAGAATCATAGGATGTGGTAAAAAAGACAAGGTTCAAGTTAGAAAAGAATTCATCATTTAAGGTCACCTTCCTCGGGTATCATGTGCAACGTAGATGATTATGATTCCCCAAATCAAGAATCCTCAATCACTTCATCATTATTGGACATTATATTTATGCAACAAATCTTACAAGTTATTGCCCAATGTTTTAAAAATAACACATTCATTTAACATTACACTCTCGATTGCAGAGGTACAACATGGGTTTGTTAGATGTTGCACAATACAAAGAACCACTACTATAAATATGTCATTTATCATCACTAGAAAACAGAATTAACAGCCCTAGAAAAGAATTGTTATTTGAGGTGACAATATAGTGGGGTCCCTATTATCAGTGCTCAGAAAGTGCTGATAATGGCCCATTTTACCAGCAGTAAAAAAATGCATTGATAAAAGTGGTCTTTTATCGGCGCTAATAAATGCCCTAATAAAAACGTCCTTTATCAGTTCATTTTTAGCACATATTGAATAACCCTTTTATGATAAATCATTTTAATCAATAATAAATGTCAAAAAATAATTTAAAAAAGATAAAAAAAATTATAATGCAGGGACCATTTAAATGTGCTTGACTACCACCCCCCCCCCCCATTTATCAGTGCTAGGCGAATCCCCCTCCCTCTCACCGCACATTGCACATTCCTGCGCTACCCTCTCCCACATTCCCGCGTGCCCCAGCTTCTACCAGAACTCCAACCCTTGAAATCCCCCCTTGTGCGCTGGCACCTTTACCACTAATCCATTTAGTTTTTATCTTCATTTAATGACATTTCTATTTATATATATATCGTTATATTTATTTGTATATTAATATAGATTCATATTAATACAAATATATTTAGTTATATTTGTACATATATATTTATTCATATATTAATATATATATATATATATATTCATATAGTAATATATATTTATATCTATTTATATTTATATATAATTATAATTTCTTATCCCTTGTAATTATTTCCATATTAATATATAATTATAAGATTATTTTTATGTACATTTATAAAATATTTTTTTCATGTGTGTTTATAAATAAATTAATACATACATATATAAAACACACAGACATAGACACACACACACACACAGATATATATATATATATACATATATATGGGAATCTGAAAAGCCATAGAATGTTAAAATGCCCATAACTTCTAATCTAGAACTTTATTTCAACTCTAAATCCAGTAAAATCGAAGAAAATGAAACAATATTTTTTATGATATGTGTTTACGGGCTAGAGGAAATCCGGATCAAAAGTTATAGATATTATAATGTTACAAAATCAGGTTATCCTTTATAAAAACTCATTTTTTAGAGGACTTATGAGCCATTTTTGTCCTCGAAAATTGTGAAAAAAGGTTTTATTGGCTTACCAGTATGTAACGTTTTTCATAGGAATCGATTAGATATGTTGTAGAGATCAAATGAACACACGGATCAAAAGTTATGGTTGTTTTATGTTTGAGTTACATTTTCAACATATTTTAGACCTTTTAGTAATTTTCTTATTTTTTTCTTCAAGTATTTATCAAATTCTTATTAGTCAATGATAACTAGAAAATTATTAATTAATAATATTTATTAAAATATTTTAAATTAAATATCAATAAATTTATATTATATTAAATGCAATAGTCTATTTATACTTATCTAAAACATATTTAGAAAATATATATTATATTTATATGAATATAAATAATCTTATAAATCAATATATTATTTTTCATGAAAAATTATTAATTTTGAAATAGAAAATTTATCAGCACTTGGAAAAAGTGCTGATAAATCCCCCCAACCCTTTATCAAAGCTATTAAAAAAGCACTGATAATGGTGTCCCCGTTAACATCGCTAAAAAAAGGACGAATAAAGGGTGGTGCTGCGGAAACCCAGTTTTGTGGTAGTGAGAAATCGGTTTTGCTCAAGAAAAAATATTTTATATTGATAATTAAGCCTTAGGATAAAATATTTCAATAAAAATTTATATAAAAAAGGCCTATAAAAAAATTATTGGAACTTTATTCTCAAAATATTGAACCAGGTGGGTTTCTCTTCCTCGACGTTGGACCTAATGTTTCGATGAATTAGTTCTCTATTCATTTAAATATCTTTCATATGAATGAATTATGTTTTTTTCAAGGTTATCATAGGCCTTATACAAAGAGATCCTTTATCTCATAACATTTTTTATACATGCATAGCACTCTTTGAGACATCTTATAAATCACACTATTTCCCAAGACAGTGTTCTTACATTCTAGGAGTGTTATAACTATATTGTTATTTATAATCTCATGTTTTCATATAACATGATTTTATTTTTAAATGGAATTAATAGATCCATTCAAGGTATTAATTATATATTGGAAGAATAGTTCAAGTGGAGAGGCAAAAATTTTATTCAAGAGAATAATAGATTCTATATTTCTGACAACATCTATTATGGGTGTTCTAGAGATCTAGAAAACATTCATCATATGACTAGAGGGACCTTCCATTTTAAGTATCTAGGATCTCCTATTTCTCAGCAGAGGATTAAATTCTATCACATTAATATGATATGAAATTGAATTTCTGGGAGAATCATTCTTAGGAATAACATGTTTTTATCCTTTGGAGGTAGAATTACCTTAGGTAACAGTGTATTGTCATACATTCCTATGATTTTTTTCCATGATGAATTTTCTGAAAGGGGTAATTACTAGGATGGAAATTATTAATCCATCATTTCTCTATGATTCTCAATCCAAGGTCAGACATCATTGTGCTTCTTGGAACCAAATGGAAATATATGTTTCCAATGGTGGATTTAATATCAGTAGTGTTATTGGGGAAATGAATGGACTCCACACCAATCTCTCCTAGGAAATTATCAAAAAAAGAACTTTATCAAGAATTTTTATGATGAAAAAATATGGAGTAGGGATACCTATATAGAGGCATAGATGCTCCATCATTTGGAAGATGATGTAACCCTTCATTCCGGTTCTGAACTAACCCTCTAGGTGGTTGGTTGGTAAATGAGAGATAATTTTATGATGGAACAATTGGGCAGAAAATATCATTAGTTATCATCATTTACCAATCCTATAAATAAATTTCAAGAAAGCTTGAGAGCACCCAAGGTTCATTTACACAGTTCTTGGTGAAAGTGAATGCATGATCTCTGATAATATTATGGTTAATAAAGTCCATGATCATTGTTTATTCATTGGATCATCCTCGGGAATGTTTTTTATTAAGTAATTTCATTGAATATAGACGATTACTATAGACTATGATTAATAGGGGATAAATTATGGTTTAAATTAATTAATAATAAGTTTAACTTCTTATTTTTGTATGTTAGGAACTGAGTATTGCCAATTGAGGACAACATCATGAATCTAGGGATCAAAATGTCTTTGAGATGTTACTACTGCATGGTTACCAAAATTTAAACATTTGATCATCTCTTTTTCGAAGTGGAATGTGAAAATATTGTGTTGAGTACATTTGGTGGATCGGTTGGTATATCTTAATTTGAGGCCTCTTCCCCCTTGTTCTGAAATATATAATTTCAAGGCGTAAGTAAGGACTCCAAATTTAAAGCGAGGGAAATTATTCTTGTAGCTGAATACTGGGGTTTTTGGAAAATAAGGAATGAAGTTCATCACAATGGAAATAAAAGTTACAAAACAAGAACTTATCTCATCACCATGTTCATTTAGATTGATCTAATATGATTATAAAAGGATAGCACCAATGCTCCTCCCATGATATTTTTTTTAATGTCGCTCATAACCCTATCAATGTGTGTAGTAAAAATCTAGGAAGATGGATCAAATGTATTCAACATAGTTTGGGTTTGAAGATAAACACATATGGTTATTGTATTTCAAGATACATGAGAGGGGTGTCATCAAAAATCCTTGGGGATCAGTTATATTGGAGTTCTCAGTTTAGTTAAGAATTGTAGATTCACTTCATGATGAGGCTAGATATTTTTCAGTGGTCACACAATTTGAAGGAAGAAGAATATTTATCATAATGAAATTGAGGTTGATTCTCTAATGGTCTTCAATACCCTTCTTGGATGTGATCTCATGCCATAGAATATTGAATACACCATGCACATATACCAAATTTTTATGAACAACGACATTATTTAACTTCATATTTTTCATGAAGGGAACATAGTGGTAGAATATTTGGATTCAAATAGTAATTATGAAGAACATGTTACTATTTTATCAGGTATCAGATCAATTCTAATGGAGGGGAAAACCTAATCATTGTAGACACTATTGATCATCACCATTATATGATGCTATAATTATAGGTGTTTTTGTTTTTTTGACTTTCCCTTTATTTGATGATTTTTTGACCATGGTTTGTACCTTATCAGGGATCTTTGACCTATTTTATATAGTAGTTTTTGTTCTAAACACACATTATTTTGTTAAGGTTCAAACACAATGTGGGGAAACTACTTATTGTACATATTTGGATTCATCGAGACATGGTTTTTCAACTATATCGTAAAATAAATTTTAAATGTATTTCATCAGGGATTATTTTGTATGTTATGACCATATGACATATGTGAGTGCTCACCATATTAAAAACGTGATTTTTCTATATTTTAAAAAAGTGAACATGTCTATATACTTCATCTCATAATCTTAGTCTCATAAATGGAATTTTAACATTCTCACACATTTTGAAGTAGATATTCACTTAGTGTAGAATATCACCACATCCATAGATGTAGAAATAATTATTCTCAAACATATTATTTGAATACCTTATTATCATTAAGAAAAGTGGTATGAAATTCACTCTCGGTTCACATCCTCACTCTGTGTTCTTATATAAAAAATACCAACCATATTCTCTCAAATAATTGATCATGGATTTTAAAATACATTAAATATTTTTTAGAAACATTTACACATAATCCTTTATCTCGAAATTATTCTACATATTTTTCTCACTACTTTTTCAATTATTGGTATCAGAGGATTCAGATTTTGTTCAAGATTTTTCTTCTTCTTATATAATTTCTTCAACCCACAAGATCTGATCATGAGAACAAGGTTAGATAAATTTTCCCCTCAAATACCATAATATTATACTTTTGAGAACTCTATCATTTTCATCTATTCCTCTCACATATAACACATGTTTTCATAGGAGAGAGAGATGTGTCTCTCTAGAGGTTTACACACATATTTTGTTCTCAGCACACATATCTTGTATGTGCACAACAAATTCTATTTTGTATTCATTTTCCAATTTTTGAAATTATAATATTTCATATTTTTAAGTGAAATACAAAAAAATATCAAACACTCATGATCCTATATATAACATCTTATAGAATGGAATCACAAGGGTGTATCCCCACATGATAATACCATTTTTCTTCAATTTCTTTCTCCATTGGTGTTACAAAAATACATTTTCATTTTATTTTTTTAGATCAACTAAAAATTACTCTAATTTTATTCAATAAAGATCAAGATATTTGTCTCAGAATATTCTAAAAATATTGTGTAAAAAACAAAATCCATGTCAATATAAAATATGCATTAGCAGTTGTAGCATGGAACATACCATTTTTGGCATGAGAGCTTTAGAAAAATCATTATTGGTATAAGCCAGAGTCTATACACTCAATATAATGTCTCGATATCATTTTATTCCCATTGATAAATAATCAAAAATCCATTTGTGATGTTTTATTACATGTATTGTAAAACAATAATATTTAAATTCATCATTTTTTATTTATTATACCTGTAAATACCCCATTGAAATTTCATTGTTTTATTATAAATTATTGTCATATTTGATCTCCTTAATTTGAAAGATGACTGTCAATTTCTAATTTATCCATATTTATTTACAAGATATAAATTTGTAATTAAAAAATTGAAAAAAATATTATGAATCAATTGATTTAATCTAAATTTTTATCCCAAATATAGATTTTAGATATTCGCATTTTAAAAACATTAAATTAATAAAATAATGATCTCCTTATCTCATCTCAGTCAATATTCTAAAATCAAAGGCTAAATCATGTATGTTCATAGAATAATAATGTTTTTAACCTCAAATAATATCTTTTTCATCATTCTGTTATATTTCTCTTCAAAATATATATTTCTATAAAACATGTGTTTTGAATTAGAAAAGTTATTAAATTTTTACCGAGGTTTGAGTCATATACGGTTTCAAAAGACTCATATGATCATCCAATTGATTTCATAATGAATCATAAAAAATTAATATTATCTCATAAACATATACTAATTACTAATCTGTATATTCCTAGGACTCGTATGCATGAATTAATCTATTTTACACAGTGTGGAGTGACTTGTATGTGGATTTTATAACTTGGAATGGACATATACGCGACTCATAATGACTCATACACAAATGATTACTTTGAAAAAAATTGATCTATCATTAAATTAATCATTAATATTCATAAATGAAGTATATAGAGTCTATCAATAACTAATATTCTCTGAACCTTAACTCAGAGATGATACATGTTGAGTATCTAAGACATAACCAATTTCCCATCATTAAATCAAAAATATAGAATATAAAAACATTAATAATATAAACATAAAAATACTCAGGTTATATAATTTAAAGTATCTCACTCCCTTATGAAAACATATATATATATTTAGTGTTCAATAGACTTCATCCAAATAACATTGAAAGGATTCACTAAACTATATCTAGATCATCAGAAGATAGTAATATCAGGTATTCAATATCCCTAATATAAATATGCTCCATTTCACTTTGAACTATTATATATTGAACCCCAAACTACATAAATTATACTTAATATATAAAACAGCTCAAGAATCTACCGATTTTGGGATTTTTTACAAAGGATATTTTCATTGTTTAATCTTTTCCATCATGGGGATGAGACTTTTATTGCGTATTTAATGGTATGAAACTTTCATTTCATTTCTTATCTCTACAAGGGATTAATTTTAATCTTCATTGGTCGGTATATTATTCCTAAATCACCAAATTTAGAAAAACACTGAATTTATATCAATAATATTGACCAAAAATAAAACCAAAATCCAAACGGTACTTCTCTTACAAGTTGGGTGTTCCCACTCACAACCACTCTATGTCAGGATAATATCCTCTATGAGATTCTACCTACACTATTTCTATCTAAGTAAGTTACACTATAACGACCCATAATTTAAATACATTGATATTACTTCAAAATTGAAGTAAATTCATTACAATATATAATAAATCCAGGACAGGACCATTTAGGTATAGTGTATACAGAAACTATGAAATATAAACAATGGATACATAAAACATCTATGTTGTCTCCACCTTATTTCATCATAACTAGACTCCTATCTAACATAGATTACATAATACCCTTAGTCATGATCTTGGGAAATGAAACATGTGAATGAGTGATCTCAGATGCTCAGTAAGGGCATGCAGGGGAAACATCTATCATATCATAACCATAATACATAAGAACATAACATTTTATAATCATATCATGCATATGAAATATCAAGATATCGTGTCATGGGATTAAAGTTCATAATAATTAATGGACATAATAACAAATGTAATAACATAAGACATGTTGTTTTTTGGCATGCATAAGCATAGAAAATCATTTCCATATTAGCCAAGGCTCATATCCAAAACCATCATAGAGGAAAAGCCCATTACTGAACTGGGTTTACTTGTCATTCCAGACCTATATTACTGAACCAGATTTACTTTTCCTTCCATTCATATCTATTTCATGAGATATAAATATTTTTTCAATGAATTGGAGGGAGATATAGGTCCCACCCATCTCATAATCAAATCATTCTTACATGGTCCATAAAAACATAAATCATTCACCATAGTATAACACATGAAATAAAATGGGTTCTCTAAACATCATTCCATCGCAATACAAAAAAAATAAGTTTATTTCATAAATATAATTCCCTCATAAACGCAATATAATCAAAGTAATAATAGTTATTGAAACATAACCCTATGTCATCATAGATGGAAAATAATTTTGATAAAACATTTGAACTTAATTCCTAAGGAAAATATACATTCTTTTTCAAAAATGCTTTCTTTTCTCAAATTCCAAAACAATTTAAAGGAAAATAATTTAGTAGAAAATAATATATTAATTGTGTATAGAAAACCTCATGGAAATAAGGTACCATGAAACCATAAATAATCCATTAATGTCGTAAAGGTTAAAAAAAATTTCTCATCGTACTATTAATGGAAAAGTTATAAATTACCAAAAATTGAATGACGAAACAATATTACATTCATACTATTTAATAAAATTTCACCAAAGGGTAAAATTAACCTTCAAATTTTTTTGAAGAATAGAAATAATATTAAATAATTTTAAAACATGGATGTTGATGATAAATATACCCCAGCAAATAATTATGTTTGTTTAAACAACCTCAGTTAAAAATGAGATTGGAAAATTACCACTTACCTTATGTCTGTTATCCTTAGTATGTATATAAACCACCTGTATAATTATTTAAATAATGTTATTGACTTATTATTGAATCATAATCATAGTCAATTTTATTACATCATATATTATTATATTATGATCTGTTTGTTATTAACATTTCATTGTCACTTGTTATTCAGATATTAACTGCTTTATGTTCTTATACAAGTTTTTTCGGGTAAGTTCATGTTTAACTTATTAAGGTGTACATATATAATTTACAGAATAATATTATAATAATTTACATCATATTTATTAATTACATTAATGTATTTAATTATGGTTTAATGAACATCATTTAGAATGAGTCACACAACATCGTGCAGATGGTAGGCCTTACGTATGCATGAGTGATGATATCATTCACTTAATGGTTAAATGATATGGAATTGGATTTTATATTATATATAAATAACAATTATAATGTTATATTTATTATTTAAATCTATTATACTCATCATTATACCCATCCAAATAAATTATTGTTGAATAAAAATTACACCATGGCGTGGAGACGGTAAGTCGTACGTATGAATTCATGGTGATATTGTTATTCTTATGTTGAATAAAAGGAGGAATAAAGTTGGCCCAAAATTATAATAACATAAAATAATGTAGAATTTATCTTATTTATTACATTATTATGAAAACAACATAATAATTTGAAGGTGTAGAAGAAAATATTTCTGAAATATGTGATAAAACAATTACCTCTTTTTCGAGTATCACATTTTGATTTGCACAAAACATCTCCATACAATGGATTTATTACTAATGTGTGGCCTATAGGAGGAAGGTAGAGATATTTTGAACTTTCTTGAACATAATTTGAATGATTCAAAAGGATTTAATGGTGTGAGTATGTTGGTAGATGTGGTGGCCTTTTATAAAAGGGGGTAGGGGCACCTTATGAATGTTTTGAAATATTATTTTTTTCATAAGTGTATTTTAGAATTATAATATTTCCAAAGTGATATATTTTGAGGATATAATTTTAATGGGTCTAAATACTTTAAAAAAATTGGTTTTAGAGATGTTTAGGTCTCAAAATTAATATTATCATTTAGCATTAACCCTTAGTTAAAAACATTAACTCTTACCGTGTCTTCTGGTATTTTTATAATATATAGAAACTACACTTACTATAAAATTCCACAAGAAAATAAAGTGGTTAATTAATGAAATTTTTATAATTATATATGTTATTAGTCCATATATAATATTTTTAGAACTATTTATCATTTAGTAAAATAGTATTTGTTTTAAAAACTCATTTATGCCAATTTTGACACTATTTTGTAATTGATTCTTCTAAAATACATTACAATGTTATTAATTATAAAAATATACTTTAAACCAAAGATAAAATGTCATATTAATCCATAAAATTCGTGTATGTAACCATAATGTTCAAATAACATTAATTTTAATATTTACAATATCATTTATTTGAATCATTCATTAATAAAGTAATCACTTCATTATCACTGTGTCATAAATAAGTTTATCTATTCAATGCCTAAAAATTATATATAAAATATAATGATAGAAGAAATGATTGTAGATTTATATTGACAATTTATATTCAATTAAATAAGTTATATAACACTATATTAAAAATGTTTTAGTAAAAGACACATGTTTAGTTTATATTTCTCTTTACATTAAATTAAAAATTCTAAAAGGTCATTATCACACCCAAGTGGCTCCATGGAGACTTAAAATCTAACCCAAGATGCTAATGGTCTAAAATATCTTATAAAATATGATTAAATCACTTTTTAAGGTATTTTAATATTATTTTAATATTATGTTTTACCCTTATTTACCTAATTTACGATTTAACCATGGTGAATAAAAATAATTATAACATTACTATTAATAATGTCCAAAAATAAAAATATCTTTTGATAGAATTTGGAAGTTTTTTTATTACAAATATGTAATCCATTTTTCTAAATTCAAAACATAGAATTGGAAAAAATAAATTTGAAATCAATCCTTTTGTTGGAATGACATAACGTGTTTTTAAAGCATAAAAAATTGAAAAAGATTAAATTTTTTTACTTATTAATTCAGTGTAAAATTAATTATAATGACTTAAAATATGTTGAATGATAAAACTATTTTCTATTTATACTTTAAAACCATTGAATATTATAATTTTTACATATAAATAATTTTTTTTGAGAAAAATTGTTTTCAAATAAAAATTATGTATTATTACTATTCATCAAAACATAAATGTTATAAAAAAATCATAAATTCATCCAAAGTAAATTTTTATATCCCAAAATAAAATAAAATTTTTATTTTTTAATATAAAAATTATATATGTAACATATTATTAATTTAAAATTAGTTCTCCATTCAAAGGTGTAGGATTACCCTTAATTAAATATGGGTTCTTACACTACAAATAGGGTTTATTCACACCCAATGATTAAAATATCAAATGTATGAATATATAAATATTTTATAAAACATATATATCTCATTAATATCATTACCAATATTAATTCAATCAAAAATATAGATATCTAATTTATATTTTTCATAAATAATTGATAGCCATTTAATTAACAATGCATTATCATATGTTTGTTATACTTTATCATTTTATCCTAACGGCTAAGATATAATGTTAATTTTGTACTAAGGGAATATCATGGTTTTTTCAAACTCATAATTTCATGAAACACAAGGTACTTAAGAATTAATTTTATTTAAAAATAATATTTCATAAAAACATTCAGGTGTAACATTATACCCCCCGAAATCTGAATTTCGCCCTCGAAAATCTTCTCATGGAAATAAACAGATGAGTATACCTCTCCCTAATTATATCATCATGTTTCAATGTAACTTCTTCATATTGGTGGTTCCTCCATAAAACATTAACCAAGAAAGTGGTCTTGTATCGTTGAACTTTTTCTCTATAATCAAGAATCTCTATCGGTTGTTCATCATAAGAATGATCTTGCTCCAATAGTATAACTTATGAGTTTAGTATATGTGGAAGATATGTTAGGTACTTTTTGAAGAGATATATATGGAACACATCATGAACATTATATAGATTTAGTGGATTCATTGATCAGTAATCTACCTTCCCAACATGATCTAGAATGTCAAAAGAACTGATATACCTAGGGCTCATTTTTCCCTTCTTTCCAAATATCATTACTCTCTTTTTGGGAGATATTTGTAGAAACACCTTATCACCTAGTTCAAAGTCTATGTATTTTCTTCAGTTTTCATCATAACATTATTGTCCACTCCGATCTACTCTTATGTTATTTTGAATAGATTTTAGCTTTTCTAGAATTTCAACAATAAGAATAGGTTCTAATAGATTTCTTTCCCAACTTCATCCCAACACGTTGGAGTTCTGCACTTCTTTCTATATGGGATTTATAATGTACCATATTAATACTGGAGTGATCACTATTACTATAAGAAAATTCCATAAATTGTATATTTTGATATGAACCACCCTTGAAATACATAGATAAATCTCTCAACATGTATTCCACTATTTGAATTTTCCCCTCAGAAAGACCGTCTGTCTGAGGATGATAAAAAGTTCTAAAACATAACTCTGTATCCATATCCTGATAAAGACTGCTCCAAAACATCAAGGTATTCCTCGAATCCTGATCAAATATAATAGGATGTGGTACTCCATCCAATCCTACCACTTATTTTACATATATCTCATAAATCTGGTAATGAGGGACATCCTCTTTAATAGAAATGAAGTGTGTCGACTTCGTAAGGCGATCAAATAAAATCCATATAGCATTATTGACTTTGGATATTTTGGGATGTCTGATGACAAAGTCCGTTATGATGTTTTCCCATTTCCATTCCAGTATGTATAATTTTTGTAACATCACTTTAAACATATATCTCTCGGCCTTAACCTGTTAACGAACCAATCATCGAGAGACATATTCAGGGCATCACTTTTCATTCCATCCAACCAGAAACACACTTTCAAGTCCTTGTAAATATTTGTGCTTCTAGGGTTAATAAGGAATGAATAACTATGATCATCATTCAATAGATCTTCATTAATTCTAATATTTGAGGAATACAAACTTGATTCTTGAACCTTATTATTTCATCACAATCAAGGATGAATTTAAGAACATTTCTCACCTTATTTTTTAGCTCTACAACATTATTCTAATATTCCTTAATATTCACTTATATATATAGTTAAACATTCTTTTGAGAAAGATAAGATTTCCCCACTTCCGTTAAAATCTCAAGATCCATCCTTTAAAAATCCATGAAAATTGGATCTTTTGAGATCCTTGTCATGGATAGGCTAGCATGGTCTTGTCGACTCAAAGCATATGTCACAGTTTTTGCTTTCCTAAGATGGTAATGTATTGAGTAGTCGTATTCTTTAATCAATTCAAACCATCTTCTGTGGCGCATATTTAGCTAATTTTATATGATAATATACATTTAACTTTTATGATCAGTATAAATATCACACCTTTCACCATAAAGATATTACATTCATATATTTAATGAAATGATTACTATAGTGGAATCCAAATCATGACTTGGGTATTTGTGCTCATGGATTTTCAACTACCATGGGGCATAAGGTATCACCATATCATTTTTCATGAGAACACATCCCAACCCCTTCTTGGATTCATCATGGAATATCACAAATTGTTCTCCACTAAAAGTCAGTGTGAGTACAAGTGCATTGAATAACATTCATTTTATCTATTTGAAATTATCTTTACAATCATTCATCCATACGAACTTATCACCTTTATAAGTCAACATGGTGATTGGATTAGATAATCTTGAAATATTATTCACAACACGTCAATAATACCCAGCCAAACCAATAATAATTTGGATCGTAGTTACAATTATTGGTCTTAGACAACTTTCAATAACTTTTGTTTTTTATGGATCCACTAATATCCCATATCATGAGATTATGTGACCCAAAAATGAATCTATTAAATCAAAAAATTCACACTTCATAAATTCTACATAAAGCTTTTCTTTTCTCAGGTTCTTTAGTATGATTCTCATGTGGTCTTCATGTTTATACTTTCTCTTTGAATAGACACGGACATTGTCTTTAAATAATACCAAAAATTTATCAATATAGTATCTAAACACTATTCAGTAGATCCGTGAAGATAGTGGGGGAATTAGTAAGACCAAATGGAATAACTATAAATTCATAGTGTCCTAACCTTATACTAAGTGACATATTTGGTATATACTCTTTCTTGAACCTTAATTGATGATATTTTGAATGAAGATATTTCTTGGAAATGTATTTAAATCTTCATAGTTTATCGAATAAGTCATCAGTATGGGGAAGATTATATTTGTTCATGGTAGTGACCTTTTAATGTTATCAATAATCAATGTGGAGTCTCATTAATCTATCTTTCTTCTTATCAAACAAAATAGGTGCCCCTAATGTGACACACTAGGGCGTATGAATCAATTATTAAGATTTTTTTGGAGTTGCTTCTTCAATTCCTACAACTCAATTAGAGCCAATCTATAAGGTTTTTTTGAAATAGGCATAGAACCCGGTATGAGTTCTATTGCAAAATGGACATCATGATTTTGTGGAAGACCTATAAATTCCTTCAGAAAGACATTGTAAAACTCTCGTATAGTGGGAATATTCTTAATTGTGAGTTTCTACCCAACCATTTGTTATAAATAACCTTTATTTATAGTAATCAAAACTAATAAGATATAGAAAATTTATATTTGAAGGTTATATTGATCCTTGAATTGATATAAGATCACTAATTGACCTGGAATATGAAATGTGACTTCCATTACTTGGAAACTCATATGAGATACATATCGAGAATATCAATACATGTGAAGAATAACATCAAATTCCACTATAGGAAGGATCACAAGATTTGCAGGTGGCACTTTCCATAATCATCAACTGAAGAAGAATTATAAACGTTGGATGTGACTATTATTCTGTTAGGAGTCATCATAGTTAACTCAACATATAATTGTTCAGGTAATATAGTGATACCCTTAGAAAATTTTTAATACATAAAAGAGTGGGTGTATCCAGTATCAAATATATAATTTTCATCTTTAGAGTGGATGGTAAGTGTACATTTCACCACTTTATTATCGTACCCCACATGGCCGACATGGATTGCATCTGACTTTCCTTTTTCATGGGCCTTATGAGTTTGTTGACATTGATCATCATCAATAACTCTTGTATTATGGAATTTATTGACATAATTATCCATTTCCTTAAACTTTTAGCATTGATGTGTAGAAGGTGTATTCTCTATAGCATTTTCTTTTTTCGCATCATTTGACATATTTTTTCCATCACTTCGACATTCAACTACTTGATGAACTTCTTTTCTAGGCATAAAAAACAATTACCAGTCCCTTTATGAAAATTTCTGTTATGTTTATTTCCACACATTGAGAATAAGGGAAAACTCATCTTATTTTCTATGCGGTCTTTAGATTTTCCTTTGAATTCCATTTTAATCTTCTTATCAGACCAATATGACTAATGGGTTTCTCCAATATCCATTTCAACCTTGAGATCACATTGAAAAATTTCCTAATATATATTAATGTCCCTTATGGTTAATGTTGTTTATAGGCTTGGTATTAAGACACTAAAGAATCAAACAATTTTACCCTCACGTTGGATAATAATTCTAGAATAATACCTTGCAAGTCTTGTAAAATTTTATTCGTAGGTACCAACAGATACTTCCGGGAGACCCGAGATCAAAACTAGGAAGATACATAATTTCTGGGTACTTTAGCAGTACTGTAGCATATACTATTTGGTACAGTAATAGGATAAACTATTCATTTATTTGTGCTTTTGGGCCACCGGTTTGGTAATCGGCTCCTTTAAGGGCTTCGGTCCACCCCATGGCCTTTGGGCCAGTAAGGCTTTCGGGCCACCTCATGGCCATTGGGCCACCTCAAGACATTCAAGGCGCCTAAAATTTTTCTTAAATAACCAGACAAACTCTACTAGGAGAAGACTCTAGATGAGGGTTCAGATTAGGCGCACTCACCAGAGCAGAAGATAATAGGATTTTTTCAGAATGAGAGGGTATGGAATTTCCATTGGTACAAAGATGTGGATGCACAAGAATCTTAGCTTAACAAGCATTACAAAGGTGGAGCGCTGAAATCCGGATAAAGAAGCTGGGGAGGAGTAATTCCATGTAATTATAGTCTAAATATTTCCTAAGACCTACAGGTCATGTAATCTCTAATCATATATACCTTGTAAGGGTTCCCCCTCATCCATTGAAACAGGGGTTATCAAAAATTTATAAAAAGAAGACCTTCAGGAGATTCGGGCTATGGAAATCCTTATCCATATTTGTACGAAGAATAAAAGGAATATACTTATTGAAAAACTCATCCCATTCTATGGAATCAATCTCATTTATTTTCCTTGTAATCTCAATCTGATTCCACCATTGATCAGCTTCACATTCCAAATGATATACTACTAAGGTTACATTATCATGTTCAGAACATTATAGAACTAAAAATATCATTTTAGTTGTATTGTTTCATTTTTCATCCACTAATGGATCAGAAGACCCATTGAATGATGGTGGATGCTTACTTATGAAGGAATCAATAGAAATATTCTCCCTCCATTGCTCATTTGAAAGTCATACATGATTCATAGCTTGAGAACATTATGTGAGCATGGATACAAGATTTTTCATTCCATATACCATAAAATTTTGTTTCTCAAGGGGACAATCATTTAATTGCTTATCGCATTTCTCATTAACTCAGTTTCTTCGGGTTTCATCCATTGACTAAAACAAAAGAAGCATAGTATGAGCAACGCTAATCACAATATAAAAACAACATAATACAGAATAAAATTTCAATTTAGGAAACTTTTTTTATCCTAGGTTATTCATTGTATGTTTTAAAAGACCTGGATTGTATCCTACACATATAAATATCTTTGGGGTTCTAACAAGGGATTTCTCATTCTAGTTTTTAGAATATAACTATACCTTATATCTGATACCAACTATAACAACGCATACGTTACATTCATTGATATTACATAATATTATATGTAAATTCATTACAACATATAATAAATCCATGAAGGCACCACATAGGTATATTTCCATTAGAAACTAGGAAACATAAATTACTAGTTTATAAAACATCAAAATTGTCTCTATATATTTCTTCATAACTTGACTCTTTTCTGACATAGCTTACAAAATACACTTGTTCATGACATAGGGAAAAGAAACATGTGAATGGGTGAGCTCAAATTATTAGTAATGGTTTATTAGAAAAACATAAATCGTTTCATAATCATAAGACATAAGAATATATCTTTTTAAAATCTTATCCTGCATACGAAATATCATGATATCATGTCATGGGATAAAATTTCATAAGAATTAATTGGCAAAATACCAAAAGTTATATAATAATAAATGATGTTTTCTAACATACATAAGCATATAGAATCGTCTATTTTATATTACCCACGGATCATATATAAGAGCATCATAGGAGACAAAGTCCATTTCTGAAGCAGGACTACATACAATTCCAACACTATATTACTAAACTAGATTTACTTGTCATTCTAGTCATGTCTATCTCATGAGATATAAATATTTTACTAATGAATTGAGGAAGATATAGGTCCCACCCATGTCATAATTAAATCATTCTTACATGTTGCACAAAAACATAAATCATTCATCATAGCATAACCCATGATATAAAATTAGTTTCTTGAAAATCATTCGATCATATTCCATATAAATTAAATGGTTTTAATAAAAATAATTCCTTCATAAATAAAATACAATAAAATTAATAATAGAGTGTGAAACATAACCCTATGTCATTATATATTAAAAATAATTTTGTTAAAATACTTGAGCATAATTACTGGGGAAAATATCCTTTATTTTCCAAAATCATTTTCTTTTCTCAATTTCCACACAAATTTAAAAGAAAATGCTTTAGTTGAAAATAATATGTAAATTGTGTAGAGGATTCTTCATGGAAATAAAGAGTCCTGAAACCATAAAAATTTATTCATTCTCTTTAAGATAAAAAAATTCCCTCCTTGTACATTTTCTGAAATGTAAAAAAGTACGTCAATTCAAATAATAAATAATGATTCCTTTTATTCTTTTTAATAAAAATCAAAAGAGGGTAAAATTAACTTTTAAAAATTTTATAATAATAGATATAATATTTCATAATTAGTAAACATGGATTTGTATGATAAATATACCCTATTAAATACTTATGTATAAACAATCTCAGATAAAATTGAGATTGCAATATGATTCGTCACCTTTGGTCTGATATCCTTAGTATGTATCTGGACCTCCTGTATAATGATTTAAATAATTTTATTTAATTATTCTGAAATATTAATAATTTTTATGATATAATATATAATTATATTATCATATATGTGTTAGTAAGATTTCAATGTCACTCATTATTCAGATATTAACTACTTTATATTTTTATGCAAGTTTTGTCGGGTAAGTTCATGGTACACTTCTTAGGGTATAGTTATATCATGTACATAATGATAATAGAATAATATATATCATATTTTTTCATTCCATTCATTATATAATAGTGGTTCAATGAAGATAATGTGTAATGAATTGCATCGCTTCGTGCAGACAGTAGGCCGTACATACGCATGAGCGACGATATCATTATCTTAATGGTTAAATTATATAGAATTGGATGGTATATTAATTATAAATAATATGAATCATGTTATATTAATTATTTAAATACATTATACTCATCTTTTTATCCATCCCAATAAAATATTGTTTAATAAAAAATTACACCCCGACATAGAGATGGTAAGTTATACTAATGAATACATTGTGATATTGTTATTCATAGGATAGATAAACAGATTTATAAGGCTATTACATATTTATAATAAAATCTATGAATTAGTAAGATACTCTATTTTGTACTTTGTTTTGGAATGAACATAAGAAGAGGAAGTAGAAGAAGAAAATAATTTGTAAAGTGGCGATAAAACAATTACCTCTTTTTCGAGTATCTCCTTCGGATTTTCACAAAACACCTCCTTAGGGTGAATTTATTCAAAAATGTGGCCTTAATGAGTAAGGGATATATTTTTTTAGCTTACTTTATATGAATTTGAACTATCCAAATGGAATTAAAGGTTTGATTAAGTGGTTAGAGTTGGTGGCCTTCTATAAGAGGGAGGAGGGCCACTTTATGAATGTTTTGAAATATTATTTTATTATAAAATTATTTTCGAATTATAATAGTTCCAAAGTGATAAATTTGTTGATAATATGGGTTTGGGTCTAAATCCACTAAATAATAGGTTTTATACATGTTTAGGTAAGAAAATTAACCATATCATTTAGCTTTAATCCTTAGTTAGAAACATTAACTCTTACCATATCTTCTTGAATGTTTATAATATATTGTTACTATAGTTACTATAAAATGTCAAGAAAGCCAGAAGTGGATAATTAATGACATTTTTAAAATTAAATAATTTATTTGGGTGAATATTAGATTTTTATAACTGTTAAATCATTTAATAAAATTGTATTTGGTTTAAAACCATATTTATGTCAATTTTGACAATATTTAGTAATTGATTTTTTTGAAATCCATAAAAACTATATTCATTCAAAAAACTAAAATAAATAAAATATAAAATTTTCAATTAATAGATAAAATTATTATATGTAATAATAATTTTTAAATTATATTTATTTTAATATTTATAATATAATTTATTTGAATCTTTCCTTAATAAGGTAATCACTGCAATATCATTGTGTCATAAATGAAAATATGTTTTTAATCTCTAAAAATTATATATATAATATAATGATATAGGAAATATTTTTGGATTTTAAATGAAAATTTATATTCCACTAAATAAGTTATATAACCCTATATTAAAAACATTTTATTAAAAGATACATGTTTATGATATATTTCTCTTAACATTAAATTAAAACATCTAAAATGTCATTATCACACATGAGGTCTGAATATAGACCCAATTATGTACATGGTTGGAAATATCTCATACAATAGGATTAAAACACGTTTTAGGGTAGTTTTAGATTATTATAATATTTTTACCCTTATTTTCCAGATTTACACTTTAACCATGGTAAATAAAAATAATTACTGATGTTAGTATTCATAATGCCCAAAAATAGAAGGTACCTATTTATAAAATTTAGAACTTATTAAAAATATTGAATCTAAATTTATAAATTCAAAACACAGAATTTTCATAAATTAATTTAAAATCAATCATTTTTTCGGAATGAGAGAACATCTTTTTAAAATTTAAAACATTACAAAAGATTGAAATGTTTTTACATATGAATTAAATCTAAAATAAATTATAATGACATAAGTTATATTTAATGATAAAAATATATTCTATTTATTCTTTAAAAAAATTCCATATTATAATTAACCATATAAATTATTTTGATGAAAAAATGTTGTTTTCACATAAAATATAGTGTATTATTATTATTAATAAAAACATGAATGTTATCATAAAAATATCATAAATTCATCCAAAGTAAATTTTTATATCCCAATATAAATTAAAATGTTTATTATGTGATATAAAAATTATTAATGTATCAAAATCTTAATTTAAATGGGGATCTCAAGTCAAAGTCGTAAGATTACCCTTAAAAAATATAGGTTTTTGTACAAAAAATAGGGTTTATTCACACCCTATGATTAAAATATTCATTGGATGAATATAAAAATATTTATATGTTATATATATATATCATTAATCTCATTACTAATAGTAATTCAATCAAAAATACAAATATCAAATTTATATTTTCATAAATAATTGATATCTAATGAATTCACAATGCATTTTCCTAAGTTAGTTATATTTATTCCTGCTAACCTAATAGCTAGGATATAATTGTAATTTTGTACTAAGGGAATCTCTTGGTTTTTTTAAACACACTATTTCAGGAAACACAGTCTACTAAAGAATAAAAATTATTTATAGAAAATATTTCATAAAAACATTCGAGTGTTACATCCACCCACTCTAGAAAAATCCTTATAATTTGGGGAGGTCCACACCCATTTTATCACATACACCAATAATATTCCTTATGTATAACTCATGTATTATAAGTTTTTTGAACATCAAATGGTGCATGAGGCTGATTAAGTCCATGTCAAATATCAATTAGGTTATCCACTACACATGGCATGACTATTTCAACCTGAATGCATTCCATTATCAATCTAATCCCACAACCACATCTAATAAAACTTTCATGTTAAGTTTTATTAGAATAAATTACATTGTTTCATAATAATATCCACTCATGGATTCAACATATATGGATTTTCCATCCAATGGAGCTGCACCTGCTCCGGAAAATTCCACATGATAAGGTGATGTCCATGCACTTATTATTAGGTGTTCCATATAACCTCACACGACCTATGTGGGACTAATGTATTTAAATCAGTATGCACCTTATGATACATAGGAAGAATATTAATGCTATGACATAGACCTATTAGTCTATACACTACAAAGGGAACCACAAACTCATCCTATATCTTAGAATGTCTATAATCCTTGAAACATTTTAAAAACCCCATGGAATATATTGAAATCATCTTTAATAATTATGAAAATATATTCAATAGATTTTTTTAAAAAATGACTACTTATGAAATTATTTCAATGGACCATCACTACGTCAACCTCAATTCTTTTTTATGCATCATTCATGCATACTTATGAAATAACATTCTTTAATCTTGAAAACTAGATTATTCGTAGAGATAAAATTATATGAATTATTCTAAATATATGGACCACTTCATAGATTGTGATATTATCAAAAATTGTGAATACTATATCCTTATATATTAATTTTTCACTTTGAGAAAGAATAATTATTATATACATCAACAAGCATCATTCACAACATCATTAACCAGATTTTACAACCTTTAAAAGCCACATATTATTTATATAGTGATGGAAAAAACATAAGAACTTCAATGTTCTCTTCTATGGGAATTTATATATATTAAATAAATGGTATCACATTAGATGATTTTTATTTTCAAATCATTTATGGATGTAACATAATTTATCATATAAATAATGAAATCTGTATCAATTCTAAGATTTGTCGTGTTTCCCAAACTTCTTCAACTCATCACATAATAACATCATACTTGAGACTTTATACTATATTATTCATCAATAAACATGGGTACTCCTGAAAAAAGTCTATTTCATCCTTCAACACCCCATATTGACATCATTTATATTGTCTACATGATTATCGATGAAAAATAAAATACAAAAATAAAGTGGTTTCAAAAGAAAAATATCATCAATTAGTCAATGGTAATAAATCACAATGTATGATATGATATCTAATTAATATTTTAAAAAATCAAAAGTAATGAGGAGTAATAAATATCCTTGAACTTAATATATTCATGTTTTCAAAGTATATTATTTTTATATTTTTAAAAATAATGACTCACTAAAACTATTCATATTCGTATTTGGATTATAGATCATTAGATTTAATGGTTGTATTTTATGTGATATTTTATTTTTCCATGGAAGAAATTATTATTTTATGCCCACAAAGATTTCATTTTAAGACTATAAATATAATAGTCCCTTCTTTTTTTGAAGTTATATCTCTAGAGTTTCATATTCCTCATTTCATGAAATCCCCTTCAAAAGACTCTCATTATCCTTCATGAAATCTCTAGTTTTTATTATATCATACATTTGGTAAATTATATTTCTTATCATTATTGTTATGACTGTGGTTCTAAACCATATTATTATTTTTATAAGGTTCAATTTAAACACTTATGTAATTGGTGGAATTTTAAATTTTGTTCACCTACATAGGGAAACCATATACAAGAAGAACGTTTGATCTAATGTTATGACTTATCATTACTTTTGAGAATTTGGTTTTCAAATAAGAATGGAAACAACCATCAATATTTGAATTGCCAATATTTTCCTAGTATATCCCAAGAAAATTTTAATGGAGATCATAGATTTTATGATATTAAAAAGAAATATACTAGTAGTATAAGAGACATGAAAATGAAAGTAAATGTGATGATCAAGGTAGATATTTGAGAATAAAGAAAAAATGAATCATCTCATGATTAATATTTTTCTCTTTTATTAATACGTATAAATAAAATTTCTAGTTTCTATAATTTTTTATACATTTTATTTACATTAAAGGAAAAAATATTTTTTAATTCTACCGAAATATACTGTCTTAAAATTATATATTTACTTTGGATTAATCATACAAGACCTATGACCTTGGGGAACAAAAAACATAAATCATTACAGAATTAAATATTGGAACACTATATTAGTATAGACCTTCTAAATATTCCAAATACTCTTGAGTAACAAACTCATGGTTTAATAATATAAAAAATGAAATTTTCTTCACACAATCTCTATACATATCTATGATCATTAGAAAATATTTATATTTTTAGCATCTACTAAAAAACTAAAAATTGTTCATTTTTTATGATTATGAGTAAATTTCCAAAAATAGAAATATGGTAAACTATATCAAAAATTATTTTTATTTACTCTCACTTTTAATTTCATGAAAATAGATAATTATTTGTTTCAATACCAAACAATGTCAATTTATATTATCATTTTTTTATATTTTTAATTTTTATAAAGATTTATTTAGCCAAACCAAAATAAATAATAGTTTTAACTATCATATTCTTAAATTTATTTAAAAAGGGTTTTTTTTAATTATTTCTTTTTTATATAACTTTCAAATTGGTGGGGGGGTATATGTGTATCTTTTCCAATGGGCGAGAGTTATGTATATTTTTACCTACAATTTTTTATCATAATGGGGAGAGAGTTTAATTGATAAAAAATATAAACAATTTAGTGTTATATTAAATATTGTATCTCTATAGTTTTAAAAAATACATAGATTCTATAATAAAACTCAAATAACCTCTTATCTATTTTGACTTTTTCCTTAATACACAAAGTCTTGTGATGATAAGGAATGCGGAGATTAGTGTTTCATCTTCCAGATGTTATAAAACTTATCTTCCATAATGATATCTTTTAATTATCACAAAATACATATATTTTTATCCCAATTTTTTAAATATAAATTGTATAGTGATAATAAAAATGGGGTGTCTCGATGGGACATCCTCTAGAGTAAAATTTATTAATGATCATTAATACTCATACTGTTGCCTAAAAAATATTTTGAAGTATATTCAGAAAATTGACTAGTAAAATAAAATGTCTCGAATTAATTGAAAAAGGAAAAATCCATAGTTTTTTAATGAAAATAAAAAATGATAATTTCTACAATATAATAGAATCAGTAAACATTATGATAGAGAAAAAGTTATTTCATGAATTACTAAGAATATTATGTACATGTATTGTGGTGAATTTATAATTCGAAACCCATTTATAAGGGGAATACCACTAAAATGGAAAAGGAAAAGGAATAAAAATTAACCAACATCAACTTCAATATTTTTTTTGATATATCAAGAAATATGGATGACATTCAGAACTGATGATACTATGGTGATGAATTCTTTGAAATTGACCACATCATCTAATCTAAATTCACAATAACAAAATTGTAAAGACCCGTAAAATTCAAGGGAAATTTTTTCTTAATTTTCTTTAGAATTTTACAAGAGCGCGGTTTCAGACGGCACCTGATTCCGAGGCCCGGAGTGCCCGGAATTAATTTCCGAAGTTTGGCTCGGGTACGTTCAGTGAACGAACGAGCGGGAATTCCTAACTTTTGATCCGGTGCTCGGAATTGAAATCCGAGGGCACCGATGAACTCGCAGCGCCGATATTCGCTTAAGGAGACCTTTCCCGAAGTTGCGTTTACACGTGGGGAGTTGTAAAAAAATAAAATTGTGAATGTTAAAATAAAAATTTAACTTCAATTTTTATTTTTATCTTCCTTAAGTGTTTTTATCCTTTGGGTGGAAGTTGGGTGACAACCCAACTTCCCTTGGGAGGTTAAGAGGGTGGTGGGGCCCACACGAACCCCACCCCTTCATTTTCTCTAACCCTCCCCAACTCACAATTAATGTTGTAAACTTAAGTTATAACTTATGTCATTAATAAGTGAGTTTAATTAATGTTTTGAAATTCAAACTTTTGAATTTCAAAGGTTTGTGTTGTGTTAATAAATTAAGTGAGCTTAATTTATTGTTTTTGGTTAGTCCCTTATTTCTTGAGAGGATTTGAGAGCATTCTCTTCTTCTTCAAACCTCAACGAAGAACGCGAAGAACGCCGTTCTTCAACGAAGAACTTCTTCCGCGTCATCTCTTCCGCGACGGTTTTCCGCGACGAACGCCTTCAACAACGACTCTTCCTCCGACGTCAAAGGAATCGAGTGCGACTATCGAGGTAGAGATTCTTGAGTTCGTTATTTTCATTATTATTTGACTTTCCTCAAGTCTTGACGAGGAACGCTCAATTTCCGACGAAGAACGCCGCTCCGCTCTTCTTCGTTTACCGTGTCAACGAAAGGGGACACCACTTCTTCCTCGGACAATCTTCGTCGGCGTACAAGTTTCGCCCACGACGTGTCACTTCGAACGCTTTCCTTCGTCATCGGATTTGACGAACGGCTTCCGCGACGCCCGACCTCCGCGACGTCGTCTTCCGGGGACTTAGTCAAATCCTCGAACTTATACCCGAGGTAGGGGTTGTTGTTTCATTCTTTATTTATTCCTTTTCTTGATCCTGGATTTCGCTTGTCAAGCATGAGACTTTTAAAATGTTTAAAAGTTGCGTTATTATTTTAACGTGAGGGGGCCGGACCGCACGAACACGGCCGAACCCCCTCCATCGTTCTTGTTTAATTATTTTGCGGAAGAAAGCAAATGGCGTGGTGTCGTCGCACCACGCGGTTGAACATGCAAATATCTCACGCGATGCCGTCGCGCGCGCACCTTGGGAGGAACAACAAGAACGCGACGCCGTCGCGCCGCGTTGAATGTCTATCAAGCACGGTGAAGGGGCGCGGTGCCGTCGCACCGCGCCGGATTACTAACGTCGCGGCCGGTTCCGGGCCGCGGCGAGACGAGGAGACCGCGGCCGGTTCCGGGCCGTGGCGGAAGAGGAGACCGGCGGCCGGGCCGCCGGCGTCGGAAGCCGAGGGGGGGACTGGAATTTCCGGTCCCGTTGGAGAAAACCGGCCGGCCAGCTGGCCGGCCGGATAGCCAAAATCCGGGGGAAATAAATCCCCCGGCCAGTAAAGAAGCCCCTCCCCATTAATTGGGGGAGGCGGTTCCCATGAGGGGGGGGGGGCAGGCGGCTCCCCCGGACCCTCTTCAAAGCGGGCCCCCAAAGGGGGGCCGTTGTTTGACTTAAACGGCGCGGCTATGCCGCGCCGACATTGAAGAAGCGGGGGATTGAATCCCCCGCGTGCCACCTCTTGCGGCGCCCGGCGCCGCCGCCGCGGGCCGCCGCCGCCGCCGCCGCGGGCCGCCGCCGGCCGCCGCCCGCCGCCGCCGCGCGCCGCCGCCGGCCGCCGCGCCGCCCAGGGGGGGGGGTCGGGCCGGGTCGGCCCGGACCCGGACCCCCCCGTTTCGAACCAGATTCGGTTTTTGACTCATATCTTGAGCCTCGGATCTCCGAATGACGAACCGTCTACGGCAACGCGATCCTTGGATTGAGACGGTCGTTTCGATATATCGCACTCAAGGTTTCGGGTTACTTTGAGTTCGGCCGGGTTGGTTCGTTCACGAAACCAACCGGGCCTTCGGAGCGGAAACGCTCATATCTTGAGCCACGAACGTCCGATTGACGCGCCGTCAGTCGCGTTGCGTTCCTCTTAATGAGACAGATCTTTTGGCATACTCCGCCCGAGGTTTGGACGCAGGTGGAGTACGGTCGGGTTGGTTTTGCTCTAAAAACCAACCGGGCCCCGGAGACGAAAATGCCAATAACTCACAGACCGGGCGTCCGATTGACGCGCCGTCTGTTTCGTTGACTTCCTCTTGATGAGACGAAACTTTTGACATACTCCGCCCGAGTTTTGGATACAGTCGGAGTATGGCCGGGTTGGATTGTACCCGAAATCCAACCGGGCCCCTGGAACGGAAAAGCTGATATCTTTCAGACAGGACGTTCGCTTGACGAGCCGTCAGCAGCGTTGGTGGTTACGTTGAGTAACAGTCCCTTTGAGTTTACCCTATGGGAGTTCGGGGTACAGTTGTGATACGGCCGGGTTTGGTTTCGCTCACGAAACCAACCGGGCCCCTGGGACGGAAAGGCTAATAACTCACAGACCGGGCGTCCGATCGACGCGCCGTCTGATGCGTTGAGACCCCTGTGACGAGACGGTTCTATGAGACACTTCTTCGTGGGACTTTGTGATACTTGGAGTATCGACCAGTAGCTCGTGGAGCGGATCCTCCCGGAGACGAGCGTGCAGAGTACGGAGACCGTGTAGCCGGCTGAGACCTGACGACTGCTTGACCGACTCGACTTGGAGTGAGTCGACTAGCCCAGTGGACGGAGCGCCCAGTAGTTGGTAGCAGACCCACGGCGGACGGAGCGCCAGGTAGTTGGCCGCAAACCCGCGGTACTCGACAGGAGGAGTACCTCAGTAGGCTATCTGGGTAGCGCCCGGTATTTGGCGACAGACCCTCAGCGGACGGAGCGCCAGGTAGTTGGCCGCAAACCCGCAGTACTCGACAGGAGGAGTACCTCAGCAGTCTTAGGTTAGTGAGCAGTACCTCGGAGTCGTGACAGGACTACTGCACACTTCAGAGACGGGGCTCTTCAGCAGTTACGGTTTCGATAATGAAAATCCTGGTTTGAGCTGAGACTTTTGACCTTGTGTTTACTTCATGATTGAGATGGGTCACTTGCTAACTTTGGTATATGTATGGGCATATACCCGGGTAGTGGTTATCCGTCGATTTCACAATCCTTGTGTTTCCTCATGATTGAGATGGGTTACTTGATAACTTAGGTATATGTATGGGCATATACCTAAGTAGGGTTTATCTGTTGAGATCTTCTTGTGTTTATCCTTGTTGTTTTTAGTGAGACCTTGAGGGTCTCGGGGTCCCTACTGAGTATCGTTATACTCACCCCTGCACGGGCTATGCCCGCACCTCGTTGTGTTGGTTGCAGACGACGGACAGTGCTGGCAGAGGCCGAGTGTTCGAGGACTGGACGGTACCTGGAGGTGGACTATACGACGAGGCGGTACCCAGAGGCAGAACACTGGGCGGAACATACTCAGAGCAGACGGCGGGACCGAGGAGCAGAGGAGCTATCTGTACCCACCCTTCAGGTGGGATTTCCAGTGGACATCTCAACGTAGCAGCTTTACTTTTCAGTCGCTGTTTTTCCCTTTCGAGTTGTACTTTACAGTTGGGCTTGTATTTCCGGCCCCTTTTACTTTTCAGCTCTTCTTTTTTGTACTTAGTGTTTCACTTCCGCTTGTACTCTGTGGTGCTTGTTTTCTTTTATAAAGGCAATGCCTTCCCAGTTAACGGGATTTTACGCCTTTGGTGCTAGTCGCCAGCCCCTGGCCTATGGAAGGCGGGCTTGGGGTAGTCACGGCACGGGCCCCGAGGACGGGTCGTGACAAAAATATTAAGGATAAATAAAAATATAATATTCTCAAAACATATAATAAAATCATGAAGTAAAAAATGTGATCTCTATCTATTTACCTCCAATTAAGACAAGTGAAATATTATCCAAATACCAGGATGATGATTGAGTCTTTGATGAATAGACAAGGAAGTGAAATGATTTTTATTTTTAACTTAGTATCACCATCCAATTTTATTATTCTACATTATATGTAGTCAATAATAAATCCATGTTAGATCTATATAAATTAAATATAAACGATCATCAAGAGAGTTCAGATCAGCTATAATAGAAAAATAGAAAATCAGTCATGATATAAGCAACGTTGTCCACAAAATTCAAATGAGAAATGGATATAATATAATCCATGTTAGCTTCAATGACTATATTTATCAGTGTTCAAATTAATTAATCTATATAAAGCCCTAAGGAGATATCATTTTATGTAATATCATAAGGAATATGAGTGATGAATCAACTAATATAAAAGGGGGGTGTTTAAAGAGATCTAATGCATCGTAACATATCCATTTTTCATTTCTTCTTCTTTATCCTATTTAAAGAGAAATGCATTTCTTCAGGGATTCCATGCCTTCTTACTTATCATTTTAGGCCTTATATTTATCCATGGTTTATATTCATTTTAGAAAAACTAAAGGACTATATCATTATATTCCTTCATCCCTCCATCCAATGATCACTAATTAAATAATTATTGGGGATAAAATTATTCCTTCTATTGATGTTTTGATTAAATATGTATTGGGATAATGAATTGAAAATCATATAATACTTTATTAGAGAATCCTTTCTGATTATTGAGTGTCTTTTAATCAAAAACTGGACACTATATATACTCATAATTGTCTAAATATAGTCATAAGATACTCCGATAAAATTTAGTTTAAAGTAAATATGTTTTTAGGGAGAAAAACATATTGTTAATATAAATATTATATTTATTTATTTAATTAATTAAATGTGTTTAAGATTTACTTTCTCATATATGTCCTACATTTTAATTTAATGTCTTTAAATTTTATATTATTGTTTATATTCTATATTAATTAGTTATTATTTATAAATCATTGCCAATTATATAGAGTGATCCTAAATCATTTAATCATACCCACTACAATTTCCATTAATATAATGTATAATTATTTCATTATCTTATATAAAATATTTATTTTTCACCAATACTTTCAAATCAAAACACATGAATTAAATTATCTAAAAATTAATTTCTCATACACTCAATAATCTATTAATTCTCGAGATTATTTTCCACTATTAATGTTTTATTTTTCTTTACTTTTTCCACTATGCGCTTTATGTTTTCCATTATTTATTGATTTATGTTAGAAAATTAATTATGGGTTTGTTAGAATTATATTTCATTGACATTTTAATGAACCATAAATTGGTATCATAGATATCTCTTGAAGTATTATATCTATTATCTAAGAATCTAGAGAGAAAATATTCACTTATAAAAATCTAGTATCTCTCTTTATTACATAATCATCATTATTAAGAGTATAATTTTAATTATTATATCAATTAATTATTTTATTACACCACTTGTTTGTTTCATTCGTTCTTTTTCAATTTTATTTCCTTTTACCTCTAAATTTTATGAAACTATTTTTCCTTACTAAATAGGAATGATGTAATCATTTATATATATATATATATAAATCTACCAATTTGTTAATCATTTTAATATCTTTTTTCATTCGAGTAAACATGATAAAATTATTCAATAATTGTTATATTTTATATATTTATTTAAATATTTATGTTCATAATATTCTAAATCTATAATTATTTGGTATGTCTATAACTTTTTTCATTAGATTACACTGGAAATTGCATCTGGATAGGATCAAAAAGAAGAAGAAGAAGAATATAATGATAGTGATGCATCATGATGAATCTCTTTCAATACATAATTTAACCTCATTAATATTATCACTACTATGAATTTGGATATTTTTTCTTGAAATAATTTATCTCTATGGTTTTATATAGTGTTGGGAATTTAACCATTAAAAAATATAGTTTTTAGAGCTTACATGACTTCACTAGAATATATTTCCCATATGATCACTATGTCTACTATGGATTATTTTCTATCCTTTTTTATTCCCTTATTATCGCTAATGTGTATTATCCTGATAACCATTCAAAATTAATTTATTTATAGTAGATTTCAATTAATTTTTTAATTATTAGAATTTGGTATATAATAATTGGAAGGATGTTCAATAAAAGATAAAGTATAGTTATTATGCTTCCTTATCCAATTTTTTGAGTGCCTATTATCATCAATGTATTTGATTAAGATTGAAAATGGATTAGTAGGAGTGAAATTATCAATTGAACAATTTCATAGTCACATGTCGTTGGGCACAAGCGAAAAACTAAAATTTATAACCTACTTACTACTTAGAACAGTGGCAAGACATGGTCAAACCATAGGGAGGCCTCATGTTGTGTTTGGCGATCTAAAAAAATAAACTAAAAAAATCACACACAAGGACAAGAAAAAACATTTGGTGGTGGAGAAATGGAGTGAGTGAGGATATGTGAGTGGAGAAGATATGGTGAAAGGGTGAGTGCAAGGAAGTAGAGAAGACAACAAGAGTAATTGTGGAAGAAATAACCAATAGATGAGTATGGGGAGAGAGTTCACTGGATGATTTCAACATTGATTACCCTTGTTCTGGCAGTGTGATTTAAGGAATATGGATCTGACTTAAAGTACTGGCCAGACTTGTCGTCTGGTCAGTTTGTGATGAAATAACTCTTACAGTCCATCGATTGTAAAAGTCATTTCATCCAATGGTGATAAAAATCCATATGTCACTAGACCCAACTTGTCAGTTGTGTTTAGTGTGTCTCTCTCATTAGAGCATAACTCACATGTTAGTGATTTCCTTAAATTGAAACAGTTTTCATTAAGGTACAAACAAGATCGGTTTTCGCTAGATCTTGTTGTTTTGAAAATAAACTCATCTGTAAACAATGAGAGAGACAATCCAAAAAAATGGTTCCGTGTATGAATAAGACTAATCAAATAAAATCAACTTGCTTATTCCCCCCCCCCCAAAGAATTTAGTTGGACATAACGGTTTGTTTCAATGCAAACGTAGAGTAAAAAACTATAAAGATCATTTTAAAATGAGTTGCAGTAAAACAGAGCACAAGGAAAAGAAAATCATTTGTCTCCCTTATTAAACTCCAGAAGTTATAAATTCCTACCGCTAAATGGTGGATGTGATGTTGAAATGCACTCACTATTCTTCCCTGGGAATCGAGGTGTGGAATTCACTGATCTACTACTCTCACTATTCTCTGTGATGTTGTATATTCCTCTCGCTCTCCTTTTCCCCGTTTCAATCGATCAAAGCCTCCCTACCCCCTTGGATCAATGGTGTCCCCCCTGCTGCATCCTGAACTCTAGTGTCCCCATGGTCTCCTGCCCATCACGAATGCTAATGACCAGTGGAAGTCTCTAGAATCTCGCCTGAGGTGTTCCCTGGCCTCCACGTGGTGCTTTCACTGTGCTGCTTCCTCCCGCACTGGTAACTGGAGCAGTTTCTTCTAACTGAATGAAAAAAATGTACATGCATATGAAATTACAATATTCCCTCTACAACTCAGTAGATCCACATGGTGCGGTTTTATGTGTACATCACCAGCTTTTTTTTGGTTAACACTATGAAGGTGCATACAACCCTCCTGCAATGAAACAATAACAAACACACATGAGACCAATTAAAAGTAACTGCTATGTATAAATAAATATATTTATACACTATATATTAATATCACTACTTAATGTTAATAATAATAACAACTTATTACTATATATATATATTATAATACCTAAATTAGTAGTAATATATATTTAATAACTATTTTATTTAATGAATACATATATTTTTATGATATTTAAAAACTTATATAATATTTATTATTATGCCTATTATTATTATTATTATATTTTATATTAAATATAATTAATAATATATATATATATTATATGTTATAATAAAATAGAATTAAAACAAAAAAGAAGAAAATAAAAAAAATAAAAAGAAAATCAAGGTGGGGGTCTTGTTTGTGCTTGCGCAAAGGAGGCTAGGAGGAGGGGTCTCGAAGCAGGGGGTATGTATCGTGATCCGGGTTTGGATAGAATGGTGAGGCTATGACGAGATGGGAGAATAGGTAGGGAATAATTTGAAGGTCGAGGTGCGGGTTAGGGTGATGTGGGTGTGGCGGGGACTTCGTGCTCGGAGTAGGCAGGCGGATGGCTGGCACGACGGAAGAGAGTGAGGTCGGAGTCGGCGCAAGAGGGCCATCTACTTGTTCGAGGGGAACGAGGGCTGGGGTTTTAGCGAATAGTGGTGACTTCGGAGAGTAGGGTAGGGCTCAGCTTTAGCGGTGAGCATGGGTTCGTGTGGGAGTTCTAGCACGATGGAGGAAGGTGGGGCCAGCGAGGTACGTTGGCTTCGGGTATCTTGCCAACAAAAAGGGTGAGGTGAAAACTGGGGGTAAGTGAGAGTGGCTAGTGGCCTCGGTTTATAATAGGGTAGGATGCAGCCAACGGTTTGAGGCGAGGTGGAGTGGGCGATGACGGCGAGGGCGAAACGGTGAGACCAGTTTGAGATGTTGAGTGGGAAGGACGTCGCACAGATGAGGGAAATAGTGAGATCGGTTCCAGAAATGGTGGCACTGTTTATACTGAAAATGGTGAGATAGGTGCTGAAATAGTAGGATGGACACGGTGGCTGAAATGGTGGGTTGTTTTCATAGTGAGACCGTGAGGGGTGAAAACAGTGGGAACTGTCACCCGGAGTACCTGAAAAATAAACATACCAAACAAATCAATATAAATTAAAACTAAAATAAAACGAAGAAATAGATTTATAATTTAATTAATTAAATGAAATACAATAATAATAAAATATAAAGAAAACAAAGCTATATAACAAAATTATTTATGATTTATTTAAAATAATGAAATTATTTTAGGTAGAATAACATAATTTAAAACAAATTAAAATAAAAATTGTTACATGCCTAAATTTTTTAACAAATTAATTACCAATTAATAATGTAAATTTCAGAATAATAAAAATTAATTGAATAAAATTAAAATTATAAAACTAATTAAATTATTAAAAGACTAAAAATTAAAATGAGATATTTATTTTCAATTTAAAGAATAACTATTTACTTAATTAATTTAAATTAATGAATAAATTAACTAACTATAATGAGAAATTTTAAAAATAAAAGTATAAATAAATAAAAGCCAAATTTTCAGGACTAATTTAATATAAGAATTATTTAAAATGACACTAATGCACATTAAAACACATGTTTTAACCTAAAAACTGATTATTTTACACAACAAGTACAAAAACACAATAATTATCAACTATTTAATAAAAACAATATTTTTAAATTAAAAAGTCAATAAAAATATAAAAAGGATGCAGAAATAGAGTGTTTAAACAGTACCACATCAAACTCCCTCACACATAAAACATTTTTTGTCCTCAAACAAGTACATGCCTTTGACTTTAAAATAGAAAGATGATTTGGGAGTTTCAGTTCAAAAATAGTGCATGAATAAACATTGGTACCTAGAGGATCAAGACCAGCAGTAGGTCGGGATTTTCAAAGGTGTTCAAAAAAATCTTTTATGCCTTTCTTCAAATACTCACTGGAATTCAAAAGCCTCAAAAATTCATACACTATTAAATATGTAATGCCTCCTAGTTTATTTCATTAACTATCCTACTTCACCTTCCAATTCATGTTCTAAATCTAGGAGTGTTGATAGTTAAGATGAAGTGGAATTTAAAACATAACCTGGTGCACCTTCCATTCTCACCTTCCCCCAAGTTCCAAAAATTAAATTCCATTAATTTCATCACTTTATTAACTCAATTAAAATGAATTTTAACCAAGTCAATACCTCCCTTCTTTAAATGGGTTCAATATTCCCCTCACCTTAATGAGTTCATTTCTGATATGGGCACTTTATTTTATTGTTTCCCTGCCATATTCCATGTGCATACCACTATGAATAGCACTTATTAAGATTTAAATTGGCATTATTTATTCTCTGAAATGCACCAAGTGCACCTTGTCTCAAATACCCACCGTGGGATCCCATTTTTCCATTTTACTCCATTTACAAAGGACTTGATTAATAATCAATCAAATTGACTTCCTAAACTGATTGAATATTATTAAATTTTTTTAAATTGTGAGTCCTCGAGGTTCAAGTGAGAACATCTAATTACTCCAAGTCATGATTCTTACTCCACAAAACCTATTCTGTGACACACCCATCCTTAGTTCCTAAACAGATAGATCCATAAAGACATTGAACAATTGCACTCAACAATCATTCATGCTTAACAGATTATGAATACGTGTAACTCTCATCATCTAGTGAGTAGTTATCCACTAAAAATGACATAATTGAAGTACTGATGAACCTCTAATGACCATCATGTTGAAATAATTTTAGATTGGTTGAAAGACTCCGAACAATTTTTGAAAAAAAATGACCATTTTTTAAAAACTAAAACTAAGGTTCAAACTCATGTTCAAGAATGGGGAATTTGAAATGACACTAAAATAACCCATCTTCCCCACACATACAACCCATCATTTTCCCTAATGTTTTATCTCAATATGAGAGACAATTTATGTTCAAAATAGATAGATATTTCATCTAAAAAAGGATATGGAGGTGTTGTAATGAGGTTCATAAATGTTCATTGCCACATAAAAAGTCGAAGAAAATAAAAACAAAAACATAAGAACCCAACCCCACAAACTTCACCAGAAACAAGCTCAGATAAATTCCAAAAATATTCATGCTTTGAATGTTTAAGGACCAGACAAAGAATTTAATTAATTTACTTAAGATAGTAACATGATTAATAGTGATGTGCAGTAGCAGCATAATTAAATATAAAATAGTGGGTGCAAGAAGGTTCCACAAATCAGTTCAAAATAATTTTTTTTCAACTCTCTTAATACTAGAAGCTAAACACCCATGTATGAAAACATAGTCATTTTTCATATATTATGGGGAAGTCCCCCATACTTAGTTCATAGTGAATATTAAGAAAGTAATATAAATTAAAAACGTGCAGAACAACACTTCCCTGAATTATTGGACCTTTAACAGTGGCTTTCATCAACAGATCCTCTTTAGTAGTGCTGGATGTTTACCCCTAATAATTAACATGCATGTTCCAATAAGTAAAATAAGGTTGCATATTTTTATCTTCAAGATAATTAACCCAAGAATGTGATTAGAAAAAAATGTTATCCATATGATGTAGTGGATTTCTCCAATGGGGTTTTGTGGCCATGTTTCTGGTAGTAATAACTCTTTCTAATACAACAATAGATCATGAAGAACCATCTATTAGGTAAGAAATTAAACTTGATAACAAGCATCAAGGATTAAATTATTAAAGAAAAAAAATAAAAGTAAAAAAACTAATTAACCATGGGTTTGTTACCATGAAACACTGATTTTATAGTGCTCAGTTAGACTTGAATCAGTTCATTCTTCCAACAGAGAAATGGCAGCCCAGACCATTGGTTTCCCTTCAAATAGGTTCTTTATTCTTTGACCATTAACTAAGAAAGGTCTATTATCTTCTCCAACTAGATCAAAAACGCCATTAACCAAAACTATAACAATGGTAAAGGGTCCTGACCATTTGGACTTCAACATTATTGGAACCAACTTTAATCTAGAATTAAAAAGTAGGACCCTATCACCAACCTTAAAATTTTTATTTTGAATGATTATGTCATGAAAAACCGTTGTTCATTTTTTGTACATTGCATCATTCTCATAGGACTCTCTTCTAATCTCATCCATCTCACTTAGCTCTAGAAGTATCTTCTCACCAGTAGACTTAAAATCAATGTTAAGAGCCATCACTACCTAGTACGATCGTTGTTGTAACTCAATAGGTAGATGACATGTTTTTCCAAAGAGTAGCCTATATGGTGATATCCTTATAAGAGTCTTATAAGAAGTTATGTAGGCCCAAAGGGACTCATCTAATTTCCTTGACCAGTCTTTCCTAGAACTAGAACCTGTTTTCTCTAAAATCTATTTGAGATCTCTGTTTGAAACTTCAGCTTTCCCACAAGACTATGGGTGGTAAGTGGTGCTTGTCCTATGGGAGCACCAATACCTCTTCATCAAACCATTGAACTTAAAATTCATGAATTTAGTCCCACTATTATAAAGGAATGATTGCAGCAAACCAAATCTAGAAAAGATGTTTCTAATGAAGAATTTCAAAACACTAGCAGCTGAATTGTCGGGCATAGTTATTTCCTCAACCCACTTGGACTCGTAGTCCACAAAAACCTAAATGTACTCATTCCAATAAGTGGATGGTAATGGTCACATGAAGTTAAAGAACCAAAAATAAAATATTTCTACCACCATAATACCTTTTTGGGGTAGTTTATTCGTTCTTGAAACAATTCCTAACATTTGACATTTTTCACAGCCAATAACTAGACTCAGAGCATCTTTAAAGAGTGTTGGCCAGTAGAAGACAGATTGTAAGACCTTGTGAGCAGTCCTTTCCCCTCCAAGGTGGCCACTCCAATGTGATGAATAGAAGCTCTCAAGTATGATAAAAATAACATCATAAACCACACATCTTCTCAAAACCACATCAGCACATCTCCTAAAAAAAGAGGGTCATCCCAAAAGTAATAATTCAGTTCAGATATAAACCTCTTCCTCTGGTTGTGTGAGAGATCCTTGGGTGTGACTATAGCTGCCAGAAAGTTGGCATAGTCTATGAACCAAGCATACTACTACACAGAAGTAGCAAACAGTTGTTCATCAGGGAAAGAAGTGTTGATCTCTTTTGATTCCTTTGGAAATTAGGTAATTAGGATAAGTGATCTTCAACTACATTCTCATCCCCTTTATTATACTTAATCACTAAATCAAACTCCTATAACTGTAGGGTACACCTCATGAGTCTGGGATTTGAGTCTTTTTTAGACAGCAAGTACTTAAGGGCTGAATGATCTGTGAAAATTATGACCCTTGATCCTATCAAGTACTTCTTAACCATTTCCAAAGAAACTGTCACAACAACCAACTCCTTTTAAGTGGTAGAATAATTCTTCTAGGCGTAATCCAACAGCTTTCTTCAATTGTAAATAATATGAAGTTTCATATCCTTCATCTTCCCTAACACAGCTCCGACTGCAAAGTCACTAGCATCACACATACCTTCAAAAGGAAGCTGCCATTCAAGAGTAGTGATTATAGGAAAAGTTGTCAACTTCTCCGTGAGCAGATTAAAGGTCTATACACATGTCTCATCGAAGAAAAAGAGTGTATCCTTAACCAGAAAATAGCATAGGTTATAATAATCTAAGAAAATTCCTTAATGAACCTCTTGTAGAACCTAGAGTCACCAAAAAAAACTTCTAATTCCATTGTCATTTTCAGGTGGGCAACTTTTGTATGACCTCAATTTTAGCATTATCAACCTCCAACCCCTTTTATGAAACTTTTTGTTCCAAAAATATGCCTTCAATGGCCATGAATTGGTACTTTTCCCATTTTAAGACTAAGTTGGGCTTTTGGAACCATTCTAACACTAGTTCCAGGTTTTTCAGACAGTTCTCAAAGGTATTTCCCACAACAGAAAAATCATCCATGAACACTTCAATTATCCTTTAAATTATGTCAGAACAAAATTGCCATAATGCACCTCTGAAAAGTGGTAGAATAACCGCACAAGCCAAAGGGCATCCGCCGATAGGAAAATGTCCCAAATAGATTGGTGAATGTGGTTTTTTTGGACTGCAGGTGCAATAGCAATCTGGTTGTAACCAGAATAACCATCATGAAAGAAGAAGAATTCATTATTTTCCAATCTCTCTAACATTTGATCCAAAAATGGCATGGGAAAGTGATAATTTTTTTGTGGAAGCATACAACATTATATAGTCTATACAAACTCTCCATTTATTCACGGCCCTTGTCTGGATTTGTTCATTCTTTTCATTAGGGACCCCTGTCACTCTACTTTTTTTGGTACCACCTAGACGGGACTGACCCAGGGGCTATCAGAAAATTGAAAAATTATTCCAGCATCAACCAACCTAATCACTTCATCCCTCATAACATCCTTCATGTTTGGGTTGATTCTTATTTAGGCTTCTACTCTAGGGTTACACACATGTTCCATGGGAATTTTATGCATACAGAATTATGCACTTATCCCCTTTATATCAGCAATCGACCAGCCTATGACTGACTTGTATTTCTTCAAAACACTAAGTATATTTTTCTCTCGACTCACTTCCAGGTTGGATGAAATGATCATAGGAATGGTGTAATTCTATCATAAAAAGGAATAATTGAGATGGGAAGGGAGTGTTTTAGTTAATGGGAGGGTAGTGAATGGCTTGAGGGAGGACTCTTGGGCTTGGGTGGCCCAAGATCTTCATGCTGCCTCTTGAAGAAGGCAGTAGAGAAGGATTTTTTCCTTTGTGCTAGAGCTTCTAAAAGATATATCCACAAACAGAGACTCCTCTCTCAGGGTATGAATGTGATCCAAAACAAACTCATCTAGGTTCTCCAATAATTAGCACTCATATTCATCAACAATTTCTCTATCCTAACTTGATCTGATCACCAAGCAACCAGCAAAAATGATTTCATGTTCACTATTGATTTTAGTTGTTATTTGTTGAAATTATTCTTCCTCATTATCAACAATACTCTCAGAACCTATCATATCATCTTCAAGGAAGAGAGGGGGGTGGGTTCTTGGATTTTCTCAAACACATTTAATTATTCTTTCTTTTTACACAAATTGAAGATCAGGTTTCCCTTGAACACATCTATCACAGCTCCCATGTGGCCAAGAAGGGCCTAACGAGAATGATAGGAACCTCTTGGTCACACTCCATATCAAGGATAATAATGTCAGCAGGAAAAAAGAGTTTTCTTACTCCCTCTAATAGATCATCGACCCTACCCACTGGATGAGTAATGGAAATATCAACAAGCTGTAACACAATAGTTGTGGGTTTTGGAACTCCAAATCATAGGTGTTGAAAAAGTGAGAGTGGAATCAGATTAATACTAGCACCCAGATCACACAAACAGTTGAACTTACCACTTCTATCCCTAAATGTGCAAGGGATAACAAAGCTTCATGGGTCTTAAAGCTTAGGAGGTATCCTATTCTGTAAGAATTCACTACACTCCTCTTTTAAGCTATAGGTGGAAAATTCTTCCATTGTCTTTTTGTTTGAACATATTTTGTTGACTAATTTTAGATTTGACAATATTTGAATCAAGGATTCCAAGAATGAGATATCAATGTTCAGCTTTTTAACCACCTTTAAAAATTTCAACAGTTCATAATCATGAATTGGATTCTTAAATATTTATGGGAAAGCAATTTCAGGGGAAACATTCCTCACAATTGGAGGCATATCTACAGCTTCTTCTACAACAATTCTCTTCCCTTTATTTTCTTTTTCATTAAATACATTTTCTTTCTGATTTTTAGTTGTAACAATAGAAGCTCGATGGATTCTAGTAGTGCTATCTAGTTTTCTAGATTATGGTTCATTCATATTTGAGTTTCCAAATTCATCCAGTTTCTAATTTTCATCATTTTGGGTTTCTTTCCTAGGTTTTGGTGAGTTTAGAGACCACTTATAGTGGTCACAACCATGGAATTATCCCTAGGATTAGCTTCAGTGGTGTCGGGCAGCCTACCCTTTTCTTTATTACAAGCATCCCTAGCCAACTGCCCCATTTAAATTTCCAAATTCTTCATTCTAGCATCCAATTGAACTATATCATAATCATTTTTGGTCTTTTGTTCATAAAACCTCCCTATCAACTGATGGAAGATGTATATCACCTCATATTTTGAGTAAGATGACTCAGCCTTAGGTTGCGGTTGGGGTTGGAATTGCTGCCTAGGAGGCTGATGGAATCCAGGAGGGCCAGTATGTTGGAGGACACCCTGCTACCTCCATGACAGGTTCAGTCAGTTTGTATAATCCTGATTTTATGTGTTAAAAAAAGATCTTCCCTAGGCTTCATCTGAGGTCCATATCTTGCAAAGCTGGCACTCTCATGAGGCTAGATAGGCATATCAATTTTTGGACAACATGTTTGAGAATGGCCATACATTCCATAGTGGTGGCACCACTCATTAAGGGTATGATGTGAGTTCTTGTTAAAGAACCCAACATCTAGTGTATTAGCTTGAGAATCAGGGGAAGTTTCCTTTCTCACAATGGTTCTCCGCCTAGAGCATTTGGTTTGTGAGTTTTGACCAAAGGTATTAAATATTTGTCTGAGATCCTCAGTAGTCCTATCATTAATGTCTCCACCAGAAGACTGATCCACCATGGTTTGGTGGTAAGGGGTGAGACTATTATAGAAGGTTTCCATGAGGAATTGAGGTGTACATTGATGGTTTAAACACTGCCTAAGGAAACTTATAAACCTATCCCAGGCATTATGAAACAGTTCTCCTTCATCCTGAAGGAATCCAGTTATTTTGTACCAAATTTTAGATGTCATCCTCCTAGGGTATAATTTCATTGTGAAAGGATTTTAAACATGATCCCACGTGACAAAGATTACTTCTTATAATTATTGAAACAGAGACCTAGAATTTCACTTGAGGTAGAAGGGAAACACTCTCAATTTAAGCTTATCCTTAGTGAGACCCCTATGTGGTGGCTGCTGGACACTACAATATAAGTCTATAATGAAGTCAAGAGAGTCTTCACTAGGAATTCCATTGATGGTGGGCAGATGACTGAGCATAGATTGCTTGATCTCATAATTCTAGGACCTATGAGAGAGTCCAATTCATGAAGGGTTACTAGGCACTTATGGTAGCAATAAATCCCTCAAACTGTGCCTCTCAGCTATCTCATTTCTAGGTAGGTTCATCATTCCAGGTTGGTCAAATTTTCAGGAAGTGGATTGTTTAAGTTTTCATTTCTGTTATCTTTCATTTATACCATATCTTTGTTCTTTTTCACATCCTTGAGGTGTTTATCAATTTCAAGATTACTAGGAACTATGTATTTAAGCATAGACCTAATTTTCATGCAGCAGTTTCACAATTTTTTTATGAATTTCAATTTTCCTTTTGTAGGATTTTTTAGTTGTTTTTTTATATGTGAATATTTGTTTGTTTTTTATCTCACCTAGACACCGTGGCAATGGTGCAATAATTTTCAGGGTCGCGTGTCATTGGGAATGTGTGAAAAACTAAAATTTATAACCTACTTACTACTGAGGACAGTGGCAAGACAGGGTCGAACCACATAGAGGCGTCATGTTGTGTTTGGAGATTTAAAAAAATAAACTAAACAAAAACACATAAAAGGACAAGAAAAAAACAGTTGGTGGTGGTGAGGTAGAGCGAGTGAGGATAAGTGTGTGGAGAAGTGAAGGTGAACCGGTTAGTGCAAGGAAGAAGACAAGACAACAAGAGAAATTGTAGTGAAAACAACCAATAGATGAGTAGAGGGAGAGAGTTCACTGGATGATTTCAATATTTCTTACCCTTGTTCATGCACAGATATTTAAGGAATATGGATCTGACTTAATGTACTAGCCAGATTTGTCTTCTGGTCAGTTTGTAATGAAATAACTCTTATATTCCTTCGACTGTAAAAGTCATTCCATCCAATGGTGATAAAAAGTTAGATGTCACTGGACTCAACTTGTTAGTTGAGTTCAGTTTGTCTCTCTCATTCGAGCATAACTCAATTCTCAGGGAGTTACTCAAATTGAAACAGTTTTCATTATGGTACAAACAAGATCGGTTTTCACTTGTTCTTGTTGTTTTGAAAATAAAGTCGTTCATAAACAATGAGAGAGACAATCCAAGAAAATGATGCAGCGCATGAATAAGACTAATCAAATCAAATAATCCAGTTTATTCCCCCTTGAAAGAATTTAGCTAGACATAGAATATGGTTTCAATGAAAACATAGAGTAAGAAACAATGAAGTTCATGTTAAAATGAGTTTCAGAAAAATAGTGCACACGGAAAATATATTCATTTGTCTCCCTTCTTGATCTCCTAAATTTCTAAATTCCCGCTTCTCAATGGTTGATGCGGTGATGGAATGCGCTCAATGTCCTGCCCTGGGAATCGAGGTGTGAAATTCTCAGATCTTCTTCTCTCAGTACTCTCTGTGATGTTGTATGTTCCTCTCACTCTCATTTTCCCTATCTCAATCGATCAAAGCCTCCCTTCCCCCTTAGATCAATGGTGACCCCCTGCTGCATCCTACCCTCCGGTGTCTATGTCGTCTCCTTCTCGTCATGATTACTAATGACCAGTGGAAGTCTCTGGAATCTCGCTCGAGCTGTTCCCGGGCCTCTACATGGAGCTTTCACTATGTTTCTTCCTCCCATGCTGGTCACTGGAGCAGTTGGTCTTAACTGAATGAAAAAATATAAACGCACAACAAACTACAATCTTCCCTCTACAACTTAGCAGATCCACGTGGGGTGGTTTTATGGGTACGTCACCAGATTTTTTTTGGTGAACTCTATGAAGGTGCATACAACCACCCTGCAACGAAACAATAAAAAATGCAAATGAACCCAATAAAAAGTAATTAATTTGTATATGTAAATAAATTTATACACTATATATTAATATAACTACTTGAAGTTAATAATTATAACAACTTATTAATATATATATATATTATAATACCTAAATTATTATTAATATATATTTAATACATATATTATTTGATTAATTCATATATTATGATGATATATGAAAATGTATATACTATTTATTATTATTATTATTATTATTATTATTATTATTATATTTTATATAAAATATAATACATAATATATATATATATTATATGTTATAAATAAATAGATTTAAAACTAAAAAGAAGAAAATAAAAAATTGAAAAGAAAAGGGAGGTGGGGGTCTGGTCTGTGCTTGCACAAAAGAGGTGAGGAGAGGGGGGACGGTCTCGGTGTAGGGGGTGTGCTGTGAGATCCGGGTTTGTATGGAAAGGTTAGGCCATAGTGAGATGGGATAAGAGGCAAGGAGGAAGGAAAGGGACCATGTGCGGGTTTGGGTGATTTGGGTGCGGCGGGGACTTCGTGCTCAGAGCAGGCAGGCGGACGGCCGGTGCAGTGCAAGAGAGTGAGGCCGGAGCCGGCGGAAGAGGGGAGACTAATTGTTCGAGGGGAATGAGGGCTCAGGTTATAGTGTGCAGTGGTGACTTCGGATAGAAGGGAAGGGCTCGGCTTTAGTCGCGAGTAGGGGTTCATGTGGGTGTTTTAGCAGAATGGAGGAAAGTGGAACCAGCGAGGTCTGGAGGCTTTAAGTATCCTACCAAAGAGAAGGGTGAGGTGTAGAATGGGGGTATGTGAGAGTGGTTGGTGGCCTCAGTGGAGAACAAGGCAGGGTGGCACTAGCGTGTAGAGGTGAGGTGGAGTGGGCAATGACTACGAGGGAAAAACGGTGAGACAGGTTCAAGATGCCGAATTGGAAGGATGTCGTGCGGATGAGGGAAACTGTGAGATCGGTTCCATAAACGGTGGAACTGTTTATACTGAAAATGGTGAGACGGGTGCTGAAACAGTGGGATGGATAGGGTGGCTGAAATGGTGGGTGGTGTTCATAGTGAGACAGTGAAGGGTGAAAATGGTGGGAAGTGCCACTGTGAGTACCTGATAAAATAAACAGACCAAACAAATCAAAATAAATTAAAACTAAAATAAAACGAAAAATAGATTCATAATTTAATAAATAAAATTAAATAGAATAGAATTAAAAACTAAAAAAATCTAAATAACAAAATTAATTATTATTTATTTAAAAGTTTGAATTTATTTGTGTTTAATAACATAATTTAAAACAAATTATAATAAAAACTATTACTTTCTTAAATTATTTAACCAATTATTTATCCAGTTAATAAATTAAATTAAATAATATGAAAAATTAATTGAAAAAAATTAAATTGATAAAACTGATTAAATTATTAAAAGACTAAAAATGAAAATGAGTTATTTATTTACAATTTTAAGAATAAATAAATAATTAATTAATTTAAATTAATGAATTAATTAACTAACTGTAATGAGAAATTTTAAAAATAAATGAATAAATAAATTAAAATCAAATTCGAAGGGCTAATTTAATATAAGAATTATTTAAAATGACAGTAATGCACATTAAAATGCATGTTTTAAATTAAAACTAATCATTTTACACAAAAAGTACAAAAACAAAATAATTATCAATTATTTAATAAAAAACAACATTTTTAAATTAAAAAGATAATTAAAATTATAAAAAGGATGTCACAAAATAGTGTAAAAAAAACCGCCACATCAACTATCCGTTGGCCATCATTAGTTTCTAATATTTATTTATCTTCTTCTATTTTATTTTTTCCTTTTTATTCTATTTATGTAAGCTATGTTCGGATGATTAGGTTGACTCCATGAGAGTCATCTCTTAACTTTCATTCATTCAATATACCATCCATATTTCTATATTTTTTACTAGATGATTGAAATTTATGTCATAGAAGTGTCATCATTTTACATCATTTTTTCAATTTTTTTAATTTTTTGAGGCCAAATAGAAAAATATGTTTTGATAATAAGGTTTATTTCATATAAGTAAATGATTTATTTTCCCTTCATCTATTTTTTTATTTATAAGATTTATTTATTCATTTAGTTAATTTATAATCTAATACGATGTAATGTTGTTTCAATATGTTATGTACTTTTTCTTTTCATCTTTAAATTATATAACTATAGAGTTTATCCTCTTCCTATTTATTACACAAATCAACCATTTACTATTCCTTTCATTAAAAATACATAAGTATGTTTATTTGATAAAAGTATGAGAGTCTGGTGATTAATAAAATACATCACTCAAGAGGATGACCCAACAATATCTCCCATTTTTATGATCATGGGACATTGTACATTAAAACTCTAGGGATAAGAATATAAGTTCATTGGGATCATTAAAACATGTTATTCCAACAAAATATATCTGTGGTATCTAAAGGATAAACCAAAACATGGGTATATAACTTCATATATATGATATACGTTGATTGAATAAATGGATAATGATTAAAATGTGTTTTTTACCCTAATTCAAAATAATCTTATAGATGTTTTGTATGAATATTTCTTAGGTTTTGTTCTAGAAATGTATATCGCATTCCCTATTGATTTGATAACTAGAACTGAGAAAATGTTGTGTCATACTTATCATATGAAACTTTTTGATATTTTGGAATTGGTCGTAATGTTTAAAAATTAAAGATTAAGGGATTTATTAGATAGAACATTTATCTTTGGGGTGATCTAGTCATATTTTCTAAAAATTAATATTATAGTTTAAGGTTATATATGGATTTATATAAGTTAAATTAGGTGATGATTAAAAATAAGTGTCCACATAAAAGAATTGGTGATATTCTTGATAGATTTAAGGGAGATTAGTGATTCTCCATGATTGATATGTAATATACCTATTAATATATATATATTTGGGAAAAATTACATATTAAATTGAATGATTGGGTATTCTTATGAACACTGTGCTTCTTAATGATTCTATTTGGATTGAAAACCTCTCATATATTGTATATGGATTTTATGAATATTATTAACCTTAACATGATTATTTTATGGTTCTATTCACTAATTATATCTTTATATGATCCTAACAAGAAAAATAATAAAAAAATAATTTTATGATTTTACTAAAAACGAAGAAGGAGAATCAATTTCTTGTCAAACTCTCAATGTGTAACTTTTAGATCAAGTAAGTAAAATATATGTTTTATGTAATGTTAGAGAATGTTATTTCAATAAATATTGGAGAAGTTATCATTGTTAATTCTTATAGAATATTTAATAATTATTCAAGTAAGAATTATGTATTTAATTGTGATGCATACTATTAAATATTGGTTGAATTAATTTTTCGGTTATTTATTTTTGATTTAAACTGATTATAAATATGTTAAGTATAATGTTTCCCAGAGATTTTTGAATATAAAATAGATGATTTTGGTATATTTTACTTGTTATTTTATCTTTGATATTATTTATAAAAAATAAATGAAATTTAGTAATCGAAGGGATGAGTAGAAAGTTACAGTCATGAGGGGTGAGGTAATTAAAATATGGCTGAAAACATATGTGTCCTTTAATGAAATTTTATCTAGATATGAATAAGAGAAAGGTCATGAGGTGATTTTATTTTTGGGTATCCCTTATTCTTTTGTATAACCATTGAATGATGGTTAGAGTATAGATTCTATGTACCGGTTTATTCATGAAATACATTGAGTTAGTCATTGAATATTTTTGACTTGATATTCAATATTCATCTTATATGTATATAGATGACTAGTAATTGTAATTCATTGGAGACAGTATTTTTTGTGTAAATATAATGATCCAAGATGGGTTTTTATATGGCTTGGAATAAAATATATTATGATGTATGGATTTTATTGAAGTGTTGATTTATAAATAAATATATTTTACGGTTTGTTTCATGATTTTGTACTTATTAGTGATTCAATGTACACTATAAAAGAATAGATGAAAAGTCGTTTTCACATTATATTTCATCAAAAAAAGAATAGGAATTGATGACGAATTTATCGATGAGAAATTTTAAATCATCTTCGAGGAAAGATATTGTATGATTGACTATGGATTAATTCATGAAGATGTAATATTTTATATTAATGAATTAGATGTAGCTGATGGATGACTTAGGTAGGTTATATGTATATTAAATAGTTAAATTGCTTACTGTTTTTATACTGACTCTTAAAATTTATTTGTGGATTTTTTTCTCCACATAGGATGTGATTTCAATGAACATTCTATAAACAAGTGAAGCTTCATGCTATTTATCATCTTCAAATATATAAAACATTTGAGTATAACATCTAGATACTTGAAGAAATATCGTTATCATGAATAATTGATTTCATTTATTAGGGGTACATAATATATATAATATTAGTGGGATATGAGGGCTAGTATGTATTTATAGGGAGGACCAAACCAATAAAAATGACTCACTGGAAAAAAAATATCATGGGCTTAAGTAGACCAACCTTATTAAGTGTGTGTCATCATAGTGGCCAAGAAAATATTTTAGTATATTATTTTTATTATTTTTATTTCAATTGAATACAACATTTCAATTCCAAGAATATATAATGTTAAATATGTTATTAATATATGTGTTATCATTTACATGATAAATAACAGAAGTTTAATATTTAATATTACATAAAAATAGTCATTTATTATATTATAAAAAATATATTCTATCATAATATGAAATATGGGAAGCCCCATTTACTGAAAAACATAAAATATAATCTAAAATAGATTCATTTATTTTTTTCTACAATAAACATGTGTGAAAATGCAATGAGAATTTTTAGGACGACCTTTGCAATCTTGGCCTGCACTACCTTAGTCAAATAAATAATGTAACCCTATGGAAAGTAGTTCTTAAGACCATTTATCTATGGTAATGTATTATTATAACAAGTTGTACAAGACTTATATTTAGAAAGTTTTATTTCAATCATTGTATACAAGATCATGTCGGTCTCCTTTGTGTTGAATGGTAATGGGATAATTTTCATTCTTTATGTTAAATATTATATAAAAGATTACTAAAAAAAATTATTGGGCCATGAAATTATTGGAAAAAAATAAAATTGGTAAGGAATCAAATACAAATTAAGGAGTAGAAGATAAATTTTTTACTAATGAAAAGGGATAAAATCTGAAAATGGATTCTTGGAGGTCTGAATTTGTGAAATCCAAGTACATCATTGGAAAAAAAATTATATTTAAATCTAGGGTTAGGGAGGCTAGTGTGATTAAAAAGATCTTTAATTTGTAATAATGAAATTTAACATCCAATATTTCTTCGCTCACAATAGGTATATCAAACCTACATGCTTTGGTTGAGGAGCTTCCTGAATTATTAAATAGAGTATGAAATAGACCAATGAGTTGTAAGTATTAAATAATTATAGTTAAATCAGACACCACTATTGGGATAGAGATACTTATATATATTTATATAGAATGAAAAACTAAGAAACACACTTATTTCTAATTGAATATGATTACCTTCACCAATGTATGCACTATTGAAATAAATTAATGGATTATGGTTGTAAAAAAATAATACCCCCATAACACATAATTTAATTCAAACAAGAACTATAAGAATTATATCTACAACCGAAAATTGTTTTGTTTTATTATACCTATTATTCCCAAATACCACTATCAGATTATAGGGTACACATGATGCTAAAAATATAATACCAAGGATCATTATATTAAGAGAGTATATCAATATCATTAATCTATGGGGGTGTTAGATTTCGATCCCATGAAAAAACTCCTATATACTTTAATATTTCATGTATTAATTATTTTGAATAGTAATAAACTTATTATCAAATCATTATTGTTCTTCTACCTGACGTAGTGTGTGACAATATTCTCAAAGTAATTTCCTCAGAGAAAATTAAAAGCAGTTCCCCGCTAAGATGAGAACATTGAAGTGCCATGATAGTATTCATAAATATATATCATATATCCATTTGATATCATTTTATGGGGCACAAATTATAAATTCTATCAACTATAGTACCTTATAGGATTATGAAGATCTTTTTCATGGTGTACGCCGTTGGAAATTTTTATTGAAGGAAATTATGAGAAATAAACTCTCTGGTTGAAAATAAATAATAATATGTGTCATTGGATGTTCCTATATTTGGAAATTTGTATTGATCCGTATAATTTATGATTAATATGAATGGATAAAATTCATCACATTATTTTATTTATTTATGAAAATTGTGATAATATATGTTCATAGTGAGGTAGAATGCATTGATTGAGTCATGTGTGATATTAAATTAATGAATAATGTGAGAAAGAAATTGTACCTTCAGTTATTTAATAGAATTTTATATATCAATCCCTTTGATTAGAATATAATATCCTAAATAAATCCATATTCATTGTGTTTTATGGATAAGATCAATTTTTTAATATAAAATAAAGAGATATCATGCATAGCGTAAGATGACAACATTGTGAAACATGCCTATTTAAAAATATTGTGATAAAGAGAATATGTTACATAGTAAAAATCTATATGTGGTTTTATATCATTTTTACATTGGCCCCATTTTTTATGGGTATCTTGGTGTGCTATAAGACTCTAACATTATACATGAGGTTGTTTGGCCTAATTCCATAGAGAACGATTCTTTAAGGTTCACGCAATATGTTTGTCTGAAACCATAGTTAAATTCAATTTTGAACTTAAAAAGATATACTATATATTATTTTTTTATCTTGGATTAATAATTATTTGGGATTCTTTGATCATCAACATTTTGTCATGGGTTATTTAGAAGAGGAAAATGTGAGTTGAATTGTAATAAATATTTATTCATTTGATTTAATTAATGAAATATTTTTATATATATGAAAAAATAATGAGAAGATACTTATTTATTAAATAAATTGTTCTTATTTAATGAAAGATAAATATTTGGGAGATTATTTTGGCCATGTTTAATAATCTTCCTGAAAAATTTATATTAAATTTTTTTATTTAACAAATGATATTTATTTATTAATGGGTGTTGTGTATGTCTAGAATTAAATAATAATTAATACTTCATCTATCTAATTTCCCTGGTCTTTAGTTAAATAATTATTATTCATAAAAGAATTAAAATAATTATGTTAGAAATTATTTTGTTAAACCATAAATAAAGATGCATGTAAATCATATATGGAAGAAAAACTTTAAGGCCATTTTTTAATATATAATTAAAAATAAAAATTTATCTACTATATGATTGAATGTAAAAATTTTAAATATTTTTCTATTATATAATAAAATATAAATCATTTACCTTTCCATGCAGTGAGATTATTTAATATAATTTATTTATAATTAAACTATGGTAAATGTACTCCTAAAGATAATATTTCATAATAACTATTTTTCTAATACTCTTGATATAATATCAAGATGTTAATTAATTTATAAAAATGTATAAAATAAGATATTTCATAAGTGGTCTATATAAAAATTGAACAAAAAATTTATATATATACATATTTTTATAAGAATATATCTGTGGATTTTCTTATATAAGGATATATATTACAAAAATATATACATGTATTTATTGTTAATTAAAAAACAATGAATAAATAAGAAATGTGTGTGTGAAAATAATACATATAAAATAACTTAAATCATGTAACATTGTTGTACTTTTAGAAGAAATTTTTTTTTTTTTAATGTAAATTAAAATAGAGATTTTTTTAAAATGGGTGTAAAATTATATATCATTGTATAAAAAAGACGATAATTTAAAAAAAATATAAAACATTATATAACATAATCGTGTACATTATCATACCAATTACAACCATATTTAGGCACCATTTCTAATTTTTTTGAACCTTCTTAAATATAGAAATCATGTTTATTAATTATCTAGGAAAATGGTAAAAGAAAATGGATACACATATTTAAATCATCCTAGATGAATCATTTTTTTAAAACCTTAATAACTTAATATATACAGAAACTGAAATTTCATTAGTTACGCATCCAAATAATTATGGTTTAAAATTTGAAAATAACACCCAATATCATGTAATTATTTAAGAACTGACTACCTATTCTATTTTATTATCACGGAAAGATCATACCTCGTAAATCGATTTCACAATCAAGGATGATTTCATAATTTATAAAATCATATTTGAATATACTATATTACAAATTACATACACATTTCATTATATGATTTTAGGGAGAAAGGGGCTCTCACATAATTGAGGTAGATACTTCTATAGGAGGAAGTCAGGAAGGATGTGCTCTAGGAGAGTGATCATATAATATAGAGGGAGTTTGTTGAATTATAGAATAAGTTTGTCATGCTAAAAAATGGAAGTGAGTGGTGAAAAACAATCCATTCACTTATTAAAGTGTATATGTAAATGGTTTCATTTACCCATGCAATTTAAAATAAAATTGAAAACATATAATATTTAATATAACTTTTAAAATTAAAGTGTAAAGCTAAACTGATAGATACTAGGAAATTAAATGAATATATAGTTTAAAATATAAAATTTAATATGGAAAAGTAGAAAATTGACATTTTTTAAAAAATAAATATAAATTTAATTAAATGAATTTAATAAGTTCAGAAATTAAATAGACACTTAAATATGACATAAAAATTTTAAAATTAAAATATTTTTTAAAATTTTCAATTAAAAATGACAATTTTTCACATAATAAATGATACACAATGTAATTATGATTGAAATGTGCTACTATAAAATTGTTTCCTATATTAAAGAGAAGTATATACATTTATAATTTTCATTCACTATAGTTCAAAACAACAAATCAATGTTATGAGCATGTACACTTTACATTAGAGCACTCAGTCTTCTGTATTTTAGTAACATCTTTTTCATAAAAAATAATAATGTTAATTTTTCCAAATTAAATAATTTATTGTTAGATGAAATATGAATCTATATTATATTGTAATTTAAATCCAAAATGAGAAAAAAAAATTAATATATGGATCCTACATAACAAAAAGATACACAAAAGTCCCAAAAAATTATTAATATAAACCATATATAACTTATCAAAAGTGAGACAAAACGTTACAGTGACCTAGTTACAAAATATATTTCAATGATAAACTATTAACTAAATTTAAAATAAAAATATTATTTATAAAATAATACATATATATTAATTTTATTTTTATGTAGAAATTTAATGCTCTATCTTATGTTAAATAACAATATTAGTTCAAAACTAATATATATGTTGAGAAAAATAAATATTTGACCTTCATTATAATAATTTTTTACAAAAATAGAGATATTTTTAAAACTAATATTAGTTCTAGACTAATAAATTTATCAATACATATTTTTCACGTTAATACTAATCAGTTCGAGATCGTTTATATCAGTTCTGAACTAAAAAAACATTAATTAATAATAATTTAAAACTAATACAAAGACTAATTTTTTTTGATGAAAATAAAATATTAGTCTTCGTATATATATTGATCACAATATTTTTTATGCATACATTATATCTAATATATGTTGGATCATATTAGTAGTTCAAAACAAAAATTTATTCATCAAAATACATAAATAACAACTTTTCTAAAATGTATTGATCAGATTATATTTATCTTTTAAACAAATATTAGTTATAAAGATAATATTGTTATCAATGCATATTAGTTCTCATAATTAACTATCACTTATATCACATATGATTATTTAGTTGAGCTCTATGGGCTGTATGAAAAGATTAAAATAATATTATAGGGACATAATTTGTCATTATAGAGACTCGACATAAAAGTATATTAATGGATATTAAGGGTGAAATTATTGAAAAAATTAATGAAAAGTAGATTCTAACACACGAAAACTGACTTTATATTTGTAAAATAATAATAATATGAAGAAATGAGATAGAAATTCTTAATTCATATGTATATATGTGGTTTTATGTGTTTAAATAGTTTTTATTTTAAATGCATTTTTATGTCATGTATTTAATTTTTTTTGTTATATAATTTTAGTTCAAGACTCTATTTAACTTCACTTATTGAGAACAGTTTAAATAAATTGGCATTTAGATATTTATATTATAGAACAAAATTCCATTTTTTTGGAATGGAAACATACCATTAAATTCCTAAAATGTTGGTAACATGATAAAAACTGTCATTTTTCATTTGATAATCATGAGAATATCACTTGTATTGTGTTGTATTCGTTTTCAATATTCAGTCTAACAACATTTTCAGCTCTGAAAAAATTACTTGAATACCATAAAATACAAGAAATTTTGAAATCATGAATGATGATAAAGATATTAAATTCTAGAATATTAAATTAAATAGAAAAAGGTTAGTTTGATAACACTTATTGAAAATTGTTTATATCACTTATCACATAAGATAATCAACTTTAAAAAATCAGTGACATTTTTTCTATTTATATAAAAACATTGAAAAGGAATGATTTTAAAAAAAATAATAGGTTGTATAATTTTCAAAACAAAATATAGAAAATCATATATAGAATCTCATATAACAATAAAAAAGTGATAAAAATTATTTCCACAAATTGTTTGGAAAAAATCTATTTATAATCAATAGTAATTTTTGTCATAAAAATATAATGAACATCTTGATTTGACCTCTCAATATCAAAAGCTTCAATATCATGTAGATCCAAATTCCCAATTACAACATGAATATTCATGACATTTTTGAAGTACTGATAAGAAACCAACGATATAAAATTATATGTTATTGATTCCAAGATTTTGTGACCATCCACTCCCTTAATAGAACAAAAAACCGTGAGTTTTGTTCATAACTCTAATTAATCATTTATAGAAACAATTTTTGGAAGAAAATATAAATTTTATAGATGGATCAAATAAACAGTTTATGGGGATAGAACAACTGAATCATAACATTAACATGTTCACAATTTTGGTTCTTAAAAAATATATATCTATAAAAGAAAAGAACATCGTTATTGGGATAAATAAAATACCAATCATAAGTTTTTAATTATGAAAATTTCTAATTTCCAAGGGTCAAGATCCAATCCCCTAGTTTTCCCTTACAAATTCACAAACATATATGGGTGGAAAAAAATATCTAGACCCTATAAATCATATGTGGAATAATGAATTGCATTAAATAAATGCACAGTCAATATTTTGTAAATTTAAGTAAAATTTATTGAAACCTGAGAAATGGTGTGCCTGAAATTAGAAAAATAAATCATATTTATAATTTAAAAAAAATAAAAAAGATACAAAATTATAGTCAAATATAAATAATCAATTTTAAAAAAATTACATAGAAAGTAATTAAAATTTTCATAGAAATTTGTGAATTTTGGAAAGAATAATGAATGTTATTTCATTGATTATAGAACAAAAAAGAATAAAATTAAAAAATTTAATATGGATATAAAATATATCTCAAAAAAAACCCAATCAATTCATCAAATCACCTGAATAAAAATATTTCACATTATGAAACTTTTCTATGATCCAATTGATTGAAATATTGATGAAGTCATTATTATTTATAACCCCTCATATTATGATTACCATAAATGAAAAATACATCAACAATGCATTTTTTAGAGAGGATTATAATAAAAATAAATAGTTAAAGGTATTTTTATTACAAATTAAAGGAAATAAAAGGATGAATAATTTTCAATTTTCAATGATCCTTAATTATGAAAGACTAACAATACATTTTTTCATAGGAAAAAATAAAATATTGTAGTAATAGATTAAACATGAGTCCATATGACACAGTACTAATCTATTATGTATTCCGTAATGTGTATATGTGAATGTATCTTATAGAATCGTCAATATATTTCATGATAATAATATCGTATGTTCTTTGGTGATGTAGTACAAAATATTGAATACATGTATATAACATGAGACTAGAGGTAGTTACAAATACTTTTATAAAATGTAAATGAAATTGTATGAATATTCAATAAAAATTTCAATTTTAGTATGTGAAGGTTTATATATAAGTAAAGTGTCCCATATATAAGGAAATGACGCGGTCTTCATATAGAAAAGCTTTAAAATGAGGAAAAATTGATTACAGGCATCCATGTAGTTAAATTTCATATATATTCAAAAAATAAAAGAAAAGAAATATATTAATTATAATGATATAAAATTAACAATTTATTTGGATAAACTTCATATTTTTATAGAAATTATAGGCATGTTCATTTAAACATAATATATCTAGCATTAACTAAGTGACTAAATGTCCCAAAGGCCTTCTTTTTTTTGTTATATTGAATTAAATGTAAAAGTAAATAGTTTATTTTTTAGGAATGTTTTGTATATTTTTTTATTTATATACATTCAATGCATTTTTATATAAAATTTAAAATAATTTCAATGATTTTTCATATTCAGGAATGTATATTACAATATGTGTATATAAAATATTGAGACGAATGAATGAATATAGAAGATATCATTGTATATAAATGTTTAAGGTAAACATTTATATATTTTTCATATTTTATTATACTATTATATAGTATATATATACATATTATATTATAGATGTTTATATTTTATAGTATAGGTATGCTTATAACAATGTATTTATTACTATATATGAATATTTACAGTGAAAATCCCAAGTTGTACACATGGATACCATGAAAGATATTGAAAAATAGTTGTGTAATTATTATTAACTATATCAGTAGATGTATAGGAACTGAGATAATAGGCATGTGGAGGTCCAATAAAATATAATCATGTAATGTTATAAAACACAATTATAAAACTATATAAATTAATATAAACAACAATAACAACCCATTATAAATGGAATCTTTAAATCACTCAATATGTAACCCATATTAATTTTACAAGAAACATGACATGGTTTGATTTGAATATATTATTGAAACACAAATGTAACAGAAAAGGATAAATATTTTTCAAGAATAAAAAATAATAATGATCTGTGAACCTATAGATGCATGATATATCTTTTACAATGTCGATAATCTCATTTTTAATTAGGAAGCATAATACTACTTATCTAGAAAATTACATTAACACCACAAGGACATCCCAATTTTTAAAGAGGACAAATTCCCCTAATCTACACCCAATAATAATTTATACTTAGAAACCCTGATTCGTTTTTTTAATATTCTATATTATATAAAATAATAACTAAATCTACATGGGTTGGGAAACCATATCTAAACAATGTGATAACAGTGAAATAAAAAACACAAAAAAAATAAGATAAATAAAAATACCAATAAAATTTTTAAAATGCATCTTCAATAAAAATTTATATTTAAATCATAATTTACTAAGTAATATGGCGTATTTTATACGTTTTTTGAATTTCCCATTGATGGATAATATTTTATTGCCCAAAAATATTGAATCGGTTAATTTATTTGAAGCATAAAGTTTTCAAGGATATGACCATCTATTTTAATGAATTTTTTTAAAAAAATTCTTATAAATGTAAATGTGTGGTGTTTAAAAACAAAATTAAATTTTGGGAATGGTGATACATGATATAAACACCTATATGAAGTAGAAATGTATATGGAAGAACAATTGTAGGGGGGAATAACTAGATCTGAAACAACTAAACTAGATAGCAGCAGCAATGGGTTCATGTTCATAAAATTCCTCCTGAGTTAGTACAATGTACAATGTTCCAATGTTCAGATTCATGTTTGAATATTGGTGGTACCCACTAAAGGACACGCATAGTCCATTGGTTATGTAACAATGCTAATGAAAAATTATATGGAGTACATCTCTTCTTACTATTCATATCAAAAAACCACTCATATATAATGTTTTCGGCCTTGATAATTTTAGATTCAATCTTTGGATTGATGGAACTGAAAAACATTATTTCCTTACACTCATTATCCAAAATATCTTTAAATTCATTATTGAAAATTAAAAATATAATCTTTAACAAAATCATATCAAACAGATTTGAGTAAATACACAAATCATTAGATAAAGAAAATAATAATTGATGAAGGGTCACACCATGAATAACATAACACTGAGGCCTTATTTAGATTTATTAATTGTACCAAATAATGACATTGAAAAACATTGTGGAAAGATAAATTAAACATATAAAGTTAATAATACTACGGTTACAGAATTGGGATTAGAAGAGAAAAACCATAGAACATAGAAAATGTATTAAATAAGGTTGAAAAAATTAGGGTTTTAGTAATAGAATATAAAAACATAAAAACCTATGATCAAATGTGGAAGAATCATGGAAGGGAGACCCAAATTAATATCAGGTATGTATTTATTTGGAGAGAATTTGTAACAAAGGAAGCGTCGTAGATTTATACATATAATTAAATATGAACTTGATGATCTTCTATTCTTTTATAGGTATATAATTGTGGAATAAAGGGAAGACATGAGGAGTAGTGATTCAAACTCAGAGGCAGTAAAAGATACATAAGTGGGAGTGGGTATAGGGGTTGAGAGTTGTTAGGAGAAAATGATGTAATGAAGGATGATTGTAGAATGGGAATAGGGTTTGGAGGTAAAATATGAGAGGATGACCATGAAATTTGATAGTAACTTCACTTTTAAAGGAAATCGGTGATCGGGAGAGAGAATGGAGTATAAAATAAAAATACTACATTAATGTAATAGTAGATATTTATATTATGATTTGGCATGGGGTTCGCTAAATACTAAGAGATTAGATAAGGGTCTATGTAAAATTACCAAAAATAGTCTGTCTTTATAAGTACCTTGTTATATCGTATTCTAGAGCTAACCCTATATTTCACTTAATAACTCTAGATATAATTATCTTCATCCCTAATATAGAAACATATCAATAAAATTCTCAGAAACTAGATCATGAATCCTCCCCCTATATATTTTTTTTGGAATAGGCTATAGATTTTTTCATCTATAAATATATCCTTTTGTGGTGAGTCGTGAACAACCCAAGCAACCCGGGATGATCAAGCTAGAACTAGAAAATTATAAAATGACATTTTGATATTTTTGGAGCTTGTGTGGTTCTAATCTAAATGGAATCTATCCTTGAATCTTATCAAGAAAATATGTTATAATGAGATTAGTTTACAGATTCATCAATGAAGAAAGTCTCACAAGGCATGGAAATTCAAAAATAATTTATAAATTTATTATATATTATATATTATGATCCAATCATATTGGTTTCTCCATTCATAAATCAACCAATATTTTTTCATCATGAAGTTTTTTTCATGTACATCATCGATTATACATCAATTAAGAAAAAATATCAAGTTGGATAAGCCAAATAGAATTTTAAACTAAAATTGAATCCAACATGTTGTATCAAAGGGATTATTTAATTAATTTTCTAAATTTTTATTAATTATTGATTAATAATATGAATTTTTTACTAGTTTTTATTTCTTGATTATTCATTTTTTAAATATAAATTTTGAAATTCTATCTTCCCTTATCTATTATCAATCATATAACCAAGAAAATGCTAAAATAACATTAAGAACATCTGAAGAATCCATTAGAAGATCTTGAGGGTTCTTTTGAAATCACACAAAATACACAGCATGTACCCCAAATCTAAATGTTGTGTACCCCAATTAAATTCACTAATACAACTTGTATTAAAAGTGTTTCATCTTGAATTAATGGCACAATGAATGAATTCAATCCACACTAACTATGGACTAGTGCAAGATGGTATGCAGTTTGACAGGATTACATGTCATGTAACTAGTATGTTCATCTTGTAATCCATGTTATTTCTTCGGAAAAAAATGATTATTCGAAGTTTTTTTGTTTATTTAATACATGAAACAAGGATTATAAAATTATGAAACTTTGTGAAAAAATGGTGTGTATTTGGAATAAAAGCCACCTACATCATACATGTTAGACGGAAAAATACACCTAGTTTTTAGAAGTTTTTTGTGTACATGGGATGAAGATATTACATGAAATGAAGCCCATGAAATGGCTATATAATATTTTAAACCTCATGAAAATAATTTAATATAGATAGAAAAATTAATTTCATACTTGAATCTATTAACATTTGTTCTGTGGGTAATTTAATTCATAATAAATACCATTATGTAGGATTATTAATTATAATTAAAATAATTTCTATGTAACATTCTAAACTTCAAATCCAGTATATGTTTTACTTTTATTACTCCTTGTGTGTGTTAATAACATCACATTTCATGTAATTTACATATCACAATGCGTTATTATTTGAAAAAAAATTTCTTTTATTTATCAGTCTCATAATTAATGATGGATTATATTTCAATACATAGTAAAATAATTATGTTCGTTATTTTGGATGGGTACATATCATTTCATCCATGTACACTTTTTTAATTTATTAATTTTAAATAATTTTTTTAATTTGATTTGTTTACAATTATGGATGATGTCAATTTAAAAACAATTTTGATGATATTGAAATAAATTTAATTAATTAATTAATTAATCAGATAATAAATAGTATTTATTTAATATGTTTATCGTAATTAATGAATGAATTGAATTAGTTTCTAGTTATATTGAAACATTAAATTCATTTCATATATGTGGGGGATCATGATACTACACTAGATATGTGTTGAAAATTGGTTTTTTATAATTTATTATTGTTACTGACTTAAATATATAGATAACAAGTCATCCCCTCATTTCTTTATATAAGGGTATACTTCCTAGTGGATTCTTATATGTAAAACCCTTAAAATCATTTAGTTACCACCATCTTCATGCGAGTAAATATTATATAATGGTTGGATCTCTTAGGAAAGTGGAGGTGTTTCATGTTTGGAGTTAAGGAAAAATAAATATGAAAGTTTTATAGGATCATATGTGGAATGTTGTAGCTCTAACCAATGCATGTTCAGGATGTTATTCCCCTTGGATCAGAGTCGGTTTACCATATGATATATAAACCAAATATTAGACAAATATCATGATCACACCACTTTATTAATTTATTTATTTCATTTGAATATTCACTTATTTACCTTAATAAATGGATTTGATGTTAAATAAATGAATTAACATATCATGCTATATGAACTTAAATAATTGGATTATAATAGATTTTATTGATACAATGTAAATCACTTATGTAAAAACAGTTGATTTTAATAATCATTTTACAAAGATAAAATGGTTTATTTACAAATGAATAAAAAATCACTCAAATTAAATATTAAATTGATATAGCCTTAAAGTACTTGGGGGTTAAAATCAATCCTTAGCTCAAACATCAAGTCCATCCTATGTTAAATTGATTTAAATTATTTTGTAATTTATAACTTATATTTGGGGTTGAATTAATCATGTTCATGTCAAGGGATGATCTCCTCCTTGAGACTTAGTAAACAATTATGAAAAATTTCGGAAAATACTTATCAAATATTTTAGGATTACAGAGTCCACTCAACGGATCAAGAAGCTATGAGTTAATGTCATTGGAAAGATACACCTACCTAAATACATTTGAACATCTTAACAAACCATTATCTTTATTATTAGAAAGATTATATGAATCCATTCCATTAGAATATCCATACAACAAATATATTCAAAAACCAATGGTGGTTGATATTGGGTTTTAATGAAATAGTGGGAGATGAATAAAATAATTTATTTATTTTTCTTATCTTATAATCCTATTAATGTGCTAAAATTATAGTAATACATTTTATACATTTTAAATTCATATTAATTCTATAATATCACTACAATATATTATAGGGAAGGATAAATTTCTTATCAGATTGAATATTTTTTAATAGAATAGGTTCTTTCCTATTTTATTAAACCATAAATGGAAATAATACTTACTATAACCCCCACATACAAAGTCACTTACTAAAGTGGCTAGTGAAGAATAAATATATATCCTAAAACAAGTGAAAGATGATATATATTTCCGTTGTTTCATGTTGTCTAATATTTATATCATGATATTAGAGAAACATGAGCATATAGATGCATCTATAACCATATCTAACATTTATGGTATTTATCAAGATAAGTCAATACAAACGAGATATGATATCTCAAATGAACTACTCACATAAATGATTGGCGAGTCAGCCGCAGTTGGGCCTCATTTAGGGAAGATTATTGGATTATTAGAGTGCATATATATCTCAGCCTTTTAGATACAGGATGATCCAAGAACTTGTCTCATTTTATCCTAACCACCTAAAAGATTCTATAGTTTAATTATTAACTATAACATGAGATATAGTGAGAAGACTCTTTAATAATTTATTACTTTAATTTTTCATGTTTACAAGGGAATGGGTGGGGAGTTAAAAACATACATTCCATATGTTGAATAAGAACATGAAAAGTTGGAAAATGGCCACATTACCCACTCCACGTTTAAGTAACCAAATCACCATCCTTCCAAGAAGAAGAATATCCAATGGAATTTAAATGAACAAATTGCGATGTATTTTTCATAATGAATCCTAGGAAGATGAAAGAATAACAATACCTGAAAGAAACATGGGGAAGATTTATATATTTCTATTATCAATTATGATCAGAAAATTTATAAAAGTTGGGTATTAGATACACCTTGTGGTGCTAACATATATATTTAAATATAGGAACTAATTATATTCTAAAAAATTTCTATAGGAAACATGTATATTCAAACATCTAATGGATTGTGACTTTCTTCTTTGCATATAGGATATTATTGCCATCAATTTCTAATAAAGATGATTTTGGCTTTAAAATATTGTTATTATGTGTTAACTATTATGGAGAAAATAATATTTTTTATCCTATTTAGAAATGGATGGTTTTATTTTTCATGTATATAAATAAGGGAATTTTCATTCACAATGAAAAAATATATTATTTTATGGTGAATTTAAATAATTCAATTTGTGAATTAAATTACGAGAAACTTGTTTTTTCTTGGGATAATTATTCATGTTTAAATTCCTTATTTAATACCCATTTTTGGTGTCACCATCTTAGTAATGTAAACAATAAGAAACCAAAATATATATATCAATATATTTATTTATAATCTTTTTTGTTTAATCCACCTGAAATATGAAATTAAATTTTACAAGGAAATATATCCAAACCACTTTCTAGTGGATAATGTGAAAGGTTTACCGAGTTTCTAGAATTTGTATAAACTTATATGTGTGGGCCCCTCTTGTATAATCCTGAGGTGGATATTCATAATTTATAAATTTTACTGATGACATGAGTATATAAGGATATATTTATTTTTGTGGGAAAATTGTGAGTCCTTTGTGAAATTCAAATAATTCATGAATGGATTATATAATAATCATGGAAATAAGATAAAGAATCTTTGATCTGATCAAGGTGGTGAATATCGTACCCAACTATTTATCAACTTTATAAAGGAGTTTGGCATTCTTTCTCAACTCATTATAACCTATAAACCATAGGTTAATGGAGTTAGTGAGTAGATAAACTATAAGTTTATTAATATAGTAAGGCAAGTGATGAGTCTTATTGATCAACTATTATTTTATGGAGACAATCATTACAAATTGCATAACACATTCTTAAATGAGTACCAACCAGGGTGCTAAACTTATTACCATATGAATTGATGAATGAATGAAATTTTTGTTGTCACAAAATTATTAAATGGAATGAAAAGTTTTTTTCAAGGACTGTATATGTAAAGAACTAATACATTGAGGAATGAAGTTTATCTTTATAGGGTATCCAAAAGAAATAAGGGGATATTATCTATACATTCCCTCATGCAAGGATGTGGTTGTCCCAAGACTAGCCATTGTTTTGAGAAGGAACACATGCTCAAGAAGGATAGTGGGAGAAATATTCAATTTAAGGAAGTTAATTTTCAAGATACATAATATTTGGTTTAATAACTGATATTTTAGGTCCCCATAAAAGATTCTCTTCCTGAAATTAAATTACATCATTTTAGAACTAGAGATCTGTGAGAACTCATAAGATATAGTTATATAATTATCAAATATTGTGACTCTTTATTGGAGGTCAATAATGATCCTCATTCCTACAAGTACGTATTAGAGAGCTCATAATATGAATGTCTGAAAGAATCCATGAATTTTGAGATGGATTCCATGTATCTGAACAATGATTAGGTTTTTTTGATCTCTTAGTTGATGTAAACCTCATTTGGTAAAAATGGGTATTCAGGAGAAAACTGGACATTAATGGAAAATAGAATACATATAAAGTAAAACAAATGGTTAAAGGGAATTAAAAGTTCCAAATAATTGACTATGAATATATATATTTTCTATTTACCATGTATAAATCTACCATAGTTGTACATAATATAGAATCTTTATATGAAAATGAGATATGGTATATGGATGGAAAAACAACCTTCTTTAATTGGATCCATTGTGATGAAATCTATTTGATAACTCAGAAGGGTTTTTTTAATCTAGGTAATAAAAATATTGTATATAATTTACAAATATCCATTTTTGGAAAAAAAAAAGTTCTTATAGTTAATAGAGAATTTGATTTCATTAAGATATAAAATAATTTGAATACATTGAGATTGAACATGATACATGCATTTACAAGTAGTTTAGTGGGTGTGTGGTCATTATCCTAGTTGTATATATTGATAAAATAAATGTTATTGTAAATAAAATACTTGACATACAGTTATTTAAGGACGGGATGAAAACTTTATTCTCTATGAAAGACATATGTGAATCAATCTACATTCTAGTGATAATTATCAATTTTTAATGATCCAATAGGCTTTGTAGACAAAGTCAAAGTACATACATTGAAAATACACTAAATTAATTTAGTGTGAAATAGTCTATTGGAGGGTTGGTTCCAGTGTCACATGGTATAAATCATTCCCAGAAAATGTGTCTGAAGACATAACAGGAAAGATAGATAATGAGTATGGTATCATATGATTATTTTATAGAATTTATCTTGTATTCTGTGTTATGTAGAAAGAATGGTGTTTAATATACATTAAAATGGGAATAAAATATCAACTTGATCGTAGTTATTATCATTGGTTAGCTGTTGAGGTTACCTTATGTATCTGATGTGATCTATAGATATGTTTCTATTGAATAGAGGATATGGATAGAAATTCATCATGGGTTATACATATTCTATCGTTCAATCATATCAGAATGATTTAAAGTCATAATCAATATTTTTATTCATTCTCAATGGATGATTTTTTAGATGTAAGAGATCAGTGCATCTAGTTATCTCCAACTATACAGTAGATTCCTAGTATATAGTGGATTTTAATTTATCTAAATATATTTTTTTGGATATTCAAATTTTTCAAATATATTTTCGTGCTGCATAGTATTAAATTTTATATCACATTATATTATCGTAATACCATAGTTTTGTATCACACAAAGTATCCAAGTACACACCAATGGATAAAGAATATAATTTGAAATTATCGTATCTTGGGGTTTTTTTCTCAGTGGGGAGAGGTTTTGGTAAGAGCAATTTCCATGTAATAGAACATGGTGGACCCCCTAAGTAAATTATTATCTCATCAAAAACAAGTGTATCATGTGGGAGTGAGAATACTGAAGGTTGTTAAAAGTTGTATCTAGTGAAACTGGGTGTATATTGGATTTATTTCCATAAAACTGACTTCTATGTACATTATGAATATATATAGTCATTATTTTTAATATTAATAAACAACTTATCACATCATTATTTTTCTTCTATGTGACATTGTATGTGATAATGTCAAAAAATTAATCATTACACCAAAAGTTCATAGTTGTTCCTCGATATTGTGAAATCCTAGAAAGTCCATGATAATATTATTAAATATATGTTTTATATCTGAATGATATCATTTGATTGATTTAAAATTATATTAGTTATAAATGGTGGAGACCCGTAATACTTTTAGGAAATTTATCATTGTGTGTGCCCTTGGTAATTTCATGTATATGTGATTATGATTACAGAACCCACATGTAGGAAATCCAAACTTATATGTGTTGATGAATATTTCTATATATTGATTAATGTATAAATCCTCATACTACTATATTACTGTTATTGGATACCATTAGTTTTATGCTTTGATATATTGATTTAAACCTTGATTACATGTGTTTAAAGAGAGTCAGGATACGATGGGTTCATCACGAGCGATATTTTATTAATCAATAATGTGAGAAGTATTTTTCCCCACTATACATTAATGGAATTTAATATCAATGGACCTTTTATGTGAATGTAACAACCTAAATAAATCTATGTCCATGATGTTCTATGGGATGGTTTAATTTTGTAAATTCAATTAAAGAGTTATTTAGCACATGGGATGAGGAAACTAGAATGAAACCTTATTAATTAGAGATATAATAGTAAAGGGTTTATATTACATAGTATGAGTTTATATGAGGTTTTATGTTATTTTAAAATTAAATTATTTCTTTATGGGTGACTTGGGGTGTTTTTATATATTATCCTATAAATTTTGGTGGTTTTACTTAATGTACATGAGAAAGAATCCTAGAGGGTTACACACTACGCGTTTATGAGATATCAGTTAAATTATATTTTTAATGTTCCATGTTAGAATAAATATTATTCCCACTCTGTGGTTTGATAATTATTCAATATTGGTTGATCACATAGATTTAATCATGTGTTATATGGAAGAATAAATATGGTAATTAAATTATAATCAATATTTATTAATGAGACACAATGAATAGAATATTTATTATATTTATTAAAAAATAAAATTTTAGTGATTATTTATTATATAAATAGTAATAATTAAAGGCTCTATAAATTTTGAGGAGGGTTTTGGACCCTGTTAAAATTTCCACCTCGAAAAAATTTCTTAAAGGCTATCTATAAACTATTATTTTATTTATTTAAAAACTGATCTTTATTTAACTAGATGTGTTGTGTATCTCAAGAAAATAATAATAATATTTAATTTATCATTATAAATGGGGTTATCTAAGTAATAATTATTTTATTAATTGAATATATCTAATTACTAACACTATCTTATATATATAAATACCTAGTTATATTGCATTCCATAGTTAGTCTCTTGTTACGTACAACAACCCTAGAGAGAATTCTCCATGGTGTTAAGAGAGAAACCTATCGAGAATACACTCAAGTACTAGGATGTGAATACTCCTAAATTATTAAGCCTCAATAGAATCCAAATAATGTTTCATCAATGAAGATATTTTGGTTTTGATCAACGAAGAGAAATACAAGAGATCAGGATCAACTATGCTAGAATCCATTGGTTCTATAAGGATGATTCTGGATTATTGGAGCATATGTGAATCTATACTAGATGTATTATTCTCTTGGATCCTATGACCCAACAGTGATATGATTAGAATGTTCTATGGACTCATCAATAAATAATGAATTACTTGATAAGGAAATACTTCTACTATCTATATATTAATTATAAACTATATGTGATGATACTAATTTTTTTTCTGGTATTTTTAAAGTCAACTAATCTTCAATTTGATTCTATTGGTCATGACGTTCTTTATCAATTATATCTCATATTATTTTTTGATTATAAAAATATATGAGTTTTCTATACACAATATGAACTTATACTATACCAGGTACCAATATAAGGTACCTTAAATTTCTAATGTTGGTGGTTTCAGGGTTTATCATAATGCCTATAAAGATATTTTTGGTCCTAGATAGACCAAAATCCCATAATAAGGTCCACCTTCATATTATTTCTTGGTCCATACTAAACCCTACACATTGATACCATTAATTATGGAATAGACCAAATGAGACCATGATGGGTGACATTCCCATAGTTTATTTTACAAATAACTATATGGACACCTAGTCCACCTCTAGAAACAAGTTCTATTATATATAAAAATTATTATGAGAGTAGTAGTGAAATTTATAATCATTATAAAAGACTATGTTTTAGATGAAATTGTTAGTTGGAATAAAAATTTGATGATTATTCTAAATAAAAAAACAACACATAATAGGAAAGGCCTCATCAAAACAACATTTTCCAAATTAATCAACCTATTGGGGGTAAAATAGACACACCCTTTTGAAACAAATGTCAAGGCTTCTTTAATTTCTATACCAGTATTTAGATTTTTAATACAATTACACATTTTATATTTAGGCCCTATAAACCCATACAAATGTGGTTGAATTCCTAAAATACATTTAGTGTGTGATCTTGACACTTAGAAATGATCCATAAAAAATCTTAGCTAACTATGTTAGAAATCAGTATAGGAAATAATAATTTAAGTTAATATCTCAACTAATTTCCATTACACTCACCTAATTATATATTTTCTTGTAGTTACATCATTAATCCACTATAAAGGAACTCTCTCTATAATCTCAATAAATATTTCACAAAACCATTAATTAATTAAACATAAATTATAATGTGTGTGAATCCTAGAATTGTTTTTTTTAAATCATCTTTAAACACTGAAAATTTTATTTATTCATCTATTAGATGTATTTTATTATTTGATATGTATAAAAAAATTTATATATTCATAAAAAACTCTCCCTAGACTTATTAGCTTCATAATAAATTATATAATTAATATTCTACATTTTAATCATTTATCTATAGAATCTTTTTATATCATAAGACCAATCGGGTGATATCACATGTTATACAAAAAAATAATGATAAATATGTTTGTTGTAGCTTCTATATTAAGTTATATTACTACATATTCAAGGTCTAATTCAAATAGATTAATATTTACTCGTGACTATAAAAATTATATTGGATCTTAATACCAATTTTTTATTTCCTTAAATCCTCTTATTTTAAAGATTTATTTAAAATTTTATTTTCAATAATATACCACTTTTAATAATAAAAAAAATCAAACATCAGATCATGTAATAATATCAATCAAATATTTTTATCTACCCATGGATTATTCCCCCCTCCCCAAACCTATATCATATCTAGAACCATTAAATAATTTCACTACATATAAAGAGGAAAATTTCTAATTTCATAAATTTATGGAAGATTGTGAGTTACTATTGACATCCATTTATCCTTTCTCTTTTAATATTGATCCCATATTCAGAACATAAGTAGTTTTTGTATAATATAACTTCTCTTAATTTTATTTGGATTTCATCTTATACTGATGGCTCAAATCACAATATTTTCTTACTTGGGTGATCTTCAAGTTGCTAGCAAATTTTTATTCTTGAATTAAGTTAAAAATTCATGTATTTATTGAGAATGTTCCCTTTATTCATTTCTTACTATAATAAATATGAAATTTTATCTAGTTTGTCCATTTATTCTTTTATTTTGGTGTTCATCTCAATATTGGAATCCTTAAAGCTCTCATTATCTAGTTTCAACCTTTGTTTCTCCCCAATTATTTTTTCATGTGTGCAGTGAGTTCATCCTTCAACGATTATACATTTTTAACTTATTATGAAACAAGACACTTGTAACACCCCCGAATGATAAAGGGTTAAATGACTAAATGATATGACTCATGTCAATAAGGTGCACCTTCCTTTTCAGGATCCTGTCTGATTAGAACTCCACAGTTAAGCGTGTTTGGCCTGGAGTAGTGATCAAGATGGGTGACCTTATGGGAAGTTTCCCAGGTGTGTGTGAGTGAGGACAAAGCACGCTGGAAAGGACATGTGTCGACCTGTGGGGACTATCATTAGTCAGATGACCCGTTCGGCCATGTGGGTGGACCCTGGGGTGGGCCCTACATGTCTGCGGGGGCACTAGTGGTACCTAGTGGGCCAGGACCCGACGGCCATGTTAAGGCGGGGTGGTTGTGCTGTCACCGGGACCTGGTTGTCACATTTGGTATCAAAGGAGGAACTCGGCCTTAAGTGTCATGCACTGCCTGGGTTGAGATGTAGGGCCCACAACGAGGGTGTTGTGCTCTAAAGGGGGGGTGATTGTAACACCCCCGAATGATAAAGGGTTAAATGACTAAATGATATTACTCATGTCAACAAGGTGCACCTTCCTTTTCAGGAGCCTGCCTGATTAGAACTCCACAGTTAAGTGTGCTTGGCCTGGAGTAGTGATCAGGATGGGTGACCTTATCGGAAGTTTCCCCGGTGTGTGTGAGTGAGGACAAAGCACACTGGAAAGGACATGTGTTGGCCTGTGGGGACTATCATTAGTCAGATGACTCGTTCGGCCGTGTGGGTGGACCCTGGGGTGGGCCCTACATGTCTACTTGTCACGACCCGTCCTCGGGGCCCGTGTCGTGACTACCCCAAGCCCGCCTTCCATAGGCCAGGGGCTGGCGACTAGCACCGAAGGCGTAAATCACGATAACTGGGAAGGCATTGCCTTTATAAAAGTAACAAAACACTAGAGAGTACAAGCGGAAGTAAAACACTAAGTACAAAAAAAAAGTGCTGAAAGTAAATGGGCCAGAATACAAACCCAAAAGGAAGTACAACTACAATTGAACAAAGTACAATAGAAAAGGCAACAGCTGGAGGGACGGAAGCGGCTCCTGGGTCGTCCTCCTCGGATCCTACCTGAAGGGTAGGTACAGATGGCGCAGCTCCTGGATCGTCCACCACGAATCCTACCTGAAGGGTAGGTACAGATAGCCTCCTCCACGCTCTCGTCCTTCAACCGCCTGTGTGTATCGTCTCGTCGTGTAGTCCACCTCCGGGTACTGACTCGTCCTATAGTCCACCTCCGGGTACTGACCAGTCCTCGAACACTCGGCCTCCCTCGGCACTGCCCGTCGTCTACAACCAACACAACGAGGTGCGGGCATAGCCCGTGCAGGGGTGAGTATAACGTTACTCAGTAGGGACCCCGAGACCCTCAAGGTCTCACTAAACCAACAAGGATAACCACAAGAAGATCTCAACAGATAAACTCTACTTAGATATATGCCCATACATATACCTAAGTTATAAAGTAACCCATCTCAATCATGAGGAAACACAAGGATTGTGAAATCAACGGATAACCAGTACCCAGGTATATGCCCATACATATACCTAAGTTATCAAGTAACCCATCTCAATCATGAGGTAAACACAAAGGTCAAAAGATTCAGCTCAAACCAGGATTTTCATTATCGAAACCGTAACTATTGAAGAGCTCCGTCTCTGGAGTGTACAGTGGTCCTGTCACGACTCCGAGGTACTGCTCACTAACCTAAGACTGCTGAATAACTCCACCCATCGAGTACTGCGAGCCAGCTGCTACAACCAAGTGCTCCCATGTGCCGCTACAACCAAGCGCACCTCTGTCGTGGGTTTGTCGCTACAACCAAGCGCTCCCATGTGCCGCTACAACCAAGCGCACCTCTGTCGTGGGTCTGCCGCTACAACCAAGCGCTCCCATGTGCCGCTACAACCAAGCGCACCTCTGTCGTGGGTCTGCCGCTACAACCAAGCCCTCCCATGTGCCGCCACAACCAAGCGCACCTCTGTTGTGGGTCTGCCGCTACAACCAAGCGCTCCCATGTGACGCTACAACCAAGCGCACCTCTGTAACACACCGAGTCGTTCGATCAGCAGTCGTCGGGTCTCAGCCAGCTACACGGTCTCCATACTCTGCACGCTCATCACTAGGACGGTCCGTTCCATGAGCTACAGGTCAATACTCCATGTATCTCAAAGTCCCACGAAGAAGTATCTCAAAGGACCGCCTCGTCATAGGGGTCTCAACGCAACAGACGGCGCGTCAATCGGACGCCCGGTCTGTGAGTTATTAGCCTTTTCGTCCTAGGGGCCCAGTTGGTTTCCTGTGCGAACCAACCCGGCCATATCTCAACTGCACCCCAAACTCTCAAAGGGTATACTCATAGGGACTGTTTCTCAATTTGATCACCAACGCCGCTGACGGTTCGTAAAACGGACGTCCGATCTAAAAGATATCAGTTTTTCCGTTCCAGGGGCCCGGTTGGATTTCGGTGCGATCCAACCCGCCCACTATCCATCTGCATCCAAATCTCGGGTGGAGGATGCCAAAAGATCCGTCTCACTTAGAGGAAACCATCAAAGTCGACGGCACGTCAATCGGACGTCCGAAACTCAAGATACGAGTGTTTCCGCTCCGAGGGCCCGGTTGGTTTCGTGTACGAACCAACCCGGCCAAAGCCAAAGTAATCCGAAACCTTGAGTGCGATATACCGAAACGACCGTCTCGATCCAAGGATCGTGTTTCCGCTGACGGAGAGTCGTTTCGAGGCCCGTAGATCATGTTACAGGTATTTGACCGAAAGTGGTCCAAAAACGGGGGGTCTGGGCCCGGGCCGACCCGGCCCGACCCCCCTGGGTCGGCCCGACCTGGGTCCGACCTGAATAGACCCGGCCCGGCCGGCGCGGCCTGGCCCGGCCTGGGCGCGACCCGGCCGAACCGCCGGGTCGGCTCGGCGGCTACGACCGGGCAGAGGGCGGGGGTCGCGCTGCCCCCGCGGATGAGAAGCGCGGCCCCTCGTGGGGCCGCCCCGAGTCAACCGGACGCGGCGGTCGAGCCGCGTCCCTCCACCGGTTCCGCGCGGCCGCGGAACCGCGTCACCGCCGCGGCTGAAGCCGCGGCGGGTTTTGCTGGCGGTGCGTCGGGCGCCGCCACCGCCTGGGGGCCGGCCACTGCCGACCGCCGGCGCCGCCGCGCCGGCGTGGTGCGCCGGCGGGAGTTTCCGCGGGCCACCGGACGCGCTCCGGTGATCCGTTTTGTGTGCGGTCTTCGCCGGTGGTCCTCCCGGGACCCGATCTTCACTGCGAGGCTCTCAAATCGTCTTCGCAGCCCGCTTCGTCGTCACCCGTCAATCCGCACGTCGAAACGAAACGTGTTGTCTTCGCAGTTCTCTGGCGCGGCGTGCTGGCGCCGCGCCCCTCCGTCGTGGCCCGACTCTGTCCGCGGATATCTTCGGGTTTCTTTGACGCGGCGTGACGGCGTCGCGTGCTTGTTCTTCCTTTCCAGGCGCGGCGCGACGGCGCCGCGCATATCTTCCGCATGAAACCGCATGGTGCGACGACACTACGCTTTCTCGTACCAACCACAAGAAACCAACACGAAAAAAAATAAGGAGGAGGGTCGGCCGTGTTTGTGCGGTCCGACCCCCTCGCGTTATTCGATAACAAATGGTTTTAATCCATGATCATCATCAAGTTGGTATCCACGAACAAATATAAATAATTGAATACAAACCCCAACCTTGGGTAAAAGCCGATCGGAAGGAGGCGTCGTCGTTCGAGGTTCATCGCGGTATGGCGTCGCGAGGATGACGACGTCGAAGGGGGACGTCGGCGTTCGTTCGAATCGAGGGAAGGCAAAGCCGTCGTCACATGCTACCTGATTCCGCTTCCGAGCTTGTTCGTCGATCCGTTGATGATGAAGGGGAAGAAGAAGATCCGTTGAAGAGTCTCGCTGTGGAAGGGGAGAAATTCCGTGGAAGGAAAACGAGCGTTCTTCGTCAGAGGTGGCGCGTTCTTCGCGTTCTTCGTCAAAGAACGAAGAATTCTCCCTCTGCTCTCCCAAAGGTTTTACACAACACAAACCCCTCAACAAAAAAATAAAATAAGTCCTCAACTTATTTTATTATCAAATTAAGAATTTAAAAAACAAAAGATAAGAAACGAACAATTAATTCGAAGAATTAATTGTAAAACTTAACTGCCCAATTAAATTGGGGCATTTCTTAACCAGAAAAACGCATGGTTGACTTCTTTTAATAGGGGGTGCGGGTGCGTTACTTAAGAAGAAAAGAAACGGTGGGGCTCGTGCGGGCCTGTTGACGCTCCTTTCGTCACAGAATCTAAAAATCGGAAAATGGGAATACCTGAGCTCAAAGTGATTCAACCTTTGAAGAAAATATCAAAAATCCACAAAGGCATGAACAAAGGATCAACAGCAACTGCACCGCGCAAGTTATATCACTGTCGCGCAAGTGGACTTGCACGACGCACCATGGCGCGCAAGTGACTTGCGCGACCTAAATGATAACCGCCCGGTAACCGCCCGGGGTCTTCTCCTGCCTATAAATAGACCCTGTGGGCCCCCCATTCGGGAGGATCTTTTTCCAGAAACTCGGATTGAAGCTCCCGACGCCCAAGTCTCTTCTCACAACTTCCGGAACACTTCTAAGGTAATTTCTTACCTAGAACGGAAGATCTAAAGAGAAGAAGGAATGCCTAAGTGTTTAAACTTATCAACACTTGCGCGCCGCCTTATTTCCTTCAATAGAACTTGCGCGTCCCTTTTCTGGAAGAACCTCAAGAGGATTCTAAAGTGATTAATAAAGAGTCGCTCGAGTATTCTCATGCTGGTTGAAAATCGTGCAAGTACCCCTCATGTCGCGCAAGTATACTTGTGCGACCAATACTTGCGCGTCGCCGCAAGACTTGCGCGCCTGTCAAGACTTGCACGCCCCTAACTTTTTGGGTGCCCATCTTGCCCATTTTACCCCTCTAAAGCCATTACACCTTTCCTTTTCAAGATTCAGTATTCAAGACACTCTTCAAAGCCATTTATGGCATGATTTCTTGATTTGACTTCCTTATCTGAAAGGAATTCTGTGGAATATCTCTCAAAACCTAGTGATTTAAATATCCTTATGTCACTAAATATGGAGAGTTCATTCATTCAACCTCATCCTTTAAGATGAGAGAATCCTTAACTTGGGTCTCCTTTTTTAGGAATAATCCCCAGTTATAAGTCCTTTAATATGGGCATCTTCCTTAGGAGTAAGCCCCAAATTCTTAAAGTTCCCAAACATGGGCATCCTCCTCAGTAGTAAGCCCCAAACCTTAATTCCTTAACTTGGGCATCCTCCTCAGGATTAAGCCACAATCATAATCCTTTAATCTGGGCATCCTTCTTAGGAGTAAGCCCCGAGTCCCTTAATTTGGTCATCCTTCATTGGAGTAAGCCCCAACCTCAAATATGGGCATCCTCCTCAAGAGTAAGCCCCAAACCTTAACCCCTAACCTGGGTTTCCTTTTCAGGAATAAGTCCCAGTTATAATCTTGGGCTTCCTTTTCAGGAATAAGCCCCAAGTCCCCTAATTTCTCTTTAACCAGTCCTAATTTACCCTTGATTTGGGTTTCCTTTTCAGGAGTAAAAACCAATCATAAGTCCCCTCCTAACTTGGGCATCCTCCTTAGGAGTAATCCCCAAGATTAGAGTATTCAAATCTCTATGAAGCACATATACCATTATTGACCATGTTCATGGGTTTTCTCCCTAAAAGTGAATCCTAAACTTTTGTCTATCTGGGAAGTCATACATACATAAGCCCCAAACCATTTTTTATGATTGCATCTTTCATGGAACAATTTTCTAATTTTTTACCAATACCTCTTGTTTCTCACACCGAGCATGACTCACATGAGATTAGAGTGTAAAAGTAATTATGACATCCTTCTTTGAGCCATCAATCATAAACGTCATACTCCCTTACTCGAACTACGTGGGTTCTGATTCCTTTTCCAAAACAAAGGATACGTAGGTAGCCCATTTATGGGTTCGATCCCAACATTGAAATAATCCATGTCCTTCTGAATGACGATAAACTTCAAGTGCCCCACTGAGTGGATTTAAAACCAGCCTGGTCATCATAATGACCAAGAGAATTTTATAAATGTTTTTTTAAAGATACCATTGACTAAGAATCACTAAATAGATACAGATGATTCTCTATTGATGAAGAACCTCGAATACATATAAAAGATCCTCTAAATTTCTTACATATTTAATCATTGATTGTTAAACTGAAGGAAAGCTCATTTTATACTTGGTAATGTAATAAGGATTCACGAACATAACATAAATCTATAAAGAGAGTCCCGGAGTAGACAATAATTCCCCTAAAAAAGGTGTGATGAGTCCGACCTCCCATCCTCTCGACCAATGCAAATTCTTAAGCCTCATTAGCCCACAAGCTAATGAGCGCCTACCTTTGGAAAGTAGGTCCAAACGGATATGGAATCATTGGATGTTTCTGGTTCTACAAACAAACCCGCTAGAAACCGATCAGAACGTTTGAATCTCCCATCCAGGAGTTCATCCCCTAATTCCGTGCGAAACAAAAAATGGTGAACCCGACATGAATCCTTAACCAATTTAAAGGGATGTTATTCTTATTTGTTAGGCCCCTTGGGCCAACAAAGAAATCATTGACATGTGCTCATCCAAAAGATGCAGTGGCCGGATTCATCTTGATTATGTCTGTTATATGGAACAGGCACTCTTTTCTCAAGATCTTCTACAAAATGGCTTTCCTTAAATTCACCCCTATGAATACTGCTGCTGTGAACACCTCTACAATGAGGTCAGCTACTGTGAAAACCAATGCTTCTACACCTGCTGGAACGTCGTCCGCTCTGAGGATGAAATCACCAACTCAGCGTCTTCAACGCTGGGTTTCTAATGCACTGGTTAAGGAGTACCTTCGCAACGGTACTATCCCAACTCTGGAGGCCGCTCGTCAAGACCTCCAAGTTAACAACTCTACTTGGTCGTCCGGACAACGGCGGCCAGCGATCAAGAAGCAGACGGTGCTGACTACCGTCTCCAATCATTTAGAGTCGTTATCCCCGGAACACAATTTCCATTCACTCCCTTACTCTGAGGAAGTGAATGAACAGGTCCCGCATGGCCTTAATTCAAAAAGACAGGAGTCCTTCCCGAGGGCTCCCATCAACAATCGCCGCAAGAATCGTGCGGTAGTGCGCCCTCAACATGATAAGGGTACCAACTCCAGGAATTCAGATCAGGTTCCTCGAACCCAAGCAGGCAAGATGAACCGCCAGAGACGAAATCCGGTTAATAATGGGCAGGTTATCATCCCTGCCATCTCCGGAGAAGTCCACCAACCTAACATGGTGGCAAACAATGAGCAGGCACACACACCTGCCCGTTTTAATTCCGCTGTCCAGCAGACTCGTCTGGCAGCATCAAGCCAATCCCGCCAGGCAATTCTGGCGGAGTACTATAGGCAGGAACATACACCTACTTATGCATCACCAGTTAGTCAGCAGGCTCGTCTGACTACATATGATAGATCTCATCAACCGCGTTTGGCGAAGTGTAATCAGCAGGCACATACACCTGCTAATACTAATCAAGCCTACCATCAGTCTCGCTTGGTAGCGCACGGAGAAGTCAGTCGGAAAGCCCCTACGACAAACAGGAGGCGGACTCAACTCTCTGCATCCACACTTGAGTACTGTCAGGATTCAATGATAGGAAAAGGAGGATAGGTGCAGGCACATACACCTACTCAAAACCCGGAATGGACGTATATCCCTGTTCCGGCGGCGGAAGTCACCAAACATATTTTGTCATTGGTGAAAGAGCATAAGAAAATTCCTGCTCATATTCTGGATGCTTGCCAGGATATCATAACAGCTTCAGCATCATCTCTGGGACAGACACATAAATCTATCCCAGGCAGTGGAGTGACACATCAATGATTCACTCCGGAACAGACACACACATCTGTTCCATTCCATGAGGGTTATGGGGCATACTCCCCCATATCATACGAACAACCAAGTCAGGCACATACACCTGATTTGAGTGGAGACCGTCAGCCTAACATGACCATCTTTCCTGATCAGGCACATACACCTGCTCAGAGTAACCACTTTCGTCAACAAGTGGTTTCCAAAGTGAGTAAGAAGGCATCTAAGAAAAAGATCCGCCCAGCATAGTCAGGAGATGAAAGGCCAATCTGCAACAAGGCCTTTCTTGATGCGGGAGTTCTTGAAGCCCTCAGACATTTATCTATCAGAATTCAAGATTCTACTCCCTCAGTTCCCAATAACAGGAACATTAATTCTGAAGGTCTTCAACAGACACTTCCTCATGAAGTCTTGCTTCATGAAAATTCGGTCAATCTTGAAGTTTCTTCTTCAGATGAGAGCCACAAGAACCCTATGTGTGGTCAGAAGACCAAGGGGCAAGAGATCTCATCTTTTGTTGTAACCCATTATGGTGGTCCTCCCCGTGATGATGAATTTTGCTGCGAAAGTCCTCTCCGAAGTAGTGATTCACATTACCTAGAAAATACTCCAGTGGACAATGTAGTGCCGAGAAAGCCCTCTTATCTTGAGGAACTTGCAAATGCGAAACCATTCATGTTTGATGCTTTATCGCTAACAAGTGAAATACTTTCTCAATCAGAAGATAGCCCAGGGTGTAGGTCATTCTCCGAACCACCCCTAAGTCATGCATCTTCTATTTTGATCAATGATCTCTCTACCAATCTTGTTGAATCCGATGAAGCAACAAGGAAACACCAACTCTGGTCAAAACAGGTAGAAGAATCTTCATTTAATGATAAAGAGGAAATGTTGAACATGAGGAAGAAACTGGCAAAAGGTGAGGTACCAGTCATGTTTTGGCCTTTGGCTGACTCCCAGTACGACATTCTAAAGATGTTGACGGATCATGGAATCCATGATATTCGTCTCAACATATGGAAAACTATTTTTCAATTAAATAAGAAGGTATTATCTTATGATGAATATGAACATCATCTTAAGATAATAGAAGGTCTAAAACGTCAGATTGATTTGGCATCTCTATCAGTCTCTCGGTATCCGAAGGCTGAAAAACAACAGAGAACCCTTCAATGTTCATGCCTTGGCGCACTAAGAAAATTGCGTCAGTTAATTGCCAATGCTCCATCTGATGTTCATATCAGAGGATGGGGTGTTCATGGAGAACTACATTTCACAGTGCCTTCCAGTCAGCAAAGCCCGTCGAAAATGGTCTCATGCAATGTTATTGCCCATGGCCGGCCACAGTCAATGGGCTTTGTTCATAATCAAAAGCTTTCTCAAGAACAGGCTCAACTAGTTCCTCTCAAAATCAAGCATATAGAGAACAAGTTGTTGAATTACTCCTACATCAAGCAGGAGAGAATACTGCACAAGCCTCTCATATGGAGAAAACACGTCATCAAATGAAAGAAGTTTCGGAAATCATCCAACGGTCTGTTCAACCAGGTGATAAAAGTGGATACAGGTTAATGCATCCAGCTAATTTCCAAACTAAGATTCGCAAGATCAAGAGATATTTGAAGAAGATCTTAGACGTAGCATGTCAAGAGCCACCCCATCTTGTCAGACTGGGGAATCCTTTAACCCAACCCTCAGAGTCAACAAATGGGATTCAAAGAGTTGAGAGGAATCAGCAGGAACATCCCCAGTTCACGAGACTGGGGACTCTTTCAAATCATCAATCCCCTTCTCAAAGAATATCGGTCTTTTCTCGATTGGGGAAGAAGCCCCAAGAGGAACGAAGAGCCAAATTATCAGGAGATTCCCTCCAAATTATAGCTCATCAAGAAGTTCCTAAAGTATTGAACCAACAAAAGGCAATGTCTCATCAAAGATATGAAAGAAGAAAATATCACAGAAATGTTGATAGAAGGGATGTGATGCATTATGCATCAATCAATGTCATCAATGGCGTTGTTGCTAATCCACCAGAGGAGACTCACTCAGGGGACTCAGATGAAGAGCGTCCTGCTTAAGAAAATGTACGCACCGATACAAATGAAGAAGGTGTGCGTACACAAAGTCAAAGGATTACTCAGAACTTAGGTAATCCACTTCCCTCCCTCCAAAAGGTATCCAACAAAGGGAAGGGAAAGAATCAGGTTACATATCCTTCCTCTGGAGAAGGTCAATCGCTCTCATTAGGGAAAATGATTTCACAACAAGAGGAAGAAATGAAAGAATTAAGAAGGTTGAATGCAGAACTACTTCAGAGTAGTCTTCTTCTTAAGAATGCTGAAGTCCGACAGCCGAAGGAATTTGTTGCAGTTACTAAGATGGATCAAGAATATCCTCCTTTATCAGTACACCCTCAGATTTCTAATCCTGTGGGTCAAGCGCAACAACGGTTGGCAGTGCTACCATCAGTTGCAGCACCAACCACCACGTCTATCCAAGCTCCATTCATTGCACCTACTCAAGACCAGATTCAACCAGATGTTTCTCAAAAGTTAATAACTACTATTGAGTCATTAACAGCTCGGTTAGAAACTATGGAAGGGAAATGGGTGCAAGTTCAACCCGAAATGAAATTTTACCCTGAATGGGTAGGTTCAATTTCTCCTCCATCTAGTTTTGGAAACCCTGTTTTCCCTACTTTCAATGGATCAGGCAACCCTGAACAACATTTGACGCATTACGTGTCTTGTTGTGATCCTATGATGGGAACTCCAGAGCACAAGAAGCAATGAAACTCATATGCTTCGTGCGAACCTTGCAAGGACCAGCTTTTGTCTGGTATACAAGCTTGCAATCCCGGTCAATCATCGGATGGGAGGATCTTCGTCAAAAATTCCTTCTTCAGTTCAGCTCAACTTTGCCAAAAATGACAGTTTTCGATCTTACAAACTGCAAGCAAAGGGATAATGAAAGAGTCTCTGATTTCATTGCTCGCTGGAAGGGATTAACGTATTCCCTGAGTTTAGCACTCCCTCAGGAAGAACTGTTGCCAATCTGTGTGGCAAACATGTGTGATGAATTACGCACGCCATTGATCCCTGTGAAATACACAGGAGGGTTTTGAGACCTTACTTCAATCGCTCAGCAGATTGAAGATTCCCTTATACAGGCTAAGGCTAAATCTCGTGTAATTCCATCAGTTCCAGGAAGGAGAATGGGTAAAGCAGAAACTGCTACAGTTATGCTTAAACAAGCACCTGTACCTATTTCTACTTCAAAACCTTCATCTTCTCAAAGGGCTCCACCTCCTGAACGCCAACAACAAAGGCCGTTTCGTCCAAATGATCAAATAGATCAACGACGAAAACAATTTGAGGATTTTAAGAGTAAAACATACTCTTTCTGAAGTGAGAAAGTTCCTGGTTACTTCATTTCATCTCTGGAAAATAATTTGGTTCAATTACCAGTGCCCAAGAGGCCAAACAAGGAAGGAGATGAAGACCGTCCCAATTATTGTCCCTTTAATCAAATGTTGGGGTATCCCATCCAGGAGTGTTTTGTCTTTAAAGACCTCCTGCAAAAGATGGTCAACTTGGGACAAGTCAAATTGAAGGGTTCTTCAGCTCATGTAGCGTGTGTTACCGCTACAGATTCAGAGGAAGGAGGCGAGTGGCAGGAAGTCAAAAGCAAAACTACGCAAAAATATGATGATTGGATGGTCAGAAAGACAATCAATCGGACCCACGCCATTTTTTGAACACAATTGAAGAAGCCAATTGTGTCTCCTAAAAAAGCTGCAGTGAAGCCTCCATCAAAAGACAAATCCTCAAAAGGGAAGCGCAATTCAAAGAAGAAAGGGGAATCAGAAGAAGATGAGTATGTATCGAGGCCTAAGTTGTCTTTGACTCTGGCAGATTTCATGCCATCTACTTCAAAGCAACGGGCACCGCCCCATCAAACGGCACATCCTAAACAGGCTAGTCAGGTAGGGTCTTTATCAGACAAAGAGTTAATCTTCGGTTCTATTAATATGATTCAATTAACAGATCCATATTCCAGTCTTGATGAGCCTGAATTCCTTGTATCAAATAAGGGAATCCGAGGAAGTTCTAGAGGTTCAGGATATAGGGGAAGATGTGGATCTTTCCGAAGCCAATAATCCAATTCTACCCCTGCTAGCACTGTGTATGCAGCAGAAACTCGTGGTAGAGCCCTTCAGCGAGCTCAAAAAGAACAAGCAAGTTCTTCTGCCAATGGCCAAATCAGTTTTGGCTAAGTTATTTTGGAAGACCGATTAAAGGTTCCATCTTCTTTATCTCAGCAAGTAAATGGATCTAATCAGTCTAATCTTCCAAAACCAAGGATGTTGCCAACTTCTATCCCAATACAAGATGCATCAGCTTCCAAAGCAACTACTTCCAAGGTACCTGCTAAACTGCATATTCCTATTGGGAAACGCAGACCTTTAGATCAAAAGTATGATATATTGAAACACTTGGCCCATGTACCAGACAAGTTATCAATTTTGGATGCTTTAAATCTGTCAAAAGATCATCTGGAAGCACTCATCGAAGCTTTGTCAAGTCCTCAGGAGTTTGAAGCTGAAATTTCTGCAGCTGAAGTCTATCACATAGAGAATAATCCTGCAGAATGCCATGCAGTGATATCTTTTACTGATAAAGATGAAGATGATGTTGTACATGGGCACATAAAATTTTTGTACTTATCTGGAAAATTCAATGGTGTAGATATCCGAAGAGTTTTCATTGACAATGGTTCGGGAGTCAACCTCATGCCCATTCGTACACTTCGTCGATTGGGCCTCACGGAATCTGATTTATCTCCTTCTACCATGATGTTAAAAGGATATGATAAAAATGAAAAAGAACCACTGGGCGAAGTTACACTCAGAACCCAGTTTGGAGATCTTGTATCCAATTCGGATTTCATGATTGTTGATCAAGACTCAGCTTTCAACGTCTTGCTTGGAAGACCCTGGCTACATCAGCATGCAGCTATTCCTTCTTCATACAATCAATGTCTCAAATACTGTTTCAATGGTCAAGTTGGAACAATGTATGGTGATAAGGCCCCGTTCAAGACATGTGAGTCTCAATACATTGAGGCAGAATTTTATCACATGAAGGGAAGAGAAAAATCTACAATGAAGGAAATTACCAAAATTAATGCTCCATATGGTTTGGAGAAAATTCCAATAAATCCATTTACACATGTGAGTACAGATTATGTGTTACCTATCAGTCAAATTGACAAAAAAGGCCCAAATCAAAATACTCTTATGGAAATATCCATAATGTCAATTACGGAAATTTAGCCAGACAACATGGGAGAAATTGGTAACCTACCAAACAGTGATGAAAGCATAAGTGGTGATGTTTTCATTTCATCTGTTGAAGTCCTACAAGTCTATACTTCGCCAATCAGGCCAGAAGAAGTTATAGCAACACCATAGGTGAATAATGATGTCGATTCTCAATCCATAATCTCCCCTTTTTTCCCAAAGAAGTCCCTTTATCATCAATAGGGTCGAAAATGGATGCTTCTTCTTCAAAATGTGAAAATTTTGACATCTCTTATGATCATGAGAATTTCGTTTTGTCATCTACTATGCAAGTAGAAACGGAAGAAATAACACATAATTAAGAGGAAGAGGAAGGCCTTAGAGATGCTCCTCTAGCATTTGAAGAGGGTATCTCTACCACTGCGGATGAACTCAGAGAAATAAATCTGGGTACAGAGAAAGATCCACGCCCCACTTTAATTAGTGCGGCCATGACCCTTGAAGAGCAAGAGATGTATATTTCTTTTCAAAAGAAAAATAAATATATTTTTGCTTGGAACTATATAGAAATTCCTGGGCTTGATCCTGATATTGCAACTCATCATTTGGGTTTACCAAAAGAACATCGATGATTTAAGCAAGCCGCGAGAAGAACACACCCAACTTATGCTTCCAAAATTGAAGCTGATGTGGATAAGCTGATCAAAGCTAACTTCGTCATAGAAGTTCAGTATCCCAAGTGGTTGGCTAATATTGTCCCTGTAAAGAAAAATAACGGACAAATTAGGGTTTTCATCGATTTCAGAGATCTTAATCGGTATTGTCCTAAAGATGATTTCCCAGTTCCGTTTACAGAACTCTTAATTGATGTGACCACTGGCTATGAAGTACTTTCCTTCATGGATGGATATTCCGGATATAATCAGATCCGAATGGCCCCAGAAGATGAGGAATCTACAGCTTTCAGAGCTCCTCAAGGTGTGTTTTGTTACCGGGTGATGCCCTTTGGTTTAAAGAATGCAGGTGCAACATATCAACGCGCCATGCATCGTATCTTCAAACCTTTCTTAGGGAAGTTTGTTGAATGCTATGTGGATGATTTGGTTGTTAAATCCAAACAACGTTCTAATCACTTGGCTGATTTGAATGTCATATTCCACAAACTTCGACAACATAATTTGAAGATGAACCCCTTAAAATGTGCTTTTGGGGTAACCTCAGGAAAATTCCTCGGCTTTGTTGTACGCCATCGTGGTATTGAAGTCGATCCTGAGAAGACCAAATCAATCCTTGGTATGTCACCTCCTCAGAATTTGAAATAATTAAGAGGACTTCAAGGACAATTAGCCTATATTCAGCGTTTCATCACCAATTTGGCAGGAAAAAGATTACCCTTTACCAAATTATTGAAAAAAGGAGTCACTTACCAGTGGACTGAAGAATGTCAAGAAGCATTTGATGTTCTCAAGAAATACCTCTTGAGTCCACCAGTACTCATGCCACCTGTTGAAGGTAGACCACTTATCCTCTATGTGATAGCTCTAGAGTGATCATTGGGTGCCTTTCTTGCTCAAAAGAATGATGCTGGGAATGAAAATAGCCTCCACTATCTCAGTAGAACTATGCTTGAAGCAGAAACCCGGTATTCAAGTATTGAGAAGTGCTTCCTAGCATTAATCTTTGCAGTCCAGAAACTGATACACTACTTGCAACATCACGAGGTCCAATTGGTATCTCGCAATAATCCGCTCAAATTCATGCTTAGTCGTCCAATGCTTACAGGACGTCTAGAAAGGTGGGCAGTTATCTTGCAGCAGTTCGACATTCAGTATGTGTCTCAAAAGGAAATAAAGGGCCAAGCTCTGGCTGATTTCCTAGCTGAACATCCTTCCATGGAAGACACGTCTTCATATATTGAACTCCCTGATGAGGATGTTTTCTCTATTCAAGAGAATCCCCAAACATGGGAAATGTATTTTGATGGTGCTTCCAGAAGTCCAACAGGGAAGAAAATGGAAAATCTTAAATTCAACAATGTTGGTTTAGGAATTGTGCTCATTTCTTCAGATAGAGCAGTGTTACCTTATTCCTTTTTATTATGTGAAGGTGGTACTAATAATGAAGCCGAATACCACGCTCTTATTAGAGGCTTGGAGTTAGCGCTCCAAGCACAAGTGAATCACTTAAAGGTGAAAGGTGATTCAGACCTGGTAATCAAACAAGTCAATGGGGATTATGCCATCAGAAAAGAAGAATTAATCCCTTTATATGATTACGTTAGAGAGTTAATGGCGGAATTCCCTTCAGAACCGACATTTTCTTATGTCCCAAGATCACAAAATTCTCAAGCTGATGCACTGGCTAATATAGCCACAGCTCTAGCAGATCCAAATTGCGACGAGACAACCATCAGTATTTCCTACCGTCGTGCAATTTCACCTTATGTTAAATCCAGAACAGAGGAAATTAATGAAATTAGTCTCATTCCTGAACCGTATGGTCATACTACAGGATGGATGTCACCTATCAGGAAATACCTTCAAAATGGAACACTTCCACCTGATAGAGCCGAGAAAGAACAAATCTGGTGACGTGTGGTCAATTTTACTCTTTATGATAGCCCAAACCACCTAGAGAAAATTCTCTACAAACGTGGTTTTGATGGAGTTCTCTTCAGATGCATTGATGGTGAAGAGACAATGGCTGTCATGAAAGAAGTGCATGTAGGAGTCTGTGGTGCCCACCAATCTGGACATAGATTGTCTGATCAAATTCGAAGGCTTGGATACTTTTGGCCTTCAATGATACAAGATTGTGTTGATTTCACAAAGAAGTGTCATTCATGTCAAGTACATGCCAACTTCATTCATCAACCTCCAGAGTTGCTTCATAAAGCTAAATACTCATGGCCATTTTCCACATGGGGAATGGATGTGGTGGGACCTTACCCTTCAGCTACGGCCAAGCAGTTTAAGTACGTTCTTACTGCTACTGATTTCTTTTCCAAATGGGCAGAGGTAGTACCTCTCAAAGAAGTCAGTTATAAATGCATTATTAGCATCATCAAGTCTAACATCATTACTAGATTTGGTGTCCCTCATACCATATTGACGGACAACGGCACCAACTTCTGTTCTTATGAGGTGAAGAAATTGTATCAAGAATACAACATTAAATCCAACCATTCATCTCGGTATCATGCGGCGGCCAATGGCCAAATAGAAGCCATTAACAAGACTCTTTCAAATATACTGCAAAAGATGGTGGATAAAGATAAGAGGTCATGGCCTGATAAACTCTTTCATGCTTTATGGGCTTATCGGACTACCACACGCAATGCAACGTGGTCAACTCCATATTCGTTGGTATATGGAACAGAAGCAGTCTTTCCAATTGAAGTTCAATTTCCCTCACTCAGAGTAGCCATTTGTGATCAGTTATCTACAGATGAGAAATCCCAAAAGCGATTGAATGAATTGAACAGTTAGATGAGAAAATATTGTGCACATTGCACCACTTGGAAATCTATCAGAATCGAATAGCATGAGCTTTTAACAAAAAAGTTCGTCTTCGTTCATTCATTCAGGGAGAATGGGTATTAGTTCTTAGAACACCAATGATACCAGGAATGAAGCCTCCCATGCTTGAACCAAAATGGGAAGGACCTTATTCAATACATAAGGTCTACTCCAATGGAGCTTATTCATTAATCTCAATGGATGGAGAACTCATCACGACTCCAACCAACGCCAGATTTCTGAAGAAATATTTTGTATAAACACAAAATATGGTCCCCAGAACCAAGATTCTTACAATTGGTTCATACAGTAATGGTCCAGTATGACCTTAAACTGCAAATATGTCCAACATGATGTTAAACTGTAGGAAAGTCCCTTACGTCTGGAAAGACGTTAAACTACATAAGCACTTAATAGTCCAGTATGACTTTAAACTGCATCATCCACGGTCTATGCATATGACCTTAAACTATTTTCACTTTCTTCCAACATGACGTTAAACTGTAGAAAAGAAGATGTCCCCGCAACATGACACTAAACTGTGCAACACCATTTCGTCCTTTCTATATGTCATTAAACTATACATCAATGGTCCAGTATGACCTTAAACTGCAACTTTGTCCCACACAACGTTAAACTGTGAAAAAGTTCCCTAAACCGTCTAGCATGACCTTAAACTGCATCTTCCCCGGTCCATGCATATGACCATAAATTATTTGCAAGTCCCTTACGTCCAGCAAGAAGTTAAATTGTGACGTCCTAACTACATGACGCTAAACTGTATAAAAGTCCCTTACGTCCGGAAAGACGTTAAACTATATAATCTCAGTGGTCCAGCATGACATTAAACTGCACCATTCACGGTCCATGCATATGACCTTAAACTATTCGCACTTTGGTCCGACATGACGTTAAAATGGAACAATCTTTTGTCTTTACTGCATGACATTAAACTGCACGATCCCCCTTTCGTCCAATATGACCTTAAACTATATTGTCCCCATCGTCCTAACTAAATGACGCTAAACTGTAAAAAAAATCCTTGATATGTCCTACATGACATTAAACTGTTATTTTGTCCCTGCTACATGAGACTAAACTGTGCAGCACCAATAGTCCTAACTGCAAGACTTTAAACTGCATAGTCCCTTGATATGTCCTACATGACATTAAACTGTGCATCGTTATGGTTGTTGTTACCTCTTGTTTCTCACACCGAGTATGACTCACATGAGCTTAGAGAAAACCTCAACCATAACACTCTCTTTGGGCACCTAACCATGTGTATGTCCCAACAACATTTTTTATTAGATCATTATCCCCAACAACAACTTGATCATTAATTCATTATTTAATTGAACTACACGGACTTTGATCCTTGCCCTCTAGGCTGGGTATGTAGGCAACCTCCCAGGGTTCAAGCCCGAAAATAATCTCTTCACATCGGTTCACCACCATCTCATATGATGTTGATTCGTGAAACCTCACCTAGAATCAATATCTTTACATTGATTCACTTTCGTCCTTGTTATATGACGTTAAACTATGCAACACTTTTGTCCGGTACGACAATAAACTACAATATTCTTTGATTTCCTCATTTGAGAGAGAACTATTATTGAAATTGATTTTTCAATCATGGTTTTCATTTTCAAAAGACTACGTGCATACATGGTAATGCCTAAACTTTTTATCTTAGGTTAAACCATCATTGCACTAAAGTCCCCTTTCACCCTTCACATGTACGAACCAAATTTGTACAAAGGGTAGTTCTAGAACTACGTGGACTTGATTCCCATCCCTATGGGATACGTAGGAACATTCGAGTGTCCCTAGAATCCAGTCCCAAGTCTTTTGGGCCTAACCCCAAATTTCACTTTCAGTCCCTTAGTTGAAAAGTCCTCATCAAAACACACACTGTGTATTCATTATTATGGTCCAAATTCTATGACCCTAAACTAAGATCTCTCATACTTTCGTCCTGCACGACGTTAAACTGCATTTCAAGAACTACGTATGGCTTGATTCTCATTCTTATGAGATACGTAGTGAAGTCCAAAATTTTAATTCAGGACCCAGCCACAACATGATTATGGTTATCATTGACCTATGTATCTCTATATATATTGGACAATACCCATCTTTATGTGTTATAATCCTAACCTTAAATATTTTCAGATCTTTATAACCATTTTCATGACTTCTAGTCACAAAAATGTAAAACTTCTGAGAATTCTTTTTCTTGACTATGCAGCATGTGCCAGTAGGTGGCCTTGCATAAACAGTCCACATAACAGACTTGTCAGCCAAAAGATGCAATTTATTTGACCATGAAGCCAATGCCCTTAGGTGGCCCTGCATATTTCAACCCCCTAACGGGTTTGTTAAATAATGGTAACTTCATTCTTGGGAAGAATGCCTCTTTTGTCCTTATTTGCCTTAAACGACATTATGTAGGGATCCGCAAAAAATAGTCATCCTTAACATATTTGTCCCATATCCTTTTTCATGATCTGAAAGTATTCATGTCTATGGTTTATTCTTCTTCCCTACGTTTGGGTCAGACCTTCGTAGGAGTGATATTCATCCAGTTCTTCGACAATCTTGTCTGAAAATATCTTCTCCATATTCAAGTACCTCTTTCCATACAACAAACTCTATACTTTAGAAAATTTGAATCTCCATAAACTTTCACTGGCTTTTAGCACTAGGAAAGTAAACTTCTGAGAATTCTTTTGCCTGACTATGCAGCATGTTCCCATAGGTGGCCTTGCATAAACAGTCCACATAACAGACTTGTCAGCCGAAAGATGCTAGTTATTTGACCATGCAGCCAATGCCCTTAGGTGACCCTGCATTTTTCAACCCCCTAACGGGTTTTGTTAAATAATAGTAACTTCATTCTTGGAAACTACTTCTTCTAATGCCTTTTAGCTCTTTTTCATATCGTTCCTCAGATTCAAATATTCTTAAGTCATAGCTTACATATTTTCTCTCATACTTTAGTATGGTAATATGTTTTCAGATAAATTGTCAATGAATTGAATCAATTTTAATCCATTTTGGTCAAAGATATTTCGACCTTAAACATTACCCCTTTATGTCCGGTATGCATGACTTTAAACTGCCCACAAAAGACAAAGGAACTCTGAATAAAAGTCAAGTTCCAGCACACTTGCGGGCTGCCTTCTGCGCACTGAAGACTTTCGCACCACCTTTTCCTTTAGATGTATTCGATTTCCTCAGAGTGAAATCCTCATTTCTATCCGGATCCAACTCTGAAGGGGGACTTTTGTTGATGCTCCTTTCGTCACAGAATCTAAAAATCAGAAAAGGGGAATACCTGAGCTCAAAGTGATTCAACCTTTGAAGAAAATATCAAAAATCGACAAAGGCATGAACAAAGGATCAACAGAAACTGCACCGCGCAAGTTATATCACTGTCGAACAAGTGGACTTGCGCGACGCACCTTGGCGCGCAAGTGACTTGCGCGACCTAAGTGATAACCGCCCTGTAATCGCCCGGGGTCTTCTCCTGCCTATAAATAGACCCTGTGAGCCCCCCATTCGGGAGGATCTTTTTTCAGAAACTCAGATTAAAGCTCCCGACGCCCAAGTCTCTTCTCAAAGCTTTTGGAACACTTCTAAGGTAATTTCTTACCTAGAACGGAAGATCTAAAGAGAAGAAGGAAGGCCTAAGTGTTGAAACTTATCAACACTTGCGCGCCACCTTATTTCCTTCAATAGAACTTGCACGTCCCTTTTCTGGAAGAACCTCAAGAGGATTCTAAAGTGATTTATAAAGAGTCGCTCAAATATTCTAATGTTGGTTGAAAATCGCGCAAGTACACCTCATGTCGCGCAAGTATACTTGCGCGACCAATACTTGCGCGCCGCCGCAATTCTTGCGCGCCTTTCAAAACTTGCGCGCCCCTACCTTTTTGGGTGCCCATCTTGCCCATTTTACCCCACTTAAGCCATTACACCTTTCCTTTTCAAGATTCAGTCTTCAAGACACTCTTCAAAGCCATTTATGGCATGATTTCTTGATTTTACTTCCTTATCTGAAAGGAATTCTGTGGAATATCTCTCAAAACCTAGTGATTTAAATATCCTTGTGTCACTAAATATGAAGAGTTCATTCATTCAAACTCATCCTTTAAGATGAGAGAATCCTTAACTTGGGTCTCCTTTTTTAGGAATAATCCTCAGTTATAAGTCCTTTAATCTGGGCATCTTCCTTATTAGTAAGCCCCAAATTCTTAAAGTTCCCAAACTTGGGCATCCTCCTCAGGAGTAAGCCCCAAACCTTAATTCCTTAACTTGGGCATCCTCCTCAGGAGTAAGCCCCAATCATAATCCTTTAATCTGGGCATCCTTCTTAGGAGTAAGCCCCGAGTCCCTTAATTTGGGCATCCTTCTTAGGAGTAAGCCCCAACCTCAAATATGGGCATCCTCCTCATGAGTAAGCCCCAAACCTTAACCCCTAACCTGGGCTTCCTTTTCAGGAATAAGTCCCAGTTATAATCTTGGGCTATCTTTTCAGGAATAAGCCCCAAGTCCCCTAATTTCTCTTTAACCAGTCCTAATTTACCCTTGATTTGGGTTTCCTTTTCAGGAGTAAAACCCAATCATAAGTCCCCTCCTAACTTGGGCATTCTCCTTAGGAGTAAGCCCCAAGATTAGAGTATTCAAATCTCCATGAAGCACATATACCTTTATGGACCCTGTTCATGGATTTTCTCCCTAAAATTGAATCATAAACCTTCATCTATCTGGGCAATCATACATACATAAGCCCCAAACCATTTCTTATGATTTCATCTTTCATGGCACAATTGTCTATTTTTTTACCAATACCTCTTGTTTCTCACACCGAGCATGACTCACGTGAGCTTAGAGTGTAAAAGTAATTATGACATCCTTCTTTGAGCCATCAATCATAAACGTCATACTCCCTTATTCGAACTACGTGGGTTCTGATTCCTTTTTTCAAAACAAAGGATACGTAGGTAGCCCATTTATGGGTTCGATCCCAACTTTGAAATAATCTATGTCCTTCTGAATGACGATAAACTTCAAGTGCCCCACTGAGTGGCTTTAAAACCAGCCTGGTCGTCATAATGATCAAGAGACTTTTATAAATGTTTTTGAAGGATACCATTGACTAAGAATCTCTAAATAGATATAGATGATTCTCTATTGATGAAGAACCTCGAATACATATAAAAGATCCTCTAAATTTCTTACATATTTAATCATTGATTGGTAAACTGAAGGAAAGTTCATTTTATACTTGGTAATGTAATAAGGATTCACGAACATAACTTAAATCTATAAAGAGAGTCCCGGAGTAGACAATAATTCCCCTCAAAAAGGTGTGATGAGTCCGACCTTCCATCCTCTCGACCAATGCAAATTCCTAAGCCTCATTAGCCCACATGCTAATGAGCGCCTACCTTTGGAAAGTAGGTCCAAACGGATGTGGAATCATTGGATGTTTCCGGTTCTACGAACAAACCCGCTAGAAACTGATCGGAACATTTGAATCTCCCATCCAGGAGGTCATCCCAGAATTCCGTGCGAAACAGGGCCCCACCTCACAAATATCCTACCAAGTGGGTAGGATATTTTGAATTGCACCCTATCCGCTTCAACCCAGCTTAAGCAGCTTTTATGTTGTCTTTAAGAGGCTTTATGTGGAATAAAATAAAATTGTCATACAACTTTTTTTTATTTCTTAACTTAAACCCCAAAAATTAAAAAGCACAACCGAGAAAACGCAACTCCAAAAGAGGCATTTCTAAGCAAAAACCGGCATTGTGATTTCATCGGTGCCCTCATAATTCGATTCCGAGCACCAGTTCAAAAGTTAGAAAAACCCGCTCGTTCGTTCACTACGGGAAAAATGGGTATTTGCGACGGGTTATTTGCGACGGGGATAAATCCCGTCACAAATAGCCCTGTTAAAAACTTATTTGCGACGGGGGTATTTGCCCGTCGCAAATAAGCAGCCTTTTGCGTCGGGATTGCTTTCCTCGTCGCAAAAGAACTCGCGCGCTTTGCGCGCCAAATCACGGGAAACATATTTGCGACGGGCGGTTATTGCCCGTCGCAAATAACCGGCGGCGGTAAAAGGTATTTGCGACGAGAATATTCCCCCGTCGCAAATAGTATGTCGACAGGTGGTTATTTGCGACGGGACCCGTCGCAAATAACTATTTAACCGTTGACCTTAATAAATGATGGCTAAGGTATTTACGATGGGTACCGTCGCAAATAATATATGTTGCGACGGGCTACCCGTCGCAAATAATCTAACCTATAAATACCCCCATCTGTTTTTTTCAATTCATTCTCAAACTCCATCTTCTTCTCTCAAATTTCTATTTCTAGAGTTCAGTGTTTCTCAAGTTAAATTTTTTTCTTCGGAGTTGATATTGAAGTTTTCAAGAACGATCAGAGATAAACCTCAGATCAATTTTCAAGGTATTTATGTTCATTTTAATTTAATATTTATTTTAAATTTTTTATTAGTTTTAATTATTCTTAATTAGTTGTAATTTAATTATGTTTACATTGTTTTGTTACTTAAGATATTTAAATTATTAGTATTGTTCATAGTTAATGGTAATTAGGAATAATTAGTAATAATTTTCAATAATTAAGAATATATATTAATAATTAGTAATAAATACCAATAATTAGGAATAATAACATTATTACATTATTAGTATATTTTATTATTAATATTAAAATAATATAATTTTTTATATTATATACAATTCTCTTTTCATCTGTGTGTTTTCTGTCTTCACATGTATTATTTGTATGTGGAGACAGAAAACACACAGATGAAAGAAGAATTGTATATAATATAGAAAATTATATTATTTTAATACTAATAATAAAATATACTAATAATGTTATTATTCCTAATTATTGGTAATTATTCCTAATTATTGGTAATTATTCATATAATTACTAATAATTAGGAATAATTACCAATAATTAGCAATAATTAGGAATAACTCGTAATAATTAGTAATAATTACCAACAATTAGTAATAATTACCAATAATTAGTAATAATTACCAATAATTAGTAATAATTACCAATAATTAGTAATACTTACCAATAATTAGTAATACTTACCAATAATTAGTAATAATTACCAATAATTAGTAATAATTAGTAATAATTACTAATAATTACCACTAATTAGTAATAATTAGGAATAATTACCAATAATTAGTAATAATTAGTAATAATTAGTAATAATTAGTAGTAATTAGGAATAATTAGTAGTAATTAGGAATAATTAGTAATAATTACCAATAATTAGTAATAATTACCAATAATTATCAATAATTACCGATAATTACCAATAATTAGGAATAATTATCAATAATTAGGAATAATTATCAATAATGAGGAATAATTACCAATAATTAGGAATAATTACAAATAATTAGTAATAATTACCAATAATTAGGAATAATTACCAATAATTACCAATAATTAGTAATAATTACCAATAATTAGTAATAATTACCAATAATTAGTAATAATTACCCATAATTAGTAATAATTAACAATAATTAGTAATAATTACCAATAATTAGGAATAATTACCAATAATTAGGAATAATTACCAATAATTACCAATAATTACAGATAATTAGTAATAATTAAGAATAATTAGGAAAAATTACTGATAATTAGTAATAATTAGTAATAATTACAAATAATTAGTAATAATTAGTAATATTTACCAATAATTAGTAATAATTACCAATAATTAGTAATAATTACCAATAATTACCGATAATTAGTAATAATTACCGATAATTAACAATAATTAGTAATAATTAATAATAATTAGTAATAATTACCCATAATTAGTAATAATGACCAATAATTACCCATAATTACCGATAATTACAAATAATTAAGAATAATTACCAATAATTAGGAATAATTACAAATAATTAGTAATAATTACCAATAATTACCAATAATTAGGAATAATTACCAATAATTACCTATAATTACTGATAATTACCGATAATTAGTAATAATTAGTAATAATTTGGAATAATTTGTAATAATTATCAATAATTAGTAATAATTACCAATAATTACTCATAATTACCGATAATTACCAATAATTAGAAATAATTACCAATAATTAGAAATAATTACCAATAATTAGGAATAATTACTAATAATTAGGAATAATTACCAATAATTACCAATAATTTGTAGTAATTACCAATAATTAGTAATAATTACCAATAATTAGTAATAATTAGTAATAATTAGTAATAATTAGTAATAATTAGTAATAATTAGTAATAATTAGTAATAATTAGTAATAATTAGTAATAATTACCAATAATTAGTAATACTTAACAATAATTAGTAATAATTACCAATAATTTGGAATAATTACCAATAATTACAAATAATTACCGGGAAATAGTAATAATTAGTAATAATTAGGAATAATTACCAATAATTAGTAATAATTAGGAATAATTACCAATAATTAGTAATAATTAGTAATAATTAGTAATAATTAGTAATAATTAGTAATAATAAGTAATAATTAGTAATAATTACCAATAATTAGTAATAATTAGTAATAATTACCAATAATTTGTAATAATTAGTAATAATTAAAAATAATTAGTAATAATTACCAATAATTAGGAATAATTACCAATAATTACCAATAATTACCGGTAAATAGTAATAATTACCAATAATTACCAATAATATTAGTAATAATTACCAATAATTTGTAATAATTAGTAATAATTACCAATAATTAGCAATAATTAGTAATCATTAATAATAATTACCAATAATTAGTATTAATTACCAATAATTAGTAATAATTAACAATAATTACCGATAATTAGTAATAATTAGTAATAATTAGTAATAATTACCAATAATTAGTAATAATTAGTAATAATTAGTAATAATTACCAATAATTAGTAATAATAAACAATAATTAGTAATAATTACCAATAATTAGTAATAATTACCAATAATTATTAATAATTACCAATAATTAGTAATAATTAGTAATAATTAATAATAATTACTAATAATTACCAATAATTAGCAATAATTACCGATAATTACCAATAATTAGTAATAATTAGTAATAATTACCAATAATTAGTAATAATTAGTAATAATTACCAATAATTAGTAATAATTAGTAATAATTATTAATAATTACCAATAATTAGTAATAATTACCAATAATTAGTAATAATTAGTAATAATTAGTAATAATTATTAATAATTAACAATAATTAGTAATAGTTACCAATAATTAGGAATAATTACCAATAATTATCAATAATTACCCGTAAATAGTAATAATTACCAATAATTAGTAATAATTACCAATAATTAGTAATAATTACCATTAATTAGTAATAATTACTAATAATTAGTAATAATTAGTAATAATTAGTAATAATTAGTAATAATTACCAATAATTAGTAATAATTACCAATAATTAGTAATAATTAGTAATAATTAATAATAATTACCAATAATTAGTATTAATTACCAATAATTAGTAATAATTACCAATATTTACCAATAATTAGTAATAATTTGTAATAATTTGTAATCATTAGTAATAATTACCAATAATTAGTAACAATTAGTAATAATCAGTAGTAATTAGTAATAATTAGTAATAATTAGTAATAATTAACAATAATTAGTAATAATTAACAATAATTAGTAATAATTAACAATAATTAGTAATAATTACCAATAATTAGTAATAATTACCAATAATTACCCATAATTACCAATAATTACCCATAATTACCGATAATTACCAATAATTAGAAATAATTACCAATAATTAGGAATAATTACCATTAATTAGTAATAATTACCAATAATTACCAATAATTAGTAATAATTACAAATAATTACCAATAATTAGTAATAATTACCAATAATTAGTAATAATTACCAATAATTACCAATAATTACCGGTAAATATTAATAATTAGTAATAATTAATAATAATTAGTAATAATTAGGAATAATTACCAATAATTTGGAATAATTAACAATAATTAGAAATAATTATCAATAATTACCAATAATTAGTAATAATTAGTAATAATTAGTAATAATTACAAATAATTAGTAATAATTACCAATAATTAGTAATAATTACCATTAATTATTAATAATTACCAATAATATTGGTACTATAAAAATAATAAAAAAATTATATAATATTAAAATTATCAATATTTTTAACAGGTTTTTCTTTATTCTCAACATATTCATTTCTTAAATGGTCAATTTTTAGGTCTATCTCAATAAAATGTTTACGTTAGTCGTGTATGATGTAAACTCTATAATTATCCTAGCTTGAGTGTTTTTTCTAACAAATTATTCAAAACCAGTAATGATTTTATATTTTATAGAAAAATATGGAACAACGAGGTCGTCAACAATCATTATTAGGTGACCGCATATGGATAAATCAACGTAGAAATCCAAATGGTTCTGGTATAAATCCAGTATATGTAGAGGGTGTGGAGACTTTTTTATCATTTGCGGCATCAAATCCAGAATTTGTTTTAGAAGGAAAAATAAACTGCCCTTACAGAAAATGTGCATTGAGAACGTTTGACACGTTTGACAAAGTGGGGGAACATCTCTTGCGTTTTGGTTTTCAACCAGATTATGTTTTTTGGTATCAACATGGTGAACACAGTTCCAGAGGAGGTGATACCAACATGATTCCGGATCCATCCCGGTTTCAAGATTTAGTACATGATGTTGCAGGTTCATCTGTTCAACATACAGAAACTCCGGCTGATATAGCTTCAAATCCTGAGTTGACACCGTCTGAATTTTATGAGTTGTTGAGGTCTGCTGAGGATGCATTATATCATGGCTGCAAGATGAGAAAATTAGAAGCAGTTGCAAAATTTATGGCTATCAAATCAGATAACGGAATGTCAAACACCTGTTTTGACCAGATATTTTCTTTGCTTAAAACACTATTACCCGAAGGAAATGTTTTGCCTGCAAATTACTATGAGAGTAAGAGGCTGGTTCGAAATTTGGGACTTACTTGTCAGAAGATTCATGCATCTTCAAATGACTGCATTTTATATTCTGGGGAAAATGAGTCGTTGGATAGTTGTCCCACATGTGGGAAACTGAGATATAAAGAAGGAAAACACGGAAAGTCTGGTTTGATTCCTGTAAAACAGTTGAGATATTTTCCGCTTACATCCAGACTTCAGAGTTTATTCATGTCTAAGAATATAGCGACAATGATGTCATCGCATAAAGAGAATATTTCAACCGATAAAATCTTGAATCATCCGGCCGATGGTGATTCATGGAAACATTTCGATAGAGTGCATCCATCCTTTGCTTTAGAAGCAAGGAATGTTCGACTGGGCCTTTCCACTGATGGTTTCTGTCCGTTTGGATCTTATGGTATTCAATATTCATGTTGGCCTGTTTTTTTAACTTCGTACAATTTACCTCCATGGATGTTGATGAAGGAGCCGTATATCTTTTTGACTTTACTAATTCTAGGACATCCGAAGAAAAATATTGATGTTTATTTGAAACCATTGATTGATGAATTAAATTTATTGTGGAGTACTGGTGTTAGTACATATGATGTTGCAACGAAACAGAATTTCATACTGAGAGCAGCATTGATGTGGACAATTAGTGACTTCCCGGCTTATGGGATGTTATCTGGCTGGAGTACACATGGTCAGAAATCATGTCCTTACTATATGGGAGAGAACAAAGCATTTATTCTCATTCATGGAAAGAAACCTTGTTATTTTGACTGTCATTGTAGATTTCTTCCAGCTGATCATCCTTTTCGTAGAAACAGATCTCATTTCAGAAAATGAACAGTTGAAAGGGATGGACCTCCAAAAATGCTATCAGGTTCGGAGTTAAAATCAGTTGTATTTTCATTACCCCCCATCACTTTTGGTCCCACAATAAACCAACAGAAAATTTCTGGTTTTGGGAAAGAACACAATTGGATTAAACATAGCATATTTTGGGATTTTCCATATTGGTCTGATTTGTTGGTCCGACACATGTTAGATGTCATGCATATTGAGAAGAACTGTTTTGATAATTTTTTTCATACAGTTTTGGATACGCCAGGAAAGAGAAAAGACAATGTAAATGCACGTTTATATATTGCTCAAATTTGCAGGTGTCCAGAATTGGAACTATTTGAGAATGTCAGAACAAAAAGGTTTCTGAAACCAAAAGCAGCTTATACACTGTCTAAAGAAAACTGTTTATTATTTTGTCAGTGGATTGCAGATTTGAGACTTCCAGATGGTTGTGCTTTCAATTTGGGTAGATGTGTAAAGAATGGTCATATTACTAGATTAAAAAGTCATGATTGTCATGTTATAATGGAAATACTTCTACCCATTGGATTAAGATGTATGTTGAATTCTGTGATTTGGGATTCCATAACAGACATGTATCATTTTTTTCAGGAAATTTGTGCGGCTACAGCAGATTATGATGCTCTAGGAAAACTTGAAAAAGATGTTGTTGTAATTATATGTAAATTGGAAAAAATATTTCTGTCGTCTTTCTTCGACTCAATGGAACATTTGATGTTACATTTTCCATATGAAGCCAAATGTGGAGGTCCAGTACAGTTTCGATGGATGTACCCATTTGAAAGATGCATGCAAAAATTGAAAAGAAAAGTACGTAACAAAGCATCTGTTGAAGGATCTATTGCAGAAGCTTATTTTCAAGAGGAAATATCTTTTTTCTACTCCCATTATTTTGAATCTGAGTAACCTTCAAAACACAACCGAATGGGACGGAATGAGAGGAATATTGATGAAATCGACAATCAATTATCTGTTTTCAACCAGCCAGAGCTTGGTTTTGGTGGTGTTTATGAACGCTGGCTTTCAGATGATGAACATCATAGAGATCATACGTATGTTCTGCTCAACTGTGAAAGATGACATCAGTTATACTGTAAGTGTTTATATCACTTATTCTATCATTTATTTTACAGTAAATAACTTTGGTTTTTATAGGTTGTATGATAATCATATCAAGAAAAAAATTCCACAAATTACAGCAGCTTATCTCGAAGAATGTCGACTGAAAAATTTCTCTCAGTGGTTTCAAAAACTGGTAACATAAATTCTTTATCTTTTAGCAACTCATTCAATGTATGGTTTACTATATTGATAATTATTTCACAAATTTTCAGGTGTCTCGACATGCTGATAAAATTGACAAACGGTTGTGTGTATTGAGTAACCCACCTTCCAAACTTGTTAAAACTTATAATGCATATGTGGTGAATGGATTTAGATTTCACACACGTGCATATGGGGAATCGAAAAAAACAATGAACAATGGAGTTAGCTTGAGAGGATATCATCATCGAGAAAATGAAGTTGACTTTTATGGCATACTTAATGAAATCATTGAACTCTATTATCTTGGACAACATTACATAACCATGTTCAAATGTCGGTGGTTTGATACAGAGAGAGGCATGCATGTTCATCCGACTCATGGAATCATCGATATTAAATGTAAAAGTGTTCTCGCAGTAAATGAACCATTCTTATTGGCTCAACAGGCACATCAAGTTTAGTAAGCAAAGTACTGTGCTACATCAAGAGACTTGACTGATTGGTGGAGTGTAATAAAAATCAAAATTCGAGACAATCAGTTTAGTCAATGTGAATGTGCTTTCACTGATGTGCAATGAATTGAAGTATTTCAAGAGAGTACTCAAAATCAATCTTTTTTACAAAGAGACATGAGTATCGATGAAGACACCCCACATTTAAGAGTCGGTGATGACGATGATGTTAATGATGTCACATATGAATTTGAAATGGTAAGAGATGAAGCAACTGTAACTCGAATGGATATCGATGATGTTGAGGAGGAATATGAAGATAACATTGACATATATGAAGATGATGATGAAGATGAACACTGATAGAATTCCATGGTATTTATATACAATCATAATATGTATATATGTATATATAATAGTAATTATCAATTATTTTCTAACAACATTATCATTTTTTGTTTCAGATGGACGATGCCACATTTCCTGAGTTGGCGGATGCTGGCCTATCTTTCGATGCAGATGAGTTGCTGGTAGATGACCCTCAACCTACAGGTGCTCCAGGGACTACGCGGAGGGGGCACAGTCTTGCACGATTGATGATTCCTGACCCCTTCTCCGAGCGACGTCCACGTCTTGGGTTTGATCCACGCACACGGAGGTGTGATAACCTGTGTGATAACCTGTGTATTTGACTAATATTTCATTAATATATTCACATAATAAATGTTTATTATTTTTACAGTTTTCCGCATAGAGCAGTCGGACAGGGCAGCGCTATTTTGCGCAACTATTTCTCTCAGCCGTGGACCACATGGGAGTAGATTCCCATTGATGTGAAGCAGGCCATGTTCGGCCATTGGTTGGTACGTACGTAAATAAATAATTTTTATTTTGAAAATTATTTCCTTTCTAACTTGATATTTTGATTTATTTGTAGGGATTATGGTATTCGATCGAGGATACCATGCGTGACGCCATCCACGAGGCATGGGAGGTGGCCATGCGTGATCGCCTTCATCAGTTTTTGCACAATTTAAGAAAAGCTGCCATGAAGAAAGCAGGAGTGTCAGATTTTGACGAGTCATGTAGAGCACACCGACCAGAGTACATTTCATCCCATGTATGGGATGGATTATGTGCGCACTAGTTGAGTGGTGCCTTTCAGAGGAGATCATCGGTGGGGAGGCAGAATCGGGGGAGACAGGAGGTGACTCATCGAGCTGGGAGTCATTTTTTCAGTACTCAGAGACAACATCTGGTACGTACCTTATTTATAAATATTTTATATAACTATAAATATTAACAGTTTATTTTTTATTCTTATAGGCTGTCGAGCACCCCGATATTACGGAGTACGACATATATCGGAGGATGTATAGTGATCCTGCTACTGGGGAGCTCAGAGGTGATCGTCAGCATCACATCGTGGTCAGTATTATTTGTTTTCAAGTTTAAAAATTAACTGCATATAATATATTCACAATTTTTATTTTAAATTGCAACTACAGGAGTCATATGAGGCCGCAGCATCACAGGCCCGACCTAAGAGTCAGGCCGAGTCATCAGATCAGACCACTGGCCGTCAGTTTGATGAGGCGACATGGATGCAGGCCCCCCCAGTATGCCTTCGAAAGGGCCGGGTAGTTGGTATCAGCTCTCGACTGACTCCCGGAGATTATTATGGCAGTGCTATGATGTCGGCGTCCTGCTTGAGAGGAGCTCGTGCATCTTCTTATGCTACACAGTATGAGGATCAATTGCGATCTCAGACTGCACTGATAGAGAGTCTCCGACAGTAGCAGGAGCAGATGCGTCAGCAGCATGAGGAGGAGCGTCGACGCTAGGAGCAGCTGCACGAGGAGCAGATGAGTCGGTGGCAGCAGCAGCATCAGGAGCAGATGGAGTACATGCGCCGACCCACTCATGCTTTAGGGATGGAGTTTCCTCCACCACCATCTGCAGATCCCCCCCTCCCCCACCCTCTTTCAGATTAGAGTTTGTTTTTATGTTATAAAATTTGTGAAATCAAAATATGATTTTTTTTTTCTATTCGTAGTTTCTGTCTCATTATTAAATATTAATAATATTATATTTTGAAATAACACTATTAATATGAATAATAATATTATTTATATTTTATAATATTAAATTTTATATATATATTAAAATTTTATAATATTATAATTTAATTATATTTTTTTGTAAAACTTGAATTATTTTAATATTTGAATGTAAAATAATTCTATTATTTTTATATTAATTAAAATAACTTATTAATATTTTTTTATTTATGAATTATAATTCTAATATTATTATATTAATTAAATCATTTATTAATATTCTATTATTTATTATTTTTGAATTATAATTCTATTATTATTATATTAATTTTAATAATTTATTAATAATTTATTATTTTTATTTGTGAATTATAATTCTATTATTATATTAATTAAAATCATTTATTAATATTTTATTATTTTTTATTTTTGAATTGTAATTGGATTATTATTATATTAATTAAAATATTTTATTAATAATTTATTTTTTTTATTTTTTTTAAAGTATTTGCGACGGGATACTATGCCCATCGCAAATAGTATTATTATTATATGCATTAAAATAACTTATTAATAGTTTTTGATTTTTTTTAAATAGCTTTTGCGACGGGTACCGCCGCAAAAACTATTTGCGGCGGGCCCGTCGCAACAGGTATTTGCGATGGGGCCCATCGCCATTACTATTTGAAAAGTTTTTTACAAATATACGGAGTACTATTTGCGACGGGGAGAATCCCCGTTGCAAAAAAAGGCTTTAGCGACGGGCCCGTCGCAAAAAAAGGCTATAGCGACAGGCCCGTCGCAAATAATTGTTGTTGCGACACCGTTTTCAGCAACAGGCCATTTGCGACGGGATCCCGTCGCAAATGACCCGTCGCAAATACCTATTTTTCTAGTAGTGGTTCACTAAACGTACCTGAGCCAAACTTCGGAAATTGATTCCGGGCACACCGGGCCTCGGAATCAGGCGCCGTCAGAAACTGTGTTCTTGTAAAATTCCAAAGAAAATTTAGGAAAAAAATTTCCTTGAAATTTCCGGGTCTTTACAACACTTCTACCTAGAACCATATTTATTATCCTATAACATTGAATACATATCCTTCAATTCCTCACAATTAGAATAATTATTTCCTTATAGATCTGTAGCCACCTAAAGCAATCATTTGTTAAGGGTTTTTAATTTTTTTAACATAAAAAATTAGTACTAAAATATGAATATCATGATATGTTTACTATGCTATAAAATTAATGTTTTATTCTTGTATCCACATCAAATCTTACCCTTATTATGTATTCCAATACACCAAGTATTATTAGATTAAATAAAATAAAGGAATCGAATGGTCTTAGATTTCTTTAGTTGAAACTTACCATGTGATCATGTTATCCTAAGAAGTATTGAAATTAGTATTCATTGTTAATTAATAGGTTGGAATAGTTATAAAAATTAGAAATAAATCCTCTAATATAAGTCCAATATATTCATTTTCCATTAGATTTTTCATCATCCTGTATTTACCCTTATGTGGAAACCTTTTCTACTATTGTATTTTCTCTATCTTGGGTGTACCCTCCAATTTCCAGTCATCTCCTCTATATGAAAAATAATTGAGAATGATTTTTCATGAATTTTTTTACCTATTCTTAGTGGTTCATACTTGGTAATCCACATTCTAATACTGCACATTTATAGGCTTAGTGATTAGAGTAATGTGCTTTCAATTATAAACATTGAAGAAATCCCTTGAGAGTTGACAATCCCTAAGAGCATGTCATATCTCTTTATCCAATTCCAGTGAAAATTATGGGACTATTTTAAAACCTAATACCAAATTATATTTTCACTCTACTTTTCACTCTTTCTGCTTTTTAATTTCATTCCGTCTAACTTACATTGGTAATCTATTCTATTTTTCTATATATTACAATTAAATGAGACACACTCCTTGTATGAGATCATGGAGTGTACATTTTGTGCATCCTAACGAAATGAATCCAAATATGGGTTGATTTATTTCTCAAACTAGGGGAGAAATGATAGTGAACTTTCATGTATCATGATAAACCCATGAATAATTGGCTAACATAGTTGGATCTCAATTGTCAGAATAGTGTGAAATGACACAGAGTATCTATAAACTACCATCCATATATGTATAAGCACAAATAATTGTGAGGCCACCCTTCCATGACATTAATTTTAAGAAAAAACCTTTTTTCCAATAGTATATCAGAATGCTTAACAATTTAGAGGCATGTAACATGATGATTTTAGGTCCATCATTCAAATATTCTAGAGATACGTGACAAATTTAAAAACAACTAAGACACATATAACCCCATATACCTTAAATCCTTTCCATTTTCAGTTATGGGGAATAAAAAAGTGTTGTTTTATTTATACCCCTCTATGTCCATCACTACATGGGAAGATCATGTGTTTAAATTCATGGAATAATATTTTATTTTAGTGGTGATGGAGAAACTCTGAAGAGACATAAAAAATTTCATAGAGTGGGTTAGAGATTATACCTATGAATTATGGGAGTATTTTAAATACATACTATGATATAGATATCTCAATATATAGTCCTTTTTAATGTAAATAATGACATTTTACTTTGTAATGAAAAATAACTCGAGGGTCGTCATTGATTCCGTAGTGGTAGGATACTAGATGATAAAGTACTCCATTATTTACCAATACATCCTTAATAACATAGACAATAATATCTTCATATTGAAAGTAAATAGAGTAATGAATGAAATGGGTTATATCAATTGTAGTGAATATGAAACTAGAAACCCAGTTTGAGTCAATTTTCACAATGATGGAGTCACTTTTAGCCATACATAATCAAGGGACAACCTCTAAGACTCCTTAGGTCTTATCTTGTGAAATGCATTGAAGGCCTTATATCTTTTAGGATATTCAATATAGATTCAAAGACACCTTCGTGGGAGAGGTAAATTTTTTGAAATGAAAACCAACCTCAACAATACTAACAAAATCAGTATGGGTAGGGAGTGGGGCTAGTTCATTAAAATTAAGGGTATAGAGATTGTTTTGGGAAGTATATTATGATAAATTCTTAACATCAAGGTTTTATTAAAGGTAAATATCCATTTATAAAAATTATAAAATAGTTATATACCTCCCTTACACCTTTTTGGTACAAAAAACATTAGTTTTTGTAGCAACTACATGAATCACATGCCTATTTCAAGGAACAATTGATAATATATATATAAAAAGAGAACAGTTCCTTAGTGAGGTTGAGATTAATATATCCAGACATAAAAAATACATATCTTATAATCATGTGTTTATCCAAAACATTAAATCAAATCTATGAAAACAATATCAAAAACCGAATGAATGATCACTTGTACTATTTTTAGGAAATTCCAAATTCCTTTGAAAAGAATCTAAAGAAATTAATCTATAAAGAGAATGAGAACTCCTAGAGAAAAAAGTGTCTACAAAACATGAACAATGATAGAATAAAAAACAATTAAAATAAGTGTATTAGTGAAAATGAAGAAATTTTAAGGCCAGTGTTAAGTGACTCATAAAGATAAGACGTTGATGAAGCCACAGATATAACCATACCATCCACCACCTCTATTTTCGGTAGTAGATGCACCATGGATAGATGGATGAACAATATAGGAAGTTATTCAAGATGTTTAAATAGATACATATATATATATAATTTACTAACGAAAATTCCCATATACTCACATATTTTATGATCCTCAATGAACTACTTTCAAAATAGAATAAATTGTAATATTTGTGTGACATATAATTTAGTGATAAATATTTAGTGGTAGTGAAATGGAATATTCCATCAAAATTAATGGAACTATATAGTTTCCCAATTCCATGTAAAATTTGGTCATTCATATTCAAAATAGAATTATGATACATTAGAGAATGTGTGAATCTCATGTTATCGAATGTGTTCAATAATCCTTGATTATGTAATAAGAAACCCACTAGAGTTTCACTAAAACCTATTGATAGATCTATCAAGTATCTAAGTGTAGTTTTGGAATTTTTCGTACTAAAAGATAATAAGTTCATCTTTCTTACATTTTTTTTCTATAAATGGAATAAGAAGGATAAGTTTTGATAATCTTGGTATTGAACTTCTGGGCTACTAGAAAATTCTATATTGACATCATTCAAGGTCAGTTAATTTTCTAAATGGGTGAAGATTAATTAATGTCTGACTTAACAAGATTATTGATGCATGGTTATAAAATGGTGGACTCTAATAATTTCACTACATGGAAAGACACCATTAGAATTAATGACGAATTAACTATGGAGGAAGAAGATATTATATTAGAAGAAGTATAAAAAAACAAAATGGTCACAAAGAGATAGACATAGGAACTAATTTTCATGTTATAGTGGTTTCTTCAGTAGAATCTTTTCCTTAGCCAGCCACATAAATTTTTAAATTACTGAAGCAAATCAAAAAAAAAACCACCGAATTTTTTTTTTCATTTTTCATGGTATGAAAAATTTTCTTAAAATCATTTCAAATGTGTCCTTTTATAATGAGAAATATAATGAGACCATAACTAATTAAAATTATCAAAATAATCCTTCCCCAGGTATATTTCATATTACTAAATTTTTAATAACTTCGGTATATACTCATGATGTAATCTTAGTTGAAGGATAGAATCCAACACACCATCATCAAATATGATTAACCCCTCCAATTAAATATGTTGTAATGAAATATGTTCTAAACTATTAGATGTCTAGATCATCTAACCCATTTCATACAATGAAACTACAATCCTACTTCATGGGGTTTTAAGGAAATGTGGGTTGACAGTAGTTAATATTGATGATGAAATAACTTCAACCAATATGATGATAGTGTGGATATATTTTGGTTCTTATCGAATGATGGATGAAAAAACATAAAAGAATCACATTACCCTTCCATTTATCAGTTAGATGATAGAGAGGAAACATTACTATCAGTACTATTAAATTTTATACGTATATTATGGTTATAATCAGATATTTAGGGAACCTAAAAATCAATTAAATAATATTTTTTTCATCCCCTACATAATATTCACCTTCTAAAACATGTCATTTGGTATGACTAATGCTCGTTCCAATTTTCAATCGTTCATGACACTCATTTTTCATGTGATGGATGATGTGTTCTTATAGACCATAACGATTGATTTATCTATTCATGGATAATCATTTGATGTGAGAAGAAATAATATTTACATAGTGATTGAAAAAGGCGAGAATTCATTCCTTAATTGAATTAGGAGAAATTCTATTTTATGGTAACATGATGGATCATTATTAGCCACCAAATTTAAAAAAAAAGTAATCTAAGTTTACCCTACTAAAATATATGTGATCAAAGAATTATTAGAGATGAAATGTTTTGTGATATTTGGAGTTTACTGGTCCATGCATGGTTTTATAACCAATTAGTAATGACTTATTATTGATCTCATTCCCACTAACTCAATTTTTAGAGAAGGAAATTGAATTCAATTTTGATAATAAATTAAAGTGATAATTTTTGTGTTAAATAAAAAATTTGATTAAAACCCATATTATGGTTCTTATTAACAATGAATAACCTTTTGAAGTTATATGAGATGAAAATGACTATGAAAGTGCATTAGTCCTGAATAAAAAAATAGATTTTTGACCAATCCATTATGCTAGTAGGACATTTAAAGAATCCCCATTCATCTACAATACAATAGAGAAGAAGTTAATCGTAGTGGTATTTTGATTCAATAAATTTATACTATACCATGTTCTATCAAAGGTTGTATTCCATACTAACAACAAAACATTAAACTATTTTCTAAGGACAAAAGATGTTAAACCCAAGTCAACCTACTAGATTTTTTTTCAAAAACATCATATGTAAATTCTAAATAGAAACAGAATAAATAATGTGTTCATTTACTATATTTCATGAAAGAAGATTATGAAACAATCGGTCAAGAAAACATTTTACATCAGAGATAGTTTTTTAGATCAAAAACTCTTCATAGTTTATCTTACGGCTTGACTCACAACACCTCATATTAGTAGTAAATTTATTTAATGAGTGGGGAATTGATTTTATGGATCCCATACCTAAATTGTTTCACCAAACGTATATATTGGTTTTTTATTATGTTTTAATATAGTTCAAATATGAATGTAAAATAGATAACTAAAATAATTTAGTGATTTTATTTTGGAAGAAAAGTATCTTATCCCACTTTCGAGTGTCAAGGTTGTCGCTCAGTAATATGGAAACTCATTTTGACATCTAACACTTGAGGGAAGTACAAAATATGTATGGGGTATATCAAAACACTATCACTCTATGTCATCCCCAATGTAGTTGATATTTGGATCTCTCTAGTAGAGAGTTGAAACAAATTCTCAAAAATAAACTATATTCTAGCTAAAAGGATCAAGAAATTATGATTGATGATGTTATATAGGATTATATATTAACTTATTAGGCACCATTGGGAATATATCGATTCTGGTCGACGTATGGTAACCATATCATCATTTATTAGATCATTCCCATAGATTATTTTGGGAGTTTAAATATATGAATTATAATTAATATATAGTAGGAATGTAATTACATCTAGAACATGCTGAGCTATATAAAATCCAATGATATTCCCAAGTTAATGTAGATATTTTTAAACAAAATACCAGGAGGAATGATCATATCATTTGAAGGAATGAAATCCCCCCAAGTGATATGGTTTTATATTTTGACTCTTTTTTCATATTTTTATTGAAAAAACTGATTTTAGATGTTCTGGACCATTAGTTTTCAACTATATGTTCCCTCATGGAGTAGTAGACAACTAGTAAAATGATGATCATGTTTTCAAGGAAAAAGGACAATATCTCAAGGTGTATCCTGATAATGTTCAAGTGGTAATAATAATCTCACAGTATTGCAAATTAAATAGATATGTAATTTATGTTGAGACATTAATTTTATATTAACTGATAACATGGAATAAATGAGGGTAATTTTTCATTTAAAATCCATTCTTTTCATAATTTTTCTATATTTTTTTATGTCCCATAGTTATCTTAATAATCCAAATTGTTTCCCGATGACACACTATAAGGCCCACGAACATTCCTAGAAGACGATATCATATCATTAATGAAGAGATTTATCTTGAAAATAATAGTATTTTATGGTGATGAGGGATGTGGGGATCAAGATGATAGCTAAAGACCATGTCCTTTTTAGGGAAGTGAATGGAATGACCAAGGTGCAGTAATTTATTTCACACATTACGGTCCTATATTTATATAAAAATAACTTTTTTCATGCCATAAGATTAAGAAAATACGCACCATCATAGACAGATCTATACTATGATGAAAAGCCAAAAACATCAGTACTAGAATATGAGGCACCTCTACATTGAAATCAGGGTTTGATGATGAAATTATTTTTTAACATTTGAATTTTTAAATCATAGATAATTACAAAATAGTGATGTGGATATCAATGATGCAAGGGGTCCCAAACCATTTTATAACAAAAAATATCCTAATTTTATATTTTAGATCCCTCCCTTCTCTATTCTTAGGACCCCTTATCTCATCTATTTAAAATTGTATGTCAAAAATCATTTTAATGATTTGATATTGATAAGGAATTGATCAAGAATTCCATTTTTTTCCACATCCATTTCCCTTATATGTTTCACATCCCACCACTCTGACTTAATCCACTAAACGATCATCCCATTATTTCTCATACATTATAATATTACATAATATCTCTCCCTCTACCCTTCATAAACCCCCTCCAGTCATTTTTTACTACATTCCTAATCTCTCTATCCCTATGGTGTATGTAATGAATGTATGCTCTATTGTAACTCCCTCCACCAACCATTGCACGTCTAATTTAAAAACCTGTATATTCACCACTGATTCTGAAACCACACATTCTTCTTCTAAAAAATCACATTAACCCACCCCACCTCCCAAACCCAAACCTTATAAAACCAAATTAGAACCTTCCAAGTCCCATGAAATCAATCCAACCCAAATAAATTCCTAAACATCCACCAAAACCCATGATTTCCATAACGATTACTATAAAACCAAGATTATTAAAACCTTAAATGATGGACATCAAACTAATTACAAACCTATGATAAATCAGAATTAGAGGGAGAATACCCTCTTCCCTACCCCCACATTGTCTTCATCAATATCCGGTCCCTTAGAAAAAACACCACCTCAACCAGATTCCCTTTCCTCCAACCTATCCCACACTCTTAAAATAAATATTTATATATTTTCAAAAAACAAATTAATGTTTAAGAGGTAATAAAATAGGTTACATTAATAAAAACACAATTCCAATTCCAACATACAACGCATTTTCAAAATTTCACACCCTGTCAAATATTTGAAATTTGAACAACTGCATAGCTAGTACCATGAAATTTTCAATTGTTCCACATGTCAAAATAAGTCACATATCCTAACTGAATAATGAATACTTATCATCGTCACATAAATTTTTTCACTATCACCGTCATAATCCCAGACACACCCTGAACCACCATTTGAAAACAAATATCAAAAACCATCATACCAACTCACCACCATTTTACCATCCTGAAAGAGGCCTTTGATGAATTCATATATTATGTTTAGGTGATATTGGATATGGTATTTGAATATATTAACATTGGAATGGGATGAAAATAGTCTTGTTTAACAATAAAGGATTTTTTTAGTCAGATATGGGATTTATATTGTCAACATTGTAACCACCCCCAGAGTATTCTACTTTAGAGTTTCATCCTAGTTGGGATCATGTAAAATATATGTTTAATGTATTGGTTTTTGGTCTTAATGTATTCAATGATATGACTAAAATAAAAAAATTCCCAATTTAATATGGGGCACATAATAATTATTCATTTGTAAATCACTCATTACAGGTTGGAAATGGGGTATCCTAAGGCTCTAGGATCCAACTAGATGTAATAATTATTTGAAAAATATACAATATGAAAAGGATACAATAATAATGGTAATTTTATTTTTACATTAATCTTTAGTTAAATATATCGAATGGATCACTGATGGGTGGGAATTTCATTTCCCATTTAGGTAAGCATTTGAATGATTGGAATGATTCTCATCCATTGGGTTCTCTAGGTAAGATAATGTTGATTAATTTCCATTTTTCTGAAAACATAGAAATACTTCACAAATATAGTAATCAATATGTTTTGGATAACATGAAATCAATTAACTCTTCCACTTTTGAGGGTGAAAAAATCCGTTTCAAGGTACTTTCATACCAATGGGTCTTTTTTCTAGATTATCGATTGATATGGAATTATTGACTGCCTATACTAAAGTCCAGTGGGAGTGGACTCATTAATATATTGTGACCTTTTATATTGACTTCACTATGGTAATGATAATTTTTTATATCACGGGGATCGATTATATAATGCCTTAAGTTATCTCACAATCATTCTGTGCAATACCATTATATCCCATTAGACAAGTTCCCCCACTAGTAATGGTTTTTGTGATGATTTACAAATTATTAATGCCTAACCCTAGCTATGATCTAGGATAGGAATATACATATTATATATAGATTATTACCTTATAAGTTCCCTCAGAGAATAAACACTAAAGTAAACCCCTTCGGGCCACTTCAACAAAACACTTCCAGTTATGTGATGATCTAGTTGTATAACAACATTCAAATATAGATTCTCAAAGGATAGGAAAGTAGTATATTTATTTGGATCCCTTTATAGTACAATTAATTAATCCATATTTCTATATTTAATATACCATTCATATTTTTAAGTCACAACACCCTATAAATATTGAGATATTAGCTGTTATGGATGGTGGTATGGGGTATCGAGGTTCTACTATAGTAGTGGTCACTATTATTGTACCTTAATAATTCCCACGGGTTAGTAAAATAAGGGAGAAGTATATGCTACATAGAGACTTCATTGAACAGATGGAGGAGTCTTAGGATGCCTCACCCCTGCCCCTTTCATTTTGTGTCTTATTATGTGTTTTGGACTTGATTATTACCTTTTTCTGTGTCCATTTTGATTCCATTTTTTATCTTATTGGGTTTTCATTGAAGATATTTCATGTAATTTTTTTTGAACTATATTACTTTTATTCTTTATTACTTTTCTTTTATTTATTTAAACTTATAATTCTTTTTAGTGCATCCTTGGGATGTCATATAAGTAATTATGTGTCATAAAATCTACACATTATAAAGATATTTATTTTTCTTTTATTATTTTTAAATCACTATGATATGATTTTTATTGTTTCATATATTTATTCTCTCTCACTTTTTGTATTACAGATTGAGGATACAATGACATTTAAGTGTGTGGGAGGCCATGTTAGCCCCTTTTTTATTTTCTTATTTAAAGTGACCTATGATATATAGTCAACTAGGAGAAACATTTTGGTTTGTGGGACTATTTAATTCAATACAATCATAATAAATGGGGACCTAGGTGAAAATAATTAGAGTTTATAGATCATTTAAAATTCAAATTCTCTTGAAAATAATTACTAATATGATGTCTATTATTGATCTTAATTCTCAAAAACCTGAATTTATAAGAATTATTATTAGTATACTTACATTTTTTGATTATCCAATACATATGTTCATATCCCCAGTAGGAATCATGAACAAAACTTTTCTATTATTTTTATTAAAAACATATTGAGAGATACTTGGGAATATTACCAAATTTAACTTTAATTGTGTATTATCAAATTTATGATTGAACAATGATATATTAAACATGATCGAGGTATTTTTATTAGTATTCCTTGTTATCAATTAGACCAACTTCCACATATGTTTTCTTCCTTAATCAAATAAATCCATGAAAAACCTTGTTCGTTAATAGCCACATTACGAGTCTATTTTATTTTTCCTTCACTTACTATGTTGTTTTCATGATATTTAATTTTTTATGTTTGTGGGGAGTGGTTTTCATATTGAAAGGGGATGTAATTCATCGAGGAGAACATATGAGTTGTTTTCTTGGGATGTTGGGGAGAAGGTTCTGGATTTTTTTATCTCTGTACATACTTTTTTCCCCAATATATATATATATGAAAATTGGGTTATCTCTTTGGTGGGTAAAAATCAGCATTAAATAAATTAAGTTCATTTTATAAATATTATAATTAATTCCATTAAGAGATTAAATCAAGTTAGTTGATGGATGTGATATTTTTTCTAGTTTATGTTTTTTGAAAATAAATGAAATAAAAAAACACAAATGAATAGTGTGTATCCTTTATTGTTTCCATTTTTTTCAAACCATTTCTCTACATTTTCGGAATAGAGTGTGATGTTTTTCTTGTAGGATTATTTCATTGATAATATATATTATATATCATGCATTGTGCATAGAGTTTCACATTTTTATTGATATTTACCATTTTTCACATCGATTACCTACTAAAACAATGTCTCTAAGTAATTTGAAACTTAATTTTAGGTCCTCATGATTAATTTTTAAATTTTCTTTTATAGAATCAATATTTTTAAATGATTGTCTGCATATGGTCAGGAACATGTACTCGAGGAATGAGAATAAATTTTGAAAAAATGTTGCTTAAATATTGAGGGGAATGAATTATGGTGAAGTGGATCATTAATGGAATGGGTATTAATGGGATATTGAATGATTATAATAAAATAGAATTTATTATTTGAATTATAATTAGATATGAAGAATGATTTGACACCTTCAATTGAATGGGTTGCGTGTTCTTGTAATCTTCAGTTAACACTAGATGTTTATGAGTATGATAATTTTCAACATCCCTATATTGGATTGTGAACACTTTTTTTACATGATGATTAGGTCTTATAAGGGATAGGAAAAGATTCGTGTGTAATAGATTTTCATAAGACTCACCTTTTCATACCATTTCTCCTTTATGTTAACACTTTTATGAGATAAAATAAGAATCTTCTATGCTTTTTCCATTATTTTGTGGTCTAATTACAGGTTTATAGTTATTTAAAGGATGTTTAATTTTTTAGATAAAATTAAATCAAATAAAAGCATAACCACTACTGTTCGGCCCCATAGAGTTCTAAGATAAAAATGTCGAGTTAAAACAATCAATAGCATATTCATAGTTCCAAGCCATATAACATCAATGTTATTAGAAAATATTGAAGATCTAATGAAGAATTGCATCATAGTTCCAAGAATCAAACATTAAATTGTACCTCATATAAACATTAGTATAAAGACATCTTAAGACTCCCATAAAATGGAATATGTCTTTTCTCTTGGATAAAGGTCACATATCTGATGTGTTGTGCCATGGTATTGAGCCTCACATCATAGAATAATTTCAAACATAAGAAAAATTTAAAAAAGAAAATGTGTTATTCAAGAATAGAACATATGGGTTGTGAATATAGAAATTAATTCAGGAAATAATTAACTATTGGAACCATTTGAGTGATGTTAGGAAGAAGACCAACAGGGTTTGAAACTACCATATATAAATAAACCCAGTAAGGTTCAACACTAAGTGGAGAGATAAAATTGTGTGCAGTAGAATGGTGAACCATCTAACGAGTCAATATTAAGTGGTTTTATCAAATGGATGATAAATTTTATATGTTAATATAAAAAAATTTATCTACAAATTAGTTTGATCTGGGAAAGTGGAATTAGATTTTATTTTTGTATCATGTTCTTATGAAATGTAAGTATGTGGGTAAGGATGAATTTCTAAATTCTTAAGTATTGGTTCCATAGGACACACTATAGCCTTACTTAATCAATTTAAGGTAAATATTGGACATATATGCTATATTTTAAGTAAATAATACTTTTTCTATAAGAACATATTTTATGTTGAATCCCTCTAAAAGTGGGATTTATATCTAAAGTGATTGTAAGTAAAAACAGATGAGAAATGGTCCATGACATTCATGGGTTATGAATTTGAAAATAAGTTATTATTTATCTATATCACATCTCTTGACTATTCATTGTGGTCATGGTTTTCATTCAATGAGAATTATATATTTTTATTTCACTATAAAATAATGAAATTGGATTTTTTATATGTCATTGTCATACTAAACTTAATTGTTACTAATATCAAAGTGGGATTTGTATTTTGAAACACATAAGAAGAGGGAGGGAGATCACATAAAAATGGATACAAAATATGAAATTTTATAGTTATTTAATACTATTTCTAGATACTTGGATATTTTATTCTTACTTTCTATATTGATATTTATTCCATCATGTTAAATTATTATAATCTTTCCTTTCTATACATGTGTTATTTTTATTCCCTAAGATAATTATTCTTCTATAACTTGACTATAATATTTCAACCATTTTTAGAAATAAATTCATTATGTATGTGAATTCTCTTATTTTATGGTGGATTTGTAGTAGGAGTACTAATTAATTGATGTGAAAGATTATTTTGGCCCATGGATTTATTTAAAATGACTAATACCACATTATGTATATTTCTATTATATACTATAAACACATAGAAATTATAATAGTGATTAAAGGATGAACCACATCATAGTAAAATAGAGTGGGAGAGCAAGAGAAAAAATAACTCTAGCTTTCCACCTTAAGATCGAATCCAACAAAGTTATACTTCTTATATGACATCGACCAAAGGAATCGATTTCATATAAGAAGTTATCTTTGTCAATGAACATATGATCAAGTTATCCCATAATGTTTTGAAATCAGTTATAATTTTTTAATTCATAGGTTTCATTAGTTATAAACTTTATAAATATGTCCTTTTTCCATATTTTTTTTATTAGATGTTTTTTCAACCTATAATAAACCTTTAAATGAAAACATTTCTACTATAGTATTTTCTCTATCAGGGGTGATCCCTATGGTTTTACTTCATCTTCCCCATTTGATTACCAATCAAAAATTGTTGGTGAGGATAGGTTTCAACATATTCTCAATGGTTCGACCTCAATAATCTTCCTTCCTATACTATTCCTTGGTATTTTTATTGATTATTTGAAGACACATTCAATTATAAATTTTGATCAACAGCCACTAGAGTTAATGAATCCCATGGGAATGTCAATTACAAAATAATTTTATTTATTTTATTATAAATTTCCATGAATAAATATTTAATTTAAATTATAATTTTCTGGTTCACAATGGTTAGATTCCAATGGTCAGATTACCTCTATATATACAATTCATTCTAACATCCTAATATCATTCAGATTCTTCTCATAATTATTATATCATGTAGATTAGATTTGTTATTTGTTTCTTTAAACTCTTAACATATATTATATATTTTTAAATCATTTTTTAATATGATCCTTTAGAGGTAAATATTTTTTTCGGGCTATGTGTTTTTTCACACTATTTACAACAATTTTTTCAATTTAATTTTCTACTTTCATAATAGACAATCTGGTGTACCAATATGATAATCTGATATAATTTCCATTATGAAATAATGTTTGTGATGAATTATTTATATTATTATTGTTCAATATTGGGTATTTAGTTCCCCCCCCATTATTTCATCCTTAAAATTTGGGGTGTATATCAATTTTTATATAAATAAAGGTAATTAGTCCTCATTACTTCATCGGGATATTAATTTTTTTTCTTATAACATTTGATTTATCAAAATAATATCACTAATGAGGTATCTTGATTCTATAATACTTTATATCTAGTATTATGAATTAGGATTCCCTCTTCATTATATGAAAAATCAAGATCCATATCTATTTCTTTAATGGTAATTACATTTGTTGGGTCTGGAAATAAAGACATCAAAATTGAAACATGAAAGACACCGTGAAATTTAGAGAGGAGTTAAAAATCCAAATAATAAAAAAAATCTCCAATTATCTCTAAAATATAAAAATTCATAGAGTACCATATACTAAGATTCCCCTATATAATTATCCTTATATCTCTATTCCATGGTGATAGTTTGAAGAATTCATAATCCCCAACTTGAAATTAAAAATCATTTATTTAATTTTTTAATGTATTTTATATATAATTTTATCTTTATTGATATGAATCTATATAGATCTCACTTTCTCAATGATTTAATCAATATGTTCTATTAATACTAGATTCCTTTCCCAAAAATTATACTAGTAGGTTAGTGTTCCATTAATTTTCCCACACAAGGCTTCATATGGTTCTATTTGTATACTAAAATTGTATTTATTTTTCTGTGTAAATTCCACCAAATATAGGTATTATCCCAATGTTATTTGTATGTCAACTACTAATTACCGTAATATGTCCTCTATGGTTTAGATGTTCTATTCAGACTACCCATTAGTTTTAGGATAATAGGTAGTGTTGAAATTATTATTAGTGATCAAATACTTTTAACAAATTCTCTAAAATATTAATGTTAATTGAGGGTCACAATCATATATACTTGATATAGGCGCACCATGAATTCTCAAAACATCATTGATATAGTGCCATTAAAGTTCCTATAGGTATATATTTTCCTTTATTTCTATGAAATTTATAGACTATATAAGGCAATCTATAATGACCCATATAGAATCATAACCCTTATATGTATAAGGAAGTATAATAAAAATATCTATAGTGATGTTATCTCACTTCCACATTTTTATTGGTAGTGGTTTAATGATTCACTTTAGAATTTTTCTCTCAACCTATAGTTATTAGAATATAAATAATCTTGACTCATAGCTGCAATTTACAACTACAATTTTTCTCATTAAAAGGGATCTCTTAGATCTGGATATATCATGGAACTACCTCAATGTATGAAGAATTTTGAGTAATGAGATTCATCAAGAAATATTTTCATTATATCAAGTATTTATTTTACACATATCATGTTTACAAACTTCATCACACCATATTTATAAATGAATTTTTTCAATAATTAATCAATGGATTATGTTTTCCATTATGAACCATTTTCATTTTTTGATACATTAATAAATTCTATTGTAAGTGTTGTTAGGAAATTATATAAAAAATAAAATATATTTCCCCTTACATGTAAATATCCATGTTTAAATTTACTATATCAATAATCATTGGATGATTTCTCTTCCTCGATATAGATAGAACACCATGATTATTCTTACTCAATGAATATGCCACATTTGTTTCCTTCCTATAGTGTAAGTGTATTTTATAGTCATAGTACCTAAGTGGTTCCATCCATTGCTTATGTCTCATGATGATCACATTATAGGTGAATATATAGTTCAAAATATTTTGATCTATAAATATGTCACATATTTCACAATAAATATTTTTTCTTAAATTCAATTAAACAAAATATTATAGATTACATTTACTAATCATGAGTTGGATAGTTTTGTTCTTATGTGTTTAATTTCATCAATGCATAAGTAACAACTATACCATTTTTTGTAAGGAAACACCCCAATCCTTTTTTTGATGCATATTTGTATATAAAAAATCCACTTTCCATATTTTAAGGTTAATATTGGAAAATTTATTAATCCCTTCTTTATTTTCGAAAATATTTCATAACATTATTTCATCATTTGAAATTGACCCATTTACTTGCCAACTTGGTTAACTAATTAGATAATCTATAAAAAATTCAAAAACAATTCACTGATAGTAACCATATAAGCTAATAAGACTATGTATCTCAGTTACATTTTTTTGGTGTGGTCCATTATTCAAAAAAGGTTTCCTTTATAGTTTCAACATACATTCTATCTTGGGAGAAAATATATCCATGAAAAGAAACATGCTAAATAAAAAGTTCACACCTACTAAAATTCCTTTATCTATTCTTCTTACATAATTTATTATAGAAAATGAAAAAAAAATATTCATTTTCTTCATATCACTTAGATTATATGAATAAATTATCAATAAAAACCATATAAAAATTTTAAGATAATCCATGAATACTATATTTATAAAATTTATAAACAAAAAGGTTTTATTTTTTTAACCGAAAGGGAATGATTATGAACTCACAATTCTGATAAATTGGGTGAAAATAAATGTTATCTGTATTATAATTAATTACTTTTAATTAGTTATATCCATAATAGAGACCAATATTTGATAAGTATTGAGCTCCTTGAAGTTTATAAAAAAAATCCTTAATGTGAGGAAAATGGTACATTTTTTATTAGTATTGGAATTGATTTTCATATAGTTAATGCATAACCTAGTAGATTTACCATTCTTATTCAAAAATAAGATAGATTCACACCATGTTGAAACACAAGGGTGTATAAATATATTATAAAAACACTTTTGTATTTATTTCTATAATTATACTATTTCCACTAGATCCATTCTATAAGGAATCTTATATATGAATTTTTCATTAGGGATAAGGTAAATAGATAATTGATCATCATGATCTAGTGGAAATCTATGTAGTCCCTTATGAAATACAACAATATTGTCCCATATAACAGATACATCCTCTATTCCATGGATATCCTTCATATTTTTGGATTCATCTTCTCCAATAATTTAATTATAATGATCGATTAAAGGTGGTTACAAATAATAATTTTTAAACAACGGTTATCCTCTAAAAATAAGGGATTTTATACTATCCTCTTTGATTTTAATCTTCCTGTCTCAAAAATAAATTAATTCCTTATACACTATGATTAAATACAACCTAATTATTATTTCATATTCAACTATTGGTGTTAAAACAATGTTTATATTTAAGGAACCTCCATGATTTTTAATTGAGATGGACCAATATACATTTATTTCCATAATACATGCAGTATAATTTTTAGCTAATAAATCATTCCTTAATTACTCAAGGGATTACTCAATTTTCTTAGAAAATGATCCCTTGTATCAATGAGTTTATAGATCCAAAATCAATGAATATTTTAACTAACTTTGATTTATTGATAAAATTAATTGTTAAGACAAAATTTGGAACCTTAAATTATACTATTGTGAGTTAATATGACCGGCCTTGATCTATTGGCCTCTTCAAGGGTAGATTCCATTGAAACATGAGGAATTTAATTGAATAGTATCATATATCTTTGTATTTTAAGAATTGTAAATCAGGGTCTTCACTCTTTCCCTTTAAATCAAGATCTTTATTGAGATTATCACTAAAAATAAAGAAAACTAACAATCCCTTAATGTATTTTTATGTTTTTTCTTCCCAAATTTATTAAATTTTTTAAACACTAACATTACCTTAATTTAGTTAGCATAATTTCATTCAACATGGAACTACACTACCCTATTTTTCCCTTGATTTCTCATATAAGAATAATACTTGAAAAACTCATTCTCAGTATTCATTGTTCTTTTTAATATCTCCTCACATTATGAAATTAAATTTTTTGACTAATAGCCTTTAATTTTTTTGATTTATTCCATAAAATAGAAATCAATATTTCTTTCATGGTTTTGTACATAATCTACCACATGGCATGCTATAAATGTAGTGTTATCTTTATACATATCAAGAACTTCATCTTTTTTTGACATAAATTTAGTAATTCCATTTCCATGTCATCTATTTTATCCCAAGGAAAATAATTCTCACCGAATATAACTTTGTAATCATTTCGCACCATGATTTTTCTCTCTTCCTATTTTTTTTGTCTTTTTTATTAAATACCATAATTTAACATTACCTCCAAACTGATGATATATAGCCATGATAACCTTCTCCATTTAAATGTATTCTAAAGTGAGGAATATATTCTCTGAAGACTCGGTTCCTTATTTTAACACTGGTTTATTATTCATTCCATTAAAAATATAATGGTTTTATCACATGAAGTGACCAAATGTGGTTACACTATGCTAAGGTCGGAGAGGTAGTTCCATGTGAGTAGGGTTATTTTTAATAACCAATGTCAATTTCCCAAATCTATTCATAATATATTTAATTACAACACTAGATTAATTGATTTTATTAGGAGAGAAGTTTTGTAAAAACCTAGTCTTTTCATACATAGATATTGCATCGTAATAGATGAATATTTAATACATTTCACAAATACACACCTTAGTATAGTAGATGTTTAGTGTCATTGGGGACTAGTTACACAATCTTTTTATTTCATAAAATATCTTCATTATATACCACAAATATCATCCCATTTAGTACTCATCATAAACATAACTAACATAAAACATTATTCATAACCTATGGGATAGAAACATTTGAATGGTTGATCTCATATTCCCTATAAAGTTAAACATATAGAATATGAAATATAGATCATAATAAATAATAATATAAGCATAAGGGTATGAGATTATTAATAAAAATTACATTTTTCATACCGTGTCTATCATGGATCGTAGGAACAATCCACAGAAAACACATTATCATTTCAAAATACATGAACCATATGTATAAAACATCATCATAAATAAATCATGAAATAGAAGTTCATGCCATATAAATGTGGCAATATCACAATTATAGAAATAATTTCATATGTTAATGTTAACAATCGAGACCATAAAATCATAATAGATTGAGAATCAACACATATTTCTTAGTTCACAACGATTCAATCATCATCAACTATTTCTCATTGTAGATCAAGAACAAAGACTTGTTTACCATAGTGGATCAAGCACATTGGCTATTTCTCATTATGGATCAATAACATGTAGTTATTTTCCAACATTATATCATGAGATATAAAACACTACCCAATGCATTAGAGGTAGATATAAGTCCCAACCACTACATAATCCATATATTTGTGTACCACAAGAACATAAAACATTCATAATGTCATAAACCATGGAAAACAAAATTAGTTTCATAAAAACATCATCATTGTATTACCCGTGCAATAGAAATGGGTTTCATAAAAATTTCATCAATTCATCATATCGTACCCCATTGAAAAGGAATGGGTTTCATAAAAATATTTTCATGGTAATCATAAACATAAACCATATAAATAAATAATATGGATGTAACCAATGGGTCATATCCTCATCAAAACATAAGAAATACCAATGTTGTTTTCATTTAGGAATAGAAATTCCATAAAATATAATTAATAAATTATTATAGAAAATATATTTTTTATTTGAAATCATAAACTTTAAATTTAAAAATTTAAAAAATATCAATGAAAAAATTTTCATTAAAAATAATTATGAAAAAAATTAAAGGAAACTTCAAATAATTGACTTCTCATATTGATGGAAAATTATTTTCATGTTGTGCACGTTAAAACAAATATTTCTTTCACATTTTTGGTAAAAATTTAAAACAACCTCATTAATAAAATTATTAGAACATTCAATTTAACAAATTTTTGGAAAATTAAAAAATTTAAAGAAATTACTTTAAAATGTATTTAGATAATAATAAAAATTCCTTAAATAGTATTTATAAGACATGGAAATAGAAGAATAATGTTATTCTAATAAAGAGTGAAATAAATTTGGTTCTTCCTTAAAAAATTATTTTGGGATATTTAGTTCATAAAGAGATAAAAATGAATGAAAAATATTTATTTTAATAAAATAACCATAGGTTAATAAAATAAATTAGTTTATTTAGAATTAGATCAAACTAGTTATTTATTAAAAACATAATCATAAAAAATAATAATAAACAATAACATTGTATCATAAAACCTGTTACTACTTTGGTATTTTTTGATTTTTATGTCCCATGAAATAATAAAAATTATATGTATATGCTTATCCCATAGTTTCATTATAATAATAATAAAAGGAATTAATTGGTAGTATATAAGTGACACAAAAAATAAAAATTTGTGTATAAGGAATGTGTCCCAAAAATATAAGTGAGAAGAAAATCACTTACCTGAAGCCTCAACTTCCATTATACACATTTGAATATCCTTTGTTTAGAAAAAACACCTTAGGGTCTCCTATTATGGACCATAATAATTGTATGTTTGGAAACAAATCCTTATAACATGCATTATGATATTGGGGAAAAATTTTGAATGGGTTGGGTCATTCCAAATGGATTATGTGGTTTGAATATGTGAGGGGAGGAGGTCCCCTTTTATAATTGAGGTGGAGTTTCATTTTTATGGATAAAAACTAATCAATAATGGGAATTAACTCACATTAATCATTTATAAAAATATAAAACATAATTTATTGGAGGGATTATATGTTAGAGCCACAAATACACAAAAAAATGACACATATTTGAATCATGTTGTTCCTTAATCTCTATGTTTACTCACTTTTATCATTTAATATTTCTCCATTGTAACTAGTCACTTTTTATTTACCTATGTAATTTATTCTTTAAGAATAAAATTAAATTTATACTTATTATATAATTCGAAACCCTTTATTCTAAATATGAAATCAAATTTAATAAATAAATATCATGTTCATATTGAAAATTAATTTTGACACATGCGTATCTGATGAAAAAAACATCATTTTAACCATAACTACAATAATTAATATGTATTATTTTTACTATTATTTTTTATAAAATTATTTCTAAATTTATATATAATATAATTTATTTTTCTTATAAATAAGGAAGCCATTTTATCAAATTCAATTCACAAAATCTCTATAATTTTATATAAAAATAAAACCTGTAAATAAGATGAAAAGTTATTTTCCAAAGAGAAAATTTTAATAATAATTGAATGTATTAGTATCAAAAAAAATATAAAATTGATTTCAATGAAATAATTTGGATCAACAAAAATATAATTTAACAACTTTAAATTTTAAAATCCATATTTAGATAAACTCGATCTTGTAAATTCTTTAAATAAAAAGGCAGTTTCTAATATAAATTGGTATTTTTTACTATTCAATGAAAAATTAATATTTTCATAAATTTATCAAAAAAATTCTAAAATATAATTTTGACAATTTTTTTATAAAAATGAATTTTATTTTAAAAAATTATTTTTTTAGTGGTCAAAAAATACATTATAATTTTTAAATAAAAACATTTTTTTTGAGAAAATAACATTTTTTAAACATGTAAATACATTACTAAAAATTATTAACTTTTTATGAATATATTTCCTTTATCTAAAAATATTATAAGTTTTATTTAAATGTGGTTATTACTATTCATATCACCAAATTTACCTGCTATGTTATAATAATTAATTTTAATAGTAGTTGTATATCACAGATTGTTAAAACATGGGGTTGCGTATAATGTATGAATCAAAGAAATTAAATTTATTCCAAAATATGAATTTTATAAAATCTCTTGGTGATACATTATACCCCGATAAAATGAATTTATAAATTCCAATTTTCTTCTCTGATAAAAACAAATGAGGTTAATTCTACCTCATCATATCCTTATGTTCCCACATAGCATCTTCAAATTGGTGGTTTCACCATAAAACTTTGCACAAGTGAGTTGTATTTATTCATATAACCTTCTCTATATGATCCATAATCATTATCATTGTCCCTCATAATAATTATATTAATCATGTTATATGACCTATATGTTCATTATATGTGAAATATCAGTTATGAAATTCCTAAGTATAGGTACAAAGAACACATCGTGGACTTCAGAGAGGTTCGGTGGAAGTGAAAATGCAACATCCCAGTTAAATAAAGAATAAGATATATTTCATATTTATTAATATTTGTTAATTATATATTAATTTTACTTTAAAGGGGTTTCTATTCTTGATAGTGTACTCAATACGCAACAATGGGTTTCTTTGAAATCTTACGTTGCACACTAGTAATATAATATTTTTATTTTAAATGGTAGTTAACTCCTAGTGATTGTATTGGTGGGAATGAACATAACTAACTAAAATATTACTATACATGATTGTTAAATGTATTTAATCTTTTCCAATAAAAAGTTAGAGGCTTAAAATTTGAATGAATCTAATTTTAAGCATAATTTACATTAAAAGGCAATTTACCACCTTTTAATGGTGAACCCGCTTTCAATATAGTTTTTATAACTTTAATACTTTTTATGTTACCAAATAAAATCCTTATTTGGAATGGGGACATCAAAAATTACTTTGTGTAAATTTTTGGATTTTTTCCGAGAAAGTTCATTTTAATGAATAGTGAAAATATTGTATTTTAATTCAGAACTGTGTTTTAATATAATTAATTTATATGGATATATTATCTTCTTAATTGGTTTTAAAGTATAATTAGAATATATTTTTACCATTTAATATAATTTTTGTCATTGGAATTAATTTCACTTTGAAATTGGATATAAAAAAGTGTCAATCTTTTGATAGTTATTGTTTCTTAAAAACACACTATTTGTTTTAACTACGAGAATTAATTTTAAATTAATTAATGCAACTTCTATGTATAGAATTTGGTAAAATAGACATCTTTTTTGAATTTGGAATATCAAATAAATCTTCGGCTCAATTTTTGGTATTTTTCTGAAAAATATAAATTGTTGATAAATAGTGAAAACACTTAGTATTAGTTAAAAAACTGAATTTTTCTTTTAAATGAAATTTTACCACTTCTGTGAGTTGAATTTTAAAAATATGAAATACATGGTTGTTATTAGTTAGTAAAATTTTTTTTAATAAGATGAAAATAATTTTTGGTGAATAGTAACTTTTGACTTATATTTACCGCAGTTAAAGGTAAATAAGGTAATTCAAGATAAAAAGAATATTATAATAATTTAAAATTACCATAAAACTTGTCCAAACCATATTGGTTGAGACATTTACGACCATGGGAATCATTGGATCGATTTTTGGACCCCATGGATCCACTTTTTAACGATAATGACACATTAGATTAATTAATTTAAAGTAAATGCAAAATTGACAAAAACAAAAATCATTTAGTAAATAAGTTTTATATGGTTCTATATAAGTAATAATATTGACGATAAATATTAATTTGAAAGTTAAAAATATTTCCTACATCATGTATTTTTTTTATAATTTTTAGACTATAAATAAATTAAATTATTAATGACACAATAATGATGCAGTATTTACCTCATTAATAAATTATTTAAATAAATAAGATTATAACGATTAAAATATTATCTAAAACATGTCCAATTATGATTGGATGAGTTTTATTTCGAATATGATTCATCTTATATTATAATTTAATTATTTTTGGACCTTTTGGAACCGAAGATATGTTTATAATATAATAATGTTTTCACACTTTCCTAAAGAGCCCCTCCTCCCCTTATAAAAGGAGACCACTTATAACCAATTACTCACACATCTACAGCCTTTTGTCTCATCCAAAAACTGCCCAATTAAGCTCCCTACATCCCTCCCCTCCTTCTAGAAGCCTTATTTTTGGAATAAGGCACTTCAAAAATTCTTTTGGTTCAAACCAAAGGGAGTTACCCAAATTAAAGGTAACAATTTCTCTTAATTTTTTTTCTTTTATTTTACTTCTCCAACCCCTAAACTCTTTTTATTCAATTCTTTTATAAAAAATCCCGAATCCTCAATATACTAGGATATTGTTTTGAGAAGTATTCGAACTAAACTTACACACACATCGATCTAATGGAAGAAGAACATAATGTTTTTGTGGATGGAAAACTAACGCCTCACGAAATGATGATTGTTAAATTACCTATTACCGCCTCTCATGGTGGCCATTATGATGGAACTGTATTTATATATGATATATATTATGTTTATATGTTCTTTATTCATATTTGTTTTCATTTTATATCATGCCTTTATGGTTTCCATAGTGGGAAAATATGATAATCTCATTTGAGGAAGTGCGGACTACCACCCCCTCAAAGTGATGTGACTCATTAATGCCTTATGTGGGTTGTATAAATATTAGATTTAATGATAATATATATTATATTATACTGTAATTATAATATACCTTTGTATCTTTATGTTTTAATTCCATTGAAATAAGAAATAGAAATTAAAGTAGCACTCATGCGTACGTACGGCTTACCGTCTACATGAACGGTGCATTTCATTTCTTACCTCCAAATGTTAAGTACTATTATAAATACATGTATATACTGGATATATATGATATATATATGGTATCTAAATCAAGAATATAATTCTGGATATAATGGACTATTGACCACATGGACAAATTTTAAATATAAGGTGTTAATTTTTCACTCAAGTACCAAATATCGACAAAATAGTTGTTATTAACATAAATGATTACATAATATTTATAACATGGTACTGAGTTATATAAAAGGAATAATAAACTTGATAATGGTTCTTAATCAATTAGAAATTAAATTTATTTTATTATTCAGGAGATTAAAGAACGATCCAGTCAAGTCGGACACGAGGTAAGGGACTTCGTATCAATCTCTTTTCACTGAGGCATATTTTGTTTTAATACACGGTTTTCTTTTATACGATGTATAAACACCTTTAACTTTTCATTTCATTCAAAAGGAATATTTTTATACAAAGTTTTTTAGTAATCGACAAAAAGGAATGTTTTTTTAACGTAAGCGGTGACAACAACCTTTCCACCGCCGTGAATATTATTTGATCTTTGGATTCCTTAAGAAGCCATAAGGTTTATAAAAGGAAAAATAAATACCATATACTCTTTTTACGTATTTTGTTATTGAAAATGATTTTCAGAATGGATTTATTATTTTAATATCTTGAAATGATATTTTTTTATTGCAATTTGGAAATGTTATCATTCTTTTATGCTTATGATATGTGTTATGAACATGTCATAGTTTTTGGGCATTATTTATGTATATAGGTGGTTCTGTGATAAACATAGGGCGGGTGAGCCCGAGATAGCTCTCCAATGCATTAGGTAACGTGACGGAGGTAAACGTGAATGTTTCTCCTAAGAAATTTATGGAATATACTAGGATGGGTATTCCAAAGTAACTCCCTATGTAGATATGATAGCTAAAATGTATGTATGTTATGGATGCCACAAGTTACCTTTATGATATATGATTTCAATGTGTCTTTAATAAGTCTTATGATTTAATGAGGAAAGAAATAGATTTCATGTTTTGTATGTATTTATAACGAAATATTTTCATCCTTTGTTTTGTAACCCTTACTGAGATTTTTATGCTCACCCCAAGTTTTGAAAGGTTTTCACAGGACTTAAAGATGAATAGGGTCAAGGATGGGATCAAGGAAAAGTCATGATGTCTTAAACCTGGAACAAGACATGACTCGTTTTTTCAAGAGTTTCAATTTTTTGGAAAAAATGGATACTGTGTAGAATTTTCTACATGTAATATTCATGCTGTTATGTAAATGTAATGTCCTAATTCTGTAAAACTCTAAACCTAAAAATATCCTCAATGTGAATTATTCATTTAATTCAATAATATGTAATATTTAAGGTCGGATACTTATAGTTTGTATCAGAGGTAGGTTTAGATAACCTTAGGAGTTAGGGTATTGTTAAATTAATATCAATAAAGTAATTTATGTTAATATTGAAGTCATATAGCATTTACAGATTACCATGTTGCTTCGCCTAAGATATTTCTATGTTCAGAATGGTTTTCCGCAGAGGAAATATTGCAGCTATGTTGGGATGACATCAGGAGGAAGACAACCTTCTAAATCAGCAACCTGAGATGGTTAGAATTAGAACTAAATAGTTTGTTGCAGTGATGGAACAGTTGACTCAGGCTATAAATGGTGGTGGTATCTATGTATGAGATCAGCCAGATCAACCACAGAGGAACATGTCAGTATTGGAGAATTTCATGGGGAAACATCCCCCATCATTTAGAGGATCATCTGATCCGGTGCTAGTATAAGGGTATATTAAGGCAGTGGAAAATATTTTCGATGTCATGGGTTGTTCAGAACATCAAAAGGTAAGTCTGGATGTTTACTGTTTTGAAGGTGAAGCTGATCAGTGGTGGTCGATGGTGAAAAATATCCAGGATAGTGAGGAGATTGATACTCTCGATTGGGATGAATTCAAATGTATGTTTCTTGAAAAATATTTTCCTAAGGTGGTTTGTTTTATAATGGAAAAAAAATCCTAGAATTGAAGCAGGAGGATGATTTAGTGGCTTCTTATGAAGAAAAATTCACTCGACTGGCAATGTATGCTCTAAATTTCATACGATATATTGATAGTAAAATCAATAATTTTTACTCAAGATTAAATCCAAAGTATCGAAGGGATTTAGCTTCTCATGAGTTTAAAAGTTATGAAAAACTTGTTTGTTGTGCGGAGAAGGTTGAAATGGAGTTTTTCGATGATCTGGTATTCCTTGAAAAACAATAGAATAAGAGGTCGAGGTGGAAGGCGAAAGGGAATAACTCTTCAAAAAAGTCTGATTGTAAGAAACTTAAGATTATAGTTTTTGAAAATTGTGGTAAAAAGAATGTTGGGGAATGTCTTTTGAAGTATGGTAAGTTCTTCCGATGCGGAAAAATGGGACATATGGCTCGTAATTGCACAAAACAAGATCAGGGTAATGGTAAGACAAAATCTGATTTACAGTCAGTAAATTGTTTTCAGTGCAATGAAATGGGTCATTATGTAAATGTGTGTCCAACAAAGAACTCAACCGAAGGAAAGAATCCAGACTACAAGCAGAAAGGGGTGGTGAAATCCTTTGCGATTACTTTAATAGTTGTTGGGCCATCAAATGAAGTTGTATTAGGTACAATTTTTGTTTGTTCAGATTATGCCAATTTTTTGTTTGATTCAGGATCTACACACTCTTTCATTTCTGAGAATATTTCATGTAAATTGGGAATTCCATCTCAAGATATGAATACATAACTTACGGTAAAAACACCTAAAGGAAATTTGGAGACAAAAAGAAAAGATAAGAACATTCCTGTCCTTGTGTGCAGAAATAATCTACCTTCAAACCTTATAGTTTTGCCTCTAGTAGAGTTTGATGTTATTTTGGTCATGGATTGGATTTCTTTTTATCATGCTAAGAATGAATGAAAATATAAAGAGTTTTTTTTAATAATTATTTTCAATTTGTATACAAAAATGAACCCTTGATTTTGATAACATATTAGGAATCAGAGAAACTAGTAAAATATGGATATGAATGTTACCTTGCACTTATTGTTGAAAAAAAAGAACTGTTCAGATTAAATATGTGCCAGTGGTAAATGTGCACCATGATGTTTTTCCTGATGAGTTGCCTGACATTATACATGATCGAGAAATCGAATTAACAGTTGTCTTAGTTCCTGATGCTAAAATAATTTCAAAACCCCCTTATCAAATGGATCAAATTGAACTTGTAGAGTTAAAGAAACAATTGCAGGAGTTATTAGATAAAGGTTTCATTCGACCCAGAAAATCACCACAGGGTTCTCCTATATTATTTGTTAAAAATAAATATGGTTCAATGAGACTTTTCATTGATTATAGAGCATTGAATAACATCACTATTAAGAATACATATCCTTTTACTCATATCGATTATTTGTTTGATTAGCTCTAGGGAGCTCAGAATGTTTCATAGATTGACTTGAGATCGGGGTACCATCAGTTCAAAGTAAAAGAGGAAGACATTCTGAAGACCGCATTTCGTACTATATATGGCCATTATGAATTTGTAGTTATGCCTTTTGGTTAAGCCAATGCATCTGTTGTATTCATGGATCTTATGGATAGAATTTTCCGTGAGTTCTTGGATATGTTTGTGGTTGTGTTCGTTGATGATATTTTAGTTTATTCCAAAAGTAAGGAGGAACATTAAATTCATTTAAGGGTTGTCTTGCAAACCATAAAAGAAAAGAAACTGTTTGGGAAATTCAGCAAGTGTGAGTTTTGGTTACAAATAATTTCTTTCCTTCTTCACATTGTTTTAAAAAATGGCATAACTGTTGATCATGCTAAAACAAAAGTTGTTGAAGAATGGCCAATACCCACATATATAACCGAGATTTGTATTTTTCTTGGTTTGGCAAGTTATTACTAGAGTTTTGTTGAAAAATTTTCACTGTTATCTATTCCAATGACTAAGTTAACTCAAAAAGGTGTTAAGTTAATCAAGAAAAAATAATGTAATGATTGTTTTTAGGAATTGAAAAGGAGATTGGTGAATTCTCCAGTTTTGGCACTGCCATCCAGAAATGGTGTGTTTGTTTTCTATAGTGATGCTTCATTGAAAGGACATGGATGTGTCCTTATGCAAAAAGATTAGGTATTTTCTTATGCTTCACGTCAGTTGAAACCTCAAGAGTTAAATTACCCTTCACATGACATGGAATTAGATTATATTGTTTTTTCTTTAAAAGTTTGGAGGCATCATTTGTATGGAGTAAAATATGAAATATATACTGATAAGAAAAGTTTAAAGTATATATTTAAGGAATTGAGCATGAGACATAGCATATGGCAAGAATAAATCAATGATTATGATTTCACGATCCATTAACATCTTGGAAAAGAAAATAATGTGGTCGATGCTTTGAGTTGAAAAAGTAATGTCTCATTAGCCATGCTACATTTCGAATGAGATACTTTGGTTTTTGATTTGATAAAATTTTTCCTAGAAGTTGTTGGTGTGGGAAATTCTTCTATTTTGTTTCAGGAATCAATGAAATCATCTCTATCAGACAGAATAAAGAAAGCGCAGAAAGAAGACAGTGAGTTGCAGAAAAAATGTATATTTGGTTCAGAAGGGTAAGTTTTCATTATTTTAATGTTGATAATGATTGTGTTTTGAGGTTTGGGAAGAGATTATGTGTGCCTTGTGATTCGCAGTTGATGAATGAGTTATTATGTGATGCTAATAGTTCTTTATTTTTAGTTCATCCTGGTAGTTTTAAAATGTACAGAGATCTTCGAGAGTATTACTGTGGGATGGAATGAAAAGAGATATTGGTGATTTTACTGTGAAGTGTTTGACTTGTCAGCAAGTTAAAGTAGAGTGAAAGTTACCGAAAGGGATGCATCATCCTATACTTGTGATAGAGTGGAAATGGGAAAATATATCCATGGTCTTTATTGTGGTATTACCAAAGACATCTTGAGGTAATAATGGAATCTGGGATATAGTTGATCAATTGACTAAATATTATAATTTTCTTCCTATTAGAGATACTTTGTCTCTAGATCAACTTGCTCGGTAGCATGTTAAATAGATAGTGAGGTTTCATGGAGTTACCTTCTCCATTGTATCTGTTCATGATCCCAGGTTTACTTATAACTTTTGGAAAGACCTTCAGAAGTCATTGGGTACTGAATTAAATTTTAGTAAATCTTTTCATCCTCAATCAGATGGGAAATCATAACGAACTATTCAGACCTTAGAGGATATGCTACGTGCTTGTTCACTGGATAATCAGGGAAGTTGGGACCAACATCTTTCTTTGGTTAAATTTTCATATAATAATAGTTTTCATTCCAGTATACAGATGGATCCATTTTAGGCATTATATGGAAAGCATTGTCGAACTCCAGCTTTGTGGGATAACGTATGTGAAAGGAAGCCTATGGGACTAGAATTGGTAGAAGAGATGGCAGAGAAATTTCCGTTGATTTAGAAGGATATGAGAACATCTCAGAGCAGACAGAAAAGTTATGCAGATAACCGGAGGAAGGATCTTTCTTTTGATATAGGTGATCATGTCTTTCTCAAAGTTTCTCCATGGAAAAGTGTGATGCATTTTGGTAAGAAGGGAAAGTTTAGTCCGAGGTTCATTGGACCTTATGAAATTCTGAAGAATGATTGATCATTTGCGTATAGAGTGGATTTTCCTCAAAGTTTATCCCTGGTACACAATGTTTTTCATGTTTTGATGTTGAGAAAGTATATGCCAGATCCATCTCATGTTTTGAGCCTAGAGGTAGTTAAGTTGGAAGAGAATATCTCTTATGAAGAACAACCAGTCAAGATTCTTGATTGTAGAGGGAAAGTGTTGTGGAATAAGGTAACTCACCATGTAAAGGTTTTGTGAAAAAACTATATGGTTGAAGAGGCAACGTGGGATTCTGAAAAAGCTACGAGGGACAAATACCCCCACTTATTTTGATAAGTAAAATTGCGAGGATGTAATTCCCAAAATGGGGGAAGGATGTAACATCCCAGGTAAATAAATAATATGACATATTTCATATTTATTATTATCTTTGAATTAAATATTAATTTTACATTAACGGGGTTCCTATGTTCGATAGCGTACCCGATATGCAACAATGAGTTTCTTTGAAATCTTACGTTGCACACTAATAATATAATATTATTATTTTAAAAGGTAGTTATATTCTAGCAATTCTATTGGAGGGAATGAATAAAAATAACTACAATATGACTATACATGATTTTTAAATGTATTTAAATTTTTCTAATAAAAAGTTAGAGGCTTAAAAAGTAAATGAATCTAATTTTAAGTAAAATTAACATTAAAAGGACGGTTTACCACCTTTTAACGGAGAACCCTATTTTAATCTAGTTTTGGTCACATTAATACATTTTATATGACCAAATAAAATCCTTCTTTAGAATGGGGACATCAAAACTTACTTTCTGTAGATTATTGGAATTTTTCCAAGAAAGTTCATTTTTTGATGAATAGTGAAAATATTGTATTTTAATTCAAAACTGCGTTTTAATATAATTCATTTATATGGTTATATTATCTTTTTAATTGGTTTTAAAGTGTAATTAGAATATATTTTTACCATTTAATCCATTTTTGGTCATTGGAATTAATTTCACTTTGAAATTGGACATAAATATCTGTCAATCTTTTGAGAGTTATTGTTTCTTAAAAACACGCTATTTGTTTTAAAAACGAGAATTAATTTTAAATTAATTAATCCAACTACTATGTAAAATTTTTGTTAAAATAGACATCTCTTTTGAATTCAGAATATCAAATAAATCTTAGGCTGATTTTTTGGTATTTTTTTGGAAAAACATCAATTTTTATGAATAGTGAAACCACTTAGTAGTAGTTAAAAAAACTAAATTTTTCATTTAAATGAAATTTTACCGTTTCTGTGAGTTGAATTTCTAAAATCTGACATACATGGTTGTTATTAGTTAGTAAAATGTTGTTCAATAAGATGAAAATAATTTTTTGGTGAATAGTATCTTTTTACTTTTATTTACCACGGTTAAAGGCAAACAAGGTAATTCAAGGTAAAAAGAATATTATAGTAATTCAAAATTACCTTAACACGTGTCAAAATCATAATGGTTGAGTCATGTATCACCATGGGCATCTTTCGGTCTATTTTGGGACCCCATTGAGCAACTTGTGAAAGATAATGACACTTTAGATTAATTACATTAAAGTAAAGGAAAAATTTACAAAAACAAAATTTGTTTAGAAATTAATTTTTATATGGTGTTATATAAGTAATAATTTTGACTATAAATATTCATTGGAAAGCTAAAACGATTTACCACATCATGGTATTTTTTGTATAATTTTTAGACAATAGATAAATTAAATTATTTATGACACAACAATGATGCGGTATTTACCTCATTAATAAATTATTTAAATAAATAAGATTATAATGATTAAAATTTTATCCAAAACATGTCCAATTAGGATTGAATGATTTTATATTGAATATGAGTCATATTATATTTATTTTAATGATTTTTGGACATTTTTAAAATGATTACATGTTTATAAAAAATAATGTTTTCACAATTTCCTAAATAGCCCCTCCTCTCCCAAATAAAAGGAGACCACTTCTACCCAACTACTCACAATGCTCAAGCCTTTTGGCTCATCCCAAATCTATCCAACAAAGATCCCTACATCCCTCCCCTAATCCTAGAAGCATTACCTTTGGTAGAAGGCACTTTAAAAAGTCCTTTGGTTCAAACCAAAGGAGTTGCCCAAATTAAAAGTAATTGTTCCTCTTAAATTGTTTTCTTTTATTTTACTTCTTTAACCCCTAAAATCTTTGAATTCCATTCTTTGGTAACAACACCAGTATCCTAAATATACTAGGATGTTGTTATCAGAATTATTAGAACTACACTTACACACACATCCATCTAATGTGTAACACCCCAAGTAAATAAAGAATATGACATTTTCATATTTATCCATATTTGTGAATAAAATATTAATATGAATTTAAAGGAGATGATATGCTCGATGGCGTACCCAACACGCAACAACGAGTTTCTTGAGAATCTTACGTTGCACTCTGATAATAAAATAATATTATTTTAAATGGTAGTTAACATGTAGCCGTTGTATGGGCGGGAATGGATAGAAATAACTAAAATATGATTATATATGTTTTTAAATGTTTTTACATTTATCCAATAAAAGATAAAGGCTTAAAATACGGGAAGAATTCAATTTTAGGCGTATATGCCCTAGTTTTCACTAAAGGGTCACTTATCACCTTTTGATGGTGAACTGTCATTAAATATAGTTTTGTTCACTCTTATACATTATATTGGACCAAATATAACTCTTCTTAAGAATTGGGACATCAAAATTTACTTTGTGTAAATTTTTGGTATCTTTCCGATAAAGTTCATTTTTTAATGAATAATGTAAAATGTTGTATTTTAATTCAAAACCTCTTTTTAATCTAATTTATTTATATGATTATATTATCTTTTGAATTTTTTTAAAGTGAAATTAGAATATATTTTTACCATTAAATCCAATAGTAGTCATTGGAATTAATTTCACTTTGAAATCAGACATAAACTAGTGTCAATCTTTTGATACTTATTGTTTCATAAAAACACGCTATTTGCTCTGACAGCGGGAATTAATTATTAAATTAATTAATTTGACTTATATGTTTTTAATTTTGTAAAATAGACTTCATTTTTGAATACGGAATATCAAATATAGCTTAGGGTGAATTTTTGAGATTTTTCTGAAAAACTTCAATTTTTGATGAATAGTGAAACCACTAAGTGGTACTTATAAAAATTGATTTTTAAGTTTAAATGAAAATTTTCCATATTTGTGTTTTGAATTTCAATAATCTGACATACATGGTTGTCATTAAGAAGTAAAATGTATTTCAATGGGATAAAAATAATTTTTTTGGTGAATAGTAACTTATTAAGTTTTTAATTGCGATTAGAGGTAATTAGTGTAGTTTATGGTAAGAATAATGTTTTAATAAAATGAAATGACCAAGACACAAGTCCTACCCTCATTGGATGTGTCATGGCCGACCAAGAAAATCCATGGGTCAACTTGGGGACCCCATGGAGCCACTTTGGTTGGAAAATGACATAAATATCTTTTTATTTAATGTTAAAGTAAAAATGACACAAAATGAGATGTTTTACTAACACAATTTTTACATGGGGTTATACAAGTCATATTTTTGACTATAAATAGTAATTGGAAATCTAAAACGATTTACTACATCATAGTAGTTTTTTTATAATTTTTAGACATTAAATAAATTAAATTATTTATGACATCATGATGATGCAGCGATGACCTCATTATTTAACAATTTAAATAAAATGGAATGATAATGTAATATCTAAGACCTAAACATTTCCAAAACCTATTGGATGAGTGGATTTAGAACCATTATCACCTTATCCTTAAAATACATCAATGTGGGACCTTTAAAATCCGAAACTCTTTTGAAAATAAAGTAACATTTTGTAACTTTACAAGAGTGCCCCTCCTCTCCTCTTATAAAAGGTCCCCACCTCTACCTCCTTACCCACACTCCCAAAGCCTTTTTCTCAGCCAAACCCAGCCCATTTGTCTCTCCACTTCCATATATTACTCATTGAATCCTCACTTTGGGCATAAGTCTTCCCAAGGAAGCCTTTGAGCCCAAATCAAAGGGAGTTACCCGATTTTTAGGTAATGTTTTCACTTGTGTCCTTTTGTTTTATTTTGCTTCTCCAACCCCATAAACTATTTTTATTCATTTATTTTGTAACAAATCCAGTATCTTCAATATAATATGATGTTTTTATAAGAATTATTCGAGCTACACTTACACACACCTACATCAAATGGTTAAAGAACATACTGTTTCCGTGGATGGTGAATTTCTGCCTCCCGAAACGATGATTGTTCAACATTCTTCTAACACCTTCAATGATGGCCATTAAGATGACACTATATTTATATATGATATATAATATGTTTATGTTTTACTTAAGCTTTTGTATTTTTCATTTATGGCATACCTTTATGGTTTCCATTATGGGTAAACGCGATATCTTCATTTAAGGAAGTGCGGACTACCGCCCCCTCAAAGTGATTTGATTCGTTAATACCATATATGGTATGTATAAAGGATATATTTAATGATATTATATATGATACCATACTGGAATTAAAATACTATTATTTATCATTATGTTTTAATTCCATTAAATATGAAATAGAAATGGAAGTAGCGCTCATGCGTACGTACGGCTTACCATCTCCATGAACGGTGCATTTCATTTCTTATCTCAAAATGTTATGTAATATTATAAGTACATATATATAATGGATATATATGAAATATATTACATATAATTATGGATATAATTCTGGAATTATAACATATATATCTCTCTCTCATTTTGTTTTAATTCCATGAAAGTAGCGTTCATGCGTACGTACGTCCTACCGTCTCCATGAACGGTGCTTTTCATTTTTTATCTCCAAATGATATGGAATAGTATAAAATGAATATTTAATGGATATATATGATATTTTAATCATTAATACTATTCTGGAAATTATTTACTTATAACTACATGGGTAATCTTTTTTCAAACAAATTCATTTTTGCCTCATGTACCAAACATCAGCAAAAACATCTGATATGAACTAACATTATTAAACAATTATTATAACATTATAATATGTGATATGAACTGAATAATAATCTCTAAAGGAGGTACTTAGGCAATTATTAATTGACCAAAGTTTATTATTCATGAATATAAAGAAACGAACAAGACAAGTTGGACTTGAGGTAAGGGATCCTATTCGACTCTTTCTTTTTAAGTACACTCTTTTATGTCATTCCTTTTAAAGCTCATATTTCTTGTTATTGGGATGTTCTTTTATATTAATCTTACTTTAATTTTTTTGTTCATGTGATGAGAGACCCTATTCTCTCTCATCAATCCATTTTGGATGTTTTGAGTGGCGCCGTTAGGCTGCCGAATTTTCGTAAGAGATCTGACCTCTCTCTTTCTTTTTAAGTACTCTCCTTTATGTCACTTCTTTTAAGATCCTCTTTGTTATGTTGGGTGATGTTATTTTGTATTCCTATTTCTATAAACTTTATGTTAATATTATGAGATACCCTATTTGATCTCATCAATCCATTTTTGTAAGTTTTATGTGGCGCCGTTAGGCTGCCGAGTTTTCGTACGGGAATTTTCATCTCACTTTTATTCCCGTGAGATTTATGCTACATTTGACACAATTTCCTTTGAGTGGTGTATGTACTTCCCATTATTCTACTCTTTGTTTAATATACTTTCATTTATGAGTATTTACATCAATTATGTATTGTCCTTCTTTCATGGTGTGTATGTTTTGAAAGATACCCAAGTCGGTAAGGGAACCTTTCACCTTCCTCTTTTTAAATGACTTCTTTTGTTGGGACTTTTAATTTACATATTGTTATGTTGGGATATGTTCTCATATATCTTTATTGATGTAAATTTTATGTCCAAGTGATGAGATACACTTTTTATCTCTCATCAACTCATTTCGATGTGGCGTCGTTAGGCTGTTAAGGGAACTTCTTAACCCAATTTCGATTTCTTTGGGTTCAACATGTAGTTATTGAATGTGTCATCCTTTGAATATGTGTGAATGACCTTTGATTATTTTACACTTAATATCCACTTATATTTGGTTTATTCGTTTATCACACATAATTATGTAATTGATTTACCCTTAAACCACAGATATCGTCTTTGTATGGGACTTCGTCTCAATCTCCTTTCATTGAGGCATATTTTGTTTTATACACAACCTTATTTTATACGGTGTATAAACCCCATTGACTTTTACATTTATTTAAAAGCAATATTTTTTATACGAAGTGTTTACTAAATGACAAAAGGGAATGTTTTTGTCGTACGTATGCGGTGACAACGACTTCTCCGCCACCGTGGCCATTATTTGTGTTTCGGCTTCCTCTATAAGCCATACCTTTTTTTAAAAGAAAAATAAATACCATGTTTTACTTTTCTTTTATTTTGGTATTGAAAATTGTTTTCATAATGTTTTTATATCAATGTGTTGTATTGATATCTTTTGATTGAAAGGTGGAAATGTTATGTTTCCTTTATGCATGTTTTATGTGATACGATTATGTTGAGGTTCTTGGGCATTAGTATGAAGACGGGTGGTTCCGTGATAGACTAAGGGAGGGTGAGCCCGATATAGCTCTCTGTTGGGCAAAAATCCCTCAAGGTATCATTGAAGCCTTTTTGAGGTGATTGTGTTTGTTGACAAAGTGGACATCTAAGTTGTGATTGTTGACAAAGAGGATTTCATGGTTGAATGTCGAGTTCAAGAGCTGAGTTCAACGATCCATGTTTGATTCAAGAACGTCGATAAATGGAATGGATGATCTGGAGGCGGTACAAAAGAACAGATACAAGGTGGCGCTGTTTTCCAGTGTTTGCCAAATTTTTGGGCCTGAAAATCGGCAAATGAAGAAAAGTGTTTTTGGCAAAGGGACTTGCGCGCCGCGAACATGGTGTACAGGAAACTTGCGCGCCACATGTTTTTCAAGATCAGAAGATCAAAATATGGCTAAGGAAATAGGATCGCGCAAGTTTGGGACTTGGTCGCGCAAGTGTCTAAAGGAGAGGGGACTTGCGCGCCGAAATTGGGTCGCGCAGGTGACTTGCGCGCCGTCGCGCAGGGTGGTCAGATTGCCTATAAATACCGGACCACCCCTCCTCATTTCTCACCGGAGTTCAAGACGAGAGCTCCCGTCGCGCAGGTGTGGTGGTCGCGCAAGTGGTGTGTGTGGTCGCGCAGGTGGGACTTGCGCGCCAGTGGTTGAAGTTGTGCGCCGGTGTTAGAAGTTGCGCGCCGGTTTGCAGTTGCGTTCCAATAGTGGTTTGGGCGTAAAGGGAAGAGAGTCGCGCAAGTTTGGAGTTGAGGGAGCTTGTGTCGCGCAAGTGTTTGAGGAGGACTTGCGCGCCCGTTGTGACTTGCGCGCCGATACTTGCGCGCCGAGGTTGACTTGCGCGCCAAGTAAGGTTTTGTTCCCGCAGTGATTTTCAGACTGTGTGGAAGCTGGAAGTTTGCCCGATACCTTCGGTGCAAAGAGATATTCATCAACGGGTGAAAGTTAAACTTCAACAGAGCATCTACATACAAGAGAAGATGCATTCTTTCAGGAAAATGAAGAGACCTACAGGTCTATAAACTGTGAGTGGATTCCATCCAAGAGCAGTGAGCTCAGGAAGAGGAAGAAGGTGATCCTCTCCACCGGCAGTGAGCCAGAGAGAGAGAAACAGGGAGTGACCCTTGGGAAAGCAGTGAGCTGACCCTAAACATTGTAAAGGCGGTGAGCCTGGGCATAGAAGTGATCTAGCCCGAACCTTGTAATCCACAGCTAGTGAAGATTAGTGGAATTTGGTACGACCGGCAACCTGTCGGCGTATGCTCCTTGGACGTAGCCCTTAGCGGTGAACCAAGTAAAATTGCTGTGTCCTGTGCTTGCTTTACATTCTGTTTATATCGTGCAACAGGGAAAAGAGAGAAGAGTGTTTTGCTTAACAGCGAAACAAGATCAGAATGGGCATTAATTTTTAATTAGTCATACCCTGATTCACCCCCCCTCTCAGGGTATCCAGCCTAGTGGACCTAACAAGTGGTATCAGAGGGAAAGGTTGAAAGTTGTTCTTCTCTCAATGGAGGTAACCAATCATAAAGGGATTCCGATCTTCGACGGATATAATTTTCAGATATGGAAGAATCGGATGCAACACTATTTCCGATCCTTGGGAATGGATGTGTTTTCAGCAGCTATGCATGGTATCACAGCTGATATTAATAGTGGTGCCTTATCAGAAGCTGAGCATAGAGAGTTGGATGCTGATTCCAAAGCAATCAATGCCTTAGGGGGAGCCCTTTCCAATCCCATCTACACAAAGGTGATGTCATGCAAAACGTCACATTCCATGTGGGAAAATCTTTTGAATATATATGAAGGGGACACAAAAGTCAGAGAGGCAAAGCTGCAGGTGTTGTGGAACAAATATGAAGATCTGAAAATGAACCCGAATGAGTCTGTTGACGCATTCTTTGATAGGGTAAACATTGTTGTGGAAGATATGCGAGGTCTTGGAGAAGTCATTGAAGACATAAAGATTGTAAAGCGCATCTTGAGGAAACTTCCACCTCGGTTCAATCCGAAAGTTTCAGTACTAGAAGATAAAGATCCAAAAGAGCTGACATTGGACAATTTGCACAGTACCTTGGTTGCATATGAAATGAGGAACGATGATAATGAGGCTGTGGAAAAGGGGAAGTCTAAAGAGGTGGCATTTAAGGCCATGAAGAAGCTCACCATTGAAGATTCTAATGAAGAAGAAGAGACAGATGAGGTGATGTCATTCCTTTCTTCGAATCTACAAAGAGGAAGAGGAAAGTTTAAAGGTAAACTTCCACTAGCATGCTTTAGATGTGGAAAGGTTGGTCATCTTGCGGCAAGATGCCCCAAGAAGTTTCAAGATGATGATGATGATGATGACGCTGAAATTCCCAAAAAGAAGTCTTCAGCTTTTGTGAAAGGGAAGAAACAATTCAAGAGAAATTTCTTCAAGAAAAATAATCTTCTCTCACAAGAATTTGAAAGTTCAGATGAGTCTGAGGATGAAGAAGTTGAGGAAATAGAAAATTGCAGAGATCGTGGGGTAAATGCCTTGGTGGCAATTGTTGGTAGTTCTCAAAAGGGAGAAGAAGTTGATGCTAAAGAAGAAGAAGAAATTGAAGGGAGAATTGATATGGAAGCCGAATTGGAAGCAGCTCTTGAGGAAATAGATGTTTGGAGAGCCAAAACGAAGAAAGCCAATAAAGTGGTTCGTGATGCCAAACTCTACATGCAACAACAGGATGAAGAAAAGTCTGAGCTGTTAGAAGAAATTGAAAGACTAAAATCCTCAACACCAGAGAGCTCAAAAAATATTGTTGAGTATAAGCTTAAAATTGAGGAACAAAAGAAGGAAATTGATTGTCTGACAAACACAGGAAAGGAGCAGGTTAGATGTATCAAAGATCTTGAAGAAGAAGTGGTCAGTCTACGACAAAAACTCAAGGATCAAGATAAACTCTTGACCCCCAATGTGATATCTGAAAAGCAGGATATTCAGAATACAGAGAAGATGAAAGCGGAGCCTAGCAGTTCAGTAGGAAAGAAACATCAATTGAGCTCAGATGTTAAGGTCGTTTCTGGGCTTAGTCAAGAACAAAAATTGGCGACAATTGCAGTCAGACCGCAAGCACTCATCCCGAAAGTGAAGGTTGATTTGGGAACAAAACAGAATCAGAATATTCAGAGATCCCAAAGGGGAAATCACAGTGCTGAAATATCACGAGGGAATGCATCCTATATCAGGTGTTATTGCTGTGGGAAAATGGGACATTCACAGTTTGTGTGTTCCATAGCCAAGAGATACAGAAGGGAACATGAGCAGAGACAGCAGCCAAACAGAGAACGGTTTTCCAGGACACATTTTGAAGGACACTGTTTTTGGTGCGGAGGATTTGGACACATGGCTAGGTATTGCACATCAATCATTCAGAGAAATGTGTCAAAGAATAATCAAAATGTTCGCAAGCAGCAGATCAATAAACCAACAAGTGAGTTAAAAGTTCAGAACAGATTTGCAGCTCTGCAAGATGAGGGTGGTCCATCATACTCTGAGAAAGAACAGAAGCCTCAATCCATGCCGAGTGTGAAAGAAAAAGTATGGACCAAGAAGAAGAAAAATGAGAAGGATGTGGTGGCGGAGATTGCCCTTAAAGCATCAGATCGATCTGGTGTTTGGATCCTTGATAGTGGTTGCACATCCCACATGACGGGTAATAAGGATCTTGTTGCAGGCATCAAATATGACAAAGGAGTTGTCAAATTTGGAAATGATGAAGGCCTGAAGATTGTTGGCTCTGGGAAAGCCAAGTTTGGGGGCAAAGAGATGAGACGTGCTGATGTCTTGGTAGTAGAGGGTCTCAGTCATAATCTACTCAGTGTCAGTCAACTATGTGACTCTGGGCACTCTATCCAATTTACCAAGAAGATGTGTGTTGTGAAAGGAAAAGATGGAGCAGCTGTTCTGCAGGGAAAAAGGTCAAAGGGAAATCTCTATCTTGTAAGTGGGGAAGAAGATACTTGTCTTTTATCCAGAGAGGAAGAAAACCAGCTGTGGCATAAGCGACTTGGTCATCTATGCCAACCATCTATGGAGGATCTCGTTAAATGTGATGCTGCTAGAGACCTTCCCAAACTATCACGTGATCGCACCCATACGTGTGATTCTTGTCAACAAGGGAAAATCATCAGAAAGACATACAGGCCAAAGGAACAGAAATCAACTAAAGTGCTCGAATTGGTGCATGCTGATGTATGTGGACCTATCTCACCACGAGCTATAAATGGGCAAAGGTACTATGTTCTTTTCATTGATGACTATAGCAGAATGGCCTGGGTATTCATCATAACCCATAAGACAGAGGTATTCAGTTGCATAAAGCAGTACAGGAGGGAATCAGAAAAGATGCTTGGGCAGAAAATTCTGAAGTTTCGTACTGATAACGGTACGGAATTTACAAACAGTCAGGTTGAAAACTATCTCAAGAAACATGGGATAAGGCATCAAGTTTCATCAGTAAGAACTCCTCAACAGAATGGAGTAGTTGAAAGGAGAAATCGGATCATCAACAACATGGCCAGAACAATGCTTATTGATAAGGACCTGCCAGAGAAATTTTGGAAGGAAGCAGTTCTGACATCGGTCTATGTTTCAAACAGGTCCCTGTTATGTCCGAAGCAAGGGAAGACTCCATATGAACTGTGGTACGGAAAGAAGCCAACGTTGAAGTACTTTCGAATCTTTGGAAGTAAGTGTTTCATTCTCAACAAAGAACATCATAGGAAGTTTGAGGCACGAGGAGATGAAGGGATATTCCTTGGCTATTCCGGGAAAAGCAAAGCGTATAAATGTTTCAACAAAAGGCTGGGAAAAATCATTGAAAGCAATGATGTCACTATATTTGAAAATGAACAGACTGCTCAACGACCCAGTGAACAGTTCCTGGATGAAAGTGATGATGAGATAAGCAACCCAGGGGGAGCAGAAGTGGCAGAAGCTGACTCAGAAGAAGATACTGATGATGAAGAGGAAAGTGTCAAGTCGGTGTCTGCGAGGAAGCCAAAGAGTCGAGCTGAGATTGATAGGCAGAATATCATTGGTGATCAAACAGCTCCAGTTCAGACTCGAAGAATGAAATCATCACAGCAAGCATCGTTTTTGTCTCAAGTGGAGCCGAAATGTTTTTCTGATGCAGCTGAAGATGAAAACTGGGTTCAGGCCATGAATGAAGAGCTTGATCAGATTGAGAAGAACCAGACATGGGAGATTGTTTCAAGGCCAGCAGACAAGAATGTCATCGGGACTAAATGGGTCTATCGCAACAAGATGAATGAAGATGGCACAGTGATTCGGAACAAAGCACGACTAGTGTGCAAGGGATACTCCCAGATAGAGGGAATAGATGTTGATGAGACATTTGCACCGGTTGCAAGGCTGGAGACAATCAGATTATTTTTGGCCATAGCAGTGCAAAGAAAGTTCAAAGTGTTCCAGATGGATGTCAAATCCGCATTCTTGAATGGGGTTCTGGAAGAAGAGGTGTATATTGAGCAGCCAGATGGTTTTCTCATTCATGAGGATGAGAACAAAGTTTGCAGGCTGAAGAAGGCATTGTATGGGCTGAAACAAGCACCAAGGGCATGGTACTCAAGGCTTGATCAGTACTTGAAGAAGCTTGGCTTTCAGCGTGGAGGAGTTGATTACAATCTCTATTTCAGCAATGACAGTAATCAAAGGATGATGGTGCTAGTGTATGTCGATGACATAATCTTTGGCGGATCAGATGAAGCTCAGTGCAGACAGTTTTCCGAATTCATGAAAAATGAGTTTGAAATGTCAATGATTGGAGAGCTAACGTTTTTCCTTGGTCTACAGGTGACACAAGGAAGGAATGGAACATTCATTTCTCAATCCAAATATGCCAAGGAAGTTCTAAGAAGGTTTGGAATGGATAATTCCAAGGAAATGAAGACTCCGGTTGCTACCCGGATGAAATTATCAAAAGATGAGGATGGAAAGGCAGTTAATATCACAGAATACAGGCAAATCATTGGAAGTCTGTTGTACTTAACCGCAACAAGGCCTGATATTGTTTTCGCCACATGCCAAGCAGCGAGATATCAGAGTAATCCCAAGGAAAGTCACATGCTTGCAGTGAAAAGAATACTTCGGTATATCAAGGGCACGGTGGACTTCGGTTTGACATACAACGACAAATCTCAGACAGAGTTATTGGGATATACTGATGCAGACTGGGCCGGTTCAGCAGATGATAGAAAATCAACGTCAGGTGGTGCATTCTATCTTGGTGGATTGTGTATTTCTTGGCTAAGCAAGAAACAAGATTGCATTTCATTGAGCACCGCAGAAGCTGAGTATATAGCGGCCACTCAAGCATGCACACAGTTATTGTGGATGAAGCAGCAGCTTGAAGATATGGGAGTTGAAGTGAAGTCTCCGATCGGAATCCAGTGTGACAACTCAAGTGCTATAAATCTTAGCAAAAATCCTGTCCATCATTCCAGGACAAAGCACATTGAGATCAAGTATCATTTCATCAAGGAGAAGGTTGAGCAGGGCATCGTGAAGTTGGAGTATGTGCCTACAGAGCTACAGGTTGCAGACATTCTGACAAAGGCCTTACCCAATGAAGCTTTTGAGAGGCATCGACTAGCTCTGGGAGTTCAGTCGATTCCCCGCACTTGAACTAGTGTGGACGCGGGACCACCCCCTCTCCCCGAGGTATGTTGTGTTTTCCCTACTGTGCTAATGTGTTCTCTACTCTGTTACAGACTTCAAAGGCATGACCTTTGGGTTCGTTGACAAAGGGGGAGAAAATAGTGGTTGTTCAAGGGGCGACAGTGCGGAGATTTGATAAATCATGAATGATATGGGGAGACGCTGACAGGTGGAGCAGCCAGATAGGGGGAGTTGAAGCTTGTTGAACGTGCTTAGCCAGAGCTTAGCTTGGACAACACATGAAATATGGATAAAGAGGTGTTGAAGCTGTGAGCAGAAAGGGGGAGCGTATTAAATCTGACGATGCTAGAAGTGATCGATCAAAGAATAGATATCACGACAGCTGAGGATCGTGATAAAAGCAGAAGAGTGGTGTTGGACAGTGTTTGGTGTCAACAGTGGATGTCAGAGACAAAGTGATTCATTGATGAACTTTTCATTTACTCTTGTTTCTCACGCCGAGCATTGCTCATGTGGGCTTAGAGTATGTGTTGAGTAAATCCTTGGTCGCTATCAGAATCGCAATGAGGCGAATGGAGGATGAAGAATCAATGACGTATCTTTGTTTGGAAGAGTTGTCAACAAACCCAAAGGGGGAGATTGTTGGGCAAAAATCCCTCAAGGTATCATTGAAGCCTTTTTGAGGTGATTGTGTTTGTTGACAAAGTGGACATCTAAGTTGTGATTGTTGACAAAGAGGATTTCATGGTTGAATGTCGAGTTCAAGAGCTGAGTTCAACGATCCATGTTTGATTCAAGAACGTCGATAAATGGAATGGATGATCTGGAGGCGGTACAAAAGAACAGATACAAGGTGGCGCCGTTTTCCAGTGTTTGCCAAATTTTTGGGCCTGAAAATCGGCAAATGAAGAAAAGTGTTTTTGGCAAAGGGACTTGCGCACCGCGAACATGGTGTACAGGAAACTTGCGCGCCACATGTTTTTCAAGATCAGAAGATCAAAATATGGCTAAGGAAATAGGATCGCGCAAGTTTGGGACTTGGTCGCGCAAGTGTCTAAAGGAGAGGGGACTTGCGCGCCGAAATTGGGTCGCGCAGGTGACTTGCGCGCCGTCGCGCAGGGTGGTCAGATTGCCTATAAATACCGGACCACCCCTCCTCATTTCTCACCGGAGTTCAAGACGAGAGCTCCCGTCGCGCAGGTGTGGTGGTCGCGCAAGTGGTGTGTGTGGTCGCGCAGGTGGGACTTGCGCGCCAGTGGTTGAAGTTGTGCGCCGGTGTTAGAAGTTGCGCGCCGGTTTGCAGTTGCGTTCCAATAGTGGTTTGGGCGTAAAGGGAAGAGAGTCGCGCAAGTTTGGAGTTGAGGAAGCTTGTGTCGCGCAAGTGTTTGAGGAGGACTTGCGCGCCCGTTGTGACTTGCGCGCCGATACTTGCGCGCCGAGGTTGACTTGCGCGCCAAGTAAGGTTTTGTTCCCGCAGTGATTTTCAGACTGTGTGGAAGCTGGAAGTTTGCCCGATACCTTCGGTGCAAATAGATATTCATCAACGGGTGAAAGTTAAACTTCAACAGAGCATCTACATACAAGAGAAGATGCATTCTTTCAGGAAAATGAAGAGACCTACAGGTCTATAAACTGTGAGTGGATTCCATCCAAGAGCAGTGAGCTCAGGAAGAGGAAGAAGGTGATCCTCTCCACCGGCAGTGAGCCAGAGAGAGAGAAACAGGGAGTGACCCTTGGGAAAGCAGTGAGCTGACCCTAAACATTGTAAAGGCGGTGAGCCTGGGCATAGAAGTGATCTAGCCCGAACCTTGTAATCCACAGCTAGTGAAGATTAGTGGAATTTGGTACGACCGGCAACCTGTCGGCGTATGCTCCTTGGACGTAGCCCTTAGCGGTGAACCAAGTAAAATTGCTGTGTCCTGTGCTTGCTTTACATTCTGTTTATATCGTGCAACAGGGAAAAGAGAGAAGAGTGTTTTGCTTAACAGCGAAACAAGATCAGAACGGGCATTAATTTTTAATTAGTCATACCCTGATTCACCCCCCCTCTCAGGGTATCCAGCCTAGTGGACCTAACACTCTCCAATGCATTGGGTAATGTGAAGGAGTGAAATGTTAAGGTTTCTCCGAAGAGATTTAGGGAATATACTATGATGGGTATTACAAACGTAACCAAGAGGGTTACTCCCTACGTAAGAATGTTATGAATGCCTCAAGTTACCTTTTATGTCTTATGATTTCAATGATTTATTAATGATTTGATGAGGTATGTTAAAGTGCCTATGTTTTATGGGTAAAGTATGATTTCATTCTTATGTATATATGAACTCATGTTTCCTTTCCCTATTTTTTATAACACTTACTGAGTTTTTTATGCTCATCCCATGTTTTTTGAAATGATTTTCATAGGTCAAGGGAAAGGTACATGATATGATGATAGTGTCAAGGAAGTGTCAAGAAAGAATCCATGTATTATTTTAAATATGTTTTTGTTGATGGAAAAATGAATACTTTCTTTTATGTAACCACTTTGTTTAAATGTGGAATGTAATGAAAGTTTCATGATCTAATTCTCTAAAACTCTAAACCTGAAAAGATCCTCAATGTGTAATCTTGTAATAACTCAAGATTAAGTAAGGTTTAAGGATGTGGCATTATAGTTGGTATCAAAGGTCGGTTTAGATAACTTTAGAGGTTAGGGTATTCTTTAAGAATAAGTGGCATTACCATAATGGGTGGGATTTCAGAAAGATTCCTAGTTTTAGATAAAGTGAATGAGTAAGTATATCTTAGTGTTTATCTTCCTCATTAGTACGTGATGGTTTTTTTTGATATACTCACACTGACCTTTTTGGTTTTAGTAAATGGCTGGATCTAGCAGGCACCAAAGTAATAGTGGATGTGAAGGAAACTGTGACAGTTTTTTTGAGCAAGCAACTGAATGATGTGGGAGCTGCAATGAGAACTCTTGTGATTATCCTCTAACAACTATATGGAGTCATGATTGACCACCTAAACCTTGGTGAATTCTCTAAGGAATCATATATGCGAGAAAAAAATCTCTACGGAAGTACAGGTAATAATCATAAAGGTAAGTGTTTTCAAAAACCTATGTGTCAAAGATGTTGAAAGAAACACCTAGGAAAATGTTTCAAAGGGATAGAAATATTCTATAGATGTGGAAATGAAGGTCATAATGCAAGAACCTGCCATGGAAAAAGGAAGCATCTAGTTGACTCGAGGAAAGGGAAAGAAGTTCTTTCTGAGGGATCAATTGAATGTTTTCAATATGGTGTGCATGGTCATTATGCAAACACATGTCCTATGAAGAAGTTTTATGAATGGGAAACCAAGAGCATACAAATGTTCATTTACCAATACCTAATGACATTCCGATTGAGGATGAAGAAACTGACAATGACCAATCAAAGGTATGTATTATTTTCATCACTATTGTTTTCCTATTTTGTAATCTTAGGATATGATTCATGATTTTGTTTTTAGGAAATAGGTATTTCGGAATAAGTTGGAAAGGAATGGTTAATGGATCATGAATAATGTTTAATGAGTAAGATGTCAACATAGAAGGGCTTTAAGAGTTATGGTGAAATTCATAAGAGTATTAAGTCTCTTTTGATGATGGGGTTACATTAGAAGACTTTTTATATTAAGTGTAACCCTGATGTTTAATATATGCAAATTTTATTCAAGGAATAGTTATCTTTTCTTTTGTGGACATAGTTATAAATAACCATTTGGGTTTATATGATCCTTACTTTTGAGGTAATTATGGGTTACTATATGTTATGATTGAAGTGAAAGGCATGAGATAAAATTGAGGTTAAATTATGTTATGGTAATTTTTGATGATTTTATCCCTTTTGGGGAATGATTTTAGAATTATATAGTTTTGGAAAAAGGACAACACACAGACCGTGTGACTACCCGTCGCGTCGGACAAAGCTGCGGGAATCGAACCCACAACCAAAGTGTGACTGGTATTTATCGCCTACCACTGGACTACGTGTATTCCCTGGTTAGTTTGACTGATTCTTTTTAGTTATATGATTTTATGAATTAAGAGTAAGTTGATTTTTTTTTATTTATGAAAATGATTAACCTATCATGGAGGATATGTGATTAGGTTAATTACTTTTCAATACGAGACTTTAGGAGCAACTGATGTTGTTTGGAGATAAATGTTACGATTTAACTTGGAAGACTATGTGACTAAATCCATCAAATATTTGGGTTTCAATCTTATATTAGTTTACTTTGAAGAATATTATGGACAAATTGTTTATCGGATGGTCTTCGTTGAACTTTGGGTTTTGTTGGACAAATTTTGGAGATTAAACAAAGATATTCTTTTTAAAGGGTTATCCTTTTCTAGATTATCTGACCTTGTACTGACCTTTTTGGTTTTGGTTTTGGTTAAAGCCTAAAGACATGGGATGTATATAGTTCTCTTTGGTGGATTAAGTGATTCTCTAGAAGTTGATTATAGTACTCTTAATGCGGACAAGTCTCCCTAAATACTCGTCTTTTGGAAAAAATATGAGTTTTATTAAGGAATCTAGTAAAAGTTGAATGTCAACATGATAAGTGATTATGTTTCCTTATGAATAAATTCCTCAATAAAAATTAGCTTAAAACAAAAATGTTGTCTATTAAATTTTCCTACTGGGGAATCGAATACCGTTTAACCAATCACAAGTTTGTGATTTTCTTATGGTTAACTTTCTTCTAGACATGTTTACTATCACTCTCCCTCAAGAACATGACCCTTTGCTTTTTCTTCCATGTCCATGTTTTTCTACATGGAATCCCAGTATGAGTTAACTCGGGTGACCTCTGTACTTATCTTCCTTTATTTTAAAGTGATTGTTTTACCGACTCTTGTTCCGATGTGGGACTTTCAAGGATGTTTCCAAGCTCGATTTTAAAAATTGCGAGGACGCAATTCCCAAAAGGGGGGAAGGATGTAACACCTCAGGTAAATAATGAATATTAAATTTTCATATTTATCAATATTTGTGAATAAAATATTAATATGACTTTAAAGTGGATTCTATACTCGATGGTGTACCCAACACGCAACAACGAGTTTCTTGGGAATCTTACGTTGCACTCTAATAATAAAATAATATTATTTTTAATGGTAGTTAACATGTAGCCATTGTATTGGCGAGAATGGATAGAAATAACTAAAATATGATTATATATGTTTTTAAATGTTTTTACATTTATCCAATAAAAGATAAAGGCTTAAAATACGGGAAGAATTCAATTTTAGGCGTATATGCCCTAGTTTTCACTAAACGGTCACTTATTGCCTTTTGATGGTGAACCGTCATTAAATATAGGTTTGTTAACACTTATACATTCTATTGACCAAATATAACTCTTCTTAAGAATTGGGACATCAAAATTTACTTTGTTTAAATTTTTGGTATCTTTCTGATAAAGTTCATTTTTTTAATGAATAGTGTAAAATGTTGTATTTTAATTCAAAACCTATTTTTAATCTAATTTATTTATATGATTATATTATCTTTTGAATTGGTTATAAAGTGAAATTAGAATATATTTTTACCATTAAATCCAATAGTGGTCGTTGGAATTAAATTTACTTTGAAATCAGACTTAAACTAGTGTCAATCTTTTGATACTTATTGTTTCATAAAAACATGCTATTTTCTCTGACAACGGGAATTAATTATTAAATTAATTAATGTGACTTAAATGTTTTGAATTTTGTAAAATATACTTCATTTTTGAATTCGGAATATCAAATATAGCTTAGGGTGAATTTCTAGGATTTTTCTGAAAAACATCATTTTTTGATGAATAGTGAAACCACTAAGTGGTACTTATAAAAACTGATTTTTCCGTTTAAATGAAATTTTTCCATCTTTGTGTTTTGAATTTTAAAAATCCGACATACATGGTTGTCATTATGAAGTAAAATTTGGTTCAATGGGATAAATATAATTTTTTGGTGAATAGTAACTTATTATGTTTTTAATTGCGATTAGAGGTAATTAGTGTAGTTTATGGTAAGAATAATGTTTTAATAAAATGAAATGACCTGGAAACATGTCCTACCCTCATTGGATGTGTCATTTCAGACCAATAAAATCCATGGGTCAACTTGGGGACCCCATGGAGCCACTTTGGTTGGAAAATGACACAAATATCTTTTTATTTAATGTTAATGTAAAAATGACACAAACATGAGATATTTTACTAAAAAAAAATTACATGGGGTTATAAAAGTCATATTTTTTACTATAAATAGTCATTGGAAATATAAAAATATTTCCTACGTCATAGTAGTTTTTTTAGAATTTTTAGACATTAAATAAATTAAATTATTTATGACATCATGATGATGCAGCGATGACCTCATTATTTAACGATTTAAATAAAATGGAAAGATAATGTAATATCTAAGACCTACACATGTAAAAAACATATTGGATGAGTTGATTTAGAACCCTTATCACCTTATCCTCGAAATAAATCAATGTGGGACCTTTAAAATCCGAAACTCTTTTGAAAATAAAGTAACATTTTGTAACATTACAAGAGTGCCCCTCCTCTCCTCTTATAAAAGGCCCCCACCTATACCTCCTTGCCCACACTCCCAAAGCCTTTGGATTGGCCAAACCCTGCCCATTTTGTCTCTCCACTTCCCTCTCTTACTCCTTGAAGCTTCACTTTGGGCAGAAGTCTTCCCAAGGAATCCTTTGAGCCCAAACCAAAGGGAGTTACCCGATTTTAAGGTAATGTCTTCACTTGTTTCCTTTTGTTTTATTTTGCTTCTCCAACCCCCTAAACTATTTTTATTCATTTATTTTGTAACAAATCCAGCATCTTCAATATAATATTATGTTTTTATAAGAATTATTCGAGCTACACTTACACACACCTACATCTAATGGTTAAAGAACATATTGTTTCCGTGGATGGCGAATTTCCGTCTCCCGAAACGATGATTGTTCAACATTCCTCTAACACCTTCAAAGGTGGAAATTAAGATGAAACTATATTTATATATGATATATAATATTTTTATGTTTTACTTAAGCTTCTGTATTTTTAATTTATGGCATACCTTTATGGTTTCCATTATGGGTAAACACGATATCTTCATTTAAGGAAGTGTGGACTACCGCCCCCTCAAAGTGATTTGATTCGTTAATACCATATTTGGTACGTATAAAGGATATATTTAATGATATTATATATGATACCATACTGGAATTAAAATACTATTATGTATCATTATGTTTTAATTCCATTAAATATGAAATAGAAATGGAAGTAGCGTTCATGCGTACGTATGGATTACCGTCTCCATGAACGGTACATTTCATTTCTTATCTCAAAATGTTATGTAATATTATAAGTACATATATATAATGGATATATATGTAATATATTACATCTAAATTATGGATATCATTATGGAATTATAACATATATATATATATATATCTCATTTTGTTTTAATTCCATGAAAGTAGTGTTCATGCGTACGTACGACCTACCGTCTCCATTAACGGTGCTTTTCGTTTTTATCTCCAAATGATATGGAATAGTATTAAATGAATATTTACTGGATATATATGATATTTTAATCATTAATACTATTCTGGAAATTATTTACTTATAACTACATGGGCAATCTTTTTTTAAACAAGTTCATTTGTGACTCATGTACCAAACATCGGTAAAAACATCTGATATGAACTAACATTATTAAACAATTATTATAACATTATAATATGTGATATGAAATGAATAATAATCTCTAAAGGAGTTACTTAGGAAATTATTAATTGACCAATGTTTATTATTCAGGAATATAATGAAATGAACAAGACAAGTTGGACTTGAGGTAAGGGATCCTACTCCACTCTTTCTTTTTAAGTACACTCTTTTATGTGATTCCTTTTAAAGCTAATCTTTCTTGTTATTGGGATGTTCTTTAATATTAATCTTACTTTAATTTTTATGTTCATGTGATGAGAGACCCTATTCTCTCTCATCAATCCATTTTGGATGTTTTGAGTGGCGCCGTTAGGCTGCCGAATTTTCATAAGAGATCTAACCTCTCTCTTTCTTTGTAAGTACTCTCCTTTATGTCACTTCTTTTAATCTCCTATTTGTTATGTTGGGGGATGTTATTTTGTATTAATATTTCTATAAACTTTATGTTAATATGATGAGATACCCTATTTGATCTCATCAATCCATTTTTGTAAGTTTTATGTGGCGCCGTTAGGCTGCCAAGTTTTCGTAAGGGATTTTTCATCTCACTTTTATTCCTGTGAGATTTATGCTAAATTTGCAAAAATTTCCATTGAGTGGTGTATGTACTGCCCATTATTCTACTATTTGTGTATTATACTTTAGTTTATGAGTATTTACATCAATGATGTATTTTCCTTCTTTCATGGGGTGTATGTTTTGAAATATACCCAAGTCGGTAAGGGAACCTTTCACCTTCCTCTTTTTAAAAGGCTTCTTTTGTTGGGTCTTTTAATTTACATATTTTTATGTTGGGATAAGTTCTCATATATCCTTATTGATGTAAATTTTATGTCCAAGTGATGAGATACACTTTTTATCTCTCATCAACTCATTTTTATGTGGCGCCGTTAGGCTGTCAAGGGAACTTTTTAACCCAATTTCGATTTCTTTGGGTTCAACATGTAGTTATTGAATATGTCATCATTTGAATATGTGTGAGTGACCTTTTATTATTTTACACTTAATATCCACTAATATTTGGTGTATTCGTTTGTCACACATAATTATGTAATTTATATATCCTTAAACCAAGGATACCGTCTTTGTATGGGACTTCGTCTCAATCTCCTTTCATTGAGGCATAATTTGGTTTATAAACAACCTTCTTTTATACGGTGTATAAACCCCTTTGACATTTATGTTTATTCAAAGGGAATATTTTTTATATTAAGCGTTTACTAAATGAAAAAAGGGAATGTTTTTGTTGTACGTATGCGGTGAAAACGACTTCCCCGCCGCCGTGACCATTATTTGAGTTTCGGCTTCCTCTACAAGCCATACCTTTTTTTAAAAGAAAAATTAATACCATGTTTTACTTTTCTTTAATTTTGGTATTGAAAATTGTTTTCATAATGTTTTTATATCAATGTGTTGTATTGATATCTTGTGATTGAAAGGTGGAAATGTTATGTTTCATTTATTCATGTTTTATGTGATACGATTATGTTGAGGTTCTTGGGCATTATTATGAAGACGGGTGGTTCCGTGATAGACAAAGGGAGGGTGATCCCGATATAGATCTCCAATGCATTGGGTAACACGAAGGAGTGAAACGTTAAGGTTTCTCCGAAGAGATTTAGGGAATATACTGTGATGGGTATTCCAAACGTAACCAAGAGGGTTACTCCCTACGTAAAAATGTTATGAATGCCTCAAGTTACCTTTTATGTCTTATGATTTCTATGACTGTTTAATGATTTGATGAGGCATGTTAAAGTGCATATGTTTTATGGGTAATGTATGATTTCATTCTTATGTATATATGAACTCATGTTTCCTTTCCATATTTTCTATAACCCTTACTGAGCTTTTTATGCTCATCCCAAGTTTTTTGAAATGTTTTTCACAGGTCAAGGGAAAGGTACATGATATGATGATAGTGTCAAGGAAGTGTCAAGAAAGAATCCATGTTTTATTTTAAATATGTTTCCGTTGATGGGAAAAATGAATACTGTCTTTTATGTAACCACTTTATTTAAATGTGGAATGTAATGCAAGTTTCGTGATCTAATTCTATATAACTCTATACCTGAAAAGATCCTCAATGTGTAATCTTGAAATAACTCAATATTAAGTAAGGTTTAAGGCTGGGGCCTTATATAATGGGTGAAAAAGATAATGTTTCTGTGGATGGAAAACTAACGCCTCACGAAACGATGATGGTTCAATTACCTCTTACCACCTCTCATGGTGGCCATTATGATGGGAATGTATATATATATGATATATATTATGTTTATGTTTTTTTATTCTTCTTTATTTTCCATTTATAGAACACCATTATGGTTTCCATAGTGGGTAAATACGATAATCTCATATGAGAAAATACGGACTACCGCCCCCTCAAAGTGATGTGACTCGTTAATGCCTTATGTGGGATGTATAAAGGATAGAGTTAATGATATTATATATGATATTATAATGTAATTATAATATACCTATGTATCATTATGTTTTAATTACATTAAAACAATAAATATAAATGAACGTAGCGTTCATGCGTACATACGACTTACCGTCTCCATGAATGGTGCATTTCATTTCTTACCTCAAAATGTTATGTAATATTATAAATAAATGTATACACTAGATATATATGAAATATTTGATACCTAAATCATGAATATAATTCTGTATATAATGGACTATTGACCACATGGACAACATGTAAATATAAGGAATTAATTTTTGACTCAAGTACCAAATATCGACAAAATGGACGTTATTAACTTAAATGATTACATTATATTTATATCTTTGTAATACATGATATAAAAGGAACAATAAACTTGATAAAGGTTCTTAATCATTTATAAATTACCTTTAGTTTATTATTCAGGAGATTAAACAACGATCAATTCAAGTCGGACATAAGGTAAGGGACTTCGTCTCAATCTATTTTCATTGAGGCATATTTTGTTTTAATACATGATTTTCTTTTATATGCTGTATAAACACCTTTGACTATTCATTTCATTCAAAGGGAATACTTTTATACAAAGAATTTTACTAAAAGAGAAAAATGAATGTTTTTTTAACGTAAGCGGTGACAACGACCTTTCCGCCATCGCGAGTATTATTTGATATTTGGATTCCTTAACAAGCCGAATGTTATTAAAAGGAAAAATAAATACCATATACTCTTTTTACGTATTTTCGTATTGAAAATGATTTTTAGAATGGATTTATTATTTCAATATCTTGAAATAATATTCTATTTTTGCAATGTGGAAATTTTATCTTTCTTCTATTCTTATGTTATATCGTATGGTCATGTTATGGTTTTTGGGAATTATTTATGTATACGGGTGGTTCCATGATAATACTAGGGCTATTGAGCCTAAGATATCTCTCCAATGCATTGGGTAACATGACGGAGGTAAACATGAATGTTTCTCCTTAGAGATTTAGGGAATATACTGTGATGAGTATTCTAAAGTAACTCCCTATGTGGTTGTGATATCTATAATGTAAGTATGTTATGGATGCCACAAGTTACTTTTATGATATATGATTTCTATGTTTCTTTCATAAATCATATGATTTCTTGAGGTAATTAAGAGAGATCATGAATTCTACGTATTTATAAACAAATTTTTTAATCCTTTGTTTTATAACCTATACTGAGCTTTTTATGCTCATCCCAAGTTTTGAAATGTTTTCATAGGACATAAAGATGAATAGGGTCAAAGATGGGATCAAGGAAAAGTCATACTGTCTAAAACCTGGAAGTAGACATGACTCTTTTTTTCAAGAGTTTTTATTTTATGGAAAAAAATGGATACTGGGTAGAATTGTCTACATGTTATATTCATGTTGTTATGTAAATGTAATGTTCTAATTCTATAAAACTCTAATCTTGAAAAGATCGTCAATGTGAGTTATTCATTTAATTCAATATTATGTAAGGTTTAAGGCCGGCTCCTAATAGCCAAGAGATAAGATACCATCCCCACTCAATAAATAATCTCAAAGGGGAAAATATAAATAGGTATTAGATTTCATTTATTACCCAATATCATAACCTTATTACATGGACAAATCCATAGAAAACCCTTCTAACCCACTCTATAATCTAAATCACACTGATGATTATCATCACAACTTTTCTGTCATCTTTGAGTTGTCCATATATATTGTTGAATGGATAAAACATTTTTTAAAATTTATACAGATATCTTAGATCCCAATTTATTTCATTATATAACTTCATCCCACTACGTTGTAATTATACACTTTTTTCTAGAGAGGGATTCATAAGTAGCTATGTAAATTCTCAAGTGAATGTTATTGTTGTCTGAAAACACAACCAGAGAAAGTTATTGATCCCAAAAAACTTTTAAATACATAGAACACGATCTAAATATATCCTACAGGGTAAGAATATTTATATCAAACAAACATTTTTTTCTATGATTATGTGTATTATGAAAACTAAACTCTATATCCATATCTTTCTAAAATTTTCACCTGAACATTAAGGTAAACCTGAAATCTCGATCAGGAAAAATAGAATGTGGTACTCAATGAAAAAATACCATTAACTTAAGGATTGTGTTTTAAATATTACCATAATATAAATATTCTTTTATAGTGATAAATTGAACCGATTTATAATGAAATTTACTATTACCCATAAAGAATTAGGTTTTTGGATGTTTTGGGGGTGTGATGAAAAAACATGATGACGTTTTCCCATTTCCATTTTTGTATGGGTAATTGTTGTAACATTGCCTTAGAAATTTTTCCATCATACATAACTAGAAAAAATTCCAAGAAACAGGATACAGACACAATGATATTTCTCTTCATTCCATCCCAGCAGAATTACTCCTTCAAAACTCTTTACATCTTTGTACCTCCATGATTAATAGAGAATGATGAACTATGATACACTTTTAATGGCTCCTTCTTCAAATCCAGTGTGGTTGAAATAGATATATTTTTCTTGAATATTATCATTCTATCATATTCAAGGATGAACTCTCATATATTTCTCACCCTCTCTTTCAACTACATATCATCATTCAACACCACTCATATTTTCACATGAATAGATGATTGAACACTTTTTTGAGAAGGGTACGATTTATCCCCTTCATCCAAGAGTTAAAGATCCATCCTCTTTCAATCCATAAATGTTAGATATTTTATGATCATTATCATAGATAATCTATCATGATGCTTTCGAATCAAACCATGGACAACCTTGTTCACTTTTCCAAGGGGGTATTGTATTGAGAAATCAGAATCTTTAATCAGCTTCAGACATCTTTTTTGGTGCACATTCAACCCCATATATAATATACACTTTAATATTTTGTGATAATTATATATATAACAACTTTTACCATAAAGATAATTCTTCCATATCTTTAATGGAAAAATTACTAAAGTAAACTCAAATCATTAGGGGGTATGTTTTCTCATGAATATTCAATTATTGTGAGATATAAGCTATAACCATGTCAATTTACATGATAACTCATCCCAAAACATTTTTGGGTGGATCATTATATATTACAAACCCTTATCTATCACAAGGTAATGTAATAATAGGGGTACTGACTAATATTATCTTCAGTTCCTTGAAATTTTACTTGAATTTATCATTCTATAGGTACTTTAATCCGTTCTGATTTAACATGGTGAGTGGATTAGCTAGTCATGAGAAATTATCTTAGATCTTAGATAATATCCAACCAAACCATGAATACATTGGATCTTAGTCACTGTGGTCAGTTTGGGGGAATGATCAATATCCTCCATTGTTAATAGATCAACAAATATATACCATCATGAGATTATAGGACAAACAAATGAAACCTTTTTTTAATTCCCACTTTATAAGTTTTTTATAAAGTTTCTCTTTTTTAAGGTATTACTCAAAATTATCAAGTGTTATTTATGATATTCCAAACTCTTCAAATTGATACCAATTTCATCTATAAATACTACCCCAAACTGATCAAGTGAATATATAAAGACAATAGTCATTAAATTTGTGAAGATATCTTCTGTATTAGTAATACCGAAAGGCTTCAATATATACTTATAGTGTACATACCTTGTATTGAATTTTGTCTTCAGTATATTCTCCTTCTTGGATCTCAATTGATGATATCCGGATTGAATTTCAATTTTGTAAAAGTCTTGAGATTCATGAAATTGATCAAATATGTCATCAATATTGGGTGGAGGATACATGTTCTTCATTTTTATCTTTTTTAGCTTATGATAATCAATACAGGGTAATATTGACCCATATTTATTCTCAACAAATAGAAAAGGTGAAAAAATAATATTCCCACAAACCTCAATAGTAAAATAATCATAGCCTTGAGATGTGATCATCATACCAATTGGGGTATTCACTGATAATTCAATATCTAATAGTTGAGGATAATAAAAACATCCCTAGATACTTTTTATGATATACATGAACTCATATAAGTAATTTTGAGATTTGATAATTCAATATTTGAGAAAACATGTTACAACATCAACTCTACTACTCTATATTTAATCCTATACAATAACCAAAATCGTTAGCAAGACCATCATGCATCATTAATCATAATGATTAATCATGAAACGTCCTTCATATGATGTGAAAATCATGGAACCTTATTATCAATCTATGAAGCCTTTGGTTTAACCTAGTTCATTTAAGATTATCATATACTCAAATCCTTCATAATGGTTTTTAAATAGTTTGTGAATTTCCATAACATTTCCCCCACTAGAGTCAAACTAGGTGTGTATCAAGGCCTATTATTGTGCACTACGGGATGATCAAGTCTGGCTCAATTTACCCTTTTTGATTATTACCCCAATGTAAAATTGTTTAAGATCCAAATTCACTTATAGTATTTAGAAATGGATTTAATTTCTTGGAATCCACTTCATCTATACTTCTCCAAAATTCCAGAAAATTTTCCTATACATTGCCTTATCCTTATATTTATCTTTAGATATATCCTCAAGAATCTCTATATTTTTTATCCTATTTAAAAATGTTCAACCAAACCATTCCACGTTTACCGACTGTAACTACCTAGGATCATCATAGAGAGATATTGTATCTTAATAGATAATTAATCAATACATTCCATAAATACATTCATAGATATTATAAGTGATTACTATATTTGGAGTCTATTTACACAAATAACTTATTTCACCAATGTCCTTTAACATATCCTATAAATATCTTCCCATTTATTAATCTTTATAGACATGTCATACTTAAAACATTATTCATATCGTTGGGAATGTAAAATTAATAAAGGGTGCTCTCAGATTCTCAGAAAGGATAAACACAGAAGATATAAATCGATGATCATATGAATGTATTAGATACTCATTAGGGTATGATATTATAAAGAAAACATACAAATTTCCTACCCAATATATCATGGATCATAATAATGATACATGGTATAAAACATTATCATTTAACAATATATGAACCATAAGGGTGAAAAATCATCGCAAATAAATAATCAACTGTAATTTCATTTCATATATGTTTGGCACCATCACAAGTATAGGATTCATTTTATATTTCAAGGTTAAAAGGTGATATCATGAATTCATAACAGCTCGGACATCAACAATTGTTTTCCTTTTCATAATGGATTAAGCATTGTAACTTGTTTCCCATAGTATATCAAAAACAAACCTTGTTTACCATTGTGGATCAAGCATAACGACTTATTTACTAGAGCGGATCGAGCACATCATCTTGTTTTCCATAATTATGTTATGTGTTATAAAACATTACCGATTGCATTGGAGGGATATATAGGTTTCAAAAACATATTTTCATCATAATAAGATTCATAAACTGTATAAATAAAGAAGAAGTATGTTATCATTATGTTATATCGATAGTAAACCATAATAAACAAAACGTTTTTTTAATTTATGAATATAATTTCCATAAAATATTAATAAAACATTCTTGATGAAAAATAATATTCAATTGAAATCACTTCTTTAAAATATAATAATTCCCCAAATATTCCAAAAACCATTTTCATTAAGAAGAAACATAATAATATATAAAAGATTTATCAAATAATTGAGAGTTCATGATGTCATAAAGTATCATTCATTTCAAACACATTAAAACAATGATTCCTTGCACATTTTCGATAATATTCAAAACTACTTCGTTCATTAAACAGAAATGAGATTATATTTTAAAAAAAATCTTGAAAAGTTAAAGATGTTTAATTTTTTTTAAAATCATCAGATAATTTTAAAACATTCTTTAAAAAAATTAGAAAACATGGACATGGAAGAATATGGAGTTTCGACCAAATATAGAATCAAATTCATTTCCTTGGGAATCTATACTTCATAAATAGATAATAATTAAAAGAAAGAATGTATTTTCGTAAAATAATCTAGGGATGAAAATTAATTAGTTTCTTAATAGATAGATCATAAGTTTCAGTCATTATAATTTTAATCATAAACAATCCTGATAAACAATGATATTTTAATATAAAATCTTTTACCACTTTGGTATCTTTTGAATCATATGCCCCATGAAAGAAAGAACATTATAAGGATTTGTATAGCCAATAATTTCATGAGAACAATCAGAAAATTAATTTATTGGTAGTACATATAACACAAAAGGGAACATATGGTGTATAAATCATTTTCCTGAGATAAATAAATGTGAGATGAAATTCCTATACCTTAAGTGTCAACTTTCTTTTTACGTGTTCGAATAACCTTTTCTTAGAAAAACCTTCTTTAATTATCTTTCTAAGGACCCATGGATTGGTTTTTTTGGAACACCAGACACTATAGACAATTGATAAGAATGTTGGGGAGATATTTTGATAGGTCTTTTCCATGGAAAATGGCATATGATGTGTGAATATGTGAGGGAAGGTTGTATCCTTTTATAATTGAAGAGGAGTGTCATTTTTGTAAATACACAAAAGTATTCAATAATGGGAATACAGTATCATTCCATTTTCCACAAAATTTGATAAATCAATCATTTGATTGATTTTATGGTTGATCCATACCTCCAGTAAAAAAAGAATTATTTTTTAAAATTTTGTTCCTTAATCTCCAAGTTAACTCACTTTTACCATTTTATTTTTTACCACGGTAACTAGTCTCTTTTTATTTACCCCTGTAATTTATCATTTAATAATAAAACTAAAATGAGCCTTATTACATAATTTTGGAACAATGATACTAAATATTGAATCTAATTTAACAAATAAATAACCTTTGTTTCTTCAAAATTAATTTTAAAACATGTATATATATCACGGAAAAACCTAATTTAACCATAACTATAGTAATTAATTTGTATTAGTTTTTATAATAATTATGAAAAAACATTAATATAAACATACTATATAATAAAAAATATTATAGTTACAAAAATTTAATCTATTTTATCAAATTAAATTTATAGAAGTACAAATTTTAAATTAATATAAAACCCACAGATTAGATGAAAAAATTATTTTTCATCGAGAAACATTTCATAAGAATATAATGTTTTAATAAAAACATTAAATATAACATTTTTTACAATGAACAAAATTGGATTAATAAATATATAAATGAACTTATTTTACTTTTAAACCAATATTACAATAAAATGGATCCTTTAAATTATCTCAAAAATGAAAAAGTTTCTAATAAAAATCAATATATTTTACGATTTTTAAAATTTAATTTTTTTTGAAAATCCTAAAAATTTCACTCAAAGATATGTTCGACATTTGGATTTCGAAAATGAAGTTTAATTTTTTTAATACATTCTCTAAATATGAAAATTAAAATTTTATTATTTTTTAATAATAACATTCTTTATAAAATGGTATTTTAGAAACATATACAGGCTTTACTAAAAATTATGTACTTATTTATAAATATATTTTATTTTTCTAAAACCTTTGTATTTATTTTCCATAATGTGGTTATTCCTATTAATAACTAAAAATTTAATTACTATAATATAATAACCAATAGTAGTAGTAGTATTAATAATAGTATAACGCAATATGTTCAAACTCAGTGTTTTGTGTAACATAATCTATAAAATAAATTAATTTTTTTTATTTTGGTTCTTAAATATGAGGTTGTTAAAAATGACTATACTAATGAAATTGTTGAAATAATTTATATTTAATTCATTAGTATCCATTTATAGAAAATAATTATACATAATTATTTCATGAATAACACTATAAATTATAAATCATATTATATAATTATTATGAATTAATTACAAATTCAAGTCATATAATCTTGATATTTTTCTATAATATCTGAATGTTATTAATAGGGGTGTGTTCAAAAACTCTATTGATCTAATTCTACTTTCTAATATATAAACTAAACATTATATAATGACATATGTAACAACCACATCTCCATTAGCTTCATGGTTGTGGTTGTTTTAAAACATTTGAATAGTATACATAGGTCAAAATACACAAGATACAATTGTTTAATCGTAAAAAGAAACTAGATACATAAATTGACATTACACCACATAGAAACATAAAATAAATTATTTGAATATAAGAAAAAATTATTATTTTCATTTTATAGTCTTTATATCACTTGTAATAATCTATAGAGTTTCCTGGGGAAATGGGAAACAATATAAAGGTGTGATCATAGACCCTGAGTAAGGGGTAATGTGTAGTGAAAATTATCATAATATAATCATGGAATAAATATTATGATAGTAATAAATGAATAGATTGATTCTACAACAAATAAAATTGTAATAATATACTCTAATGGATGAAATAATAGTAAACAAATATGTGGATAACAATAACTAATATCATAGTGATGGAATTTATAATATCGGACGTCATAAAAAATAATGAAGACATAATTCTAAGACACCATACTTAAATGTGTAAGGAATACACCAAATAACCAATCATTTTTGTCTCAATAGACAGATCAATTCATCACGGGGTTGTACAACTCTAGACCCCACCCATTGTATTAATAGTATAATGTATCCATCATACGAAGAGAAGGTCAAATAAATACATGTCATAATGTTTCCTAAGAAACCTTATACATAAATTTGGATATTTAATCAAAACTATATATATAAATAATGGATATATGAAATGTTAATATTTCCCATTAAAAGTAATAATATATCTATCTTGGTGAATATCAAACAATCAACTTAGAAACTATAGTATGATCACAATATAATGAAATCTACACTTATAATGGTATAATAATTCTATGGTATACTGATATCAATAATAAATATCCATTGAGTTCTATAGTTTTCAATGGTATGAGACCAAAGAAATGTTAGAAAAATCACCCATGAACCCACACTACCCAATCTCGTTCAACAGTCAGATACTTTAGATAAATAAATTTAACATTTATTACAACACCATAACAATATATTCAAATCCTTCATTGTGTTTTTTAAAGAATGTGTGAATCATCCAAATAAAATTCCCTCAGAGTTTCAAACCAGGTGTGCGGTTAGGACCACTTTTTTCAACTAAGTGAAGATCATATTAATACCCAACTATCGTTTTTTGAGGTTATTACCACTATATGTATCTGAGCTGAATCATATCTCCACATGTAGTATCAAGATAGGAATTTAATTTATATTAATCCACATATACCATAAATTAATAATTTTTTATATGTTTTTCTATATTTAGATTTTTAACATGGGTTTCAACTAATGTTTTCCCAATATAATTAGATATTATTTTATTATAATGAGATGAAATAGTGACCTCTTATTTAAAATAGAATATATAATTTATAACAATGAATAATAATAATATTTCACATTATATTTAAAATGTATTTGAAATGATTACACAAATGTAGGATAATAAAGGATTAAGAACCCTTTAATCGACATAATGAAATATTAGGAAAAGTAAATAAAGAGAGGGAATAAGTAATCTCTCACTAACAATATATAAAATGGATAAAAATACCATTTAATTTAAATAATATAAATAGATGATATGGTAGTAAAAAATATATTATAAAAAATTATTAAAATTGCAGGATTAGAAACCCTTACATTGAAAGGTATATTCTTAAAGCTTGAGAAGAACACTTTATTACAATAAGTGTAGTGACCCAGCCCCATAAATTCTTGAGCCAATGTTGTGATACAATTACAATTTCATAAGATACAATTAAATTTTATACCAAAGGACCGAACAGTTTAGTAGTCTAAGTAAACTAGATATATACATTAGTTTTGTATTACAAATTAATACACAAATTAAAACATATTTTTTTGATAATAACTTTATTCCATCTACCATATCATTACATATATTTCTTAGAACAAATTATGGAATCCTATCTAAAGGAAATATAATATTAGTGATCTCAAATTCTAAGTAAGGGTAAGTAAAGTTGAAGAAATAATGAATCAATGAGAATATTAATTATATAAAGGTAAATATATGAACACACATTCCATGTAAACAATAAACTGATAAGGAAGTGCGTAAAAAAATGGGATGGTAAACAACTGAGAAAACATGTCATTTAAATAACTAGATAAGGAATAATAAATATATACAGATAAGAAACTGAAAACATATTCCATTAAATCAAAAAACTGAGAATTAACTACATCCATTGATATTTTAATAATAAAAATATTTGCGATAATAAATACTAAATCAAAATTAGGGAAATTATTAATTATTGGATGTCATGTTTGAGACACATGAAAATATATATTATTAAGACTATTCACTGGATGGTTTAAAAATGTTAGCAAAAAGCTGTTTAATTTTGACAACTAATTTTCCTTGTGAGAACTTATTTATTAATAAAGGGGCTATATAAAGTTCAATCCCCACCTTTCACTACCTATAAAAACATTATTTATATCGAGTAATCAATTTAATTAATAAACTATATTCTTTATAATATATTTTAATTGAATAAAGAATAAAATTTATCAATATTTCCCTGAAAAAAATTACTATCAAAGTAAACATTGGATGTATAAATGATATATGGTTCAGGAAATATGCATATCCATGATAAATGATATAAATAATTTGGGGAAATTCAATATCTAAAGATCATAGGAATTTTAATATTTCCAGGGGACTGAAAAAGGAATAAAGGAATTGAATTCCAATACTATTCTTGTCCAAATCAATCATAAAAATTTAATATAAAGAATAAAGGTGATATCAATACTACATATCCCAAGTGAAGTAACAATAAAGGGTTGTTGTCATTGATGAATAAAAATACTATAGAAATATATTTTAGAAACATTTTGGGGAAAATATTATTTTTGTTTTGAAAGACCTTTTTAAAATCCTTCTATTTGAAAAAAAATTATGAAACTATTTTCTTTAAAAATTAACATTTTATACTTGAAAAAGGAATCCTTGAAGGAATGATAGTAGGTAAATCTGTATATACCATACAAGGTAAAAATTATATTCCTTTTTCATGGTAAAAAGGATAGAAAAAGAAAGAGATATGAAGATTCCTTTGAAAAAAATGTTAAAGAAAAAGGGGTAAAATTTATTTGAAAAATAATTTTGATAAGGTTAAAAATATTTTTGAAAACATTCTAATAAAACAAGGATTTGAGAAAAAAATTGGTTCTCCGAATAAAGAGATAAATGAAATAATGTTTTATTAAAAACCTTTTATAAAATAATTTGACTACCAAAAATTTGAAAATATAATTAAAACATGAAAAAGTTCATGAATATCCATAGGATAAGAAAATTAAATGGTTTATTGAATTTTTTTTATATAAATTACTTTAATGTAATTTCAAGAATATGTAATCTCAATTAGAATAGTATTGCGAAATAAACCCTTAAAATGGTCAAAACATTGAAGTGAGAATTAATCAATGAATTGATTATTTGAATCAAATAAAAATACACATAAATTAATTTTATATAAATAATTAAATATTCAATGTTATTATACAAATAATCAATGAATATTAATGATAATAAAGATGTAATATTACCCAATGAAAAGGAATTGGGTTATGATCCTTCTCTACCACATGGTAATTTTTTTTTATAATCCCCATGAAAGAAATAATTAAAAATAAAACTCCAAATACCATGAATATAAATATATTAATGATAGAATATATAATGGGGGAAATATATACACCAAAAAAAATAATTAAGTGGTGAAAATGAGGTATGCCTCATGGAAATAAAAATGAGACAATGATCCCTTACATTGTGTTTCCTTTCAATTGAACGTACATTACTTTACTATATAGTGGTTTATATATTTCAATAACTAATATTAAAACCATATTAATATTTATAATTTCATATATTATCTTCATATAATATCTCATTATCCATTCATTAGTAATCATTCATTATTTTCAATATTTTAGGTGTTAATTTCCTTGTTTTCTGAGCATGTTTCATCATGTTACTTGTTGTTACTATTAATTAAATAATTATTTAATCATCTAAATAACTTCAAAAATGATTTAAATATCATATATGTACATTATATATGTATTTATAATAATCATTAAAATTTAGAGATATAAAATTAAATGCAACTTTCATTGAGAGGGTAGGTCGTATGTACGCATAAACGCTACTTTCAATTTATCGTCGTACTAAATTAATGAAATGAAATATATATATATATAGATCTATTATAATTTCATTATCATATTTATTTCATATATGTCACATGTTTTTATTAAAAACTTTTTTAATGCATTCAATTTAAATTGTGAACAAATCACACCACTTTGAGGAGGCATTAGTTCACACGTCCAAAAATAATTTTATCGTATTCCCAAAAAAAGAAATCCATGAATGCATAGTTATATATAAAGTTTTAGAAGAATTTATTCATTATAAATATTATATATATCATATATAAAATGTAAATCCCTCATTATTTTCAACCTTTAATGGTCATAAATGGAATAATGGATGACATAAATTTGTGCGGGGTTAGTCCTCTGTACACCCAAATAATGATTTCATATACCATATGATGGATGAGAGTGAAATTATAGGTTGAAATCATATCATAGAAAAATATAATTATATTTATGATACTGAGGTTATTATATAATCATGATATAAAAATAATTTAAGGGGTGTATAAGTAAATGAAACAAAAGTGATTGTTGATTAACATTACCTCTTATTCTGGTAACTCCTTTTGGTTTATACAAAATGACTTACTTGGTTTAATTTCTACCCAAAGTGATGATAAAATGATGAGGTTAGGTGTTTTTAGAGCTTATTTGGGCATAGGTTTTGTGATCCAAGGGGATTTAAAGGTGTTAATAAGTTGTAGGGTGATTACATTTTTACAGTGTAGGAGGAGTGTCATTATTTCAAATATAAAAAATTAAACACTATTGAGAGGTATCCCTAAATTCATGTGCCTAAAATAATGTTCCATAGATTATCCAATCGAGAATAGGGTCTAAATATGTATATAAAATATTTTTTTTTTCAAGTTTCTAGGTCATTTTGAACTTATGTTGATTTTTTTAGTCCCTTGTTAAGCCAATTTTCCTCTTAATAAAAATATCCTCTTAATAAAAGAGCATGAGAAGTAATAAAATCACATGGAATATCATATAACCATGTTTCTACATAAGAGAAAATTACTAGATATTTAATATATAGACTTAGAGAAAATTTGTTTATAATTATAGAGGGTTATTGTGGTCATTGATCACAAATAAGTTAATGATCAATGGAAAATTAATGGCTTAAAGGTCACAAATCATTGATGATTTAAAAGACCATCATATCAAGAAAAATGAAGGTATTGCGATAACATTTTTTATTGAGGTCCTTTTTCAAATGTTGATGAATTAATTTATTTACCATGAATATAAAGGAATATACTTACTTGAAATATTTCCAAAACGCAATATCATTATTTTTTGTGCTTTGATAAATTTCTAATTCATCAATTACTTGAAGTAATGAATATAAAAAAATTAACATTGATAACTTAACCACTAAAATTAACATTTAATAGATAACAAGATGTGTGGAAGAGTGAAAAGTCTTTTTGTATTTCTCTAAATACTTTCAAAATCAAATATTTTTAATATATTAATCTTTACACCTCAAAATAAATACTATTGTGTCATCATTAATAGTTATTCGTCAAATTGTTTAATTTATAACCATCAATATTTGACATGTACATCATTTAGGATAGTGGTAGGAGTGAAATATATATCCCCATACAGTCATGAGTTTAAGCCCCATGAAGTTTCTGTATTTGATGTGTTGTAACCCAAAAAATGATCTTTTTCTAAGACCATATTAAAATAATTTCGAAAATATCAATGATAATCCTTAAAATTGAATCATTAAATATCCTTTTAACTAATGTTTTCAATACAACTCCAATACATAAATACATCATCCATTTATTTTCCATTTTCCCTATAGTTAAGGAAATGAATGGTAAATGGATCCTCAGGATGAGATTTATTTACTTTCATCATACTCTTATTTTTTACACTATATTTATTTTCATTATGTCCTTATTCCCTACACAAAAATTATTTTCCAATCCTGTTGAGTCACTTTCCTGGGTGTCTCCTTACACATTTCTTGTATGATGGAAATTTCATCTTCTTTTATCTATGGTCTCTGTCACTCAAAATCTTAGTAACCTCTATCCTTCTATTTTTTGGTGAGTTTGGTAGTTGGATAAGGTATATGTTGTTGATAATATTTCATTAAAATTTATTAAGAATAAGCACGATATCGTTGACTCGTATCAACACTTCATTTGGTTTCTCATTTACACCATTTTTTCCATCATATTCAATAATAACATGAATCCTTCTCGTTCTAGCAATTGGATAAAACCAGAAATCATAGTGTGAGTAAAAATATTAATAATGAAAAAAATTCAGATTCATTTATAGGATATCGTAATCATGACACATTATTTTCAATCTAAAACAAGTTACATTTATCCGTAGTCATTCATTTTCATTATTTATTCAAATTATTTATACTGGTTTATAAATAAAATTTGAATTATCAAATGAAAATGCCACGAGAGTGTCATACTAGGTGCATAATAAGTCCCATTATAGTGCATCATGTTATGCTTGAGTCAAGCCTATAACAACCTTTTATGAATTCTTACCCCAAGGTATATTTGTTCCAAAACCACATCTAATTATAGTATCTAGAAATTGACATATTTGTATAAAGACCAGCATAATCTCTACCTTACCAAAATTCAAGGATGCTCTCAATCTTATATTGATGTTCCCTAATATGTGTTTTCCTAAATTCCATTCCCATGGTTTATACAAAGATTTATTTGATAACAACTATAGTGACCCGACCCTAGAGAACCTAGAGTCGCAATTGTTCTACCATTAAATTGGCTTGTGATATATGTAAATCGCATCCCAAAGGATGAAAAACTTTAGTAGTCTTTGTAAACTAGATACATACATGAATTTGGTATTAAAAATGAATACACCAATTAAAATAAATCAATAATAACTTTATTTTATCTTGCATATCACTTCATATATTTCTTAACACACTTTAGGGAATCTTGGGGAAAGAAAAAATAACAAGGGAGAGGTCAAATACTCAATAAAGGTATGTACATTAAAAGAAATAATGAATCCATGAGAATAATAATTATATAAATGTAAATATCTAAACACACATTCACTACTACAAACTATGCCTTTAACAGCGCTAAAATTGGCCTTTATCAGCACTTGAGAATAGCTGACAACATGAGAGAGATTAAAAGACCTAGTACATTATTTGTTCCAAAATATGAAGATAAAGGACACTTTACAAGCTTTAAAATAAGCATTGATAAAGGGGTAATTTATCAACTCTTTTATTTACTTTTTTTAAATGATACCATTATCTGTGGTTTTAAAATCACTAATAAAGGACCATTTATAAAAAAATCAAAGAACTAATAAAGGACCCATTTTCCAGGCTTTATAAATAACTAATAAAGGACCCATTTATCACCTATTTTGAAACCGATGATAAAGGTCATGTTTATCAATGCTTTTAAAAGTACAGATAAAGGGATATACTATATTGTGTTGTAATAGAACAATGCAACACCAGTGAAATGTGATGTAATAGTACATCATAACACTAGAAACACCACTAGATATTAACAAAATCAAGTACCAAAATATAATTTAAATGAAATGAAATTTAGAACAAAAATAAAAGTAAAAAAACAAACTATTATAGACATTTCAAACATTGGTTTAAACAATTACATAAGTAAAAAATTATTACATACATTACAAAACATCATTATTCCATTGTCTTTTGATCCTGACCCAAACTCGTGCAATTACCAAACAAACCACCCCTTCTTGATAACATGATTGAAAATGTATAAGAAAATATTTCTTATATTAGTAACAATATAATGAGATGAATTAATAGAAAATGATAATTTTAAACCAAAGATTAAGCCATACTAGGAACATTGTGTATCAAATTGAGTTATGGTTGATTCTTCCATGTCAAACCATTTCGTGTTCATATAGAATAATTACATCATTGAAAATTAATTAAATAAGTTTAAGATAAATCTCATGTGAGTTTGATCTGTTTTTAGTGAGTCGCGCTTTTTGAACGTAAATGTCAATTTTAATCTCATAACAGACACATTAAGTCATAATGGTAACATCATGTATCAGATTAGTGTGTGGTATATTACTACATGTCAAAATGACGTATATTTCATATTACTAAAGTATCATAACAATATGAATGTGTTTTCTCAAATTTGAGTAGGCTAGTTTTCTATTTTACTAAAATTGATGGCAATTTTAAATGAAAATATACACTTTGAGTTATACAAGTCACACCATTCATAGGATTGAGGTGTGGATGATTCTTACATGTCTCAAATGAATTATGAATCATTTTCCTAAAGTATCAAAATAATGTGATTGTGATTTATTGATTTGAGTGTGTAACTTATCTTATTTACAAAAATGTAAATTTAAAATGGAAACACACACATGGACTCATTTTGATCACATATGGTATCTGTTTGACATGAAACCAATTAGTATACCTCAAAAATTAAATAGGAATAATTTTCCCTATTTATAAAGAAAATTAGAGAATGTTTAATTAGATTTCATTGAGTGACTTTTTGGACTAAAATATAGATTTTAAACTGATAACATACAATTTAAGTCATAACAGGGAAATATTATATCATATTCAAGTGTAGGTGATTCCTACCAATTATAAATGACTTATGGATCATTACTGTAGTGTATAAAAAGAATCAAAATACTTTTTCATGGTTTTGAGTAGGTCACTTATAAATTTTACTAAAATTGATGTTAACTTTAAGGAAAAAGTCACAATGTGATCCATAACACTCACACCATAAGTTAGATTGAGGTGCTTCTAATTCTTACACATCTCAAAAAACATACATATTTTTTTCCAAAAGTATCAAAACAATTCAAATGTGTTTACTTATTATTGAGTATGTCACATGTGACTTTTACTAAAATGTCATTTTAAACTATAAAAACGCACATTGGCTCATTCTGATCACATAATGTAAATTTTTACACATGAAAAATATCTTATGAATTATTTTCCTAAATTACCTACAATGTACAAGTGTTTTTATCAGTTCTCAGTGGGGGACAATTTTTTAAATAAAATTTCAATTTTAAACTGATAATGGACACTTTGAGTTATACCAGGCACATCATGTAACTGATTTAGGAAAGGATGATCCCTACACATCAAAACTAAATTATGGATAATTTATGTAATGTATAAAATAAATTAAAATGTGTTTTCTTAGTATTTAGAAGTCCAGTTATCCATTTTACTAATATTGATGTCAGATTTAAGTTAAAAAGACACACTTGTAGTCATAACCGTCACATCGTGCATCAGATTGATGTATAGATTATTCCTGTATGTCTTAAATGAATTAAGGATCATTTTCATAAAATATCAAAACAATATGAATGTGTTTCATCAGTTTTTTGTATATCACATTTCTTTTTTTTACTAAAATGTCATTTTAAACAGGAAACAAAAAATATGACTCATTACGGTCACATCATTTATTGGTTTGATGTAAACTGATTATTATACATAAAAAATGAGATATGAATAATTTTCTTAAATTATCAGGAAAATTAGAGTTTGATTTATTGGTTTTCAATGAGTGGAACTTTAAAATAAATTTCCAATTTTAAACTGCAAATTGGCACATTGAGTCATACCATGAATATTTTGTATAGGATTAAAATAAGGCTGATTAATACATATAAAAATGTCTTATGGAAATTTATTGAAAAGTATCAAATAAACTTGAATGTGTTTTCTTGATTTTGATTATGTCAGTTTTCCATTTTACAAAAATTGATGTTAATTTAATATAAAATGACGCACTTAGAGTCATACCAGTCACACCTTGCATCAGAATGAGGGGATGCTAATTTTCACACATCTCAAATTAAATATGGACCACTTTACTAAATTATCAAATAAATATGAATTTTTCTTCTTGGTTTTGAGTATTTCACTGGTATTTTTTACTAACATTTCATTTTAAATTAGAAACACACACTTTGTCTCATTCTAGTCACATCATGTATCGATTTGACGTGAAGAAGATACCTAAAAATCAAAAATGACTTATGGGTATTTTTCATAAATTATTAAGAAAATACAAGTGTGTTTGATCTGTTTCTAGTTATTATCACTTTTTTCACACAAATATTGATTTTAAACTAATAACAGATATTTTGAGTCATACTGGCCACATCATGCATCAGATTGAGGTTTTAATGATTCGTATACATCAAAAGTTACTTATTAACCATTTTCATAAAGTATAAAAACAATAAAAATGAGATTTTTTTAGTTTTGAGAAGTTAATTTTAACATTTTACAAATATTAATGTCAATTTCAAATAAAAAATACCCACATGGAGTCATACAGGTTAAACCATGTGTTAGATTGAGGTAAAGATGATTCCTACCCAAATTAAATGACTTGTGGATTGTTTTCCTAAAGTCTATAAATAATCTGAATGAGTTTTATTTTTGTTTTTAATATTTCACTTGTCTTTTTAATAAAATGTAATTTTAAATAAAAGAAAAATACATTGACTCATTCCCATCACATCATATATTTTTTTTGATGTGAAACGGATTCCTAATCATCAAAAATAACATAAGTGTCACTATCCCTACTTATTAAGATAATCTTAGTATGTTTGATCATTTTTCCGTGAGTGACATTTGTTGAACTAATATTTTGATTTTAAACTAATAACAGATACATTGAGTCCTTAAGGGAACATCATGTATTGAAGTAAGGTGTGGTTAACTCGTACACATGGAAAATGACATATAGATCATTTTACTAAAGTATTTAAACAATCTGAATATGTTTTGATGGTTTTGAGTATGTCAGTAGTCTCTTTTACTAAAATTAATGTAAATTTTAAATAAAAATAAACATTCGGAGTCTTATCAATCACACTGTGTACCGGATTGAGGTGTGGCTGATTCTTAAACATCCCAAAGTCTCAAAAAATAATAACTTTCAATGTTATAATGATTTAAATTATATTAATTTAATGAAATACCATCAATATAGATTGGATCAGTGTTCTTAGCCAAAACCATCTCTCATTGTTGAAATCTAGAATAGTAGTGGAATATCATGTGACCATTATATCATGATAAGTCAGCAAAATGATCACATGAGATTTTTGTACTCTTCTGGATTTCATCGATAATGTTTTTTCTTCTAATAACATCGAATCAATATGACCTCCCTATATATCTATGAAAAAAATGTATTAAAAATAATAAAGAAATTAACATTCAAATAATAGATAAAATGATGAAAAAATTAATAAAATTTGTAGTAGGGATTAACATTTTCATGATGCTAGTAATCATTCTCAACGCATTTCCATAAATTCATTATCTCTATTATATGTTTGAAGTCTAATCTCTCATGGGCATGAGGAGCTTCAAACAAGCCACCCCTACTCAAACAAAATAACTCACCACTATATGAAAACAATTATTTTATGAATAATACTAAAAATAAGTAAATACAAAAATATGAAACAGAACATTAATTATATAAACACATATTTTAATGTGAAAAATTCAATATTACCTCTTTGATTTATTATTGGAGGGAATGTGAAGGATAGTAATAAATTTCAACACTATAGGGGTGAAATTTTTTTGAGGGAGAAAAAATATGTGGATATATTTTTGCATAAAGGCATCAAGGATAGACAGATCACCCCAACATGGAAATAAAAATCCACATGTATAAGAAAAATATTATTATGTGAGTAATAAAAAAAGAAATAATTAAAATAGTTAATATAAAACAGTAAATTAATTATATAGAAATTGATTTTATTGTGAAAATATCAAGATTAACTTTGTGATTACAAAGTGGAGGGAACATAAAGGAAAGTGATCAATTCCAACACTTCAGGGGTGAAACACTTTTTAGGGGGAATACGTCTATGAATATATTTGTGCATAAAGGCATAAATGGTGGACATACCATACCAACTCGAAAAAAATAACTAACCTATATAAGAAAAAAATAATTATATGAGTAATACTAAAAAGAAATAAATTAAACATAAATATGAAACAATACATTAATTCTATGGACAATGATTTTAATGTAAATAAATCAAGGTTACCTCAATTATTAAGAAATTTCAACATTGTTGCTCTTCCTATAAATCATGAAAGATGGAAATAAATATTGTAAAATAAAAAAACACTGAATTTAATAATGAAAATTAAATCAAAATTCTATTACATTTTTTTCCGTTAAAATAGATTAAGTATATCATAACATCACCTTTATATCTTGTCAACTATTTTCCTTCATTACAGTTTGTTCCTTTAAAGGATTGGAAACATAATCTTGTGCAAAATTCATTTTCTTTATAGTAGTAAAACATTTAATTTATATTAAGTCAATGTTCTAGATAACATATGATATTATAAGGAAAACATAGTACATTAAAAAACACTTTTACCTTCTCCTTGAACACTCTTTATTTTTTCAATGGTTCAATGGATATTATTCCTCTATCAAGAATCGAAATCACCTTTTTGTAGTCCCCTCAAACATATAATAAATTATCTACATTGTGAATTACATGAAATAATTGTTATCCCATAATAAAAGGGTTATCTTCGATTGAATTTTCATCTTATATGGATTTTTTAGTCTCCAGTAGGGTAATCAACCAAATCTTCATTGTTGGCTCTGAGACATAAAATAATTTCACTGCCTATGATTCCAATATGAATGGATCATCTTTTTCCCCTTCCACACTGAAATTCACCTTCATAAAGCCCATTTCATCAACATTCACTGCACTCATATAGTAAACCCATTTGAAAGGGGAAAACAACACTCGAAATGTTTAATAATCCAACTCATATATTTGTTCGATAATTCAAAAATTTGACATATTTTTATAAATTGGATTTATATCCTTGGAACTAGATATGTGAATCCCTCTAGCAATAAGAATAACAAAATTATTTCTCATCATACTACAATCATTCTGTTCTTTTCTATAGAATGTATAAAAATTTATTACAAAACCATTGTAAGATATCATATTTTAACGTGTTCCGCTAGTTAGCCAATGAAGTTGTTCAGCAATTGAATTCATATTTTTATATAACTCTTTATAAATTTGATCTTAGAACCATCCTATAAACTATATATTTTATGTGTTTTGTATCAATGCTTCATCCCTTGATGGATTCAAATGCCTATGAATTTATTTGTGGGATTCAATGTATTGATAAGAATATTCACTATTATGTAAAACATAAAGCTTCTCTTATTCCCGCTATATCAATGTAATTGTAAAAAAATATCTTCTTGAAATCCCTTCACCCATAAAGTGTTCTCTATTTTGAGACTTTGGGAGACCAATGTTTTCAACATCTAATAGGTAATCAGTGCAGAATTCCATAGCTTCATAAATAACATATCATTATGAAATAAAACCATCTGTCTGACTTTGATTCATTAAATACACATTGAATGTCTTTATAAAACATTCAATGGGGTACATCCATCTGTAATGGAAAGGACCATGTAGTTGAACCTCTATAACCATGTGAACCATCAGGATGGACATTATATCAAAGAATTATGGTGGGAAGAACATCTATAATTCACATAATATTCCAGAAACCTCATTATTCATGATTGGAAAATTCATCAGGGAAATAACTTTACTACATATGGATTTGATAAATAAGAAGAGTTTTGTTAATTTATACCATATATTTTGAGGAAAAATAAAATGGAAAGAAACAGACATAAAATCTTACATCAAAACATTATATTCATGGGATTTTAGTCCGTGTAAATTCAAATTAATCGTTGATATAAAATTATTTATTTTTAATTAATCGACCTATGGAACTTTTACACTATTAAGGAAAAGGAAAAATTTCAATTTTTTTTATCTGGATAGAGTTTAATATTCTGGATGAAGAAAAGTCCATTTTTTACCCTTCACTAGTGCCAACTATTCCATTGTCCCCATTTAAATCAACTCCAACCTATCCTTGATTCCATCTTTCATTTTACTAGGAACATTTATTAATGTGCCAATAACACTATTAGATACATTTTTGACAACATACATGACATCAAGAAAATGTCTAACATAAAGACAATTACAATACAATAATTAGAAATAAATTGATCTCTTATTCCTTCCTGATTTTGTAAGGTTTTTAAAATGGTTTACTTAAAACAATGTCAATATATTATACATTATTGACTAGTTTATCATTCATTTTTGGAGATGGTGTTGTAACTTTTTTGATATTATCATCGAATGCTATCATCCATGATCAATATTTATTTCATTAAGGTAAACATTTCTCATGTTATAAAAACATAATATTTGAGGAATGATTCAATTAAATAGAGTATGTTCGTTTTTCACAAATTGGATAAACTGAAATTACTTTACTGCTATATCATAATAAATTCACAAAAGTAGCAGGTCATTTATCATCCCATAAAACATTTCCCTAAATGTGAATTCATTACATATATAGGCATCATATATTATAACACCTATCTCCCACATCAATTTTAGATCTTTGATCAATGGATCCAAATATATATCAATATCATTACTGGGTTGCTTTGGTCTAAATATAAGAAGATACAACATAATGTACATGTTCTTCATGAATAACCATGGTGAAAGTTATAATTTTCCCACAAGACATGCCATGTACTGTGGGTACTACTTTATACAGCAAAAAGATTTATTCAATCTATAGATAAATCAAGAAAAAATATTCTTAACTCATTTACAAATTGAGGATACTAGTTATCAATTTTATTCCACTAATGATAATATGTTGGATTATGTAGGTTCCCATCTTTAATTAATGTATCTTCATACCATTTAAATTATTTCATAGTTTCCTGAAATACATATAATCTTTTAAAACATGAAATGATATAAATTTACCATACTGATTTTGAAGGAATTGATTTGTTTTTCTTCTATCGATCAACTCCACACATAGGGAATTTTATGAATAATTCATCGTCCTTATTAAAAAATATAAAATCTTTAGAAAATAATTTATTTTTTAGAAATCATTCCCATTTAATGTAGAATTAGTTTAGTATCATATTTTTCACATTGTAGTTCATTTTCTTATGGTAACATATCAGTCATGAGACCAAATTGTTCTGTAAATCTATTATCACTCCGTCCACTGCCATCTTTCAAATTATATAACCTCAATATAGTTTATAATGTTTTTTTAAACTAGTATACTATGGTCTCTTGGAACATATATTTAACATCTCAAATATATTTGTAAAATCACATATTTTAGCATCAATTTATATTTTCATTTCTTCCATGCAATCTACATCATCATTTAGATTGGTATTCATGTAAAATGATTTATAAACCACAGTATCTTCCCAATTGGTGTGTATGTTTAGTTTTTTCCAATGTGTAGTCCAACATTTATAGCATTGATCTATTTGATGACAAATAAAATATTATTCCAAATATTTTGGACAATTATTTCTTGAATAAAAAAACATAAACATGGATAAAAGATTTTAGTAGGGTTCAATGCCTGATATCTTACAAACTAGATGAGCTTGTTAATTCCATCTTCATAATTTTTGTAATATTATTAATATGCATCCATTTTCGATTCATATGCACCCTATTAGATTAAAAAATATTAATTTTTTTACAATAAATAAATAAATACACATAAGATATTCATTATCAAAGGTGAAAGTTTTTGGAAATTATAATAAGGGAAACTCAACATTTTATTGTTTAAAAAAATTTCCGTAAGATTTCATGAAAATGGGTAATTGAATTTAAGAAAATAATTAATCCACGGTGGTAGGTGTTATCCTCTAAATTAATTGAAAGGTGAATGTTTTATTCTATTTCTATACTCATCAACTCATCTCACAAAATGTTATCATTATAATTTGTTGTTTGACTCACATCCTCCATGTTTTGTGGACATGCCCCAATTTTTCTTGGAATAATCTAAGTGGTAGTCATCCATGGTATAAATAGTGCTCATAGTAGTTTAAGAAATATAAATGGGATGGGGTGAGTATCAAGTCACAAAATGAAATAACTATTCAGGAAATGAAATTGAAGATAATAAAGTTGTTAATAAAATAGAGGGGGGATGAGTCTAATGAATCAAATTACAATAAAAACTATTGTTTGTTACACATCATGTCTTTCATAAATACCCTAAACAAATGAAAATAAAATATAGGAAATTAAGGAGTAATAGGAAACCCAAATATGATAAAAAAGTATAATAAGCTCTCATTCAATCAACTTGAATATATAAAAATTTATTCATAAAACATTTTAATAAATAAAGTATTATTTCATATACATGATTGGTAATAATATATTCATGGGGGTGGAAACAGTACATTTAGACCTAAAATTATGAATACCTAAAAATAAATTTAACATATAGAATTTGATAACATATATTCTATTTTTTGGAACAAGTGGTGTAACAAACATATATGTAAAAACATGAAATCTCACCTATGATCATGATTGCACAGTGCCGAATGGAACTCGACCGCTTCCGGTAGTTGGATCGTTGGAGGAACATGATCACTCCACTCACATGTGATTCCATTCTTCATGCTTCCACCTCAATCATGGTCGTTTCTGTCATGATTTTTTCTAGTGCCAAATAAATTGGATTTTTTTACATTTTAAATAGTCAAAACCCCCTCAACCCCTCTTGCAGCGATGACTTCCTCACTCCCGACATGTGTTTCCATGGCCCCTCGGTGATATGACACCCCTCCCCCGAGTCTATCTAGACCAACCCCAACCCCTACATAATTTTTATCTATTCTTTCTCTATTTTCCTTCTACTAATCCCCTATATGCCACTATCCATATTTTATTCTTTTTTTATTAGAAAATATTTTCCTTCAACATCTCTTTTTTAAAAAATTTATTGTATATGTATTTTTTTTATTATGTTTTATATTTTATTTACCATATTTTAATTTTTCATCATATATATTTTTATAATATATAATTTAAATTATATTAAATTGACCACATATGGATAAAAAAGAATTTCTGACATGATCTGCATCACCGCTATCCCGTTATAGGACCCCACCGCATCGCGCTGTGATCTAAGAATGACTACAATGGTAAAAAAACTATGGGATTATACCATTTAATATTAATGGTATATAAAAAAATATTTGAAAACATCTATAGAATATTGTGATTTAATATCTCCCCACCAACCCTTCCAACTGATTATAGGGAGGTTATCACATCAGATCTACCCATATAAAGGATTCTAGGCTGGCCATCTAATACGCATTGACCCATCTGTGAGATTCTAGGGTTTTCCATAATAATGATTTCACAAAACGATAATACACAAAAATAAGATATATCAAAAATAAGGGGGAAAACGAAACCAACCCTTTAAATATAAATCCCATACACACTAGACTCTATTGAGACAGAATGACTGTTGTGCGGTCAAATTTTCTATGTGGAATACCATTACATAACACATAAATCTATCTTGAATCATAAAATTAACAAATCTATAAAACATAACCCCTTATATAAAGTCTCCACCACAAAAATAAAAAAATAACTAGACAATTTAATACATCAGGAATTAGTCTCAAAGGATACCCAACCACTATCATAGAAATTGATACATACAAAATTATATAGATGATGTAAAATGGGATGAGACTTCTACTATATAGTTAATTCCAATATTAATCAAATGAATATAATTCATGATTCATCCAAATTTTCCAAAAAATAAAATAGTATCACACAAATCTCCTACATTAATTCATAGTTTTAATTGATAAGGAAGGTGACACTCGTATAACCTTGGAGCGAAGCGTAGAAGTCTCACAGTATAGATGTTTCAGACTCTAAAAATTCCAATAAAAAATGGATGATCTCCAAAGCTAAATCTCCAAAATGTATATATCACCACACTCATAGTTGAAAAATGTTTGAAAAAATCTATCAAGGTATCATTGAATCATTTTTTAGGTGATTTTGTTTGTTAACAAAGCAGGCCTTTGTGTTGTGTTCATTGACAAAGTAGACCATGATGTTCAATCTGTTGACAAAAGGGGGTTTTCATGATGATTTTTTGAGTTCTATAGGAAGTTTTGAAAACCTAGGTTGAAAAATAATCATGACGTTGTAATGGATGATATGCAGGAAGTAAAAAAAATAGATAAATTGTAGCATCATTTTCCAGTGATTTCCAAATTTTTGGGCCACAAAATCGACAATTGGAGATAAGAGTTTTTGTTAATGGGACTTGGGCTTTAATTTCTTGGAGGCTTGGAATGATGCGTTCCATTGGTTTTTTATGTTCAAAACATCAAAATATTGAAATGGAAAGAGGGTTGCCCATGTTTTGGTTTGGGTATGTAAGGTGACTAGGGTGATAGAGACTAAGGTGACTAGACTTGCATGCCAGGAGGAAACTTGCACTGGATGCTTAGGGTGCCCAAAATGATTAGAAAGTAAGGGATAACCCTCCTCATTTTTGTAAAATTTTCAACTCTTATAGAAAATTCGAGCTCTAGCCATGCAAGTAGGTATAGGCATGCAAGTCTTGGTTTGGGCATGCAAGTATAGAGTTATTCAAAAGTTTCATGCTAGTTGGTAGTTGCACACTAATATTGGTTTGGGTGTAAAAGGGTGTGAGTATCCCATGTTCTGAGTTGTATAAAGTATTGTTGTGCAAGTGGTATGGATACACTTGCACACCAGTCTTGGAGGAGCGTGCAGATTATTCAAGGATTTCATGAAAGTTAAAAAAATATTGTTAGTTACACCCAGGGTAATGTATTATTCTTCAGTGAATGAAAGTGGAACTTCAACAGAGCATCTAAAAATAGTAGAAGATGCAGTCATTTTTGATAATTAAGGGACTTACATGTCTCTATGATTTGAGTGGATATTCTGAAAAAGTAGTGATCACACTTTAGTTGAGTGAGCATTGAGCTTTCATAATGTGAGTGCTTGTAAACCAAGAGGGATAGTGAGTCCAATCCAAACATTGAAAACAATAGTGTTCTTTTAGTGAATTTGGTACAAAAGCACATAGTCGGTGTATTCTCCTTCAACATTTCCTAGTGAGGGTGAACCAAGTAAAATTTATGTGTCATGTTCTTGATTTAATATTTTCTCATACTCTATAATGGGAATAAGAGAGAAGAGAGTTTTTTCAAACATTGAAACAAGATCAATAGCGAAAGTTGTTTTAATCTGTCATACCTTGGTTTACCCCCTCCCTCCAATCAAGGTATAAAATGTAACATCCAAAGTAAATAAAGATATAATAAATTTACATTTTTATTAATATTTGTGAATTAAATATTAAATTTACTTTAAATGGGTTGCTATGTTCGATGGTGTACCCAATACGCTACAATGAGTTTCTTTGAAATCTTACGTAGCACACTAATAATATAATACTATTATTTTAAATGGTAGTTAACACCTAGTCGTTGTATTGGAGGGAATGAATATAACTATCTAAAATATGAATATACATGTTTGTTATATGTTTTTACATTTATCCAATAAAGGATAAAGGCTTAAAATTAGAAAATAATTCTATTTTAAGTATAAATACACTAATATTCACTAAAAGGTCGATTTATCGCCTTTTGATGGAGAACCATCTATAAATCTAGTTTTGGCCACTCTTATACATTCTATTCAGCCAAATGAAATTTTTCTTTAGAATAGGGACACTAAAATTTATATTTGGTAAATTTTTGGTATTTTTCTCGTAAAGTTCATTTTTAAATGAATAATGAAAAATACTGTATTTTAATTCAAAAGTGAATTTTAATCTAATTTATTTATATGGTTAGATTTAATTTTTAATTGGTTTCAATGTGTAATTAGATTATATTTTTACCATTAAATCCAATAATTGATAATAAAAGTAATTTTACTTTGAAATTCGACATAATCAACTGTCAATCTTTTGATAGTTATTATTTTTTAAAAACATGCTTTTGTTTTGACAACAAGAATTAATTTAAAATTAATTAATGCAATTTATATGTTTTTAATGTGGTAAAATAGATATAATTTCTAAATTCGGAATATCAAATATATCTTAGGCTGAATTGTTTGTATTTTTCTGAAAAACTTCAAATTTTTATGAATAGTGAAACCACTAAGTAGTAGTTAAAAACACTGAATTTTTCATTTAAATGACATTTTACCACTTTTTTGAATTGAATTTCAAAAATTTGACATACATGGTGGTTAGTAGTATATAAAATTTGTTTCAATAAGATTAAAATAATTTTTTGTGAATAGTAACTTTTGAGTTTTATTTACAGCGATTAAAGGTAAATAGGGTTATTCAAGGAAAAAAAATATTATAATAATACAAAATTACCTTAACACATTTTCCAACCTTATTGAATGAGTAATGGCCTACCAAGACAATCTTTGGGTGAGACTTTGGGCATTTTAATGCCACTTGGGTGAGATAATGATATTAATAACTTTTTTTAAAGTAAAAAATGTCATAAACATGTATTGTTTTACTAAAACAATTTTAATGTGGGGTTATGTAATTGATATATTTGAATATAAATATTAATTAGAAATATAAAAATATTTCTTACATCACTGTAATTTTTCTATAATTTTTAGACATCAAATAAATTAAATTAATTACGACACAATAATGATGTAATGTTTACCTCATTAATAAATGATTTAAATAAATAATATTATAGAGACTAAAATAATACTCCAAACCTGTACAATTGTTTTTGGATGATTTTATTTAGACCATGAATCATCCAATCATTGAATTTAATTTTTTTTGTTCCATTTGAAACTGAAAAACGTTTACAATAAAATAATTGTTTCAAACGTTCCTAAAGAGCCCCTCCTCCCCCTTATAAAAAGATCTCACTTCTAACCAATTCCTCACAACTCTCAAGCCTTTTGGCTAGCCAAACCTCTACCCAATTAATCTCCCGAAATCCCTATCATCCTTCTAGAATCCTTACCTTAGGCATAAGGTACTTCAAGAAGTCCTTTTGGTTCAAACCAAAGGTAGTTACCCAAATTAAAGGTAAGAATTTCTCTTCACTTCTTTTTTTTTTTTTTTTACTTCTCACACCCCAAAATTCATTTTATAACATTATTTTATAAGAACACTAGTATCATAGATATAAAATGATGTTGTTATGAGAAGTATTTGAACTACACTTACACACACCTCAATCTAATGGTTTAACAACATATTGTTTATGTGGATAGAAAACTAACGCCTCATTAAACGATGATTGATCAATTATTTCCTACCGCCTCTCATGGTAGCCATTAATATGGAACTATATTTATATATGATATATATTTTGTTTATGTTTTCTTAATTATTATTTATTTTTAATTTCTATTATACCATTATGGTTTCCATAATGGGTAAATGTGATAATTTCATTTAAGGAAGTGCGGACTACCGCCCCCTCAAAGTGATATGACTCATTTATAGCATATGTGGTATGTATAAAGTATGGAGTTAATGATAATATATATGTTACTATACTAGAATTAAAATATACCTATGTATAATTATTTTTTAATTCCATTAAATATGAAATAGAAATGAAAGTAGCGTTCATGCGTAAGTACAGCTTACCGTCTCCATGAAAGGTGCATTTCATTTCTTATCTCCAAATGTTTTGTACTGTTATAAATAAATATATATTTACTGAATATATATGATATATATGATATATAAACCATGAATATCATTTTGGATATAATGAACTTTTTACCACATGAACAATATGTAATTATAAGAAGTCCATTTTCGACACAAGTACCAAATATCGACAAAACAGACGTTATTAACATAAATGATTACATAATGTTTATAAAATGGTAATAAATGATATAAAAGGAATAATGGACTTGAAAAGGGTTCTTAAGAATGTAGAAATAAACTTTAGTATATTATTCAGGAGATTAAAGGACAAACGGTTCAAGTTGAACACGAGGTAAGGGAATATCTTAACCCAATATCCATTCTTTGGTATGATCTTATCTTTCATGTTTATGTCGTTATTTGATTATGTGAAAAATTAATTTTTATATCTGATCCTGCTTTTATACATTACTTATCTATACTTATATTGAATACACACAATCAATCTATTTTATTAAAAAATGATCTTTGTAAGGAACTTCGTCTCAATCTCTTTTCATTGAGGCATATTTTTTTTATACACAACTTTCTTCTATATGGTGCACAAACCACTTTGACTTTTACTTCTTTTGAAATGGAATCAATTTTTACAAGGTGTTTTTCTAAATGACAAAAAAGAATGTTTCTTTTTAACGTAAGTAGTGACAATGACCTTTCTACCACCGCGAGTATTATTTGATCTATGGATTCCTTAACAATTCGTAATGTTTTTAAAGGGAAAATAAATACCATATACTCATTTATGTATTTTGGTATTGAAAATAGTTTTGATAATAGATTTTGTTATGTCAATATATCTAAATGATATATTGTGACTGATATATGGAAGGTTTATCTTTCCATTATGTTTGTTTATTTGTTATGAATATGTTATAGTTCTTGGAAATTGTTTATGTATACGAGTGGTTCCGTGATACACCTAGGGCGGGTGATCCTGAGATAGCTCTCCAATGCATTGGGTAACGTGACAGAGGTAAACGTGAATGTTTCTCCAAATAGATTTAGGGAATGTACTGTGATGTGTATTCCAAATGTAACTCCCTACGTAGCTATGATAGATACTATGTATGTATGATATGTATGCCAAAAGTTACCTTTATGATTAATGTTTTCTATGTGTTTCATAAATCATATGATTTCATGAGGTATGTTAAAGAGATTATTCTATGTATGTAATGATGAACCAATGTCTTCATTCTTTGTTTTATAACCCTTACTGAGCTTTTTATGCTCATCCCATGTTTTGAAATGTTTTTCACAGGACTTACAGATGAATAGGGTCAAGGATGGGATCAAGGAAAAGTCATGTTGTCTAAAATATGGAACTAGACATGACTCTTTTTTTCAAGAGTATATATTTTGTGAAAAAAATGGAAACTAAGTAGAAGTTTCTACCTTGTAATTTTTTGGGACGTAATGTAATAGTTATGGCCCAATTCTATAAAATTCTAAACCAGAACAGATCCTCAGTGGAAATTATTTATTAAATTCATGATTATGTAATTTTTTAAGGCCCGGTCCTTATTGATGGTATCAGAGGTCGGTTTAGATAACTTTTGAATTTATGGTATTATTAAATTAATATCAACAAATTATTATATGTTAATGATATAGCAATTATAGATTACCATTTTGCTTCTTCTATGATATTTTTGTTTTCAGAATGGTTTCCCATAGAGGAAAATTGGGAAGCTATGATGGGATGACATCAGGAGGAAGACATCCTTCCAAATCAGCAACCTGAGATGGTCAGAATCGGAACTGAACAATTTTTTGTAGTGATGGCATAGTTGAATCAGGATATAAATGGTGGTGGTATCCATGCAAGAGATCAGCTAGATCAACCACATAGGAACATGTTAGTAGTGTACCATTTCATGAGGCAACATCCCCCATCATTCAGAGGATCATCTGACCTTGTGCTATCATAAGGGTGGATTAAATTAATGGAGATGATTTTTAATGTTTTGGGGGTGTTCAGAACATCAAAAGGCATGTTTATCTATTTACCAATTTAGAGGTGAAGCTAATCAGTGGTGATCGATGGTGAAAAATATCAAGGATAGTGAGGAGATTCATGCTCATGATTGGGATGAATTCAAAGGTATGTTTCTTGAGCAATATTCTCCTGAGGTGGCTCATATTATGAAGGAAAAAAATTCCTAGAATTGAGGCAGGAGGATGATTCTGTGGCTTCTTATGAAGAAAAGTTCACTCTACTAGCAAGGTATGCTCCAAATTTTATACGAGATTTTGATAGTAAAATCAACCGTTTTTACTTATGAATAAAGCCAATGTATCGAAGGGAGTTAGCTTTTCATGATTTAAAATGTTGTGAAACACTTGTTCGATGTGCGGAGAAGGTGGAAATGGATTTTTCCGACGATCAATTGTTATTCAAAATACAACATAATAAGTTGTCCAGTTGGCAGGCAAAGGGAAATAATTCATCAAAGAAGCATAGAGGTAAGAAAAGTAAATATACATCTTGTTAGAAGTGTGGCGAAAGGAATATGGGAGAATTTTTATTAATATTTGGAAAGTGCTATTGATGTGGTAAAATGGGACATAAGGCTCATAATTTCACTGGAAATGATCAGGGTAATGGTAAGACAAAATCTGATTTACAGTCAGGAAAATGTTTTAAGTGCAATGAAATGGGTCATTATGCAAATGACTGTCCAATGAAGAACTCTACTAAGGGAAAGAATTCAGACTACAAGTAGAGAGGGGTGGGGAAATCCTTTGCAACTACATCAACAGATTTTGGTCTATTGAATGAAGTATTATAAAGTACATTGTTTGTTTATTCAGATTATGCTAATCTGTGGTCGGATTCAGGGTCTACACATTCATTCATTTCTGAGAATTTTTTTAGTTAATTGGGAATTCCATCTCATTATAGGTATACTGAACTTATGGTAAAAACAACTGGAGGAAATGTTGATACAAAAGGAAATTATAAGAACCTTCCTGACCTTCTGTGCGAAAACAATATCGATGAAAACCTTATAGTTTTGCCTCTATTAGAGTTTGATGTTATTTTGGGTATAGAATGGATTTCTGTTTATCATGCTAAGATTGATTGTAGAGCTAAGAGGTTTCTTTTCAGAATGATTTTCAGTTTGTGTACAAGAATGAACCTTTACTTTTGATAACATATCAGGAAGATGAGGAACTAGTAAAAGATGGAAATGAATATTACCGTGAAAATATTGTTGAAAATAAAAGAACTATTCAGATTAAGGATGTGCCAGTGGTAGATGAGTACCCTGATGTTTTTCCTAATTAGTTTCTCAGTATTATACCTGACCATGAAGTTGAATTTACTATTTACTTAGTTCAGGATACTAATACAATTTCAAAACCATAGTATCTAATGGCACAAATTGAACATTTAGAGTTAAAGAATAAATTTCAAGAGTTATTGGATAAAGGTTTCATTTGACCTAGCACATCACCATGTAGTGATACTGTATTGTCTTTTAAAAATAAATATGGTTTAATGAGACTTTTCATTGAATATAGTGCATTGAATTACATCACTGTTAAGAACTAGTATCATTTTCCTCATATCTATGATTTTTTTGATCAGCTCTAGGTTTATCACTATTTTTCGAAGATAGATTTGAGGTCAGGGTACCATCAGTTGAATGTAAAGGAAGCAGAAATTCTGAAGACCGTGTTTCTTACTAGATATGTCCATTATGAATTTGTAGTTATACAGTTTGGGTTAACCAATGCACCTTCTATATTCATTGATCTTATGAATATAATTTTCCAAGAGTTCATAGATAAGTTTGTGGTTGTGGTCATTGATGATATTTTGGTTTAATCTAAAATTAATGAGGAGCATTATATTCATTCATGTTTTATCTTAAAAACCATACAAGAAAATAAACATTATGGTAAATTCAGCAAGTGTGAGTTTGGGTTACAACAAATTTCTTTCCTTGGTAACATTGTTTCAAAAAATGGCATAAAGTTTTGTCCTTCTAAAACAATAGTTGTTAAAAAATGGCCAAGACCCAAAAATATAACAGAGATCCATAGTTTTCTTGGTTTGGCAGGGCTTTACTGGAGGTTTGTTGAGAATTTTTTAGGGTTATCTAGTCCAATGACTAAGTTAACTTGAAATTTTTTTTATTTTCATTTGGACACATAAATGTGATGATTGTTTTCTGGAATTGAAAGGAATATTGGTGAATTCTCCAGTTTTGGAACTACCCTACTGAAATGGTGAGTTTTTTATTTACAGTGACGTTTCATTGAAATGATTTGTTTTTTCCCTTATGCAGAATGATCAGGTAATTGATTATGCTTCACGTCAGTTGAAACCTCATGAGCTAAATTACCCTACACATGATGTAGAATGAGCTGATGTTGTTTTTTCTTTAAAAAATTTAAGGTATCATTTGTATGGAGTAAAATGTGAAATATAAATTGAACACAAAACTTTGATGTATATATTCACTCAGAAAGAATTGAACTTGAGACAGAGGAGTTGGTTGGAATTAATCAAGAATTATGGTTGTACGATCCATTACCATCCGGAAAAGAAAATAAAGTGGCTGATGCTTTGAGTTTAAATATTAATTCTTTATTAACCATGATATGTTTGTAATGAGATCCTTTTGTATTTGATTTGATGAACTTTGGAATAGAATTTATTGTTGCAGGAAATTCTTCTATTTTGTTTCCGGTGTCAGTGAAATTATCTCTATCAGACAGAATATAGAAAGAGTAGAAGGAAGACAATGAGTTGCAAGAAAAGGTAGAGTTGGTTAAAAAGGGTAAGTTACCTAAATTTAACAATGATAATGATTTTTTTTCAGGTTTCCTAAAATATTATGTATGCCTTGTGATTCACAGTTGAAGAATGAGTTGTAATGTGAAGCTCATAGTTCTCTGTTTTCAGTTCATCTTGGCAGTACTAAGATGTACAAAGATCTTCGAGAGTATTACTAGTGGGATGGAATGAAAAGGGATATTGTTGATTTTACTGTGATGTGTTTGAATTTTCAGAAGGTTAAAGAAGAGTAGAAGTTACTGAAAGGGATGCTTCAGTCATTACCAGTACCTGAGTGGAGATGGAAAAAATATATCCCTGGAATTTGTTGTGGGATTACCAAAGACACCTCGAGGTAATAATGTAATGTGGGTTATAATTGATCGATTGACAAAATATGATCATTTCCTTTCTATTTAATAAAATTTGTCTCTAGATCAACATTCTTGGTTGTATATTAAAGAGATAATCAGGTTGCATGGTGTTCCCCTCTCCATTGTATCTGATCGTGATCCCAGGATTACTTTAACTTTTGGAAAGGCCTTCAGATGTCTTTGGGTATTACATTAAATTTTAGTATAGCTTTTCATCCACAACCAGATGGGAAGTCAGAACGACCAATTCAGACCTTAGAGGATATGTTACGTGCTTCCTCAATGGATTACCAGTGAAGTTGGGACCAATAACTTTCTTTGGTTGAATTTTCTTATAATAAGTGTTTTCATTCCAGTATACAGATTACTCCATTTGAGGCATTATATAGAAAGCAGTGTCGAACTATAGCTTTTTGGTATGAAGTAGGCGAAATGAAGCTAATTGGACCAGAATTGGTAAAATAGATGGCATAGAAATTTTAGTTGATTTAGATGCACATGAGAATAACCCAGAGCAGGAAGAAATGTTATGCGGATAATCGGAAAAATGATCTTTCTTCTGAGGTAGGTGATCATTTATTTCTCAATGTTTCTCCATGGAAAAGCGTGATGCATTTCAGTAAGAAGGGAAAGTTGAGTCCAAGGTTCATTAGACTCGATGAAATCCTGGAGAATGTTGGATCAGTTTCATAAAACAAGGATTTACCTCCATGTTTATCCCAGGTACACAATGTTTTTCATGTTTTAATGTTGATAAAGTATATTCCATATCCATATCATGTTTTGAGCCCAGAGGTAGTTCAGTTGGATGAGAATCTCTTTTATAAGGAACAACCAGTCCAGATTCTTGACTGTAGAGAGCAAGTGTTGCAGAATAAAGTAATTCACCACATAATGGATTTGTGGAAAAACTATATGGTTGATAAGGCAATGTCAAATTCTTATAATGCTATGAGGAAATAATACCCCCATTTATATGATAAGTGAATAAAATTGTGTGGACGTAATTTCCAAAAGGGGGAAGGATGTAACATCCCAAGTAAATAATGATATAACACATTTTCATTTTTATTAATATTTGTGAATTAAATATTAATTTAAATTTAAATGGGTTGCTATGTTCGATTGCGTACCCGATACTCAACAACGGGTTTCTTTGAAATCTTACATTGCACACTAATAACATAATATTATTATTTTAAATGGTAGTTAGTGCCTTGTCGTTGTATTAGTGAGAATGATTATAACTAACTAAAATATGAATATACATGTTTTTTAAATGTTTTTACATTTATCCAATAAAGGTTAAATGCTTAAAAAAAGAAAAAAAAATTGATTTTAAGCATAAATAATCTAATATTCACTAAAAGGTCAATTTATCACCTTTTGATGGAAAACCTCTCTAAATTTATTTTTGGCCACTCTTATATGTTCTATTCAAAAAAATAAAATTATTCTTTAGAATCGGGGCCACAAAATTTACTTTGGGTACATTTTTGGTATTTTTCTGATAAAGTTCATTTTTTAGTGAATAATAAAAAATACTGTATTTTAATTAAAAAGTGAATTTTAATATAATTTATATATATGGTTAGATTACCTTTTAAATAGGTTTAGAAGTTTAATTAGATTATATTTTTACAATTTAATCCAATTTTTGTCATGGGAAGTAATTTCACTTTGAAATTGGACATAATCAACTGTCAATCTTTTGATAGTTATTATTTCTCAAAAACACACTTTTGTTTTTACAACGATAATTAATTTTAAATTAATTAATGAAATTTATATGTATTTAATTTGGTAAAATATACATCTTTTTATAATTAAGAATATCAAATATATCTTAGGCTGAATTTTTGGTATTTTTCTGAAAAATACATCAATTTTTTATGAGTAGTGAAACCACTAAGTAGTAGTTTAAAAAATAGAATATTTCATTTAAATGAAATTTTACCACTTTTGTGAATTTAATTTCAAAAATCCGACATACATGGTTTTTATTAGTATGTAAAATGTGGTTCAATAAGATGCAAATAATTTTAGGTGAATAGTAACTTTTGACATTTATTTACTGCGATGTAAGGTAAATAGGGTAATTCAAGGTAAAAAGAATATTATAACATTAAAAAATTACCTTAACACTTGTCCTAACCATTTTGGATGAGTAATGGCCGACAAAGACAATCCATGGGTGAGAATTTTGGCCTTTTAAAGCCACTTGGGTGAGACAATGATATTAATAAAACAAATAAAAGTAAAAATAAAAATGTCATAAACATGTATTGTTTTACTAAAACAATTTTAATGTTAGGTTATTTAATTGATATATTTGACTATAAAAATTAATTAGAATGATAAAAATATTTCTTGCATTATGGTAATTTTCATATAAATTTTAGACATCAAATAAATTAAATTATTTATGACATAATAATGTTGCCTCATTAATAAATGATTTAAATAAATAAGATTATAAAGACTAAAATAAAATCTAAAACATGTCCAATTTTTATTGGATGATTTTATTTAGACCATGAGTAATTTTATCTTCGACTTTAATGATTTTTGGACCTTTTGAAACTGATGATAAGTTTATAATAAACTAGTTTTTTCAAACATTCCTAAAGAGCCCCTCCTCTCACTTATAAAAAACCCTCACTTCTAACCAATTACTCACACCACTCAAGCCTTTTGACTCCTCCAAACTTGGTCCAATTAATATACCTACATCCCTATACTCCTTTTATAATTCTTACATTAGGCATAAGGCACTTCAGGAATACCTTTTGGTTCATACCGAAGGAAGTTACCTAAATTAAAGGTAACTGTTTCTCTTCACTTCTTTTCTTTTTATTTTACTTATCCAACCCCTAAACTCTTTTTATTAATTTCTATTATAACCAAAAAAAGTATCTTAAATATACTAGGATGTTTTATTAAAATTATTCTAACTACACTTACACACAACTCTATCTAATGGGTAATGAACATACTGTTTCTGTGGATGGAAAACTAACGCCTCCCGAAATGACGATTGTTCAATTATCTCTTGCCGCCTCTCATGGTGGCCATTAAGATGTCACTGTATTTATATATTATATATATTATGTTCAGGTTTTTTTATTCTTATGTATTTTCCATTTATAGAATACCATTATGGTTTCTAATATGGGTAAACATGATAATTTCATTTGAGGAAATGCAGACTACCGCCCCTTCAAAGTGATATGACTAGTTCATACCATATGTGGTACATATAAATGATGGAGTTAATGATATTATATATGATACTATAATGGAATTATAATATAACTATTTACCATTATGTTTTCATTCCATTAAATACGAAATAGAAAATGAAAGTAGCGTTCATGCGTACGTAAGGCTTACCGTCTCCATAAACAGTGCATTTAATTTCTTATCTCCAAATTTTATGTACTTTTATAAATACATAAATATATACTGAATATATAATATATATATTATATCTAAATCATGAATATCATTCTGGATATAATGACCTTTTGACTACATGAACAACATGTAATTATAAGAAGTCCATTTTTGACTCAATTTCCAAATATCAACAAAATAGCTGTTGTTAACTTAAATGATTAAATAATCATTATAACATAGTAATAAGTGATATAAAATTAATAATGAGCATTAAATAGGTTCTTAAGCAAGTATTAATTAACTTTAGTTTATTATTTAGGAGATTAAAGGACAAAAGGTTCAAGTCGGACATGATGTAAGGGATCTTCTTAACCCAATTTCCTTTCTTTGGGTTGATCTCATCATTCTTGTTTATGAAATTACTTGATTATGTGATAAATGAATTTTTATATCTTATATTTTATTTATACATTACAAATTTGTACATATAGTGAATACACATAATCGGTCTATTTTATTTACAAAATGATCTTTATAAGGGACTCCATCTCAATCTCCATTAATTGAGGCATATTTTGTTTTATACACAACTTTATTTTGTACAGTGTATAAACCACTTTGACTTACATTTTTATTCAAATGGAATCTTTTTCTAAGAGGCGTTTTACTAAAGAACAAAAAATAATGTTTCTTTTTAACGTAAGTGGTGACAATGACCTTTCTTCCGCCATGAGTATCATTTGATCTATGGATTCCTTAACAAGCCATAATGTTTTTAAAAATAAAACAAATACCATATACTATTTTATTTATTTCGGTATTGAAAATAGTTTTGATAATGGATTTTGTTATTTCAATATATTTAAATGATATACTATGATTTATTTGTGGAAATTTTATCTTTCCTTTATGTTTTTTATGTGTTATAAATATTTTATGGTTCTTGGTAATTGTTTATGTATACGGGTGGTTCTATGATAAAACTAAGGTGGATGAACCCGAGATAGCTCTCCAAAGCATTGGATAACATGATGGAGGTAAATGTGAATGTTTCTCCTAAGAGATTTTGGGAATATACTTTTATGGGTATTCTAAATGTAACTCCCTACGTATCTACGATAGCCACAATGTACATATTTTTTATTTCATAAGTTACCTTTATGATTTATCTTTTCTATGTGTTATTCATAAATCATATGGTTTCATGAGGTATATTAAAAACAATATTCTATGTATGTAATTATGAACTAATGTTTGCATTTTTGTTTTATAACCCTTACTGATATTTTTATGGTCATCCCATGTTTTGAAATGTTTTTCACTGGACATAAATATGAATAGGGTCATGGATGGGATCAAGGAAAATTCATGCCTTCTAAAACATAGAACTAGACAAGACCCTTTTTTCAAGAGTTTATATTTTATGAAAAAAATGGAAACTGAGTAGAAGTCTATGTCTTGTAGTTTTGGCGATGTAATGTAATAGTAATGGAATTATTATCTAAAAATCTAAACATGAAAAGATTATCAATGTGAATTATTCATTTAATTCAATCTTATGTAATATTTTAAAGCTGGGTCCTCACAGTTGGTATTAGAGGTCGGTTTAGATATTTTTATGGCTTGGGGTATTGTTAAATTAATATATGTTAATGATATAGCATTTAAAGAATACCATGTTGCTTCGCCTAAGATATTTCTATATTCGGAATGGTTTTCGGCATAGGAAATATGGTAGTTATGATTGAATGGCATCAGGTGGAATACAACCTTCCAAATAAACAACCTAAGATTTTCAGAATCAGAACCGAACAGTTTTTTGGAGTGATGGCATAGTTGACTCAGGCTATAAATGGTGGTGGTATCCATGCATGAGGTCATCCAGATCAAACATAGAGAAACATGTCAGTAGTTGAGCATTTCATGAGGCAACATCCCCCATCATTTAGAGGGTCATCTGACCCTGTTCTAATAGAAGGGTTGATTAAACCAATGGAGAATATTTTTGATGTTATGGGGTTTTCATAAATCAAAAGGTTATTCTCGTTATTTACTATTTTGAATGTGAATCTGATCAGTGGTGGTCGATGGTGAAAATATCTTGGATAGTGAGGTGATTCATACTCTTGACTGGGATTTATTCAAAGGTATGTTTCATTAGAAATATTTTCCTAAGGTGTTCCGTCATAAGTTGGAAAAACAATTCCTATAATTGAGGTAGGAGGATGACTTAGTGGATACTTATGAAGCAAATTTTACTCAACTAGCAAGGTATGCTTTATATTTTATACAAGATCTTGATAGTAAAATCAACCATTTTTACTTATGATTAAATCCAAAGTATCAAAAGGATTTAGCATCCCATGAGATTGAAATTTATGAAAAACTTGTTCGATGTGTGGAGAAGGTTGAAATGGTGTTTGTAGATGATCATGTGGTCTTCAAAAAACAACAGAATACGAGGTTCTATTGGCAGGAAAAGGGAATGAATTCATCAAAGATGCATGGAGGTAAGAAAACTAAATATCCATCTTTTTAGAAGTGGTGTAAAAACATCTTGGATAATGTTTATCAATGTCTAGAAAGTGATACTGATGTGGTAAAATGGGACATAAGGCTCGTAATTTCACTGGAAAAGATCAAGGTAATGGTAAGACAAAATATGATTTATAGTCAGTAAAATGTTTTAAGTGCAATGAAATGAGTCATTATGAAAATGAGTTTCCAATGATGAAATCATCTAAGGGAATGCAGCTAGACTACAAGAATAAAGGGGTGGTGAAATCCTTTGAAACTACTTCATTAGATGTTGGTCCATCGAATGCAGTAGTATCAGGTACACTGTTTGTTTGTTCAGATTATGCCAATGTGTTGTTTGATTTAGGTTCTACACATTCGTTCATTTCTGAGAAGATTTCTAGTAAATTGGAAATTCCATATCATGATATGTATACTGAACTTATAGTAAAAACACCTGGAGGAAATGTTGAGACTAAATGAAATTATAAGAACCTTCATGTATTTTTGTGTGGAAAGAATTTACCTGCAAACCTTATAGTTTTTCCTCTAGATTAATTTGATTTTATTTTGGGAATGGATTGGCTTTCAGATTTTCATGCTTTGATAGACTGCTGAGCTAAAGAGGTTTCTTTTCATAATGAATTTCAGTTTGTGTACAAGAATGAACCCTTACTTTTGATAATATATCAAGAAGGTGAGAAACTAGTAGAAGATATAAATGAATGTTACCTTTCACATATTGTTGAAAATAATGGAACTGTTCAGATTAATGATGTCCAAGTCATAATGAGTACCTTGATGTTTTTCCTAATGAGTTTCCTGGTATTATACATGACCGGGAAGATAAATTTACTATTGACTTAGTTCTTGATGCTAATCCAATTTCAAAACCCCCTTATTGAATTGATTAAATTGAACTTTTATATTTAAAGAATAAATTGCAGGAGTAATTAGATAAAGGTTTAATTTGACCTAGCACATCACTATGGAGTGCTTATGTCTTTTTTGTTAAAAATAAAGATGGTTCAATGAGACTTTGCATTGATTATAGATAATTGAACAACATCACTATTAAGAACAAGTAATCTTTGGTTCATATCAATGATTTTTTTGATCAGCATTAGGGAGATTAGTATTTTTCGAAGATTGATTTGAGTTCGAGGTACCATCATTTGAAATTAAAGGAAGAAGAAATTTTGAAGGCTGAATTTCATACTAAATATGGATATTATGAATTTGTAGTGATTCCTTTTGGGTTAACCAATGCACCTATTGTATTCATGGATCTTATGAATAGAATTTTCTGTGAGTTCTTGGATAATTTTGTGGTTGTGTTAATTGATAATATTTTGGCTAATTAAAAAGGTAAATAGGACCATGAATGTTGTTTAAGGGTTATCTTTTAAACCATAAAAGTAAATAAACATTATGGGAAATTCATAAACTGCGAGTTCTGGTTACAAATTTTTTTCCTTGGTCGCATTGTTTCAAAAAATCTCATTACTGTTGATCCTGAAAAATAAAAATTTGTTGAAGAATGGCCAAGACCCAGAAATATAACCGAGATCTGTAGTTTTCTTGGTTTGGAAGGTTATTACAGGTGGTTTGTTTAGAATATTTCATGGTTATCTAGTCCTATAACTAAGTTAAATCGAAAAGGCGTTAAGTTCATTTGGACAAAGTAATGAGATGATTGTTTCCAATAATTGAAAAGAAGATTGGTGAATGCTCTAGTTTTGGCAATACCTTCCATAAATTTTATGTTTGTTTTTTATAGTGATGCTTTGTTGAATGGACTAGATTGTTTCCTTATGTCGAATGATTATGAAATTTCTTATGCTTCACTTCAGTTAAAACCACATGAGTTAAATTACCCTACACATGATTTGGAATTAGCTTCTGTTGTTTTTTCTTTAAAAATTTGGAGCCATCATTTTATCGAGTAAAATTTGAAATATATACTGGCCAAAAAAAAGTTTGAAGTATATATTCACTCATATATAATTGAACATGAGACAGAGTATATGGTTGGAATTAATAAAGGATTATGATTTTACGATCCACTACCATCTGGGAAGAGAAAATAAAGTGGTTGATCCTTCGAGTAAAAAAAGTAACGCTTTACAAACCATGATAAATTTGGAACAAGATCCTTCGGTTTTTGATTTGATGAACTTTGGAATAGAAGTTATTGGTGCAGGAAATTATTCTGTATTGTTTCAGGTGTTAGTGAAATCATCTCTATCAGACAGAATAAAGCAAGTGTAGGAGGAAGACAGTTAGTTGTAGAAAAAGGTAGGGTTGGTTCAGAAGCGTAAGTTACCTGAATATAACATTGATAATGGTTGTGTTATGAGGTTTGGGAAAATATTCTGCATACCCTGTGATTCACAGTTGAAGAATGATTTGTTGTGTGAATCTCATAGTTCTCCGTTTTCAATTATTCCTAGCTGTACTATGATGTACATAGATCGTTAGGATTATTATTGGTGGGAGGGAATGAAAAGTGATATTGCGGATTTTACTATGAAGTGTTTGACGTGTTAGCAGGTTTAAGAAGAGTGGCAGTTACTGAATGGGATGCTTCTGTTTTTACTAGTGCCAGAGTGAAAATGGGAATATATATCCATGGAATTAGTTGTGGGTTTACTGGAGACACCTCGAGGTAATAATGCAATTTGGGTTATTGTTGATTGATTGACTAAATCTACTCATTTCCATCAAATACAAGATAATTTGTATCTAGATCAACATTCTCAGTTGTATGTTAAAGAGATGGTCATGTTTCATGGTGTTCCCCTCTCCATTGAATCTGATCATAATCCCAGGATTACTTCTAAATTTTGGATAGGCCTTCATAATTCATTGGGTACTGAATTAAATTTTAGTGTTTCTTTCCATCTGCAATCAGATGGGAAATCAGAATGAACAATTCAGACCTTGGAAGTTATGTTACCAGCTTACTCAGTGGATTACCAGGGATGTACGGACCAACATCTTTCTTTGGTTGAATTTTCTTATAATAACAATTTTCATTCTAATATACAGATGGCTCTATTTGTGGAATTATATAGAAAGCGGTGTCGAACTCCATCTTTTTGGGATGATGTTGGTTAAAGGATGCTTATGGGGCCAAAATTTGTAGACGAAATGGAAGAGAAAGTTTATTTGATTCAAGAGAACATGAGAATATCCTAGAGCAGGTAGAAAAGTTATGCGGATAATCGGAGAAAGGATATTTCTTTTTAGGTATGTGATCATGTCTTTCTAAAAGTATCTCCATGGAAAAACATGATGTGTTTTGGTAAGAAGGGAAAGTTGATTCCGAGGATTATTGGACCCTATAAAATCCTTCAGATAGTTTGATCCGTTGCATATAGAGTGGCTTTACCTCCATTTTTATCCCAGGTGCATAATGTTTTTCATGTTTCATTGCTGAGAAAGTATATGCCAGATCCATCTCATGTTTTGAGCCCAGAGGTAGTTCAGTTGGAAGAGAATCTCTCTTAGGAGGAATAAATAGTACAAATTCATGACTATAGAGAGAAAGTTACTTGGAATAAAGTAATTCACCAAGTAATGGTTTTTTGGAAAAACCATTTGGTTGAAGAGGCAACGTAGGAATCTAAAAATTATACGAGGGATAAATACCCCCATTTATTTGATAAGTGAATAAAATTACGAGGACACAATTTCCAAAAGGGGGGAATGATGTACCATACCATGTAAATAATGATATAATACATTTTTATTTTTATTAATATTTGTGAATTAAATATCAATTTTACTTTAAATGGGTTGTTATGTTCGATGGCGTACCCAATTCACAACAATGGGTTTCATTGAAATCTTATGTTGCACACTAATAGTATAATAGTATTATTTTAAATGTTAGTTAACGCCTAGCCGTTGTATTGTGGGAATGAATTGAACTAACTAAAATATGAATATAACTTTTTGTTAAATGTTTTTACATTTATCCAATAACAGTTAAAGGATTAAAATAAATAAAGAATTCAATTTTAAGCATAAATACTCTAATATTCACTAAAAGGTCGATTTATCACCTTTTGATGGAAACCTCTCTTTAAATATAGTTATGGTAACTCTTATACATTCTATTCAAACAAATAAAATTCTTCATTATAATCGGGACACCGAACTCTTCTTTGGGAAATTTTTTGGTTTTTTTTTGATAAAGTTCATTATTTAATGAATAATGAAAAATACTGTATTTTAATTCAAAAGTGAATTTTTGTCTAATTTATTTATATGGTTAGATTATGTTTTTAATAGGATTAAAAGTTTAATTATATTATATTTTTACCATTTAATCCATTTTTTTCCATTATAGTAATTTCACTTTGAAATTGGACATAATCAACTGTCAATCTTTTGATAGTTATTGTTTTTTAAAAACACACTTTTATTTTAACAATGAGAATTAATTTTAAATTAAGTAATGAAATTTCATTTTATTTAATTTAGTAAAATAGAAATTGTTTTTGAATTCAGAATATCAAATATAGCTTAGGATTAATTTTTGATATTTTTCTAACAAACTTCAATTTTTGAGCAATAGTGAAACCACTAAGTAGTAGTTAAAAAAACTGAATTTTTCATTTAAATGAAATTTTACCACTTCTGTGAATTGAATTTCAAAATTCCGACATACATGGTTGTTATTATTAAGTAAAATATGGTTCAATATGATGAAAATATTTTTTAGTGAATAGTAATTTTTGACTTTTATTTACCGCGGTTAAAGGTATATAAGGTATTTCAAGGTAAAATTTTTTTATAATAATACCAAATTAACATAACATTAGTCTTAACCTTATTTTATGAGTAATGGATGACCAATAAAATCCTTGGGTGAGACTTTTGGCCTTTTAAAGGCATTTGGGTGAGAAAATGATATTAATAACTTTTTTTAAAGTAAAAATAAAAATGTCACAATCATTTATTGTTTTACTAAAACAATTTAAATGTAGGGATATATAATTGATATATTTGACTATAAATATTCATCAGAAAAATAAAAATATTTCCTACATCATGGTAATTTTTTTATAATTTTTAGATATGAAAAAAATTAAATTATTTATGACACAGTAATGATGCAGTGTTTACCTCATTAATAAATAATTTAATTTATTAAGATTATAAATACTAAACTAATATCCAAAAACTGTCCAATTTTTATTGGATGACTTTATTTCGACCATTAGTCATCTTATCTTTGACTTTAATTATTTTTGGACCATTTTAAATCGAATTTAAGTTTATAATAAAATAATTGTTTCATACTTTCCTAAAGAGCCCCTCCTCGCCCTTATAAAAAGTCCTCAATTATATCCAATTCATCACACCTCTAAATATTTTTGGCTCGACCAAATTCGAAAAAATAAGCTCCCTACATCCCTATCCTCCTTCTAGAAGCCTTACCTTATGCATAAGGCACTTTAATAAGTCCATTTGGTTCAAATCAATGTGAGTTGCCCAACTTAAAGGTAACAGTTTGTCTTCACTTCTTTTCTTTTATTTTACATATACAACCCATATAATATTTTTATTCCTTTATTTAATGAAAACAACAATATCCTCAATAAACTAGGATTTTTTATGTGAATTATTTGAACTACACTTATGCACACCTCCATCTAATGGGTGAAGAACATAAAGTTTCTATGGATATCAAACTAACACCTCACTAGACGATGATTGTTCAATTATATTCTACCGCCTCTCATGGTAGCCAATGAGATGGTACTATATTTATATAGGATATATATTATGTTTATGTTTTCTTTATTCTTCTTTATTTTTCATTTTTAGCATACCTTTATTGTTTCTGTTATGGGTAAACGCGATAATTTCATTTATGGAAGTGCGGAAGGCCGCCCCCTCAAATTAATATGACTCGCTCATACCATATGTGGTACATATAAAGGAAGGAGATAACGATATTATATATGATACTATACTAGAATTATAATATAGCAATATATAATTATTTTTTCACTCCATTAAATACAATATAGAAAGGAAAGTAGCATTCATGCGTACGTACGACTTACCGTCTCCATGAACGGAGCATTTTATTTCTTATCCCAAAATGTTATGTACTGTAATATATATATATATATATAATGATTATATATTATATATATTATATCTAAATCATGAATATAATTCTGGATATAATGAAATTTTTACCACAAGAATAACATGTAATTATAAGAAGTCCATTTTTGACTCAAGTAAGAAATATCGACAAAACAAACATTATTAACATCAATGATTACATAATGTTTATAACATGGTAATAAGTGATATAAAAGGAATAATTAACATTAAAAAGGTTCTTAACCAAGTAGAAATTAACTTTAGTTAATTATTTCGGTGATTAAAGGACAAACGGGTCAAGTCATACACAAGGTAAGGGAACTTCTTTACCCAATTTTTGTTCTTTGGGTAGATCGTATATTTCATGTTTATGTAGTTATTTGATTATGTGAGAAATTAATTTTTATATCCTATCTTGTATTTATACATTACTTATGTGTACTTATAGTGAATACACATAATCAATCTAATCTATTTACAAAATGGTATTTTCAAGGGACTTCGTCTCAATCTCCTTTCATTGAGGCATATTTTGTTTTATACATAACTTTCTTTTATATGGTTTTTAAACCATGTTGACTTTTACTTTTATTCAAATGTAATATTTTTCTTTGAGTCATTTTATAAAATGAAAAAAAGAATGTTTTTTAATGTAACTGTTGACAATGAATTTTCTGCCGCCACGAGTATTATTTGATGTATGGCTTACATAACAAGTCATAATGATTTTAAAAGGAAAATAAATACCAAATACTCTTTTTTGTATTTTGGTATTGAAAATAGTTTTGATAATGGATTTTTTGTGTCAATATATTTTAATGATATATTGTGATTGATATGTGGAAATTTTATCTCTCCTTTAGGTTTGTTTATGTATTATGAATATGTTATAGTTCTTGGGAATTGTTTATGAATACGGGTGGTTCCTTAATAAACCTAGGGAGAGTGAGCCCGAGATATCTCTCCAATGCATTGGGTAACATGACAGAGGTAAACATGAATGTTTCTCCTAATATATTTTAGGAATATACTGTGATGGGTATTCCAAATGTAACTCCCTACGTAGCTGTGATAGCTACAATGTATGTATGATATGGATTCCATTGGTTTCCTTTATGATTTGTGTTTTCTATGTTTTATTCATAAATCATATGATTTCATGAGGTATGTTAAAGAGCCTATGCTATATATGTAATAATGAACTAATGTTTTAATTATTTTTTTAACACTTTCTGAGCATTTTATTCCCATCCCATGTTTTGAAACGTTTTTCACAGTACTTAAAGATGAATAGGGTCAAGGATGGGATTAAGTAAAAGTCATGTTGTTTAAAACATGGAACTAGACATGAATCTTTTTTTCAAGAGTTTTTATTTTATAAAAAAATGAAAACTGAGTAGATGTGTCTAACTTGTAATTTTTGAGATGTAATGTAGTAGTTATGTCCTAATTCTTTAAAACTAAAAACCTGAAAAGATCCAAAATGTAAATTATTCTTTTAATTCAAGATTATGTATCATTTTAAGGCTGGGTCTTTATAGTTGGTATTAGATGTCAGTTTAGATAACATTAGGAGTTGGGGTATAGTAAAATTAATATTCATAAATTAATATATGTTAATGATATAGCATTTATATATTACCATGTTGCTTCGCCTAAGATATTTCTATGTTCAAAATGGTTTTTTGTAGAAGAAATAGGGAACCTATGATGGGATGATGTCAGGAGGAAGAAAACCTTCCAAATCATCAAATTGAGATGGTCGGAATTGGAACCGAAAGGTTTGTTGCATTGATGGCATAATTGAATCAAGCTATAAATGGTGGTGGTATCCATGCACGAGATCAGCCAAATCAACCATAATGAAACATGTTAGTAGTGAAGAATTTCACGAGGCAACATTCCCCATCATTCATAGGATCATCATAACGTATGCTATAAAAAGGGTGGATTAAATCATTGGAGAATATTTTTGATGTTATGGGGTGTTCATATCATCAAAAGATCAGTCTCACTATTTACCGTTTTGAAGGAGAAGTAGATCAGTGGTGGTCGATGGTGAAAAATATCAGGGGTAGTGAAACGATTCATGCTCTTTATTGGGATGAATTTAAAGGTATGTTTCTTGAGAATTGTTTTCCTAAGGTGGTTCGTATTTGGATGGAAAACAATTCCAAGAATTGATGTAGGAGGATGACTCAGTGGCTACTTATGAAGCAAAGTTCAATCGACTGGCAAGGTATGCTCCAAATTTTATATGAGATCTTGATAGTAAAATCAACCATTTTAGTCAAGATTAATGCCAAAGTATTGAATGGATTTAGCTTCTTGTGGATTAAAATGTTATGAAAAACATGTTCGATGTGCGGAGAAGGTGTAAATGTTGTTTTTCGATGATCATGTGTTCTTTGACAAACAATAGAATAAGAGGTCTAGTTGGCAGGGAAAGGGAATGAATTCCTCAAAGAAGCCTGGGGGTAAGAAAACAAAATATTCATATTATGAGAAGTGCAGTAAAAAGCATCCTGGAGAATCTCTTTAAAATACTGTAAAGTGTTACCAACGTGGTAAAATGGGACATAATCCTTATAATTGCACTGGAAATGATCTGGGTAATGGTAAGATAATATCAGATTTATAGTCAGTAAAATGTTTTAAGTTCAATGAAATGTGTCATTATGAAAATGAGTTTCTAATGAAGAACTCAACTAAGGGAAAGAATCCAGACTACAAGAAGAAAGGGGTGGTAAAATCCTTTGCAACTATTTCAGAAGATGTTGGTCCATAGAATGAAGTAGTATCAGGTACACTGTTTTTTGTTCAGATTTTACAAATATGTTCTTTGATTCAGGGTCTACACATTTGTTCATTTCTGATAAGTTTTCTAGTAAAATCGGAATTCCATCTCCTGATATGAATACTGAACTTATTATAAAAACACCAGGATGAAATTTTGAGACAAAAAGAAATTATAAAAACCTTCCTGTCCTTCTGTGCGGAATGAATCTACATACAAACCTTATAGTTTTTCCTCTTGTAGAGTTTGATGTTATTTTGGCTGTGGATTTTATTTTTGTTTACCATGCTAAGATTGATTTCAGAGCTAAATAGGTTTATTTTCTTAATGATTTTCAGTTTGTGTACAAGAATGAACCCTTTCTTTTGATAACATATCAGGAAGTTGAGAAACTAGTTAAAGATGGTAATGAATGTTACCTTGCATATATTGTTGAAAATAAAAAAAACATTTCAGATTAATGATAACCTAGTGGTAAATGAGTACCTTGATGTATTTCCTGATGAGTTTCCTAGTATTATACCTGACCGGGAAGTTGAATTTACTTTTGACTTAGTTCCTGATGTTGTGTCAATTTCAAAACCCCTTTATTGAATGGCTCAAATTGAACTTTTAGAGTTAAAGATGAAATTAAAGAATTTATTAGATAAAGGTTTCATTCAACCTAGAAATCACCAGGGATGCTCATGTTATGTTTGTTAAAAAGAAATGTGGTTCAACGAGACTTTGCATTGATTATAGAGAATTTAATAACATCACTGTTAAGAACACGTATCTTTTGCCTCATATCAAGGATTTGTTTGATAAGCTCCAAGTAGATCAATATCTTTCAAAGATTGATTTATGGTCAGGATACCATCAGTTTAAAGTAAAGGAGGTAGACATTCTAAAGACCGCGTTTCATACTAGATATGGCCATTATGAATTTGTAGTTATGTGTTTTTGGTTAACCAATTCACCTTCTGTATTCATGGATCTTATGAATTGAATTTTCTGTGGGTTATTGAATAAGTTTGTGGTTGTTTTCATTGATGATATTTTGTTTTATTCTAAATGTAAAGAGTTACATGAATGTCATTTAAGAGTTATCTTGCATAACTTAAAAGAAAAGAAACTTTATGGGAAATTCAAAAGGTGTGAGTTTTGGTTACAATAAATTTCTTTCCTTGGTCACATTCTTTCAAAAAATGGCATAACAGTTGATCCTGAAAAAAAAATTTGTGAAGAATTGCAATGACCCACAAATATAACCGAGATTCGTAGTTTTCTTGGTCTGGAATGTTTTTAAAAGAGTTTTTTTGATAATTTTTCATGGTTATCTAGTCCAATGACTATGTTAACTTGATAAGGTGTTAAGTTAATTTGGGAAAAGGAATGTGATGATTGTTTTCAGAAATTGAAAAGAAGATTGGTAAATGCTCCAGTTTTGGAACTACCTTTGAGAAATGGTGAGTTTGTTATTTACATTGATGCTTCGTTGACAGGATTATATTGTATCCTTCTGTAGAATGACTGGGTAATTTCTTATGCTTCATGTCTGTTGAATCCTCATGAGTTAAAATACCCTACACATGATTTATAATTATCTACTATTGTTTTTTCTTTAAAAATTTGGAGGCATCAATTGTATGGTGTAAAATGTGAAATATATACTAACCACAAAAGTTTAAAGTATATATTCACTCAAAAATAATTGAACATGAGACAGAGGAGATGGTTGGAATTAATCAAGGGTTATGATTGTACGATCCATTACCATCCAGGAGAAGAAAATAAAGTGGATGATGATTTGATTAAAAAAATTAATGCTTCATTAACCATGTTATGTGTGGAGCAAGATCCTTCGTTTTTTGATTTGATGAACATTGTCATAGAAGATGTTGTTGCAGGAAATTCTTCTGTTTGGTTTCAGGTGTCAGTGAAATCATCTCTATCAGACCAAATAGAACTAGAACATAAGGAAGATAGTGAGTTTCATAAAAAGGTAGAGTTGGTTTATAAGGGTAAGTTAAATGAATTTAACATTTATAAATATATTATTTTGAGGTTTGGTAAAATATTATGTGGCCCTTGTGATTCACAAGTCAAGAATGAGTTGTTATGTGAATCTCATAGTTCTTCGTTTTCAGTTTATCCTTGGAATACTAATATGTACAGAGATCCTCAAGTGTATTACTATTGGGGTGGAAGGAAAATGGATATTTATGATTTTACTATGAAGTGTTTGACTTGTTAGCAGGTTAAATCAGAGTGGCAGTTACCGTAAAGGATGATTCAGTCTTTACCAGTGCCAGAGTGGAAATTGGAAAATATTTCCATGGACTTTGTTGTGGTATTACTGAAGACACCTCGAAGTAATAATTCAATCTAGGTTATTGTTGATCTATTGACAAAATCTGCTCCATTCTTTCCAATTCAAGATATTTTTTCTCTAGATCAACTTTCTTGATTGTATGTTAATGTGATAGCTATGTTGCATGATGTTACCCTCTCCATTGTATCTTATCGTGATCCCAAGTTTATTTATAACTTTTGGAAAGACCTTCTGAAGTCGTTGGGTCCTGAATTAAATTTTAGTAAAACTTTTTACCCGCAATCAGATGGGTTGTTAGAACAAACAATTCAGACCTAGGAGGATATATTACGTGCTTTCTCAAGGGATTACCAGGGAATTTGGGACCAATATATTTATTTGGTTGAATTTTCTTATAATAACAGTTTTCATTCCAGTATACAGATAGATCCATTTGAGGAATTATATAGAAAGAGGTGTCGAACTCTAGCTTTTTGGGTTGAAGTAGGTGAAAGGAAGCTGATTAGAACATAATTGGTAGAAGATATGGTAGAGAAATTTTAATTGATTCAGAAGCACATGAGAACAGACCAGAGCAGACAGAAATGTTATGTGGATAATCGAGAAATATTTTTTCTTTTGAGGTGGGTGATCATGTCTTTCTCAAATTTTCTTCCTGGAAAAGCGTGATGCATTTTAGTAATAAGGGAAAGTTGAGTCTGAGGTTCATTAGACCCTATAAATTCTTGGATAAAGTTGGATCAATTCCATACATAGTGGAATTACCTCCATTTTTATCTCAGGTACATAGTGTTTTTCATGTTTTGATGTTGAGAAATTATATGACAGATCCATCTCATGTTTTGAGCCCAAAGGTAGTTCAGTTGGAAGAGAATCTCTCTTATCAAGAACCACCAGTCCAGATTTTTGACCGTAGAGGGAATTTCTTGTGGTATAAGGTAATTCATTAGGTAATGTTTTTTTAGAAAAACCATATGGTTGAATAGGCAACGTGGGGATCTGAAAATTCTATGAGGGATAAATACACCCATTTATTTGATATGTGAATAAAATTGTGAGGACAGAATTTCTAAAAGTGGGGAAGGATGTAAAATCCCAAGTAAATAAATATAAAATATATTTTCATTTTTATTAATATTTGTGAATTAAATATTAAATTTACGTTAAATGGGTTGCTATGTTCGATGGCGTACCCGATACACAATAATGGGTTTCTTTGAAATCATTCATTGCACACTAATAATATAATATTATTATTTTAAATGGTAGTTAACGCCTAGCCATTTTATTGGCGTGAATGAAGTTTACTAACTAATATATGAATATAGGTGTTTTTTAAATGTTTTTAAATTTATCCAATAATCTTTAAAATTATAAAATAAGAAATGAATTTTATTTTAAGAATAAATACTCTAATATTCACTAAAATGTCGATTTATATCATTTAGATTGAAAACCATATTTCTATCTAGTTTTGTCCACTCTTATATGTTCGCTTGAAATAAATAAAATTCTTCATTAGAATCGGGACTCCAAAATTTACTTTGGGTAAATTTTTGGTATTTTTATGATAAAGTTCATTTTTAATGAATAGTTAAAAATACTATATTTTAATTCAAAAGTTGATTTTAATCTAATTTATTTACCTATATAGATTATGTTTTAATAGGTTTTAATGTGTAGTTAGATTATATTTTTACCATTTAATCCAATGTTGGTCATTGGAATTAATTTCACTTTGAAATTGGACATAATCAACTCTTAATCTTTTGATTGTAAATATTTCTTAAAAACACGCTTTTGTTTTAAAATGAGATTAATTTTAAATTAATTAATTCAATTCCTATGTATTTAATTTGGTAAAATAGACATCGTTTTTGAATTTGGAATATCAAATATAGCTTAGACTTATTTTTTGCTATTTTTTTTGAAAAACATCAAATTTTTTTGATCAGTGAAACCACTAAGTAGTAGTTAAAAAAATGAATTTTTCATTTCAAGGAAATTTTACCACTTATGTGTATTAAATTTTAAAAATATTACATAAATGGTTTTTATTAGTATGTAAAATGTGTTTCAATAAGATGAAAATAATTTTTTTTGAATAGTAACTTTGGACTTTTATTTACTGTGGTTAAAATTAAATAGGGTAAATCAAGGTAAAAAGAATTTTATAATAAAACAAAATTACCTTAACACTTGCCCTAACATTATTGGATGAGTAATGGCTGACCAAGAGAATCCTTGGGTGAGACTTTTGGCCTTTTAATGCCACTTGGGTGAGATAATTATAATAATAACTTTTTTTCAAAGTAAAAAAAATGTCATAAACAAGTATTATTTTACTAAAAAAATTTTAATGTGGGGTTATGTAGCTGATATATTTTACTATAAATATTAATTATAAATCTAAAAATATTTCTTATATCATGGTAGTTTTTTAATAATTTTTAGACTTCAAATAAATTAAATTATTTATGACACAATAATGATGTAGTGTTTACCTCATTAATAAATGATTTAAATAAATAAGATTAAAAAACAAAAATAATATCCAAAACCTATCCAATTCTTATTGGATGATTTTATTTCGACCATGAGTAATGTTTTCTTCAACTTTAATGATTTTTGGACTTTTTGAAACCGAATATAATTTTATAATAAAATAATTTTTTCAAACTTTCCTAAAGATCCCCTTCCCCCCTTATAAAAATTCCTCACATCTAACCAATTCCTCACACCTCTCAAGCATTTTGGATCATCCAAACTCTACCCAATTAAGCTCCATACTCCCCATCCTCAATTTATAATCCTTACCTTAGGCATAAGGAACTTCAAAAAGCCATTTTTCTTTAAACCAAAGGGAGTTACACAAATTAAAGTTAACGGTTTCTGTTCACTTATTTTCTATTATTTTACTTCTCCAATCCCTAAACTCTATTAATTCCTTTATTTTATAAGAACAATAGTATACTCAATATACTAGGATGTTTTTATGAGAACTATTCTTACTACACATACACACACTTCCATCTAATGTGTAAAGAACATATTTTTTTGTGGATGGAAAACTAATGCCTCATGAAACGATGATTGTTCAATTATCTCCTACCGCCTCTCATGGTGGCCATTAATATGGAACTGTATTTATATATGATATATACAATGTTTATTTTTTCTTTATTATTCTATATTTTTCATTTATATCATACCATTATGCATTCTATTATGGGTAAACACGATAATTTCATTTGAGGAAGTGCGGACTTCTGCCCCCCCCCCAAAGTGATATGACTCGTTCATACAATATGTGGTACATATAAAGGATCGATTTAATGATATTATATATGATACTATACTGGAATTATTATATACCTCTGTATAATTATGTTGTCATTCCATTAAATACGAAATATAAATGAATGTAGCGTTCATGCGTACGTGCGGCTTACCGTCTCCATGAACGGTGCATTTCATTTCTTATCCCCAAATGTTATGTACTGTTATAAATACATACATACATATATATATATATATATATACTGAATATATATGATATATATGATATCTAAATCATGAATATCATTTTAGATATAATGAAAATTTGACCACATGAACAACATGTAATTATAAGAATTCCATTTTTTACTCAAGTACCAAATATCGACAAAATGATCGTTATTAACATAAATGAATACATATTTTTTATAACAAGGTAATAAGTGATATAAAAGGATTAATGAACTTCAAAATGGTTTTTAAGAAAGTAGAAATTAATTTACTTTATTATTCAGGATATTAAAGTACAAACGGGTCTAGTCGGAGACGAGGTAAGGGAACTTCTTAACCCAATTTCTGTTCTTTGGGTTTATCTTATCTTTCTTGTTTATGTCGTTCTTTGATTATGTGAGAAATGAATTTTTATATCCTATATTTTATTTATACATTACATATATGTACTTATAGTGAATACCCATAATGATCTATTTTATCTACCAAATGATCTTTGTATGGGACTTCATCATAGTCTCCTTTCATTGAGGCATATTTTGTTTTATACACAACTTTCTTTTATACGGTGTATAATCCACTTTTACTTTTACTTTTATTCCATTGGAATTTTTATCTATGAGACTTTTTACTAAATGAAAAAAATGAATGTTTCTTTTTAACATAAGTGGTGACAACGACCTTTCTACTACCGTGAGTATTATTTGATCTATGGCATCCTTAACAATCTGTAATGTTTTTAAAAGGAAAATAAATAACATATACTCTTTTATGTATTTTGGGATTGAAAATAGTTTTGATAATTGATTTTCTTATGTCAATATATTTAAATGATATATAGTGATTGATATGTGGAAATTTTATCTTTCCTTTATGTTTGTTTATGTGATTTGAATATGTTATGGTTCTTAGGAATTGTTTATGTATACAGTTGGTTCCATGATAAACCTTGGGTGGGTGAGCCCGATATTTCTCTCCAATGAATTGGGTAACATGACCGAGGTAAAAATTAGTGTTTCTCCTAAGATAATTAAAAAATATATTGTGACGGGTATTCCAAATGCAACTCTCTACGTAGTTGTGATAAATACAATGTAAGTTTGATATGGATTCCACAAGTTAACTATATGATTTCCATTTTCTATGTGTTATTCATATTTCATATTATTTCATGAGGTATGTTAAAGAACTTATGCTATGTCTGTAATGATGAACTAATGTTTTCATTCTTTGTTTTATAACCCTTTCTGAGATTTTTATGCTCATCTCAAGTTTTGAAATGTTTTTCACAGGACTTAAATATGAATTGGGTAATGTATGAGATCAAGGAAAAGTCATGTTGTCTAAAACATGGAACTAGACATGAATTTTTTTCAAATGTTTTTTTTATGAAAAAAATGGAAACTGTGTAGAAGAGTCAACCTTGTAATTTTTGAGATGTAATGTAATAGTTGTGGCCTAATTTTATAAAACTCTAAACCGGAAAAGATCCTCAATGTGAATTATTAATTTAATTCAGGATTATGTAATGTTTTAATGTCAGGTCCTTATATCTAACATATTGGTCCTAACACAAAATAGCCTCCACTATGGCCAGAACCATTAATGTTTTCTACCCCGAGTTCACCAAGTGAATGTAAACAAAGGCTTCCATTTTAGAGAAAGTGGAGAAAGACTTACATTCAATCCTTGGATTCGTTCAACCCTTGAATAGTTCAAGGCATGTATTTGATCATTGGATTTTATTGAGGACTGATTCAAGCATCGATTCACTGAAGAGGAGCACTGGTAGAAGGTGGATTCCGTAGAAAGATTCAGATATCCCGATAGGTTTGTGACTAGTTATAGTTTTTTAAATAGATTAGGACACTTTAATCAGAACATCTAAAAAATCATTGATAAATATACCTTTTATCAGCATATAAATAATTATCATTGATAAGAGGCATCTTTATCAGTTCTTTTTTAGCACTGATAAAACTCTATCTTTATCAACACTAAAAAAACTTTGATGAATATTTCTTTTATAAACGCTTATTACTTAAGCATTGATAAACGATTTATAATTATAATTATATATAATATAATTCAAATATATGTGTATATAATTATATATATTTAATAAATAAATATAAATATAAATATAGTATATATATTATTTTTATAAATATATTTATTATAATTTTATATTTATTTAAATATATAATAATTTATTTATAAGTATATCAATATTTTTAAAATGAATATTTATATCATTATTAATATTTATATAACTATATATATATATATATAAATATATATAGTAAATATATTTATTACATAAATAAATTTATTATAAACATATTAATTATATATATATATATAATATTTTTATAATAATATAAATACATTTTTTAAAAATAATACTTATTTATTTATAATTATAAATATATAAATGTATAAATATTTTAAATGTAAATTTATAAATATATTTATTTATAAATATTTTTTTACAAATATTTTTTAAAATTATTAATAAATTTTTAATCTTAAGTGAATTCATGTTTAAATTGAGGGAAATTGAATAATTTTATAATAGGTGCACTTTGAAAAAATTGACAAGTTTTTTGTGAGTGCATTGTATATAAAAAATGAATTAATTAAATATATATGAAATCAATATAAAACACATTTCATCTAAGTTAAATTAAAAAATCAAATGACATTCAATTATATTCTTACTCTATGAAATTAATCAGTATTTTTAATTCGTATTAATTTTTATTTGTAAACCACTATTCACTAATCATATGACTACTTAATAAAGAAATTTTTTTTATTTTACAAATCATATTTATATGCATTCATATTTACTATTTATTAACATTATCAATAATTATCTAATTAATAAAAAAATTAATATTTTTCTCAATTTACTTTAAATTTTGGTTTGTTTAATTTTTATTCTGCATATATATATAGATACATATTTAAAATATACTATTTATTATTATTTATAATATTTATATACTATAATAAACTAATTCATTTCTATCAATAATTTTTTAATTAATACAATTTTTTTTTAATAAATTAACATTTAGTTCTTATTTATTTAAATATATAATTTTATTTGGACCTTTATCAACACTAATAATACACTGATAAAGGATCACTTTATGAGCAGTAAAAATAGTGTGCTGATAAAGGGTACCCTTTACCAGTGCTAAAAATAAAGCGATGATAAAGGGTTATCTATATCAATGCCAAAAACAAAAGCAATGATAAATGGAACACTTTATGTTTTCTATAAAGTAACATGTAAAAGGTTACTTTTATCAGCACAGATAAAGGCCTCCCATTATCATCTATAAAAAATGTTGATTAAAGGAACCCTTTATTAAATCTTGTTTTAGCATTGATAAATGCCAACACTGTTAAAGGTATGTTTTGTAGTATTCCATGTAATTAATAAACTAAGAATGTAGTGTGAAAAAAATTTGGAAAGTAAAATAACTATGAACATATTCCATTTAAATAACTGGATAAGGCATAATCAATATGGGAAGGTATGAAATTGAAAATAAATTCCATTAAATAAATAAACTGATAATGAAATGAATCCAACTAATCGGTTGTCATAAAAACCATATGGATAAAAAATACTAAATCAAAATGAAGGTAATTCTTAAATATAAGATGTAATTTCTGAGGCACATGAATACATTTATAGTCAATACCTTTCACGAGACATTTTAAAACATTAGGTTGAAACATATCGAATTTTTTCAAATAATTTTTCTTATGAGAACCTTTTGATACATCAAGGGGTTATATAAATTCTCGGTCCCACCCATCACTACCTATCCAAATCATTTCTCATATTGATTATTCTATTTAATTAATAAACAATAAGCCATATAAAAAATCTATATTTAATAAAGAATAAAAAATTTCCAATATTTTCCTAGAAAATAAAATACCTTTAAAACTAAACACCAGACGTAAAAAATGATATATTGTTTATGAAATAAACATATCCATGATAAATGATATGGATATTTATGAGAAATTCAATGTCTACTGATCATAAGAAATTAAATATTTCAAGGGGACTAATAAATGAATCAAGGAAGTAAATGTCAATACAATACTTATTCAAATCAATTACAAACCATCCAAAGCAATAATAAGGATTTTATCCATACAAAATATCTCATGTGGAGTAAAAATAGAAGCGGGTTTTCATTGATGAATATAAATATTATAAAAATATTTTTAAAAACCATTATTGAGGAAAATATTCTTTTAATTTTTTAAAAAATTATTAAATTCATTCTCTTTGAAAATAACTTTTGAATAAAAAAATCTATAAAAATTACCCTTCTAAACTTGTAAAGGAATCTTCGAAAAAAATTATGGTGGTTAAATCTATACATGCCATTCAAGGTAAAATGGACATTATTTTTTCATGGTAAAAAGTTTAGAAAATTTCTTATTTGGATAGAGACTAGAAAATTCCTTTTAAAACTTCTGTAAAATAAAAAGAGTTAGAAATTTATTTAATAAATTATATTTAAAATTTGAAAAATATTTTTGAAAATATTTTAATAAAACAAGGTTTTTAGAATAAAATTTGTTCTCCGACAAAAGATAGAAATGAAGTCAAGTTTTCATAAAAACATTTTCTAAAATATTATGAGTTCCAAAGAGTGGGAAAATAGTTCCATTACTTGTAAATTTCTTGAATAACTAGAGGATTAAGAAAATTAAAGGGTTTATTGAAAAAAAATTATATAAATTTCTCTAATGTAAATTCAAGAATAATCAATCTCTATTAGAATGATATTGAGAAATAAACCCTTAAATTGTCATAATGTTGAAGTGAGAATTAATCAATGCATTGATAATTTCTATCAAATATAAATCCACATAAAATAATTTTAAATACACCCATAGATATTCAATTTAAATATACACATAATCATATAATATTAATTAAAATGAGGAAGTAATATAACCAAATAAAAATAAATTGGGTTGTGAAATTTCTCTACCTGTTGGTAACATTTGAATTATAATCCCTAAGAAATAAATATTTTTAAATGAGACTATAAATTAAAATAATATAAATATATTAATGATATAAAATACAATGGTTATCTATATACACCACATAAAATAATTAAGTGGCGAAAATGGGGTATGCCTCATGGAAAGAAAAGTGAAAAAAATCAATTAGCTCCCATTTTATTTCAGGTGAATGTCCATTAAATTCTTGTATAATGGTTTTTAACAAGTAAATAACTTATACCATAACCATACTCATATTTATAATTTCATATATTTTCTTCTTATAATATATTCTTTCCCTTTCATTAATACTCTTTCATTATTTTCACTATTTTGGGTATTAATTGCCATGTTTTTAGCATGTTTTGACTTGTTACTTGTTTTTCATACTAATTATATCGTTATTTAATCATATACATAATATAAACCATGATTTATATATCATATAAATTCATTATATATTATTTATAATAATCCATAAAATTTTGAGATAGAAAAAGAAATGCATCATTCAGGGAGATGGTAGGTCATACGTACGAATGAACACTACTTTCATTACTCTTACATAAAAAAGAATGAAAATAAAATGATATATATGTATAATATAATTATAATATCATATTTTTTTCATATATTTCACATTTGTTTATTAAAACCACTCTAAATACAATTCATGTTAATTTTGAATGAATAACATTGCATTGAAGATGCGGTAGTCCAGACGCCCACAAATGATGTTATAGTATTCCCGCAAAATAAAAGTCATGAAGGTATGGTTATATAAAAAGTTCCATAAAAATAAATAAATTATAAATTCTATATATATAATATATAAAATATAAATCCATCATTATTTCTAACCACGAAAGGTGGTAAGCCGAAGAACAAACGACAACAGTTCATGGGGTGGTAGTCCTTTATACACGTGAACGGTGATTACATATCTCATTCGATGGATGTGTGTAAATGTGTAGTTATAACTATTAGCATAAAAACATCCAATAATATTTAATATAATGAGGTTATTATATAATAATTATATAAAAATAAATTAATGGGTGGATAAGTAAATGAAATAAAAGTGATCATTGAAGAACGTTACCTCTAATTCAGGTAACTCCTTTTGGTATATATAATAAAACCTCGTTGATTTTCCTTCATCACAAATTTAATATTATAGGACAAGGGGTGGATTTTTGGTTTTTTTAAAATATTTGTAATCATAAAAATAGATGTTGATATATGAATATGTTGGTAGGGTGACTGCCTTTTTATAGCAGAGGAGGAGTGACATTCTATAAATATAAATAGATAAAACCTATTGAGAGGTCTCCCTTTCATAATGTGACTAAATTAATGGTATATATTCTATAAAATTGATTATAAGTTCGAAATAAGGCCATAATGTGGATTTTGGACAAACTTATGGGTCATTTTGGTCCTTAATATTATGGTTTACTCCCTTGTTAAGATAATTTTTCTCTTAATTGTTATAATTAATTTTAATTACATTCACTAAAATTTTTCATCAAAAACTAATTTTAACATATTATAAATTATAAATTATTCTTATTACAAATATATAACACAATTTTCCAAATTCCAAACACATTAGTTGAAAAAATAAATTTAAAATTAATCCCATAGAGAGGACAAAATGATTTTTTAAAGTAAAAATGTTCAAAAGTTTGTTGTGTCTTTATATCCAATTTCAATGTATAATTGATCCCAATTACCTAAATTTGATTAATTGAAATATAAGTTTTCTAATTTTTATTTAAAACTAATTCCAAATATACTTTATTAATATAATTTATTAAAATGAAAAAATAGTTTTCAATTAAAATTTAGTATTTTTCACTACTCATCATAAAAAGAAACGTCACAGAAAAAACAATTCACAGTAAGTTATTTTTTATGTTACAATTTAAAAAATAAAGTTTATTTTGACATAAAAAATTTATAAATATGTCAAAATTTAGATTAAAAATACGTATTTCATTAAAAGGCGGTAAACCATCCTTTATAAAAAATACCTTTTTATATGAATATTGGGTTTTTTCGTATCATATGTTTATAAAATATATTGGATAAATGTCAAAAATATTAGACTGTATATTATATATATATATATATATCATTAATATCATTCAGTAATAATAATTAATTTAATTATTTAGGATAAAACACTTCGCGAGCATAGAAACATTTCCTTATTATTCGATTGGTTTTTAAATTTATTTATAATTAATTTCTAACCTATAAATTCATATATATTTTTTAAAACATATATTTTAATAAGTTAGTTAGTCATATTATTAACTTTCAATTTAATGGCTTTGTTATATATTTATTTATTAAATAATAATATTTTCATAATATGTTGGTTCTCGATAAAACACGGTTTTACGTGCAACGCAAGCTATCAAAGAAAGTATTTATTGTCTTTGATGAAATATAACTTGGTATTTCATGTATTTAAATCAATATAATATATCAAATTTATTTAAAATATTAAATATACCATAATGTCGTAATAGTTTATATTCCTTTCTACACATGGTGTTGCATGTCGTACACGCTATAAAATAAAAGTTATTCTTTTATAATTTTAATGGTATTACAATATTAAAACCTTGGAGGGATTCTTCAGAATGAAAATTAACTAAGAAACTTGATAATTTATTTTTTAATGAAGATGAATTTGAGTATCTATGGGAACCTATAAAAAATATGGTAGAATTGGTTATTAATCTATAAACATGTGATTTTGAAATATAGATTGTTGCAAATTAATAACCATGGACCCACCCCATAGTTTTAGTTCTTGATATATGAAATTTGACAAAAAAATTACATTTTAATGTTTTTAAATTGAGATCCATTATTTTATTTAATTTTTTCCATATAATTATCATTTATTCTCAAAATATTGTTTTTAAAAATGTGATTTCATGTTTAAACTTTGGAAAGATATTTATAGGATTGAAAAATCATATTCTTTCATTAAAATACATTATATTTTTAAAAAACTATTCTTTAGTCATATTTTCACTTATATTAGTTTTGAAATCATTTTTACATCATAATTAAGACATAATATTTATCGTTTATTCTTACCATATTTTACTATTTTCAAAAAAAAATTATTATCTTAGAATATTATGAAAAAATCATCATCGAATAATTTTAATGTCTTTAAATCAAATTTAATGTAATTTTTTAAAAAATAATTTTATAATTATAATAATTTTATTTTTAAAATAAAACATTTATTTCATTTCAAAATCATGTGTTTCCCCAATAATTTAAAAACTCATTCTTTTATTAAATATTATTTTTTCTAAATCCTATTTGTGTAATTATATTACTATTAATTGACTAAAATATTTTTTAATTAATTCATACTTTGATAACTATTAAATTATTTTATTCATTTTTAAACAAATTCATGAATATTTATTGCATTAATATTACAATGATTATACTCCCAACGATCGGATTCTAACAACCATATTATCACTTATATATACACTTTATTCTAACGTCATGTAATTGTTTATATCAATCTCTTAGTTCTTATACCATGTTCATCATAATTCTTATTGTTTTATTCATAATATTGATGTATCTTATATACTTTTCATTCATATTAGAATATGATCCTCTATAGTTCAAGACATTGGTGGTTCTATATATTATGATAAGTCGTGTCGAACTAGTAGTAGCCATTATTGTGAATTTAATTTTCTAGTATTATGATGCAATATCCATTGTACAAATATGATGAAATTATAAACTTCTCATCATGAAATAGTTTTTTGATGAATATATCATTTATTATTGTTAAATATTTTTTCTTACATTCCCCTATCCAAATAATTTCATACTTGAAATTTGAGGTGTGAATCACTCTATAAACAAAAGAAAGTAATTCTTCCTCATTTCTTCCTCAAGATCCCATGATTCTTCCTCCAACTTGTGAATCATCAAAATAACTTTTTCCATTACGGTTTTATTATTTTATAATGCCTTATCTCTAGCGTACATAATCTAGAAAACATCTTGGTTATATGAAAATTCAGGATCCTACTCTATTTCTATAGTTTTGAGTAAATGCATTGTGCCTAGAATATACACAGGATAGGACACAACTCCAATTATGTCCAAATCTTAATGTTCCTAATGTACTATGGATATTGAATCCCTTTCTTACTAAACCTTGTAACTCTTTTCCACTATGATACTTTAAAGAGGATATTATTGAAGGTTCTGGGCATAATGGAAGCACTATATGGGTGGGTACCCAACATTAAAAATTGTCATAATCGATGATTAATATGAGGTAAATATGGCTATGAATTCCACTATCCACGAAATTGAATCAAAGAAAAAATAAAATGGAGAGAACCTAGAATCCAGAAGACATGATCGACATATTTTTCTTAAAATTAATCTAATAAAATTATAGAATTACCTCCAAGGTTATTATTTCTTCGTTGATGCGTCCGACCACGGGTCAGAGGTGCATCTTCGTTTCATTGTAGAATCCAAGGATAAGAATACTCTAGTGGTGATCCACATCTGATCCATGTATCTTCGAACATCACCAAAGGAGTCTTCGGGTGCTACCATAAAACATCCTTGCGCTTGCGATGTCCACCTTTGATCACCTTGAAAATTGCTTCCATAGTATTCTCCTTGATTTAGTGGGAGAGGATATCTCTTATTCTTGAGAGTGTTCTTTGAGAGGGATGAGTTCTCTAGAATCGAGAGCTTTTTTTTGAGGATTTTGTTCACACAAAGGTTGGGTTATCCATTCGAATGAACCCTTGGATAATAGAGAGAACAATAACATAACATGAATTTTAATTCACCGGGTAATAAAAAATAATTAGCACATGTGTCATTACATAATTTATTATTCCATGTGAAACCCCATGTCAAATAATAATAGCAATTATATTATTTCAATGACATGTTCTTAATATCCACAATATACTGAAATATTATTTAAACAAATAATATTTAATATTATTTCTCACTAGACCCATGAAATAGTATACCAATTCTCCTCAATATTCACCTATCCTTAAATAATGAGTATTTATTTATTAAATAAATATAACTTCATTATACATCGATAATAAAATATTTCCCCCTCAATATATTATCTCGAATAACTAATGATAAAATAAGTATCATAATTCATACTAGAATAATTATTAATCCACAACCAGGAATAATATTTATTTAATTTTTAAAATTATAAAATTATTTAATTGAGATACTGGTTACACATAGTGTGGGAACCTCTAGGCCACTTTCTCATTAGAATTAGGCAGGCTTGCCTAATATCCAAGATTACTTTCTAACAATGGTTCACAGAACCCAAGAGAATGACGATGATATCAAAATGGAATTTTACCTCATTTGAACGCTTACCATGTACTATAATCCATTTGTCCTGATATCTCCAATCAAGCTTGTTGCATGAAAGTGCCATCAACAAATGTGCTTTATTTCTGATTCTTTGACTTCCCGGAATTGAACATACCTAGAGAAAAACATAGACATGGATTTAGTTATTCTATATCATATCCATCAAAGAACATGAGATATATACTTCCATAGAAGTCACTAATCCTTTCTCGCATTATTTATCAATGCAGTATTACTCGTGACACACCCAACATATTCTACCTCACTACAAACATATGTTGTCATAGTTTTAATCAATAAATATAAGTGCAATGGTTATAATTCCCATTAATAATAATCTTATAGTCTAAGGACCGATACACACATCCATATATGGGAACATACAATGACACTTATGTATATTGATTTTATACTGGCGGTTCTTGTTCTCATTAAATCCTCAGGGATATTACCATGGGTGTAAACTAGGATATGGTGCTACAATGATTCATGAGTCCCCAACCCTAATAGCCTGCATCATTTGAGTCCCTTAAAATGATATTATCTGGACATAGAACATATATTCAATAATATTGTCATGGAACTTCTGGGTTCTTATCATAGTAGAGATCTGTTATGACCATTTAATGTGATAGCTATTGTTAAAACATTATTACATACTATATCACACATATGAACATCCATGATTTGATAAATAGTTTATTAATATTTATCCAATGAATAAAAGATTGTCATAAAAGTACAGTGAAGTTGGTTTATGGGGAAATAACTCCAACAATGATCACCTATATGAAATTTTATTTCCTTCTGTCGATTATCTTCAATTTTTTTGTCTCTTTTGATTTTCATTGATATGACTATAGATTACTCTCATTTACTCAATTTTATCCTCAATAATTTCTGTAATTACAATACATCCTTCCTCTACATCATAACAATTTATTGGTGTTTAAAATAATTTCTCTTACAAGAATTTATATGGTTCCATTTGTATGATTGAATGGAAGATATTGTTGTACATAAACTCCACTAAAGATGGGTATTTGTACCATTATCCTTGTATCTAATGTGAGCATGGCCTCAAAATTTTTTCTAATAATTGGATACCCCTTTTAGACTACCCATAAATTTAGGGTGATATGTAGTGCCCAAAGGTATCTTTTTATTAAAATATATTTGATGATTCTTATATAAATATGATGTGAAATAAGGGTTATGATCAGATATAATAGATAAAGGATCACCATAAACTCTCACAACATAATTTATAAAAGGATGTGAATGAATATCAAGAGATAGATAATACTTTATTTCTAGGAAACATACAGACTAAGAAAGTCCATCCATAAAGACCCATATGTTAGTGTTTAAACATAAAGAGTTTTTTAATTTTTGAACATGATATAATAGTAATATTATTAATTGATTCTTTATATATTATTAATTAATTTAAAATAAATTCAATTTTTCTCATAAATGATCATTAAATAAATTTTTTTCTCATGAATTTACATGACATTTATTCGAGTGGTCCCTTGATATTTTTTCTCATGGTCACATGAAATTTCTTCATACGATCACTTTATAATTCTTCATATGTTCAATTGCCTTATTATTTCTATATTATATTATTTAATTGAAAGTATTACGATCATGTAATTGTAACATTCCATTAAATTAGAATTAATAAAAGGTTTTTTAACTTTATATAAATACAACTTGAGTAAATTTAGGCATTAGAGTTGGAAATCTACCCTCACATTGAAATGATAACATCCCTAATGTGAGTTCATTATTGTCTCACAAATACATAGATATCCAAAATATATACTTATATTCATGAAAATAATTATTTTACATTTACAAAGGTGATCTAACATACCATTATGAAAATAATGGAATCAATTATTATCCATTTGAAACATAAAAAATTGTTTCTTAACATTTCATATCATAAAGAGATTCAGTTTTAACCTTATATAATTATTCCTTCACATGAATATGATTACCTTTATATAGAATAAATTTTTTCCTTTGATTAAAATTTTTAAAATTATTCCTACTTTTATGTATCCCAATAATATAATTATATACCTTTACGTGAAATTAGAAAATGGCCTTCATATGGTTGTGTGTTTTTTAGAATTTTTATTTTTCATCAGAATTAAGAATGTCCTGTAAGATTAATGAAATTTTATGGAAACTCAAATAAAAAAATAATTGAGAAGATAAAACTTATAAAAATAACCACATAATGTAGATCATATAGTATTATTAATAGTTTTTCGAATATCTTTTTAATCAAACATTATTTAGCAGGTTTTTGATACTTTATTTTAATAATATTTTGATATCTTTAATTAAAATAATATTTTATGAATTATTATATTTGTTTCATTGATTTTAAAAATTCCTATAAATGTTATTGAAACGATTATAGGTGGTTTTATTTTGTTTCAAATATGAATAAAATATCATTATCATTATAATTAGTGGTAAATGATATATCATTGATATTGTTATTTATAACTCTGAGATATATGTAGTTGGATCTCTAGATTCTCTATCATACTCAAGAATATCTTAAGATCTAATGTAAATAATCATATCATTAATTTAATAATGTGAACTTGATTAAAAATCTTGTCACGTATCATTTAATAAAATAACGAGACTACACATTATAACTGTTGTTTATTAAATAGAAGGATATAGAGATAATATATGTGAAAAAGAACTGATAAATTACACTACACATACAAAAACTATTAAATTATTGAGATCAAGAATTAATTTCAATGATTGATCATTTTTTACTTCATAGATCAAATCTACATTGACCTACATCAACATCAATGGTTTTCTTGGATGTTCTTTATCTTTGATTTCTAGTTTTCATCGTAGTATATTTTCATCATTTCTCTCTATGTTATAACTTTCAGTTTACAATTATTATTTCAAAATATCATCATTAATATCTCTATACCAAAAGGTAGGTCCTTGGGTTGTGACATCTGAAAAGGCCAATTTTTTTGTTTTTCTTTGGTCCATAGAAAATTAGTTTTTTGGTTGTTTAATCAGGTGAGTGAAAGGAAGGGTATGTAAAATTTTATCATACCTTTTAAAAGTAACGTTATTAGTGAGTTCCATTCTTGTCAAAAAGGATAGAAGACTAAAGAGTATATATAGGTTCACCTAAACTGAACTACTATAAAAATATTATGCTCTAATATTTTATTTCCATTGTATTATATATGTTGAACACAATTTTACTACAATAATATTCTTGTGCTAATAATAAACTATGGTATTTATCTATTTTAAGGGAGTTTTTTTTGTTTTTAGAAAATATTTAATAAGGTTTATTTACCCCTCTGACCAATAGGCTAGTGCTTCCATCATAATTGTCCCAAAAATTGGTATCAATGCTAATTATTTATGATCTAGTCTATGTTGCTTATTATTTTTTCTCTGATAATATAGATATCCTTTAACTAAAATTCTATGGAAGAAAAAAATATTAAAGATGGAACTAATTAACTAAAATTACATATGGATTCCATTAAATCCTCCATATTATAATAGAAACGATTATAATTTCAAGCAATAAATAATGGAAGCATAGTTAATGAAACCGAGTGTTGGTCATTGGATGATCATGGTGAAACCATATAAATTACCAATATTTGATCATGGTTGAACTCATACGATAAAATGGTGATTTTTTAAATTTATAAATTACAAAATATATTACACTATTTTATAAGTCAAGGTATGTTTATCCATGTGTACACCTATAAAAAAGATCGAGTGATATGGATAATTCTTCACCTAACACACTGTAGTGCAAAAAACCATTAGTGAACAAAGCTAGATATGCTACGTGTAGAGTAATAAGACATTAACATGAGTGAGGAGAATCATTAAATGAGATGTTCCACCATTTCACAAGTATTATAAATGTAATTAATGTGCTTTTAGGAGCCTTAGATAACACATAAATATTATAAAGATTTTTTATATCACATCCCATGATTTTTTGTGCAAAGAAAGTGGATATCAGGGAAAATAAAAATATTAAAGAGTATGGTTTAGATGATCAAATTGGTTCTTTGTAGCAATATGATCTTGAACTAAAAACATTGATGATGAGGAGTATATAAAGGGTAAAGGTATTTCTTTTTAGTCTAATTTAAATATTTCCATGAATACTTATAACTCAAAACTACAAAAAAGTGAAAAGGATGAGACAACCAACATATCTGAAAGAGTTTATAAGTATATATAAATAAAGAGATACCTTTTGAAGTGATTCATAAGAGTTTATCAAAAGGATGTCCAATAGGGTAATAGGAAAGGAAATGAAAATATATATACTAATGTTTCTGAATTAACTCGATATGAGTACAAGAAAAAGGGAAACATCATGTCAAATTTTCTATAATTAAAGAAAGAAGGGAAATATGGGAAATTTAAAAATAAATAAAAGAGTTCTTTTTCTGCTTGATATAGTTTCACCAAAGTTTTTGACTAAAGTATTGATAATTTTGAGTGTGAAATAGAATGGGATATCCATTAATGATTGAGGTTTTTAATATATATTCTTCATTAAACAAAAATTGTAATAATATCTTGTTATTTAACAAAATAAAACTATTATATACATTACAAAGAAACTATGATCTATATTCTACTCTGTATAAGTATTTTTAATTATTAAAAATTAGATATAGATTTAGTTATTTATTTTGACATCCAACCAATAAAATTTGGTTTATATATAAATTTTAAAATAGGATTGTATTATAAATATATATTTTTGAAATATTGGTATTTAATTTGTTGGATAGTATGTAATAAATTATAAAATTATTGGTAATATATTAATAAAAATAATTATTGGTGATTATTTAGTGATAAATGTCATTAGATATAAGTTTTGATATTAATAAGAAATATGAATATTATAGTATATCAATTTGAAATAGATAGAAATATTATTATATATATATAATATTAATTTATAAGATAGATAAACGTGGTTGTATTAATCGGAAAGGAATAGTGATAAGTTCTAGTAGTAATTTATTGATTATTACTGTTTTAAAAAAAATAATATATAAGAAATATATTATAATAATATAATATAAAAAATATTCATCAACATGACAGATTGAACCTGACTCAATTTCTAATTGACTGATTTATATTTTTAGTAAATCATTTACCTTGCTTGCACTGATCTCATTCCTCATAGTTGTTGCAATCAGCTAGACACAGACTCCCTATACAGTGATTACGAAGTAAAAAAATCAATGATATATTCCACAAACACTCAATGATCGATTCATGAAACACATCCCGCTTCTGATCATCAAATCTCAAAAGTACATTACCTAATTACTTGTTGAGTTGAAGTATGAATGATGGATATTTTCCCCTGCTCGTAAATCCCTAGTGAATTTAAATGAGTTGTATAAACAATAGAATGATGAAGAGATTGAGTCATTCTTGTAGCTAAGTATGGGTCAGAATCAGAGAACTATCTAAGTAATACAAGGCCTGCATGGAAGAGAAGAAATACTAGCTAAAAATATTGTCTTTGGTTTTGGGGCCAAAGATTGGGAATCCCGAGCTCAACCGGTGGAGAATCAAACTGAATTTGATGATATTATCTAGTTAATTTTCATTATAGGAAGTAAAATGTTAGAGGTTCAGTTTTCAAGGGGGGTACGCTCACAAAACTGTTGTACAAAAATAGGATGATGCATGAATTACTGGAAAAGGCTGTCTTTTTCATTGAATTACACTATTTTAGGGTCGTTCTAATTTTATAAACATAAGTGTGTGTGATGGGAACTACACAAAAGAAATTTGACAACAGTTTCATAACCATCACTAGCTATAGGATGACAAAATGAATAGGGGTAATTAATTTTAATGTTTTAGAGGACCTATTATAATTATAGAAAAATATGGTTACAATTTAAGGGCATACACAACTATTTTTTGAACACAAAATAGTCTTCTAAAAAATTGAAATAAGTTAAAATACTAAACAAATAATTTGGTGATATAATATAGCATAATGGGTTGTGGGCGTATTAAATAACCCTCATTTAAAATGTATCCATCCAATAATGACCATAAAATATTTTTGAAAATAAAACCTATATGTATTTTTGTCACAAAAATAGAGAGAGATGATGGGATATTGAGTTTACGGGTTATTTATGAGATGTTTAGTCAACACCATAAGGTAAGGCATAACCATAAAATGGGGTTTTATCAATGCTAAAAAAGGTCTTTATCAGTACAAAAAAGCACTGAAAAAATTTAAAAAAATATATAAATTCAGATACCCCCCTTTAACGGCACTAGGAATCCCTACCTGCGCCCTTGACACCCCCTGCACCCGCACACACACCCTTACCTCTTCTTGGATTCGAACTTGAGACCTATCCTTTGCGTGCCTAAACCTTTACCACTTGTCCATCTTGTTCTGTTATCCATTTAATGATAAAAATATTTATTTGTAAAAATATTTAGTTGTGTTTATTAGTATATTAATATAGATTTATATTAAAATATGTATATATAGATATATTAATATATATATTTATTTGTATATCAATATATATTTATATCTATATATTTATAGATATTTTTAGTTTTTTTATCAGTATATTTGTTCTTATATTAGTATATATTTATAAGATTGTTTTTAAATACCTTTATAAAATATGTTCTTTATGTGTGTTCATAAATAAATAAATACATACACACATTTATAAAACATACATACAAAATGTATATATATTATATATATGTGTATTTGTATGTATAATTATAAATATTTAAATATATTTACATGTATTATATATTCATATGAATATTCATATGTTAGAAAATATAGATAATATATATCGGCTTTTTAATATAGACACACACTAATTTATATATATATACACTCAAACACACATTATATCGGTATATAAATATTTATATATTTGAATTTTAAATAAAATTAATATTCACTATTGAAAACCAAATCTATACCAATGCCACTATCCCAACGGATTTAAAAACCCACTGGGATAGGTTCTCTATAACAACAGTTCTATAAAACTGTTGGTATATGACTATTAAGATGGGATTTTCCAAACGATTCCACGCAACTATTGGTATATGTGTGTTGATATAGGATTTTCCAAAGAGGTATATGAAGCTGTTGGGATTTTCTCCTCTATCCAAATTGTTTTTAAGAACTATTGGAATTGAAAACCCCAAATACCCTAGCCATGAGCCTCCTAATACTAGAAGTAAGATCTGTTCACATTGTTTCCCAGCTGCGAGCCTCCTTCTAAAAGTGAGATTCTATCCACATTTTCCCCTAAATGAGATACCTCTTCTACTTGAAATTGGTAAGTTTTAACTATGTTATATCTTCTTCCTCTATTTATTTTGTATTTTATAATTCTATTTATCTTCAATATTGATTAAAGACTCTCCTTTGGGTGCTCATCCTTGAAGGTGAAATGTTTTAAAAGGTTTTGTGTCAGTTTACATCTTTTTAAGGTGTGTGTCTCAATGAAATTAATTCATTTTGAATTAAATATCTATTATTTCATTATAAATTTTATTTATATACTATATATATATATATATATATATATAATATCCATATAAGGATTTGAGAGCATTTAAATGTGTTTTGAGATTAGAAGAAAGGGTTTCTATTTCGAATTTCATGTTTTCAGGATTAAAATTTATTATTTTTATTTGAATGAATTTATTAAATACCATAGATACTTTTTGAAATCTATTTAATTATGTTTGATAGATTTCGATCTGATTTCATTTTTCATGGAGGGAAATGTATGTTTTAAAAAAGTAATTTATTTAAAGTGAAGTATTGAACTTGACATGTTTTAAAAAGTTTTTTTCTAATGAATTACAAAAGACTTGATTGAAATGATTTTGTGGTCATCCCCTTGAGATAATTAATTGATTGATATTTGAAAATTTCTATGATATAAGATGAATTCATTAGGAGAACTTAATGATTTAAAAGATGAACACTCACATTTTTATGGTCTCTTTGAAATGTTTTAAATTTTATGTGAGATTTATATCAGTTTTTAATGAATTGTTGAAGACATATTTTAGTAAATGTAAAAGAACATGGGATTATAAACCATGATTTATCATTAAATACATATTTGGAACATTGTTTTTAAAATGTGGGTTTTGAAATAACATGTTTTATTGAGTTGTTTACCCATTGTGTTGCTTTTTTGTGACTACATGATGCTTGTGTCTAACCCTGTGTGACAATATGATTCTATACACTATATATGGTTAGGATATATGGGCTTATTCATTTTTATGGTGTTAAATGTGAGGGAGAGTCATTTTATGTGTCTTGATTTCAATATTGTCATACTTATTCATCATCATCACTTATTTATTAGTCATTAGAACCTTGGTACTACGCACGAGTTCTATATTTATATTTCTCTAGAGGGTTTACTTTAAACTAGTTGAACTCCAATCATGCATGTTACTAGGGTATGGTGGGGTGTTTAATCGCAATGAGGCTTGTGTAGGCTAGTTGGATGACATGTGGATTGGGCATAACATATTCCAACAAATGGTTGATATGAGGAAAATACTATATAAATAGAAGTTTCTCACATTTTGGATCTGTTGGTAAATCCAATGAAATATTATATTATATTATTTGTTGTTAACATATGATATTTAAATATATTATTAGTTATTATCATTCCCCATTTATTATTTTGTTGTGGATAACCTATATTTTCTGTATATGTTTAATACTTTATGGAATAGTGGTTATATCTATTTTATGGTTGACCCATGTGGTATGAGAGCTAGGAAATCCAGTCTTCTTACACGATTAGACCCTACCCCTCCCGTCTACAAATATATTCCAAAAGTTTTTAAAACCATTGGTAAAATTTACCCACCAAAATATATCAGGCCTCAAGTTTCCCCCTCCATGCATTTTCTTCCCTAAAGTAAATCTCCCTCTTCCCCAAAAAAATGTTCACACCCCTTCGGTATTTTTCCCATGCAGTGTGTCTTTCCCATGCGTCGTATTCCCCATCCAGGGATTCTTCCCCATGTATCTTTTTTCCCTTGTGGCTGTATTTTTTTAAGAGTCGATTTCATTTATTTTAATAAATTTAATTCTTTGTTAAATTATTCTAACATGTGATGTGTCATTTCACTTCCATTGGGAAGTCTATAAATATGGTTCGAATGTAGTCTGTTGATTTATTGTGTGCAATAAAAGTCTTGAAATCCCCTTAATTGTATTTTTGTTATTCCATTTTTTTCTCATAATATCTATCTTTTATATCCAATACTATACCATTCTAACCTATGTAAACTATGGGTTCTAAATTAGAGGTTTCTCCCTTGATCAATCATGGGTCTATTTTGGCAGAGGCTGATGAGGTTTCTTTTTCTCCCATAATGGATTCTCAAACAGAGTTTCCTTGTCATGTCATGGCAGATCTTACATTCCCACTTCTTTCCCTTATGAATAGTTAGACTAGAGATTCTACCCATTCATTAGAGAATCATCCTTCCCTACTCCAACTACTAAGTATGTCAAATTGGTTTGAGACCTTATGAGTTACATAGGAAGAAGCGTCCAGCCTAGTTTCTTCAATAAATAAGAATGGTGGTAGAATCACTCATGTTATTGGAAGGGAGGCCCCATAATTGGCTCACACTACTAGTAAAAATGGTGTTTTCCGATGGCCAAATAAAAAACTTTACATTCTCCTTGATTTCTATTACCATATAGAATTCTATGGGCTAGGGTGCTATGGAAAAATTGAATTTAATTTCCAATTTGGATCGTCAAAAATGGATAAATATGCTAGTGTTTTTGAAACACAAGCAGGGTGATAAACATAATGAACTTTATGAATAGAGAATTTTTTAAAGAGTGCATTCATGGGAGAACATGAAATAAATACATATGGGCATTTTGTAATAATAATATAAATATTGAAAGGGTTGGGGTTTCCTCTTAGCATATATCCACAGAGGTGTCTAATAGGGTTCGTAATTGGATATTATCGTTTTTGTAATACTAGTGTGAGGAAAATGATAGAGTGGTGTTATAGGATAAACTTGTTTCAAGAAGTGTGTTCTGCATGGTTTATTGGAGGGTGATTCAAAACTATTAATGATGCGTCGAAAGAGAAATGAGGGTTGTTTATTCGACCAGCGCAATGCAGGACATCATAGATTTCATGGTGCATAAGGGATTATTGTGTATGGTTTTTTTGTGGATTTGTTTATCTAGCGTAGTAATCAATGAGGTAGTTGTAGAATCTATAGTAGGCTCAACCAGTGTTTGTCCAATTTCAAAGGAATCAATTTCATTACTTAATCCATGGCTACTCATATAATGCATTCACTATCTGATTGTTCTATAATAACGGTTCGTCTTTAATGTGGATACAGGAGGAGTTCTGTACATTTATTCTATTCTTAGACATGGAATAGGGAAGGGGAATTCATCCAAATAGTAAGTAATTCCTGGGATCAACTTGTGTAGGGGTCCTCATGGGCCGGCCTAATCACGAGAACTAAAATACTCAGAATGGATTTACATGAGTGGTTTTCCAATAGATGCTCTCCCCTTGCACTCTTGAATGGTTTTAGGGGATACTTTTACCTTATAATGGGTTGACTCATATGCATTTAATACTCCTAGAGGTGTTTTCATAAGGGGACTTCAATATTTATAGGTTGTAGTTTTATTTGAGTTTCAGTTTATAATTTGGAATTTAATTGTATTAAAACCTATAAAACCAACATTTCTGACATGGTGAAAATTTCATTGCTTTATTGACCATGTATAAAATTAGTATAACTTTAAGACCACCATTAACATTTTAATGCTTTAGTGATCATGGTTTCATGACCACAAACCCAGGAATCCCCCTATCCCCTCTCATATTTTTTTTGTGCTACACATTAGTTATCATTTTATAAGCACTTCCATATTTTTTTTATCAAATGTAGTAAATGAATCTTATTTAAGAGATGCGACAGAAATGGATGACAGGCAATAATCATCGCATAGCTGAGATGGGCCTTCTTCCACTAGTGCATGTTGTGAATATTTTATTTCAAATATATATACATATATTTAAATAACATATAATTTCAAGTGATTAATTTTATTTTAAATGTTTTTGTAAGATTCACCACATAGGAGACAATTATTTGAAGAGCATCCTAGTAATGGTCCCATTACATAGGTCAGTGGTAGAAGGGATGGTGGTATGAGAGCTAGGCGATCTAGTCGGCATACTCAATTAGACCCTGCCCTTCCCATTAATGTACTGTCTATACCACATTCTGATCCTAGTGTGTTGTTAGGGACACATAGGATATTGAGGCCTCCCATGTTTTCACCACCCATTACATCTTAGCATCCTCACCCATCTTTACCATATCTGATGATGATTCCCACTCCTCATTCATATCATGCATTTGGCCCTCCATCCATGTCATCTTCTTTTACTTCTACTTATTTCTCCCATAGATTCTATATTCCATCTTCTTCAACTTCTTCTCCACCACATTCTATGCCTACGAAGCATACATTGGGACCCACCCCACATGTATAGGGTGTTCTTTCTATTTTTGTAGATCCAACGACACCCATTGATCAGACTACCACCGGTATTTATATAGAACCCTAATAATTTTTTTACTATAAATTATTTTCATTACAAAATGTATTTATATAATATGTTTTTCTTTCATAGTAGATACATCTACTGATAGGTGTTGGGGGAAGGGGCATACATGCATGAATGTTGTGTGGTAAAGCTGCTCACAATTGATGGTTGAATAAAATAAAGACAATCAAATGATCGAAAAAATAGGGTAGCAATGTCAAAAAATTTTGATGATGCTAACCAAAAACTCAGACATCATTCCCGTCAGCCCGATCTCATAGAGATAGTTTCCAGACCAAGTTAAGGATAATTCTTGGGAATAGATATGGGTAAAAATATATTTTGGATTAAATTTAATATTTTATTTATTATTATATTAATTAATATTTTTGTTTCAGCTTCAGTATAATTTTCTGAAAGGTGAGGGTGAATAATACTCATATCTATAGGAAATAGGTGAGATTTGGATTGGATAAAAACACGAGTTGTATATTGGATGTAATGCTAGATTCAGAACAGAGTTAGAGGTGGTACCGGTCATTGATTATTTTCCTATAGAACTGTATCAGAAAATTATTATTCATTGGATGACTGCTATGTTTATTGTATTAATCACATTTTTGTTTTTTAAATTAAAATTTTCATTAATACTATCTTCTTGTTGTTTAATTTTTAATAAGAATCATTTGGAAAAAATAAAAAAACATTTATGCTAAAAAATACATTCAATCCATGGGGCGTACTATGATGTTAGATCATGATATGTAGGAGGTATGATAGTTTTTTATAATTTTTTAGGACTGGAACTTTCTATTTATTCTTCCATAATTTATTCAATTTCTAATTTTTTTTAAATTTAGTTATGAAATTAATTATTGGTAACTTATTTTCAATTATGGATTATTCCATTTAGTTACATTATAGAGGTTGGTATTGAATATCGAAGGATGTGTGCCTCGAGAAAAATGGTTTTTCTCGAGTAGAAAGAAAGAAGATTGATTTTTTATTAAGGAAGTGACACAACAATAATCTATAAGTTTTAAATTGATGATATAAAAATTTATTATCTATTTTTTTACTTAATAATCTATTTAAATTTTTATAGGCTGCTTTGGGGGTACTTGATGCCAAGGAACCTAACAATTTTGGGCCAAGTGGTCACGTACATTAGGTGATGGGAGATGAGAACCCTAAAAGAGTACACTGCTGACCTTGGAAGAGTATAGTCTTGATGTGGTATTTTCTCTCTTTAAGTTCTAGTTGTACATCCAAATAGTTGGAAAAGGTTAAGTAACTGGAAGAACAAGCTGAAAAATAGTCACATGGGTAGAAGAATAAGCTGAAAGGGAAAATGATGAATTTATGAAACTGATGAAAGATTTATGTCCATTAGTTCTGCCAGAGGCCCACACGGGTAGCGATACATATATTTTTTTCGATGTGTTCATTATGTAGTGAAAAAAGTGGATTTTCTAGTGGTGGTTGAGACGACATGGTTCTTGGTGATGGAGATGGAAATGAAGAGGATGAGAGCGAGGATGATGATGATTACGAGTATGAGGAGGAGGCTAAGGCAAAGGATGTGCGTGTGGAGAATGTCGAGGAGGAGGCCAAGGATGTAGAAGGGGACAAGGATGGGGATGAGGATGGAGATGAGGTTGGGTACTATGATGGGGACATTGATGGGGATGAGGATGAGTTTGATGATGACAGTGATGATAGTGATGGTGATGAGGGACATATTGATCCCTTACATTTTTTACAAATATTACTCAGACTTGATGTTTGATGATTTTTTGTGAAGGAATATATGTGTGAATTGGTAGGTTATATTATCTTTATTTCATTATCTATAAATAATAAAACATTACTTGACATAGAGGTATTCATTCTATGAATTCTCTTTTTACATGGTATCAATGATATTTCACAATTCTCTTTTTATATTCACTCAAACTCTTGGGTGAAGAACATGAGCTTATTCGTTTTCATTATATAACTTCTTAGTCATATTTCTTCGATTAATTTTATTTGATGCATTACATTATGGGACACCATTTATGACCTAGTTTCATTAATAGATCATGTTTTACATGATACTTTAGAAGGGATATCAGTAATAGTTTTCATACCACAATCAGATGATTCTTCATTTTATCATATTTTTAGTGGATACTATGGTTGTTTTTGAAGGCTAGAACTAAAAAAATATGTAATATAGGCCTCATATATTATGTATCAGTTATGCTGGAATGGTAATATGATATTTCCCACAGTTATATTATATTACTATTATTCTAAGTCACCATGGTCATCATATATGATTTTCCCAATGGGGGATCATCTTATAGACGTAATTTAAACTCTAATTCCTATTTCAGGGGATTTATATCCTTCTCACCCCGTTTAGTGATAATGACATGATACTGGAGATGACCTAGATAAACTTCCCGGATATTCAAAATGTAACTTATTCTTCTATATGCAGAACATATGTGTGTCAATGTGGTATTATCCAACCCCTTAGGGCATCAAATGATCATAAGATACAAAATATTGTATTCCAATTGTATGTGTAATTGTCACGAGTAGATATTTTCCAATATTGTTACTGCTACACCAATGATCCACCCCTTTGATATCCCATCCTCTATCTGAATGGTTCTTATACTATGTAGATATGTGACTCAAAGACTCTGATTATATATCTAATGATCCAAATGGTGATAATTCCAAAAAGGTGAACCTTAGGGGAGACATATTTATTGAAATCATTACCCTACTACACATAGTGTATGCTTTATATATTTGTATAAAATGCTCTAAAAACTACCAAATTATACATAGAGGGGATCCCCATTTGGTGTTTTGAGGTCAACAGAACTCCACACATGAAAAAGAAGATATGTATCCATAAATAAAACCAACTTAAATATATAAATAGGTATTGTTATCAGTATAATTGATGGAATCCATTAGTAATTGTTGATCCATTAGAGCATTCTATGAATATCTCCCTTGATGGAATTTAAGGGAACACACTAATCAAATATGGAACCAGGTATTAGAACCTCAATTAACTTATATGTATCCCAAATACTTATTCTATATTCTCCATGTGTCATGTAGAATGTGTTAGTATATACAATATAGTATCTTATAAATATAAAATGATCTCATTGATGATATACATGTATGTTTGTGATATATAGATAGCCTCATAGATCATCATTCCATTTTGTTGAAATAGAGGTGCTCAAATTCGATAAGATTCAAGAGTTTGACTTTGGTGAAATGAGGAGGTTAAATATTCCAGATTCAACAAAGTTGAGTAATAATTTAATATGAAGTGTTCCCATCTATTTTATTAAGTGGAGATAAATCTCATGAGTAAGTACAAGGGTGCACCTTGTATGATTATTCTGTGTATTCAAGTGGAATGAGTGCTTTCTAGTGTGGTATTTTTCCCTATATCTTGTATTTATGAGTGTTTTTTGTTTATTTAGGGAATGTTATGCAGAGGGGGTTCAGAATGCTAGGCTATTGTGTGGCATGTTCTATAGGGGAGAGGCAGGCTGCTGTTATGTTCTGGAATTGGAGTACCCTATACCAACAATTTATAAACCCTTGGTATAGATCTGAAAATTGGATATATACCAAAGTTTATTGTCAAACCGTGTGTAAAACAATAAACCAATGATTCATGAACCATTTGTATAGATCTAAGAAATGGATATATACTAATGGTTATTATCCAACTGATTGTAAAACAATATACCAATGGTTCAAGAACCATTGTTATAGATCTAAATACAAATAGTTTGAAAATGTTGTTAAAAACCACTTACAACGGTTTTAAGAAAACTATTGGTGTATTGCAATTTCTATTTTCCTATACCGACAGTAATTCCGTAACCATTGGTAATGGGCTATCCCCATGCCTCACTAGCCAATGGTTTGGGAAATCATTAGTATTGTGTATACAAATGATTTATCAGCCTATACAAATGGTTTGAAACCATTAGTATATTCATAGATTCAAGTATATATTATCAGGATTATATATTGAGAAATATAAATTATATGTAGATATGTGTAATTTTTCATTTAAAAAATTACATTTTTATCTCTAAATACCTAAAATATATATATATATATTGTAATATATTTTATTATATGTAATAGTACATTGTGCATAAAGATAAAATTTAATATCAATAATATCAATGTGAATGTAATCTCTGGGTATAAATTTAGTCTCTACTAAAAAAGGGAAAAAGACCCCCTGAAACTAGGCTTAAATTCCATGGAATGTTAAAAAATTTGGTAATCCAAACTAAAAACTTATATTTGGAATAATTATGATCCTTTTTGGAAATAAAAATGTAATATAAGGTTCTCTTATATCACTAGAGCATAGAGTTTTTCACATAATTTGATTTGATATGTGGTAGAGCACAAACAAACACCCGGATGAAATGTTATGACTATTTGAAGTTTGAGTTACGATTTCAACTTATTCTTGATATTTTATTAATTTTTTGATTGTTTGTGTCTTCAAATTATTATTAAATTATTATTAGTCGATAATATTTGGAAAATTATTAATTTATATTTTTCAAAATTTATTTTATAAGCCATTTTCAATAAATATCTTATATATTAACAGTAAATGGCTATTTATACTCATCTAAATTATATATATATATATATATTATATTTATATCAATAAGAATATATTTATATATTAATATATTAATATATTGATATATTATTTTTAATTAATTTTTTTTGAGATATACACTTTATCAGCACTAGTAAAAATTGCGAATAAAGACTCTCCTTTATCAACGCTACTAAAAAATGCAGATAAAAGGTGTCCATTTAACAATGCTAAAAAAGCACTGATAAAGGGGGTACCATTATCATCATTTTCTTAGTACTGAAAAAGGTACCCCTTTATCAG